>CM077897.1:3493014-4711764 GCA_039720435.1 Amazona ochrocephala
CTCCGTGTGCCCCATCCTGCGGGACAAGGGGCGACCTCGCCACAGCCCCATCCCCATGGGTCGCTGCTCCCATTGGAAGTGTGGCCCTGGTGCCATGGGGAGGGCCAGGGCACCTCCGGGCTCTGGTCACAGTGACCGCGACCCGATGGCAGGCACTGGCGGCTCTCCCTGGCACTGCGCCCTGCTCCCTACGTCACACCGCGGTGCCGTGTCTCCCCGGGCCGGGGCTGCCAGCCCGTGGCAAGGCTCAGGGTGGCCGCACCGTGCCTCAGTTTCCCCACAGACAGCAGTGGCTGGGCTGGCCCCGAGGTGCTGGCTGCTGGGCTGGTGCTGGGCTGCCCCGCTGGTGCATTGGGAAGGGCCGCTCCTCAGGGAGCCTGTACTGGGGCCTGGGAATGCTGTGGTTGGGGAAACTGAGGCATGAATGTGATGGGTGAGCATGCAGGAGCCCGCTGAGGTGATGGGCATCCTGTGCCAGTGTGGGTCCCTGTGCTGCATGGGCGTTTGTGGGGTGCTGTGGGGGTCTTGGAGGCTCCATGGGGTTAGGTTGTGTGTTGGCACAGGGTGGCTCTGCTGTCACCCTGAGTCAGGGGGATGGGGACCCTAGGCCCTGATGCTGATGGGCGCAGGACCCCCATCCGCAGAGCAGGATGTGCTGTGGGGACCAGATGGGATGGCAGTACCCAGTGGCACCCCATGCCCTGGGGCACCCCCACGGCTCAGGGCTCCCAGGGCCCTCTTCCCACCCGTCGCTCACTCCCACAGGCGTTGGAATTCAGGGCATGTGGGATCCTCGCCCATAGGACAGCCCTGGGTGGGCACCCGCCCTCCTTTGGGTGCAGTGGGCTCCACCGCAGCCCCGGGGGGGCTTTGCCGCTCGTCCCCCTGCTCTTGAAGCCTGGCTCCCATCCCTGGCTCCCATCCCTGGCTCCCAGGGCCGGTGGTTGCTGGGAGCAGCCCCGACTCCCGGGTGTCCCCCGGGGCCCTGGCACACGGCGTGCGTGGCCCCGCGGGCGCTTTCCCACGCCAGGGCGGGGGTGCCGGTGCCGGGGTGCCCCGGGGTCCCCTCGGTGTGGGCAGGAAGCAGCCGGCGGGGCCGCGGGCAGGGAGGATGCAGCCAGAGCCGCAGCATCTGGTCTGCAGCTGGGCTCCGCTTCCTCCAACGGGGGGCGGGGGGGCCGGAGCCTGGGCCCCTCCTGTTCCACAGGAGATGGGGCTGGGGGAAGGGAGGGAGCCTGGGTGCAGGGTTCCCCGTGTCCTCAGCCAGCCCCGTGGGAGCAGAGACGTTTGCACCCATCCTGCTGGCTCAGCACCTTTGGGTGCTGCTGAGGGGCACCCAGCCCTGATGCCACCACGAGGGGCTCCTGGGTAAGCAGCCACGCAGGCGGCTGTGCCCGCAGCCACGTCTGCTGGCGGGTGGCACCGAGGTCCCTTGGCCGGTGGCTGCGGTGGCAGGGGATTCCCATGGTGCTGGCACAGCGGTGGCGTGCGCTGGCGGAGGGGGGGGGCACCGGGTCCCTTCCCCCTCCCATCTCCTCCGCACCCATCAGGATCTTGTCAGCTCCGCGCTTTGCGAGCGCAGCTCTCCACGAGGAAGTTCTTAAATTATATAAAAGAGGCGATAAATTATGGACGACGTTGGCTCCGTCGCTTTAATGGCTCCGCTCCCTCGAGTGGCGGCCGTGATTTATTCAGTGACGCCTGGGAAGCTCTGCCCGGCTCGCTCGGATCCCACCCCTCGGATCCCACCCCGCACGCTCCATCCCACCCCGCACTCACATCCAACCCCACGCGCTCCATCCCACCCCGCACACACATCCCACCCCGCAGGCTCCATCCCACCCCGCACACACATCCCACCCCGCACGCTCCATCCCACCCCGCACACTCCATCCCACCCCGCAGGCTCCATCCCACCCTGCAGGCTCCATCCCACCCCGCACGCTCCATCCCACCCCGCAGCACTCGCCTCCATGCTGCACGCTCACCGCCCCTGTTGTGACAAAGCCTCATGGGTGGCTTTGTCCCCGTTGTCCCCCCTCCCTGAGCCCCTTCCGCGCCCATGGCAGTGGCACAACCAGGCTGGGGACCCCCCCCAACCCTCATCCATCACCCCTGAAAGCCCCACCGCCTGCATTGGACCCCTCCTTAGCTCAGCGCTGGGGTGGGTGCCCCTGGCCAGGGCCTCTCCCTCGTGTGGCTCCTGTTGGGGGCCCATTTTGGGGCCTTTTTTGGGGCACAGGGGATGGGGGGGGGGGACGGGACCTGGGCTCCCCCGTAGGGCCCAGCCTTTAATATCCTGTTTGACTGGTTCGCTTGGCTCGGCTGCAGAAAAACATGAGCAAACATCCCGGAGCAGCCGGGGAGCGCTTAACCCCTGCCTGGCTGCACCCTACATTGGGGGCTGGCCCCCCAAAGTGGTTTGGGCTTGGGCACCTTCAGGCAGTCCTGGGGGGCAGTGGGGCGCATCCCATGGGATTTTGCTGTGCTGGGGGCCTGGGGCAGGCACATCCCACAAGGTTTTGGGGCATGGGGGTGCCCCTAACTATGGTGCGCCGGGGGCTGTGCACATGAGGCCTGCACGTGAGAGTGCGCGGCAGCAGCCCCCCCATTCCGGGCTGCGTGGGGGCTCCTCTGATCCCGCATCCCGGCTTTTTTCTTTCCTTCTGTCTGTTTTCTTCCCCTTTTCATTACTTTTCGCCTGCCTCAATCCCACGTCATCTCCGTGGCCTGGAAATGTCAAGTTGCATCTTCCCAGCTCGCATCCTCTCCCCACTGGCCCCATGCAACCTCGGCCCCATGGCCGGGTGGGCAGCACAGGTCACCGCAACCAGGGAGCAGCCCTGGTGCTACCGGGGGGTGTGGTACGGGGGGGTCCCCCCATGGGGCCTATGGGGGGGTCTGAATGCTGTCGCCTTCCCTGCAGCCGTGGAGACGCAGAGCACCAGCTCGGAGGAGATCGTGCCCAGCCCGCCCTCGCCCCCTCCCCTGCCCCGCATCTACAAGCCCTGCTTCGTCTGCCAGGACAAGTCCTCTGGGTACCACTATGGGGTGAGCGCCTGCGAGGGCTGCAAGGTGAGAGCTGCCACCGTCCCCAGGGGTGATGAGGGTCCCCAAGCCAGGGCCACCATCCCCATGGGTCCCTGGGTTGGGTGCTGATTGGGGTGTTTGGGGTCGCCCCCCCCCCCAGGGCTTCTTCCGCCGCAGCATCCAGAAGAACATGGTGTACACGTGCCACCGGGACAAGAACTGCATCATCAACAAGGTGACGCGCAACCGGTGCCAGTACTGCCGCCTCCAGAAGTGCTTCGAAGTCGGCATGTCCAAGGAGTGTGAGTGAGGACAGGGATGGGATGGGGACATCCAGGGTGAGGACATCCAGCCCAGGTCCATGGGCATCCAGCAGCTCCCACCATGTGCCCAGGGAGGCCCTGGGCGGGGGAAGATGGGGGACCCCTGGGTTTGTGTCACATCCCCACCGTTGCCCAGGCAACGTGTGATTGATGATGTCAGAGATAAATGATGCTGAGGGGGCCTCCTGGTGTCTCGGTGCCAGTTGTCATGGTGCCCAGCTGTACCCCGCAGGGCCGCACCACCGGGGTGGGTGATGGGGGGGCGATGGATGCTATGGGGGGGGGGCGCTCAGCATCCCAGACCCTGCAGCTCAGGGAGGGGGTCCAGGCCCGCAGAGGTTTATCCCTGCGGGATGCGGGGCTGCTCCCGGCTGCTTCCTCCACACTCCCCCACAGTGAGTGCGGTGCCTCAGCTGCCATTTTCCCTCTCTGATGCTTCCCTCCTCTGTATCAGCTTTGTAGAGCAGAGCTGAGCACTGTCCCCATGGCAAGGGAGGGGATGTCCCCCCCCAAGGCACAGTCACCCCTCATTGCCTCCTAATGCCTTGGAGGGCTTCTTTAAAGGAATGATGTGCAGGGCTGGATGTTTGTCGCCGCAGCCGATCCCAGCACTGGCGGTGGGGGGGGGGCCTCATCCAGAGTGTATTGGCGCTGAGCCCTGGGCCGGGACTGGTGGCCATGGTGCTGGTGACACTGACCCTGCTGTCCCTGCAGCCGTCCGCAATGACCGGAACAAGAAGAAGAAAGATGCGCCCAAGCCGGAGTGCTCGGAGAGCTACACCATCACGCCTGAGGTGGAGGAGCTTGTGGAGAAGGTGCGCAAAGCCCACCAGGACACGTTCCCTGCCCTCTGCCAGCTCGGCAAATACACTACGGTGAGTTGGTGGGGGGTCCGGGGGGGTTCCTGGGGGGGGGCTGCAGCAGCCTCTGCCATGCCCTCATCCCCTGCCTTGCGCCTCAGAACAACAGCTCGGAGCAGCGGGTGTCCCTGGACATCGACCTGTGGGACAAGTTCAGTGAGTTGTCCACCAAGTGCATCATCAAGACAGTGGAGTTTGCCAAGCAGCTCCCCGGCTTCACCACGCTCACCATCGCCGACCAGATCACCCTCCTCAAAGCCGCCTGCCTCGATATCCTGGTGAGAGCCGGGACCGGGATGGGGCCGGGGATGGGGATGGGGACAGCAGGCTGAGCCCCCAGCCCTCGCTCACCCCCAGATCCTGCGGATCTGCACGCGCTACACGCCGGAGCAGGACACGATGACCTTCTCGGATGGGCTGACGCTGAACCGCACGCAGATGCACAACGCCGGGTTCGGGCCCCTCACGGACCTGGTGTTCGCCTTCGCCAACCAGCTGCTGCCACTGGAGATGGACGACGCCGAGACGGGGCTGCTCAGTGCCATCTGCCTCATCTGCGGAGGTGAGTGCCAGGATGTGGGATGCGGGGATGGGGATGCATGGGTGAGGGATGCATGGGTGAGGGATGCATGGGTGAGGGATGCAGGGATGGGGATGCAGGAGTGAGGGATGAGGGATGCATGGGTGAGGATGCAGGGATGGGGATGCAGGGATGAGGATGCAGGGATGAGGATGCGGGGGTGAGGGATGCAGGGATGGGGATGCAGGGAGGGGGGATGCAGGAGTGGGGATGCAGGGGTGAGGGATGAAGGGGTGGTGATGCAGGGGGGAGGGATGCATGGGTGAAGGATGCAGGGATGAGGATGCAGGGATGGGGATTCAGGGGTGAGGGATGCAGGGGTGGGGGTGCAGGGATGGGCGCCCTGCCCGTTGTCCTGGCTGCACTCCCCAAATAGCTCATCAAGAAGACCTCAAATGTTGGCCTTCACCAGGGCACAGCCATCCCAATGACTTCCCATAGAGCTGGGCAGTATCCCCACCATGGGAATGACGGGATGTGTGCTGCCCCCTCCGTAATAAACTGTGTCCCCCCCCTTTCCTCAGACCGCCAGGACCTGGAGCAGCCCGAGAGGGTGGACAAGCTGCAGGAGCCGCTGCTGGAGGCGCTGAAGGTGTACGTGAGGAAGAGGAGGCCCAACAGGCCCCACATGTTCCCCAAGATGCTCATGAAGATCACGGATCTCCGCAGCATCAGCGCCAAGGGTGAGGGCAGGAAGCATCCCCTGGGCTTGGGATCACTGGGGGGGGGGATGCCAGTTTGGGGGTGCTGGATTGGGGGTGCCGGTTTGGGGGTGCCGGTTTGGGGGTGCCATCCCCCCCTGCTGACCCCCACCCGTCCCGCAGGCGCCGAGCGGGTGATCACGCTGAAGATGGAGATCCCGGGCTCGATGCCGCCGCTCATCCAGGAGATGCTGGAGAACTCGGAGGGCATGGACACGCTGGGGGGGCAGCCGGGCGGCCCCCGCACAGGCACCCTGGGCCCCCCCCCGGGCAGCTGCAGCCCCAGCCTCTCGCCCAGCTCCAACCGCAGCAGCCCGGCCACGCAGTCGCCGTGACCCGCGCCCGGCGCGCACCAGGACAGAGCCCGGCACCGCCGGCGCGCGGCAACGGGGTGGGGGGCACCCGGCACCGCAGCCACAGCCCCCCCCCCCCCCCCCGGACCTCCCCATCGCCCGGGGTGGACTCCTTGGGGAGCCCCCGGCTCCCCCCCCCCCCCCGGCCCCGGGCACAGCGCGTTGGTTGAGTCACATTTCAGGGGCGCGGGGACCTGTGGGGACCCCCCCCCCGGCCCCACCAGCACCAGCACCCATGGGACCGCGACCACCGAGCCACCCCCCACCCCCCCCCACCCCAATCGCAATGAAGCTGGGGGGGGGGGACGGGACCCGGCCAGCCCCCGCCCGCCGAGGAAGCAGAGTCATTTAAGAGAGAAGAGAAAGCAAAGTATATATATATAAATATCTATAAATATCTATAAATACCTTTTAAAACCTTTGTAAAAGTTTGGAGGGGTTTTTAGGCCTGCGCAGGTGGAGGGGGCACAGTGGGCGCTGCCGGGGGGGGGGGATGGGATGGGGGGGGAGGGGGGGGGGAGGGGGCGCACAGTTTATTATTATTAAATCTCTCCTTTTTTTGGTTGTTGTTGTTGAGGTTTTAGTGGGTTTAGAGCAGGGGGGCACCAGGCGGGCCCTGCCCCGGCCCCCCCCCCAAGGGAGGGTGGGGGCTGCGGTGCCCCCCCGGCCTCACGGGCACAGGGAGGATGGGGGGGGGGGGAGGCTGGCTCCAGAATAAAGTTTATTTATTCTAGTGCCTGGCTCGTTCTTGATGTGGGGGCTCGGGGGGGCGGGGGGGGGGGGCATGTTCAGAGCTGTAGCACACGTGGGGGTTCTTTGATGCTGGGGGGCATCCCGGGGTCCCCCCCTTGCTCTCGTCTCCATGGGGTAGAACCCTTTGGGGTCCCCCCAGCGCTCCCCGGCCTTTCCCGTTGCTGATGCTGTGGTGCTGTCCCTGTGTGCCGGGAACCGGCCCCGTCCTGCAGAGCTCAGGGTGGGGGACGGCCCTGGGGCGGGGGGGGGCAGGGATGGGACCTGTTTGTTTCCCGTTTGTCCGTGTTTTTTGTTCCAGCCGCCGCGGGGTGAGGCCCATCCGCTGCCCGCAGCAGGAACCGGGGGCACGGCTCCGCGTGGAGCACCGCAGCCGGGCTGAGGACGGCCACAACTCCCAGCAGCGATGGGAGCCGGGCGCCGCCTCACACAGTGAGGTCCCCCCTTGGCGGGGGGCTCGGGGCGCAGCGCAGCTCCTCCGTGGCCCCCGCCGGCTGCCCCGGGGCCGGGCCCCGCTCCTGGCGCCGGTGGCAGCAGCCGGCGCGGGGGGGGTGGCCCTTGCGCAGGAGGTGGCCGAGCTCGGCCAGGCTGAGCAGCGCCGACACCAACCCCACCACGAAGTAGAAGTGGATGAAGACGGTTTTCTCGGTGGGGCGGGACACGAAGCAGTCGACGCGGTGCGGGCAGGGCCGGCGGCGGCACACGAAGAGCGGCTGCACCCTGAAGCCGTAGAGCAGCGCCTGCCCCAGCAGGAAGCCCAGCTCGGCCGCGATGCGAGCCACCACGCTGCCCACGTAGAAGGGCTGGAGGCGGCGGGTGCGTTGGCCGGGGGCCCCCCCGTGCCCCGGTTTGGCCGCTTGGTGCACGGCGAAGATGACGAAGAGCGCGGCGGGCGCCGAGAGCACCACGACGTGGAAGACGAGGAAGCGGTAGTGGGAGATGGGGAAGGCGGCGTCGTAGCACACGGGCTTGCAGCCCGGCTGCTGCGTGTTGCAGACGAACTCCTCCTGCTCGTCCTCGAAGACGTCGCTGCCCACCGTGGCCAGGACCAGGATGCGGAAGAGGAGCATCACCACCAGCCAGAACCGCCCCACCATGGGCGAGTGCTCCTGCACCGCGTCCAGCAGCGAGCTCAGGAAGCCCCATTCGCCCATGGCCGTCCTGCGGGAGCGGGGTCAGCTCCAGGGGGATGCTGTGCCCGTGAGGATGGACCCCGGCGGCAGCGCAGCCCCTCCAGCTCACCCCCGTGCCAACCCCAAACACATAGGATCATAGAATCAACCCGGTTGGAAAAGCCCTTCAGGCTCATCCAGTCCAACCGCTCCCAGCACTGCCAAGGCCACCGCTGACCCATGGCACTGAGGACCGCGTCTCCATGGTGTGTGAACACCCCCAGGGACGGTGACTGCAGCACTGCCCTGGGCAGTTCCAATGCCTGAGCACCCTTTGGGGCAGGAATTGTTCCTCAGCTCCATCTAAACCTGCCCTGGTGCAGCTTGAGGCCATTTCCTCTTGTCCCATCCCTTGTTCCTTGGGAGCAGAGCCCAGCCCCCTCCTGGCTCCATCCTCCTCTCAGGCAGTTGTAGGCAGCGATCAGGTCCCCCCTGAGCCTTCTCTTCTCCATCCGAACCCCCCAGGTCCCTCAGCCCTTCCCCATCACACTGTGCTCCAGGCCCTGCACCAGCTCCAGTGCCCTCCTCTGGCCCCGCTCCAGCACCTCAATGCCTCTCTTGCAGTGAGGGACCAGAACTGAATACAGGATTCGAGGCATCGCTCTGTGGTGCTCACAGGGGGTGCCCGGCAGTGCCAGCCGGGTTCACCCCATCACGAGTCCCCTGTGCCCCAGGACTCACTCGAGATGGGTCCAAGGACCCCAGCCGGGGCAGGACCAGCACGTTCCCCATCCCTTGTGTCTCCTCCAAGCTCCCTCCCCAGCCCCATCCCGCTGGGGTGAGCCCCGGTACCTGCGGAGGCTGCGGTCCACGATGTGCCAGCGCGGCTGGCGGCGGCTGTCCAGGGCTGACCGGGACTGTCCGGTCCCTTGTCCGGCTGGGATGGGATAACGGCCCCGCAGCCACGCCTGGACTCCTTTTAAAGAGACAGAGCAGCCCAGGGGCGCCCGGAGGGGAGGGAAGGGCTCGGCTCTGCCTGTGGCCTTGCCTGCAGCTGGGCTCTATCCTGTGGGGCTGGGGCGCTGTGCCCAGGGGATGCTCAGGATCAGCCATCCCTGGTCTGAGATGCTGTGTCCAGGCTGTCAGGGCCATGGTGGTTCATGGAATCATAGAATGGTTTGGGTTGGAGAAGACCTGATGCTCATTGAGTTCCAGCACCCTGCCACAGCCAGGGATGCCTCACACTATTAGACCATGTCACCCAACCTGGCCTTGAGCACTGCCAGGGATGGGGCAGCCACAGCTTCTCTGGGCACCCCGTGCCAGCGCCTCAGCACCCTCACAGGGAAGAGCTTCTGCCTTATCTCCAACCTGACCTTCCCCTGTTTCAGTTTGAACCCATCACCCCTTGTCCTATCACTGCAGTCCCTGATGAAGAGCCCCTCTCCAGCATCCTGGTAGCCCCCTTCAGACACTGGAAGCTGCTCTGAGGTCTCCATGCAGCTTCTCTTCTCCAGCCCCAATGTTCTCAGCCTGTCCCCATACAGGAGCTGCTCCAGCCCCTGCTCATCCTCGTGGCCTCCTCAGGACTTGCTCCAACAGCTCCACATCGTTACATTGAGGACTCCAGAACTGCACAGTGCTGTGGGTGGGGTTTCATGGAGCATCCCAGGCTCAGGCACGTGCTGGCAGATGGAGCCCCGCCAGTGGTGGGAGGCCATTCTGTTGGGTAACTCATCCAAAGCACTGTGATGCTCCACAAGGAATTCTCCATGGCACAGGCAGGGCAGCCACCAGTGGCCTTTGCCTGTGCCTCGGGTTCCCTTGGCAAAGGGAGCAGAGCCCTGGCCAAAGCAGGGCACCCTTGGTCCTCCTCACCCCTTGGGGTACTTGTGATGCCCACAGTGTGTTGGCGCCCTCAGCTCCCCCTCCAGCAGCGCTCAGCATCCGCAGTGCCCTGGTCAGGATCTGTGATGTAGACACCGCGGTGCCCATGCACACACATCCCAGGGTGATGCTGGGGTTACGGGAGCAGCAGCACAGCCGCGGCCTCACCATTTGCTGAGTGCCACAGCAGCAAATGGTCCCCGGGTGCACTGGCAGCAAGAGGAGCTGTAAATAGCTCGGCCCCTCGGCAGGGACGCGCCGGAGACACTCTCCAGAGCCTGGCAGTGGAAAATGTGACAGCGCTTTCCACACTTGACTGGGTTCCAGCAACGCACCTCGGTGGCACCGATAGCGCCTGCTCCGGGCCCCAGTGCCACAGGGGACGGGGGGCCCCAGGCTCTGGTCCTGAAGCCACACAGTAACCCCCAGATGCTGTCAGGATGTGATTCCAGCCTGGAAAGGCAGCTCAGCACAAACTCTTTGTTGTGTGCTGAAAACCTGAACCCCCGCTCGCCTGCAGCCCTTGCCCTAAAGCAGGACCTGGGGCAGATGCAGGGTACCACAGGGGTGCTCACATGAACGTGGAAACCAGGCAGCAAAGCTCAGCCATGAGGAAGGTGCAGGGGAACAGTCTGGCAGCAAGGAATTCCCTCAGGCAGGGTCAGGGCTTCCACCCCAGAGCTGCTCCTGCACAGTGACCACTGACATCAGCCCCACACACGGAGCAGAGGGCTTGACACAAGCTCTGAGGTGGGTATTTCCCTAACAATGCCCAAACGGGCTTAATCAGCCCCAGAAATAACAAGTGTGGTTTGATAACAGAGATGAGGCATTTGGAGCACTCCTGGCAGCAGAGAGTGGAAGCTGATGGCCTCTTGCTCCTGAGGGGCAGAGCTTCAAGTGCTCACCACAAAGACAAGCTGTGGCTGTGGAAAGCGGGCACAAGGGATAACTGAGGCAACAGCAGCTGAGGACAACTCCATTCTAATGAGCAGAGTTCAAGTAAAAACCCTTTTATTACATAAATATTAAAAGACAAAGGACAAGAAAAACACAGAAAGTATTTACATGGACAGTCAAGAACCACAAGATAAAAACTCTGGTGTAGAACTTCCAATTTGAATGGAAAACCCCAAAGGCTAAAACTCAGCATGGCAGAGGCTGAGCAACTGGGGCTTGCAGAGACATAAAGGACTAAGAGAAAGAGACACACTAGTGTGGAGTTAAACACCTCCCTGTTACATCTCTATGGCTGTGGGGTTAAAAAGCTCATAAATTTTATTAGTAAGGTCTCCTAAATGGAAGGTTTCTATGGGAGAGGGTACTTACAAACGATTTGATCTGTGCTAAGGTAAAGCTGAACATTAAACCGACAACCAAGCGTCAACGGATTCCAGCTACTAATAGGTAAGAGGAGGGAAGTGCATTAGCACCAGCTGGGCATGGGGCTGCAGCGCTCCCAAGAAAGGAAGGGTCCTGTTTAAACAAATCAAAGTTCTTCAAACCCAAGAAAAACGGAGTTTCACTTACACCAACACATTCAAACTAGCTTTAAACTCAGGGAAAGTACTTCCTAGACCAACATAACGATGCTCTTTGGTGAGAGCTTGTCCAGAGCTCTGCTGATGGCGCTGCTGGGTGCAGCACTTTGCAACTCTTCATTGTAATTCAGAACAAGTCGTCCTCCTCTGACTCCTCCAGGTACTGGACGGGCTTCTTGAGACGGCCAGGCCTGGCACGGGGCACTGCTGTGATGGGGCTGCCTGCACGAGCACTTGGATCAATGGTAAAGCTATCATCGTCCTCTTGCTTGGGTTTCTGGAGGGAAAGGATGGTCAAGAAGTGACTCACGACTCAGCTTAAACAGCGAAGGCTCAATTAGCCCCTAACACCCCACTGTGTCAGGGAAAGGGGTGTCTGGGCTGATGAGACCAAACCAACAGCCTGGGATAAGCCTGTGTGCCCAATCCCGCTTCTTGCCCACTCCTCCCTGCAGCCCCGGCTGTCATACAGGAGGTTCCACCCCTACCACGCTTTTCCTGCCACTCCCTATGGTACCCCCTCAGCCCTAACGGGTGGCGGAACACAAACCTTTGCTGCGACTGATTTGGAAGGCTTGG
Organism: Amazona ochrocephala; assembly: GCA_039720435.1. Taxonomy (NCBI): domain Eukaryota; kingdom Metazoa; phylum Chordata; class Aves; order Psittaciformes; family Psittacidae; genus Amazona; species Amazona ochrocephala. Next base: position 3,504,731 of record CM077897.1, read on the forward strand.
AGCTAAAATCTGACTCGGAATCCGAATCCGAAATCAAAGCGCTTGGCTGCCTTTTGACAACTTTCCGCCCCTTGGTCTGCACAGGTTTCTTGTCACCCGCTGCTCCGGCCTCAGGGTCCAGGGATCCCTCCTTCGCTGCTGTCTTGGTAGATTTGGGTGCAGCCTTTTTCTTGGTGAGAATATCCACGATGGATGGCTGGTTATCTGAAACAGAGCGCTGTGCTTAAACCCTTGCTCCGCTGCCTCTCCTTCACAGCCTGTGAGTGACTTCCAACACAAACATGCTCTGCACTGCACTGTGAGGCCAGCATGCTGCTTGTCTAATTCTGAAGCATGGTTTTCTAGAAAGATCACTCTTTACCAAGATGATGAGAAACGAAGGGGTTTATCTGCTCAGTTCCGCTACGTTTAGAAGATCAAATTAAAAGGCACCCGAAGCAATTTGCAGGTTATTTCAGGTTGAAAAGACCTGAACTCTGAAGGCTGTGTAACCAATCTTACACCTTCAAAAGTTTGGCAAAGGAAGGAACGGATTTGCTCCCTATACCAAACCCTTTCTGGTAGAGTTCTTCCTTACCTACGTGTTTCAAACAGCATTTTGAAGCCCAGCTCCAAGTTGAGCTGAAATGAGCAGGCCGTTTCTGGGCGATAATAGGCTTTCTCAACTTAGGAGTGGAAGAACCAGCTCTTTTGCTATTTCACCGCTGGGATCAAAAGCAGCTCATGATGGGATATGCAAAACAACTCTCAAAGTCTGACAAAGAGTCTGGACAGCTAAAAAAAACCCTGAATTGAATGTGGTTAATTTATGGGGTCAAGCTAGCACTAAATAGATCAAGCAACCCCAAAGCAGCTTGTCTTCTTCCTGGGAAGTGAGCTACCACGCTGCTTTCTTCCCCAAAAGACATTGACTGCAAGACACAAATTCCACTCGGGTCGGTTCTGCCAAGTATTACATAGCACTGTAGGAAGCATTCACTTTTCCTGTTCCCAAGCTAAAATTCACTCCCTTCAAGCATGTCTGAGATGAACTCGAACATGATGTGTTTGGAAACAGACTTCTTCACAAATGACAACAACCAGGCAAGCTTTGCCACAAACCTCAGATCTTTCTGAAATGAAAACTCAAAGTTCTTTGGGCCTCTGAATGCCTCAAAATCACTCAGATTGGTTTCCCACAGGAAAAATAACTTCATCTAGAAAGTATACGAAGGTAAACTTCTTACCCTTAGTGGCCCCGGCCTTCTTAGCTGCAGCAGGCTTTTTAGCTACAGCCTTGCTGCGAGCCACAGGGACAGAAGGAGCTGCAGCAGCTTGACTCCCATTTTCATCAGCACCATCCTGAACTTGAACTGAACACAGAAAACAGAAAGCAAGTCGGAAACGGTCAAATTCATCTATAAACATTAGAGCAGAAGAAAATTGGTTTAATCCATGTGATAAAAAGAACAACTATTCAAACTGCATTTATCCCAAATTCAAGTTAGAAACGGACAAGAAGCCTGGTGCGCTGAAACCACCTTGTACCACGTCAGTGCACTCTCATGGAGGTAAATCACGGAGGTTTAGAAGGTCTGGTACTCACCAGGGATAGTGCTTTGCACTGGCTTTTGCTTGGGAGCTTCAGCTGCTTTTTCAGTGATTTGCCTAGAACACAACAACCCCAAAGTATTTTAACAATGTGCTAAATAGGTGCATTGAAGAAAATGAGCTATGAATATCTATCGAGCAGTAACACTGGAAGCACAACTGATTTTCAGTGTCTATGCACAGAATCACTCACTTTGGAGCAGCTCTGGGCTTGGAAGGGGGTTTTTCTTTGGAGTCTGTATCCGATTCAGTGTTGCCTTCACTGCTGCCCTGAAAGTTAAACTCCTCATCTGACCTGGAGGGATCTGAATCCGAGTCCGAGCTGATGATGGTCTTGACTTTGGCTGGTGAAATGACACAGATATATTTTACACATTTGGCAATATGAAACTCAGTTTCCTTCTCATTATTTTAGTTGCAGTTATTAAAAAATATAGATCTGAATAAACCCAAACAGATATAGAGACTGCCATTGAGAAGACTCCAAATCACAAGCGTATTCTGCACTCCCTCACCAACAGCATACTTGATTTGCCAAACACTTGGGTGATTAAAGCAAATGACCTATTTCTCTTGCTGCCCATTTCTGTTTTTCCCTGAACAGCACCGTGAAAATTGCTCAAATGGTAGAAATATTTAGTTCTTTTCTCCAGTAAAATAAAGAAACCTCTTCAAAATGATTTCTGACCGAGATCTCAGGCTCTGGGAGCTCTCTGAAGAGTCCGGTCAATTTGCTCCTTCACAGACCCCCCTTCGTTTGTGTTGCACTCACCTGCTGCTTGGCGCACCACTCTTTCTCTTTTAGGAGGTACTTCAAACTCAGTCTCCGAATCAGATCCTGAGTCAGACCAAGGGTTTCGTTTCTTCACTTTCTTTAATGGCTTAAATGGTAGCGTGGCCTGTCTCTTACCACCTGAAAAACATTGGAGGCAGGATGAACCAACAAGCTTCCACACGTGCTTCAGGCTCCGTAGTTCAAGCTCAATTTAGAGATCCATCACTAAATTCAGAGGATTCTGGCTTAAATATTGAAGAGAAACAGCAATCTTACCGTGCTTGTTACCCAGGATCACTCTCACACCTAGTTTTTCCAAGCATAGTGATCCTAGATATTACTCATCACTTTAGGAAGAGGTCAGATAACCGAATTTACAACCCTTCCCCTCACTTTCCAGTGATGCAATAACACACAAAAGCATTTACCTTGCTCAGTCTTAAGCTTCTGCACAAGCCTCTGCTTAAGGCCTGTAGGCTCTTTGTCCCCTGATGTGCTTTCTTCTTGATTCTCATCACATTCATTTTTCTCAGTCTGAACATACAAGCAGATACCAAACAGAAAGCAAGTCAGCTCACACAGGAGAGGCAACACAGGGTAACGCAGAAAGGAGCTGCTTATCTGAGATGTACAAAAGTTGGTGAAACAAATTGTGTGTCAAAAGAATGACAAGTGAAATAGGACACGATCTGTCCCCAGAGCTGGTGACTTCAGTGCAAAATTCATCTATTAACAAAACCAGGAACTTTGCCCCCATTCTGAGTGCATTTTTGGTATCGCCTTTGTGTGCTGCTGGTCTGGCTCTGGGGTATGTCGAGGCTGCAGAATTGAACAGGGTGGGTGAAAAACAACAGTGCAGGTTATGTGGAAAAACTGTTTGATGGAAGCATGTGCAGGAAAGGAGCCGTGCCGGGCTCCAGGTCAAAACAGGTGAGGGGCTATTTTCATTTTCTATGTTGCAAATGGCTGAAGGGCACAATTAGCACTATATAAAGGATTCAATCTTTATCTCCTCGATATCGAGAACAATAATGGCATGAAGTGGCTGAAAGTATTACTGGAAACGCAGAGGCTGTTCTCGAGAACTGCATTTACTAGCTGTGCTTCCTGCCTGCTAGAGGGTTTATAAAATCCCCAAGGCACCTAGGACAACTTTACTTGCATCTGCCTTTTAATTTCTAAGCTACCAACCCATCTCTGACACTGTGACATACGCTCTTGCCAAAAGATTTCCCTCTAAGCCATCTCCTGCTCTGTTAGCAAATCTGTTCTCCTTCAGGCTAAGAAACATCCATTTCCAGTGTTCCCCATGTGTTAGAGTTCTGTCCTTTTCCCTGAATAGCTGCTTCATCAGGACAAGTTCAGCTAACAACTTGCATTTCTTTAGGACTGTATTGATGGGGATGGAAAAGAAGATTAAGCAGAATGTTCCTTTTTACCTTAATTTTCTTTTTACTTCTCTTCTCTGCCTCTGCCTTCATCTCTGCAGTTATCCGAGGTACAACCCTTTCGCCATGAGGTGATGGCATTACTTCTGGCAGTTGTGCCTTCTTCATTTTCCCTCCTTTTGCTTTTAAAGGTTTACCAACAAAGCCTGCCATCTCATCCTGCCTTTGCTTGGCTTCCACTGCCTGCAGAGGTGAGTGTGAAATAAGACAACCATGAGAACACAAAAGGAACAATGCACTCCTGAACACAACAGCATCACAGACTCTGCAATAGAGCACTCTGTACTTGCTGATACATTTCCTACCACCAGTTTAAATGAAGTTTCCCACCCAGGAAATCTGCAGATTTGCACGTTTTCGAGCCATGATTTAAGCCAGAGATGTAGTTACTTGGGGAGTACGGAGAGACACAGCCAGTGACCAGGTGCGATGGTGCAGATGCCTGCCCACAATCCAGGCTCTGTTCAGTAAAGTCCAGCTCCCCCCTCATCCACCTTTGTGTTTCGACTCCCTGGCCCAGAGCTGTGGTACTCCTACCCAAGCTAGGAAGGTGAAGAAAGCTTTCATTCTCCTTAGTAAGTGCAAGACACAGGAGTTATTTTTAGTCTCCTTGTTACGACAAAAAAGTCAATAAAGAGCTGATGGCTAAGACTACAATGGAGTCAGTTGTCTGTGCTGAACATTGACATACATCAAGTTCTTCAACAAAGACAGCAAGATCTTCCTTCCACAGATCAGAGGGACTCTTGCATTTCAGGTTCTCCAGCTCCTTTTCCTAAAGGGAATTACAGTTGATAATCATTAATCACATTTTAATCCACAATCAAAAAATATGTGACAATGCTTTTATGAAAAAAGGAAGTAACATACTTTGCTATCTCTCTGCTTACACAGCTCATCTTTCTTCTCCTTAGTCAGATACCAAAGAGGCATGTTAAGCAGATAGTTGAAGTCTGGTCCAGTACTTGCAGCTGATTCTTTGTCACTCTCCTCCTCCTCCTCCTCTTCTTCTTCCTGAATATGGATTTAAAACAAACACTGTCAACAAATGCAGTGACATACAAGGGTAGGGCTGTTGATCAAATCTGGACTGCACTGCAGGTAACTCCATGTGCTTGTGGTGTCCTAGACAAAAAGCAACTTGGGCTTCTTCGTATGAATTAAGACGCTTAAAGACAGGGGCTAGTTGAGATCTATTTGGAGAGGATGACTGGCATTACCTTGTTCTGCGACTCCTTCCAAGCCTTGACTGGATCAGATTCGTACCCTCTCTGGATAAGAACTTGAATCAGCTCTTTCTTGGGTTTGTTTTCTGTAAACAGACAGTTTAGGATTGTCAATTAGTGATGACTGCCAATCACCGGTCAGTAGCATCCCATGGTTCTAGCAGCTCAGCATCCTATCAGGCTCTAAAACAGCCTTTCCTTATCGGAGGTGGGACATGTGGAAGAGCCTGAAATAACACCTAAAATGTTCCTACTTAGCAGGTGACTTGTCAGGTCAGCACTGCTCCTAAACCTGCCAGGAACTCCTGCCAGAGCACTGTAAATATTTTTCTTCTTCATTTCCATACATGCATTTCCTCTGCCCTCACTGGTTTTTGAACTTGGAAAAAGAGGTGCGATGGTATCAAAAAGGCTTCATGGTAATAGGCAGGTGGAGGAAAAAAAAGCCCTGATAGCACTCAAAAGGCTTTGGTGTAGTTTGTACCTCATTAGACATCACCTGGGAAATTTATGCTCTTAAGTGCCCCAACCAATGGAACTGCTTCAGCTGGAATTTGTTCCTTTTTAAGATATCAGAAGCAATCAACCATGAGACACAAATACAAATGAAACCAGCTCTGTCAGCCTTGGAACTACTTATTACAAAACCCCAAGAAAATGCATTTCAAGGGAATTATTTCTCTTCCTGAGTCAAGTCAGACAGACACAGGCTGTTGGGATTATTGGGCTGCCTTCAGATACAAACCACAAAACATCTTATGACACTTTGTCTAGCTGAGTCCTCCAGCAATGCAAGCGACATACAGACTTGCCTTTTAGACTGAGGTGGAAAAGTTGATTGAAAAATCTGAATGCTGGGAATAAAGATCTGTTTCTTTTCCTAGCTCATGATTCTCAGATGCTGCTAATTTGAGGATCTCCTGAGTCTGAAATCCCAATCCACTGAGAACATGATTTTGAATACTTTTGCGAAGGTTCACAAAGGTAACACATCTTAAGTATGCATTTAAACAGAAAACACCACCTCTCCTTTTAACCCCATCAGTACTTTACCCTTTTTCTGAATCAGAAATACATAGGGATTATAACTACTAAAAAAAGGAATTCTACCCTCAAAATAGTGTCAAACACACAGTAGGAAAGCTGCACAGGTATCCTGTCTTAATTAATATCTGCATAATGCTCTACAGACCAAGGATACTCTGTGAAGCATTTTCCTCTTGTATGTTACTGGAACAGAAAGATAAGCTCTGGTGTTGCCTGTTAAGAGCCAGGCCGGGACTGAGGGGGTGCTGACAGAACTCAAGGGAGCACCTGGTTCTCCCCATTTCATCAACCAAGTACCCAAGAACAATACATACCGATGACAATTTTGCCATCTATTTTCTCCAGGATGAACCGAGCCTGGTTGCTCAGCTTTGCAGACTCAGCGCCCAACATTCCAATCAGCCATTCCTTTCTCAAATGGTAATATCGGAGTCTGAGTTCAAAGAACTCTTTAAGAATGTCTTGGGGAGAATCGTACTTCTTGAGAAAGCCGACATGGTCAAAAAGAACCTAGGCGAAAGAACACGGGTGTTACGGTAAAATCGATTTCCAAACCCACTGAGAAGTACCTATAACACAGGTGTGATAGTGCAATTAATTATTAGCCAACAGGTTATAAAACCTTCGTGTTGCTTTAGATATGACTGCAGCTTGCAAGCCCAGCGGCAGAGACAATTTTAGAATATGGAAGTTCTTGAAAGCACACAGTAGGGTGAAGGTTACTCGAATCTTCGAGCTATCGGTAGGATAAACGTCTTGCATCAAGCCTCACACATTGTCAGAATCCAGACATTCAAGCGGCAGTGCTGCTGTCACAACAAAGGTTTCTGTAAACTGTGTGATTTCAGATCACTTTGACTCCTTCAGGCAAAACTATACCCCTCTGAGCCCATTCCCAAGCCAGCCTCTTGACCTTTTGAAGGTGTATTTAGAAAGCAGATTTAAACCCAGTAACAGCAGAAAAAAGATCAAAGTGAATAGGTTACTGCAAAGAGGATTTTCGTTACAGGCAGCTGTCTTCACAGTCTGAGTTAAACCAAGGACTTTCTTCAGCAAAATCTATTACATACCATGGAGTTGCATGTTAAACTTGTTTGGAGTTTGAAGACCTTATGAACCCCCGCTGCTTTAACTTCTGCTAGTTTTTCTTCAGTCATCTTCACTACAAACTTCACTGTTGTATCTGTGTGATATTCTTTATAGTCTGTGATCAGTGGGGGGGTCTTCTCAGTCCCATTCAACATTGGCTCCAGAACCTGCTCCTTGTAAGTCTGAGAAAAGAGTCAAAGTCAGATCCATGTTTTCTGTGGAGATGAAAAGCTCCAAAACTAATCACTTATGTTTTACAGGGCAAACTATCCATTCCTTGGGCAAATTCACTGTGTATTACCTGCGTCCAAGTTCTGACAGGCAGCTCGGTGATCTCAATGGTTGTAGAATTAAGGATAGACACTTCACCACTTATCACATACTGATTAGGTCCCAGCTCATCTATTGTGCCTTTGAAATTCTTGTAACTAGGAAGCTAAGCAGAGAAGAACACTGGGTTCAGTTTTGGGTTGATGCTTCAGCTTAGAAGCACTTGCTTGAAATGCTCCAATGTGCTGAATGAACTGACAACTGAGACATTGTTTTTTAAACGCATTATTTACCATTGGCAACGGCTCTTCTCCATCCATCAGGCGACGGATGTTGTTCACAACTTCCCTAATATCAAAGTTAGGGATCTTGCAGGACCAGCCAGTCCCAATCCCTTCCGCCCCGTTTATCAGCACCATTGGAATGATAGGCATATACCACTCTGGCTCCACACGTTGATTATCATCATACAGGAACCTCAGGACATGGTCATCCATTGGCGGGAACACCAGCCGTGCTAATGGACTAGAATGGAAAAAGCATTTTAAGCCCAAATTCTCATTGTTATCCTACTCAAATTTATCCCTTTTTTCCACTCCTATTTCCGTATTCTCTGCTATGCCTTTCTGTTCTCTGGGATGATTAGGGACATGGCTTAGTGATGGACTTGTCAGTTCCAGGTTCAGGGTTGGACTTCATGATCTTAGAAGTCTTTCCAACCTAAATGATTCTGTTATAACCAAGTTTACATATCAGAATCTAGCATCTGACTCTCACTTCAATTGTTGCTTCTGAGTATGCAAGTAGCCCAAAGTTTCAAAGGGAAAAAGTAACTTTATTTTTGAGCCCTGTAACATGTAACATAAGTATTTAAAACAGTAAGAAATCTCTGATGCTGACCTGAGCATTGTGAAGATGTATCGAGGACTGGCAGAGTCTTTCCCACCATGCAGCCTTGTGCCAAACTGACCAATAGGCTGTAGCAAGTTGAGGTTGTTACTGCCCACAAAGTTCTGAGCTAAGTTAATAATAGTCATCATCAGTGACGCCTGTAGTAAAGGAAAGTTCAAAGCTAAGAATGCAGAATTCTTCACTGAATGGACAAAGTTAAAGGCGAAATTCACACCAAGATCAAAACTGATACAGAGGATAAACTCCACTAATAAAATACTGGAGGAAACCCACTGAAAGTGTATCCCAAGACCATTTATCTAGTCTGGGAGACTGGATGTAATCCAGTGACTCACAGATACATTGCTATCTACCTGTCCTTGAAGCCTTCAATGAAAGATTCTGTCAGTCTCCAATGGGAAGCTTGCTTTAGTGCTTAACTTCTCCTTACCAAGGTAAAAAGGCTATTAACATCTGCCTAAATCTAGCACAAATGAAGTGGGTTTTTCTTGTTCTACTTTTTGAATGAAATATAGTCCCAAGAAATCTAGGTAGGACAGGCACGCTGACCAATCTCAGATTGAATTAACAATGGATATCCAGCCACTTCGCTTTGTTTATACTCAAACATCTAATTCTGTTTAGAGGCATCTTAGCTGTCAAATCAACAGAGGGGCTTTTTTTGCCTTTCATTTAAAAGCATTTTGCCCAACCAGTCCAGGTTCTTACTTCACCATGATGGTACGAGGACATCTCAGCTACAGAACCAGCCAGCTGAGCAACCTTCACCTCCCGCTTATCATTTCGTTTGAAACATGTGAACAGAACTTTTCTTTGACCTGGCTTCAAACCTGTATAAAAAAGACAAGACCTTGTAGTTAGAATGTACAATGTGTTTCACTTGGCTTCTGCTCTCTAGAGACCAAGAACTACTTGAGCACCTAAAGATTATGCACCCAGAGAGTAAGGCACTTGCCAATGAACACTACAAAGCAGACAAGGCATTTAATCCAAAGGTTAAAAACTTGTACAGCAGAAAACCAACTTCAGAGCACTGAACCTGAAAATCAGCAGGTTCGCAGACTCTGATACGACATGACATACAAACACCCATTTATTAAGTTCTGGGGAATGCACTAGGCAGAATCACCACCTTGAAATAACTTACCATCAACCAGTGACGGGATTGATCTTTCATTATCTGAGTTCGAGAACAGCACTAGCTCCTTGTTGATGAAGTCGTTGTATGTCAGGTAAGTAGTGTTTTTCCCATATAGGTATTCCTAAGAAAAACAGGTGCAAGATTGCCTTCATTTTAACAAGGTCTAACCTGTTGGAAATCACACATGGCTAGTTTCAATAGAATGGAAGCTCTTTGTACAACTAGGTAGACACAGCTCAAGTGCTGAAATCCTTAGCATGGCCCACGATGTTTGAGAAATAAAGATCTCATACAGTCCTGCTGGAGTTACCATTTCCCTATTGATGAAGTAATTTGGAAGGTTAAGAGTTAAAAATTAAATTAACTGTTGGACAACTGACAATGAGGCCATGCTGATGAGATGAGAGAAGCAGCTGCTCTGCAAAATCCCAAACCATTCCAACTGTCCCATAATCCAGCAACTGACTCTCCAAATCCAAGCTGCGTGCAGCCCTGATGTGCCAGAATGAAGCTGAGAATAGCCTCAGGGAGACACAGGAAACCAGTTTACTTATATATGTAAACCTTCTACCTCTGGCAGGCCATGCAGCTTCCGTTGTCTTCTATCCTCCATGAAATTAGTCAGCCACTCCTTTCGCTCTTCTACCTTCTTCTTGCTAAAGGCCTGTATATTATAAAATGAAAAGTAACTCAAGGTCTGACCCAGGAGAAAACTGCAGCAGAACATGAAGAAAAACATTAAAGGAATATTTACTGTTGTGCCTGAAAATATCAATTGGTTTGTACTGATTAGCTTGTTCTGAGCTATATTTAAAACCCATCATTAAAAGGGTACTCTTGGCCTGAGGTCTGTGGACAGATTTGCTTCTACTGGTTAGACTAAAGCCGTAGCCTTGACAACAAAGAGATTGTCTCAAGCCCAAAGGCCTCTAAAAGCATTTTAAGAAAAATACACAGCACTCCAAGCAGTAAAATACCAAAGGTATTAAGTCAGCAGTTAAATCAAGTGCTAGTTACCAGGGTGATCGCAGCATCATCTTCAGGCCCAGTGTATTTGAAGCCAATTCGATGTTTAGCCATATCTGCAAAGTATTCTTTTGCCTCTTTCGATGTGCTGGTACCCAAACCTGCAGAGACAGCGTTAATCCTAGTCAATTCTTGCCTAAATCAAGTTGTAGTTCGAAGAAGTATTTTTGCTATGCCTAGTATCTGTGATACATCATTAAAATGCGCAGCATGAAGAGGACTCACTGAAAACTTAAGTTACTTTAAAATGAGGTGCAAGTATCACAAAATATCACAAGAATTGCAGATTGGATGAGCAGTTGCATGCTGTGCTTTTGGGTTTCGTCTGTAACTCCTGGAGATATCTGAAAGTATTAACTGCATATTGGAAACAATTCCTCATATCCAGCAGTAGGCAACTTTTTTATTGGCATTAAGCAATGGGTGACTACTTACCTTACAGTGCTAACGGTACACAAGGACTGTGCTATGGAAAATAGCACATAAAACTGAGGATAATTGCCTAAGAGGGGTGAAAGAATGGTTACCTACGATACTGTAATTCCTTTTTGAGATTTTATCCATTTGGTGGTTACTATTTACTTTCATGATTTATGTTGCAGATATTCCTAATCAGGGTACCTTGGGAGGGCAGAGACATGGAGGACACCCAGTTCAAAACTCTTTCTGCAAAGGCAGGGCTAATTGAATTTCATGATGAATTCTGTCGCTTGGGTCATTTAATTTCACCACATTATGTTTTTTACAAACCTTTGTAGTACTTGATTTTCCATGAATTGTAGTTCTGTGTTCTGTTTTTCCATTCTTCAAATTCAGGAATGCTGTAGAATGCAATTTCTTCTTTGTTTTTAGAGGCCTACAATTAATAAAGTAACTTGTGAAATGGAAGGCAGATTTGGACCAATGGATCCTTACTCATTCACCTTCCCATCCACCCAATCCTTACCTTTATGATGGGAGTAATAAATTCCTCCAGAAAGTTGTGTTTTAGAAGAGATGGCCAGTTGTGATGGATGAAGTTAATCAGCAAACCTTTGATATGTGATCCATCCTGATCCTGATTTAAGACGACAAAAAGAGGCATTTTATCAGGGACATGCTGGAATTGGCAATTGCTAGATTGATAGTAAAATGATTTGATAACTCCAGCTTACTGACCCTATTCACATTCACTTCTAACAAGGTGACCATGTGCTGCTTAATCATTGAAAATTAAGAGAAATAGAAAAGGCACATTCTTGGTGAAAAGAAGTATCGGGGACTGGGTCAAGGACCCTGAATCAGCAGACTATTTGGTGATACTACTCCCCCTTCTGCTTCGTCTGGTTTGTGGCTGAATAGACATTATGACCCAATAAAATAGATTGATGAAATAAATACAGAGAATTTGGTATAGTAATGGCAGTGGAAGAAAAACGCGATTTGCTTCCTTCTCCCCGTTTTCAGTTTGAGTGAACCTAACCTGATCTGTCATAATCATAATCTTGCCATAGCGAAGAGTGTTTAAAGATTCTCGATCTTCGTAGTTCTTTTTATACTGCAAACCCACAATCTTGATGATGTTGTTGATTTCAGCGTTTTCCATAATCTGGAAAAGATCACACGGAATAAAAACTTGTCTTTCAGACTTAAAACATAGCTCTCAAAAAGTCTAAAATGATCCATGAACTGTTGACCGAGCTTTGTCTTGTCACTGGTTTTTTGCTGTTTAGAAACTTATTTCTAAACTGAAGCCTGGTGCTTAAATTATTATATATAATTTCAAATAACTTATAGTCCACAACACAAACACTATTTCTTCACGCAAAATGCTGAATAGGACTTAATATTCCCACTTAACCAGCAAGGCAGGCTGCAGACGAGACTAAATTCAGGTGTTTAAGACACTGCTCCTCCGAGTTCCAGTGTTCCAGATTATATTGACTCATTACACTAATGTGCCTTCTAACATGTAGACTATAACAATTTTCCAACTCACCTGTTTGTGAGAAGCTTCTCTGACATTGAGTATTTTCCCACGAAGTGGAAATACTCCATATTTGTCTCTACCAACCACTCCGAGACCAGAGACAGCCAGGGTTTTGGCTGAGTCTCCCTCGGTCAGGATAAGTGTACAGTCTAAAGAATTCTTGCTGCCTAAAAAGAAAAAGACCAAGACAATTTCCTAAGTAAGTGAAAGCAAAGCCTGCGTGCTCAAATTAAATGAGAATATCTTCCAACACATACAGGTTTTGTTGCACTGCATGTAGAAAATGGGGATAAACACAGTAAATGGGACTGTAAAGTGGGGATAAACTATAATGACAGGTTCTGTCTTCTCTCTCTTTCATTCTTCCATTTGTCTAACGAACAAGTTTTAATTGTTTTTGAAGGCATTGGTTACAAAGGATGCAAAATACTTACCAGCATCGTTGGCATCATCCAGCTTAGGAACACCCTTAATCTTCGTGTGTTTCACAGCTGAACATTTCTTATTCAGCAGGTTCTGAGCTTTAAATTTTACCCAGTTTAGGATACTTTCAACAATGCCACAGGCAATTGCCTGTAAGACAAAAAATAACCCTGAACAATTGGAAAAGCCTTAACAATGACGGAATTTTAAGGTATATACTTTAATTCATGACACTACTTCGAAAGTATGTATTTGCTACTTTAAACATAAAATGGAGTTTACAGACATCTTGATTGCATATACCAATACTTACACCCTTAATAAATTTTTCACTCAGTTTACAGGTTGAGCCAAAGTTCTTTGCCTGCAGAGTCATGTTCTCCTTTGTCTGAGAGTCAAAAGTTGGGTTCTCAATTAAGGCATTCACGAAAATCCACATGTGGTTCTTCACCTGGAGTTAAATACAACAGGCACCACAGGTTACACGGGCTCCTCTCAGTAACAGCAGTCAGTGCATTCTGACAACTGCATGTCAGAACCACACAGCAAGGGAAAGCTGTTATCACTCTTATGGTTTGGAATTTTCCTAGATGTCCTGAAAGAATTTAGGACAGCTAATGGACGTTCCTGAACAATACTTCATGATTTGGGATGTCAGGGAACCGACAGCTCTCAGCCTAATAGGGATCACCTAACAGATACTGAGTTTTAGTGCAGCTACACTGACTTACAGTGTTCTGTAATCAGAACACATCAGCTAAACGAAGAGAAGATTGTTAGTTGGCTTAAACTGTACAACACTTCTATACTTAGCAGATTTTTACATATATTGTCTGTACAGTGGAAATCTGCATCAATTAATGTAGTACTGCATTAAGCTGTAGCTACAATGTGCAATAATGCTTGAGTTGTTCTTCCCACTGGGGACACTGTACCTGAAAAGGCTTCACTCCAACTCCGTTCTTGTTCTTCTTTTTCACAACTTCAATGACTTTAGTCACAAGCTGGTCAGCTATGTAATCAACGTGCCTGCCCCCCTAAGGGAAAAGAGACCTGATGGTAATTCCATTTAAAAAAAGAAATCTATTTCAAACTTTTTGCATAGCCTTTGCAACGTGAAGCAGCTAAGTCTTGTTCACAAACATACATACATTTCAAACAGCTAATGACAAAGAATATGGCATTAGCTTGACTGAATAAACCAAAGAGTTACCTTTGTAGTGGCAATGCTGTTGACAAAGCTAACTTGCTGGAAGCCTTTTTCACTCAAAGTCAAACACACTTCCCACCGAGAATTTACTTCCTCGTGGACAATCTTAAGCGCGTTACCAGTTTCATCTACTTTGTCCTTCAGATAGAGGTCCACGTAACTGCGGAATCCTTTCACCTGCACACAGATGTAAGCAGACAACTCCTTTATAACAGCTCCCATAAATACTTAATTCATATTCTCCTGAAAAGTGGGTAGAGAAACCACTCAGGCACATTTTCCACTTACTATGTGTAATGACATAAATTGCTTCAACAAAACCTCACTGTTTAAATGTCATGAGAAATGCAGATGTTACCATTTCTGTTAAATGCTCACTTACAGGCAGCCTCTGTCCATTTAGGAAAACTTTGACATCCTTTGTGGATCCAGCAATATCATACGCTCTTCGAGACATCAGTGCTACAATGTCCTTATCAAGGATTGTCATTTTGAATTTTGACAGATCAGGTTGGAAGGTGACACACGTGTAATCTTCTCCATCAAAATATTTCAGTTTCATTTCACCAGCCTTCCCCATGTTGTCGGTCCAAGTCTGAGAAAAGGAGGTTTGAAAGTAGCAAGTCTAACAAACAAGCCACTAGAGCTTCGTTTTTAAAAGCAGAAAGCTGATCTGCAAGTTTTAGATACTTTCAACTGAAGAAACCCCACTAGTTAAAAACTAGATTCTGGTTATGTCTGCTCATTTCATTATTCATTTGCATTTTATTTTGTGGTACAGTAACTGTGGCCTAAATTTATTCTAATCACAGTGCTCTGAATGCAAGTTACACCTGGATTTTTGAAACAAAAGATTAGGGTCTTAATGGAAAATCTTGGGTATAATCTTACTGAAATAAGAAGGGTTCATACCTGTCTGAACAGCTTTTTGTATTCACGACAGGCAGTTTCCACAGTAAATTTTGTGCTAAATATGTTGCACAGTTTGGCTCCATAACCATTTCGCCCACCTGGAATTGGAAGGAAAACAGACTCGTGTTATTACCTTTGGTTAAAACCATCTCAAAGAATTCCAGACAAACAGGAGTTCAGCCACTTCAGCACAAAAAACAACCTGCAATAAGCAACAATATCCTACAAACTCAGTATGTGACTATAAACCCACATTTAACTGTAATTAGCACTCAAAGAGAATTTTCCGTGTTTGTACTGTTATTAATGTACAGCATGAAGGTATCTCTCTGGTGGACTCCAAACACCATTTTCAGTTGCATCACGGGCCCCCTTCCCCATGTTATTCTGGTTCACACACTTTTATCCATCAGGCTGCTCATATATTAACACATATTTGAGGGTCTTCCCTACCTGTGACTTTCTTTTCATTGTCGTCGTAGTTGCTGGATGTTAGCAGCTGTCCAAAGATAAGAGCAGGCACATAGACCTTCTCCACTTTATGCTCAACAACTGGAATACCTTTCCCGTTGTTCCATATGCTGATTGTGTTATTCTCTCTAGGTAGAGGAAAAAGTGGGTTTTCAAGGCTGCAAATGACTGAGCTATGAAACAAGTGTCACACAAAAGCTCTGGGGAAAGGCCACCATTTCATCAAGAGCAAACCTCTGCTGAGCAAGTGCAGAAACTGCCAGCAGAGGGAGAACAAGTCAACCAAAAAACAATTCAGCTCCAAAGATGCCTTCTGTGAAATGGACCACCACACAGGGAACTCCTCCATTTGCGCTCAGTGACAGAACACAAAGGTTGAGAGGAAGAGAATGGCCACAACAGATAACAACTACAAGGCAGCCGTTTCAGAAGCCAGCACCCTAAGAGACCAAGGCAAAGAAAAAGCCTTCCACAAGAGTTGTATTACTAGTCTAATTTGGATTGACCTCATGGCAGAGACCACCACCACCACCACCATACCAGCTTAAACAGCATCCATGTGAGAAAGTACAATGGACTCGGGTTGGGAAAGCAATGAACAGAAACAAACCAAAACTTACACATCAATTGTAACTTTAATGCATGTCATGTTTTTATCCCTCTGCTTGTTGTCTGCAGCATTGACTAGAATGGAAAGATTATTGTTATTATATTGCATTGTCAAGCAAGACAAAGCTATTAACTGATAAAATGTCTTCAGCAGAACGAATGCAAAAACTCAATACAAGGTTATTAACGATCATCTTGGCATGCAAATGTGTTGCAAGTTGAAAGATGAGTACTACAAGTTAACATACACGTGAGAATTTTGGGACGAATTACATCAGTTTTGTGACAGTGTGCCATCATCCCACAAACAGCTTACTAACAACTAATGGAAGGACTTTAGTATCCAATATCTCCAAGCACAAACCACACACCCTGCAACCACCACCCATCAAACTGTGCTACAGACATCAGCTGGTGAACAAGGCAACCAGATAAAAGCAGGCTTGCATTTCTTAGCTGTTTATTAGACATTCAGCCCCCATTAATCAACCACCAACCACCGACTCAACAGACAGGTCTCCTTACCTAGAATCTCATCGAAGATCTTGTACAAGCCAGGCACAAAGGTCACATCTCTGCAGTTGAGGCCCACGTCCTCATCAAAAACCCACATTTGCTGAAAGAAGGCAAGAAACACATGAGCCCCTAGGCGTTTTGTGCTTTATAAACCAATGCTTTGTGCTTTATAAGCAGATATTAACGACTTCCCGCCTGCACCGAGAAGCTCGGGGGGCTTAGCCCCAACCCCGCACCTGGGTGACCGTCTCCACGGAGCCGATGTAGGTGTCGGGCCGGAGCAGGATGTGCTCCAGCTGCGTCTTCTTCTGGTAGATGTGCTCCACCGAAAGCGTCTTCTTGACGCCATCGCCTTTGTGCACGCGGAGGTTCCCGTCCGCGGGCTGCTCGGGGGAGAGAGAGCGGCAATGAGGGGCAGCGGGATCCGGGGGGATCAGGTCGGAGGTGGGGAGGAGTGAACCCAGGCGGGGGGGACCGCGACACGGAGCCAAGAGAGAGGAGAAGGACCCCGGGGGATCTGAGGGGACCGGGGAAGGGGGGGAGGCCACGAGGGGCTCGGCCGGAGCGGAGGGAAGCGCGGCGGACGCCGAAGCTGCGCGGGGAAAGGGCTCCCCGGGGCGGGAGGGGGTCGCGGGGCACCGCACGCACCCTGAGGGGCGCCGGGGACTCCTGGAGCTCCATGATGGCGGCAGCGCGCGGCAGAGCGGCAGCGATGGCGGCCCCAACCGCCCGCGGGCTTTCAAACCTCCGTTTAGCCCGCCGAAACCCTCCGCCAATCACCGCCCGCGGCTGCCCTGCGCTTCGCCAATCGCAGAGGGAAGGCGGTAACATGGGCGGTGCCTCGGCTTTCCCCTCTGGCCAGTCAGAAACGCGCAGCGCGTTCAAACCAGCCACTCAGGAGGGAGAGTTGTTGGACGGGCAGGGGAACCTGCCAATAGGAGGGCGAGGATGAGGGAGGCTCTGCCTGCCCGGTTGCTGGTGCCGTGCTGGTGCCGTGCTGGTGCCGTGCTGGTGCCGTGCTGGTGCCGTGCTGGTGCCGTGCTGGTGCCGTGCTGGTGCCGTGCTGAGCAGGCTCCCGGCACTGAGCAGGCTCCGGGTACTGAGCAGGCTCCGGGCGTACAGCGCTGCCCCTGGGACAGGCACCGGTGCTGTGCCCCGTGGGTGTACCCAGCAGTGCTGGTATCACTGGAGCCCCGATCCGTGGCCTCAGTGTCCCTGTGGTGTCCCCGTCCCCCCATTTGTGCTCGTCCCAAAGCCCACGGGTGGCTCCAGACCCTCTCCCCCTTCCCCAGGCTGGCTGCAGCGTGACCCCCATTGCCCCTCGCTGCAGCAGGCGATGTCCTGGGTAAGCCCCGCCACCCCAGTAACAGCACGCTGGGTATCATCCAAACCAAAGCATTTCACATCTTTATTTCCAGAGCAGGGACAGCATTCCCTTCGCTGGAGCTGCAGGGAGGCAGCTGGGCACAGACCAGGGATCCGTGGGGTTGGCGCAACCTGTGGTGAGCCCGGCTGCGCGCTCAGCATCCTCTTGGTGCTCTCACCCGGCTCCAGCGCTGGTCTTCTCCCCCCTGCACCACCCCATATCCTCACCCACAGGACAGGGGAAGCCGCCTGGAGCGTGCAGCCGGAGAGCACCGGTGCCACGGCGCCGGGATCACCGGGATCACCACATGTGCCGATAGGGAAAGGCCACCTCCACGCAGAGCACCACCAGCGCCTCGGAGCAGTTGTGCCGCTGCCCTGCCAGCAGCCTGCCCTTGTCCAGTGCGGCCGCCAGGCCCTCCGCGGTGCCGGAGCTGCGCCAGCCCTGGCAATCCCGCCTGCGGGCTTGGCTGCCCCGCGGCGTGGATCCGTGCCAGGCCAGCCGCCGAGGCCTGCGGATGGGGGTGAGAAAGGATGGGGCACCCCCTCCAGCTCTTTGCATCTGTGCGAGCATCAGGAGCAAGGGGACTCGTGCAACACCCCCACCCCACCCCCCCAGTGTGAGTGCACTCATTCAGGGTTACCCGGCTGGTGCCCACCAGACTCACCAGAGAGGATCCGTCAGGACATTGCCCCCGTTGAAGGAGTAGATGGGGCTCCGCAGAGCGGCGCTGGTCTGACCCTCAAAGAGGGAGCTCCAGGACTTGGCCAGGAGCTGCCCCTGTTGACACAAGCAGTGGCACTGAGCTGGGGGCCGGGGGCTAAGGCGATGCCACGTGTGGGCAGTAACTTGCCCTCAGTTCCTCCCAGCTGCCCATAACACAAGTGCTGAGCACGGCCGGGGTACAGCAGCCCCACGGGGGACAGGGGTACCTGCCTTCAGGTTAACGATAGGGAGGTTCCTGTCTGTCCTCTTGACAATGGAGACCAAGTCCTGGGTGGGGGCTGACAGGAATGCCCGGAAAGTGCCATAGAGCTGAGCCTCCTGGGACTGCCGGTAGCACTGCAGGTCGGCACCGCGGAGCCCGTTCATGTCACCCGTGAGGGGCACATTCAGCGCGGCCAGGCGGAGCTGGGGGGAAAGCAGGGAGGCTTGGGCATGGCTGGGGTCTGAGGTCTCTGCTCTCCCTTCCCAAGAGGGTGTGAGATGCTGCCCAGGCATGGAAAGGTCCCCCCAGCACCTCTGCCCAGAGCTGGGCATCGCTTACTGATGGGATCCGTGGGGCGACAGTGGTTGGCAGGATCTGGGGCATCTCTTGTCCCCCTTCCTTCTGGACCTGCAATAACACAGCTCAGGTCAGCCCAGGGACATCCATCCCTCTGCCGTGAGTGCAGCCCAACACGACCCCAGGCTCTGCATGCACACTGCCCTGCAGATACCCCATCTCCATGGCACAAGGACCTGCTGCAGGGCTCACCAGTGAGTCCATTGCGGTCAGCACAGGCAGTGCTGTGTCAGGACCTTTTGTCTGCACCCGCTTTGCCTCCTGGATGGAAAGGAGAGGACAGTCCCACAGGGGCCTGTCTCCCCCCGGCCAACAAAGGAGGGCTCTGTCCCCTCAGTGGGTACCTGCACCCTCACCTGGTACTGTGGCGTGGATGCAGAGGGGTCATCACCAGCAAAGAGCGACTTTGAATCCTCCAGCTGCTCAAAGCAATGGGCAGAGCGATGGGTTAGGGAGGAACCAGCTCCTTCCCAGGGCTCTGCTGCCCCAGTGACAAATCCAGCTGCCGGGGCTGGATCCTGCCCCCCCAACCCTATGAGGGACCCCGAGGGATGTGCTTGGTACCAGGAGGCGGCTCCAGCCGGTGGGGGTCCGGAGGAAGGCGCTGCTCCCTTCCCGCACGTAGACCAGGCTCCCCTCGGGCACGGCGCTGCCCGACTTCAGCATCAGCTCCTTGGTCCTGAAGACCCACATCTGGCGCTGGGGATGGAGAGGTTCATGGGCAAGGGTCGTGGCCCAGCTGCGATGCATGGGGCAGCCGGACAGCCTGGGACTGCTCGACTATGGCCGCAGCCAGGACCAACCTGGAGATCGACACGGGAGTCCAGTGGCTCCGTCCGAGGGACATCGGCACCTGGAGAGGGTTGGGGGTTATAAGGCATCCTGGTGCAGGGGCTGGATGCCCTCTGCAGGGATGCTGGTATTGGGAGTGGGGTGGGAGAGCCAGCTGCAGCGCTGGGGACCCCGGGAAGGGAGGCAAGACTTGATAAAAGGAGGTTCCATGGAGGCTGGAGCGCTTCAAACACCGGAGAAATGCCCTCACCTTCTGCCCAGCCTGCACCCGAGGCTGCCTGCGGAGACAAGCAGGGCCCGTTACTGCTGTTGGGCACCAGGACACCCTTCCCGGTGCATGGCAAGGGGACAGGGTCTCTCTTGGGGACAGCTTACCGGCTGCTTGCAGGGCTGCTGGGCACGGATGGGGTAAACCCTCTGGAAGCAAAGAGGGGTGGGTTTGTGGGGAGCCCCTCGTGCTGTGCATGCTCACACGTGTGCGTGCTCTGGCACAGGCACATGCACAGCCAGTGCTGCGCCTTACATTGAGGTAGAGGAGTCCGGGTGCTCCGGGAGGACCAGGGGGCCCGGGGGGGCCGGGGTTCCCGGGGGGACCTCGAAGACCCTGCAGCAGATCAGTGTGGAGGTTGGGCTGGGCTATTTGGATGCTGCCTTTTGGGGGGGCAGCTATAAGACACCCCATTGCTGTCCCTCATCGTTCCCACTCCCTTCCCCTCCCAGGGCTGAACCTCCCGGGCTGGGGCAGCATGCAGACACGAGCCAGGCAGTGTCTCTCACATGGGGAATGATTGCTCCATAAATCTCCGTCTCTTCTTTGCTGCCCTACAGCGAAAGAGAGGGGATTGAGATGATCTCCATCCTCCTGCTCTCCATCCTCCATCCCTCCATCCCTGGGGCTGCGAGCCCTGGGGACCTGCCAATGGGGCACACAGAGCCTCCTAGGCTCCAGCAGCAGGGTCCCCAAGGCCAGGCTGGGGTCCCTGGGCATCCCTTGCCATGATCCCCATGATCCCTGAGGACTCACCGTCTGGTACCCATTGATGGGCACCCAGGAGCTGGCCTGGCTGCTGGTGCTGGGGAAGGGGGGGTGGCCTGGTTTGCACCCGTGTTCCCCGTAGCAGCACCCCTGGGTGAGACACAGAAAAGGCACAATTGTATCTTGTGCTGGGTGATGGGGATGCTGTGTGTGTGCATGGGGGCACTGCATGCTTGCATGGGCGTACACTCATGTGCATTGCATGTACCAAGGGGGATAGATAGTGTGACTCGCCAGCCCCCCCCCCCCCGTGCCCCAGCCCATCTGGGGACCCCAGTGATGCCACTGAGTGAGTGAAGGTTGGTGCTGCCCATGGAGAGGGCGGTGGGGAGAGGAGGCAGCACTCATGGCTCAGGGGTTCACATTCAGGTTGTGGGGATGGGACCCACCCCCTGCACCAGTGCTTATGGCTACTAACCCGCTCTCCGGGGTCGCCCTTTTCTCCCTGGAAGGAAAGCAGAGAGGTCCCATTGGTGCCCAGCTCCGGGGGTACAGTCACAGCCCCCCTGCACAGCGCTGTGCCTCACTCCACCGGTAGCACCCGCCGTGGAACTGTTTGGTTTTGACACCAGCACCGGAGCTCAGTGTGGCCGATGCTGTCCCCATGCCCCAGTGCCAACACCACCGCCCGCAGTGCCCTGGCTCACCTTGGGTCCCGGTGGCCCCGCTGATCCGTGGTGCCCTGCATGGCGCAGGTCGCACTGGAAGGAAAGGATGTGCCGGGGTGAGCATGGGGCAGGTCCCCGAGCACCTGCAGCCCCGGGACCGACCCCCTACTCACCCTGTAGTCCCCTGGTGGCCCCGGTGGCCCCATGGGCCCAGGCATGCCCGGGGCGCCGGTCTCTCCGGTCCGGCCAGGGTTCCCTGGCATGCCCGGCAGTCCATATTCACCCTTCTCACCCTGCCAGGATACATGGGGTGGTGAGTGTGGGGTCCAGCACCCTGGACCCATAGCAGCAGGGCTGGGGCAGAGCAAGGGGCTCATGGTCCATCCCCATTCTGCTGGCTCTGAGCTCCTGCGGGGCCATGGACATGCTGGGCTGGGACTCCCTTACCTTTAGTCCAGGGAATCCCGGCTCCCCTCGGAGCCCTGGTTTGCCAGGGAGTGATGTAGGTCCTGTGGGACCGGGGGGTCCTTCGTGCCCAGGCACCCCCGGGGGACCTTGGGGCCCTTGGGGCCCTGGTGACCCTGGAGGTCCATCTGTCCCAGCCAAGCCTGGAGATCCCGGAGGTCCTTCAGCCCCGGGGAAACCAGGGGGTCCCACAGCCCCTGGTGGGCCGGGGGGTCCTGGCTGCCCATCCCGCCCAGGGACCCCTGGGGGGCCTTCGTGGCCTGGGTAGCCTGGGGGTCCGGGCAGCCCGGGGGGACCTGGGGGTCCCGGGTTTCCCACAGGGCTGGATGCTCCCAGCTGCTTGTTGGGTTGGAGGGAGAGAGTTGCATTAGTGAATGGCAGCATCCCATCCCCTCTTCCCATCCCCTCTTCCCATCCCCTCTTCCATCCCCTGCTCCCATCCCCTAGGCTGCCCACGGCCATGCCCCTCAGCCCTCCCCGTCTGCGGGGCATTGACACCACTGTCAGCCCCCCCGCCCTGGCATCAACCTGCCCGAGCCCCCCATCCCAGCGCTCACCTCGTGCTCCGATCCCTTGGGAAGGACGGCAGGCGCAGGGTGGGTCCTGGCTCCCCAAGTGCCTGGGGGCCCCGGGGGTCCGGGAGGACCTGGGGGACCCCGGGGCCCTTGGTGACCCGGCTGCCCTGGGCTGCCGGACTTCCCTCTCTCCCCAGAGAGCCCTGGCTGGCCTCTCTCCCCCGGGGATCCTCGGTCGCCTTTCTCTCCCTGTTTGGACACGATAGAGCCTGGCTCCGGCTCCCGGTGCTCTGCTCCATCAGCGCCCACCGCAGGGACCTGCTGCCCCCTGCCAGGGGACACCCGCGCTGCCCCCCCCCCCCCCGACCCCGAGGCAAGAGCCCAAATACGAGCAGAAAATGTTCTGCGTGGCCAGAAGAGCCTCAGGATTCCTCCCAGTATATCCCTGTGGATCCCTGTGCCCCCGTGTGTCCCTATGGCTCC
The DNA here is from genome assembly GCA_039720435.1 of Amazona ochrocephala. Lineage (NCBI taxonomy): Eukaryota > Metazoa > Chordata > Aves > Psittaciformes > Psittacidae > Amazona > Amazona ochrocephala. Next base: position 3,527,915 of record CM077897.1, read on the forward strand.
CTGTGCCCTCGTGTGTCCCTGTGGATCCCTGTGCCCCCGTGTGTCCCTATGGCTCCCTGTGCCCCCATGTGTCCCTATGGCTCCCTGTGCCCTCGTGTGTCCCTGTGGATCCCTGTGCCCCCGTGTGTCCCTATGGCTCCCTGTGCCCCCATGTGTCCCTATGGCTCCCTGTGCCCTCGTGTGTCCCTGTGGATCCCTGTGCCCCCGTGTGTCCCTATGGCTCCCTGTGCCCCCATGTGTCCCTATGGCTCCCTGTGCCCTCGTGTGTCCCTGTGGATCCCTGTGCCCCCGTGTGTCCCTATGGCTCCCTGTGCCCCCATGTGTCCCTATGGCTCCCTGTGCCCTCGTGTGTCCCTGTGGATCCCTGTGCCCCCGTGTGTCCCTATGGCTCCCTGTGCCCCCATGTGTCCCTATGGCTCCCTGTGCCCCCGTGTGTCCCTGTGGACCCCTGTGCCCCCGTGTGTCCCTATGGCTCCCTGTGCCCCCGTGCCTCTCCCAGCGGAGGATCACCACACCTTGGGGCCGGGGGGGCCGGGAGGGCCGGGGCGCACGGGGCAGACGCAGCCGGAGCCGTTGTGCATCTGGGGAGGGAGAGCGCGGTGAGGTGCGGGCTGGGAGCCCGGCTGCAGGGTGCGGGGGGGGGGGTGCCCTGTGCCCCGCTCACCTGCACAGCAGGATCCACCTCTGGGGCTGGGGGCACCCCCCGGGGGAGCCCCTTTGCTGTTGTCTGTGTGGAGGAGAGAAGGGGCTGAGCCAGAGACCCCTGAGCACCGTCCCCATCCCCTGAGCACCGTCCCCATCCCCTGAGCACCGTCCCCATCCTGCCCTGCCAGCCCACACCCCCCAGAGCCCCACACCCGGGGACACATCACGGGATGTCTCCCGCAGCCCCCCCGGGGATCAGGGCCCTCCATCACCTTGATCTGCAGGAACTCCTCTTCCTCCGCGCTCCCCTCGAAGACCTCGGGGGCGACTGTGGGTCTCTGCTGCGGGGATGGATGGACAGGGAGTGCTCAGTGTGGGGCTTGGGGGCATGAAGGACCCCTCCACAGCCGTGGCTGCCTGGAGGCCGGGTGGGGGCTCAGAACATCGCTGCTGTGGAGCTGTGCCGTGTGTGGGGACACCGGGAGCTGCCACAGCTCCTTCCCATAGGGGCAGAGGAGGCTGAGCGCAGCTGGAGCAGGGCATGTTGCCCTGCCTGGGCTGTGTGACTGTGCGGCAGGGCAGAGATAAGGGGCAGGACAGGGCAGGGAGCCCTGAAGCAGCTGGGGGGGTTTGGGAGAGCTGGAGGAGCTGGGGTGGGGGACACCCAGCCCGGGGACAGGCACCTGGCCTCGTGTGCGCGGGGGGGCATGGCCCAGACCCTTCCCTGCGCCCCTGGTGAGGGGGTCCCGGCGTCTGGGGGCTGTTGCCAGCGGGGGTTTGCTCAGCAGCATCTTCTGAGTGGGCTCCACGGCATCTCTGTCTGCAGGAGAAAAGGGGTGGTGGGGTGGGAAGTGGGACCCCAGCGCCCCACTCGTCACCCTCCAGCCTTATGCCAGAGGTTCCCTTCTTTGCTGGGGTTCAGGAGCCAGGGATGCAGGGAAGCCATGCCCTGTCCCTCCATACCTACCTTTCTCCCCATCCAGGATGGGCGCTGTAGGGCTGGTGCCTGGGTCCGGGGTGGTGTCGTCCAAGCCCAGGGGATAAAACCATTGGGCCGTGGCAGAGGGCAGGCGCCCGGCCAGCACCCAGAGGATGCAGAGCACAGGGAGGAGGTGCTGGGGGCTGCCGGACCCCATGCCGCTGCCTCGGGGCCAGGCTGCCCATGCTGGGGGTCCTGGGCTCATCCTGCTCGCCTGTGCTGTCTGCTCCCGGCACCCGCGGTTATCACAGCGGCCCCACGCGGCCCGACACGCCCCTTGCCCGCCCCGGCACCCGCACCTAAGGGCCGCATCCGGCGGGGGCTCAGCACCAACATGGCCGGGTCACCGTCCAGGAGCGAGGGGGGGGCAGCCGGGAACCACGGGGAAGGGAGCCAGGGCCGGGAGGAGCTGATGGAACCAAGGCGAGGGCGGGCTGGGGAGGAGATGCTGCCTGGAAATGGGGAGTAAAACCAGCGAGGAGGGAGCTGGCTGAGAGCAACGGGCATTGACCGCAGGGAGCAGCCGGGTGCTCTGTGGGGGCTGCTGGTGCTGGTGCCAGGAGGAGACCTGGGACTCAGGGGACTTGGGGGTCAGTGGGGCTGAGCCCTGGGGACAGGGGGGTTGTGGATGGCCCGCAGCACATGTGATACCTGTGCCCTGTGGTGTGTGCAGTTGCGTCCACAGTGGGTGCAAAGAGCCCTGCGTGTCATTGGCTCCATCAGGGCCGCCTCGTTTGGGGGTCTTCAGCCCTCTCTGACCCCCAGACCTCCTTCTGCCACTGCCTTGTGCTAACCTGCAGCCTCTCCCCAGGCTCCAGACCCTGCTGGGGCAAGTGGCAGGGAGGCAGCAGCCAGCCTGGGCCCCAGTACCCTTGGAGACCCCAAAGAGCCACTGAGGTAGGGAAAGCTGTTCTGGGAGCCCCAGCAGCCCTGGGGCCAGGGGCATGGGGAGCTGGGCTGCACCAACCACCATGCACCGAGCTCTGCGCACTGGGTATCAACCGCCATACACTGGGCACACTCCTTGGCTGCAGGGCTGTGATAGGGGAGGGGGCAGCATGGCTGTGGGTGCCTCAGCTCAGCCCCCCTCTCTTTGGCAGGATGGTGCTGGGACGGGGACCTGGAGGAGCACAGCGAGAGCATCCCTGTCCCCCGCACACACTGCAGACACAACAGTCTCTGCAGCGGGCGCTCGGTGCTGCCAAGGCCTGATAAAGCGCTGCAGGGCTGGGCAGATGTTTGGGTTTGGTCCCTGCTTGGACACCGTGTCAAGGCTGGTGCCTCTGCTCCAAGTCATGGACACGGCAGCAGTGCCAGGCAGGGCAGGGGCTCCGGAGCAGCACCCGGTGCTGATGCCTTGCAGGGGCCCTGTGGCAGATGGGAGAGGAAGAGAGGGGCTGGGATGCATGGGGGACACAGACCCTGCCTGCGTCCTGCTGGCACACTTGGTGCTTCCCGACTCCCCTGCACAGCAGAGAGAAGGTCCTGGGAGCTCTTGCAGCCAGTGCCACCAGTGCTGGCGCTCCAGCCTCAAGGCACCAGTTTGAGCACTAGGTGAGACGAGTTCAGGGTTCTCAGCCTGAGCCCTAATCCTCTCATCCCACTCACTACACCAAGCCCCACACCAGGGCCCTGCAGCAAGACTCAGTGTCGTGGTATTCAATGGCTGTTAATCACCATGTACGTGGTGCAGGGCACAGTGACAAGCCCCAGCAAAACTGCTGCTCAGCCAGGTCCTCGGTGGGATGTGGTTGTTCCCTGCGCATTGCACGGCCTGGGCTGGTTCCCTTGTCCCAGAAGGTGAAGGCCATCTTCTTGGCAGGATGCGCCATCTCCCCTCTGGTGCTGCTGGTGGGGATGGCTGGGGTGGTCGTGGTCATTTCATTACTTGGTGTGGCACAGGGTGGTGTTTTCGCTGGCATTGTCCAGGGCCAGTGTGGTGACACGGCCAGCACCCAAGTGCTGCTGTGCCAGTGTGTCCCTGAGCCTGCAGGACAAAGCTCCCTGCAGTGTGCAGCTGCTCCTCATCCCATGGCATGAGTTCAACAAGTCTCTGCTTTACCCTTGCTCGCAGCCCATCCTGTCCCTGGGACGGGGAGAAGGGCCCCCTGTGCCCTTGGACCCCCGCAGTGAGCCAGGCGTGTTGGGGACAGCTTGTGCAAAGCCTGCACGGGTGCCACGGCCATCCACACAGGGCAGAGAGGCTGCGCTTGTACCGGAGCTCATCCCACCCCCAGAACCCCGCTACCGCACCCAGGCGGGTCCCCCCGGGTAGGGTGCTGAGGGCACCGGCAGGGCCGGCCCGCGGGGAGGGATTCCGGGGCTCCCCCCCGCCCGCCTCCCGGTTTTCCCGAATAGCAGCTAGGTGCCGGCAGCTTTCAACTTATCCCGGGGCCGTGCGGGGCGCGGGGAGCCGCCGGGTGCGGGGCCGGGTGCGGGGAGAGCCGGCGGGGCCTCCCCGGGGAGTTCCGGGCAGACGGTACTGAGCTGCTCTCGGAGTGATGCCGCTGCCGCCGGGACCCCCGTGCCCGGGGCCCGGAGCCCACCCCGGGCTGCCCTTCGAGGGAGGTCTTGGCCGCAGCCCCCGCGGTGCAGCCCCGTGTGGTGTCTGTGTCCCCCCTCCCAGTTCATCCCCGCTGCTCTCGGGCCCGGGCCGGTGTCGGGGCGGGTGGAGGGGGCGGTGGGTGGTCTGCGGGGAGGGGGGCACAGGGCCGGGGGTCCCCGCGCTGCGCGGCGCCGGAGCTGTCCCGCCGGCGGTGCCGGTGCTGCCGCCGCCCTCCCCGGCGCTGCAGCCGCCGCCGTCGGCGGGGATCGGTTGTCCCCGGTGGCTGCCCGGTGTCAGCGAGGGCGGCCCCGCCGGTGGCCCCGGTGCCGGCGGCGGGAGGTGTGGCCAGGGGCCGCATAAAGCCTCCGCCGCCAGCCCAGCGCCGCCAGCCGCGGGCCGGAGCGCGGGCGCGGGGCCGCCATGCGCGGGGCCGCCGGGTGCGCGCTGCCGCCACCACCGCCGGTGCTACCGGTGCTGCTGCTGCTGCTGCTGCTGCTGGCGGCGGCGGCGGGGCTGGGCGGCGGCGAGGAGGCGATCCAGTGCCCGCCGTGCTCGGAGGAGCGGCTGGCGCGCTGCAAGGCACCGCAGGGCTGCGCGGAGCTGGTGCGGGAGCCGGGCTGCGGGTGCTGCGCGACCTGCGCCCTCGGCCGCGGCACCGCCTGCGGGGTCTACACCGCCCGCTGCGGCGCCGGGCTGCGCTGCTACCCCCCCCGCGGCGTGCCGCGGCCCCTGCACACCCTCATGCACGGCCAGGGCATCTGCACCGACCTGGCCGACGTCGAGGCCATCCAGGAGAGCCTCCAGCCCCCAGGTAAGGCCGGCCCCGGGCGGCAGCGGGGCGAGGGGTGGGTGCCGGGGGTGTCCCTGCCCCTCGCAAGCCTGGTGGGACAGCGCGCAGGAGACCCCTGTGCGCCCCAGGCACCTCTCCACTTAACTTGGCAAGAGTTGGGGCCATGGGGCAGGGGGCTCGGCAGGGACTCTGTGGCAGAATGGGATGGGACAGCCTGGAATGGGCATACAGGGAGCATGTCCCAGTGGTGCTGAGCTGCATGAGCTCCCACAGCTGGGTACCAGTGGGTTGCGTCTGTGCCATCCTTACCCAGCATGGGCGCAGCAGTGCCGTGGCCACTGCAAGAGCAAGGTGCTTCCCAGGGACCTGTCACCTGCTGTGCCCTGCCTGCAGCGTGCCCCTGGACATCAGGGCAGCACCCGTGATGCCTGGGACAGGTCCGAGCTGTCCGGGAGTCTCCTGCTGCACGGTGACCCCTGCGCTGCTCCTTCCTGGGGATGTTGCCCACAGCTCTGCGGGGAGGAAACAGGAAAGAGGCCTCGGGGCACCTGCTTCCCTCCCAGGCAGGTCAGGCTGGGCGCTGCCGGGGCTTTGCCAAGGGCTGTGTCCTTCCCACGGCTGGACAGGGCAACGGGATGCAGGCAGGGCCAGGGCAGAGAAGCTGCCTCTGTGTGTCTGCTCCAGGACCCTCTTGCTGGTGATGGTGGCACCCCTGAGCTCAGGCAGGGTCTGGTGCTGGGAGCAGGTCACACTGTGGCTTTGACAATGGGAATGGTGGTGCTCCTGGGGGCTGTGTGTGCAGACAAGGCCCATGGAGCTGGTCCATTAGCAGGTCTGGATGCCACCACATCCCCATTTCCCCATCCTGTGAGCTGTGCTCAGGACCACATCCTCTGGAGCTAGGGAGCAGCATCCTGCCATGGGATAGTCCATAAGCTGTTCTGGCCCTGTGTGCCCATGTGGGGTCACCCAGAGCTCCCCAAGGGGCACAAGGGGCTGGAGCAGTGTCTGTCCCTGTCCACCTTGACGGCCAGATCCCAGCTCCATTCCCTCCTCATGTAGCTGGTCCACGGCAGCTCTGCTCGTGTCCCATAGTGAGAATGCCCTTTGTGGATGGGCCCCTCTCCAGGGACAAGACATCACCACGAGTGCTCGGCATGGGGTCCGCTGTGGCAACCCCCTGCCCTGCCTGTCTGTCCTCCTCCCACATCCTGCAGGAGCTGTCTGGGCTTCCTGGCCCGGGGCTGCGTGGGGCTGCCAAGGCCTGTTGGTTTTGGCTGTGCCCTTTGTAACGCAGCATTTTTTCCCAGAGCCTTTAGGAAACAGACTTGCAGACTTTTCCCTTCCTCCCCGCCGTGTTTTGGCCTTGCTGGGCACGGGTGGGTGGCCGTGGGAGCTGGGCTGGCCCGCGGGGCTCCGTGCCTGCTTGCAGCATCGCAGGTGGCGCGAGAGGGGAGCGCCTTCCACTGGGACACCCCCACGGCACATTGCTCGGTGCAGCCCTGGTGGAAGGTCCCAATGGGATGTCTGAGCCGTGGGTCCCGTAGCAAGTGGGAATGTGGGGCTGGGGACTGTGGGCTCTGTCACTCCCTCCATAACCCTGCCTGGCACAGCGAGAGCATCCCAGCATCCGATGGTCCCCTCTGAGTAAGGAGAAGGGGATTAAATGCCCCTTTAGGGACGGGGGCAAAGGGAGCGGGTGCTCCCGGGGCTGAGCCGGTGCCGGGGAGCAGAGGCTGCAGCAGAAGGGTGGCTGGGAAGCGGTTAACATGCAGCTCGTACAGCCAACACTTTGTCTGGGGGCTCAGCCCAGGGGGGCTCTGCATTCCAGGGAAGAGGCTGGGATCGAGGGGGCTGGGCTTGGAGCGATGGAGCACCGTCACCAGGAAACAGCCTCTCTGCTCCCCCAGGACCTGCAGCACCATGGGATGGGGCTTCCTAGGAGCTGAGGATGCAGGTGGCTGCTCTCCTGACATGAGACCCTCACCCGTGGCTGTGGGTCTGGGCACCTTGTGCAGGACCCTGCTCTCTGCTTCCCACTCCCAGCCCTGCCAGCTCCGGGCTGGCTCCCGGAGCATCCCGCTGGTCAGGCCAACCCCAGGAGGTTCCAGCCATGGGTATTTGGCAGAGCCTGTGGGTGCCTGGGGGAGGTGATGGCTGAAGCCGCGTGTGGCAGCCGGGAAGAGGTGAGGACATTTTCCCCAGCACACATGACAAGTGATTTAATGCTGGTTAAATAATTATGTCTGGGAAAAACTGACCCATGGGAATTGCATTCATCCCACGTGGTGGCTGGAAGCAGTGTCTGGGACAGATCCTATTCCCTTCCCATGTGCAGTGACTGGGAGGGACAGTGATAGCTGTGCCCGGCTGGATGGCACAGGGATGGTGAGGACAGGCTGGCTTCGTCATGGTGGCCACGCTGCATTCATCTGCCCCCTTCTGCCCTGTCCCATCTGTCACCCGGGATGGCGTCTGGCCTTTGCCCATGCTTGGGTTTTTCCAGGCTGGGAGCTGTTCCCAGTAAGGCTCTGGTCCCTACCAGGAATCATCTGCATCCCTGTATCCCGACCTCACTTCCATTGGACTCACGCTGGGCACCAACCCGGGAGGCGCAGATGTGCTTGGCCACGTTTGAACACAGCAAGGGCTCAGCACCATGTTCCCGCCGGATGAGGACGGGCTTGGCTTCCCAGAAGCATCCCTGGCCAAGGAGCAGGAGGTGCCTGTGCCCAGCAGCCTTGTGCCTGGCTCCCTGCACTCCGCCAGGGCCAGCGATCATCAGGACAAGCACAGAATTCCCTGTGCCAGTGCCTGCCAAGCCCGGAGCCCCGGCACACAGGAGAGCCAGCGCTGCTGGTCCCTGCCAGGGCCACCCCCCGGCCGTGCCAGCCCTGCCAGATGGGGAAGTGGAGCGTGCCGGGGCCCTGCAGCTTATGTCGGCCATGGACACATGGATGTGTCCCTTCTGGCTCCCCCTGGTCCTTTGCCTCTGGGCTGGTGGACTGGGGGAGCAGGGCTGGAGCTGTGGGGCCCTGACGCTGTCCCTCTCCCACGGATACACACACTGCCCCGGGCTCTCCTCCCGTGGGAACCATGTGGTGGAGCTGGAGCCCTTCACGGCTCCCTTGGAAGCACAAGTTCCGCATGTGACCACCCTCATCTGCAGCTCCTGTTAATTGAAGTTAATGCTGAATGACCCGCTTGTGTCTCCTGTCCACAGCTTGAGCAGAAGGCTGGGCAGGAGCCCTCCTCCTGCCAGGGCAGGGTGGGCAGTGCGGGCAGCACCGGGTCCCATCCCATTGTGCTTTTCCCGTGTCCTTTTGTGAGGAGTTCCCTCATGCAGCCGGTGCAGGAGGATTGCTAAGGGCGGCTCGAGCTGCTGCCTGTCTCACAGTGGGACTGCACCCCAAGGACTGATGGTGGAGGGATGCTGGGTCTGTGTGCAAGTCGGGGGCCATGGGCGCAGAGCTCTGTCCCGAGAGCCGAGTGCAGGACCAGGAGGCTCCTTCCTGCCCAGAGGCACTGACGCTTCATGTGACCTTAGGAGAATGTTATTGGCATCTGGTTTTATTTAAGTGGAGGGATTTGATGCTCTGAAAGCGGCTGGCTCTCAGGGGGAGGAGGGGGGCTGGTCCATGCCAGGGCTGGCTGAGGGCTTCCCCCAGGCAGTGCTTCCCAGTGCCTTTCCATGGCGCGGTGGTGGTGCCAGGACTTCGGCTTGGTGGTCCCCACCGGTGCCAAAGCTCCCACCTGGCTCTTCCCTGTGTGTATCCCCGAGGAGGTGCAGGGGGAGGCTGGGGAAGGGAAGGAGCTCTGCTGCCAGCGCCCGCTTTGTGCCACGGCCCCGTGGTTGGTGCCACTGGGGCTGGCATCGCTCCGCACTGGGTCCTGGAGACTTTGGGTTTGTGTTTCAAATTTCAAGGGCATGAGCCATTTCCTGGAAAAGAAAAAAAAAAAGGGCAAATTAAACAAAAAGCAAATAACACGAATTGAAGGAGAAAGCTTCGATCCAGGCTTTGCTGTGAACTTTAACCAGGCTGCTGGGAGCTGGTCCAGGAGCCTCGCGCTGCCGGGGAGCTGATGGGAGAGCAGGGCTGGGATCCCATGGGGATGTGGCAGGCAGGAGGCCGTGGCTCTGACCCTGCTGCCTGCCTGTGGGAAGGGCTCGTGCTGGCATCACCGCGGCAGCCTCCATCCGTGGTGCTGTGAGCCCCGGGGTGCTTCCACCCGTGCTGCACCATGACCGCCTCCTGCCTGGTTTGGGAAGCTTTTTCCCATTGTTGACTGCAGTATTGATTAATACAAGCCAAATCCTGGGCTAAGCTCAGGCAGAAAAGGGCCCTGGCTGCTTTCCTCTTGTAGCCAGGCGGGTTGGGAGTCAAAACGCTGCCTGACGTGGCTCTGAGCACAGGCAGGACCCGGCTGCCCAGCGCGTTCCTGTTCTGCAGAGCATTAATGGGCCCCAAGCTGGAGGGACCAGCAGCTTCTTAAGAAACAAAGTGGCCCCAGGAGCTGGGTCTCATGACACCTCATCCAGCTGCCAGCATCTGGGATCGCAGTTTGGCTGCGCTCCTGGCACAGGCGAGGATGCCAAGCGCCGCCTTTCGGGATCGGCCCTGTGGGAGATTAACTTTCTTATTCCAGGAATTCCTTCTTTCATGTCTTTGCGGGGGCTGTGCCCTGCAGCAGAGCACGGCTCCGGTCCCAGCCACGGTGCCCGGTGCTGCCCCAGGCCTGGCGGATGCTCAGCACCGTCCCGGTGCAGGCCCAGTGCCCCCGTTCCTGCTGCGGCTCCTCAGAGGCAGCTTTCTGGGGGGGATCAGGATGCTCTTGGGGCTCCCTGGCTGTGCACCCCATGGTCACCTTTCAGCCCCATGGATGCAGTGAACGTGTCTGGCCAGGTCACAGCCAGACCCTCTTGCTGTGCTGTCACTGGAGCAACTGCCCGTGCTTTCGCTGCATGCATTTGCAACCCTACAATAACAGACGCATGGCAATGAGCCTGTGAACCGTGGCTAATGAGTTGTCAAAACTCCCAGGAGCCTTTCCCAGCGCTGCAGTGCTCAGCCCAGCGGCAGAAGGGGACCCAGGGCTGGGGGTGATGCCCATGGGGACCAGGGCATGGCCATCCGCAGGGCTGCCCATGGCACTGAGCCCCCTCTTGTCTGTGTCCTTGCAGAGAAGGAGGAGATCGACCACCCCAACAACAGCTTCAGCCCCTGCAGCATCCACGACCGCAAGTGCCTGCAGAAGCAGCAGGCGAAGAGGGTCAACAACGGCAACAAGATGCGCAACAGTGGGAGCCCGTACCACCGCGAGGAGACACGGCCCATAGTAAGCATCAGGCTGGGGAGGGCAGGATGCGTGCTGAGCAGCCCTGGGCTGTGCTCCGGAGTTGGGGCGCTGGGGGCATCCATCATATCCCCCTTCCTGCAGGCACAGGGCTCGTGCCAGAGCGAGCTGCACCGGGCGCTGGAGCGGCTGGCTGCCTCGCAGACCCGCACGCACGAGGACCTGTACGTCATCCCCATCCCCAACTGCGACCGCAACGGCAACTTCCACCCCAAGCAGGTAGGACACATCCCTCATGGAGGTGCCACTTGTGTGGCTTGGTCAGGCTGGGAGCAGGAGCCACCGGTGGGAATCACCCTTCAGGGTGGGATGGCGGTGGCAAAGCCCCCCATGAGAGCTCCCGGTTGCCCCAGCCATGAAAATGGGGCTGTGGGAACCAGGCTGGGCATCCCTCACTGAACCTGTCCCCTCAGTGTCACCCGGCGCTGGACGGGCAGCGGGGCAAGTGCTGGTGCGTGGACCGCAAGACCGGGGTGAAGCTGCCGGGCTTCCTGGAGCTGAAGGGGGACTTGGACTGTCACCAGCTGGCAGACAGCATGTGAGCACGACCGGGACACCCGGGGGTGCGCAGGAGAGGAAGAGAGGGCACACCACTGCCGAGCAGCTCCCGTGTGCCGGGGGACCCTGCCGCGCACCCCGGATCTCTGCGGTGCTCTGCGCCCCAGCACGGGGCACAGCACCATGACCTGCGCCATGACCACTACCTGCCACTGCCGAGGGGTCCCCGGCACACCTCCATCCTGCACGGACACTCGCTGGGACTGATGCTGCACTGGGGCTGGTGTCACCTCAACATCCTCCTGCCCCTCGGTGCTGCTCCCACCCTGTGGTAACCCTCTGGTTTTCGTCCTGGCCCCTCCATGCAGTGGTGTGGCCATGGACACGCCAACGGCTGCATCAGCAGCATCACCCCTGCCCACGGTGCATTGCGTCCACACTGGACCTCTGCATGCGGCAGCAGCAGAAGTGCCTCATCCTGCTCTCCCTGGCAGCAGGCACGGACCGGGGGTGCCCAAAGAGACCCCCCCCACTGCCGCTGCCTGCCCGGAGCCCTCCCTTCCTGCACGTCACTCAGTGTGTGTGTACCATGGGCACCGCAGTCACACAGAGCAATAAGAAACCTTCCCCTCCCCACTGCAGCCCCCCAGCTCCACAGCCCAGGTCCTGCCTGCCCCATGGCCCAGCCCCATCCCTGCACAGGGACAAAGCCAGTGGCTGCAGCATTTTCCTCACATCCATCCATCCATCCACCCATCCATCCACCCATCCACCCATCCACCCATCCATCCATCCATCCATCCATCCACCCACCCACCCACCCATCCATCCACCCACCCACCCATCCATCCATCCATCCATCCATCCATCCATCCATCCATCCATCCATCCACCCACCCACCCACCCACCCATCCACCCTTCCACCCATCCACCCACCCATCCACCCTTCCACCCATCCACCCATCCATCCATCCACCCATCCGTCCCTCCATCCACCCACCCCCCCACCCATCCCTCCCTCTCTCCATCCCTCCATCCATCCATCCCTCCATCCATCCCTCCCTCCCTCCATCCATCCCTCCATCCATCCCTCCATCCACCCACCCCCCCACCCATCCCTCCCTCTCTCCATCCCTCCCTCTCTCCATCCCTCCATCCCTCCATCCCTCCATCCATCCATCCCTCCCTCCCTTCATCCCTCCATCCATCCCTCCATCCATCCATCCATCCATCCATCCCTCCATCCCTCCATCCCTCCATCCCTCCATCCCTCCATCCCTCCATCCCTCCATCCCTCCATCCCTCCATCCATCCATCCATCCATCCATCCATCCATCCATCCATCCATCCATCCATCCCTCCATCCCTCCATCCATCCACCCCATCTCCCCATGCCCGGTCCCCATGGCTGAGGGAGGCCATGCACCCTCGGACACATCCTGTCTTCTTCCAACTTGGCCAACATGACAAAACCAGGACGAGTTTCTGGGATCTGCAGTTTTTGCCAGCACCAAGTTCTCACCTGGGAAATTGTCACCACTTTTGCAGCCATTTTGGTCATTAATTCCTTTTTTTATGTATTATTTTTTAAGCTGGGCTGGAAGTTTTCACCTGAATGGCTTTAGGTGAGGAGTGGCCTCGCTGGCTGCCACGGTGGGTACCAAAGATGGAGGGGATTATGCTCATCCCCCCCTTCCCAGACCCCCCTCCCGGCTCCATGGCCTCAGTGGGAGGTTTTGGTTTTCCACGTGGATTCTCTCTGGTGGGTTCCAAGGCCCCAATGGGAAGGAAATGTTTCAGTTTTAGTGAAACACCCTGTGCCTCCCAGCAGCTCCCCGGCACAGCATGGCACGGCACAGCATGGCATGGCGCAGCATGGCACAGCATGGCATGGCGCAGCATGGCACAGCATGGCGCGGCACAGCATGGCACAGCATGGCACAGCATGGCGCAGCATGGCGCAGCAGCTCCCAGCACCAGCGAGGATGTCCCCACGTGTCTCGGCAGCAGCGCTGCCATCCCGCTGGCCAGTGCTGCCCGGATGGTGAGGACGGAGCAGGGACAAGGGCGGGCACCGGGCTCAGTGTTGCAGCTCATCAGCACGACTGCATCTGGCTTCTCATCCATGTGCTGGTGTCCTCGTGTCACATCCCGTGTCCCCAGGTTCACGTGTCCCAGCGTGGCTCAGTGCCTTGCTGGGCTCCTGCTGGATCCCCTGCCTGGCATCACCAGGGTGGGTTTCTGGGGGTGCTGCTGGGGACCACGGCCGGTCCCAGTGCCGGTCCATGCGCTGCACCGGCAGCACCATGGCAGATCCCATGGGACCTCTCTTGGTTTGGGGTGGCCAGGGGGTGATTGAGCAGGGACCAGGGACTTCTGTATCCAGCTCAGAGGGCTCCAGTGTTTTGTATTGTCTCTCCTGTAGGTTAAGGCTGTATTTACACACGATCATATACCAGTGTAAGGCTCCCCAACCCCAGCAGTGTTTTTCCATGCCGATGTGATTTACGTCAGTTCCTCCCGGGCCAAGCCCATCCCTTCAGCCTCCCATGTAGCACCGACCCCCTTTTACAGTAAACTTGAACCTTTGTATAGTCAACAAGAACAAAAAGTCATTCCTGTATTGATTGTCCTCGTTGTTTAATGTGTTTCTATTGAGTGTATTTTATCTTTGCATTGAGGAGAGGGGGAAGCAAAGCAGAGGAGCGAGGGGTCTGTGGGGATCCCCCCGTGTTCCTGCAGTGACGGCGTGAGCCATATGGAAACGCTCCCAAACGAATCAGAGGCTGCCCATGGCATTGGCACCATCCTGCTGCCACCTGGAGCCCTGGCAGAGGAGCAGCCCTGACCCATGGAACCCCATCCAGAGGGACCACCGCTGCTCCTCACACCCATGGGACCCCCTTCGGCCACCTAAAAGCACCTTGGCCAGGGATGGTGGCCAGACTGCGGAGCAGGATGAGGGAGGATGAGGGAGGCCAGGGCAGGGGGAGCTGGGCAGGGCGAGGGGCTGGACTGCAGCAGTGGAACAACTGCCTGAGCGGTGTGTGGATTGTGGATCCCGGGATGGGCTGCAGGAGTGGGACCAGTGCGCTCAGAGCTCAGGGACCAGCACTGAGCATCCCATGAGTGCAGGGACCGGCCCAGCCTGGGGGACCCCGCACCGGGACTGGGGATCAGCACCACAAACGTCAGGAAATGCTGCACGAGCTGGGATGGGGCGGGAGGCAAATGGTTTAATGCCTTGTCCTGAGTCCCAGCTCAGCCTCTGCTTGGTGCCACAGTGAAGGCAGCAAAGACCATCACCACCAGCCTGGCACAGGGCAGAGGTGGGGCCCGGGGATGGTGCTGGGCTGGGATGAGGCTGGACAGGCTTCAAGGTTCAAGGGAGGATAGGGACAGGTGCCGGTTTGTGCCAGGGCAATGTGCTCATGGGCAGGCAGCACCACTGGCCGCGGCATGTGTGTATGTACGTGCTGGTGCTGATACACACCGAGCACCACCGGCTCTGCTCAGTGTCCTGCAAGGGTGTCAGGAGATGCATTGGAGAGATGCCCAGCCATGGGAATGCTGATGGCCCAGTGCTCCCGGCCACGGCTTGGCTTTCCCATGGTGTTTGCAGACCAGGGCTCCTGCATCCCCGCAGCTGCCTCCGCTCGTACCCATCAGCTGAGGTTGTGCTGTGGCCTTTTCCCTCTTCTGGATGTCATCAGGATGCCGGTGACAGGAGGAAACCAAACCCTCTGCACCCTCCCTGTGTTGGGGAGTGCTGTTGGCTGGGACTGCTGCGCAGGTCTGTGCCGAGTGGGACCCCGCTGTGTTGGGATGGGGTGATGCTCACCCCAGCAGTGTCCAGAGGTGGATCTGGGTCCTGGGTGATCTGATCTGCACCTCACCAGGGGGTAAAGCTCCACCTGCAACAGGCGCTGAGTGGGGATTGTGTGTCCCACACGTGTCCGTGCACCCCATGCACCGGTGCCACTGGGCCATGTGCTCCGGTATCATTGGCTCTCATGGTCCTGCTGCAACTGGGGACATGGGGCAGAGGCTGTGGTAACAAACCCATGAGCCCGGCCACACAGGGGCTGGGCTGGTTCCAAAAGGGCTGGAACCGGACCCAGGAACCAAAACCAAGAGCGGCGCTTCCAGGAAGCCTGGGACAAACTTTGGAAGCCACGAGGAGCTCAGCGAATTGTTTGTTTTCTCCTGAATCCAGGTGGTTTTGGCTGAACCGTCCCTGCCGCCGGGCCTGGGCCCAGGCTGCAGCTCCGCTGCACTGGGAAAGGCTTTCCAACGAACTAAAAACTCCATGTGTGAAAGACAGTGCCTGGGGAGGCGCCTGCTCCCCATCCCGCAGTGGTCCTGAAGTGGGGAAAAGTTGCATTGATCTCCCCCTTCTCCTGGACTTCTGCAACAGGGAACGGGATTTGCCAGGATGAAGAGCAGGGCAGGGATGACACTGGCCCAGCTTGGGGACAGCAGCATGACCCCCCCCGCAAAGCACCTTTGGAGCCAAAGCCTTTGAATGTGACCATCATATTCCCTTGTGCTTGTCACTGCTGTCACAACAGCATCGCAGTACAAGTGATGGAGGTGTGATGCAGGGCCCATGTGGTGCAGGGACCGCAGTCCTGCAGCCACTGCAGTGCTGATGAAGTGCTGGTTACTGAAAACAGCTCTGAGCATCCAGCCCTGCCCTTATCGGTGGCTCCCAGCAGCAGGGCAGAGCACAGGCAGGAGGCAGGCAGGGGAAGCAGGGCGCAGGCAGGGCATAGGCAGGAGGCAGGCAGGACTGATAGTGTAGTGCTGGGGCCCCTTGCCGGCTGCGGGGCGCACTGCAGCGGGTCACATCCTGCACAAGGGGCTGCGCTGCCCTCCTTGACCTTGGGGAGCTGCGGTCCCCTGGGTCTGTGCAGTGCAATGCAATGGGGCCCACGGGATCACAGCTCTCCTGGGCTGAGCACAGCACAGGGGACACGAAGCTGATGGTGAATGAGGAGAATGAATCCTCCTCCTCTCACAGTGACTCCAGGGTCTGTTCTATCCTTCCCGAGGAGCACAGAGATGCTCATCCATGGAAGAGAGCAAAGTGACGCGTTTCAGTGGCCAACACTGAGATAAGCGACCCGCTGCTTTATTGAAGACAAGCCCTGAGCAGGGTGTGTTACACAGGGCCCACAATGAAAACCCCACAGAGGCACCAGGTAAGCATGTGCTAAGGGAGGTGACTGCTGAAGCCGCTCCCCGCCGCTGCGGTTGCAGCGAGAGCAAAGCCTTCAGCTGGTGTAAATCACAGCACTGCCCGGCGCCAATTCACGTCAGCAGAGGACCCGGCCCAAACTCACACAAATCCCTTTCCAAAACCCCAACGTTTCACTGTCCTGAAGACATCAGCATCCGCTCCTCAGCTCCAGGGCTGGGCTGATGCTGCTTGGCGAGGAGGGGCAGAACTGACCAGCACCAGGCAAGAATACGCTGCTCCGACACGGCGGCTTCTTGCTGCTTAGGGAAGCAGGACTGCTCAGCAGGGCCTAAGGGGTTTATATGCTTTGATTTGCAAAACTGCCTCCTGATGCTGGTCTATGGGCAGGGGGGTGAGACCCCCCCCCCCAGCTTCACCCGGGCTTAGGGCTGAGGCCCCAAAGGCAGGAGCTCAGCTCCTGCCTCAGCTTGGACACCCCAAGTGCTGATGGAGACCTCAGCAGGAGTATTCCAGTGCTCCAGAGCAATGGAATGGTGCGTGCTCAGTGAGGGAGGCAAGCAGTTCCATGGGGGAGCACAGCTCCTACCCTGCGTTGCCCCAAAATAGGGTCCTGGAGCAGCATTTTGTCTCACCCGAGCATGAAAATCTTGAACCGACACTCTTGACATGATGGTATGTAACAAAATACAGATATAAATACGAGCTGTTGCCAAAATGCAACCTAGAAGCAGGAAAAGGGGAGCAGGGAAAGCTCAGAGCGAGGGCACCTGAGCTGTCCCAGGGTGCCTGTGCTCTACGGGCCCGGCAGGAGCTTGCAGAGCAGGTCGATGACGAGGGACGCGGGCTGCACGGTGTCGTACTCTGCAAACAGGTGACAGAGGTTCTCCGAATCGGCCTGGCTTTTGGCCACGAACCCGAAGATTCTTTGAGAAAGGAAAGAGACTCTCAGTTTGCATCCAGGAATCCATAGGAATCCGCTAAAGCGGCCCCAGCCAGAGAGCAAAACCCCAGCTCCAGCAACTCCACCTTGGCCCGCTCCCCAATCACGTTTACTTGGAAGCAAAAGACCCAGGAGAAGTGTTTCTGGCAAGGCTGCGCAGGGTTTCTTGAACACAAGGTAGAGCCAGATGTAAACTCCCTGAGCCCAGAGCAAGCAAGACCCTGGGAAGGCTGATGGGCTTGGACGGGAGCTCTCTACACGGGTGGATGAGGAGAATTGGGCTTAGCCAAGCCTCTCATCAAAGCCAACAGAGCAGAATGCCCCCTAAAGCTTCCCTCCGCTGCCCCATCTCTCACCCTGCCACCACGTTAACTGTTATCACATCCCCTCTTCATTTCTAAGCTTTGATTCTTCGCTGCTCCGCGCAGCTTTGCAATGCACCCACAGAAGAGACAGCATCTTTCCCCCCGGCTTTCCACCAGCGCCCTTTGGCTGCTCTTACCTGGAGGACCTGCAGTACTTCTGCCACCTGAGGGGAGAACAGAATCGGATTCACAGACTGGTTTTTAACTCATCCCATCAGCTGCAAAGCCAAGGTTCCTATTTAGCTAAACCACAGCACATTAAGCCCGGGGCAGGGGCTGCACAGCCGCTGGTTGGGGATTTCAAGTGGTGCAGAGACAGGAGCTGGGGAGCACCCCTTGGCCCGGCTCCCACTGGGATGGGAGCCCTCAGCCCATGACTCACTTTCTGTTCTCAGGGTCCATCCCACAAAACCTGATGGCAGCCAAGGGGTAGTGTCGCCTGAAGAACACCCTGCGGGAGGAGGAGGAGAACGTGGTGTTAGATGGGCAGAGCTGGAGGAAGAAATGGGTATCTGCAACACTAAGCCCTGTTTGAGCTGTTTTGGCTGCTGGGGATGGGGATTTGGGGGTGCAGCTCCCTGGGGCTGCCACCAAGCTGATGGTGGCAAAGCTCTTGGGATCAGCTGGCTCCTGCCTCCCACTTGTGAGATGCTGCCCCTAGCTCTGTGTAAAGCAGCGTCATGCCCTGTGCTGCAGCAGAAGGGGTCAAGTCCGCCCCTGGATTGCGACACGGGTTTGCGCGAGCAGGCCAGCTCTTGACGTGCTGCAGATCAGCCCATTGGCAGCTGAGAGGCAAGAGCAGAGCCGGATGGTCACGGGTGAGCTCTATCAGGCATTGAGCTCTCCCTGCACCTCCCCACCCCTGAGCCCCTGGCTCCATCCTCACCCTCCCCAAGCAGCTCTTACTTCCTCTGGATGTCCGTCAGCGTCACCCCCTGCTCCGTCACTCTGAAGTGCACCAGGGTGGGTGTGGGCAGTGTCTCCAGCTCGAAGGTGCAGGAGATGGCTTTCTGGATGGCCGGGGCTCCCGTCAGCGTCTCCATGCTCACCGAGTTGAGGTACAAGACGTTGCACACTGCAAGGACAGCGCAGAGCCCTGCTCAGCGCAGCCCCAGCATCTCACTGCCATGTGCGGTGCTGGTCCAGGGGGGGGTCACAGGCATCATCCTGCAGCGCCGGCCACACGGATGTGGGGCAGGTTTGTTTTGATGGAAACTGAAGATCTGGTGACTCAGAAATCCGTCGTGAATTTGTTTTGGTTTGCTTTAATTCTTTGCACTCAGGGTTTTAAAAGTCAAAGTTTTTCATTTCCAGTTCCTAAATGTCGCATTTGTTTGGGATCTTTTTTTCCTGTTTAGTGCATATTTCCTCTAATGAAAAGCAGAAATACCCCGTGCCAATGGAGGGCCGAAGCCAACCCTGAACCATGACGTTTCGGGCTGACTGAGCTCTGTAAAGGGCTGTTTTGGGTCAAACTGAACTTTCCAATTTGCCAACTTATTTTCCAGCAAAACAAAGTGGTTCCTGACTGCGCCAGGACCCTCCCCATGGCCTCCTGCCCATCGCCCTCTGCTCTCACCTGGAGCCCACCCTCCACTGCACCCAGGCTGGGGACACCGGCGGTGGAAGAGAAGCAGAGACCCTTCCCCATCCTGCTGTGCTGTTTGCATGTGCCCTCCATGAGGTCCCTCAGCAATTGAACCAGCCCCAACTGCACCCTGCCTGTCCTAGAAACCGCAGATGTTCAATACCTATCAGTTCAATACAATTAGGAGAGGCTTAAAAATCACAGGCTATTCAAAACTGTGGGAACAACGGGTCTTTTATCAGCCTTGTGACCTCAAGAACTGTGTTTTCACCATCCCGAGCACCAAAAGTCTCCTTTCTTTAAGGACACGAGGTTCCCCTGCAGGCCCATGATTTGAGGGTGTGAAGAAAACCTGCAGGTATCCCCAGCCTGGTGAGCCGGGAGGGGACATTGCACCAACACCCATGGGTGACCTGCGGCCTTGCGCAGCTCCAAACACAGCTTCTGCTGCGAATGGTGCCAGAAAGAATGACACAGGAAATAGAGCTGCTTGTTTGACAGGTAAGGATAAAAGCCCGAAGCACGGGTGCATGCCCAGAGCTGTGGCTATCACCAGCTCAGCTTTATCCTGGTGTCCCCCCATGCTCCTTTCCTCACCAGCAGTTTTCTTCAGCAAGGACAGTCCACATTCCGGAGCACAGTCAGGGCTGTCTTCTCCATCAGCGAGATCTGCGCAGACGACAAGCAGGAGCACTGATGCACAGGGAGCTCTGGGCCACCACTTACCCTGCATTTACCTCTCTGATCTCCCCATTCCTCCTTTCCTTGCCCACCCTCCGTGGTGCCCTGCTCCCCGCTGCTTTGCTGACCACCCTCCACCCGCAGCAGGACCAAGTCGCCACTGACTTGAGTCTAAGTCAGCTCTTGCAGGTCCCTGCTCTGCCTCCAGCCCTACTGCAGGGGCCCTGGGGTTCAGCCCCCTCCCCACTGCAGGACCTCACCCACCTGCCCAGGCTGGGGACTGCTCAGAGCATCTCTCCTGTCCCCAGCACCTACCTCGCGTGGGGATGCTCAGCTTGCAGGGCAGCGCCAGCGGCGTGATGGCATGCTGGTACACGAAGGCAGAGAGGCTCCCTGCAACACAGAACTGTGAGTTGAGGGGGGCTGCTGCCCAAAACCTCCCACCTGTGTGCCTCAGGCCCTGCTACATTGTCCTATGGAGCTCAGAAGGAGGGCAGGGGGGCTAAGTTTGACTGTTTGGGGTCTCACGTAGGTTTTCCAACCCACATCCCATGTTACTGTTTTGGAGACTGCTTTTGAGGGCTTTTAGGGGATTTTTTGGGCTGCCAGGGCTGCTGTGGTTGATGGCAGCATCCTCACCGAAATACAGCTCCTCGCTGGCTCCTTTCAAGCGCACCCCTTTGGCAGACGACTCGATGAGGAAGTGCCGGACGAGGTCACTGCTCTCATCGCCTGCAGGCGGGAGTGGAGACAGCGTCAGCACCAACATAGAAACCGTTTTCACCCCTGCCTGCCCTTGCCCACCCCAGCGCATCCACTGTGCAACAAGTGCGGTGCCAGCCCCAGCGCAGGGGTCCAATGAGCACGCACAGACCCCGCCGCTTGCATCTCCCATAGACAAGAGCAGCTTCTCCGCTTGCTTCAGTTTGAGTAGTTCCAGTTAAACCCTTGACTTTCGGAATGAGCCCTGTACCTGTCTGGCTGCCGGATGGAGACACGAGAACCTTCATGGCCAGTCCGAATGAGCCGCGGTATGACGTGCTGTCCCGCACCACGAACGTGCCTGGCTCCTTGTCCTTCAGGAGCTGGATTGCTGTCAAAGCGCAGGAAGAGGCTCAGCCAAGCTAAACAGGTAGAACCTCCCCGTGTCGCTGATGCTCTCACGGGGAGTCGTTCCTTGGCAGCACGTGCAGAGGACACACATCCCTTATGTGGGTACCACATGTGGCGCCCCTCCAGATGAGGGACCCGGATCTGTCACATGGGTCCTGTGGTCCCAAGCCAGAGTCAGCCCCTGCCCGGGCCATGCTGAGTAGCAGCACATCAGAGGGAGGAGACATTCTATTGGAGTTAAGGGAGTCACAAATGGGCTGTGTCACGGCCCATGTTTGAGTCTGCCCCTGGACCTGGGAGTGGGCATCTCCGTGCCTGTCAGCCCTCAGTATACTTTGAGTTACCATCACCGAGTCTCCACAGGGCCTCAGATTGGGCACTGGGGTGTTGCAGGGGAAAGCTCCCGCCTGGGGAACAGGCAGCATCCTCCCAAGAGCAATCCTATGGGGGGGTTACCCCTGCAGAGGCTCTTTGCTGCCTTACCTTGGTCCCTAGTTATGCTCGGCTTGAACCAGTACTTCGATGTGTCCATCACAAACTTCATGGTCGGCTGCCCAGCCCTGAGGGGACCTGCAGGAGACCGTACAGTGTCAAGGACCTGACAGACTTCACAGCAGCCATCACCAGGACAGAGCTCTGGCAGTGATTTCTCTTTCAGGCTGGCCAGGGTTGAAGGTTGTTTTTTCCAACCCTTTTAAACAGAGCCTCAGAATAATTCATTCCCCACATAATTATCTCTCTTGGCAGGCTGTGATGGAGCACGGGGAGGCAGCACTTGGAATCCCCCAGCAGTGCCCATCTGCACAAGTCTACCAGCCATGGGGATTTACACCAGCTGAGGATCTGACCCACAAAGCCCTCCTGCTATTCCCATAAGGGTCCCAATTAAAACCCTCTGCCCTGAGGGCTGCCTCTGCTCATCTCCAGAGAACAATAGCCCCAGTGTTTGCCCTTGAATGGGGGACTCCATGAGCTCTATCATCTTTAGATGCCCTCCAGAGCAAACTGGACCCCTGATCCCTCCTCCCCACCCGTTCTGAGCTCACAGACAAGAACAGAACAACACAATCGTGGTTCGCATTCTCAGGTACTATAAATAAGCGTATCCTCATCTCCTTGAGGGGACCAGAGTGTTTCTGCCTGCTGAGCAAAGCACTGTGGCTAAAGCAGGCTCATCAGCAAAGAGCTGGGGACTGCCGCAGAGCTCTGCAACCTGGTGGGGATGCAGCGAGGATCTGCAGCTCCAGCGAGGACCTCCTGTTCTTTATGTCTATAACCCATGGATAAACCGGGGCAGAAAACAGTGTTTGCTCCCCCTTTCCTGGCAGCTCTTGGGCTCTGCAGCTCCCTCCCCCCTCAGGCCTGCCCTATGGCAGGGAGGTGACTTACTATCCGGGATGCAGGAGAGTGCTGGTGCCGACAGCGCGTTGTTCAGGCCACTGAGCCCTGAGGATGGGCTGCAGGAGGGAGCAGGGACCTGCTTGGCAGAGGCTGGGGGGGCTTTGGCCAGCCTGGAAGATGCGTCCCCTTGTTCCAGGCACCCGTTCACCAGCAGCACTGGGATGTCGGCTGAGGAGTTGAGGATGGAAGGGGGGCAGCTGCTGGCCTGTCCCTTCTGGGATGGGGAGGTGCTGGCTTTGATGGAGGAGTCTGTCCTGGGCTGGTGGGGACTCAGGCCAAAAGCTTCTCCAGAGTGAGAGGTGATGCTTGGGGAAGGTGGGCAGGGGCTGCCCAGGGAGCTGGCAGGGGATGGGCAGTCAGCGGAGCGACAGGCAGCGGGGTGAGCATCCAAGTCATCGTGGAGCAAGGAGGTGCTGCTGCAAGAGGGACACAGAGAGCAGGGGGGGTTGCTTGGCTGGGATGCAATGCACAGTGCACCCCAGGGACCACACCAGCCCTGAGATGCATCAAACCCCAGCCTGAGGAAGGAGGTTTTGGACCGCAGGACTTGGGATAACCACCCCGTGCCCCTTTCATCCCCACTATCAGCCCAAGACCAGGCATGAGGCGGCATTTACCTTCCAAGGATGTAACTGGTGTCCGAGCCAGGGCTGGTGGAGAGCACGGACACCCGGCTGCTCCTCTGCTGTGCCCTCACCACGTGCACCGGCTTCAGCAGGTTGTCGAGGCCCGGGGAGGTGCCGGGGGTGCTGGGGCCATAGGAGATGCTGTCGGTCCGGCACCGCTGGGGCACAGCCATGCACTCGGCTGCGGTGCTGTGGGGTGGGGAGGCTGCCGAGGTTGGTGTGGGGCTGGATGGGCTGGAGAAAACCACGCTGCCACTGGCGCTGTAGTTGCCTCTGAGCCCCCCTTTTTGGGACAGGAAACCGTTGCCCTGGGGGGACCTCGAGAACGGGGTGCCCGAAGGGCTGGGGGAGCCCTGCAGCCGCTCGGGACACACGGCTCTGCCTGGCGTCATCTCTATGTATTTGATGTCTGCAGGAAGAAGGAGGAGGTCGTTACCGCTCAGTGTGAGTCAGGTTCGTTAGCTAAGCTCCGTGGCACACACATGTCCCTTCTTGCTCTTCCTTTTGCCTCTGATGCACATGCCCTGCAGGGTGCTGTGCCCGGGGAGGACCCCCATGGCCCAACACTGTCTTCATTAAGACCCTGTGAGGGCTGATTCCTTCATAGACCCCAAGCCACAGAGAACCCCCCCGGTGCTGGCAGGGAAGGAGGGGTTACACACTGCCAGGTCTGACTGCACAGACCCCCCCAGCCTGCACTGCACCACCAGAGCGTGCTGAGACCTGCAGCCAGAGGAGGGTGTTTCCTGCAGCAGCAGCTCTGCTTGTACCTGACTCAAGGGGAAAACACGTGGCTGCTCCCCCAGGGATGGCACCGGGCTGGATGTTGCCCATGGCAGCAGGCACGTGGCCCTGCACACCCTCTGAGCACAGGGGAGCACCAGCACACAGGCAGAGGGAAGCCACAAGGCTGTAGGAGCCAGCTATGGGACCAGCAAGTGCACAGGAGCAGCTCTGGGACCTGCTCACCCTTCCCTTCTCCCATCCTGCACAAGAGGAATCATTTCCAAGGCAGTTGCTGCGCCTGTGCCCTGCTGTGGGTTTCCTCCTGCTCTTCCATTCGTGCTGGTGGTAGGCAAAGCATCTTCTCATCTCCTACCCCCTCTTTGCTTGTCATTATCTATATCTAGCAGAGCATCACTTGCTCCCAGACCTTCAGTGCAATCTCAGGGACAGGACAAGGGGGTGCTGGCTCCCCATAGTGCATCGGTCTCCATGTTCCTTGAATAAACCATCATTTCTGTCTGAGCTAAAAGATGCCTTTTAGCAAGAGACACTTGGGCTCGACTTGAGTGCTCGCAGTGAAGGTGAATTCATCACCTCCCCAGGGAGGCTGTTCCAGTGGTTAATCACCTCCACTGCTCCAAGCTCGCTTCTTTCTAGTCTGAACGTGCCCAGCTCTGTTTTCAGCTCCTGGTTCTTGCCCTGCCATGGAGTTCAGGAAATTTCCCCTTCTTGAAGGCGTTTCTTGTCGGGAGAAAACCCCTTTTGCTGCAGCAATGAGAAGCTGCTCTTGCCACAGCCCTGAGCCCCCTGGCAGTTGGTGGTTTATGTACCTGGTTCCTGTGCTGGGATCTGCTGGCCAGGGCAGAGCAGCTGCCCCTGGAATGCCAAGTGCTGCAGACCCAGTTTACTGCAAGGAACAAGCAGACCCCTAGGGCATAAAGCGTGATGAGCAGGAAAAGCACGAGTCTGTGCAGAAGTTACCCCCTGAGCCCCTTCTCTGTGCTGATCCCAGCGTGGGATCCGATCGGCACAGCCAGAGCAGAGCTGCCGAGGAGGCACTGGGTCAGGCTGGTCCCAGTGGGAACGCGGCTGGACCATGCACAGGGAAGGAGCTGGAGCTGCAGCCTCCTGCCATGGGTAGGGAGCAGCAGCTCCTCCAGAGCCCGGTGGTTCTGGTGTCAGCACCAAACCCTTACACCAAGCTCTTATGGGTGCTTTTTGTCAATGTCTCCCTCAAAAGGGGAAAATAAATGGGGATTTTAACTGCCTGTAAAGAAATAACAGAAAAGCATCTGTGTGCTGCAGAGGCCATTTGCCTCCCGCTTTCCGCCTTCGCTCCTACTTATCATAAACCTCAAATATTTGCTCAAGACCTTGGCAAGGTTCTCAGCATCAAGGAGTGGCAGGAGGGCCACCAGCACGGAGCAGAGCTGTCACGCGAGCTGGGATGCTTTCCCCTTCTCCAGGAGCAAGCAAGTACCAGAGGGAGTCGGTGACTCTCCTCAATGTGTCTCCAGGAGCTGTGATGTTAAAACCCTCCTCATGGTTTCCACTAGACAAGAACAAGCCCCTCTCATGGGCTCGGGGCACTGTCAGTCTCCTGCCACATCAAGTGACTGTGCCTGCAGGAAAGAAAGAGCTTTAGAAAGAGCATGAGGCAGAAAAGGAGGGGGTGGAACTGATTCAGGGGTGCTGTGGGGCCTCCCCTGCATGGCCAAGGGGAGGAAAGGGAGGCAGGAGCCCAACGAGATGAAGCAGGGCTGGGCCGGAGGAGGTGGGTGATGTGCAGCAGTCGGGAGCTTGTGTTAAAAAAGAGATGCTGTTAGAAGAAAATGAAAGCTGGAGTGAGGCTTTTCCCACTGAATCCGGAGCCAGATTCCCAGATGTTCAGTTCCGCACTGGGAGCCAGATTCTCTAAACCACGGGCATGCTACCTGCGGGCTGCTGGGGACTCCAGCCCTCAAGTGGTGCCTAGGGGGGGCATCCCAAGGCCTCTGCAGCCAGGCTGAGGAGCCAAGAGCTGAACTTGCCCTCTGCCACAGTGCTTTATCTGCAAGGCCACCCCTTCCATGCCAGTGGGAAGCGGGAATGCCTCTGTTCCGCAATCACCCGAGCCCCGTGGCAATGCCTTTAACATCCTCTCACTTGCCTTTCCTCTGGAAATAGCCCTGGGGACAAACTTTCGGGGTATTTCTAAAGACACAGATTGACAAAAAAGGCTTTTCAGAAGCGTGGAGACTGCATCTTCAGGCACCCAAACACATCGCAGAGCTGCCCTGAGGCGCACCACAGTGCTTGCTGCAGCGTGCAACAGTCTGCTGGTGTTACCCCATGCAAGGGTGTTGAGCAGCTCACACAGGGCACAAGAGCCACAGGCAAGAGTGCTGGGATGAGGAGCAGCGCACAGAGCAGAGCTCTGGGCTGCTGGGATGACAGAGGGGGGGTGCACAAGGATTCACGTAGGGCACCCAGGCATGAGAGCAGGAAGAGGGGGGTGGCATGTGCTGCTGATGCTCTGCCTCGCGTATGCCAGGTATGCTGCAGGAGGAGTGCACAGGCCCTGGAAAAAGAGCTTCCCTGGCAAAATGGCTTTGGAACATTCAAATGGGCCGGCTGTGCGATGATCAGCACCTCAGCCCAAGGCTTTGCGAGTCTGGCTCCAAATCCCTGTGCGTCCACAGGTCAAGTATGACCCTGAGAAAGGCTCTGCTGCCCTTGGGTAGTACCGGACCTCTGCTGCAAGGGTGAGCACGTCCACACATCACATCCAGGGCCAGTGCCTGTCCCTAATCACTGACAGTAATAACATTGATCAGGAGCTTCCCCCACGAGCCACAAGTCCCATTTCTAATGGGAAATGACTCCCCAAACACAGAGGAGCAAAGACCAAGGCTTCTTCCTGCAGATGGTTTTCACTAGCTCCGAGCTGCACCAGCTTCACCACACACCCAGCACCTTTTGCCTCACCTATTGCCTCTGGATCCTGCTTCTTGGTGGCAGCAGTGTCACCCTGAGGAGCAGGCTGGACTGCATCCTTCACTGGCTTGCACGTGAGCGGCTGAAAGGTCGGATCGATTTCTAGGATCATCTTGTTGAGGCTCTCTATGTCCAAGGTAGGAGACCCCAGGTGAGCCTCAGGATCCGCACCGTGGTTCTCCTCCTTTGGCTGATACGGTCTCTCCAAAGGGGTATCCTTTGGAACCACGTGCTCAAACATAGGGTGGGCTCCGTAGAGCCCCCCATGGGGCAGCAGGCGTGTGTTGGGGTGCACCATGCCCGGGGGGTCAGCCCAGCCCTCCATGGAGTAGTAGGTGCACTGCATGGGCAGCACTGAGCAGCCCTGGTACCCCGCTGCGTGCAAGCTCTTGCTCTCCTCCCGTGAGGACACACACACAGTCTGTCCCACACGCAGCACGTGGTTTTGTATGACCTGGGACATGCTTTGGCTTTCTGCTTTGAGGGCTTAGAGTCCAAGGGAGATCTCCTCCTCGTCCTCCTCTCTTCCTTTCCTCCACCAAGGACTTCGGACCCCTTCACTGCAGTCTGGAGCAGAAGAATCTGAGGAATGCAGAGAGAGGGGCGGTTACACAGGCATGCCCCGGGCAGGAGCAGGCTGCAGCGGAAAACTCCATAAAACCGGGGATTTGGAGCGCAAAGCTGGAATTCAGCTCATAAGCAAACAAGTCATCCCGTATTGCTTTTCCACCCCCTTCCAGCCCCTGCTCCGCCGCCACAGTGCATCCGGGCAAGTGCAAGGAGGATTAATTTGCAACAGCTTTTCAGGATTCAAAGGCCTGAAAGCTGCATTCCTCTTCATCTGCACAGTGCTTATTTTCCTGGGTAGGAATGGAGTGAAGGAGGACTCCAACAACATCAGTGCGGGACCCTTGGAAGCCACCCGGAGCAGACAATGAGCCTGGAGCCACGCAGGGCAGACCTGCCATGGGCCATAGGGATGGAGCTGCTGCCAGAGCTGTGGGTGTGCACTTACTGAGGGGGGTTATTTGGCTGGTACAATGTGAGCTGAGCCCTGGAAGCCTGTGTACATGTCTGCTTTCTCTAGGAATCCGACTGCTGTTAAGTTCAGAATACCCTCTGGCTTTGCTTTAGCTAGAAAGCATTCTTCAAGTGTCCATTACAAAAGCCCCATGCCAGGAGGGGGGCTCCTCAGACGCTGTTTGGAGGTGGGGGAAGCTGTGCAACTGCATCTGCAAACAAATGGGGTCCCCACTGGCTGCTGCTCTCCCTCCTGCTCATCGGCACAGTCAGCAAATCTCAGTGCCACCACTGTGCTGAGGGAACCTCACTCTGCCTTACGAGGAGGAAAATAAACCTGACCCCCTTCATACCTACCAGGGCAGCCAAACCCCAATGTCTCGGTGCTTGGACGTCAAAGGCAAGTACATTTCCCAGTATGACAGATGCATGGGAATGCGTCCATCCTCTCTGGTCCTCAGGGAGGGCAGCACCAGTGGGGACCACAAAGTCAGAGCCAAAGGGATGCTCACAGGAGTTAATCCTACAGCTCAGGGCTCGCTCCCCTGTATCCTGTGTGGACCTGGTGCGTAATACACACAAACAGTGGGCTACACTTATCCTAATGTTTGTCCTTTCCTGCATCAGCCTCGAAGGAGTTATCCGCTCTCCTATCTCGGGTTGATTAACTGCAGAGTCACAGGCCTGAGGCAGAGACACGTTGTGCTGGGTCCATTGCGCCGTGGGCAGGGCTGGCGCCCTACGTCATGTCTGCTGAGTGGTGACTAACTGCAGTGCTGGGTGAGGTGGCTCAAAACAGGCTGGCTTTGCCCTCAGTGAATGATATAACCCTGGAGAAGCTTCTCCTCTTGCTGGAGGGACACCCGGAATAGCACACGCTCACCAAGGTTAATGAATTAGAAGCAAAACATCGCTGCTGTCTGCTGTGTGAGCGGCTGAGGATCATGAGTCACACCAGTTAACACGCTCTAAAGAGCAAGGAGAGGTTTTTAAGGACTGCAGGAAGTGAATAAATACTTCAGACCCATTTAGAATCCTGCCCAGACCCCACTGTGTCTCCTGAGCCTCTTGAGAGGTGTTATTTAGAGGATCAGCAGGCTGGCTCATAGAAAGGCTCAGGACAAGGACGTGTCCTGCACCAAGACCTGTGCTGCAGGAAGGAAAGCACCTCCGGGAGGCAACTGCTGTGCCTTTAGCTGGGAATGAGACAGGCACACGGCATCTCTGAATTGGAGCTAACTAATACTAGGTAGGGTATTGGGGCATGGGACAGACACAGCCCCTCCAGGCATTCGGGGCTCTGCAAGCCAGGTCTGTCCCACCCCAATGGGAGATGGACAGAGCCTGGAGCAGGTTATCCCTATGGAGTGCTAGCTGGGATCTACCAAAAGATGGGTGGGAAGAGCTGGACCTCAGGGGAGCTGCCATCAGCACAGGTCCACGCTCTGCCCACCTCTGGCTCCCTGCCTTGGAGCACGTATGTGCCACGGTGCCGCAGGCGCTGCTGCGAGAAGCGCAGCACGGTACAAGGCTTGCAGAGAGCGTTTGCTAAGTATAAAAAGAAGAGTCATTCCAGGTCAAAAACACAAGTGAGATGGAGTGAAAATTGGATTCTCCCCCGGGGAGAAGAACTGCCTGGCTCCAGTCAGCGTCCGCGAGACAAGGCTGGTTTTAATTTAAGTAGGTACAGAAATAACGTGCAGTATGCATGAACCGGGACTGTCAGGGGCTTCCAGGAGCATGCACGCAACAGCTTCCCTCCTCTCTTGTACTCCTGCCCCGAGTTTTTGATCTTTCTTGTGCCTGATGCTGCCAGAATCAGCCTCCAAACCTCATTTCTCCTCCCTGCTCTGGGTTAAAGTGAGAGGGCTCCCAGGCTCCTCGCGACAATCCTGAGCCTCGCTGCAGGCTCTTCTGTTCGGAGGAGCCAAAGCAAAGGGCTGGGATGAAGGAGGTTAATGACAGGGTGGCTGTTCGCAACCAGCCGATGGCACATCTGTGCTGTGGGGCACGATGCATCGGATGCAGCAGAAGCATTGCAGCTCTGGCAGAGTTAACCCAGTGCTGCAGATGTGCCTTGCGGGGCTTGGCTGGAGCTCATCCGAGCCTCATTCGTTTCCTGGCTGCACAGAAACACGGGAGGAAGGAGCGCTGTTGTTTAGGCCAAGACAAGGCCAGCACAAGCAGAAATGGAAATAAGCTTGTCACAAACACATCTAGACGGGAAATTACAGAGTTTCTGCTTCTGGAAGCAGGCTGTGGAACGGAATTCCCCTTCAGATGAAGCACAGACAGAGGCGCTTATGAAGGCGCTTGGTGGGGTAGCTGCTTATTCCATCAAGACACCCAGCTTGGCAAGGCAGGATTCAGCCCAGCAGCCCTGGTCCTCGCCGCCTCCTCCAGCCCAGCCCAGCCCCGCGGGCAGCCCCTGCTCTGAAAACCCAAAGCCCCCCGACGTGCAAAGGAGCTGGGTTCAGGGTTACCAGCGCTGGGACAGGAGCGGGAGCGCCAGGTGGGGCTGCAGGAGGTGGGAGCTGGGTCCGGAGGTGCCTCCTGGGCGGATGAAGCCGGGTGCCCTGGGGCCAGGGCTGTGCCAGGCACACCCCGCAGCCCTTGCCAAGCCCGCCGGGCACAGCCCAGCCCAGCCCAAGGCCACGTGGAGTGAGCCCCGTGGGTCCCGCATAGAGCAACGTGCTCTCGTTGGGAGCACAGCGAGAGCCGAGCTCCAGCTCTGCCCATACGCATGGGCCAGGACACAGCCTTGTTCCCAGTCTGCTCAGAGCCCCCAACACAGCGAGGGCAGCGGCCAAGCCTGGGCTGTTTTCCCTTGCGATGTGAGCCCTGGGATCCTCCCGATGACGCTTCCTGGTGCGGGGATGTGGAAGGAGCTGCTGGGACACCCAAGGTTTACAGGGCTCATTACACCCAGTTTAATCATGGGGAGGGCTGCGGGGTGACTTGCCTGGATTAGCAGGTCGTGCTAATGAGGGTGAAGATAAGGGTTCCCATGGTTACGCTGTGTTTTGCCCACATAACAGAAAGTGCAGAGGTATCGCACAGCAAATACCAATACCTCCAGCTACAGTGGGTTCCAGCCCCTCTGGAGCACGAGGCAGCTGAGAGGGGTGACCGCCAGATGAAGCCAGCTCCCTCCTTGCTCAAACAAGAGCTAGTTAGGAAGCTCAGCAGCGAAAAGAACCCGTCATGAAATCCCTGACAGCTTCTTGGTATTCGATCAGCCCCTGGAGCCCCACGACCAGGCAGCATCCGTGTGGCCATTGCCAAAGGAGGACTTGTTGCTGGGGCAGGGAGAAGCACTGCAACATAGCCCTGCAGCAGCAGCCATCCTCCTGCAGCGATCCCCTGCCAGCAGCCCCAGCGCATCCTTGTTTAGCAACATTTCAGGCTTCTGACAGTGTCTCCGGGGCTTTGGATGAGGAGGGTTATTTGTAATGTCGAAATTGCTCCTCTCCCGCTGCCACGCTCCCTTTTCCTCTCCCAGGATGGCTCTTTCCCCCTTGGCAAGAACTTGTCTGGGATAAGACGAGCACCAGAGCCTGGTTCTCCATCCGCAGGAGAGGTCCCAGCGCAGCCAGGAGGGGTTTGCCTCCAGCTCTTTGCAGGGTGAGCGGTGGGCACGGGAACAAGGGCATCGGGCAGCAAGGAGAGCTTTGGAAGAGGGCATGTGTCCAAAATTAGACTAAATTAGCTAATCCTAGGAACATCTGAGAGGAGTTACAGGAATATGAGAGCTCTTAGTCACACCGAGCTCCTCGGGGCACCCTTCTGATACCACAGACGCATCTGACCTCTGTTCCCACATTAGGCTGTGTAATGACAAGGGAAGCTGCAGCATTAGGGAGACTGTTTCCCTGTATTTCAGAGGTGCCAAGGGAAGGGACGGGATGGGAGCTGCTGCATGGAGGTGCTGCAGACTCTCAGTGTTCCAGAAGGTCACTGTACATCAACTTTCCCCCGTGCACATCCCCTCAAGTGTCCAGCACTGCTCCCCAGGGCTTGAAACCTTGTGAAGCCACAGACCATGCTCCATGCTCTTCTCTTGGGTCCAAGGGACAAACAGCACAAGGTGGGACTAGGTGCTCTCCCTCCTCTCCTCAGAACTCCATCTTCCTGCCGGTACATCTGCCTGCACAGCAGTGTGTCTGCAGTGCTCCTGGCTGGACCCTCCACAGGATCACCCTGATGTTCTGCTCTCCTTTTAGGCAAGGATGGATCCTCAGGACCTTGGTTGTGGTTTCACAGCATCTCTTGATACTGACCCACATCACCATGCTGTGACCTTGCTGACTGTCAGTGCCTTAAGAAAGCACAGTGGTACCAAATAACCTCAACAAAGCACTGCCTCTGACTTCTTGCTACCACGTGGCATTTTGATTGCCTTGAACTCTCAACACTTCAGCACACCACAAGGCCCTGTGTACACACAGACATGCTCTCGTTGCCTCCTTGCTATGGGCTGAATTCACTTCAGAATGAGTGCAGCACTTCACAGCACTGGGACAGCAAACATCACGGGAAAGCTTCAAACTCCAGGTGAATCAGAAAGGTAATTGCTACTGAACAAAACCCATTGAAGACTGAGGGAAGCCCAAACCCTTTGCCTGAGCAAAAACCATAATCCCATGGCATTCCCCACCCAACATCCAGCAGCATTCCCCACCCAGGATAAACAGCCTTTGGTTTCTTTGCCAGCCAGCAGTGCTGTTCAGGCAGGAACAACCATGTCTTGGCTTATTCAAGATCTCTGCAGCAGATTTCTCCCAAGGCACAAGAATAAACACCAGTTAAATGCAAAGCAGCAGCAAAAGGAAGAGGAGTGATGGAAGAGAGGAACAGATACAAGCTGCAAATAACATTAAGCATGGAGGATGGAAGGAGAGAGGTGGAAAAGCAGATACAGCTCCTGAAGCGAGCACTCAGCAGTACCTGCCCTGCAGCTGCTCCTCCCCTCTCCTGCAGCAACACCTCCAACAGCACCTTGAGCTCTCAAACTCAGCACAGGGGTGGGTCGGTGAAGGACTCGGTCCTCTGGGAGCCTTGGATTTAACGGGAGCCCAGTCCCTCCCACCTGGGCTGAGCTTTGCTCGCCGCCCCTCTTTGCGCTGGGTGCAGCCCTGCTCCGGCCAGGTGTGATGCAAGAGGGAAGATCCAGGGGATGGGACACAGCTGGAGCAGCGCTGAGCTGCATCCGGCACATGGGCACAGCACAGCCAGCGGCAGAGTGACCCGGATGAGCTGCTCAGGACCTTCAGCTGGCACAGGGCAAGGTAACTGCTGGCAGCAGTGAGGGTTTGATGCTGCAGTTGACAGCCCTGTCCCTGAGGTCCCACCCGGGACAGCAGTAGCCCAGAAAGCAGCACCCAGCCATGGCTTGTGGAGGGAGAGCAGACAGGGACCAGGCTTCAGCCCCACTCCCTGGCCTGAAACCATTGCCTTGATTCTGCCTCTGCTGAGGTGAAGCAATGAAGTGTATCCATCTTGACTCGAGATGCTCTTTTGTGTGTTGGAGCCCCCTGATTTATCCAAACGCCAGGAAAGTCCCAAGTACCTTAGCCAGACCGTGCTAGCAGTAGGAAAGAGTACCGTGACCTTTTGCTATTCCTTTACTCTCAGTTGTATTCATTTATTTTCACAGCTGGGGAGAGAGAACAAGCTCCATTGGGAGCATCGGAATTGTGGTGTCTCCCTGCTCCTCCCCAGTGCAGAGGGCACCCACAGAGCTGTCGTCGGGAGGAGCAGTTTGAGAGGTTACAGCCTGGCCTTTTGTCACTGCCTCGGTGGCAAAGGTGCTGCCTCATGGGTCCAGCTGGGTGCAAAGGGGAAGAAATGACCTCCCATCACATCTGGCTAAAGGGCGGCTGCAGCCTTCCAAGGCTGTTCTGGCCTGATCTAAAACAAGAGCCGGGGCTGCCCCCGCCCGCAGCATGTTATCTGCTGGTGCATTACCGGCAGCTGATTAAAGAGCGCATTTAAAGGCAACTGTGCCTCTAACTGCCACCAGTGCAGTGTCCATCCCTGAGCAGCCGGGCCTGACTGCTGCGTTCAGCGTTCCCACGTTGGGAATGGAGGGTAATAAATAATCCCCAAACATCTTTTTGGATGGCTGCACGTTTTGGCTCAAGGGTTTCTTCCCGTTTCAATGGGCACAGAGCCACGCGGCAACCTTTGAAATCCCGCATGCGAAATACCCCTTTTCAGGGGAAATGCCTCTTCTGCTCCCAGAAACGCTCTCCGCTGGCTGCAGCGCTGCCACACTGCGGAGGGACGCTTTGAAACGGCCGATTTTATCAGGAAATACACCACATAAACCCCCTTCCTTTAAATTCCTTGAGCTCACTTTACAATCTTTCCAACGTTTCATTTATTATTGGCGGTTGTTTTTTCCTTTCCTTACATCCCTGGAATTTACAGTGCTCCGCGCTGCCAGCACAGCCCCTTTCCTGCTGCAAGATTGAAGAGGGGAGTGAGTGATCTCCCAGCAGCTTTCCTTTTTCCTGGCTGGTAAAATTCCCCATTGATGGGGGATCTGACAGGCAGCATTTGCAAGCTGGAGGACACTCAGTACCGCTATTGCTGCACACACAGCATGAGGCTCCAGCTGGGAGCAGACAGGGAATCGTGTTGGGAGACCAGGATCTGTGTTAGGTTGTAAAATCACACTCATAGAACGGCTTGGAAGGGACCTTAAAGCTCATCCAGTTCCAGCCCCTGCCATGAGCAGGGACACCTTCCATAGAGCAGCTTGCTCCAAGCCCCTGTGTCCAGCCTGGCCTTGAACACTGCCAGGGATGGGGCAGCCACAGCTTCTCTGGGCACCCTGTGCCAGCGCCTCAGCACCCTCCCAGGGAAGAGGTTCTGCCTAAGAGCTCATCCCAATCTCCCCTCTGGCAGGTTAAAGCCATTCCCCTGTCCTGTCCCTACAGGCCCTTGTCCAAAGCCCCTCACCAGGTTCCCCACAGCCCCTTTAGGCACTGGAGCTGCTCTGAGGTCTCCCCTTCAGGAGCCTTCTCTTCTCCAGGCTGACCCAGCCCAGCTCTCTCAGCCTGGCTCCATAGCTCCAGCCCTTGGATCATCCTTATGGTCTCCTCTGGACTCACTCAAGGTCCCTTGAGCTGAGCATCCACACTGTCCTCTGAGGTTTGCAGCCCTGGTAAGATAAACCCTGTGTCGGCAGGATGAAGCGTGCTGTTCAGGGTTAAGCACATCCCGGAGTGAGCCTGCGCTGGACCACCCTGTGCCACCACCCCAGCTCCAGCCCACGGCTGCTTCATGCCTCGTTTGACAGAAGGTGGTGATCAGCCAGATTCGGGATGCAAAGCTGCCTGCTGTGTTCTAACATCCCATCCCATTCACTCCGGGCCTGAAGGGGCCTCTCTGTCCCAGGCTGATGCAATTCCTCTTCAGAGGGTATTGGATTGTTACTGCTGTTGGCACTCACAAAGCCAAGCTGAAATCCTGTGTTGGTTTTTGAACATGGCTTTCAATCTGCAGCACAGACATTCCCCTCTCAGTGCTTTTCCATTTGTGTTGTGTAAGGCCCTCGGAGGTGTCCTGGAGGGGCCAGTTGCTATAGAAAAGGCCTTGTTTGTTGCAATGCTGTCCAACTCCTCGCCGAGTGCTGAAGCAACCACGATATTGCAAGACCCCTCTGAAGAAAACCCCATCATTTTCCTCTGGCTTTGGCTCTGCTGGGTTTGTAGGGAAGCCAAGATGCTCCACGGCTCCTTTGCCAGGACCTTGCGTCTCCATACGCATGGAAGATTAACGGGAATAAACCAGTGAGGTGCACTGGGGGCCTGGAGCACTGCAGCATGTTTTGCCCTGCCCTGATGGATCACTGACCACAGCCTGTACTGGCCAGGTGTGAAAATGTGCTTGCACTAGAGCTCGTTATCCCAATCACAACCTGGTTAAGTGCATTTACAGAGGATGCTGTGTATTTGAGCAGCAGCGGCTGCACACGGTGAGGGTGTACTTACACAGAGGTGGAAAATACCCCCATGGACAAGCCTCTGCCTCATCCTAGGTTTTCCCCCCCTGAAGGCCCCAAACGTTATTAAAAAACAACGTATCCCAAGATTCCTACATAGTTGTGCAGGTGGATAAAACCATGGTAATGCAACTGCTCCAAGGTGGAATGGGATGGGTGGCAAGGTGGCGGGGCCTGGTTGCAGATTGATGTTCCCAACAGGAGCGGTCTGCTCCTCCAGGTCCTTCTTCACCCTGTGAGCACCCCATGGCACATCCTCAGCAGGATCCTCTGCCACCATCTCTACCAGTAGCTCTGTCTCTTCTCAACTAGAATGGACCTGTCTGTGCAGAGCAGATCTCTCCAAGCACGGCTCTACCTGGGATGTGCTTATAAAGACCAAGTATTGATCTGACAGCTAAAACCCCCAATAAGACCTGTGAGCTGGGCCCCAACACCTGCTCTGCCCCACTTCCCTGCAGCAATGCTGTGCCCTGTGTCCTCTGTTAAGCACTGAGGCCACCTCCCTCCCATCACCGGCTCCACGTCTGGGGCTTGAGAAGTGAAGTGGCACCGTGCCCCAAAGAGCAGAAGTGACACAGGAAGTCGACTGAGCAGTGAATCTGGGCAGGAAGCGGACTGCTGCTCTCTCCCTCCCTCCTCCTCCCCACCCTCCATCCTTCCCCCCTGCTCTGGGGCCTTCAGAAATGAAGGAAATGTGATATGCACTGAAATACCCACGTGAAGAGCCGCAGAGGGCTCTGACCTTCCTAGAAT
This sequence comes from Amazona ochrocephala, assembly GCA_039720435.1. Taxonomy (NCBI): domain Eukaryota; kingdom Metazoa; phylum Chordata; class Aves; order Psittaciformes; family Psittacidae; genus Amazona; species Amazona ochrocephala. The sequence continues at coordinate 3,564,134 of CM077897.1, forward strand.
TGATGGCACAACTGCCATCAACAGAGCAAGTCCAGGCAGCTCCCAGGGAAACCTCTGAGGGATGCCTGACCGGCTTTGCACTTGGCTGGACCTCAACCAGCCCACCAAGTGGCACAAGGCAGGGGAGAGGACCACAGGCACTCACTGAGGTTTGGAATTAGGTCCTGATGCCACCTCCAAACACCCCCAGAGACACCCTGAGCCCTTCTTTTGGGGCCTGTGGGCACAGCGTGTGGCAGTGCTCAACAGCACTGAGCCCGGAGCATCCAACAGCACTCATGATGGTGTGAGCTGCGCGGCACAGGGGCCATGAGGACAGATGGATGCTGTCAGCTCTTCACACCTCCACTGACCCTGGCACTGCAGGGCTCATTTTAACAGCCATGTGTGTGCTGCACAGACCTCAGCTCTTCCGAAGCCTCCGCCAGGTGAATCACCCTTGGGTTTGAACAAACAGCACCGGAGGGTGAGGAGGCCCTTCGGTTCCCCCGAGGGGATGTTAATCAGCCTCCTCTACCTGCGAGAAAGGACCTTTTGTTTTCTAGACCTTACAGCTCATCCACTGTGAGCACAAACCGATGAGGAAGCCACACCATGCCCAGGAGCATCAGTGAGAGTCAGCGACAGCCACGAGCCAGGCAAGGGAAGGGGGCTGCTTCCCTCTGTGCCCTATGGGGTGCTCCAAACCAGCAGTGTGTCTGTGCAGGAGGGAACCAAGGAGCAACCGCTGTGGCCTGGAGCGTGCCAGAGGCATGGGCTGGGCTGCTCCATGGACCTGCCTGCACATGCCGAGTGGTGCGAGGGCTTCGGCAGCCGGCGAGGGGAAAACCACTGACGTCAAGGCGATGGGATGAGGCGCTGCTGCTGCCCTGCATGGCAAAGCTGAGGTGGCAGCACCTGCGGCTCCCTGGAGCAGCTCCCTGGCTGTGGAGGTGGAGCACTGAACAAAGACCTCTTTTGGTCAGTGCTGTGTGACAGCACTGGTGGCTTCTGATGTGCTAAGGAGCTACGGACAAGCCCGAAACCAAAAGCAGGCTGGTTCTGGAGGCTCCCTGTCCCAAAGGGGGGCTCAGCACATAACAGCCTCCTGAGCCCCTGTAGCCAAAGGCACACCTTTGATTTCTCTGGGACATTAAAGCCAGTGAAAGAGCCCAGGACAGCATCCTGCGATGTGCATCTGAGGCTTGCACTTTGCTCTCAAAACAGCAAACACTTAGAGACTGGATTCTTCTTTTCTTGACGTCCCTTTTCCTGAGGCAGCTTTTAACTGATCATTTCCAACGAGGAAACCTCCCATGGGGAATAAATGCCTCCACGTTGCTGTGGTGGGGATGATGCAGGAGGGCAGGAGCTGGCAGCGCTGGTTGTGCCATGTGGTAGCACCCATCCGTCAGCTGAGACGTCACGGTCCAAAACTTTCCTTCGAAAGATGCTTTTAGGATCCACCCCGGAAAGAACCGGGAACAACCCCGCATTTATGTAAGGCTCTGAATGAATCACGGAGCCACCTGCCTCCCACCACAGGCAGATTTTAGCCTGTGCCAAGTGACACCATCGCCCTGCAGCTTGTCATCACAGACCGGTGTTGGCCCCGGAGGCCAGCAGAGACCTCGGGGATGCTCAGCTGGGGTGTTGGAGGGGGGTCTGCACCCTGGGGTTCTTCCCAGTGCCTGTGCCAAACACCTCCCATTGACTCAACAGGAGCAGCACAGTGCGAAGGCACATGGCCATGGGTCACAGACCTTCCCCTCCTCTCTTGTTGCCACAGCAGAGTCCCTGGGGCTCTGTTTCTCCATCCACCAGCCCCCAAGCGCTGCCTCAAGCTTTGCTCCCAGCCAGCCAGAGCCAGAACGTGGATGGACACCTCCAAGGAGCACGTTAGCAATGGTTCCGTAGGCACTGTCGCTGTCCTGGATGTCCTGTGCCACAGGGCTGCGGAGATGCCGCTTGAGAAAGAAACACACTCGGAGCCATTCCAGTGACTGTCAGCAATAAATCCCAGGGATCTTCAGAGGAGACTGTGGTGGTCACCCCCAGGCAGCAGGAGCTGTGGCATGGGCGCGTTGTGCACAAAGCCTGATGGTGCATGGACCTGAGATGAAGGCATCTCACCTGCCTACGTGCAAGCTGGTTGTGCTTCAGTGACCCCTCAGCAGCAGCAGTGCTGCAGGAGGGGAGATGTTGACCTCTGAGCTATGGCTGTTGACAGCTTTCCACTAGATAATCACGGAAAGGTTTTCTTCTCCAGGATAAGAGATTTGCCTGAGGTTCACGGTGGGTGGAAGAAGAAAAGATGAGACCCAACTCCTCTCACTCTGCCTGGACTATGCTCCCACCTCAGAGCTGCATTTGAAACCAACACCATCAGTTTTCCCTTTTCCAGGAATGAGACTCCTGCAACCTCAGGGCACGCAGCCCTGAAACAGCCTTTGTCTTGGAGTTGGCGTCTTTGTTATCAAGGTGAAGGCAAGAACAATTGCTTTCCACACTTGATTTTCCTCTCCACAATCAGCATTGTTTGCTCATGCTGCAATGCCCTAAGCTGATAGGGGTTGGCAATTCAGGTAAATTGCATCATATTTGTTCAACAGAAAAACCTGTAAACCCCACTGGAAGCAGGGAGCGGGTTCTGGGCACAGCCAGAAGTGGTAATTACAGCTCTTATTGCTACTAGGAATGAGTAGGAATGAAAGAAGGGGGGGACAGGAAGGGGAAAGGTAAAGCCAAAGTGTACGGAGGGCCCCCGGATGGGTGCAGCAGCAAAGGGTTGGAGAAGAATAGGTTGATTAATGCAGGCTTATGGGAAGAAGTGGGCAAGGATGGTGAGAGGTGAGAATCATTTGGAGCTGGAGGACTGCCAGGCGCTGAGTGGGACAGGCAGTGCTGAGGTGTGCAGCTACCTCTGCAGCTCTGCACTCTCCATCTTACAATGACCAAAATCCACTGAAATCTGTAGCAGCCCTTGAGGGGCTGAGGATCAATCCCTCTCAGCAGCTGTTCCCAGACTTCAGAAGAGTAGGAATGTCCTCTCAGGATCTGTTGCCTGGAGCCACATGCTGGCTGTACCCAAAACACTCAATGTGCTACCTGCGAAGCGGCATCTTCCCTCCATCCCTCGTAGCCTGGGCGTGCATCACTGCATCAGGGCTTCCCAATGTGCTTGCTTCACTTCTGTCTGCAGCCCGGGGGAGCAGCCGGGCTGCCAGGGTGGGCTCCTGTGTGGCTCACATTCCAGGGACCCGGAGACAATGAAAGCATGGTTTGTGTGATTGGGAGCGTTGCAAAGGGCTGACTCACAGCTGCTGACACTTGTCACGCTGCGAGAGCATTTTGATATTTATGGAAGGCTGTTCACATCCGCAGTGCAGGGTACAGAGGGGTTGAATGCTCCGCGTGCCTTCTCCATGCCTCAGCCCTGGCCTGCACTGCCCTTGCCCCTGCCTGGGCTCCCAGGCTGGGACTGTACCACCCCGCTCTGCCCATCATCCCCACTGTGGGCTCCAGGCTGGGCCATTGCTCAGTCCTGGCCAAAGCCCTCAATAGAGTCCTGTCCATTCCTGTCCCACATGCCTTTGGTGTAGGGATGCAAAGGGCTCTCCAAGTGGGATACTGGGCTGTGGTAGTGGTAACTGGATAGCAGAGACAGCTCACAGCAAAGCGCCTGGTGCCCCTGAAAGCCCCTTTGCAGGGCTAGCAAGTGCCTGCCAGACACAGGCACTTGGTTTTGATGTTGGGAAACCCATCGCTACTTCTCTTCCAAGTCCTTGCCTCTGCTGTTGTCCAAGTCTGCAGGAAAAGGAAGGAGAAGAGGCCCCTGTGGCTCCTTCCTGCACCGAGCTGTGGCTGCCTGTGGACTGGGCAGGCTCTGGGGGCGCCTCTGCACAGCAGAGCTGTTCGGGGAGCTGGCTTCAGCCTCCCGACTGCCAGGCCAACACCTTTCCCCAGCGCCAACCTCACTTCAAGGCTAAAGGAGATTGAGGTGCTAATGGACTCTAATGGAGCCGCCGTGATTCTCCTGGGAGGCAAACAAGCTGTCCTGAAGAGAGAAAAAGCAGTGAGCAGATCACTGGCGCTTCCACGCTTGCTCTGGCTGTCATTCCTAGGCATCCCTTGGGGTCACAGCTTCCATAGATTATAACGGAGGAAGAAGTGCAACTCCAGGCATGACCGCCAAGGCAGGCAGGGTGTGCAGCCGGGTGCCAGTGCCACCACTTTGGAGGACTTTGGGTATCTCAAGCTCTGCCCTGCCAGCATCCCGACTGTGCCAGGTAACACCAACATCTTCCTCTGCAGAGGAGCTCTTTGATGAGCATCCTGCCTGAGGTGGACCCTGGCAGCGGGAACAGGCCTGGCCCATGCATTAGGTGTGATGTGCTGCCCTCTTTAACTTCTGTTTTGCTAGCAGGAATTTCCAGTGCTTTCCTCATGACACTGACAAAAATGAGTCACAGGAAAACAGAAGAAGCCAAAAAGAGATGCTCAGCTTTACAAGAACAAGATGCTTTGCCTCTGGTTTTGTTTGTTTGCCTGCATGTTTGTGAATTAGCACTTCCTTGCTTGCCCATGTTCTCCCTTCTTGCCCCTGCCTGTGGATAACCCGCGATGCTACAGCTCTCCAGCCGCAGCACGAGGAAAGGATCAGCTCCCAAATCTCGGCCAAGAAATGAACAGCTCCAAGCAACAGTGCCCTTCTTGTGCACTGCAGACAGGTCACGCTCTGTTTATTGATTCATTTTAATACCAGAAGTGCTGCATTAATACTTCCTTCCCTGTTAATTCGAGTGCCGCGGTTCTGCGCTGCAGTCCTGCGGCAGCAAGACAGGCATGAGACACTGGAAACCCATGCGCAGCTCTGCTCACGCTTCCAAGGGTCACCTCGGACTTCTCTCCCTCCGGAACACACACTTAGAGCTTGGCTCTCATTTCCAAAGGCTCTTGAGATCCTCAAAAGTCACCAGCGAAGTGCAAGCTGTGGCTCTCCCACCGTGTCTCCCAGCCGGGCTTTCCCAATGCATCGTTCCCGGTTTGCAGAAGTGGAAATCATGCCTCAGTGGCCACTGACAGGACACAGGGCGCCAGGATTTATCTGATGCAAGCCCGTGTCTAAAGGAGGATGCCAAGAATGTGTTTTTTCTGGGTATCTTGGGCATTATCTGACTCCCCGCAGCAGCACTGAGGGGAGGTTGTAACAGTGTCTGCATGGGAGGCATGAGGACATTCAAGCATCAAATTGAGCGTTTAGACACTTAAAAAAGTAATGAAGGGCACCACGCTGTTCCACTTACACCAGAATAACTTGGCACAGCTTGGGGAAGGATTTAGAAACCTTTTCCTTGGGAAATACAGGGAAGAAAACACATAAAGGCTAATGAGGGCTGGATCTCATGAGCACGGGGCAGCTCCCGCATCCTTCTGCGGGGCTCAGCTTCCCAGCAGACCGATTCTGCAACAGCGGGGGGATTCCATCCGCTCTTTGTGCTCACTCCACAGGACCGCAGTGGGAGGAATCCGGCGGTTTCCTGTTGCCCTCCAGTGGCAGCGGCTCAGAGCAGCCGCAGCCCTGGGAAGGGCGCTGCTCACCTGGGCGGCTGGGAGATGAGAATTCCCCCCCTAGTGTTTAATATGTGTCTAATGAACATGCGGCGAAGCCACCCCAACTGAGGACTGATCCTGGCATTCCCAGCTCAGGGAAGGCTGAAGCTGTCTGCTTCAACAACCAGCTCCACACCATCACACCTGCATCACTACATAGATCGCTCTTGTGCCCTTCCCCACTTCCAACTTTGGAATGGGAATGGCCTAATTTTTTAATATTTTCCTTTTTTTTTGTTTCTAATTCCCTTTCAGAGTCTTTGGAGGTTGGGCCACTACATGGCAATTCTTAGATGGCAGTGTTCTCCTCCACTTATTATCATGGAATGCTTTGGGATGAAGGAACCTTAAGCCATTCCCCTTGTCCTGTCCCTACAGGCCCTTGTCCAAAGCCCCTCTCCAGGTTTCCTGTAGCCCCTTTAGGCACTGGAGCTGCTCTAAGGTCTCCCCTTCAGGAGCCTTCTCTTCTCCAGGCTGCCCCAGCCCAGCTCTCAGCCTGGCTCCAGAGCAGAGCTGCTCCAGGCTTAGAGCATCTTCACTGCTCCCCTCCACAGCTTCCCCCGCAATGAGCAGCACCACCACCCCCCCCCAGCCCATAGCGCTCGCTCCCACCGTTATCCCCAGCACCACCGGACTCGCCCTTTAAAGCCCCCGCGGCCCCGTTCTTTCTCCCCTGCCCCTTCCGGTCCTCATCCCGCTCCGGCCGCCCGCGGTGATTTCCTCTCCCGCGAGGCAGGGAATGGTCGCGGGTGGTAACGTGGCCGCGGCGCTGCGCGGGTCCCCAGCGCTGGGCACGGCCCTCCCCGTGTAACCGCGCTGCGGCAGAGCCGCCTCCTGCTGCGGTTGCAGGGAATGGGGATGGCAGCGGTGAGGCTCGTGGTGGTGGTGGCTTGAACAGAGCGAAATCCGCCAGTGGCTGCTTTGGACGAGGGCGGGCAGGGACAGGACAGGGGAATGGCTTTAACCTGCAAGAGGGGAGACTGAGATGAGCTCTTAGGCACAAGCTCTTCCCTGTGAGGGTGCTGAGGCGCTGGCACAGGGTGCCCACAGAAGCTGTGGCTGCCCCATCCCTGGCAGTGTTCAAGGCCAGGTTGGACACAGGGGCTTGGAGCAAGCTGCTCTATGGAAGGTGTCCCTGCCAATGGCAGGGGTTGGAACTGGATGAGCTTTAAGGTCCCTTCAACCCAGACCATAGTGGTTCTATGAAATGTGCTGTCCTCATGGCAGCACCGTGGTGCTGTGTGGGCTGCACAGAGCTGGGTGAGCTTCATGCACTCCTTGCCTGTGGTGCTGCGGGGAGGAGGCAGCTAGCAGCTGATGCTGAGGGGATGGTGGGATCTGGCTGGGGGTTTGTGAGCCCTTCCCAGGAGAGCAATGAGGAACCTCCTGACTGCTCAGAGGGTGTTTATCGTTGTCAGTAAGTGCAGGCATGTGTTTCTGTCCTGCCCTGCTACTCCGACCTCTGCCTGCTGGGGATTTAGAATTGCTGTGTTATATTTCATCTATGTCTGGAGGCTCCTCCATGCAGTGTCTGTACAAACACACACAGTCCTTCCTACTGAGTTAACAATCCAGGCAGACAGCAGATGAGAGGAATTAAGTGTTAATGGCCCCATTTTATAGCTTGGGAATTGAGACCTGCTGTTCCGCTAGGATCACGCAGGGACTGCGTAGGCAAGCTGGGAAGGGGACCAGACCCAAGATTCTCTTTCTGCTGCGGCTTCCAGGCTACTGCTTCTTCAGAGCCTGTGAGGAAGAAGTGATTGGGACTCATTGAAACAGGGAGGAATTCTTCCCCACAGCTATGCTGTGCCAAGCACCCTGCTCAGGAAAGCAAGGTCAAGGGCAGCAGAGCCCAGAGCAGGAAAACACTGAAATGCCTGGAAAGCTGGTGCCGGGTCAGGGGTCCGTGGCTTTGTGCTGCTCTCCAGAGCCCATCAAACCGGGGACCAATGCTTTTAGGTGTTCACTTTGCAGGGAAAGCTGCTGGATGTGCACTGTCCAGAAGCAGCACAGCAGTGCAGAGTGCTTCACTTGGGAGAGGAGACTCCAGCAAACGGGAGTGTGCAGGCAGGAGATAGGGCTTCCTTCTGCTCATGTCCTTCGGCATCACAGCAGTTGCTGCTGACAGCATTAGGGATTCCCTTTACCAAAATGAAAGCTGTGGGAGCAGGTTAGGGTCTGTCTGCAGGTGGAAGAAGAGCAGAGCAGAGACAAACATGGTCTCTGCACTCCCTGCTGCCAACCCCTTGGAGTCCTGTTGTCTCAGCAGCTGACCTGCAGCACCAGCACCTGGGTGCTCGATGGATGTTGGGAATAAAATCCATGTTTCCTGAGTGGTGTCAGGACCCAAATGGGACCTTGGCTGCTCCATGGGCAGATCTAGCATGATCCTCAAAGGATGATGCTGGCCTGTCCTACTGTAGCAAAGCCTGGTGCCATCCTTCATCATCCTATCACTTATTTTTTAGGAAGCAGCAGGAATTCTTTGCCCCTTGCCCGCATCCTCATTTTAGTGGTGTTTGGTAAATGTCTAGCAAAACATCTTTAAGGTCAGAAAGGGGGATCTGGTTTCTTATCTGTTGTACCCATTCTGGTGTGTGGGGGAGAAGCGAGTTGGCAGCACCTCGGAGAGCAAAACAGCAAAGTGTTTTTGTAAGGGGATGTGGGGAACCTCTCCTTGTTAACGGACTGTATGTCACCGTGTTTCTTTCTTCAAGGTTTGGGTGGGTGGAGTGTGGGCTGTGGGCCGCATCCCTTTCAGGTACGAGGCATCTGCAGAGGTGGAGCTCTCTTTATTGTTTTTGTTCATTTCTCTTCTGCAGAAAGCCACAAAGAAAGGATTTTTCTGTGCAAACAGGGGAAAGAGGCATCACCAGAGTGAGCCAGGAGCGTCCAGTTCGCAATAAGCACGTTTGAAGGTGAAATGGAGGAATTACTCTGGGACATAACACCAGCAGTTTGCTAACATGATGGGGTTTAGGGACCGAGACACACTCAGCAGTTAGCACCGGTTCCATCCTTTCTGCTCTCCCTCTGCCAGCTGTGGCTTTAACATTCACACCTCTGCTAAGTTTGTTCTCACCTGCATGAGGGTGACTAAACCTGAGTCATCGCCGGGGCCCGGGCTCCAAGAACGGGGTTTTTCTCGGTTGAGATCACTTGGGTATATTTAAATCAAACTAAACTGACTCTACTTTTCAGCCTGGTTGTCCGCAGAGGACTGGAATACGATTCAGGTAACGCTATTGGAGCTCACACCTTTATTTCAGGGGGAGTTTCCCCCGAGCCCCGGTGGAATGTCTTCCTTGGAGCATTTCTCACCTTTTCCCGCATGGTGTCAGCATCTCTCAACGAGAGGGCTGCGGTCGGTCCTGTTCGCGTGCGGGTTTACCCGGCCTGTGACCAGAGAGCGGAGGTTTGGCTTGGAAGCCTTTTCCTAAGAGCGTCGTTTTTCCTCTCCTGGGTGGCTGAAAGCAGAAGGAGAGGAGATGGATGGACACGGGGAAGACTGTGCCCCTGCTCTCTTAACCCACAGCTTTCCGTCTCTCCTCTGCTGGTTACTGATGCTGTGTGATGACCACAGCCAAAGGGGGACTGTGACCATGGACTTGCTCCGGATGCGCTGTGGGTCACTTGGAGCCTGCCTGGGCTGTTGTGTCTTTTCAGACATCACCTAGGGCTGGGGACATCGTTAGTGCCTTGTGGAAGTGTCTCCTGCTGCCTGTCTTTGCATACAGTCTGTGGGTTTCTACCTCAGATAGCTTCCCCTTGCAGGAAGGAGAAGGGTGTGTTTTCATCTCGGTTACAACTCACTGAACTTCGTTTCATAGCGTGTTTTAGGCCATGTGCCATGACTGACAAACTTGATGCATGTCTGCAGGACACAATGCCTTGTGAGGAAAGGCTCTTCTTGTATTGCTGATTGTAAAGGGGTTCATTTCCAAGCTGAAGATCACCATTACTGCTTGGCATGGAGGTGCCTCCCTCCTTCCCAGTGCCATACAGGACCAGTGAGGCATGGCCAGTTGTTAGAGCCAGGAGGTGACTCAAGCACATGCAGGCTCCCCTCTGCTCTTGCTTCTCCCGCCCCTCTCCCACCCCGTGTGTTTTGCATGCTGGAGGGGACCATGCAAAGTTGTGGTGTCACTTACGTGCAACACGTCTGAGGCTCCGCTGCATTTGGATGGCTCCTAACGGTTTGGCTGGACCATGATCCCGAGGGAGAAAGCCTAAACCTCCCTAGGGATGTGGAGCAGAGCTGTCTGCTCTGGGAGCTGCTGCAGAGCAGGGTGTGATGCCCTGTGTGCTCCCTATTGCAGCTTAGGAGCAGGTCTCTGGGGTGAGCATGTACCAGAAACCCAGAGGGGAGCATCTGTTCTGCAGAACTGATGTCTCATGAGTGCATCACCTCCTTGTGCAGGAGCATCAGTGGCCCTGGTGCTGGGCTGGCTGTCACAGGAGCCGGGAGAGCTGTGCTGTAGTGCTGCAGGACTTCACCATCTCCTTGGAGTGAGCTGGCATGTTGAGTACACGTCCAAGGGCTGCAGCCATGTCATGCCCTTGAGGGGATGCTCAGCTGAGGAGGCAGGTTCTGGCAGCGTTTCAGGTCTTGCTTGTGGTGGTGCGGAGGCCGTTTGTGTTGTGAAGGGCTCTGCAGATAACAAACAACAGCCTCCAGTGCCTGGCTGCCTGCCTCCGGGCTGTTTGTTAGGCTGTGCCGGCAGCCTGGCACACGAGGGGTTGCTCCTCTGTAGCTGGGTGTGGAGGCTGGCCAGGAGCTGCTGCTGATAGAGATGTTTTGGTGAGTTTTGTAAGGATCTGGTCAGTCCCCACGGACCTGTGTGCTGGGCACAGCCAGTGACACTCGGTGGCTCTCACCCGCTGCACGTGGTTGGGTCATGCAGAGTGAGCAGCAGCGCTGTGGCTACCTGTGCCCCTCTGGCAAGGCAGGCGAGAGCGGCTGCGCTGCGCAGGAAGGTGTTAACCTCTTCAAAGGAGACTTGCACAACTCCCTGTTGCAGAGCAGGGCTGAGCTGCGGGGTGGCAATAGCTGCTGGCTGTGTTAGTCATCCAGAAAGAGACTTGTTTTTCCTTCTCCCCCTCCGCGCCCTGGCACGGGCTCTAGAGGCTCTTTCTCACCGCTTGGTGTGGCCAAAACTGAGCGCAAGAAACACGTTATCTCCATGGGAATCTGTCAACTTTCCTCTGAAATCATGAGTTCTGTTTGGGCCGCTCCAGTGGTGAGACCTTGCAGTGGTGGGGTCGAGTTTTGCTGTGATAGGCCTGGAGTCTGGAACCAGCTCACAGTCGTATGCAAGCGTGAAGGTGCGTGTGTGCATTCACACCTCCTGCCACACCAATGTGGCGATGGGGGATTGCCTGCGAAGAAGATGCAAAGTGGAGGGTATAGTACAGACACCTGCAAGGTTGTGCTCGCTACCTGTGGTAGTTACACCAGCAAACTGGATGGAGTGGAGGGGTTTGTACCCACCAGTCACCGTCAGAGGTGGGGCAGTGTGCTGCTGTGCAGAGGGGAAGAGTGATTTCTCTTGCAGATAAAATTGGTCAACCAGAATGCCGGGGCACAAGAAGGCCCCTGGGGTCAGAGGATGTCACCAGGGATCTGTTGGTGGGACAAAGGTTTTTTGGGGGGTCCAACTCAGCGCCCTCATTTTCAGGCAGCCGGGTGGGAAATGAGCGGCCTTCTTTGGGGGAAGCATCAAAGCTTTCGTGTCTCTTGGAGGTGAAGGCTTGAAGGAAGCTTTGGGAAAGGCATTTTGACTCGTGAGTCACTTGTCTTGCAGGGGTTTATTCTCACTACCTGCAGTGAAGAGCAGGGAGAACACGTTTCCCCTTCTCCGGAGCATTCAGCCACTTGGAGTTTGGTCATGGGGTGAGCATAAACCAAGACATCATCGCAGAGGAGCGCAGCTTTTGAGCTTCACACTGCAGTGTGGCCTTGAGGACAGGTAGGGCCTGAGAAGCATTTCTCACCCTCCTGAGCACTTCTGGGGTTCTCCAAGCCTTAACAGACCTACATGAGATCCAGCTGCTCTTGTGGTGCATCCAGCAGAGCTCAGCACCCAGGGGAGAGCACTGCAAAGCGGTTTCTCCTTCCTGCGTTGTTCCAGGAGGAGCCTGGGCTGTGCGTGTGCAGCCACTGAGGTTTTGCCTTCTCTCCTCCCTCGTGTTCATAGCATGAAAGATTCATACCAGCTCCCCAGGCATCCTGCGGCTTTCAGTGGAGTTCAGCCTGTGCTCCTCGCCATAGAAGAAGGAACTAGGACTGATGGGAGAAGTTCTGATTTTGGTACAGGGCTCTGTGTCCAGGAAAGCCTTTTGCATTATTTATTGCACTGGAAGCTATGTGGTCTTTTCCTCTCCTGCAGGATGGTTTCAGACATCAGAATTATCCCTCAGCCACAGAGATTCCCCCAAAAAGCATATTACCACTCAAAAATCGGGGGTTTAGATCACAGCGCTCATCACCAGAGAGAGGAAACGTCTGCTTGCTGCCTTATTTTAGACAATAGAATTAGAACCCCCGAAGCAGCAGGAAGGGAAGTCAGAGTTTCGCTTCCTGCAAGCTGAAGATTTGCATGGGTTCAGCAATGACAAATACATGAGCTCATGCCTAGATGGGCTCTGCATCTGCCACGCACGTGGCAAAGGGGAGCCCAAAGTCTCCCTGCTTGTTAGGACCTGAATTTGATGTCTGTGGCAGTGACAAGTGTTTGTCTAACACTGGGAAGCTTTGCCGCCCTGCTTGGGTAATATTCTTCGCTCTGGGAAGAACTGGGGGCTTGCTGAAAGATGGGAATGAAAAGTAACTTCCAGGGCAGGCTGGAGGTGGGATAGCCCAGAGCTGTGCGTGTGTGCACCTGAAACGGCTGTAAAACCTGGAGGCATGGGGCCTGCCTTGTTTCGGGGCGGGAAGGCTCCCGTGTGTGGTGCTAGGAACAGAGGAGCTGCCTCCGTTAGTGCTTCTGCAGGGGCAGTTTATCTGCCTCAGTGCTTGGGGAAGAAGAGCAGGATTGACCCAGGTAAGGCGCTCTGGCAGTGGATTGTGCTGCGGTCATTAAACACAGCACACAATCATTGACCGGGTTGGGTTGGAAAGGACCTTCTGATCATCCAGTTCCAAGCCCCTGCCGTGGGCAGGGACATCTCACATTGAACCATGTCACCCATGCTGTTTCATTATTTTTGCATTGTATTCCAACTGTGTATTCATGTCCCATCCGTTGCGCTGAGGGCAGGCTCTGAGCTGGTCCTGCCACCTAATCCATGACAAGCCTCTGCTTTTCAGCCTGGCCGGCCCTTGGATCTACTTGCTTTGAGGTGACAAAGCTGCTTGTGATAACACAAACAAGGGGCAGCCGACTTCAGTGTCCCCAGATCCATCCTTCTGGGGTAGGAGGGGAGAAATCCCCTGGTGTGGAGAGAAAACCCCTTGGAGGAGGTGTGCCCCAGGCTTGTGCTGGCCAGCTGGGAAGGAGGATGGTCGGCTGTGCCCCCAGGATGTGACACCTCTACCCTCAGAGCAGGGCTTTGGGTTCTTGTTCCACATAGAACATGTGGGGAGAGGAAACCAGAGCCCACTCTCAGATTCTGATTGCTGCAGGATGCACCACCCTTCCTCAGCACACACACGCTTTAACTCCAGCTCATTCTTTCTGATGGTGATGAGGACTTTCCTCCTGCAGCTATGCAGGTGGCACATCAGAAACCACAGTCCTGCCTGGAGATGCTTCCCCTTCCTGGTTGCATTAATCAGCTCATTCACCAGCAAGTGATGGGAAGCAGCACCTGGGACAGCACAAGAAGGGAGAGGACCAATTGGTATCTGCTCTGAGATGTGTGGGAGCACCTGCACTGAGTGAGGCCTCGTAATGATTTACTTCCCTCTCATTTCAGCGTATCTCCCTCCCATCCCAGATCCATTTGGCACTGAGGGCTTTTAAATGTATGTGCCTAGCTGGAGCACTCACAGGGAAGGAGGGATGATTGACAGCTGTACCTGATTGGAGATGGGAGTGATGAAGAGGTTTTCCACACTGACTTCAGGAAGGGATTACAGGAGTGCCCTGGTGTCCACCTGACTGTGACTGGGTGGGAGATGTCTCTCCTGCTGTTGAGTCCACTGCAGACCGGTGACCACCCTCTGTAACGAGGGCCAGGCTTTTTTAATTGACTTTTTAAGGAAGATTTAAGCCTGAGATTGGTCCCAGTCCCCCAGAGAAGTGAGAAAGGGAACTTCTTTCTTTGTCTTGCTGGTGAAAGGCATTAAAATGGGTTAAACCCATGCTAGAAATGCACTTGTTCTGTGTATGTTTAGCTAGGATATTTGTGGCCTGAGGTGCAACCTTGCACTGTTGCTTGCTGGGCTGAGTTGTACTGGTTGAAATTTGGGTTGAAAGTCTCTGTTTTCTTAACATGCAGGAACTTTGCTATTTGGAGGAGTGGTTCTTTTTCACCTCTGATGGCTCATAGGGAATTGCTGACGGGTTGGTGGCTTTCTGCACATCCCTGGTTGTGTTTCACGTTGTGTGTGCCCTGGTTCAGAGCTCCTGCTTCAGCAGGCTGCAGCCCTTGCACAGATGAGCTCCCTGCACTCGGGGCAGTCAGGGCTTCTGACCCAGTTGTGGTGAGCAAGACCTCATGTTTACTGAAGGAGCCTTGGGCTGAGGCTGTTATTGCCTGGAGTTGTATTGTGGCGTTGAGGTCTTGAGATGCTCCTCACCACTGCTTGTACCTCTGGGCCGGATGCTGAAACTGGCCTAATACTTTCTCTCTAGGGAGAAACCATGACTGACGTGTTTAGTGAAAGCAGAAATGGTGCTTAGGTTTAGCACTCAAATGTCAAGCTGCATGTCTTCTGGTTCTCTATGAGGCTCCTTCCTTTTTCATTCCATGATTGCCATTAAGAGGCATGTTTTGTGAAGGGTATTGATCATCCCTGTGTGCCTTGAGGCGTGGGTTATTTGGGGAGGCCAGGAGGAAAAGGTCTGTGCACGTTCATCCTGCCACATTGGCCTGGTTGAGTTGCAGAGCTGGATTAGACATGCAGCCCATCACAACTGCCATGGCAGTTACTGCTTGTACCTCGTGTGTAGGTGTTGCCAACACCAGAGCTGTGGTCACTGCCTCTCCCTGGAGCAGTTTGCACAGGGATGTGGTATGTCATTACTGATTGCACTTTCAATGTAAAAGGGAACAGTACAACATTACAACATCATTGTTCACATGGGCATTGGTAAGTCACATTCAGGTGTATTGAGTGGAGCAGTGTTAAAGCAGTTGGGCTAAGAGTTAAAATAAAGGCTACTATTTAACCTGTTGGTGACTTGTTTGTGGTGCATCAGCAGAGGAAGGAAACCAGCGCTTGTTCTACTTAGTTTATTTTACATGCTTTTTTCCTGCAGGGCTGATATGAAGCTGGGTTGATCAGCAGGCAGCTCTTGACAGGACCAGGAGGAGATGATATGAACTATTCTGACACATATGAGATGCATCCTATGGAGGAAATACCATGGAAAAACGAAGGTACTGTTTAAAAAAGGTATAATTTATTGTCCCAAAATAGCAAAATACAGTCAGTTTTCAGACCTCAGCAGGGAGTCTCAAGTCAGGATCTTGGGCCACTGTTAACGTGATTCATCTCAGCAAGTGGCAAAGTTGTTTTGTCTGTTCAGTTGTCCGGCTGATAAAACCCTGAAGGCTCCTCAGTCTGTAGAAGGGGAATGGCTTTTATCAGTCAGGAGACAAGCACAGTTGCATGCTCTGCAGTTCTCCTTGCTAGAATAAGTTAGGTGAAAGTATCCTGTGTGAGAAGCTATGGTTAAAGCAGTGTATTTTCAGGGTACATTCATGTACACATATATCTTTCTCCATATAAAGCAGCTTTACAGATATGCATATACATTGAGAATGCATTGTTGCTGATGAAGAAAGCTAACCTGAGCTTGTATTGTGGGTATTCCTTGCTCTGGAGGGCTCTCCTTAGCCCAGTGTCTTGCCTGAGTGAGGATTGCAGGAACAAACCCAGAACAAATGACTCGTCAGTATCAGCCGTAACCCCCATTTCAGAGGTCAGAGAGGCAGCACTTGTGCAGTGTTACATGGACATCCTAAAAGCAAACGCATTAAACAGTTGGCTGGGGCACAGGCAGCTGATGAGGAGCAGAATGTGCGTTCTTCCCAATTCCCAGCTCTTGGCAACATCCCATACCCCAGAGCCAAATGGTTTATGAAAAAGAATTGATTTAATTATGGTGGCAACCAGCTATAGAACTGACAACCTTGTCTGAAACCCAGCTTCCTTGGAAGATTGGGTTTAATTCTCCTGTCTCTAAAGGCGTGTTTGTCAGCCTCTGATCCTGAGCATTCCCTGCATCATTCCTAACGGATCTACATGTGCTACTGAAATGTCTTCTTCGTGTGTTTTGCTCCGTGTGGCTCTGTACGTCCATGGGAACACGCTTTATGTTGTGCACAAAGCTGTCCAGCTGCTCTGGAGGGTGATGCTCGGCACCCACACCAGCAGTTCCCAGGGTATTCATCTGTCCTTAGGAATCTTGGCTCGCATAGCACCAGCTGGCACTGCATTCTGGGCTGCTTTTCAAGGTCTTACTTTACATGACAATAATCTCTTGTTCAGCTGCCCCTTTCCTTTCAAGTACTGACCCTGGTCAAGTAATCTTGAGCACATCACTGTCCTCTGCATTGAAATCACACTGGTGAATGGCATCTTTATTAGCACCGTGGGAATGCAAAACACGTTTTCAATAGCTTATAAGTGAAATACACATCTGACTTCAAAGCCAGCTGCTAAAGTCCTTCTAGAAGGACACCTTGATTGGGAAGGGAGAAGAAAACCCACATTCCTGCTTATCTCTTGAGGTCAGCAAGCAATAGCACAGAAGGCCCCACACGTATGTGCCCACCATGGCTGATAAAGCCAGGTACAAGCAAGCTTCAGATAGGGGTAGACTGGAGTGGCTGGACCATGGGCACAACTATATCCAGAATTTGAACGTTTTGCCTTAAGAAATGCCTGGATTTGCCCTGGGCTTTAATCTTTAAAATCCTGAGCACCCAGGCACCCGGTTATTGGAGCTCATCAGCCTTGTGCCCTTTCGGAAGCTGAAGGAGTCTTCCTTTCCAGAGTGAAGCAGCATTCCTGAAGAATTCAAGTCAATGTTGGGGTGGGATAACTTGTGCTCCTTAGGATGCACCTTCCTTATAGGTGAAACACCAGATACAGGTGGAAGCGGGGTGGAATTTGTACTTTCCTTGAGAAACATATGAGTTTCCACAATAATATACAAAGTTATTGAAATTATATCTATCATATATATGGTTTTAGTATTAGTTATGGACATTTCTCACTTTTCATGGGGGAAGGCAGAGTGAAGACTGGTGAAGTATCCCAGCACACAGCTGACAAGCTCAGAGCCTGAGGCTGTTGGTGCTGTTCTGGCTTGAAGACTGGATCAGTTCAATGGGCATCATTTTTGTAGGCAGGGAAGAGCAGTAGGTAGCCCTGCTGAAAGCAACGTTCAAAGCAAGGATGATGCTCCTGGAAGTTCTGGTTTAGTTCTTGTCTCTTTCTCTTGGTATTTGTTGCTTTTAGGGAAAATGTTCTGAACATTCCTCCTTTTGACTAGGAAAGACTGAAATAAAGGTGAAATGATGGGATAAGTTCTGGACTCACCAGCCTCCCTCTCCCTTGCTTTGCTCGAGTCACAGCTTCACTGGAGTCTCTCCATCCACGGGAGCATTGGCTAGCAGTGTTTGTTGCCTGAAACAGGGGAGGCTCCTGGGTTTTCCTCTTTCCTACAGCAGTGGCAGGTCTTGCTCTACCACTGGTTCAGAATAGAGGAAGTGCACAGAACCACTGCAGCTTGGTCACAGCCTGCCCGGAGCTCGGCTCATGGGGAGAAGGTGGTGGTTGTCTCTGTCTCCATGGCATAGGAGAACCTCTTGCTCTCGCGGCAGGTTGAGAGCTGCCAGAGGCGCTCCTGGCTCAGGCAGCCCAATTCCTTCAGGAGCTTGAAGAGGTCATTGCGGAATTTGACGCCAATGAAGGCATAGAGGAAAGGATTGAGGCAGCATCGGAAGCAGGCCAGGGTGTAGGTCACATCATCTGCCACGTCGAGCTGCTTGCTCTCCTCACACGAGCTGGTGTGGTTGAAGGCTGAGATGGTCTTGGCCAGCATGACACCATTGTAGGGCAGCTGGAAGACAACGAAGACAATTACCACGGCGATGATGACCTTGATGGCTTTATTCTTCTCAAAGTTGCGGGCCTGGAGTAACGTTTTGATGATGATGAGGTAGCAGGCAGACATGACCAGCAAGGGAAATAAGAAGCCAAAAACCATTTGGGACACTTTGATGCCAGCATTGAAGGTCTGCAAGTCGTGAGCGATGATGGAACAACGGGGATTGCTGTCCACGTTACGTACACCACTGTGAACCAGCTCAGGGATTGAGAGGATGAAGGCCAGAAGCCAAATGAGGGTGCAAGTAACCTTGCTAATGAATATCATCCGGGGACGAAAGCGGTGGGCTGAGGCAGCCTGGACAATGGCAAAGTACCTGTCGATGCTGATGGATAGGAGGAGCAGCATCCCACTGAAGAAGCTCATTTTGCAGATGCAATACACGGCTTTGCAGGCAAACTTCCCAAAGAGCCAGTTCTTGGCTGCGGTTGTGGCCCAAAAGGGGAGGGTGAGCAGGAAGAGGATGTCTGCCAGAGCCAGGTTCAGCAAATAGATGTCTGTCATGGTTTTGAGCCTCTTGAAGTAGATGTAGGTGAGCACCACCAGCCCGTTCCCCAGCAGCCCTGTGAAGCAGATGAGGGCATACATGGCTGGGAGGAAGGCAGCACGGAAGTTACGGACGTCATCCTTCTCACACAAGGTCTCGAACATGTTGTAGTCGATGGTGGTGTTGGAGTCATAGTAATCGGTGACGTTGTTTCCAGCACAGAGCTAGAACAGGGGAGAAAAGAAGAGTGTTGGGACAGGTACCATGTGCCTTGAGGTACTGGGAGGGGAGCCTGGTGCTGACATGTGAGCAGGCAGGATCACCCAGCCACAGCCAGAGAAGTGCCAGGGAGTTCCCAAGCATTGGCTCATGCCAACATCATGAGGAGCTGGCAAGGTCTCATGGCCAAAAACACTTCCCATAAGTACGTGGGGTTTAGGGGTTTTTTAGGCTCAAAGTGGGAATTCCACCCGAACTGTTCAGTGCTCAGCCACAGTAACACCTGCGAACTCTCAAACGTGTGGCTGCTGTCCAGAGTGTTCCAGGACCCCCCCACAGCTCTTTGTACACAGTCAGCTCTCGGATAAAGTGCGAAGGAGAACAAATCCTTCTCTCGGCAGGGATAACATTCCCTCCTGACTGACTGCTTATGGCATTTTCTAACCTGAGCATTCCCTCCCTTCTCCCATCTGCAATATTCCTATTGCTCACTTCTCACTTGTGGCAGTGCTAGAAGAAGGCTGCAGCGGTGGTGGCTCCCAACAGCAGCAACCTGGCGTGGTGAGCTCCCATCCCCACAGTGAGGAGTGAGCCCGGGGTTGCCTGGAGCTCCATGGGAGAATGAAGCTGGAGTCTCCCCGGGCTCTTTTCTCTGCTCAATTAATAGAGGTGTTGATGAGGATGGGAGGAAACACAAAGTGAAGCAGGAAACTGTTAGGGTGCTGGCACGGACACGTTGCTGGTGTCTCATTCAGGCTCCTGCCCCTGATTTAAGCTCTGATTGTTCTTGTTTTATCTTCCTACACTGTCTTGACACACAGGGCAGAGTGAGCTTGTGGTCTCTGTGCCCTGTTTGTTTGAGACTTATTAGTCTCCAGTACCTTTTCTCCATCTCACAGAGATGAAAGGTTTCCCCTGGATACCTCTGCCTGTTATCACCAAGTATCTTTGCGTGCTCTCCATCTCAGGCAGGCTTGGCTTTCACCACATCCTGCCTGCTAGCTGGAGGCATGCCACCAGAAGTGAAAGGGAAAAGAAACAGGCTGCAAAGCCCTCCCTGCTCTGCTGAGCCTCTTGGAGAGCCTGAGTTGGGGGCCGTGGTGCAGCTGAGGCTGCTCCTGTGGTTGTGAGAGCGCGAGCGCTGGGGCCAGGCTGTGGTTCAGGAGCAGGTCATGGCACAGCTCGGTGCTCTGGGTTCTCCTTCCCCCTTCACATCTACTCTGAGCAAGAACAGGCAGAAGATACTGAACTCCTTCCTGAGCATATCAGCTCTTCAACACTGACTTCAGTTGTTGAAGACTGAGGGCTTCAACGCTTTGACCAGGTGTTGCAAAGAGCATCGAGCTGGCTCTTCACAAGCACTCAGCACAGGATGCTCTTCTCTTTCCTGAAGATGCTCGTTTTGGTGCTAAAGGGGACTTAGTTCTAACAGTCCGGGGCATCTTAGAATGGCAGTGTCTGTCATTGCTCCTGTTCTCTCTTTGTTTTCATTCCTCGTTTGGTTTTTGTCCAGCTTCTGCTCTGCTGCCTCACCACCCACCTCCTGCTGGGCTGGGAGCAGCCGTGTCCCCACACATCTTTCAGGGCTGTGGGTGGTTGCTGTTTGCCTGTCAGAGTTCTCAAGATCTCCCTCTCCCCACAACAAAAACACAAATGGATTCCAACGATGTCTTTAACATCTTTCTTACCTGGAAAAACAGGGGAAGGCTGAGAACAAGAGTGACCTTTAACCGCTTGCCTGTAGAAGAAGGAGACACTGCGTTAGTTGAGTGGGGCTTTCCGCATGATACTCACTGTGAAAAAGCAGTGCTGGCATACTTGACTGTGGCATTCTCAACCCTGCAAAACCCCCCAGAGCTGGTTAACAAAAACCTGGTGAAGATGCTCGCATCAGAACCCAGGGTCCCATAGCAAGGTACTGTCTAAGCCTCAGCAGTGTGGTCCTTCCGGTTTCATCTGTAAAGGCTGGTAGCTAAGGAGAGTGAACTCCTGCATCTTTATTGCGTAGATGCTTTTCCCCCTGCAGACAGCAGCCTGTCTCCTGTGCCTGTCCTGAGCTGAGGGTGTAGCCTTAACCCATGCGAAAGCAGAAAGCTGGGAGTGCAATACATTTGTCCCAGCTGCTCCCTGGCAGCGTGGTGACTGCGCTGCAGAACAGGAAAGCTCTGCTCCCATCACTGAAGCTGCCTGAAATTTATTGCTTGTCTCTAAATGTCAGAGTTGGCTTCTGCTGCCTTTGGATGGGGAGATGGAGGATGCTGACAGCTGGGAGGAAGAACTGCGTTCGGAGCCAGACGTGATAATGGTGAGAGCAATCTCAGACAAACAGTTCTTCCTGCTGTGGTTAGCAGAGCGTAGAGGCCAGTGAAAACTTTCTCTTCGCTCTATTTAAAGCGTGTGTCAGCATCTACCCCAGGCAGTTGTGACCAAAATGATCTGACAGCCGTGAGAAAGCCCCAGCCCCTGCTCTGGCACAAGCAGGAGATGCGCTCTTCCTTGCGGAGAGTTGGCATTGGCTGTTCTGAGCATTGCACTGCTCATCGTAGGATGTCTCAAGGCACTGGCGAGTTCCCTGCCTCACAGCACTCACTTCCCTGCTCGTTCATGATTCCATGATTATCTGGTCCAGGATCCCTGAGCAAGGCTGGGGCAGAGGCAGGAGCTGCCTTTGGTTTTCAGCTGCCCGTTTCTTCTAGGGGTTATGGCTTTTCCATGCTGTTCAGCTCCTCTGCAGAGCTCCCTTGCACCCTTCCCGGCCCTGCCAGGCTCGTGTTCAGGTGTTGTGCTGGACCAGGAGGACGAACTTTCACTGCTTCAGGTGACTGCAGCTGTATCCCCACTTTAAGTCGCATGCAGTAGCGTGGTTACTAACAGTTACTTGGGTAGCTGTGAATGGAGATGCTTGTTTTGAGTGGGGATGTGTGGGTGAGAGATCCTCAGCCACGTGTGAAGGGCTCATACTTCCCATCCCCAGAGCCCGTATGTGAGCTTCCCCTTGTGTCTCTCAGAATTCTGTGCCTCGCTTTCCGCCCTTATTTTATCTTATGCACTCATGCAGTTGGGTGCTCAGTTACGTTCCTCCATCCCTCACCTCTGAATCCTCCCGGGGGAATCAGAAAGTGTATCAGTGCATTGGTAGTGCATTTTAGTCAGGAATGGAGCATGCCAAGGACTTAGGGGGATAGATGTTCTTGTCTCTATTCTCTGCATGTCCAGTGGCTTTCACTCTGAGCAGTTCCAGGCTGCAGGAAGAGGTTTGGTGAGCACCTGCTGTAGCCATCTCTCCCTTCAAGCTGATCTAACTTCAGCATATTACACACAGGAAATACACTGAGAGCCCGAATGACTGAAAGCTGCTGGGTGAATCTGAGCAAGCCTGGACTGTAACTGCCCTTCCTGCATGGGACACAGGCATGGGGTCCCTGGCCTCTGCCTGGAAAACCTGCCATGTGAGTCTTTGGTCTAATGTTCCACCCTCTTAAACACCTGATTCCCAGGGCCCTCCTGGAGCTGGTGCTTGTGTCTGCCTGGGGATGGACAGTAACTGTGTCTGCTGGCCCAGCGGCTGAGGCCTCAGAGGTAAGTCCCCTCCTTGCAGCTCCATAAAAAGGAGGCAGAGGAGAAGAGCCACTGACAGCCCAGAGAGGAGCGGCACCAACCTCAGCCCCGCTCCATCAGTGCCTTGCTCTTGGCATTTCTTGGGTTGCATTCTTCTGTCATCGCATGGAAGGGACACGGTGCCCCCAGCACAGCCCCAGCCCTTCCTTAATCTGACAAGCCATGAGGGCACAGCCCTGGGGAACCGCTTTGCTTTCCTTGGCTTTTCTTTCCTGGCATGCTGTGAAGCGTCAAACGAAATAGGATGCTGCAGTGAGTCAAGTACTGATCCTGGAGCAGTTCAGCTGACTCATTCCGTTGAAGAGCATCACACTCTTTTCTCTCTCAGTTGCTGTTTCAAGTGCCTTAAATGTCAGATGACTTTTCAATAGTGAGAAGCTCATCCTGTTTTGTCCCCTCTCTCTGTACCCCCACCTCAGCTTACATATCTGCCAAGGCAGACCCAGGGAGGCAGCGCAGCCTCATGGGCTTCCCACCTGAATTCTTTGAGCGAGTGCCTGTGTCACCAGATTTGGGCAGGCGGGACACAAGTCTCAGTGCTCTTAGGGGTCTGGGACAGGGAACAGAAGCAAACGAGTGGCAGGACAGAAACGAGGCATGCTCTGGAGTTCCGAAGGTAATTGTAGGGATCTTTCTTTACGTTTTCTTTCTCTTCCCCCACTCCCCTCCGGCAGTTTTCTGCTGTGGGTATTTTCCTCAAGTTTTGTTCCTCAAAATACCAAGAAGAAAAACCCCCTCCGAAGTCCCCACAAAGAGTTGCACTGGAAACCTCATTTATAGAAAGAGCAAAACCCCACCGCAGCGAATGAGTCAGGCACATTATAAAGCCCTACATCGGGTGCTGCAGTTCTCAAAGCACGCTCCTGTCCTGCAGCACCTGGGTAAAGGAGGGAAGGAGAACTGCTCCATGCAGATGAAAGAGGGAGGGGGTCCTCTCTCTGCTGTTGATGCAGGGCAGGGGGAGAGGAGACAGCAACACATCAGTTTTGAGACTCTTCCTCCATAGAGTAAGCACGAGGGGTGGGATTCATCCCTCTGAACTCAAGCCCTTGACATCTGGTTGGGCTCCCTCGATAGCAAAGGGAAAGAACCGGGTGGGTTTGGTGTTTTAAAGCCATGGTTCAGCTGCCAAGGGGTGGGCATCAGGGTGCAGGTTCATTCCCTGCTGTGGCAGAAGGGTCAGCGAGTTTGGACAGAAATACCCCATTCGGTTTATCTGCTTCTCCCTCAGCATCAGCGGCAAATCTGAAGATAAAAGCAGCTGTAGCAGCAGTGAATCCCCTCCAGGTGTGCCCAGAAAGGTCAGAAGTGTTTGGTGGCAGAAAGCCTACACAGAGGAGGAAAGAGAAGCAAAACCAGCGGTGCAGGATGGTTAAACTGGAGTGGAACCCTGCAGGACCAAGCACTGGCTCAGCTCTCACCCAAGCAGGTCAGGCTCTCACCAGGGCCAGGGTGGAGGAGCAGAGCTGCTCCTCTCTGCTAGGGAATGCATGGGATGAACAGTGGGAGTCGGGAATGCTCGAGGGAGCATTGGCAGAGCTGAACAGACGTGCTCTGGCTAAACCCTCGTGGTGAAAGAATCATCGTCTGTTGGCCAGAACTGTGGAGCAAAGGTTTCAGTCTCAAGCACCTTGGCACATGTGTAGGTGGTGAGTAATGTACTGTTTATGTCTTGAACCATGGTTTCTGGTGCTTTTTCACCGTCAGAATAGTAGGGGTTTGGGTGAAAACCCGTGTATTTCTGAGAAAAGTTAATCATAGCCAAGTGCTATAATGACTACTGGCAGTTAACAGCTCAGTGCCCGTTCTGCCCCCTTTGCCCCTCTGCTCCTTACAACTGGCACAGGAAAGAGACCATCATTTCAGGAGTGCACAGACGCAGTGAAACCAAGTCCTGCTTTTATCATGTGCTCCTGCATGTGGTACAGAAGAAAATCAATTACCTGCCACCTCCCTTTTAGGAAACTGTGAATCAAGACAAGATAAGCAGGGATAAGCAAGTTAAAAGGAGTCATTCTTAAGGGAGCCAATCGTGTTTCCTGTGTAACTGTTAACAAAAGGCAATCCTGCTGCTCATCTTCCAAACCAGCTATTCTGGAATGTTCCTCTGAAGTATAGTGATAGGGCAGAAAAAGCAGGAAACGGGTGCTGCTTTCTTGTCAGGTTCTCACTCATTCTTTCTTTTCCTGTCACAATTAACCTGTGCGGTTGGGATGCTCAGGGAGCCCTCTTGCATCCCAGCTAATTTAAAGCTTTGATTTGGAAATGTCATAGAGAAAAGGCAGTGACAGCTCCCATTGCACCCTGTTCCACAGCTTACACCTGGGACAGAGCTTTACTGGCATGAACTCCCATGCCTCTCAGCATCCTTATTACAGCTCTGACTGTGCTGGCTGGCATGGAGAGGCAGTGGTTGTATTGTAAACCCAGTTTGGTTAGTCTGGTTATAAACCAACTTACCCACCTGAGCTATTGCCTTTGTCCCTCTTCCCTTCACTCCCTGCAACTGGGAGTAGTGTTTGCAAATATTTGAGCATTAAAACCCCAAAAGCCCGTAGAAAAGGGAATAAATCACAGTCTGAGAGGAAAGAAGAGCGTGCGTCTTATCTGCCCCATCTCGGACCCACAGTGCCACCCCTTCCTATGGCCACCCCCCTACCCGAGCTCCCGGAGGTTGGTGCCTGCAGAGCTCCGACTGAGAACGACAAATGGCAAAAGCAAGCGTGAAGCTTTCAGCAGGAGCCACCGTTCGTGCGCCCTGGGCTGAGGGAGGTCATGGTCCAAAGCGAAGAGGAGCTCACTTGCTGTGCCCTGGTGCTTTGTGGCAGGGTAATCCAGAGGGATGGACCCCTATGAGTGCGCTGACTTGGGGCTGCTCCAGCACTGAGCAAGCCCAAAGCCCAGACCTTTATAGCAAAGTTCTGTTGCTGCACTGGAGATATTCATTAGGAAACGCTTTGCAAGAGACTGGACAGGCTCAGCCAGCAATAACTCACATGGGCTCGCTCCTAATTCTGTGATTCATTCATTAAAATGCTGCCAAGGAGGGAGCATTCCTTTTCTTAATTTGTTTTTAAGAGCATAGGAGGAAAGGTACATATTATGTGAGAAAAGCTCATTTGCTTCGGGACAAAAGAGCCCCTGAGAATTGCCTCTGAGCCCATTTTGTGTGTGTGTTTCTGAAGTAAGTGATTTGAGGTTTTTTGAGCTTGTCAAAGGGAACTGTGCCTTTTTTTATAGCGCAGATATGAGGAAGATGAAAGTAATTTATATTGTTAAATGCTCTGTTAAAAGTGCTCCATCTTTGTGACACAGGACATGAATTTGGGCATTGTTAATAGAGCCGAAGACGAGCCGGAGGCTGCAGAGCAGGTACTCACCACCCTCCATGGTCTGGTTTCGGAGATGCAGTCACAAGGTTAGTAAGAGCATCGCAGGTTCCAGCGCAGCCTCCGCACGCCGCAGCTCCTGCCAGAGACCCTCTTTGGGAAGCTCTCTTTTATACTTCCTGCACCCCTGCGAGCTCACGACACGCCCCGGTGTCACTGACACTCACTGGACCCTCCTCCTCCTCCTCCTCATGCTTTCACCAGCGCGGGAGAGCCGTCCTCGGTGCCACGCTGCCGTCACACGCTTGGGGGTTCAGGTACTTCCTCAGTGCCTGCACTGCAGCACATGCGTTGAGCTGAGGCTCATCACATGAAGTGGGATCTGCTTTTGCAGTGACACGTGAAGGGACAAGAGGGAAGTCTCCTTTCTTGTCATCCCTCCTCATGTCCTCTCTTAGATCCTGAGAAGGACCTGAGAGAAGGTGTTCGACTACCACATGAAACATCTCTGTGTGCAGGAGTGCCAGTGGCCACATCCTTCACCGCTCTCCTGCCTGCTTGCAGCATCCTCTGCAATGCAAGTGGCTTCAGCCAAGCATCACCTTGTGAGCAATACCTTTCCTACACACTAAAAGCTATGGTCAATGAATTCGGTAGTCCATGGCTCTTGAGGAAAGTCAACACTTCCCTGTTGGGAAAAGCCAATTTGTTCTCCTCTAGCATAGTTTAGCACTGGAAGATCTGAAGATCTGGTGGTGCTAGAAACAACAAGATTACAGTGAAATGTTTCTATTTGAATTGCTTTGAGATACCGTAATGGTTAACCACAGTCAAAACAGGAGAATTCAAGCACGTAAGAGTCTGATCCTAAACCCGCTGGTCGCTTTGCCTTGAACACCAACTGCTTTGACATGAAGCCAAATGTTTCCCTCCCCAGCTCTCTCAAGCCCAAATTAAATATGAAGTGGAGGATCCTATGTAAACCCATCCACAGCCCAGCTGCCACTTAGAAACCTCCTCAGTGTTCCCCTCTCAGTAGGGCCAGCGCTGCTGTGGTTCTGATCCCGTTCTGGGGTGCTTCATGGGCAGGATGCTGGGGCTAGGAGGTTATCAGTGTTTTCATCTGGCGCCGCAGGTGCCCTGCGCTGCCCTTCGCGCTCCCTCACACATCACTGGCTTTTCTTACTGTGTGAGAAACGCGCTCGCTTCTCCCTTATCTCCACAGGCACATGCGGTGCACGTCTCTCAGAGTCTATTTATTGCTCTGTTTGCTCTTTGTTCATCGATTATCCAGGCAGGTACTGCCTGAGAGGGCTTTATCTTGCAACCGCTTCCGCCAAGCGGGACTGGAGATGAAAGACTTCTCTCAGGTACAGGCAGAATACTTGAAAATGGTGGGTGCAAAGCCTTGAAGTGAAGCCTTGGTGCTGGCTGTGGAGTGGTGGGTGTGTGGAGAGGCACCAGCACCCAGATTTGCTCTGTACTCACTGCTACAGAGGGAGAGGCGGCGTCTGGGTGAATCCATCCAAGCCAGACAGTGAGAGAAAGCAGCCAAGCAGCTGCTTGCGCTTTGTTTTCTGCACAGCCTCCCAAATTTTAACATCGGCGTTTCAGGATGTGCCAAGTTCTGTGTTGTCGGAGCCAATCCAAGCAAATTGTTTTCCCTAAAAAAAGAATGGGAATATTTTAAATTAAACAATTTACTCTGTCCTTATGGCACTGAATCTTCTTGTGCAGTCATGTCTGACACCTAGGGAGTTCTCAAAGCAATTATCAAAGCTTTGCTTAAGTTGATGGTGTATATTTGCAGTCTGTTTCGTGCCTTAGTGATCCTGTCTCTTTGATGTATTCCCTTTAACACGTGCACCCTGTGAGTAACTGGCAGTGCCAGGCCTGAGCTGTGCCTAGGAAAGCCACACTGGGCTGGTTGCTCACCAGAACACATTTGTTACCCTGAAGTTAAATTAACTATGTGTATATATATATAGTTAGAAGCATATATATATATACACACATATCTGTATATGTATGTAAATATAAAAGCCAAGTGACCAGGTATTTTCAGTCTTATATTAGAAACTCTGCTTACCTCCACTGCAGGAAGGGTGGGAATCAGCAATGAGAATCTGCTGCCCAGGTCACAGCACTTGGACCTGGATGGCAGTTGTTCATCAATGTGATTTCTCAAAAGCAAATGCGGTTCCTAATGAATCCCTCAGGAAGTTGGTGCAGAAAGAAGGAATTCGGTTCAGGTTGGTTCCACTTCAACTGAAACACTGAATTTGCTGAACTGAATCGAAACAAGTCGCGGAATTGAGCTGACGTTGAATTGTAACTCATTCAGCAATGGACTATCTCATGGGAATCTGCATGATGTACATCTGTGTGTCAGATTGGACTGCCTGCAGTCTGTCCCCCGCTAAGTCGCTCGGACATGCCGAGATGGGAAGGATCCCAGTGTTGAGGAGACGGTGCCCGGGCAGCGCAGGCTGTGTGATCTTCGAAAGCAGAACTGCTGAGGCTCTAATGTACGGTTCATTCTGAGAGGAGCACGGCACAGGATGGTTTTGTGTCCTGACCTCAAACCCTGCCTGTATTTTCCACTAGTTTTCTATAAGTGAACCGAGATGAAACCAGCCCAAAAAGGCACTTGCCCAGCGGTGGCGGCTCCAGGTGGGTGCAGCTGCTCTCACCCAGATCAGCACTCTGGTTTTGCATACAAGTAAAAGCATCCCAGTTCAAACCCATGCATCGCAGGTCCCTTGCAATCTGCTGACCTGTCCCCCTCTTTCCTTGCACCCTGCCACAGGACAAGATGCCATGGAGCTCTGAAGGAAGCACCAGCTCCATCCCCCTCCTCTCTGCTTTGCTGCTCTGCTCCTTCACTGTCCTAAAGCACCAGGAAGGGTTTCTCCCCTTTGCTGGAGGAAGCCAGAGTCACCCAGACAGAAGCATTGGTGAGTGAAGAGTGAACCTTATTCCACTGCCCACTTCCCAGTACCATCCCTCCTCTTACGTCAAGGAAGGACACTGATGTCTTCTCTGCTCTTAGCTTTGCCCAGCAATGACAAAACAAGATCTTGGGATCTCCCACGTTCAGCTTTGTCTAATGCCCAAACATCCCCCTCAGCTCCCCAGCTACTGAGCTGGCATTTGGGAGGCACGCAGGGAAAGTTTGTGTGCTGAAGTCAGGAGGTTCACTTGGGGAAGGAGCTTCAACACAGTCGTTCTTCAGGCAAAGAAAATAGCAGAAGTTACAACTATGAGTAAATTCCTGACATTAAGAGCAGACCGAGCTGGGAATCCTCAAGAGGAGCTCTTAGAGCGGTTGTAGGGGGATGCCCTGAGAAACATCTCATGATTGTGATCTCCCCATGAGGTTAATAAAAGATCCTTATCCTCCCAGCAGAGGAAGCAATCAGTGCAGCAGGCAGGCTCCTATCAGCGATGTGCAGTTGCCCATGATGCCGGTTATGCAGCCGCAGGAGGGCAGGGCACAGGCTGGGTACCACTGGGAAGTCACCTTCCCCCTGCCTGCGTCATGCCACGGGTGGTGGCCTTTCTCCCCAGTTTGTTTTTGGAGGTTAAAAGCCAAAAAAGGGCAGTTTTGGGACTATCATCTGCTCTGCACTGAAGCAGCTTCCTGGCAGTGCAGGAGCTGAGCCGTGAGGAGGGAAACGTGCTCAGAGATGGAGGCTGGCAGAGACACAGCCCCTCTGCTTGCCACCGCTGGCCCTTAGCCCCCTGTGCTGGTGGCTCCTCTGTGCCCTCAGCCCAAGGCTTGATGGCTTCCTGTGAGATCTGCTTCAGGTTGTGCCCACACCACCAGGACCGTTTAGTGGGAGGTGTCCCTGCCCATGGCAGGGGGTTGGAACTGGACGGTTTTAAGGTCCTTTCCAACCCTAACTTTTCTGTGATTCTATATGGAGGGGCCTGTGGTGAGCAAACAGATCCTTTCTGGCCTGAACTAATGTGTGAGACAGTGCAGGCCCCAGCATAACAGGTGGGGAAAGGAGAGGGGATAAAAAGTAGGAAGGAAGTGGTCCACGGGCACCGGTTATGTCTAGAGAGTGTTTTGAAGCCTTCCCTCTTCTTCATTCACTAGTGAGCAATGACTTGTTTAGGGAGATACAGAGAGAGCATTAGGTCTCCTAAAGAAAATTGAGGGTTAAAGCCTCTGCTGACAGTACAGGGAGCATCCTTCCTGCAAGCTGGGGTTACCGTGTTCAGAAGGTGCAAGACTGAACACCAGTCCCCTGCTGTCTTTGAAGGAAAGCTGGATATAGAAACAGGGAATAACCACGTCGGTGGTTCCTCCAGGAGCAGCTCATCCAGTCGTCTCTGTCACAGCTCTGGAATTCCTCATCCCTGGCTCTAAAAAATGGTAATAAACAAATCATATTTGATTTGTCACTCTGTTGTTACTGTCACTCTTTCTGGAATTGGAGCCGGGATTAAAGGAGCTTTTCCTTGCCTTCTCAATAGAACTGAGTGAAAAAAAGGGCAAATTGAAAGTGGCTGTTTACAGAAACAGCAGACTTCTCGAAGTCACAAGTGAGGCTGTACGTGATCATTTACAACAAAATAAGACACCAGCCCGATAACTGCAAAACCACTTCAAAAAGCCCCTTGAAGGCTGTGGAAAGAAAGCATCAAAGTGAAAGAAGGGAACTGAGAACAACAACAGACGGACTTAAACCAGAGCAGGATCCCTGCTCTCAAGACACCAGCACAGTAGCTGGTCTCCACTCGGTTATCCAAGGTGCCTAGAGAGCTTCAAGCTGATTCCTAGCCTCTGCTTAAGTTATACCAGCATCTTATTACAGCACTGACAGCATCTATCCCAGCACCCAGAGCTGCGTTTCTCTGCCCAGTCACGCAGTAGGAGTCCTTGGGAACCGACAACAAAGTCAAGGCTCAAATCTGGAATTCCCTGCTCCATCTCAGCTGCGGTAAGAACTGTTCTGACCGCGGCCAGCTCCTGAACACTACACAACCGTTGGTCCCTCTTCCCAACAGTGCCAGAACTTCTTCCTAAGATCCCATCTCAGTCTCCCCCTATCAATTTAAAGCCATTATTTCTCTTCCCTGAAGTGTCCAAGGATATACTGATAAATTCACACGCACAGACTAAAGTGGATTAGTTAAACTGTATCAAGCCCACACAAAGACACTCTTACTTGGAATTAACATGATCTTGGTTCAGTTTATCTTGATTCACCTTGAAAATTGAATGAGTGCAGCTCTAAGTTCTCCTTATTGACTGAATCATCTGTAGCAGGGTTACTGAGCAGGGGCATGTCAAGCTGTCCAAGAGCGGAGTGGAGATTGCATCCATTTGCCTGGGAAAAGAAGCTGGAGCTGCAGGGAGAGACCGACCCTCCTTGGCAGGAGACACATGCCCAGACCAAGCTTTGCTGGTGCGGAAGTGGTTTTCCTCAATGCCCCTGCGTACAGGATTCTCCCCTGGGATCCCTTTGTCACAGCTGAAGTGTTTTTCAAGATAGCTCTTTGTTAGAAAGCTGGAAAAAGAAAAGGAAGAAGGTAGATTCTGTGTTCTTTTTAATGCTCTTCTCTTTGCCATCATCTAGGTGAAGCTAGAAACCCGTAACTGCCACTCAGTTGCAAACAGGAGCACGCAGGTAAGTTCACTTGCAGTACCCGATGCATTGGTACAACACAACGCACAGCATTAACGTGGGGGGCGTTAAATCCACAGCCCTGTTACAGCCATGCTGCTGGCTGGCACTTCCTAGGTACTACCCAAAAGCAGAGTAAGAACTAGGAGCAGTTTGCACCCGAGGGCACAGTTCCAGCTCCAGGCAGGCAGTGGCAGGAGGTTGAGGGACGCCTGGTGGCAGCGCTTGATCCAGCTCATGCACCCTGCGAGCTCCCAGCCTGTGCCGCTGCTCATCCGGAGCCAGGGAGGAGGAACGTTCTCAGTATTCCAGCAGTTGGGACTGCTGGGAACACTTGTCAGTTGGAGGGGTGGAAGGAGAGGTAAGCAAAGGAGCAAAGATGGTGCAGCTTTAGCGGCGTGTCAGCACAGGGCTGTTGGGTTGATGGCCAGTCCGGTGGCATTTTCTTTCAGCAGCTTTTGATAAACGGAGGAAATAATCCAAAATAGCTTTTTTTGATTAAATAAAAAGCCAGGGCTGCCCAGCTGGGGCTCAGCACAACAGCTGGGATGGAGAAAGGGAGAAATACACCATCATGGACTCTGGGGACAGGGTGGGCACAGAACCTGCTCTGTAACTAGAGACCCCGCTGCCATGCATCAGCACAACACGATGCTGTGAGTGGCATCTCCCCATTTCCCTGCACACAACGGGCTGCCCTTGCCTCCATTTGTGCCAGGCTTTGGCTTTACTTTGACATTTCATCCCTCTAAAGCTCAATTAATCTGTTTTCTTTCTTTCTGTCACAGGGATAATCCTTTCTGCAAGCACAGCTTCTCCATCCGAAGCCCTCATTCTGCTGGAAGCCCATCAGCTTTGCAAACCTCCCATGTGATGCGCAGGTATTTTGCTTAAACCCCCAAGAAGTTTGGGGATTTCATTCCTCCAAAGCTTAGCTGCTGCACAAACAGCAGACTTTTGTCTTTCAAGGGATGCTGACCGCAGTCATGTACATAGGCAGTGTTTTGGGAGGGTCCTGAGGTGCATAAACCACTCATATTTTACAAGGAGCAAAGCACTTCACCTCTGGAATTGCTTTTGAACAATCTCATAAGGTGCCTGGTTCGTATTTGAACATCAAAACCCTTTCAGTGTTTCCCCTTTGGGGCCTGCTCCATGCTGTGGGCCTGTTCTTGTAGTTCAGTTTTGTAGGTCAGAAGGCTTTTTGGGTGATAAAATCTAACAATGACAGTAATGCAATAACAAAAAAAACAACCCAAATACCCTATAAGAGCATTTTTTTTTTAACCCAGGCTTCTTCATAACCTTTACAAAGTGTGTTTTTGTGGTGAGATAAAAGCATAGTTTTGAGAAGTACCCAACGCAGAAGGGAACCTTTGCCTCCTTGACTTTACCTGCAGAAGGCATGGAACAGCAGAGCGTGGGGATGTCAGAGGTCACAAAACATGAGGCAGGCTCAGAAAAAGCCTGTTTTTTTCATGAAGGTTAAAAACAAAGCAGAGAAAACAATTCCCTCACCGTGATGCAACGCTTGGGATTTGCCTCTTCACTTCCGCCTCAGTCCCTGTGGGTGTGAAAGACTTGCCAGCTTTGAGGCACCCAGGGGGGCCCCAGAGACTGTCTCCAGTGGTACGAACACTCTCAGCACCCGAATCACGGCCTGCACCCACATCAGCACACCCCCAAAGAGTCAGGGGATGCTCACCACAGCTGGAGGGAGCAGGAGCCCCAGGAGATGACACCCCTCTGCCACATAAAGCACATGAGGACCTGAAGAAGCAGTTAACACCAGAGAGCCCAGCAAGCAAGAGCACAACCCACTCATGGGCTTTATCTGCTCCATCGTCCTCATGGGAGGCAGCAGGGCCTGCTGAGCTCCTCCAGGTGGGTGTGTGGGCTCATGAGGAGCTCCAATGAGCTGCTCTCCATCAGAGGTGTCAAGTGGGCAGTTGCCAGCTGCAGCCTGAGGAGCAGCAGGAATGGGGAAGGGTTGTTGCAGGAGCACAGCAAAGGAGCCAGGGTTCTCACAAGGCCAGTCCCTGATGCTCATGTCCCTTGGGGGCTGGTCAGTGTTCAAATGCTGCCCACCAGGCATTTGTTCAGGTTTGCATGTGCTTGGAGGAGTTATTTTACCCTTGAAGTTGACACCTACTCACTCAGGTGCAGCACACCCTGCCTGTGCCAAGTAATGACTGTTATTTGCATACACCTTGAGAATACAGAGATGAAAAGCATACGGGGCCTGCAAAAGCCCAGCACAGAGAACTGTGGCACAAGGAACATTTGCAGCACAGGAGGTGTAGAACCTCCTCCTGCTCCTGCACCAACGGATTCCACCTGAGCCCCTTTGTGGTCCAGGGAGCAGCTGGTATCATTTAAGTAGTCAAACTGTGTTGGCAGCAACAATCATTCCAGAAAATGCTTTTTTAGAAGAGCAAAATGCAGTAAATAAATCTTCAGGTGTGTAGGTTAAGGTGTAACCAACATGGCTCTGCTCCCGTTAGTTTGTGCATGATCTAGAGCACAAACAGATCCAGGATGGAATTAAGGGAATGAAATAGGAACAAGCAACCCCACCATTTCTTCTTCTAAATCTGAACTGTCACTGGCTCATTTCTGTGTGGGCATACAAGGCAGTGCCTCACTTAATAACAACTTCCAAGCATTATTTCCTCCACAGCTTCTCCCATTC
This sequence comes from Amazona ochrocephala, assembly GCA_039720435.1. Taxonomy (NCBI): domain Eukaryota; kingdom Metazoa; phylum Chordata; class Aves; order Psittaciformes; family Psittacidae; genus Amazona; species Amazona ochrocephala. The sequence goes on from CM077897.1 coordinate 3,598,000, forward strand.
ACTGGTCTTAAAGATCCTTCTAGATGTAGGCAGTGTTCAAACACAAGTTGAGGCCAGCTCAGGGGTTTCTTGCCTTCATCTTCAAAGCCCATTTTCAGTGTAACTGTTTGCATGTTGGATATGTCCCTAATTAATTCCATGGTTTTACTCCCCTCTGGCCTCAAGCAGGAGGGCAGCTGATGGAAGCCCTAAATCAAACACAGGCATTCCTGAAGAGACAAGAACCAGAGCACTGTGAGTTTAAAAAAACCAAACTTGTTGGATTTTATTATTTTTAGACCATTAAAAAAAAAAGACCCAAAGGATTTACAAACCATTACCACCCCTAGACCCACTATTCCCTAAAAACATTCCAGGTTATTGACTGCAATGCATCATGTGTTCTCTTGGTTGTACTGGAAGCAGCTTCTGTCTGTTGTTGCAATTCAGTGTGTTATTTTCAGAAGGGCTTCAGGTAAACATAGGACAAAATGGGGTGACTTTGGTCTCTTAGTAGGAAATAAAGGAGTTGATTGGTACAGAAAAGCAAAGGCTGTTCTGATTAGAAACCTCCCCCCTCCCCACCCAGGATACATCATTTACTGCAAGAGGACAGTTACTCCTTTGGAAGTGGATCTCCTGAAATGTTGCATGTGGAATGTGAGCAAGTTTCTGTCACTACAGAACAGCTTCTCTTGCACCAAAACCCCTCAAGACCAAGCCCGGCAGCCTTACTTAGGAGCACTCACCAGTACCAAAAGCTTTCTCTAAAAGCAAAGAGCTGGGTCCTGGCTGGCCAGAACTGAAGCAGTGGGGCTGCTGGGGGGCTGGTTTTGTGAGATCAAGGACATGCTCTGGGTCGTGGTGCAGTAAGCTGATGTGTCAGGACAGAGCCAAGCTCCTCAGGAGGCCCCCAGAGAGAGGGGAGGCCCATCAGCGTCACATTTCAGCCACAGACAGCCAAGAGGGGCCTTTGAGAAAGGCCTCCTCCCTGTTACCACATCACTAGAACAGTAGAAGGGCTGATTTGTAATGTAAAAACCAAAACCAGACCTGCTCTTCTAGGGGAGAAATCCCAAGCAATAGGAAGGACCTATCTGTATTTTAACAGGCTTTCTGTCTGCTTTAAGCCACCCTGTGCTTCTAAAGGCCCCTCCATGTCAGTTTGCCGATAACGTGACACATTACTGAAGCCCAGTATCCTTTGGGAACAAGGGATACAGGCAGGGAAGATACAAAAGCTGCGTAGCACACGTTGAAACCAAACCAATACTTCCTTAAAGAGACACATGAAGCGAGTCAATATTTATTCTTTCTTCTCGCTGTCCTCGGCGCTGGGGTCTGCAGGAGGCTCCTCCACTGTCGCGCTGTTGCTCTCAGAACCAGTGTTGCTGTCGCTGGTTCCCTCCTCTGCAGTGCTGTCACCCCCTTCTTGGCCACTCTCCTTGTCATCAGGGGTAGATGTTCCTTCTTCTCCGTTCTGCTGGGTTTCTGTGCTCTCTTCTGGGTGAGGCTCTTCTGTAACAAGACATTTCTCGGTGTCATTCACACACCAATACAATTCGCATGTGCAATCAGAATTTAATGAGAACTGTGAAAGAAATCCGAGTACTCCATAGCAGTTAATTCTGTCACTTAGAACATGCAGCAGGTGTCACAGCTCTGAAGGATGTCCATGGTCCTGCCACAGTGTCCTGAGAGTCACCTGCAGCTGCCCGACCCCAGAAGTCAGCCATAAGAAAGCCTTGTCACACCAGAAGCACAATTCCAGCTCCCTGGTGCCTTTTCCCTTCTGCTCACTCTGGTATGGCAACAACTTGCTGCCTTACTGACCCACCAACACACTCCAGTCCAGTAACATTTTCTAATGTCACTGTACAGAACACAGAAAACCTGCAAACCAGCTGATGAGAGCAGCAGAGGATAAGTGCTGTCTTGTCCTCCTAATGCTGATACCAGCACAAGGAAACTCTCAGTTGCTTCTGGCTAACCCATATTTAAGGGATGAGAGAAGCTTAGAAAGCATTTTTCCCCTTGTATACATAACTCAAAGCATTAAAAAGGGCATTGTGGTATCTTACTCTCTCCTGTTTAAAAAGGAGCAATTTAAGGAGAAGAAAGCAGACGTGTCAGGTCACAAAGATCAGGTTCTCTATTCTGACTGTTGTTGTGCTGAAGCCTTTCTTCCTACTAACAACAAAAGCGGAGGGAGTACGCTCCCGGCCACGCTGTGCCTCTTGTGCCATTACCTGTCTCCATTGGAGCACTCTCCTCTTCTTTCTTCTCCTCTGCCTTGTTAGCTGCCTGTTCTTCCTCAGCTGTAATGTTGTTTTGGCTGCGTTCCGTTTGCTCAGCTGCTTCCTTTTCCCTTTCCTCCTGCCTCTTGCGAGCCTGTTCCTCCGCCTGAGCAATTTCAGCAGCAATTTTTTCCATATCCACTTCCACCTTCAAACTGCATAACTGGCAATTAAAGAGAGACAAACCAGGAAAGCTTTTACTATGTCAGTTAAAACATCAGTAAAACCCAATTACGAGCTCAGTATTTCTAAATCAAGATCCTTTTGCTTTGTCAAACTTTATAATCAGTAACTAGAGAGGGAGACACACCAGTAAGTGGGCAGAGAGAAACAAACACGTTAACAAAAAGGGGGGGAATAAACCACCTAAGGCTTGTTCTTTGAATGCAGGCAAGGACAGAGCAGTGGCTTTAGGCCACCAGAGCTGCTCTCCCATGAGCTCAAGCTGTGATGCCCGAGGGCACTTCCAAGCTGTACTGGCTGAATGTCACCACTAAAGGTCACTGATGGAGCATGAAATAGCACAAGCACTGTGCACCTTCCATCACGCAAACACGAGGACACTGCAGTCCTCAGCTGTGTAATTACACATCACTGAATACAGAACTGTGGGGAGAGCACTTGTGCAAATGGGTAACTAGCAGATTCCTCCAAGTGGAGAAAAACAGGAGCTGTACCCTTTTGAGCTCGTTGTTAAAGGATTCTGTGCTTTCCAGAAACTTCCTCTTCTTTTCCTGGTGACGCTCTTCAATTTGTAGAAGCTCAGCTTCCAGTTTACGCTGGAAATGAGATAAATGGTGAGAACTTTACTGTGCTGTCATCTGAGGAGCAGGACACAGTTTACAGCTACCTATAGAAATATATACACCAGTATTTAAAAATACACCCATGTAATATATGAAGGACTTTATGCTGTTGCAAAGTATGAATAAACAGGTCTCTGCAGTCACTCAGGATTGGTGAGGTGTACTGTAAGTGGAAAACACTGTGTATGTATCTGAGGTGAATCCTCCAGCATAAAATCTACATGTTTTAGAATCATAGAATAGTTAGGGTTGGAAAGGACCTCAAGATCATCGAGTTCCAACCCCCCTGCCATGGGCAGGGACACCTCCCACTAAACCATGGCACCCAAGGCTCTGTCCAACCTGGCCTTGAACACCACCAGGGATGGAGCATTCACAACTTCCCTGGGCAACCCATTCCAGGGCCTCACCACCCTCACAGTAAATAATTTCTTCCTCATATCCAATCTAAACTTCCCCTGTTTAAGTCTGAACCCTTTACCCCTTGTCCTCTCACTACAGTCCCTAATGAAGAGTCCCTCCCCAGCATACAGAAAGGTTATGTGTAATAGTGAAGAGGTGTGGAATTGATACTTAAGATATCCTGAAAAATACACTAGAGCTTAACATGATTCTTAATAACAAAACAGCCTGGGAGGTGACACCTCATGTCTTGCACCTCCCAAGACAGATGAGCTATTCCAGCACAGAGAACACTGACACCCAACAAGAAGAGTCATGCAGATGATCAAACTATCAGAGACTTGGAGTACAGCCCAACACCATTATCTTCCCCAACACTTCATATCATTTGTCCTTACCTGATGAACCATTAAAGACTGAACCTGGCGTTTCAGAACTTGCATTCTCGCTGTGGTGACCACAGAGCGGACATCGGGCACCACGCTTTCACTCAGGATCTCACTGATGAGACGATGGTTCCTCTGGAAACGAGCCGTGGCTGTGTGCTTCATAGAAAACCCATCGTCATAGTCTGAAACAAGAGTGTTAAGTGCAAGTGCTTTAATGCCACAAAACCAGGACCAAGTCTACTTTTGGTACCACTTCTTCAAAACAAGATACAAACCTTAACACCAGTTGCTGTCATGTCACAAAGTTCATAATAATACATACAGAACATCAGGTTATCCGAAAAATCACCTTATGAGGACAAACTATTTACTTGGCACAGCTCTACCAGCTGGGATTTGACATGCATTTCCCAGAAGCCTGAAATTTGCATTCACCTAGTTAGTTATTGTGCTGCTTTCTGCACTTCCAGAGCAACAGGGACTATTAATAAATCAAATAAACCCAAACCTACACATTCCCGACCAATCATGTTACCAGAACAGTATCAACTACAAAATACCAACAGGAGAGTGACTCCTCTCTCAATAAGCTTTGTAGCACAGATCAGACTTATTTCGAAACGCTTGAGGAATGAAAGCCTCAAGCAGTGATACATGTTTATTCATCACTGAAAATTCACAGTGATGTCTTAAGAGCAATGATTTATTTTAGTAAATGCAATTCACTGAAGAACAGTTACAGAGAAAACCCCAAAACACTTCAAGAGAGAAAATGCATGAGCACATGGGTCAAAGTGCTGGTCTCCTTATAAGGTTCTCGTGCAGAAAAGGAATTAAAGGCAACCCAACAGGAACTAAACTGTCTGGTTTGACATTCCTCTACAGGATCAATCACAAAGAGCTATGAATATTTCAGGTCAAGGATTTAGTTTTCTTCTCTCTGATCCAATTAAAAGAGCTTCTGATTTCTGGCAAGATGTGGCAATTTTAATCTAGTCACAGAATTTAACATGAACTACAGCATTATGGAATATTAAAAGTCAAACTGATTCGAATTTAAAGCATAGTAATTAAATAGCATCTAATAGTGGTGAGGAAACAGAAGAAACTTATGCGAGCATAACTCAAATTTAGCTGAGTATTAAAGTCAGTTAAGCACCAAGTATGAATTATATTCCAGAAGGATGTCACGTAGAAGAGTCCAGAAGTCAAATTTATTTCACATCAAGCCTTCATAATCGAGATCACTCTCCATCTATTCAGAGAGATCTTCAGAAGAGTCCTAAGCTATCATGCAAGAAAATGTTATCAAAGAAGTTAACGACTTAATGAAAGTTTCTGTCTCCTTCATTTCAAAGTATTATGTTCAATTTTTCATTGAGGTACCCAATTAAATGAAGCGAAAAAGAGGAAAAACAGTGGGAAGGCAATAGATTTGCAAGAGACAAAAAAGTATTGAGCAAATTGCTCTCCTTAAAGCTGTGCCTTTGTCCTCTTCCTAAGGTTCTTTTTATGCTCAGAGTTCCTAGCCCTAGTGATGGGCAGGATGGGACAGAAGCAACATTTCTATCACAGAAATAACTTGCTGTTTGGTCCCAGATGGGAACAGATGCAACCTGGGGCCTCATGCAGCTGGATCCAAACTCCTTTGGCCCTCAAGTCCCCAAATGCCAGCTACTGGACACTAAATGTATTCACATGAATTCTGCAGTTACCTCACACTGGGTAAAATGCTGCTTGTCGTGTGCTTTGTTTCCAAGGTGTGCTTTTACAAAGGGGGAGGAAAAAAAAGGGTGTAACTGATTACACGTTTCCCCCTCAGGTTTCAACAAGCATTGGGCTGTGAATTGCAGAGCAGCCCTTGGGTGGCTGGGGCTCAGTGTTCCCACCGGGTGGGGCCTTTCCTCACAGTCAAATAAACTGAGAACCTTCTCATCAACTTGCCAGCACCAAAGGTAACCGATGTCCTCAATCTCAACTGACAGTTGTTGAACAGATTAAAAGTTCAGGTGCTTTTAATCATACCAGAGCTCTGCCTGTCAGAATTATGTGCTTCTGGTAACAAAGCACACAATTCCATTTGAGCTGGATTAAATCAGGCATCTAAGCCTTTTATAATGCATATATTAAAGCCATTACAGGGCTTTAAGCAGACTTATTTGTTTTGAACTGTAAGCATTACTTCATATGTAATTAGGGGTTGAAATAACTTTTGACACCTTGGAATCAAGAAAAAGTCAGTTGTTAGCTGTATGAAATAAAACTTGATAATGAAAATCACTACTAAAGGTACTAAAATAGGAAGGAAGTCACTTTAAGCACTGTAAGCTGTACGCCGGTAGTTTTCTGTATCTCCATCTGTTTCTCTCTACTGCTGGTCTTGTAACAGGACTGTCTCAGTGGACGGGCACACAAACCCCTTTGTGCTTACCATCGGGATCCTCTGCGGGTTGGATGCTCATGTAGGGCTCCCCTTTCTCCATGCGCGACTGCCTCTGGCGGCTCTCCTCTTCCAGTGCAGCCTCTGCCCGGCTCTTGGCATTGATGTAGGCCAGGTATGCAGGAGAGTTGTGGTAGGCCTTCATGGACTCATTGTACTCTATCTGAAACGTGACCAATAGCGTTTGATTGCACGAGGGGATGATTTCAGCCTGGACACAACTGCTGCCTGTACAACTTGTGTTGTAGCTGTACAGATAAAGCTATTCTGAATCATCCAGTGATACACAAATGACTGTATTCTCTCAGTCTTTTTAACAATTGGAACTTCTTCCATAGTCAGTCACGTTTTAGAAACACTAGCTGGGCTTCTAGGTACAGTTCAGCTTTAATACCTGAGAAGTCTTAAACAACAGCTTTGGTTTTTGAGAGTTTTAAAAAGCAACCGCCTCAGAACGAGGCATTTATGATCAGAAGAACTGTGATAGGATAAAAACAATTAGTGAACTTAACATACTCTCAATAAATCTCTGGAGTTCTAACTAGATCTTTGATTCTGATTTCTTCTCTTTCCTTATGCAGTATGTCATGAACCAGTTTTCAAAATAACCTAAGATTTTTCCGTTCTTTGATCCATCCCTGCCCTGGGATGATACAGAATGCTGCAGCCAGACTACAGTCTCCTCCTGGTAGCAGGTCTGCACCACTGTTTTCACCTTCTTTGAAGTATTTTTGCCCTTTGATTTGCTTTCTTTAATCTCACTTTTAAAATGTGCCAAGTCTAGATTTTGTACAGTGATCTGAGACACTTCCACTGAAAAAATATAGTCTACATATTAGGACATAATGTTAAAGGTACCTAAGCATCTTGTTTTTTTTATGGTTAGGACTGGAATCCTTCTACCTAGGCACTGGAAAAATGTGACCAGGATGGCCCCTGCCCCAAGGAGCTTACAATCTAAACATCATGACCAAGTTAAAAAATAGAATCCCTTGATTATTTGTTTGCTTCAACTAAGAGCATCCAGCTTTGAAGCACTTCTCTATCGACCTGCAATAAAAGCAGCTTAGATTTGACCAGGTTACACACAGCCTCAGATGCCTACCAGGTTTAAGGACAACACAGCAGTTGGACAATTCCCTTTGTTACCTTAGGATCACAATACCAGTCTTGTCAAGGTCCTCAACACTTACCAGCCTAGACACACAGGTAGCTGTCATCTCTCGTCATCAGGATCAATAAAACCAAAACAAAATCACAAGAAAAACCCTAAAAGTGGTAACATTTTAAGAAACAAACCACTATGTCATAGCGTGGAGTGACACCAGATTACACCATGAAAACCAAACCCCACGTGACTGGAAGTCTTTCATGAACACGTTCATGACAATAGCAGTAGTTGCAGAGCACCAGTTTTGAAAGAGGATTTTGGTGTTGAGACAATCTTTTCAACACTGATGTTGTACAAGCAAATCCATTCATTAACCAGTTAAAATCGACACTCAATTATCAATACTTCATTTTGAATTAGGTCTAAAAACTGACCAGTCACAGTTGATGTACAGTTATTTAAAAAAATCTAAAAGATGTGTCAGGACATAACTTCCATTTAAGTTACATACAGGGGTCTCCTGAATGCCTCATACACCACTGCATGGGGAAGATGAATTTTTCTTCTCAGACCAGTTCCTAGAAGAAGCAGCTGTAATAAACATCCCAGATTTCTTCCATTTACCTTTTCAGCTTCATATTCATTCAAATACTCTTGCTTCTCTTCATCAGTGAGATCTCGCCACATTCCTCCAATAATCTTGCCAATTTCCCATAACTTCAAATCAGGATTGGACGCCTTCACTTGGTCCCAGACCTTAACAGAAACAGCTGGAGCTTTACTAATGATATCTAAATACTTCCAAATTACACATTTTATATTGTCATCTCAGTGTTCTTTCTGGAATCACCATGAAAAACAGGATTAAGTTAGGAATGAGTCTGGCTAAACTATCTCGATTATTTTCTGGGGCAGGAGGTCAGTAGGAAGCCATCTACTGAAACAGGCAATTGCTGAAATGGCTTTGGTTTCATGAGAATATTGCCTTTAACCCTCTTAATTCTCTTCTTAAATGCACATCGCTGCATCTCAGGGAAAAAAAAGGCTACTGAGTAAACACATCCAGCAGTGGGTTATGATAAAGAGCACTGAGCTTTTCACATCAGAATGTAACATTGCAAAATAGTTTGCAGTCTTGCTGATCAATTTGAGTTCCAACAAGTTCTGACTCCACCAAGAAAGTTTCTAACTTTATAGGGAGAAAAAAAACCAACCAAAAAGGAGAGCTGCCAGTGTTATTTCTTGCTGTGCCACTTGACATTTTTATTTGTTGACGGTTTTTTGCCTAAGACAGACATGCTGGTAAAGGTATTTTACCAGAAGTGGAAGGAATTCCTTCTGGCTCACCCGCTTCAGCCAGGCTGACATGCCCTCCCCATGCCCCATCAGATTTCAGACTCCACAAGAGTCTCTCTCCTACTTTCTGTCAAACAGTTCACAGAATAGCGAAGTAAACGGTGCCACAGGCTAGGTTGGTGAAGGAGAACATGCAAAGTCCACTCATTGCTACTCTTCAGTCCAGCTACAGCACTGTACCAAGCCCAGTACACCGCAAGGAATACTTCCTTTATATAAAAAAGTTCTGTCAGTAAGTCACAGGAACTTCTGCATGTGGCAGGGCGGATCCTTGTCAGCAGACAGTGGTAGTACTTAGCACTTTAGAGAAACCTTTTCCCCCCAGAAACTGGCAACTGCGTGAACAGACTACTGCTGCCTTCATTGTGAAGGGCAATGCATCTGTACTTTATAATTCCCTTAAAAGAATGTGCAGGCTGTTAGAAGTCAAAGTTTAGAAGCTGAAACTAAGATAATAGCAATTAATTGTTAGCACATACAAACACTATCTTTCATTGTAATTTGGTTGACACTGTATACCCACCTTCCGGCTGTACCTCATGTAGGGCATCAGGGGCTTGTCTGGGGGTTTGGGGGGCTTTGGAATGGTAATACCAGAGGAAGCCTATAAAAGAACCGAATAAATCCATTCGTTAACATGATCACTGGGCAGAGTCTACACATATGTTTTGGAAAACACTCTTTCTTGTGCAGTTAACCCAAACCAACCACACACACCCCCACTAAAAGAAGCAAACAACATCACCAAGTCACCCAAGCTGGGAACAGGTACTAACTAGAGCTGATCCTCACAGTCATGTTTTCCCAATGTAAGTCTGTCCTTTCAGCCTCAAGTTCAGAGAGCAGTAACTACATAAACCTTCAAAAGGGCTCCGTGTTCTTAAACTGAAATAGGCAGCTCAGAAATTTAAACGGAAACACCAATCCCAGCAGGTTGTTTTTCTCACTTCTCATGAGCAATTTGCTCTACCTGTTTTGACAAATTTAATGTGGCTACTGTACAGGTGGAAAAAAGATAAGGAGTTTAACATCAGGAAGTGAGAGACACATTTTCATTTTCAAATCATTTTAGTAATCTATTTGTCTGCAAAATTTGTCAGTGGTATTTCGGAGCCAACTAAACTAAACCCCATGCAACTGAGCTGTTAACGCGTGTATTCTATCTGAGCTGTACTTCATGGTCCAAATTATCTTGCAGTATCCTTCTGTGCCATTATCTCCCTCTAGCTTTGCACACTGAAGCACATTGCTCACACTAAACAAAAGGACAATGACCACTAACTGCTGTGGATGGGAAGTTGCTGCATCCTCTCTTGGCCCCTCAACCTACAAAACACCTGATAGGATTTTCTCCTAAAATAGTGCAGCAACATGACAGTCCCTGTCAGCTACAGGCTTTGGAAACCTCCATTCCTCAAGCACTTCCACATGCCAGGACTTGTAGTACATGAAGTGGGAGCATTCTCATAAAAATATAAAGTAGTTCCAAGATTCTTCAGGACTACAGCCATAGAGAAGCAAAGGTATCTGGCCAAGAAAGCCCATGTTCCGTATTCAGCTTTCCAATTTTTCCTCTTGGTATGTTTTGTTTTGCTGAATTTATGGAGCTCTATGAAACGATGCGTACAGGACCGTGTATAAATAATGTGCATGAGGTATGTGCATTACCAAATGTATACACAGATACACATACAGATGGGTTGGAAAACATCAACGGAAACTGTTGAACGCTTTTAAATTAACAGGGATTTAAAGACACCATACATATACTGATATATGCATGGCAGAAAAGGCTGCATATGCTTATGACATACAGAAACAATGGAAGTTCTCAGACGAAACCTGATTTATTCTTGTATAAGGAAAAAAGTCTCTGTTCAGACAGCGCGTAAGTCAAGTTCCAGCTTGTATGGGGAAGGTCTTTTCTGTAAACATTTTAACAAACCAGATGAACTTCATAAATGAAGTTTGAAAGAAGGTTTATGTAAGAGGCATAAAAGGTGTACACTTCATTAAACACACCATCTATTTGTTCCTCGAGAAATCTTTTTATCATATTCCAAACTAATCAGGTCTTTTGAGGTAGAAAGTTTTACATGAAAACCTTGAAGTTATGAGAATTACAGGAACTTTACAAAAATCAGGGATTTACTCTATTTCTGTTGTGTTAGTTAAGAAAATGTTACACTTCCAGTGTCTATTTTTGTTTCCTAACTGCATCCAATGCTCAGGACTTGACCTGCATTTGAAAGAAGCCGTCACCTCTCTCATCACTCAACTCCATCTCGCTTGGTTTACTCCGTGCAAAATGAATGTAACATCCATTTTCCACACCCTGACAGAGTACATGAGATCTGAAAGGATTCTATTATCATCACACTTTTGTTGAAAGAAGTAATTTCTGAACCTAGGACTTTGTAGTTATCACCAGACTAAGAGCGGAAAGAAAAACAAGGGCTTGTATCTCTTGCATGGCTCAACAGTATGATGCAACTATTACCAATGATCTCCAGCTTGCAAAATGTTGTCTTTGACTAAACCTCAATAAAATGAGCAGTTCCCTCCCTCCAAGAATTCATACCCAGGCTACAGAACTCTTCCCTGAGCATGCAGTGGTCACTGAAGACCACAAAGTCTATCTTCTTGGAGTCCTGCATCATACATGATTACCACATTGTTTTCTCTGCTGAGTAGAAGTCCATTTACCTGCAAAAGGTTTCAGAGTGAGAGGGAAGGGGATTAAGGGGGTGGAATAAGAGTCAGAAGTAATGTTTTTGGTTTTATAAAGAAGAGGCAGCAGCCAAGCCTCAGAAGGAGCTAACCCTAGAGCCATTTCTGGTCAATTCCTGTTGTTTGCTGGATGATGTAATAGTTGATTCTCCTACCGTGACCCGGCTGTTGGTGCCCGGGTTCCCTCCCAGCCTGTAGTTGTTGTAGGCCAGATGGCTGTATGGATTGTATCCCACAAACCCTGGTGTGCTGGGCATTTGCTGATGGAAACAAATGAGACAAAAACACGAATGAGAAATGAGCTCAAACGAGGAAAACACAGAAATGAAAATGAACTGCAATATGGCATGCAAAAGCAACCAGAATTTAAACAAGCAAATGAGGTGTAGCAGTTGGTATCTTCTCAACACAAAACTTACTCCAGTAACAACCTATTAAGGAAAGAAGATCTTTAAGCAAAAGTGTCACTATGAGTTTCTAAAGTTGGTGCTTTTATTTGTTACGTGTAACTCTTTTAAACAAGTATTCTATAAATGCAGCTCATGGCTAGTAAGATTTTCCAACATAAGCCACCCCGTAACACAGAGAGATTCCTGGATCCAAAGGGTTAAGCTCACACAGCAACACAGCACACAGTAATCACAAAGAAATCCCCAGAATCAACATTTAAGGTACCAGTGACAATCCCTGTCTGCTTTTCTTCCCATCATTCTGCCTTTCCAACAAACATTATACTGTCAATAAATAGGGGTCGGAATAAATCTCCTAAAGCACCACCTGTGCACCACTGCCAGTATCTGAACTTTCCTGGTGGTTCACAAATGCACTTTGGGGAACCGGGATTTGCAAGCTGGGAGAGATGACAATTCAGAGATACCTCCCCCTGTTCTGGGGTAGGCTGCAGGCTGACAGAGGTGAGGAACCACTGCAATAAGATCTACAGGTTAGAGGCTACAAACAAGTCTCAACAGATGACTGAATCCAAGACAATTTAAGGATATACTTTTGTTCACTCCTGAAAGTGGATTCATCCATTCTCACCTCAGTAAAGTAGCGGAAAATTTGAATTGCTTTACAATTCCTTCTTACCCATCATCAACATGCAGTCAAGTATCAGAAGGTTCACTGTATTCCCTCCACACATAAATCTCTGTCCTGCCTTCTTCCATTATCCCGTTTCCCAATCAAATTTTGTTTGTTAAAACGACCCCAGTGGATCTGTTTAATAGCAATTGTGAAGTCTTGTGGCAATCACAACATCCTGTAGTGTTTCGTCCACAACTTGGCCCACTCTTTAGTAGCACTTTAACCCTAATAAGCAGCACATACTGCAGTTGTGTTTTGAAGTGATTTGCTGACTGAACCCATTCTAGAGCACAGCTGCAAACCTCGAACAGACCAGTTCAAGACTCCAAGAACCAGGGTACGACAAATAAACACAGAACAAAGAGAACCTATAGGCTAAACTACATTAACTTGTGAAGTTTTCAAGTGCATGTAGACACACTGTAGTTAGTTTATTTCTAAACATATACAGAGTAAGATTATCCTTTGACAGCCTTTTATATATTTATTGCCAACTTTTTAATCTCAGCCACAGCAGCTGAGGTTTACTCAATCCATGTGCCTGTGATCACAACATACACAGTCACTATTTAATAAGACACCATTTTACTACAGTTTTTTGCATTACCATAACAGGTTTTGAACTACACCTCTTCAATAAAACCAGATGACAACTGTAATCTCCGTCTGCTTATTTCTTTATTTCTGCAAGACAGGATTTAGATGTTACAAGGGAACTACCTTGCATTACATGGAGAATTTTTACTTCAGCTATAATACTGCAGCTAACTACTGGTGCTTTGTTGACTGTAGTAACTGGAACTGGCTGTGGATAGAAGCAGCAGGGTTATTTGTCTACTCTTAGGACTTGCATTAGCAGAGCACAGACTATCACCTGAAGGCCGGCATAAAATAAGTAATACAGAAGACATCTGCAAGATAGGTCACGCATGTCACTAGTTGCAAATTTGTTTCATGTACCCTTCTAAAGTGACTAGAGAATGTACCACGTTGATAGAAACCATGTAACAGCTGTATCCGTGCTACATCCCAAAGAATCGCACATGGATGTGCACAGCTCTTGATGCAGGAATCCAGTTGTAAGAGCAGATGCCATCATGTTCCTTCTGACACTGGCATGGATCTATTCCGTTGTGTGCAAAATGAAAATTCTGAACAGACTACACAAATAAAGTTTTATTTATGGAAGTTTATAAAGCACATAACTTATATTTATACATTCTGTACTTTTCAAGCCTCTCTGAATGTGAAGTATGGCACGATAAATTTGAAGGATCACATTTCATCTAAATGCCATCTGCAGCTTTCATTCCATATGCAGAGATCAGGGACACTCTATTGGATAACAGCTTCCCAATTTTCTTGGGCAAAAAAAGAAAATAAATCACTATGGCATCCTTACTCATTCTTCTGTACAAAAGATTTGTATTTTCTCATGTGAGTACGTAACATGAGTGCTACAGAAGAAGTGCATTTGCTTTCAAAGTCTTTCCTTACCACTGTGTACTGGTATATCAGTACCTTTTTAATAATGGACAAACATGGGCACAGTTCTGAAAGCGAGCTGAAAAATGCTCTGTTCGCCCATGATCTGGGCACAGGTTGAGTGGGAAGTTCTAAAATTAAACATATTAGTTTGCTCTTAACTCTTCCAGGGAACTGGTGCAACCCACTGGGAATAATTTAAGACCAACTGACTTACAGAAAATGCAGTATCAGCAGGATGTAGCCTTAAAGGCAAGGCAAATTTATTCAACTTCTCTTTGCCAAACTGCTGAAGAAATGAGATTAATTTAATTTATGCATATCATATTAATAACGAACTATGACTAGCTTGTGTTTCCGATACAGGAAGGTGATGCAACTCCATAATTATTGCTCTGGTAAGTTACTAAAGACTAGATTACCACGTCCGTGTTAGTGAGAAAAATCACTATACTTACGGTTGCAGGAGCTGGGGTAGGAGGTGGAGCATAAGATGGCCTTTCTGTTAAGATATAAATGTAAGCATATTTTTTTCCCTTGAAAAATTGAATTATTTTTAATAAGGTATCTGCTGTGGCAAACATTTTTAAACAATTTACAAACCAAGACAGAAATCCCACTTTCAAAGACTTTGCATTTTGCCACTGAAGAGCATAAAGCAAAGAATACAAGAGAAAGAAAAGAGAAAAAAAGACCATAGCACTGCTCTATTGTCAGCCTTTTATTTAGGTAAAAGACTGAAGAATATGAAATACATTTATAAGCACACAAATTAAAAACAGGATAAGCAGAAATGCAGTGAAAGGGGATTTGGAATAAACTGTGATATTTGGACTTCCTCTGCAAACATGCCAGAAAATCAGCCTCAGCAAGATTTAAGGCCCAGAGTTTGGTCAGGACTAACTACACTTTATCTCATTCCTTTTAATGCAAGGAATAATAACATTCTCTCACAAACAGGTTCTGCTGAACCAGATGTTTAATTCATCAAGTTAAAGGAAGAAAAAATCCGAAGACTTACTTGACATTTTGATAGGCAAATTTTCAGCCACCTGACATTATATTTGTACTTCTGAAAGACAAAAGAATACCATGCTATTAAGTATTACACTGTTGCTCCCTCAAATCCTTGAAGCTTCATTACAGTTACCACTGATTATAAAAAATTGTTCCAATTCTGAAATAAAGGAAAAAGCTTCTAACGCTAAGGATTTTTTACCTTTTTCAAAAAAAGGATGTACTTTCTAAGGACATTGGCGTTAAATCCCAGACTGGTTTGTGTTGGAAGGGACCTTAAAGCTCATCCAGTTCCAACCCCTGCCATGGGCAGGAACACCTTCCACTGGAGCAGCTTGCTCCAAGCCCCATCCAACCTGGCCTTGAACACTGCCAGGGATGGGGCAGCCACAGCTTCTCTGGGCACCCTGTGCCAGCGCCTCAGCACCCTCGGAAGAGCTTCTGCCTAAGAGCTCATCTCAATCTCCCCTCTGGCAAGTTAAAGCCATTTCACAACTAATCAGCTGTGAAATAATGCTCAGGTTTATCTTGTTCATATTAAAGATATATATACTTTCCCTTAAGAAATAAAACCCTAACCCATTATTTTACACTGCTTCAGAAAACTGGCATTAATGTACAAATGTCCAAATTAAGCAGCATCTGCTCTACACGGTACAAAAACCCGATCACGGAGCACAACGCTGCAGACGCACAGGCCGCGACCTCACTGACCCTTTGGCAGCCATCGGGGACATGGGAAGAACGCAGTAACAAAGCGGTTTGGGGTTTTTATTGGCCTTTCTCTCCAAAGAACTCCCCGGAGGTCGCATGGCAGCCGGAATCCAGTGGAGTTTCTCGGCTAACGCCGTACTCCGTTTCACGCTCGCACAAACTCTTCGATAAGGGGTTCGTGAGGCTCGAGGCGCTCAAACGGGAGAAGGCCCGGGGAGGGGCCCTTCAGCCCCACCGCCTCTCACCCGCTGCACGCCGAGGCCGAGTCCACCCCACTGCGGCCGCCGTCGGGAAACGCCGCTGCGGCCCCGTCCACACCCCTGGGCCGCACCGGCGCGGGCCCCTCAGCCCCAGCGGCCGCCGCCGGGGACGAGACACGTCTTCCCCCCACAGCCAGGCCCTACCCGCACCCCCGGACCCGCTCGCCCCCACTCACCCGCTCCGGCCTCACTCCCTTTGTTCCTCACCAAGCTGGGGCGACGGAGAGAACAGCGCCTGCGCACTGCGCTCCGCACTTTCGACACGACGCCACCATCCTCCTCCAGCTCGCTGCCGCGGTCTCTGTTTGAAGGCGGAGGCCGTTTGGACTTCCCCTCTCGTCCCGGAGCCCCCGCCGGGCCGGGCCGTTCTCCGCACCGCTCCGTGCTCGGTAGAGGCCGGATGCGGTCGTGGCGAATCTGCGGGACCCACACGCCGCGCCCAGCCCAGCCATTACCGGGAAGGCACCTCCTCCCCGCCCGGTGCGGGCTAACACCGGCCCTCCTGAGGCGTGGAGCGGCCAGCACCGCCTCCGCCCCGCCCCGGACTCAGTCCCGTTCTCCCCATGTTGGCGATGGGAAGGTGCGGGCAGGAAACTGTCAGCCGTCACGTTCCGGACCTCCTGAGGCGTGGAGCGGCCAGCACCGCCTCCGCCCCGCCCCGGACTCAGTCCCGTTCTCCCCATGTTGGCGATGGGAAGGTGCGGGCAGGAAACTGTCAGCCGTCACGTTCCGGACCTCCTGAGGCGCGGAGCGGGCAGCAGCGCCTCCGCCCCGCGCGAGATTCAATCCCCTTCACCCCATGATGGCGAGGGAAAGGTGCGGACAGGAAGCTGCCCGCCATCACGTTCCACCTAGCGCTTTGCACAGGGAGCCCACCCCACCTCCACGCTGGGCAGCCCCGGCCGCTGCTTTCACGCCCATAGAGGGGAGCGACTGCAGCGCTGCCTCCGGTGGCGAATCTGCGGCGGCGAACAAGCGGCTGGGGAGGGGCCATTGGCACGTGGTGGTTGGCGCCTTTCCCCCCCCCCCGCTGAGGGAGCGCGCGGTAGAGCCCTGAGGTGTCGCGTCCGGGGGTGCGGGAGTGCCCTTGGAGCCGCAGGTGAACCCGGCAAAGGCAGGCAGGGAGCGAGCCGAAGGGTCCAGGCAGGCCTGGGGACGCTTTGTCCGTGTCAAGTAGACGGCGTGGGGCTGAAAATGGTGATTTGGGAACGGCAGCTCTTAAGAAGCGAAGCTGATTTGGAGCAGGATACAGAAGAGGCGGGACAGCGGCGGAGGGGTGTGAGGGGAGGAAGGGTGGTGGTGCAGGATGCGAGAGACCCGGTAAATCTGTGTAGGTTGCGGGTCAATTTCAGACTAAATCAGGCTGAGCCACTTGGGATGATGAGTTACAGCAGGCTGGGAGCAGTGGGGTTATCCAGAACAGTTCCTGGCAGAAGCTTGTGAAGGTCTCGCATGCAGTGGTCAGAAATCTTGCACGTCCAAAATGCACGACACCACGTGAGGAAGGTGAAGAGTTTCAGACCTCGGCACTCCGGATAGGAGGTTTATACAGTGAGAATTGTGAAAGTGACTGAGTTCAGCATAAAAATGTAAAGTTTGTCATTGAAATGCTGTCATAAGACTGGTATGGCTCAAATGGGTGATTCCCTACTGAACCCAAAATGGCGGAAAAACACGAAAAGAAGACGACCTAACTGAAATGACACCACATTGCTGCGGGTTAGGCCCGTTTCTCCTTGGTGCCTGCAGTTCTTTTAGCCCAGTTTCCTTCCATTTTTGAATAAGTATATTTTTTATGGACAAGTGAAGAGACAAGAGCTCTGCCCTGTTTACAGGGTGGCGTCTGTGGCTGCAATGGGAATTTGTTGGCATGCGGTAGAATAATGTGTGACTTCAATTTGATAGTTAAAATAAGGATCAGAAAAATTCCTCATGCAGCCGACCCATCTTCAGTCGACCGCTTTCACCCGGCAGAGTATTTGTACAGAAAAGGTGAGAAAATACTTGTTAAGAGCTGAAAAATAACTTGGTTTTGACTGCTTCCCACACTAATCGAGTTTATTGATGACGTGGTTTCGTTGACGGTGTTAAAGTGCGTTTAACGTTGATAGTGTTAAAATACACTCTAAATTTGCGCAGCTTGTTGAAACATGGTTTCCAAGTATGCTACTGACGCTCGCTTTCCATGCTGAAGGTTCTGAGTTATTCTGTGTGCTTTCAAAGCCAGCAGAGTATTCCTTCCTTTGTTTTGTGGTTGGGTTTTTTTGCTTTGCTGTTTGCCTGCTTTCCACACTGTGATAGTGAGAGGTTTTGCCTGAGTGCGCTTTTAAAAACTCCATATAACAGGAGTAGTCCCATAGGTTTAATGGGAGTGTTTCTACTGCATCAAGTGAACCAGGGGGCTCAAAATAGTTGGCTCTTCTCCAGCTGTTTTAATTACAACAGCTTTGTAATGAGGCCATACATTGATTGGAAAGTAGGTTGAGGCAGTGAAACGCGCTTTCATGCCAGCTGTCTGCAGGTATGAGATGGCAATAGCTCAGCTGCTCTGAATTGAATTGAACTGAAGACTTCTTTGACATCTTATCAAGCTTCAGTGCTATATTATTTTAATTCAGCTTTAAAGTGACCTAAGAGCAGGGTGAGTGTTACTGTACTTTTTCTATGCAGAGGACTTGAGATGTAGTCAGGGTTATGAGATTTACAGGAAAAGAGTACTTTTTGTAGCAGGACACTCGCATGTTATGATAGATTCTTAGGGAATTTGAGCCTTCCTAATTGTAGAGGAGAACTTAGAAAGCACTTGGTTGCAGTGCTACAGATTTTCTTATCTACAGCTTTTATATTTCTCTGTTACTTCTTTCCCTTTGAGGTATGCAAATTAAAACTCACACAATATAGAATCATAGAATCATAGAATAGTTAGGGTTGGAAAGGACCTCAAGCGTGGGCAAACTCAATTTTAACACTTTTTTATTGTAGTACTGTCATTTACTTTGGTAAATTTGTATCCCTGTTTAAAGTGCCTTAAAGCAATTAAAACTTAGTTTAAATTCAAGTACTGTAAAATGTACAGAGTATAAGCACAAAAAAAAGCTGCATAGTGAAAATACTAGAGCAGGTGAATACATTCAGGATGCCAATTACTCAAGTATTAATAACACCAGATCAGTATTAAGGTTAATGATAAACAGTCAGCTTCATACAGCAGATCTAGAACTGTTGAAGATACAAATACATTGTTCTTATCATTAACAAAAGATAGAAGCATAAATTATCACTGAAGGAATTTGTAGTACCAGTGTTTGTAACACATGCCGTGAGTAATAAGGCAAATACTGTCACTTTAATTAATCTCTCACATGCTGCTGTGAATCCAGCAAATCCAGTCTGTGCTCTCTCTTGATTCTAAGCCCCTTCAATCCCGGTGAGTTGGTGACATCCATGGCTCTTCAAAATCCACATAAACAATCATTCTGAATACGATTTTATTTGAAGTTTTGTTGGAAATTTGTCTCAAAGCATTATAAAGAAGTATGTCTGAGTTTGTGTTTGTGTTTTTTCTGTGTACAGATGCCAGATCATCTACTGTACTTTGTATTTGCTCCTTTGTGTAGGAGTGGAGGATACTTAATGGTTATGGGTATGGTAGAATTTCACTTTGAATATGTAGCCCTTATTTTGCCCATTTAATTTGAAGGAATAATAGCTGTAATCTGGCATAATAGTGACTTGTTACATGTACTAGATCAAGAGCAAAACTTACATATAACATCTGTCAGAAGAGGAATTTGTGGAAGATTCTATTGTTATAAGAAACAAAATTAATTAAATAGCACTGAAATGATGGGTTGTCTCCTTATATTTGCATAATTAAAGAGGAGAGTTTGACGTGGTATGGCTAAGAAAGTTGTACAGATACGTGTGGACACAGAAGAGACTGGTTGATTTTCTGTGGAAATTGCTGCTTCAAAACCAGTGGAGCAATGTGGCTCAAATGTTGTTGGTTTGTAACAGTGCTTTTAAAAATATGTGTAATCATGTAATGGAAAGATATTTTAGCTCAGTTGTTGCCTAAAAATCAATTTAAAAACACCAGCCACTTCTAAAAGAAAATTCTTTGTCAATAGTTTTTAAGAGCATCTTTTTATGTCATTTGTGCTGTTAGAAAGTGTTATTTTAAAAGATATTTCAAGAAGTATGACAGTTGTGATATAAATCATTACAAGGATTCATCAGTCATTCTATGTAGGCAATATTGAATAATTAAGAGAATGAAATATGCATTTCTCATTGCCAGATAGAGAAAACAAGTTCTCTTTTACAAAGGCAGAATATGTTAAAGTATAACATTTCAGTTTAATTTTTGCAATATTTGGTGAAATTCTACAAAACAACAATAATCATAGAATCACAGAATCATAGAATGGTTTGGGTTGGAAAGGACCTTAAGATCATGAAGTTTCACTCCCTGCCATGGGCAGGGATGCCTCACTCTAGACCATGTCTCTCAAGGCTCTGTCCAAGCTGGCCTTGAACACTACCAGGGATGGGGCACCCTGTGCCTGTGCCTCACCACCCTCACAGGGAAGAATTTCTCCCTTATGTCTAACCTGAACTTCCCCTGTTTAAGTTTAAACCCATCACTCCTTGTCCTGTCACTACAGTTCCTGATGAAGTTCCTCTCCAGCATCCTTGTAGGCTCTCTTTAGATACTGGAAGCTGCTATGAGGTCTCCACACAGCTTCTCTTCTCCAGGCCGAACAGCCCCAACTTTGTCAGCCTGTCTTCATGTGGGAGGTGCTTCTGCTGCTGATCATCCTTGTGGCCTCTGAACTGCTGCACCCAGAGTATAAAACTAGTAGAAGTTAGGCTTCTTGGAATCTTAGCTCCCTTGCTCTTCTCTCTTTCTTTTAAAAGACTTGCATGGTTTTATTGTATTAATCAAAGTACTTAGTAAGATTTGTGGTTGTAGCAGAATACAGGCTGTATAAGTCCATCAATGTTTCCAGAGCCTGTTGGAAACGAACTTTGGGTTAATCTGCTATCAGTTAAGGTTTGATGGAAGGAATACTGCAAGATCTTCTCATTACCAGCCTGACTTCGATGTCGGGAAGAGTTTTCTTTTTAGTGTGTAAACATCCTTCATCAGTTGCTGCCAAGTGGAGGTCAAAGCGCAATGAAACAGACTTTTTCCTTAAGCGAGGGTTGTCCTTAAAGAAAGAACCTTCCCATTCTTTAATGACTTCATCCACTTTTTCTGTCCTGAAACAACAGAGCAAATGTATTTATGATCCTTTAAACAATATGAATTCTCCATCTTCAGGGCTGCTGAAATTGCATAATGAAGCGTCAGGTTATTTTAGATGGGTACTGAGACACTGGAATTTTTGTTTGTTTTTCACAGGTTCTCTCTCCAGAAAAGCCAAATAAAGGCTGAGGGTTCATTCTGTTCTTGAGTTTTTACTTTTAAGTAGGCATGGATACAAACCCAGTGCCATCAGGCAGTTTGTTTCCAAGGAGCAAGTTTGGAATCCAAGCTCAAAAGCTTTGCAAGAAACCTCCATATTATAGTGGGCAGAATTCCTGCGTCTGAAAGCTTTCAAAATGGGGAGGAGAAAAATGTAGTTCAGATCCAAACCTCAGAACACAGATCTACGTTAAAATCTGCAAATCTATCTAAGGCGATCAAAGCTGGTGTATGAGAATGGCCTTCAGCACGGGAGTGTGCATGCTGGCATTAATTTTTAATCTGAATTTCTGCATGTTTTCAGCAGCTGGTCACAGTTAAGCGTTGGTGACACAGGACACCAAAGTTAGCTTTAAATGTAAAGTTAACTGCAAGTCTGCAGAAGAGCTTAAAGAGCAGCAGGGGGGGAAAACTGATGAGGCAAACTATTAAAGTAATTTAAGGTGAATAACGCATAGTAACAGCCGTTCACAAGCTGCTTAGGAGCCAAGTTCTCTGTTCCCCATTTGGTAACTGGTGAAATGTAGGAGTTTCCAAACAGCAAGTCAGAGCAGCCAAGCCTGAATTCATGTGCATAAACATGCCCCAGAGGGACTTTGCGAACATGGTCTGGGCTCTTTTGCTTTTAGCCTTAACTAGATGAATTATTATAGTTCCATTCTTAGCAGAAATAGAAATTACAGATCGGAAGCATCATCATGATATCGTTAACTTAGGAAGTAAATGCCAATAAAAAGAGCTTTAAAATTGAATGCATCGTTAAAACATGCTGTTCAATACACCTTCAAGAACAATCACTGTTCTTCTAGAGCTTCTTGGCTGTATGGTGTGATACAACAGCTACTAAATAAAGGACAAGCCAGAGCTACTGCCCACCGTTTACTTTCAATTGTTATTCTGTTAAACTCATGTTTATCTTACTGTACAGTGCCATGAGCTTCAGCGCTTCCCTTTGTAATGTTTCCATCTAGGATTGCTTGTTTTGTCAGCACTTCCACCTTCTCAGTTTCATGCTTCTTTGCACCACCTGTAAAAAATCACAGATACACTGGGCAGGCCGCAGGACCTAGAGGTGTTTTTTGTCCTGCTGCATTGGAAGAAGATCCTGTTGTAACATCCCATCATTTGTCAGTAGTGAGTAACTTCCTTTAGGGCCATAATTCCTTAAGGGGAAAGTGTCTAAAAACTCACTTGCAGGCAGTGTAAAGGCGGTCTTGCTGGTGGTGGGCTTTTTGTCATCCTTCTGCTCAGTTGTACAGCAGCAAAACCTGCAGAAAGAAAAATCATGACACTCTCCTAATAATACTGACTTTAACCCAATGCTTGTCATATGAATTGCTATGAAAAATTATGAGAGCCCCGAGAAGTTGTGTTTGAGTGAAGTAACTATTTGTTGGGATTTCTCATTCTAAGAACTGAAGAAAGTGGCTGCAAATATCTGTGCAATTTCACTGTTGTTTTCAGACAGGTTTTAGTTTGTTGTGTGCTAGGAAGAGTTATTTGTTAGTATTGGTACTGAGTTATGTGTATTTTCACAGTTGCAAGCATTGCATTTCAAACTGCCTGCCACGTCTGTAATCTTATGCAAAAGTGTGAGTGAGGTTCCAGGACTGAAACTCTCCATTTGCTGTGGGGAGGACTGAAAGATTTCAGAATTGTGCGTCTCATTTTGTTAAGATTCTAGTGCTGAATGCGAAATATGCTATTTTAAGCATTTTGCCTCTTCGCTGTCCTCCATGTTTTCATCTGCATTGCTGCCTCTCTTGTGTCTGCCTTCTGAAACAGTGGTATGTGTGCGCTGGGGAAAGGGCAGACAGGAGGAGTTACCACCAAAGCAAAACGGCACTAGGAGGCAGATCCTAACGTGTGCCTTTACATGCTTTGAGTGATGCTGAGTAGCATGAACTCCACGTGCAAATGGACATCTGTCACGTGAGGAGACATGAACTCGTGTCCCAGAACTTCATGTGTGTGGACTTGCTTCATCAACACTGAGGCAAACAGAGCCCGCAGCAGGCCCCTCACGGGCTACAAAGTGCACAGCAGCGTGCAGTGCCTCGAGTGAGGATGCATTGAGGGCGCTGTTACCTGCAGTGTACTGTGGAGGTGCTCTGAGCTCCGGGAAGCGTGAAAGCAATAATGAAACCATTTCTAAGGATTTTATGGTGTAGTTTTGTAATGATTGGTTCATGTATTTACAATTCTGCTGATTATTTCAATGAGAAGTTCTGAAATGGAAGATCAATTTGAGTACTTTTCCTCTGAACAAGTACCTGTTCTCTTCTTGCTCCAGCAGACTGCGATATGTTGCTATTTCTTCCTCCAGTTTCATCCTGGTGTTCAGGAGAATTTCGTGTGCCTGAAGCTGTTTCTCAATACCTCTTCTCATTTCCAGTAGCTCTTTCTCCAAGCATTCAACCTCAGATTCCAAGTTTTGTAGTTGCATATGGTACTGCTGCTCTGTGGCACGCAGCGAACGTTCCAAACCCCTTTCCTGTGAAATTTAACTCTTTAAAATTTTAAGATTTATATGTTTAAAGATGCTGTATAGACTTTTCCTTAGAAATCTGTGTATTTTTACATCAGTTTTTAAGAATATTCTGTAGGAAAAGGAGTAAAGCTTTCAAGATAATACTTTTACTGAGAAATTTTCCAGTAAAATCTGTAATAAGGTTGGATAAAAAAGAGTAAATGTAGTCTGCTGTTGTACCAGCAACCCACTGCCGCTGATTTTACAGAGCCTTGGTTTTACCTGCATGGTTAAAACAGTATTCAGGTGAGCACTGTGTAAAACCTGGGCAGCCTGTGTGCTCTTGTAGCTTGTCTGTATTACTGAATTCAGTAAATTGCTGCCATACTTTATCATGAATGAATTGATAGATGTGGTCCACACATTCAAAACTAGTTCTGAACCTGATGTGAATTGGTTAGGCAGAGCTTGAGAACTGATATCATGCAAATCTATGTTTGGCTCGCATGAAGACATGCAAACGTGTCTGTTGAGTGGCATGTGAACATACAACTGGGTTGTTGCTAGTTCAGGCTCTGTGTGACAAGCTGAAAGTACACCCCAAAGCTGCGTGTTTCTCTGTGTGTTCTATTTCTGCAGTAGAGTGGATGTGATTGTTACAGAAACTGAATTGTGATGTAGTTTACACCAAGACAAAAGAGGTATTTTTTCAGATTTCAAGTTTCATGTTATGCTTACCACAGCGTGGAGAGATTCGATCTCGATCTGCATGTGGTGCCACTGCCGCCTTGCTTCACAGAGTTCTGCTCGGGCTGCCTTTAATGCTTCTGCATCTTTGTCCATTCTTTTAATTGTAGCTTCTTCTATCTACAGCAGGTACAAAAGAAAGATTATAATATTAAAAAATACATTCAAATAACGAAAATAGATACATAACAATATTTAGTTGGAAAGAGCAGCTTTATAGAGCAGGTGCCCTTCGGAGTGCTTGCATGATCATGGTTTTGCCTGACCTAGTCATTGATGAGGTTTGAGACTGTCAGTTCTGACTTTTACTGCAAGTGGTGAAGATGCCATAAGCACTTGAAACAGAACATGCTGTTCTGCATATTTTACTGCTTTATGTAGGTTCTTATGATGCCATCAACTCTTTAGCTCAGGTCTTATAAGACAAGTAAAATAAGTTTATTTTACCCCCATAACATACTGATGTACTGTTTTTTTACCATGCCATTGTTTTGGTGAAGAATCTAGATTTGGCTAATCCACAAGGGAGCACTGGATACTCTTTGCTTACCCTTTTTTGCCTGGGTACTGCAGAACTGATGTGACAAGATTATATGAATACACATTGGCTGCTTTGTGCGAAACACAAATACAAACCTGGTTTAGCTGTCTAGTTTACAGCTGTTGCATCGCTGTGGGGATCACCCTGACTGCAGCGGCAGCCAGGCCTGGGATTAAAATAAACCTCTAGGATTTCTGCAATACCCAAGAAATAAAACAAGGTGATATAATACCTAATTTTCACCCTGGATTTCTTAATGCTTGATGGCCAAAAAGTGTCTGGCCATTTTATTTCCAAGTTCAGTTGGGTTTTAGAGGTGTTTTGTATGTAAACCTGTAATAGCAGCATTGTGTGTTGATAACATTGAATCAGTCTGCATGAAAGAACAGACTATTTGCCAAGGAGTACAACACAGTTTTACGTGAACACTATAAAATAATGTTCCCTGAAAGGGTACAGCTTGCTTTAATATAGGTGCTAAAACCAGTAAGTTGTCTGTATACACATGAATTCTCCACATTGCCTTCGATTTGCACGGTTCTCTTCCTCTGGGATACCTCCGTGGTGCTGGAGGTTACCATGTTACAGCATATGTCATCATTTTTTAAATCACAACACTGTCACTGCTGCAGGTACAGAAAACCAGCCAGATGAATTACACGGCACTCGTTCAGTGTGAATTTCATACCCTGAGCAAAATCCGCATCCCTGTCTTCTAGTTCACATCTTACTGCAGTAAAAGCACAACCCTTCCCCGGTAATATGCTGCATTGAAAAGGAAATACTGTACCTCCGAGAGGCTGAGGGAGGAACTGTACAGAGCGGGGACGGCTCCTGGCTCTGGAGGGTGTATGGCTGTGTGGAGGCATTACCTGGGTCCTCGCTGAGGTGATGGCCTTCATCTGATCCCCGGTGGGGAGCGAGTCCCCCTCGCCGGGAGCCGCCGGGGCAGCTCCGCTCCCCCCGCCGCTGCCCGGGCCTCCCCGCCCGTGGCGGGTCTTAAAGCGGCAGAGCCGGGCTTTTGGGGAGCGCCGGGGGGGGCCGGGGGTTCGCACTCCCTTCTAAAGGCAGCTTCGAGAAAGCAAAGGTCTGTCACTTTCACAGCGGGATTGATAAATGATGGCCGAAATGGACATATGCAATGTCTTTATGTTGTTGTACTCTAACTGTGGGGTTTTATAACCTTACAAATACGAGGTTAGGAGATACAAAGCAAAGGACAAAATTACAGCTGTGCAGCGTGAAAGTGCAGCCACAAAAGGGAAGGGAGCAGCTTCCCAGTAGTACCCCAGTGCTGGTGACAGTGCCGCTGAACTGGCCTTTACTGGGCAGTTGTTTGCCACTGAGCACGTTACTGGGATGTTACACGGTTTCCATCCTTGAGGGGTTTTGAGACTCAGCGAGGGCAAGCCTTGGCTGACCTGATCCAGTGCTGAGGACTGGAAAAAGAGCTGGGCTCCTGGACACCCTCTCACCCAGCATTTCAGTGGTTTTACGGGCAGGACACAAAGAGGGAGAGGAATCAGCATTGCCAAGGGGTTTCGCTCCTTTTCTGGACCGTGTAAAGATCTGGTGAATCAACGCTTCTGTCAGAGCCAACTGCTGCCAGAAGTGCCGGGATCTCTCTTGCTGGGGGATTCACAGACCCCTGCCATGTACAAACAGTGCTCAGCTCACGGTGTGCAGGCAATGTAAAGTCTTGCACCTTTCCTGGCAGCTGCCAGGGAGGACAAGAGTGGAGGCTGTCTGCTGTGCTGTATTTTCTGTGAATTACTCATTTCCTGGCTCACTGTAGCTGCTGTCTGATCCCAACGACCTTGTTTGCTAAGAACAGCTCTCACCTATTTTTCATTTTGTTTTAGTAATGTGCAATACCAGATATTTAATGAAACCCCCTCCAGATTTCAGTAAAAAGTATCACTAGACAGATTGTAATTTAGGCTCCAAATAAGAATATACATCAGTGAAATTAGACAAAAAAGGCAATAACCTTCTACAAGATGCTTGTCTTTTTAGAAGCTGAAGTATTGTACCACTGGAAAGTTTCCTTGTGTGCATAAGGATTCCTTGTTCTTGGCTCTGTCCGCTGGCACATGTGAAAGGATCCTGTGTTCTGATTTTATTTTCCTTAGCTGCCTGTTTTTCAGCTGACCTGGACTGGGATGAGAATCTTTTGTTGGTCACTATCTTTTCTATAAGTGGCTTAACTAAAGTATTGACAGTGTTTTTGTTTGGTGGTATGAGAACAGTCAGAAATAAAGCCGTCAGGAATCCATCAAACCAACGTAAGATATTATACCTTAGGACAGTATAAATAGTAGGAAGAGCCCATGTATTTAAGCAAATAAGAACTTGAAATGTAGTTTAGAATCTTCTTTTATCTTTGCATTGCAGTAGTGATTGTTTAAGGTTTGCTTTCAGCTCCCTGGGACTAAGAACATATTGCTTCTGGCAGGCAAAGTCAAGGCTGCCCAGTGGGCAGCAGTGAGGCCAGAAAGGCTGAAGTCAGAAATACAGTGTGGAGGTCTGCATGGGTGTTGGATTTGGTCCCAGAAACCAAACTTTGTGCATCAGCAGCATCTATGGCTGAAGTTTCACATTACCAGGAGCCAAACATTTGCCCATTGATATAATTTGGCATTATCTCTAATGCTTTCTTTTTCCATCTTTTTTTTCAGGTGTAAAGGGAGCCTCTGGCGACGAGATACTGAAGCTAAAGGTAGGTGGGTGCAAGCATCCACCTTTATTGGTATTTATGTAATTTTGAATTCTAGCTACTTCAATGTTCATATTTTGTTATAGATGTTGGGTTTTAGTTAACTTTAAAGCTTGGATGCAAGAGTTGCTTGGATCCTGCGGTAAGGTGTGGTAATGCAGTAGTGATTGTAAGCTCCTTTGGGTCACCATTGTTGCTTTCTCACAAGACGAGCTTGCGTGGTTTCGGGCTTTACACACGTGGAATCTGCACTCCAGATGTTAAATTTGGGATTAGTGCATGTGTAGGTAAACTACAAGATTATTCTACGTGTGGAAATCTACATTGAATGGTATAGGGAATCATGATTTCCCAGCAATCACAATCACAGTCCTTGAGGTATGTACTTTATTTCGTATTTCTTTATATACATTTATTCTGAAAGTAAAAATGTCTTTGGAAGAAGACCATAAAAGGGACACTTTTTTCTCCTCAAAATGGAGATGCTATCAATAAGAGGGAAGATGATACGGCTTCAGGTTTTTCACATAGGGGGAAAAATACGGGTAGGAAAGAAACATGATGAATACTGTCTTGTTTTAGGAAGAGAAAGAATGTCCTTCAATCTCTAATCTTAAAATGCCTCTCTAATCGTACTCTGGGATTGCAACTGGGATTGCTGTGAAGTTCTTCTTTGATTGTTGTCTTGATGACTTTGGTTTTTATTGGTTTGCAGCAGGAAGCAGAAAATCTGCCAGCAGTGAGCTTTACAAAAGGCAGAGTGGAAACACAGCATGAAAACTGTGCTCCCATTAAACCTCTGCTTTGTGTCAAGCCTTTAAGGAATGTAGTAGAATGTGCAAAACGTTTGTATTGTAGAGACACTGCAATCTGCGTGTCAGAGGCCACAGGGACTTCTTTGTCTTACCTGAGAATCACACAAAAATCGACATTTTGGCTTAAGAACAAAGGCTCAGGTGCGCGTTGTAAGGGAATTGTATTTTGGTTCATAGTTTTGTTTTGGATGAGGTTCTTTTACGCAGTTATTTGAATGGTCATCCGGAAGCCCATCAGGGTTCCCAAGATCATGTGGTGCTCCCACCAGGTGGCACCAGGGGACATGGAAACCCACTATCCCCTCTGGTCTGCCTGGTCTGTTGCAAAACCTGCTTTGAAACTGATGGCTTTAGACTGTAAGCATGCCTTTAGTCCCGCATTTAAACAGGGTTTCTTTAATGTGTCCGTGTTCTAGCACTGAATTAATTTCTTTAAGTTCTCGGGGAGTGCTGTAGCACACACGTGGTGGAGTTAAGCAAGATACCCAATGGAATGGGAAATAACAAATCAGGGGCTTTAGTCCTAAGTGAAAAATAAAGGGAGACTAATCTGTTAAAGCTTGTTGCATCCTTTTTATTAGTCAAGAAATCTGGAAAATGAGATTAGAATAGCAAAATTATTTTGTATATTAATTACTAAAAATGATTAAAAAGCCCATCTCATCAAATGCCTGATGTGTGCTCCATATGTCTAGTTATTGAGCGAAGAATTGATGATATATTTAAAGAGCGTTGCGAAAATAGAACAGGTCACACCAATAGGCTGAAGCAGAAAATACATTGCGTGGTGGCTAAGAATGAAAGTGCTGCAGGCTTTGTGTTATGTGACAGAATCTTAGTAAAAAGCCAGTCTATTTTTTATCACTTCATAGAAAAGAGCAAAATCATTTATCCGTTTTGTCTTTGCAAAATCATGGAGTGAATGGATCTTTTGCAGGAGCAGACTGTGCCTTATACCTTCTCTTCAACTTCCTTAACATGGGATGCAACAACTTTTCCATCTACCACCTCTTCGACAATTGTCTTGATCTTTCTAGTTTTGGTAGGATCTAAACATCAGAAACAAAATAAAACAAATACTTCTGAAAGTGTGAAAGATGCTAAACCAGAGCAGCACACATATGTGAACAGTTACAGCCTTTTCCTTTCAAAGTGGCTTCTTGGTACCCCAAACTCTCTGATGTACTTAAAGCATGTATTATTTTATTCATTTGAATGAGTTTAGAAACAGTTTAATCAAGTTCTACCTACCCTGAGAAGAATCCAGTGATTGGGTTTGAGATTTGCACCCTGTCAAGGATGAGCTTTCAAATGTAACTCCCTGTCCTGAGCTCCTGAAAGTGAAACAGAGACACCCAATACTGCAGCATGTTTGTCAGGTCAGGAGAGATTTTCATGTTGGCACTGGTGGGTTGTTTCAAATACTGAGCAGAATGGTTCATTCTCCCCATTCAGAGGGCACCTGTGTCATTTCAGAAGCAGCGGATGTGCTTTACAGTCTTTTGGTGAATGTGCCCGGTGGGTTTACCTTTTTTGTCCTGAAAGGATATTGCTGCAGGAAATATAGTGGCTGAATGGCATCTGCTAAGGAGTTGGGCTAGATGACCTCTGAAGGTCCCTTCCAACCCAAACTATTCTATGTTTCTATGATTTAATGTAAAGGAGTTACTTACCCAAACTCGCCATCCAGCAAGCGGCGATAGGTTTCAATCTCCATTTCCAGGCGACTCTTGATGTCCAGGAGTTGTTGATACTCTGCGTTCTGGCGCTCCATATCAGCCCGGACCTGGAACAGCTGAGACTCCAGGTTCCCAATCTGAAGCTGCATTTGCGAAAGCTGGGCACAGTAACCTCCTTCTGTTTCTGCTAAAGTGTCTTCAAGGGATTTTTTCTGTGTAGGAGGACATTAAATAATCTTTGAGGAAAACATTCTTTACAAAGACAAAAGCAAGTGCAGTAGTTCAATGGGAGCAGCACTGCCTTATTAGTTAGAGATTTCAGTGTCTTTTTTTCCCTTGAAATATCAATTTGAAAACTGGCCTTTGCTGCTTCACTGAATATGAACATAATAGTTCTTCTGCTTTATAGCTTGCTACTTGCAATCCAATTATAGGTACTACTGCTATTTAGGAACTAAAAGAATGCAGGCTTTAGTAGGAAATAAAACAAATCTTAAATCCTATAGAAGAGTGTAAGTTCTAACAGCTTTGAAGATGGAACATGTACTCTGTCTAGCTAGCAGCTTCCTTAGAACATACCATGGCAAGCTGAGATTGTAATTCAATTTCCAAGCTCTGGAGGGTCCGTTTT
This sequence comes from Amazona ochrocephala, assembly GCA_039720435.1. Classification (NCBI taxonomy): domain Eukaryota; kingdom Metazoa; phylum Chordata; class Aves; order Psittaciformes; family Psittacidae; genus Amazona; species Amazona ochrocephala. The sequence goes on from CM077897.1 coordinate 3,629,141, forward strand.
AGATCTGTGATCTCACTCTTTCCTGACTGAAGCTGCTCAGTGTTGGTGGAGATTTCCCTTTTCAGCTCCCCGCTCTGAAATGACAAGGAAGAACAGTGTAATTTTACTGTTTCAAATCTTTAGCTCATTTGGACATGCATTTCACTGGATTTGCTATCTCTGGTGGTTACTTTTTCATTGAACCATGCTTCAGCCTCTTTACGATTTTGCTCCGCAATGACTTCATACTGTCCCCTCATATCATTCAAAAGCTTGGTCAGGTCGGTTCCTGGAGCAGCATCCATTTCAACGCTGACTTGGCCAAATGCACTGCTTTGGAGGCCCTGGAGCTCCTGGAGAGATTGAAAATAACAAAAGGTTTATGTTACTGAAAGAATAGTTCTACCAAAAATATATGTAAAGAGATATATGTGATGTAATTCTGTTTCAACAAGATTCTGAAGGTTGTGTGCATATTTCTTGCACTCTTTGATTTAGTAAACACCAAAAGAGCAGCAAACAAAACAAATAATGAAACCAGGGTATTCCCACTGGCATAAATAAGTGAATAATTTGCTATTTCACAATTCTATCTGGCTTGTTACAACTGACAAAGAAAAAGAAAGTACCTCTTCATGGTTCTTCTTGAGATAAGCCAGTTCTTCATTCAGGCTTTCAATCTGCATCTCCAGATCGGCTCTTGTCAAGGTCAGCTCATCAAGAACTCTACGCAGACCATTGATGTCAGCTTCCACGCTCTGGCGAAGAGCCGCCTCGTTTTCATACCTGGAAGCACAGCAATTAAGTATGACTTTTTATGTGGTTAATGAGGTCAAATGCAAAGTATTGCTGTTTGTTTCTATAGCTTTTAATATGACATCTCAATACACATAATTATTACAATATGAAGAGTTATGTGAAAGTATTCTACAAGGAAAAAAGATTTTTAAATACAAAAGAATGATTTCCTTAAAATATTAGTAAGTTTTTGTAGTATTAAGACATACTTACTTGAGTCTGAAATCGTCAGCAGCCAGTCTGGCATTATCGACCTGCAGAATGATTCTTGCATTGTCAATAGTTGCATTAATGATCTGGAATACAAAGAATGTCAGGGAACACTTCTGTAGCCCAATGGCTTTGCAGATCAGGATAGCTCTTTACACAACTGCCGTCCTAAACACACATTTAGACTTTGGGATCTACAAGAGTTTGTAGACCTGGATTTCGTCACTGCCTTCTCCTTCTGCTCAATATCCGTGCATTGTGACAGAGATGATTACAAATGTTGGCACTGCAGAATAAATTTCCTCTTGGTTTCTGAAAGGAATTCGTTATGTCTGTCCAAACTATTAGTAGTTGAATTACAAATGCAAGATACGTTAAGTACATGGCTTTGCTACCTTGTTTCGGAGATCTTCAATGATAGGATAATATTTACTGTAGTCATTCCCAGATCCAGGGATACCAGTGCCAGGGCCACTTTTCTCATACCACTCGCGGATTTTGCGCTCCAACTCAGTATTGGCGTCCTCCAGAGATCGTACTTTGTCCAGATAAGCAGCCAGGCGGTCATTGAGGTTCTGCATCGTTTCTTTTTTTGAGCCAGAAAGAAGGCCACCATCTCCAGCACCAGCACCACCAAACCCCCCTCCAAAACCAGATCCTGCGCCACTACCAAAGCCACTTCCTAACCCCCCACCAAAAGCGCTGCCTAAGCCACTGCCATAGCTACCACCTAAACCACTACCAAAGCCTCCACCAAAGCCGCTGCTTAAGCCGCTCCCAAAGCCTCCGCCTGAGCTACTCGCAAAACCCCCACTGAAGCCAGAGCCTGAGCCAAGCATCGAAGCAGCACCAAAGCCTCCCCCAGCTCCACCGCCAAACCCAAGTCCACTGCCACCAAAGCCTGCTCCACCACTAGAACCAGACATTCGCAGAGATCCCCCTCCAAATCCGCTCCGAGAAGAGAACTGCCGGGATGCGCCGCTTGTGCGCACAGAAAGGGCCATGGTGCTCGAGGTGCTCTGCTCTGCTGGGTGAGGCGCACAGTGTGGAGCAAGGTACACTGGAGAACACTTGGACCTTTATATAGGAAGGCAGTGGGTGTTTCAGAAGTTGTCCCCACCTTTTAGGAAGAGCTTGAATTCTTTCTCTCTCCCCCTCCTCGCTTGGAGAAGTCAGTTTAATGTGTCCTGACCAAACTAAATGATACGTGACAATCTAAATTGCCAATGAGGTGGAAGTCTGGTGCCCTCCAGGTGTTTGCTGTGTGAGGGGAAATGGGTGGAGGCGAGCAAAGGTATCATGATCATGTTTGGCCATGTGCAATGGAGGGTAAAATTTTCACATTTAAAGCCTTCCTAAGTAATGTTTTTGGCATAACATATTCATTACTTTCTTGGTTTGGGGCTATTATTCTAGGAGTAAGCTTAAGCCAGTGGTGTGATCCCTTTCATAATCACCCTTGCCAGTGTGCATGTCAGAAATGCTTTTCTAGTCATAATGCATTTCTGGCATGAATCTCTGCCAGATTGGTGCTCCCCGAATGTTTGGTAAGAAGGAAGAGAAGTGATGAGCAGAAGTGTGTGATAAGGCATATGGTCTGCAGGTTGATCATTAATATGAAAACAAAAATAGACTTGATTACACCCAAGTTAATTTGTGTTTTCTGCACTAAACCTTTCATCATGGAAATGTCTCTGTGTAATACGCAGAGCCTGTACCAACAGTTCACACTTCTGAGCTGGGAACTTTCCATTGTTTCTCCTGAATAGTTTGTTGTGATCCCAAACTCAGGCAAATTATTTCTGTATTTTGTGCTTTTTATAATATAAATCTAAAGCTCAAATACAGCTCTTCTGGGTGAAGGTTTAGGCATGGAAACCCTTCAGAACCAGTATACCTTTCCTTTGAAGTTATTCTGGTAAACAGAGAATTGCTTTTCCATTGTCCTGGCTTAATTATATCAATGCATTTGTCAACTGAAATGTTTTCATTTCAGTTCATCCCCATCCAGAGCACGGGCACTTTTTTGTGCAGAAATGCATTATGAGCAGTAGATCAAAGGTTTAAGTAAAGCATTTATGTAGAAGTAAATTGATAGCCCGGTATCAGTGACTCATAAGAGTGAAAGCAAAGCATTATTTCCTTTGGCAGGTGTTTCTGTACAGTAAATAACACACCAGGCAGGTGAGATTTCAAAGGAAAGAGGTTTTGGTTTTTATGCTATCAAGAGGAAAGTGTGGAGTCCTTGCAGTGAGGAGCTGGGTGAGGCATCAGGGACCTGTCCGCACAGGACAGGGGGCATGCAGGTGTGGTGGGAAGGTTGAGCCGAGTTGGTGAACTGAGGTCCTTTCACTGCTGAACTGGAAGGCAAAATGCAGTCTTATTGGTAAAATACCTGCGCCTGCTGTAGCCCCCGGGGATATGACCATTCACAGAGAGTGAAAAACAATAAATAGGCTTCTTCAATTTCTTTATTCATTTTAATGTATTAAGAAATGCAAATTGACACTTTGTGGCTATTTAAAAATCAGCTTTGACTGAAGTGAAGCTGCGTTACATTTGAATGGTACTTCAAGTACAGAAAAGGTGCACTGAATCAACGTTTGAATGCATTTTTAAAAACAAATCTGCATGTGCTGGTACATAGAAAAAAACAGATTGCCAAACTTTGGGTTGCAATTAAACTAACAAGTTAGAGAGTGTATCATCTCTATCTGGTAAATTCCTTTTGTTTTGAGGGGGTGTCCATCAGGGTTTCAGAAATAGCAGCTCCCTTCTAAAAACTTCTCGTTTATCGATATGTTGAAAGTGTGAGAAAACCCAAGGCACCAGTTGATGAAGGGAATTGTGTGAAAACACAGGGAGAAGTTCTGCTTGTGCTGTGAGCCAAGCCTGTGACAGTCTCCAGTTTGCTGCGCACAGCAGTAGGTTCTGTCCTATGTCTTCATCTCGTGACTTTTCATTGGCTTCGGTGATTCGAAGCTCCAACAGTGAGAGTTGTCTTGGTGTTCTTCTGAAGTCCATTTAGACGATCTGAAAAGCTCTGGTAAACCCCTGCTAGAAGGCATTTGACTTTCTAGTTTTTACTGAGCAGATTTTTCAATGTAACTAAAAGCCCGATACCTCAGTTTTTCTTTCTTAGAAATGGCTACACATTGAGAACATGCTGATTTGTTTTTATCAAGGTATTTAGTCACTATGTAAGTAAACCCAAAATCTGGTACTTTGTAACTTACTAATTTTTATTAACACTCACACACACAGAAAAAAGACTGAGATTTGATAGTTTGGCTTTTCAACCCTTCTGGATTTTAGGGAGAATTAGGTTGGATTCATTATAAAGGTCTTTTAGTTTTGACATCAGTTCCGGGAAGTTCCAAGGCCATCTCTTCTTTGCTGGTGCCATTTACATTTTCTCTTCAATCTCCTTGACCTGAGAGGAGACAACCTTGCCATCAACCACCTCTTCAACAATTGTCTTGATCTTCTTAATTTTACTTGATTCTGGTAAGGAATTTGAACAGGGAATTAATTCAATGCAATCTCCATTGCCAGAATAACATCACTGTAGTAATCCCAGCAATAAGAAAATAGATAAAGGCACCTTTTCAGTGCACAGCTACTGTGAAGTCAGCTTTTGAGGTGCATACAACATGAATGCTCTTCCTTTGAGCATCCTCTGTGTAACCCAGAATACTATAGTGGACACTGTTGAATATCTCTCTATCCCTCTTGATAGTTTTGCTTCTGTTTAGCACAGAGCTGTAGGCCTAAAACCTAGGAATTGCTTTACCCTGGAATGGATATGTTTGCTGTTAACCTGGATTTCTATAATCCCTGTAGTTTATGTGTTTGTGATACAGGATTCCACTGGTTGATTATTTTGCTCTGAAACTGTCTTGTTTTGTATCAGGCTACTTAATTCCATAACATTTCAACAGGCAGCCATTAAAGGATAAGGAAGTTGGTGTGACATACCTTTCTCAGCCTCTGCTGTAGATACATCCACTTGGAAATGTCTGTTCAAATAATAAATTAAAGAATATAAATAGATGGCAGCTAACATTCTGCAGAAACCTCCTTCTACACGTCCTGTGTGTTTGATCAGGACAGGTAATGTCCTTTCATCAAGACATTGAACCAGGTGTTTAAATGAGTTTTCTCTGTTAAACTTGCTAAGTTTAAGTATCATCTATAGGTGAAATTAATGCGCAGGCTCGTTTCTGCAGTGCTGTGACTTCAGCTCATGCAGATATGGCCAGAACAGCTGAACAGGCAGAATCCTGGCAGGATTCACACATCCACTGTCCTGGACTGCAGACAGTGTTTGCAATGTTCTTTGCTGTCACATGAACCTAAAGAGATAAGCGAAGTGCGAGTGTTTCCTCACCCTATGTCCTCTCCTTCCAGCAGCCGGCGGTACGTGGCGATCTCCATTTCCAAGCGAGTCTTGATGTCCAGCAGTGCACTGTACTCGTTATTCTGCCCCTCCATGTCAGCTCGGAGCTGCCTCAGTTGAGCCTCTAAATTGGCAACTGTTTCCTGTATTTGGGCTAGCTGATAGCTGTAACGTGCTTCAGTTTCAGCCAGAGTGTCTTCTAAAGCCTTTTTCTGCAGCCGAGGAAGAGAACAGAGATGTATTATTCAAGAGGATGCATTTTTGTGTTTAAAATAACATTTGGATTGAAAAGCCTCTTGGTTTCTATATGTACCCGTGTAACTGTCTACCAAACACAGTACTTATTTCAAGTACACTCTGTCATTTACCATGTTAAGCTGGGACTGTAATTCCAGCTCCAGCCCCTGGAAGATCTGTCTCCGGTCGGTGACCTCTTTCCTCTGGGCTTGCAGCTGTTCAATGTTGATTGCTACTTCCTGGTTCAGTTCTTCTGTCTGAAATGCAAAACCAGAGGGACTTCAAACCACACCTAGACACGGCTGGGGCTCTTGCTGATGTTTGGGTAATCGACCTTACCTGCTTTTCAAACTGTTCTTTGGCTTCTTGACGGTTCTTTTCTGCCATTTCTTCATATTGCTTTCTCATATTTTCCATCATAGTTGCAAGATCCAGGCCTGGAGCAGCGTCCACCTCTACGTTAACTGAGCCCCCCACATGTTGGCGCAGTCTATCAACGTCCTGCAGCAAGGAGGGTTGTATTAGTATCAGCCACAGGGAACTTTCTATCCTCAGTTTTGGAAGCTGATTATAATAGAGCCATAGGTCCATTCACAGAGATAATACTTGAATAGGTACCTAAGTTTTGATATGCTAATCTGAAACTGAATTCCACCATAAGTGTAATATTCTATCAGATTAACTGGAAAGATTTCCTGTTCCTAGTGAGTCTGACCTTATTTATGCACTTAAAACAGATGTCTCCCTGACAGTGTTCAGCTGCTCTCACCTCCTCATGGTTCTTCTTCAGGAAAATCAATTCTTCATTCATTCTTTCAATCTGGGACTCCAGGTCAGATATTGTCAAAGTCAAGTCATCACGGACTCGTAGCAGTCCGTTAATGTCACTCTCGACGCTTTGCCTGAGCAGGAGTTCATTCTCATACCTGTAAAATAAGGCTTGCTTTGTCAGCATGAAAATGCAACTGTTGGTGTAAATGAATCAGTAGCTACTGCACCCTTCACTGTAAGTTTTTTCTTTTTCATGCATAAGAGAAGCATTAAAGAATTTATGAAATGATCATGGAACTTACTTCAGTCTAAAATCATCAGCAGCCAGTTTGGCATTGTCAATCTCCAGAACAAGCCTTGCATTTTCCAGTTGCGCAGCACCAATCTGAAAAGGGGGGGTTGAAAAGTGATGAATCTTTGCACATAAATGCACACTTGATCCATTGCTGGAAATAAATACTGCATTTGGGCTTCATCTCGTTTAACTTCCGCTGTCGTTAGTCTTCTAGGTTTAAGCTGAGTTCCCTCTGAAGTGCGTAGAAGGAATTAGGGTTCTCTAAAAGACAAATTATCCTGTCATAAATAGGTATATAAAACGGTTGGGATGAACTGCGCTTTGGAAGGGTAACCTTTAAAGGATAGGAAAAGGAACTGGTGAAAGGTGCAAGGGGAAGATTTAAGGAAGTTCGCTGGAAACATAGTTTGACAAATCTGGCAGCTGACTTCTGTTGGGATATTTTATTGTTTATAGCAGAAAATCACTATTTCAAGTAGTGAGCTCTCTTTTTTCTGAGCATTTGGCATTCTTTTCTGAAAAAAACACTTTGGAATTGGCAGATGCTAAACTATATTTAAATATGTAAAATCTGTAGGGCAAATAGAATTCATTTCAATTCAAAGATTTTTCCTCTATGAGATGGCTCACATCTGCAGGCATGTATCTGATGTTATAGATTATATAAAATCTGACACTTATTTGTATCTGAGCAAAGTAAAGCATTTGGTTTTCATAGTTGAGAGAGCTGCAGTTTGGGAATGTACATTCTCTACAGTAGATTATTATTTATCTCTGTAACAGTTTCAATTCATGGATTTAGAGATGGCTGTGTGATATCTTACCTTATTCTGGAGCTCTTCAATGGTTTTGAAGTATGAGCTATAGTCATGCCTTATGTCTGTGGTGTTCTTCTCATACCACTCCTTGATCTGCTTTTCAATCTGGGAGTTTGCCCTTTCAAGCGAACGCACCTTTTCCAGGTACGAAGCCAAACGGTCATTTAGGTTTTGCATTGTTGATTTCTCATTGCCAGTGAGCAGCACATCATTGTCACTAATATTCAGCTGGAAATTGCCCCCGAAGCCTTGCCCATAGCTGGTGCTGCTGGATATGCGGGTGCCGTAGCCACCAGCCCCCCCATAGACACTGGGAGCCTCCATCCTTTGGATGGTTGTTTGCCGGGAGGTCAACCCGCTGATGCTGGGTGCTGGAGGGTGAAAGCGGGAGCTTCTGGTAGAGAACGACATTGGGGTTCTTCGCCTTCTAAACTGGAACAGCTCAGTCCTCACAGAGAGCAGCTGCAGTGAAGAGCAGTGTGTGCTCTGTAAACCTTTATACTGTGTTTCAAAGAGGAAGCACAGTAGTTATAAACCCCACCTCTGTTGACACACAATGCAACCGGTGTCAGCACAAGCAGCACACAGTGTATTGCCCCCACACTCCATATGAAGTACCTTGCTTTTCAGCTGCTCCTCTGTGTTTGAGAAGAACTCCCCAGGTAGTTTGGCTTGCTTTGTTATCATCTGGATTAAAAGATAAAGCACAAATAAACTGTTGAATCATTTATAACAGTGTACCTGCGGCCATACCCTCTATAGTCCTTTTGAACAAACAAGCAGATTCTTACACCCATCTGCAGTATATGAAATTAAAATAAGAGTTAACTATATGTGACAAGAGACTTAAAATATTTATATGTGCAATTAAGAATATATTTCTGTTGAGTAAGAAACAGTTTGGGCCTCAGGATAGCCTAGGACAGTGTATAAATTATTAGAATGGAGGCATCTGTACCTACCACTTTAATTCATTTTCTAGCAAGCACAATCCACTATTCAAACTGTAATTAGAAGGTGAATGCTGTAGTTAGCTTGCATTGAATATGCATTCATTTAGTATCAGAAAACCGTTACCAGATGAACTCTGACTTTCAGTACAGTTGAAATGAAGCAGGAAGATTATTGCTTTGTCTATAAATAAAGTAATAGGAACAGGAGTATTTAAAAATCTTCACTGCCCACTTTAGTTCACATATGAGCCACTGAGGGCCACAGAGCGATAGGAGGCATTGAGATCAAGCTTCCAACATAATGATCTTCCAGCCTTCCTGAAGCCCAAGTTAGAGCAGAACAAGTTTCCATTGCACTGCCAGTACTTTAGTGTATTATTAATGTCAGGTAGAGCGATGAACATGTACTGCTTGTACTGGTGAGCACAGCTGCTGTTCAACCTTGGGGCAAGGAAATTGGTGAGATACAAAGCTTTGGAGACATTAAACTGTGTACTGGAAGCACCCCACGTCTCTGAGAACACCAAACCTGGGATATTAAGGCAAAGAGTGAAGCTGTTGTACTTGGTTCTTCTGAGAACAGGCATCTGCCAGGCCAAAGTGCTTAGTGTTCAGGGCAGGACTTTACTGCAGGAGGATGCTGTGGATTGTCTGTGGACCTTGAACTTCTTTGGGTGTAACTGATAATGAAAAACATTTATGACAGTTGAAACCAAAGTACACTAGTCATATCATTTGGCCTGTCACTATAGAAACTCAATCTTTGGTTCATTAAAAATACTCAGAATGAGTAAGAATTGATCGTGTTAGCAGGGCAGAGTTTACGCCTCCAGAGCTTAAGAGGAATACAGTAAGAGACCTTGCTACACTTGCGTCTCTTGGCTCTGTATTTCACTGCCTACATCTCTGGCAGTGTTTCATGGTGGAGTAAACATTCTTCTTTGTCTCTTTAATATGTAGTAAAATTACATTCCATGTTCCGTGGATGGTATTTTTCCTAAGAATATGACTTGAAAATTCCATTTTGTTTTTGTTTTATTGAGCTAATAGCAAAGGTTATCAGCTTTCATGTTTGCCTAGAAATGCAAACAAGTCGAGATTGGCTTGTGTGTGTGGGTCAAATTCCTAATCTGTGTATTCACAACTATCCCAGCTCTGTATGGAGAAGCAGCTTTGTAGCTTGAATAGCAAAAGCCATCTGCATGTGTTGGTACATGAATGCAGATGCTTGAAATAATGCAGAAGCTGGGTACTATTTAGAAATGTAAGAATAGCATAAAAATACATTTTAGATTGATAGAGAGATAAAATTCACTGATACTTAAACATTCCTAAACTTTCTTCTAACTTCAGCAATACAATGACCTGAATTGAAATGGAACAAGGATTCGGACAGGCGTTTGCCTTGTGTTCTGGTACTTTAGGCCAAGCTGAAACTTCAACAGTTATTTTCCTTCCAGAATTCCCTTGACTATTAAGCAAAAGTGTTCCAGGCAAATGCAACTGGAAACACGGATCAGTCGTGTTGTGCAGGCACCCAGGTTGTTGGGCTGAATTTTCTTAGTGTTCTCCAAATTGTCAAGTGACAATTCCTCTGGACTTAGCATTTTGTGGATGCATCTGTTCTGAAACATAAGCCAGAATATTTGTAAGAATATTAGTAAGACCAGGATAGGCACCATTCACACCAGAGGTGGGCTTTGCTCCTGGTTTGGTTTTGTATTTCAGTAGTTTTTTTCATGGAATATTGTGATGGGTTGTATGAATCACTGGTGACTGTAGGAGTGCGCACCAGGGGCTGTACCTACGCCAGGAGCTGGGAGCAAGGCAAGGCCCAGATGGGCTGAGGGCAAGCGGCTTCTCATGGCTCCATCCTTGGGAGCAGCCACCAGCTCCATTGGAGGATGGACTATACCCAGGTATTATCTGCAAGAATATCGGCTGTCTTCCAGTTATTGTTTTTAGATTATATTGGTTGTAACAGTTATTCAAATCAGCGTTGAGCAATCTAAAAACATCTGGTGTCTGCAGTTTTGATCAGTGCTGAAGAAGTGCCATTAACCCTCTGCTGGTGCTTTAGTTCAGCAGTGCAGTTTCCAACTCAGAACTGGGTTGTGAATGCTCTGCAGAGGACAGTCCCTGATCATGGGTAACACTTCCTGTCAGTGACGTGCTTGGTTTGTGTGTATGGATAATAAAACATTCGTGGCAACAGTAATCAATTGTTTGATTTCATGAAGAAATATCACCTGTGAGACATAAGTTTAATGTGTCTTGGAGAGCAGCAAAAATAAGTATTGCAGGGTTATGATAACGTGTGCATGCCATTTAGTATTACTCACCTTCACTAACCAGTCATGGGTAACTAGACTTGAGAGCTCAAGGAAAAAAGACACACCCGGCTTTGCTTCTGCATTTGGGCTGCCCTTCGGTGAAACATCACTTTTCTTTTGGCTGACTGAAGGATTTAAATCAAGACAAGTCTTTTAGTTCAGTTTTTAGTGAGGATCCAGCCCAGGAGGGAAACCTGAGGCCCACTTACACATCACTGTGACTGTGTTGCTGATCTCAGTTTAGATTTTGTGTCATAAGAATTTGAATCTGGAAGATCTCTGACAGCACAGTCCTAAAAGACTTCCACTGTACAGTGTCCAGTCAAGGAAGAGGAATTCCTTGTTCAATATTCCAGCCATGTTTCAGTATTTAACATTTCTGTGTCTGAGAAATTCCCCTCCTCTTCTTAACTTACCTGTGAGAAGTTCCTGATCTGTGCCAGACAAGTGGTTTACAGTCAAGGGAGCAGTTGTAAGATGAGCTTTTGGGGGAAAAGCTGAGTGAATTTTTCATGTAGATATAATTTAAAATTATTGTATTTCAAAATGAGTGGGGAAAAAAAAAGGCCTTAGGACAATCCTCCATCCTGAAAGCTAACTTAAAATCAAATAGTGAATATTGAAGATGTGTTCCAGACCTTGGAGTGATGCATAAGGCATGGGTTGGTTGCATCCTTCCCCAGCCACAGGCTGAAAATGAAGTGAGGAGCTGCCTTTCCTGTCCCGGCTGCTCTCCTCCAGCAGGATCACCTTTCAGTGCCAACAACAACAGCTCCAGGCCATACAAATGAGCCTTCTCTTTTTCTCCCCTAAAAGGATCATTAGTATCAGCTCTAATACAATCTAACAGACTGCCAGGCAGATCTTTTCCCCTTGTAAGAGTTATGTGCAACTGAGAGCTCAGTGGAATGAGAAAGCCAGCAAGCTGCAGAACATTCCAGCTTCCTGCTTGTCTCAGTTCCGTAATGTTGGGATAGTTCCGTATGCGTGAGAAAATCTTACCTATTTATCTGGCCCAGTAAGCAAATAGGATTTTCGTGGCCCTGTGCAAATACATGCACACACTGATAGCGCAGCAGAGGAGACAGTCACGCACGCTTACGCGCCGTCCTGCCCGTATTCACCTTTGTGTCCATTTTCTTACTGCTAGCTTTTGTAAAACCCAAACCCTGTGTGTTGGGGACCTGACTTGGGTCATGTCGGAACCCCCGAATCGGTGGAAACACTGCTTTAGTTTTCAAGGGTATATTTGCAGGATAAAATTGCCAGGAGTTTTTGCCCGGGCAAAAGTACCGTCCCAGGTTCAGGATCTGTGTATGAGGTATCCAAACAACAACTGGACAGGAATGAAAACAGGCTGAAAATCCATCCCAGTAGTGCCCTTGAGAAGGTGGTGCGCTGTGGGGAATGGCCGTTACAGCAGTACTTGAGCAGATTCCAGTCAGACGCTGTCTTAGGAGCCTCGCAGGGGGCGCAGGTACCGACAGGAGAGGATCCACCGCGGCGCCTGCCCCGGGGGCTGGTGTGTATCCGCCTGGTTGTCACTAGGGGCCACCACGCGCCTTCGGAAGGAGTTGTGCGTTCACATCTGCGTCGTGCTTGCTGCAGCGGGAGGCTCCGTGCTGGAGCCTGAGCGCGGTTAATGAAGTTCACAGATTACATAACAGAATTTCACATATTACCCACTTTTCTGCTCCTATATCCAGAAGAAAATATTTTGCATAACTCTTGTGGCCAAATGTTTGAAGTAATATTTCTCTTCCCAGCCACGAGCTGTAATTACGGGAGTTTAGCCTTGTGTATGGCAGTGAGCTTGTAAGCAATGGCAACAAGTACTATACAGCTGTCTAAATCTTGAAAGCTGAATTTCTAAGGACGGGTATGTGCATTATCCCTTTGAATTATGCCCCTTCCTTTATGACTAATGCTTGAGTATCTTAATTTTTAGTGAGCAGTAAACTCTAGACATGAAAGAAAAGGTTTCTTTGGGTTTGTTTTTATGTCTTTTTTTTCCTGCATAGCAGCAATGTTATTTCCAGTGGAACGTGTAAGCTCACAGAATGTCTTGGTAGCTGAATTGCTTCCAGCGTGTTTGTTTTATGCATTTCATGCTTTAATGTCTTGTGTGCATGCTGCAGGGCTGCATGGCTGACCCGGCGTGGGGACTTCGTCTCTAAGAGCAGCAGACTATGAGTGTCTGCTCCAGAGACGCGCTGTAGAGTTGTCAGCCACTGCAGCTGGTTTGTTCCTCCTTCGTCTCCATGCCTGCTCCAAATAATTATTCCTCTCAATGCGAATACATGTTTCTCAAATGATATTCCTCGTTTTCATTGCTTTCTATAGGGCCTAATAACAGCCTATCAAATGTCCTTTTGGCTTGTCCTTAGGATGTTGGAAAGTGAAAAACAATTACCCCCGAAGTCTGGATAGTTACTGAAAGTGCCTTCACCACAGCTGATGTTATGATTTTATGCCTTTAAGCTTCTGATGCATATTCAAACTTTCAAAAGGCAAATTAATATATCCAGAAGGAGCAGCCATGCACCTGCTTCACCATTAGGTCATGTCTAGTGCTATGAGCTGCTGTTTCAGGGGCAGCAGACTGTAAGAAGTTGATGCTTCTGTTTAATACGATATTTGGGCAAACATTTTTTATGCCAGCCCCTGGATGTGTGCCTTAAGAGGCTCATTTCACTGTGGCCATACAATTAAAAGTACCTCAAGAATCCACATTGGAAAGGACTGAAGAAATGTACTGAGGAAGGAATTCTGAGGAAGCAATGCATACTGAAAATTCACGTGTCATTTCACAGAGCCAGAAGTACGAGTGCAGTCAATAGTTAAGATGCTTTTGGTGTATAATTCTTGATGTGGGGAGGACGGGGGGTGAAGACCTCTCGAGCCTTATTCTTCCCGTGCTTCCCTGTTTATAGATCCTTCCCTTTGCTAAATGATTCATGCGCAGGACCAGGCATCTCCCAGCAAAACTGTAGAAACCTTTATAGGTCAGGGCGTGGACATTGTGAAATGTTTTACCGGCTCTTCTACCTATTCTCTCTCCTTCAATAATAGCATGTGAACAGTGGTTTTAGCAGTGCTATAAATGCTGGATCCTCTTTTCTTCTCTTTCTGAACGACTTCATTAACTCTGCACCTGGATTAACAAGGCAGCAGAGAGGAGAAATTTTGCATTCTACAGAAATGTCGTGTTCATAAATAAGAGAGAAACCTGCCAATGTGTGGCCACATCACCAGAAGGAATGTGTGATTAATAGCACAAACCGCTGTGGCATTACCTCACTGCAGACTTCTTCCAGGGGATCAACAATTGACTTAACCAAAGCTGCATATTGTAATATACCTTAATAAGTTTTACCATTTCTACAAGTGAAATGAGCTCTGACTCATACATGTCCTGGAGTGCAGTCAAGTCTGTTATAAATCACCTTGGAGGATTATTTAGTGCAGGACTTCCTTAAATGGCAGGTGAAACTACAAGCAGTGATTTGTGAATGCGGATGGTTTCAGCCTCCTTTTATAGACTGTGAGCTCCTGTGGCTTGTTAGTTTGCAGGAGTATTGTTACATCATTCCTTTAGGCTTAGAAAGGACATTCTCTTCTCTTGATATTTCTTTGTTATCCTATTCCATTTATGGGAAATAGTATACGTTCACCTCGAGTGGGTTATTTTGTGTGAGAATTCAGACTTTTAGAACTGCAGTTTCTTTGGGCCTAGGTCGGTCACTGCTTTGATGTTGAAACAGCACTTCTGTGTATATTTAATACTGAAGCAGAATAAATCCCAGCTACTGGAGTTTAATCAGTTTTAATACAAAGTATTAATACAACTATTTTTCAAGCAATACAGAATCACACTCCTTAAGGTTTCCTTTCCTTCAAGACACTGATCTGAGACTAAGAGAAAGGAGCACGTATGCCATCTCTTTTAAAGTTTCACAAACAGTACACCAAAGGCACCCAGGCCCAGTGCTCTGTATGGACTGATGAGTAGGGCGATTGGCACATGTACGTTGAAGAGCATCATCAGTGCGCAGCGTCTTGACCAGCAGTACACACTGGAAATGAATCCGTCAGGTTCTCTCTTCCGTGCCATCAGATGCAGAAAGTGTTGCAGTAACTAGAGAATGACTCTTGGGGAAGTTATATTATCTAATAGCTGGGTAAGTAGAAGCTGTGAAGTGATGAAGTCTCATTTAGTCTCTATCAGTGACTTTCTCTGCAGCCTTGAGCAACTTGTGTCATCTCTTTTCCAGTTTCTCAAGCAATAAAATGGGAATGATAATATTACCCCCCTTTATTATCTCCCTAACTTCATCTCTTGGCATGTTATGAGAATAGAATGGTACCAGTGCATGCAAGTGGTAAATATAAGTATCATTAGTTATTATGTAGGGTTCAGACATACCCTA
This sequence comes from Amazona ochrocephala, assembly GCA_039720435.1. NCBI lineage: Eukaryota > Metazoa > Chordata > Aves > Psittaciformes > Psittacidae > Amazona > Amazona ochrocephala. Next base: position 3,644,364 of record CM077897.1, read on the forward strand.
ATACATGTAGAAAAGCATAGCTTATCTGCCAGAACACAAGGGCAGAAATAATAACCACTAGATACAGGGCAACATATGGCTGGGAACATGGTATCATAAACTGAAACAGAAAGGAAATGTGCAGTTCTACAGAGTATTCTAAAGCCATGAAAAATCCTCCAGAAATAACCCACTTTTGCCATGGAATACTGCTTTTATTTAGAAACCAGGATGTAGTGTAACTAGTGTTTGTATGTCTAAGGACTGCCTGGTTTACTTCATGTGTTGGAGCTATGGCCCTGTACTGATGTTTGTAAACAGGACAAACTGTGAGGTCAGCGTGAGCTGTGCTGGTCTGACCATTACAGAATGCACCGGCGCAGGGGTCAGAGAAGGTCAAAGCCATCAGGGAAGTGGCGTGGAAGAGGAATTCTGCTGCAGCTTGGCCAGTGTCATTGGGAGTGTAGCCAGGCCTAACACCGGAGTGTGCAGCATCTCTACCACTGTGTGAGGGGACACTAGGGCATGAGTAAAGGCAATGTATTGCTCAGGAATGTAAATGAAGGAGAGGTGTGTTCTAGAAAGCATGTCCATTTTTTGTTTTTCCTCTTTCCTTGTGGTTTGGCCCAAGCAGAACCTAGCACAAAGCAGAGATACTTCCCTTTGATTTGGAAATAGTAATAATTACTTGTATCACAGCAATGGGGTTATGCTCTGTAAATGTGATAAAGGAATATGGCTTTAAGTAACAGAGAAAACTGTTCAAGAAAACCTGGGCACGTTTTGTCCAGATGCTGCGAACGCCGTGTCTGGCTTGTTGAATCCAGTAAGCCATAAGGAAGGACATTGTTAATTAGCCAAGAGTTACTAATCCTGTACTACAAGTTTTACCCAATTTAAAGAAACCATTAGGTAATCCATTCAATGCTTTTGGGATCTCTTTGTGCAACAAGGGTGGAGAGTTGGGGGGGGGGACGACAAAGGGAAGTCCTGAGCTGGTCCTAACATGCCAGTAGGAAAACATTGTATCACAGAGATGGACTCTGTTTATAATAAATCTGCATTTTCTTTGAAATTTTCACTTTCTTTTGTAAGCCTCGTTTCAAAGGAAAGCTGGGAGCAGGAATCCCGTCTGAGAGTGCCTTAGGAGCGGGTATGAAAGAGCACAGTGACAGTTTTGCTCATGAATATGAGACTGTCCCTGAACACACTGGTTTATATGCAGACATTGACTTTGGAACGCAAATCTCTACAGACGTTCACTGTGCTCCGTTTTGTCTCTCTTCGTTCTGCTTTACAGTCTTCCTCTAACAGGCCTAATGATAGTCCTCTTTTTCTTGCTCAGTTTTTGGCTTTGTGTGTCACTGGAGTCCTCCTGTTGCTATGAGGGTCTCCTGCTGGGCAGTGCTTGGGCTGATGGGGGAAAGGGGAAGAAGCTTGAACTTGGCTTAAGCACTTGGGCCTCTCCCTTGCCCATAGCACATGCTGCATACACCACTCTGTCCTGACCACCGAGCCCATCACCAAACCCAGGGAACATTAATGTGAAAGCAAATAAATGAAATGGCTTTTTGAATTGAATGTGTCACTGAGAAAGAATGAGAGTGTCTGGAAAAGTGTGATCTTTGAAGGAGGGGTGTAAAGGCAGTTGCAGAAAATTTCTCTAAAGCTGAAGAACAAAGAAATGTTTCTGAGGTGACTGCTGCAGTAAAGTAAGTGTACTTTACAATAATGCTGCTAATAATGCTGTTTTAAACGGTGACATTCAAATGTTGTATATAGGGAAGGATAATAATTTTGCTTATGCAAATGTCACGTGTACCTTGTGTCACCTCCTGTCTTCTTTGTCGTGTCCTTCCCATTTTATACCTCCTGAAACAATGCGATTTCTGCAGTCCTGACCTATGGCAGTAACCTGCCACTTGAGGCTGGCGTGCGTAAGGAAAAGCAAAATAGGAAATTCCAATGACCAGGACAAGTAATGGAAAAGAATTTATTGGCTGCAGTGAGGTATATGCTGAGAAACATAAGACCAGGAGAAAAGCTGAGAGATTAATCACTTTAAATTATAGTTAATTTGCAGAGCAATAAATGAATCACAGGTGGAGATTCATGCCCCAGTGAGATGTGCATAATACATATATTACCAGCTCAGCCAGTCATTTTCATTGAATAGCTTTTCCTTGGCATTTTGATGACTAAAAGCTCTTTAGAGTTACAATATCAGTTCTACCTAACTCTGTAGGGCCCCTTTGATCCCTGCACACCATGTGAGGAGAGGTCTCTCCTCAATAGGAGTGGACCCCTGTTTTACACACAGGGAGACCAACATACAGCACATAGGTGCGCATAAGGGTTGTCAGAGCTCAGGCTGCTGAGAAAGCCAGGAGTCAGCAGAGCTTTCTGTCATGCTTGCTGGTGGATCTCATTGATGGTGGAGGACACCACCTGCCCATTCACACTGTCATGGACAATTGCTTTGATCTTTCGTTTGGTCAGCCCAGCATGTTCTGAAAGAAGAAGAGAGCTGAATTAGACAAGAAGCAATGCTGAGAGAAGCTGATGCAGGGAAAGCTTCATTTACAGTCATTTGCCAGCTACCTCCTCAACTGATTTATCTTTACGTGTTGCCCTTTAGGTCAATACTTATTATTGCTCTTTGTGAAATGTATTGCCAGAAAGTCACCCCTAGTCTTGTCCAGGTCAGGGCAAATGAATAACACAGCTCCATCCCAGCCAATGCAAATCTAACTTCAGAGCAGATTCTCCTACATGCTCATGCTGGAATGTGAGTTTCCAGACATGCAGATTTACTGTTTGCTCTCAAGCCCTAACACAGTTTTAGTCACTAAATGGAGTCTCTGTGCCTCCTCTATGCAATGAGATCTTTAGTCCTGAGTCTTAGCTTTGCACTTGTGTTTGAGTAGCAGAGGTCATTCTGAAGCACGCACAGTGACTGGTCTGCAGACCTTTCACAGCTCACTCATGGCAGGGTAACATTATTCTGAGTAGAATTCGATTGGAAATAACAATAATGAAGAGTTTCTCTATAGAGAACAAAATAGGGGACTTTTACCTTTAGCTCTTGCGTCACATTTTCTTGTGATCCTGAAAGAGAATGAAACAGAGAAAAACTGATGATTATGCTGATTTCCAGAAGTTCTCCATCCCCTTCTGCTCACTGATTCTAAGGAGATCTCCCACCACTGGGAAAAGAGAAACAAATGATGCTTTTACACCACGAGAATGTTTCCTCTTGGGGTAGTCTCAGGTACTGATACTCTCACCTGGAGCCAGTCCTATGGACACTGGCTGTTGTTCTGCTGTGGGCAGCTGCCCTGTTCTGCCTGTGTTAGGAGTTCCTCAACCTGATCCCCCTTTGGCTTCTGACAAATAACCCTGTACTTGGTGCCATGCTGCTGCCTCTCTGAGGCTGTCAGCTCTAAAGGCTGCTAAGCTTCCTTGTTCTGATTTTGGGTAAAGAAGACAATACTCTATATACAAGGTAAGAAAACAAGCAGTAGAGGCTCCAGGACTGCTGCAAGCAGAGGCTTCAGGCACGGCGGGCTTGGGGAGAGCAGCCAGCCCATCTGCGTCGGAATGTGCTCTGCCCATTTGTGTGCTTGTGACCAGCCAAAAAAATTGAAACTTGTCTTCAGGCTTCTTTTTGATCTAGAATTTGTTTGAAATATAGGAAATGGCTCTGAATTTCACTGAACTTGGCATTTTCTCCTTTGCTGAGGCAGGCATGCTGTGGGAATGTAGGGTTGTTTTTGTCTTTAATAAAAAGTGATATTAATTTTGGTAATCCCAATCCCATGCATACAGGTTTCTCTGTATACCAAGTGGTTCAGGCTTTTTATTATGATCCATCCCATTAAAATACCAACCCTTGATGTAGGCTGGGACTCACAAGCTTTGATTAAGCATAAACAAACAAATAAATAACCCGAATATGAGAACTCTCTTCTCATCTGTTCCAGTCCAGGCGGCTCTGCCTTACCCGTCAGCATTCCCTTCCAGCAGCAGGCGGTAGGTGGAAATTTCCTTCTCCAGGCGGGTTTTGATCCCAAGAAGAACCTTGTATTGGTTATTTTGCTGCTTAATGTCATGACGAACCTGGCTTAGGTCTTCCTCACATTTGGAGATGATCTGCTGCATGTTTTGAAGCGCAACAGCGTAGTAATTCCGGGTGTCAGCCAAGGTATCTTCCAGCATGTGTTTCTGACGGAGCAGATAATACCAATACCATGATTAGTGTTTATGTGGTAGTCACAAGGCAGAAATGCCAGCAAATTTGGTCTCTAGCTAAAAGATTGCAAAATTAAGACCGTGGTAATTTAAACACTCAGACATTTGCATGACTATTCCTGTGAAGACAGCAGGATCATAAGGCTGTGTCGTGTGTGCATAATGAGAGGCAAAACCTGAGCGATTTACCCCTGCGTGGTTCTGCTCACAGGCTGCGCCCCTGGAACTGGTGATTCTTTGTCTGGCTTGCATTTGCTGCCCAGAATTGCTCACAAGTCTCCAAGCCATGAGTATGTGAGCTTGAACCATGCAAGAACTGAGTAACACTTTTGAAGATTTCCCACCATTTTTCACAGTTCATACATTTCATGTATTATAATAGGGGTTATAAATATGAAATTTTACTATTATCTGTCTTCTAGGACATATTTTCTTTCTAGATCATGGAGTCAGTTATCCCATGATAGTACCTCTTATTTTGTTCTAAGGAGAGACATAAAGTTTTCCCTTCTTGGTGGTGGTCTCAAATCTATTTTACATACTCCGGTAAAGTCAAGTGTGGTCCAAATTTCACAGCATTTCACTGATACTTTAATAACTACGGTGAAGTTATGCTGCACTATGGGTTTAAATGCAGAGTTGGTTCAGGCTGTTTCTGAGAATATACGAAGTAAGCAGCCAGATGTCTGCATTGATACCTTACTCATCTGTGCCTGCAGCTCGATGTCCAGGGACTGTAACGTCCGTGTGAGATCCTTGATCTCGGTCTCGTTGCTCTGTATCTGCTCTGGGCTCGGGGTTGCTGCCAGAGACGTCACTGCGCTCTAGGGAGCAAAGGCAAGAGAAAAGCTTTCTGAGTTTGGTCAGTCACATACAGCACCATCTGTGGAATGAGCAGAAAACAGCCATTACCTGTTCCTTGTACCAACTGTCCAGGCTTTGACGATTCTTTTCAATGATGGCTTCATAATCTTCTCTTATTTCTGCTAGAATCTTGGCTAAGTCTTCAGGAGGTGCTGCGTTTACTTTTACGTTGACTTTGAAGTCTTGTGATGAGCGATTTGCTTCCATGTTCTATTGATATATTAGCAGAGGAAACAAGCAAACTTGTTTATGAAGGTGGAAAGTTTTCATCCCTGTCTTGTCTCCTTCAGTCCCACCCTCTCACAAAATATCTCAAGTATTTTTGCATTATGGTAGGTTTATTGTTATCTCTATTCAGTTAACACTATTTGGAGAATTGATACATGAATAATACTGTGATGCGACTTATACCAGTGCCTTACATCTGGTCCTTTGCAAAACTGTGCCAGGGAGCTCCATGAAAACCATGTGAGAAGATCTCTTCATAGAACCTTTCTGGCAGATACATGCTTGCTGAAGCACTGCCAGTTTTTATTTATTTAACTCTTAGGAACCCAAAACCTTTAATGAAAATCTAACAGTAATTTCATCTTTCTTCCCCTGTATGTTAATATTTATGGCGCTGTAAGTTTACAGGAGAGCAATGTAAAAGTTCTGTGTAATTGTTAAAGGAATAATTGGATTAAAGCGTATAATTACTGTGTAAACAACATAATTACAGGACAAGTCAAGCAGGTCTGGGAACATTCCTGTTGCTGTAGCGCAATCTTCTGTGCTAGGTACCATTTTCACAAGCACCCAGGCAAAGCAGCATTTCAGGGTATGACATCACGGCCTCCAAAATGCAGATCAAGACATCACAGCCTCCAAAATGCAGATCAACTGGCCAGACCATGTCTCTGGTGGTTGCCCTGCTTCCAAGAACTGTTTCATTCCAGCTGTTCAGTACTGTCGTTGGCTGTAAGGATATAAGGGTACTACAGCCAAAGGCAGCTTCACCTGCTGCTGTGTAACCCTCGTGTTTCTACTGTCCATTCTAATAGTCCACAGATCCTGAGTGGGATGTTTGGTTCTGCCTTAGGTAATAACTGAAAACAACGTCCGATCAAGCAAAATGAAAACAGTGTCAAGCAGTGGTATTGTGTATGTGGGAATAACAGGGCCCATGGGGCTATAGCTCCAGGAGGATGCAGAGCAGTGTGTTTTGGGATAATTAATAGTATTATCTAATGACTGTGGTCAGGGTTTTGCAAGAATAAATCCTTGGACTTGATTTCAGCAGCCATTCCTATTGGAATCAAGGTCTGTTTAGCCAGGATCTGCTGACTGACATGAACTCGAGAGATCCCTTCCAACCTGAGCCACTCCCCTGTGCTCTGTGATTGTGTGAAATGATGTATCCAGAGTGGAGGAAAAAGTCTGTGGCAGTAACAATTCCTACTTAGTTGCAGTCTGTGTGTATTTATATCTAGGTATTTCTGAGGACATTTCTGTCAAATACGTAAGATATTTTAGCTATGTATGACAGATGGATAGGTGACTAGAAAAGAGTGGGAGAAAATGCAGCAATGTGTTTTCTGTATCTTTGAAATCCCAGGTTAGTGGGTAAAGCAGCACACAGTTTGTGCGTCATCTGACTCTCATTGGCCTGTGTAGAAACACGGTTTGGTTCTGAATCATCAATCCCATTTATAGACTGTGGATCTTCCTCAGAGTTAATTACACGGTAGCAAAGATTTGTGTGATAGGGTTTTACCAAGTGGAACTTTTTCCTACCTCCTCATGGTCTTTCCTCCTGAGGATGTGCTCTTCTCTCAAGCCCTCGATTTCCATTTCCAGGTCTGTTGTAATAATGGTCAGGCCATCAAGCTCCTTCCGCAGGTTCTCCACATCAAGCTGCACTCCCTGCCTGCGCGCCTTCTCTGCTTCATACCTTTGGGAGGGAAAAGAAGTCGGCTTGCTTGAGTCCTCTATTTAGGGAACTAGGGAGAACAAAGCACCCAAGGAAACACATTCTGTTTCTAAAATATGTTCTTTGAGTGTTCTTGTATAGTCTTAATAATCAGACGGGTTTCATTACTGGGCTGCTTTCTTCCTCACAGTTCCTCCTCTATCACATGAAATAATTGCTCTTTCTTTCATTTTCCTTTTTGCATTTTAGCATTCACCGTGACAGCTTTGAGAACACGCTTCTCAAAAGTTTGCCAGTGAAGATGCGGTAACAGCATCGACAGTCAATGCTTGCTATAGTTTTTCCTAACTGGTCACTTTTCAGTCCTTCAGAAACAGGGAAAATGTAATGGAAGCCAGTTCTTAACCTTCCTCTCTGACCTCTTGCAGTTTGCCACTTGTAGTGAGGTGGTCAGAAAGACACCACCATGTCTTCCCTTGGGTACAGGAAGCACTTTTGCTCCTCAGAATCTCTCCGTTTACTTCATTTTTGTGGGCTCTGGGAGGTTTTCTACGTTCAGTCCCTCAGACTCATTTCGCAAGTTTCTTTTTGTTTCACTGCTGAGTGATAATGGAGGAAGGGCCCGGCCAGGCTGTGCTGCCGTGCTCAGAGGCTTTAGGTTTGCTACAATATCACCCAAACCTGGGAGATTATTTAATAGCTCCTCATTATCTGTTGAAAATAAGGCAAATCTTCATGACTTCTGAGAAGTCTGACTGAGGAGACTTGGAAGCAGAAGTTACTGCAGGACGGGTATTGCCTGTGGAGCTGGATGGGAGAGGTGCTACATACAGGTAATGGATTGGGACTGGACAGGGGAAGTGCAGTGCAGGCAAGGGTTAATTTGTATTCCCAGGTGACAGTTTTAAGTGCCTTTTGTCACAAGTATCAAGTGTCTGCTGTAAAACCTGCTCTTCAGGACCTGAATTAAGTATCATAAACAGGGTGACTCAAGATTGTTCAGCAATCGTTTGTGGGGTTTGCATCCTTTTTATCCTTTCTGGATTCTTTTCCTGTTCTACATTGGTTTTATTTGCCCAGTATCACCAGAAAACCTCAGTAAAATCAGTTTCATACTAGATTATCTAGAAACAGCCATATTTTGCTTAACCCTCTTTCCAACTTAATCAGGAAACCAAAGAAGAGCTTACTTGAGCCTGAAGTCTTCCGATGCCATGTTGGCATTATCGATTTGTAAAAGGATACTGGCATTGGTGATCTTGCTATCCTCAATCTGGAAAACAGAGAAACCAACAGGAGGCTCAGTGTTGCCCCATGGTGCTGATGAATAACCTGTGCTGGGTTAGACTCCCTGCTGCTTGTAGGAAGCGTATTACACAGAGTACATGAATTAAAGCAGCTTAGTTTCCTGATTCACTTTGATGTTTCTGTAGTTTTTGTCTATAATCTTAATTTTCTCTTTGTCTTGTTTTTCTGGATATGAAACAGGATGAGTCCTCTTATTCCTGGCTAGGTAGAGGATATCAATAGTGTTACACAAACTTCACAGGATATTACAGAATAACAATCACTGTCTTCCTCTCTTTCTGTGAACTGATTTTGTTTCTGATTAGCATGGCTGGAGGAGCAGCCTTGGTCATCTTGAGGGCAAATTTCAGTGAGAATCATTAAGCTGTGTCTGGATATAATCTGAATGCTGTAATGAATCCCATGCTATTCAGTAAGCATGTGCAGGGACACCTTGCTGCAGTGGTGGTGGGGTGCAGAGGTGTAACAAGAATGGCAGGAGCCCTCCAGTCTACGACGTGCCTTAGTCTGGAGTTGCATGATTGTCATTTTGAGAGTAATACTAGCATGTTGTTGTCATGGTCCATCCAGCTCTTCACCTATTCCTGTTATTCACTGTACTGAATCCTCCAGCAGTGTGGAAGGATTAATTCAGGTTGCTGATTTTGCTTTGGGATGTTGATAATTGCCCTAAAAGTTGCAGGAGACAGTGAATGGCATCATTCACTTAGTGTACTCTGCGGGCACTGAAAAGGCTTGTAAGCCCTGTTAACACAAATAGCTTTAGACTATAGATCTGAATACAACCCCCTCAGTATTCCCATCAAAATCTCTGCAAGAGTTCTGGGAGGAACTGATACATAATTAATAGGATCCTATAACTGAGGGATGTTGTGTCCTTTTCTAACACAGAGGGAGGAGAAGCAGGGTTGCAGTTTCAAGAGCTGCCTTCGCTCAGCACTGACATAGCAAACCAAGATGTGCTATGGCTGTGCAGAAATCATTAGCCATTTACAGAGCTCTCAGCACCTTGAACTAAAACGTCCCACACCTAAATGAATCACAGAGAAATGAGGAAATGACAAAATTGTCCTGAAGTGTCAAAAGTTTACCTCCCACTGTACAGAAGAAGGTGCCTGTGGAATGTTTTCACTAATCTGTTCACAGACTGCACATCCTTGAGCAATTAGCAGCACACCTTGAATCCTGCCCTGGGACATGATCAAGGCCAGCTGAAGAAGTGTAACAATCCCCTTCATGTGTTGCTGCCTGGAATTTGTTGGCAGAGAGGAGGCAATTCTTGAATCCATCGCTTGAAAATGGTGTATTTTACCATGGAAAGTAACAAGGCAATGAGGAAGCAACATGTGAGTTCTCCACTTTGTGCCATTTCGTAATCAAAAAGCAACGAAGCAACAGTTACAGAAATGCTTTATGAGTCTGTGCTATCAAAGCAGTTGTCAGTGTCCTGTCACTCGCTGGATGACACCCATTGCTATCCCAGCAACAGCGCATTTCACATGTGGCTGTTTAGCTGGTTAGTATTACACAGAATTCTTCATTACATCGCTCATGAATATGGGTGCATCACTAATATCAACCCCCAAACTTGCAGCTAACCTAAGAACTCACACATTATTATATGTGAAATACACGCAGATTCCTTCTCAAACAGGTTTTTATCAAGAAGCCTTCCTGCACTGACTTCTTGTGTCCTTTATCCAGCAGCATTGAGGCTGGCTCCCGAGTGTTCTGTAAATCAGCTTCCTACTTTAGTGGTGTCAATCTTTGAATGAGACCCCTGAAGAGCTGCTGCTGTTTTACTGTGTATCAGGGTTTGAATGAAGTCAGGCTGGAGTCAGGCAACTTGTAGCTTCATCTGGCACATTGGTCCAGAACTCAGGCATCCGGGACAAAGTGTGGACCAAAATGCCGGACACAGATGGTTATGTGCCTCTAAGTTTAGGCAGCCAGTATATCATAGATGTTCTGGGTTATAGGATGCAGGAACCTAAATTTTGTCTAAATTTCATTTTATGCACTCCATTAGTTTCACCTTTTTAATTAATGCTTGCTTTAATTACAGTTAATAATGAGATGCTGTATTTTCACTCATTTTATTGGCTGTCGTGTACTAATTGCAATAATTTATTGAGAAAGTAAAAATTCTGGGTTAAACCCCTGAGCTGTCGCCTGTAAATAACCCTTCACTAGCCCTTCCCAGCATGGGCACCGCAGCCGGGACAGCCCTGGCTCTCACAGGTGCCTAGAGCCAGCAACAGCTCTTTAAGTGGTGAGGGTTAAAATTAAGTGGTTTGGGTACAGCCTATTCAAAAGTGAGGCTTTACCCCAGTCAGCACTATTCAGTCTTACTGTCTGTCTTCCTAAGTCTTATTAGCGCCAGATCAATGTGAACACGTTTATATTCTCGATGAACAAGTTTTTATCTCTGGATCAATTAAAAAAACCCTGCTCAAGTGCTAGGGCTGGAGACAGATGACCTTTCCTTATCCTTAAAACAGAACTAGGTGATGACAATTCTGGCTCTCCTTCCACATTGTCTGTGGTCAGAGTGGCTCATCTTCTGCCTGGAGGCAACACATTCAACACCGAGCAGGGAGTTTGATTAAGTCCCGGGCCTTAGTCCCCAAAGCTTCGGGATAATGCCATCTCCAAACCCTCCTGAAAAACATTCCTCAGGGTATTCAGAATGCCAAGTACCCATGTCAGAAAACGCAGAGCGAAAACTGAAGCACTGTGTTTGGAGTAGCTTTGAGTTTTGCCCCATATGGCTGTGTAAAGTTAATGACACTGATTAGTCACGCAGATGGTTCCAGTGCTAAGTATGCTCATTAGGAATCCTGATTAATACTATGCTTGAATTTGAAGACACGTGAGTTTGGGAGATTGAAAGAGTTACTGTTGCATGTTAATATTAACGACTGGCAGGAACCAGAAATTCTCCTTTTAATTATAGTGAAAACATCCACAAGGAATTTGTCACTGCTATTTTCTTAATTACAATGAAGTATTTTTCCATCTGATTACATAAGCTCATTGGACCCAAAACTCCTGTAGTTTCATTGTCTGCCACCACAGGAATCAAAGAACCAAAATGCAACAGTATGTCTAAAGAGAGCGCGCATGAAAGAAGGCAGGCTCTTCAGCTTGCCTGCTTTGTAATTTGCTTGAATACATGTGCAGTCAGAAAGACCAGCTTCTGCCAGATGTAGTTACTCCAACCACAGTTTCATATACAGAGATGAACTTGGCAGCATACAAACCCCTTTTATGCTACAACCCTTGCAGAACCCCCCTTTGCAATCTGCAACCTTTCTTTCCTTCTAGTACCCCACTCTACTCCTTGGGAGCCCAAAGAATGTTCAGGCTCATGTCCTGTACCCACTTGCATTAGTATTTCTAGCACTGAAAAGGTTTTATTCAACTTTCTTTATAGGAAAGCCATCAGCATAGATGAGCACCCAGATTTCTTAAAAAAGCACAGACTGACACAGTTACTTGCAGCTGGGACTTACCTGTCTTTGCATGTCAGTGACGTTTTGCTCGTATTGGTTGAAGTCATGCCTCTTGCCGTGGGACTTTGTCTTGTGCCACTCTAGGATGCAGCTTTCCAGCTGAGCATTAGCTGCTTCTAAGGAGCGGACCTTGTCCAGATAGGCAGCCAAACGGTCATTCAGGTTTTGCATAGTCTGTTTCTCATTCCCACCCAGGAAGATGCTTTCCCCATGGTGCTCCCCGAAGCCTCCCCAAGGTGCCCCTCCTCCAGCAGCCAGCCAGAGGGGTCTGGCGGAGGAGAAGGAGGTTTGTGTGCTGCTGGCACCACCGCCTGCACTTGACGGTCTGAAAGCAGCTCCTGGCTGGGCCAAGCCACACCCTGAACTACCCCTGAGGGACCCAGAAGAAAATTGAAGAGGACCTTGGCTGGTGCTCATGTTAGCTCTGGTGTGAATCTAACCCAGTGTTTGACTGACTACCGCTGAGCAGCTTCTTAGCCTTCCCTAAGCAGCTTTATGCCTTTTCCTGTGGGAGTTTCCCTTCGATGAATGACTACAGCAACAAGATTGTGTCATCATGAAACGTGCTTCCTCTTGGTCAATTCTGAAGCATTTATGAGGCTGCACACACTGTTGTTATTTGGAATCTCAGCCACATACCGGGCTGCTTTCCTTTTGGTTGTTTTGGTTTTGTTTTTTTCTGTCTCTTTTCATATGATAATGGTGAGGTGTGGCTACAATCAGGAGGTGTGGAACAGGATCAGCTCTGCCTCAGACTTTTCTCTAGCCCTGCAGTTAATATGTTATGTTTTTCTGTGTATGAGGTGCAGAGGATCGGCCGTTCCAGACTACACAGAGAGGATGGGGCTCTCAAGACGCTTTCTGTCTGTTGTATTTCTCAGGCTCTAGTGCTGCAGCAGTTTGTGAAACCCAAAGCACATCCCATCAAGCTGTCGTTAAGGTACTGCACAGCTGCAGCCTGTGGGCGGCTTTAAGGAAGTTATCCAACATGTGCCATTGACTAAAACTGCAGTCCAAAGTGAGTAAGGCTCAGCTGGTCCCTTCAGCGCTCCATCCCAGGTGAAATACATGAGAATTAGGTACTTAACAATCTTTCCTATTGATTTTTTTTGTTGTGATTTGAGGTGCCGTTGTATTTCCATAGCCTTTTTGGAACACACAGTAATGCAGGTATGTGCTGTTACCAGTATCAATACTATGAAGATATTTATATGTTTAGCTATAGAAAATACTTAGAATATGAGATTGTAACAGCACTGAAAGAATTCAAGTGGTTGTTTAAAGCTGCCAGCCTGAAATATTGACCTAGCAATCAGGCAGGAAGAGTCTCTGAAGTTTCAGTGACTTGTGTCACACTTCATCAAATACAGAATGGGCAGCCTGGCTTTGGCAAAGGTTTTGTGACTCCTCGTGCTGCTCAGGAGGTGGTGAATGGGTTACTGGATTCATCCTCCTCAGAGGGAGAGGAGGGAGGAAGCAGATGTGGGCAGAGGGGGGAAGCTGGGTGGACATGGGGTCTCAGGACCAGCCGTGGTGCTGAGTTGGAGGCTCAGCTCTGTGACAAGCTTACCCAGCACTGTTACTCATTTGACTGAGTTGGAGGGACCATGCAGACCAGAATTGCACCATCCTGGAAGAAACCCGAAGGAATCATTATTTTCTCTGTTTGTTTCACTTGAGGTTTTTCAGTAATACAGAACTGCTGCACTTCATCCCTCTTGGGATGCTTCCCAGTCCCCATCCTGGGAATGAGCAGGTCCTGAGCTCCTCCTTGTGGCTCTCCTCAGCTCTGCTCAGCACCTCTTGGTTTTCTTTTTACCAGTTACATTTCCATTGAGTACAGATTCATTCTTTCTCCCCGTGCGCTTCATTGTACAGAAATGCCAACTCATTTTAGCTCTGTGGGGGAAATGGATCACTGAAGATAGGCGTTTGCAGTAAGTCCGAAGTTTGGCTATCGCAGAATCTCCTGATAACAGCTACTGTTCATAGCGACAGTTCAGTGTCAGCCCTGAAGCTGGAGAGGTAACAGAGCTTGAAGCACCAGCCAGAAAACTAAGGCCTAAGCTGAAACCCAAAGAAATTCGAATAGGAGCAATGGTACCCTGGTGGTATTAGCTCATTCAGGCTAATTTCAGACTGAATTTTTTAGCCTGGCAGTTCCGCCAGCTAATGTTCTCTGAAATATGACATTGAAATATAACTACATATATATGTACATAATATTACGTGAAAGAAAATGAATCCTTTGTTTCATGTGGAACTGCTCAGTGGGATTCACAACTTGCCTGGCAGTGAGGCTGACAGTGTGTGACACAGAGCAGCCTCTCTCTTACTCCCCAGTAGTTTCGTGGACCACGAAGCCATCATGAAAAGCAGAATTGGGGTTTTTGCTGGCAAGTCATGCGCTGGCACAGAGGATGTGTTTCATCGCAAGCTCGACCCTTTCAAACTGGAAAAGTTGCCACACAGTTTTCATCAACGCTTGCTGAGGATCCATGGAAAAGACGAAAAACCACGGTACAGAGTGAAAGCACCGGTGAGTGAAGAGATAACCAGCTGTCAGCAGGTGGCGCCATTGGATGGTGACTTACGGCCTGCGCTGGCTGGGAGCTGGCCTGGGCTGGCGGGACCGGGGCTGCCTGGTCCCTGGTGGCTTAGTTTGGGATTCCTCCTTGTTTTACTGAATTGGAACGTGAAAAGCGAACTGAGCTGAATGTGTAGGCTGCAGTTTAGGTATAGGCAGAACATTTGGACACCTTCATTGTGTGGGTGAAGATCCAGCGACCATCACTGGTTGATTCAACTCCCCTATCAGCAATATAAATGGGTCACTGCCTCAGGCCAAAGGATCTCTCTCTTGCTGTCTGAGTGATACGGATAAGAGTCACCTCATCTCTGGATCAGGAAAAATAGCATTTGTACTGTTTGGTTTGTCTTTTCTGGTAGATTCTGATGTTGCTTTGCTCTTTTCCATTCTGTCTGGTGGGAATGCCAGCAGTGGCACACCAAAGGGCCTGCAGCCTCCTTTAGGGCTCAGTTGTGAGGCTGAGGCCAGCAGCCTCGAAAGTTTTCTTTTAAATGTCAGAAAATTGAAGGCAGAAAAATAGTGTCTCTGAGAGGTTGGAAGGGAAATAAAATAGATAATTCTAGAAATAGATATGCTAGAAATGATTCTAGAAATAGATAATTCTAGAAATGATGCTATATTTGTAAATACTGTGATGTGGATTGAAATATGCAGTAATGAAGCTAATGACACATTTTCCAAACAGGTTCTATTAGCAAAATATAGCATTTATGAGAATGTTTTATATGCTTCTGAAGCCTTTACAAGCATGGCTCTGCCATGACTCCAGTACAGCCTTGCAGACTGGCCGCTGCTGGCAAAGACAGTGGCCTGGAACAGCCGCAGCAGTGGCACAGGCCGGTTTCGCTCGTGTAGGGAAACCAAAACAGTCACAGCAAACTCTGCCTGAACAGTTCCATTTCCTCTGGACCTTGCCTGGTGCTTCCTTAAGCACGGAGGGAATTTGCCTTTTGGCTGCAGGAAATGCAGGAACATAAATACATATGTGGAGCAACATTAACGGTGCATTTCATTGTGCGTGAGCTGTAGTGATGCTGTGTACCTGGAATTCAGAGCAAAGAGCCCAAGGACTGTTTGCATTATCTTCTCAGGTATTTACTGATACTAGCTTCAGATTCATGGGGGAATCTAGTGGCACTTTATATGTGTTTGTTCATTATCATCTTTATAATTCTTATTAAAGTTGTTCTTGCTGTTGTTGTTATGCATTGAGCATCTCTTGTGGGTGACAGGAAGCCCCGTTAGGGTGGGTGTATGGTCGTGTGCATGGTAGAGTCATTCTGACCTCAAAAAAGCAACATAGGCTGGATATACTTGCACAAGCAGAACAGCAACTTTATTATGTAGGTTCTTTTATAAAGAAACGATATAGCTACGGGCAGAAACCAAGCTTGTCATCTCTGAGCACAGAGTCACACAAACTAAAGAGGAGAGCAAGTTTAAGGACAGCTATCAAGCTGGTACACATTCTTGGATTACATTCTTGTGGTGTGACAGCAGTACAAGGGGGTGATTTCTCTTAGCATTAGGCAGCATTCAGGCTGCGCTGCTTATATATGGTGCCATATGCAAGAGAGGATACAGTGTTTCTTTACTAGTATCTCCTGTCACGAGAAGAAGTATGTTTTCCCTCATCTTCCACACTGATGCGAACTCTTCCAGTGCTTGCAGATGCTGTTGTGGGAGAAAACCAAAGTCAGTAAGGGAAAAGGCCGGTGTAGTGCTAACACTGAGGAGCTGCATGATGGGGGGTTGTTTCTCATAAGATCTTTTTCACATTCCAAAGAGGGAACTGCCTTTACATCTTATCTCTCTATTGGTCCTCATCCAGTAAATCCTAAGAGTGCACATCACAAGTCAGATTTCAGTGTATCTTGTATGGTGTGTGAATGAGAGGAATTTAGGAATCTTTGGGAGATTTCGGTAGTTTAGGATCCCATGAGGAATTCATGCAGTCATTTTGGTAAGCTACTGGTTTCAAAAGTGCACATAAACTAGGATAAAGTATTGCATTTTTGCCTGGAAATGATAAGGAATGTGGTCATTGCAGACAGAATGGAATCTGTGTCAGTAAGAAGAAACCCTGTTATTATTTAATAATTTCAGCCCCTCTTTAAATCAAAATTTTGCTTACCATCCTTGGGGTTCACTGCTGACATCCTGTAGGAAAGAAGAAATATTTGATCACTGACCATCACTGACCCTGCCCACTGAAACCCTTCATCCGCCAAGGAAGTGCCATGGGTGCCCAGCCCTAATCTCACACTGCTTCCTCCGGTGGCTTGTTCCTCAGGTGTGTCCTTGCTAGTACCATTGTTAAGGAGGTTTCTGCTCTGAAGGCCACTCCCAGGTACTCAGCAGGACATAGGAACAGCAGTCAGACCAGTTCTTGGTTCCGACAGGGCTCTCTATGCTTCTGTTCTCAAAATGTCATAATTGAGAAACAATGTAAGGAGCTGATGCCTCCTCAGAAATCAAAAGGAATTCCATGTATAGAGCAGGTATGAGGAATGGTCACGAAAATGTAGGTTTGAGTGAAGTAACTGTAGCCTGTGCCAAGTTATTTTCTAGCTGGGAGTACTGGTGTATGAGTGTGAGTATATTCACCTCTGTGCACAAGAGTAGAGCACCAAAAGCTAAAGAAATACTGAGAACAGGTTTTTATAAGTTACGTCAGACTGAAGGCTATGATTCCAGTGCAACAAGAGCATCACGTAAGACGCACATAAGGTGCCTGGTGCCTTCTTTCATTCATTGTAGTAAAAATAGTTGCATTTATGTTTCTAAACCATCAGCACAATTGATCTGGAGATTCAGCTTGAGTTACAGCAGCGCCTGGGACTTTGCTGGGCATCTCCTTTGCCAGAGCTCCAAAGGCTGCATATGCAGTGTGTGCAATTTAGTGATCTGGAGTCAGCCTGGCAACCACAACTTACTGCTTTACAATGTGTCAGGCTATTAACCTTATCTGATCAGCACAGGGGTTGTGTATAGTTACGTACTGAGAGTCCTGGCCCTCCAGCAGCTGGCGGTAGGTGGCAATTTCCTGCTCCAGGCGGCTTTTGATGTCCATGAGCATCCTGTACTCCTGGTTCTGACGCTCCATGTCGCACCGCAGTTCGCTCAGCTGCTCCTCAACGCTGGTGATGAGGGCCTGAATCTGGGCCAGCTGGGCGCAGTATCGGCCTTCTGTATCTCGCAGGCTGGCTTCCAGTCCAGCTTTCTGAAGTGGAATCATGTCAGAACAGGTTAGCACCCAGGTTTGTCCTGCAGAGGGGGAATCTGAGAAGAGGCAAGGGAGAGAGGGAGGGGAGAGTGTGCTAGCTGTGACTTAGGGTATGCTTGGCACCGCTCCGTACCATGCTGAGCTGCGACTGGAGCTCAATCTCCAAGCTTTGGACTGTGCGTCTCAGTTCTGTGATCTCCGATTTGCTGGTCTGTATCTGCTGTGTGTGGGTGGCTACCTCACGGTTCAGCTCATCAGTCTGAAAGTTAAAAACAAGTGTAAAACCACATACATATTGTATAAAAAGGTTTTCAATTGTTTGGAGAAAGGGAGGAGCCCATCCCATCTGGTGGCACAGCAAGAATGAGGCAATGCATTGGTTTGCTGTTTTCCAGGTGTAACTATACCTGAGTGAAGAACCAGGCCTCAGCATCTTTACGGTTCTTCTCAGCCAGAGCTTCATACTGCTCCCTCATCTCGGAGAGAATTCTAGTCAGGTCGATGCCAGGAGCCGCATCCATTTCCACGTTGACTGTTCCACTGAGCTGGCTTGAATACTCTTTCATTTCCTGCATGGGCAGAGGACATGAAAACATCAGGCTCCTTCTTCCCACATACTTTCTGCCATCAGCAATCCACCCAGTGGCTGCAGGATGTTTATTATCCTGTATCAGTGGTGGAACACACATAATAGCCGTTATCAAATTTTACCTCACGTGCTTTTCTGCTCTCTGTGCACTGGCACACAACACATATTTGCATGTAACTTGTAGGGATATTTCTTTTACTCAGCTTAGCTCTCTCAGTGACATGTCATGTGCTTATGAATTTCACACTGAAACCGATAGATCTGAGCAGTTTGGAATCAGAGAAATGCTTCTGGGGACACACTTTGGATTATTTTAATGTTAGGGTTTTCTTCTTATTAAGCTGCAGTGCTGTCTGGGGTATTTTGCTTGGGTTTTCCCCTTCCCACCCCGAGAGTCATAAATTCCAAAGGGAAGTAATTTCCTCTCTGCACTCTTAGGGACCCTCACCTCCTCGTGGTTCTTCTTGAGGTAGGCCAGCTCCTCCTTCAGTGTCTCAATCTGCATCTCCAGGTCAGCTCTGGACAGGGTCAGCTCATCCAGGACCCTGCGCAGGCCGTTGATGTCGGACTCAACGTTCTGGCGCAGGAACAGCTCGTTCTCATACCTGTGGTTTGAAAAGGAAACAAGCACTGAAATATGTAAGAGTTTGTGTTCAGTAGAGCTATCAAACTGAAATTGTATAGTGAGTGTAGGAGGAGCCGTGGGTTATAAATGAAAATCCTAAATTTCAGACTCTTTGAGAAAGAACCACTGCAACCCAACAGTGAGCTCTTCATGCCACTCGCTCCCTTGTAAGTGAAAATCCCAACCTGTGCCTATCTTCTTCCCCCCTGTGATTTAGCCTAGTAAAAATAGGAGCATCACTAGAAAACTAAGGCATGAACTAGAACGTGTTATGCAGACAGCTTAGTGAGCTGGATACTGCGTTCGATCAGGTTTGTATTGCAAATTGATCCTTCAGCACGTGGATTCTGTTTGCCAGGGTTTTTCATCAGAAGTTATCAAGGAAAAATACCTGAGAAGACCGTTTTGGGAGAGAGAGAACAGAGAAGCCACATGTGCTTCACGTAAACTTACTTCAGTCTGAAGTCATCTGCAGCCAGCCTGGCATTGTCGATCTCCAGAATGACTCTGGAATTGTCAACAGTAGCTGCAAGGATCTAAATGAAAGAAACGTGGAAAAGGGTTCCTGTGAGTAACACCTCTGAGTGACCCAAATTACAGACGTGATGAAAGACCTTTGTACAACACCCCATCTTACCTGCAGTGAGCATTATTTTGTCAGCCTTTGAGGCCTGCCTGTCACATTCTTTACTCTTTGATTGCTGAATAAGTCTATTGATAATTCTAAACACATTTGGCATGTTTTGCTAACTTAGTGCAATCATTTTGATTTCGACACATGGCACATTTTCAGTACAACAGATTTGGGTTTTAAATTGAGAAAAAGCTCCTCTTTTCTGCTAGAACATTCATAACCACACAATACCTGGTTGGAAAATTCAATCTGTATTTTGGGATTATTTTAGCTTATTTTAAAGAAGTGGAATATGCAGTCCCACAATTGTAATGCATCTCAGAACTCCCCTACAGATGAATGTGGTACCTTGTCTCGGAGATCCTCAATTATCTTGTAGTAATTGCTGTAGTCCCGGGCTGGGCTGCTGGGAGCTTGCTTCTGGTACCAGTCTCGGATTTTAACTTCGAGATCTGAATTTGCCTCTTCCAGTGCTCGCACCTTCTCCAGGTAGGAGGCCAGGCGGTCATTCAGGTTCTGCATAGTTATCTTTTCATTGCCAGAGAGAAGGCCATCTCCACCACCAAAGCCACCACCAACTTCAAAACCTCCACCAAAGCCAGCTCCTCCACCAAAGCAAGAACCTCCACCAAAGCCAGCTCCTCCACCGAAGCCAGCACCTGCACCGAAGCCACAGATTCCACCACTACCAAAGCTACTGTAGCCTCCTCCACAGCTGTTGCCTAAACCAGAATACAAGCCCCCACCATATCCACCTCCTGCAGAGGAGACACATCTAGCTGAAGAGATGGAGACACCTCTGCCACCAGAGCCTCCATGAATGCTTGGAGCACGGCAGGCTCCTCCTGCTCGGACTGAGGAAAGGCGAGAGCTACCACCCCCCCCAAAGCCACCACCATAGGTAGAAGAAGAGCTCTGGATGAAGGAAGTAGCCATGGCTGCAGCACGAGGCGGCAGTAGGGTCAGGTGTTCGGCTTGGCGTGGAAGAGGAAGGTGTTGTGCCTTCAGTGCCCTGGTGCTTCTTTTATATCCTCAAGATAGGGTGTTGGGAGACAAACCCAACCTGCAGCCCTCCTTCCAAAATTTCTCCTCCCTAGAGGTGAGGCCAATTATGATGCCATTCCTCACAGCCGAGCTGGGGCTGGGGTTCTTTTCTTAATTAAACAAAAGGGATGATTCAGATGAGTGTTTTTTCTTCAGGCTATAGTTCTGAAACTTGGAGTTTACTTCTCTGACATTTAGGAATGGAAAAACAAAGTGAGTTCAGCCGCACCTACTTACCCAGTCACAGCCAGCATGGGGGCTATTTTAAGGAAGTCAGCTTTTTCTGCGAACAGATTTGAAGTCAAATTCTCCTTTCATTGAAAAACGCTCAATCATCAGTTCTGCGCAGCATTATTTCTTCTCTTCCATCCACATTTTTCCCATTAAAAATCTGGCATTGAATCTGATATGTTCTGATTCCTGTTCTTTGCTTGGAGCTAATATTTAGAGTTTGGAGTCTGAATTTTTAGTACAAGAGCACATCATCATAGCATTGCATGAGGAGCAGTTAGCATCCCTCGATGGACAAGGAAGAGCTGATGCTTGTGAAAGGGTCCAGAAGGGTAATACGAGACTGAAGTAATTAAATTGAAAGAAGAAACGTGGGAGGACTGCGTCCTTGCTTTTGGGAAATGAAAACAAATGGGGTTGGAGATGGAACTTCAGATGACAATAAATGTGTTTAATGCCAGGATGTGCCTAGGAAATGAAGTCTGGAAAGGAAGGTGTGAGAAGCACTGAGAAGAGATACCCAAATCCCTTACTTCACGTGGGAGTTTGGCGCACCAGTGTATTCCCCATTGAGTCACTCGCTAGGGAGGTTCACAGGCAGTAACTCAGTCCAACACTGCAAAATGAGGGGAAAACAGACATCGGGGGTTTTGAAGGGGTATGACCTGCCCAGTTGCCCTGTGTGTGTCGTGTGTGTGTGCAGAGCATGGCAGTGGTGGGCAGTGTGGAGAAAGAGCTTGTTCTCTTTGCACAACCAGGTGACCTTCTGCAGGTGGAAGCCATAAGCTGCAGCTGCAGAATTAAGGGTATGGGAAGACAAGAAATCCATACTGAGGGGCAGGGTGGTTTGGGAAAGCTGGGATGAGGTAAAGGAGGGAGGAACTGTCTCTGGGCTCTAGTTTGGAGCCACCAAAATTAGTTTAGAACACAGCCGTATGAGGATCTGTACATTTGCTAGCCATGGGCTAAGGGGAGTGTTGGTTTTAGCACAGTTTGTATTGGTCCGTATCAACAGAGAATGAGCTCAGAGTTCAGGATGGAATGACTGCAGAGAAACTGAGGCTGTTTCTGATGGCTGGAACAAACTGAAGGGGTTCTGTAGAGTAGCTGTGACTGTAATGCAGCCTCAGGGGAACATTCAGCCTTTTTGCTGGGAGAGGATTTGGATTTGGGAGGAACGAAGCATGGAAAATCCAGCTGCGATATGCAGGCACCCAGCATGGTTCGGAGCATGTCCCCCCTTCCTCAGCCTGCTGGGAGAGACGGGGTGTTCCAGTGGTGAAACACATCTCAGGCTGCTCCTGGATCGCTGCCACAGCAGTTTGCTTTGGCTCTGGGGCAGATGAATGGTTCTGCGGTGCTTGCCAAATCCATGTGTCTCCAAGAGTTGGTATCTGAGGAAACACGTTCAGACAAACCCCTAATGATAAAAAAAGGCTCTTTGAGACCCCTGCGATGTGACTGTGCTGCGGTGTGCGGACCCCTGCGCTGCTCCATACTGGCTGATCCCACCAGGAGCAGCCCCAAATTCCATTGAAAGAAACAATCCAGCAAAATCCCTTCTAGAAACCCCCGTAAACTTGCAGAGGAAACTTTGGGGGTTTTCCTGCTGTCTTCTCTCACTCAGCCTTTGTAACTTCCCTGGAAGCTTGTGGTGAAACACACGTAGCCGCTTTTCGAAGAGCCCCAGGCACTATCCCACATCCTTATCAGATGAACACTTACAAAACCCAAGAAGCAGATAGAAAGCTGTTTTTTTCCTGTGGAATATTTACTGTTGGCAGAACTAAATCAAGCAGCCGGCACAGGTTGTGTCCTATAGCATAACCCTGGGATGTGGGGCTTTTCCCGTTTTCTGTAAACCAACACTCAGCTCCTTCAGCATCCCCCATGATCAAGAGCTATTTCCAGCTTATGCCTTTACTCTGTTCTCCCTCCCCTCGCTCTTCTCCCGTGCCCTCATCCTGGTTGCGGCGCTTTCCCCAGTGCTCAGCAGTGAGGAGCCCCTCGGTTTGTGAGAGCTTTCCTGGAGACGTCCCCAGACATGTCTGTGCTGCCCAAACACCTTTAGTGCTTCTGTGACGGGATTAGGGGAGTTGACACACTTGAGCCTCTCCTTTCAGGAGGACAGAGAGCTCCATTCAAGAAGCAGCTTGTTTATCATCCCAGTCTTTGCTGATAAATCTATCGCTCAGATGTTACATACCTTTAGCAAACACCTTTTTTGCTTTGCTGAGCCAAACTCTGAAATTAGAGTCTCAGAGTGACTTTAAATTAAACATTTCACCAGAAATCCTTCATTACCCTAAAATTATGGGACAAAATCAATGAAAATATCAAATTAAGCTATAAAACCAAGAATTGGAGCCTTTTCAAGATTCTTCCAAGCCCCCAATGTCTTTGGCATGGTTTTTGAATTCATTCAGTTCTTGGCACTTTTAACCTCTGAAACACTTTTGAACTGTTAACCTTGTAAACATCTTTTTTTCTAAACATGCATTGAATTCAATCTTTGAAAATACTTTTTTTTGGTCAAAATACAGATTTTAAAGTGAATTTATGACTGATAGTTTGCACTCCGGGTGTCCTTGTCAGGTTTTCCCATTTGCAGCTGGCTGACCCAGGAAATGTGCACCATCATCTCCCGCTCTGCCTGGTTTTGTCCCCACAGCTTGCTCTCAGGGAATGGGATTTGTTATGTTCAAAAACCAGACCTGGACTTGTTTGTTCTTTCGCCTGGGAGGGATTCCAGGTCTGACAGTTGTAGGGAGTAAATTTGTAGGGAATTATTTATAGGGAATAAACTTGGTATAGAGCATTGGTTAGCAAGCTGTCAGCGCTCCGGACCAGCCTGCACCGAAGTATCAATGCACAGGAGTTTTTCTCTCCTTGCTCTTCCAAAGGCATTACCATGTAAGTGGGTGATCTTCTGAGGAGCCATGTGCATCTCCTGCATGCCAGCACTCCTGCCACTGCTCCCTTCTGATCCTGCTTGTTTCCACCAAAGCACCTTGGACCCCCTGTTCTTCCCATCTTCTCCTCTTCTCCGTGTCTGCTGATTCTTACTTTTTGTGGCTGTTCTTCTCTCCTGTCACAGCAAAGCCACTGCCTGATGTCCTCATGCTGGATTTCCAGAGCCTGAGCTGGGATTGTCGGTGTCACTGCTTGACGGCTGATGTTGGCAGGTCACCTGAGTCACCACTGAATCAACCCAAGCCCCAGCACCTCCCCACTGGAGAGAATTGCCCAACCCAGATAGAGCAGGTCCGCAGCTTCAGGTGTTCCTTCCCTCCCAACACTCCATTTGTCTGTAAGGAACATCTAGTTAGGACCAAGGGTGCAGTAATTATTCCCTCCCGAGTCTGAGGAGAGAAAAGCTGAAGGATTTGATGATGTCTCCCTGAAACACAGGCCCTGAGATGTCCCGCTCTGGGGAGTTGTGCTTTTGGGATCCCTTCAGTCTGGGCACGCTGCTGTTCCAGTGTCACCCCTGGCTGAGGAGCTGCGTGACTGTGTGAAAGGGGAGGCACAGTGGGAGAGGCCACAGCCATGGTTTTCTTTTGGCACAAACCCTGAGAAGTCTCCCTGGCTGTGAGCTGGGCGGTGGCAATGCGATTCGTGACTTCTGGGGTCCTGAACCGAAAGTTCTGGGGGCTGAGAGCTGGGCTTGGTCAGCCTGGAGAAGAGAAGGCTCCTGAAGGGGAGACCTTAGAGCAGCTCCAGTGCCTAAAGGGGCTACAAGAGACCTGAAGAGGGGCTTTGGACAAGGGCCTGTAGGGACAGGGCAAGGGGAATGGCTTCAACCTGCCAGAGGGGAGATTGAGATGAGCTCTTAGGCAGAAGCTCTTCCCTGTGAGGGTGCTGAGGCGCTGGCACAGGGTGCCCAGAGAAGCTGTGGCTGCCCCATCCCTGGCAGTGTTCAAGGCCAGGTTGGACGCAGGGTCTTGGAGCAAGCTGCTCTAGTGGAAGGTGTCCCTGCCCGTGGAACTGGATGAGTTTTGAGGTCCCTTCCAACCCAAACCACTCTGGGGTTCTGTGGTTCTATGAAAAGTGATCACATTTAGAAATTCAGCTCAGATAATGATATCCTCTCAGTGGTGTGAGAGTGAAGGTGGCTAAAATTGATGTTAAGGGTTTGTTACATCTGTGGGAACTCGGAAAGTGAGTGAAGTCTCCCCGCTGTTTCTCACTCTTTGTTTCTGCAGGAGTTATTTTCAGGTCATTTTAACAGCTTTACATTTTCCCCTAACAGAACATCTCCCAGCTCTTGCTTCCTGCCAGAATCGCTGAACACCTCGGTACTGCTCTGCAGAGTGCACAGCCACTGTCGGTAGGAGCTGAGCTCACTTTTATGTCCCCCACTCTGCGGGGCTGAGGATGCCGTTTCCTCCCTGTTCAGAGCTCCCACCAGCAAGAGGGGCTGGAAGACACTGGAGATGGAGCTTCAGCCGCTGTGAGCATTAACCTCTTGGGGAGGCTGGCTGGCTATTTACTGCCTGATGAAAGCCTAACTTCAGGAATAATACCACAATAACCCCAAAGAAGCTAAAATTGCAGGAAAAGATCATCTTTATTAGAGCAGATAGAGCAGTTCAGTACAGGAAAGGTCTAGAACTAATAGAAACGCTAACGCAAATCACAAACTAATCACCACTACATGATCAATCTACCAAAACTCAGTGTGGCCAAGAATTCTCTGTGCTTTAAAACAGTAATTTCCAGCAGTGCAGAGTGGTTCCCCTCTGTTTCAATTCCCGTGTGGTGTCTGCTTTTTCTCACTTTGAGGGTGACATCTGGAGGACTTCAGAGCTGTTTTCTGTCTGCCAGCTTGTCTCTTTTGTCTGCAATAGCACAAAGAGAAAGAACAGTGAATACTTCAGTTTAACACACACACTGCAGTGGGCACTGAGCTTAGTTTATGTCTCATCTCTCATTCGCATCTCTCAGAAGCTTCTTCATAGCATCGATTTGAATCATACATCACCTTTACAATACAGCAGACCTTTAAAAGCTCAAGGCAAGTTTGACTTGCATGTTCATACAGTTCCCCTGAGCTGGCCAAGCTTAAATTCCTTGTACCCTTTCATGTGGGGGGATGATTAACCCTTTTGAGCTTTACTTGGTCTTTTCTGTAGCATAGTCTCAGCTTTTTTTTGGATGTGTAACATCTTTTAAGGACTGAAATTTGCCAAATTCTGCCCAGAGTCATAATTTGTTACTTCTCAGATCTTTTTTTGTGACACAAATCAGTGCAGCAGCCCAGTCTCTATAATGGACACAACTGCCGTAATGTACAATGTAAAGGTTTCCTGAAAGAGCAGGGATTCTTACCAGCAGTTCCAGAAGAGGAGCCAAACATCCTGTAGAACAGAGAGAACAGTTGAAAGGAAACACATTAAATGCTGCCTGGGATGAGGCTGCATGAAAGCAAATTCTCTACAATCAGTCGGGCACATTTTGTGTATGGACAGTGAAGGGATGGTCATCTCCGTGCTCTCCCTTTCTGCTCAGGAGAGGGAATTGTTGCAGGAAGCATCTTAACAAATGCGGTGGGAAAATAAACTTATGGAAAAGGAGGAATAGAGGAAGTAAAAATCTTTCAACTCCTTCTTTTTGTTCCAGATTATGAGATATTTTCCTCCTTGAGGCTTTCTGGGAAGTGGCAGTAACTGGGTTCCCATGTGGGAGGTCCACTCCATGGCTGGCTGCCATGGCTTGTCTGCCCTCCCTTGAGAGCATCCTCTTCCACACGGATTACTCTGAGGCAAGAGCTATTTAACTGGTAACGGGAAGTTTATGAGACCTTGGTGTTAATCCTTCTGTTCTGTAAAACAGTACTGGCTGCACTGTTTCCTGAGTGTCAGGCAGACAGTTACGAGTTCCCACTTTAACTGTTAGCTGGGTTTAACCTCTAGTGCTGCTCGTCATTTGTCTTTTTGTTTAGCAGCTCTTTGAGGAGCTCAATGTGAATGGAAATTATAGCATTCTAGCTCCACCATGGTCCAGAAAAACTGTAGAAGCCCAGGGCTGTTTCAGGTTGTATTTCCTGTGGTGCTGTGGCTAAGGAGCACCATGGCATGGGGCTAAGCAGAAAGGTTTTCTGCAGTGAGCAGTTACTTACTGGGACTCCTGGCCTTCCAGGAGCTGGCGATAAGTAGTAATCTCTTGCTCAAGTCGAGTCTTGATATCCATGAGGATCTTGTACTCGGTGTTCTGACGCTCCATGTCCCCTCGGAGCTCAGCCAGCTGCGCCTCGACTGTGCCAATGAGGCCCTGGATCTGCGCGAGCTGCGCGCTGTATCGCCCCTCCGTGTCTGCCAGGGTGCTCTCCAGAGCCGCTTTCTGCGTGCAGGGGAGTGGAGGGAGACCACAAAAAGGTTGCAGCCGGATGCAGGGCTGTGTGGAGGGAGGGGAATACGTGTGGCTCCAGGTGGGATGCCCATGCAGTGTGAATTGTAACGTACCATGCTGAGCTGGGACTGAAGTTCTATCTCCAGTCCTTGGAGGGTGCGTCTCAGGTCAGTGACTTCAGACTGGCTACTCTGAAGTTGCTCAGTGTTGATAGCGACTTCCCGGTTCAGCTCCTCAGTCTGAAACAGAGAACACATTACAGGAGAAATATGGGGCCTCCAAGCAGAGGCCCTAAGGCTTTCTCAGCAGTTTTGTTCCCTGGATTGCCCTGGTATTTGTACAGTGGGGAGATTTTTCTACCTTGCTGTGGAACCAGGCCTCAGCATCCTTCCTGTTCTTCTCAGCCATGACTTCATACTGGTCTCTCATGTCAGCCAGGATCTTGGACAGGTCGATGCCTGGAGCAGAGTCCAGTTCAACACTGACTTCGCCAGCTATTTGCCCTCCCAGGGCACTCATTTCCTGTGTGGACATGGCAAAGGAAGACAAAGGAGGGTACAGTCATAAACTGAAAACATACGAACCTTCCATTCTTTCTGACTGATTCCCCTTGAATACTTGCAAGTGGATCTTTAGTTTCCCAGTCTACACAGAAACCTTTCCTTCGCTGTTGGAGAGCCCAGGGCAATCCTGGGGGACTCCCCATTTAAACATGCTGCTTTTCTAATGTCACTTTCACAGTTTTTCTCACCTCCTCGTGGTTCTTCTTGAGGTAGGCCAGCTCCTCCTTCAGGTTCTCAATCTGCAGCTCCAGGTCTGCCCTGGCCAGGGTCAGCTCATCCAGGACCCTGCGCAGGCCGTTGATGTCAGCCTCCACACTCATGCGCAGAGCCTGCTCCGTCTCAAACCTCGACAAAGCAAAGCCAAGCTGCTCAGGTGAGCTGACTGAGCCAGCGCACCATCACACGCGTCACTTGCTCTAAGTGGTTCTGGGTTTGTGGGGTTTGTGATGTAGCAAATGTTGCCCAGCATTAAACTTTTCTCCATGTATCTTACACCATACAAAATTTTCCGTGGTGGAGATGGTGCTTTAAGCAAATACATAAAGGGCTGAACTTCCAAGGACTGGTTCAAACTAGTGCTCATACAGAGGTTTTATAGGCATTCCTTTCTCTTTCACAGCCGCTGCCCTTTGGCTCAGCGAGGGTTTTTACCTTTTTCCTGTGAGAAATGACTCACTTGGTTTTGAAGTCGTCGGCGGCCAGCCTGGCATTGTCAATCTGCAGGACCATCCTTGCGTTGTCGATAGTGGCATCAAGGATCTACAAACAAAAGGAGTTCATTGCTGAGGCCGAGACAACTGTGTGTGTTATCTTCTGCCCTGATGCGAAGAGAAAAGAGTTAAGATCCTGGTTCACTTACAGCTGCACCAAATAAAAGTGTGTTTCATTTGGTCTTGGTAGGGAAGTATCAATGATCTACAACAAATACATAGCATAGGTTTATCACCACACTTTAGCTGCGAGTGTTGGGTATGGGTACATCCTCTTCCTCTTGTCTGACATGTGAAGAGGCTCTTAGCTGCAGGTCCCACAGTGAGACATAACCACGTGCTGTCTTAGAGAGAGGACTTCGGTGAGCCTGGGGTAGGACTGCAGCAAGGAGCCTGCTCCCTGCAGAGCTGCAGGGCAGCCAGGCCTGCAGACTCCTGCTAGCAGAAGCTGTTCTCATGACATGTTTGCTTAGCAGTGGGAAGTGATTACAAGGTCTGTATGGTTTTAAGACAAATGCCATTTTTGTGTATCATAAACTGTATGAGGTCATATTCCATTTGCCCGGTCTCTGAACATGTTTTTATTTCCTAGGCTATCCAGGACAGTGTTTATTGATTCTTCTAATGCCTCATGAAAGCCTCTGCAGGAAATTTTGTTTATTTAGAGATAATCCCTGTTAATTTTTACCTAGAAATCACGTCTGGTTTTACCTGCCACTTTGAAAACTGAAAAGGTCACCCACAAAGCCATCAGGAGCAACATTTTCTCTCCCCTAACTAAGGGGAGTAAAAGACCTAAGGAGAAGATCTCATTGCCAGTTCTGCCTGTCCCGTTAGCTCAGGTTCCAATTCAGTGCAGAATGTGAATGAGTGAAGCAAGGAGAAAGTGTGGGAATGGTCACGACCTCCAGGCTGAGCTGGGAAAACCGAACCTCCAGTTTTCATTCATTTATTTATATAGCTTAATCAGCTGCTACCTCTGTTTTCCAGGGTGTGCATCATCTCCAGGTAATCTGTTATCAGGTACCCATGAGCTGTTGGGGCAAATCCTACGTTTAGATGTGGATTGATACTACATGTCTGCCACTTCCTTCTTGCATAAGTCAAACGTTTCAGCACCCACACTGCAATACTTCAGTTCCAAGCTTAAGGAAGTGAAGCGTGAAAGAAAAATAAACCTGTGATGGTGAAATCTTGAGCCACTATCTCCACATTTACAAAACTACTTCACAGCTTTGTGTTGTTCCTGTTAAAGCAGTGTACGTGCCTTAGGTTCTTCAAGCTGTGTGGCATGTGGCACCTTACAGAGGTGGGCAGGTTGCTGCACTCTTTGACTCTATATTTATCAGAATATATCTGGTCATGCATCTATTCAAAAGGTCATATACATGTAGATGACCAGCAAGTGTGTATATGTGTGCATATATAAATACACAGATGCTTTTATCAGAGAATTAAGTACTAAGGCATCTCAGGCTGGCTGCTTTGCGCATCCTCTTGGCTAATACTTGAAGAGTGTGTAATTCCGTGCTGGTAATTTCCTTTCCTTGCCCAGTCCCTGCATACTCATTTCATCCTCCTCTCCTTTCCAGACACTGCAATGCCTTCTGGGTGTGCTCAGGTTTTTGTGCTTCCCACCGAAGTGCAAATCTAAGATGATTTGAAATGAATATTAGCACCTACCTTGTCTCGAAGGTCTTCAATAGTGTTGTAATAAGCACTGTAGTCCCGAGCTGGGCCTGGGCCTTGTTTTTGGTACCAATCTCGAATTTTAGTTTCAAGATCCGAGTTGGCCTCTTCCAGAGCTCGCACCTTCTCCAGGTAGGATGCGAGGCGCTCGTTCAGGCTCTGCATTGTTGCCTTTTCATTGCCAGAGAGGAGGCCATCCACACCACCCAGACCTCCACCAACCCCACCACTAAAGCTGCTGCTGTAACTGCTTCCATATCCCCCTCCCAAGCTGCTTCCTAGGCCAGAAGAGACAAACCTAGCAGAAGAGACTGACACCCCCCGTCCACCAGAGCCCCCATGGATGCTGGGGGCCCTGAAGGAGCCTCCGAAGCGGGTTGAGGAGATGCCAGGTCCCCCTGCCACTGAAGAGGAAAACTGCCTGAAGCTGTAACTGGCCATGGTAAGAAGCAGCAAGGACCTGACCAAAGCTCGGCTCCCACAGTCGGTGATCCTGCAGCAGGAGTGTCTCTGCTCCCCCAGCCCAGCTCTTTTATGCCTGCTACAATGGGAGTTGTCTCCAGAATGTGTTATCTGAGACCCATGGAATTTATCAGCCTTCAGCCTCCTGCCAGCACGGCAATCCCTCTCATTGGTCAGCAGCAGTGCAGTGGGCTGTTTCTTTCCCAAATACCTTCACATACAGGTGCTGATTCCCTCCCCCTGACTGCTGCCTCTTGAGGCAGAAGGTGGGGTTCAGAGCAGGTCCCCCCCGTGCGGGAAGCATTCTTCAGTCTGGTTACAGTTTAGCCACATGGAGACAAAGGGCTGGAGTGTGCGTCCCGCTGCAGCCAGCGCCTGCCCACAGCCAAGGCACACAAAGACTTTCTTCATGTGATCTCAGGAAAGAGTTTTAATCCAGAGGGAGTTGGTAATCATTAGACTGATAACAGAGCTTGAAAGGAGCCCGAATGGTGAACAGCGTGTGTGGACCTGGATGAAACAGGTTCCCACCCCTCTGTATTCCTTACTTCCCCTCAGAAAACCTCTTTCAGAAGTAACATCTTCACTGTTTCTTTCTGCTCCTTGTTCCTTTTGGGCGGACAGTAGACAAGGGGGCTGACAGAGAGCATGCCTGGTCTGAAGGATCCTGGTTTTCCTCAGAGGAGCTCTTTCAAGGAGGAGGAAGTGAGCTGCCCTTCAGGGAGGCACCAGAACCAGCAGGAATTCTGCTACCCCCAAGTGTTCCCCCTAAACAGAACTTTGAGGCACGGATGCATGGAGTGATGTTTCAATGAGAAATCCATTTCATACCAACAGAAAGAACTAAAGATAAGCCAAGTGAAATGAGCACTCGGTGCGGGGGCCCTTGTGCACCACCCATTAGTGCTGTGCTCATTGTGTACGGAGAGAAATGTCCAACTGCAGGGCAAATACAGGGAGGGTAAAAGAACAAATACACAGACTGGAAGCTGGCCAAGGCACCTGCTCAGCAGCCCCGTTGGCCTGTGTCTAATTCTGAGGCTGGAGCAGGAAGAGGGGTTGTGCAGTGACTCAGGCACACAATGTAGTACTTGATACATACAAGTACAATGTGTAAACCAAGCTCCATTGGGCTGTGCAGCCCGGGCACAGCACAGTCCAGTGCATTTCTTTCTGCAGAGGCTGTGCAGCCTTTCCTAAGGTGTACAGGAACCCTTCAGTTTGTCATTCAGATCTGTAGATCTGAGTGTCCTCCTCAGCCCTGGGTAGGAAAAACCAGCCCAGCAGGTAACTGTTCCAAGGCTTGTGCATAGGTGGAAT
The DNA here is from genome assembly GCA_039720435.1 of Amazona ochrocephala. NCBI lineage: Eukaryota > Metazoa > Chordata > Aves > Psittaciformes > Psittacidae > Amazona > Amazona ochrocephala. Next base: position 3,676,227 of record CM077897.1, read on the forward strand.
AATAGCAGCAGACAGTTACAGTCTGCCTGCAGACAGAAGGAGAGCTTCAGAAGAACAGGTATTTCATTGTTAAACATTAAATCCACAGTTAGAATATACCATGTGCTTTTCTTCACTGAACAGCCATGCGAGAAGCTTAAAGAAGAACAGATACCAGTGTAGTCTGCTTCATCTCTTGCTGCAGGGAGAGAGGAACATCCTTCCCCCTTGATGCTCCTGCCTTGACTCCCATGCCAGGACCTCAAAGTAGTGTATTTTGGGATTTGCAAAATAAAATGCACGTGTATGATGCTGCATAATATTTTATGATCCAGTTCATGAGAGCTGGGCTCTGGAAGTGCTCTGCAGGCCCTCTGATACCCCTGAGTGAAGCAGCAATAGGCTGCACTGAGAGAACACTGACAGCGTGGGACAGCACGTTGGGTTTGCTTCAACACATGGGGAGCAAGTTCCCCCCGCCTGAGCTGTAATTCTTCATGGCAGCTTGGAGGTACACCTGGAAGTGTCAGGAGAGGAGCAGCTTGGGAGGCACTGGCAAACGGAGTAACTATGGAGTCTTATTTATAGCACCAAATGTATCCTAAGCTTCCAGTATCAAATCAGTCTCTCAAGCGGCATTTTCACTAAAACTGCATCCTAAACTTTCAGAAAGCTTTTGTTTTCTTTTAACTTTCCCTCTGTCTTTTACCTCCATGGCTGCATGTGCTTGGTTTGGTTTGGACTCTCTGAAGGTGATAGCATAAACTTAAAAGCTTGGAAAAGCCTTTAGTGCGGCTAAGTGTTTGCTAAGAAAGAATGTGCTTTTATCATTCCACGTAGGTCTTTTTTTCTCCCACTGCAATAAACCTGATTTATTACAGGGTCAGCTTTTCCCTAAAGAAAATACAAGGAACGGCTAACAGAGGGAATTTCCTTTATCTGCCTCTTATCTGAGGGAGATAAGCACATGAAGGAGAGACGCATTCTTTCAGGTAAAGTCATTCAGGAGGCTGGTGGGAGCAGCCACAGCTCAGCTCCTGCCTGTGGCCTGGTTCTGCTTCTCCTTTGCCTGCTCTGTGTTACTTGTCCCTGCTGCTCTGTCCGTGTTCACATTATTTCAGGGTATTTTTATTCATTGCCCTGAAAACCATTTTTTATTGTCCTTGAGTGGCACTGGTGTATACTTCACTGTTGTCACAGCCTGCTAAATTTGCTTCTAGGGATTGCCAATGCGCTTACAATGAAATGAACTCTGTGAACATTCTAACCTACTTTATCAGTGCCTGAGATTCCACAGATGCCTCTGTGGACGAGTGAGCAAAGCCAGGTTATCGTTCTGAATTCACCGTGTAAATCTTCAAGTGTTTATCCCTTCTGAGCATTCATTCTTTCTGCCTCTGCTTCCATCAGTGAGAATGGGCTTCTGGACTCTCCTGTGTGCACGTTCTCAGTCTTCATCTCTTGCTCATGAAAGCTTTGGCTGTCCCACCCTGCTGATCATGTCATTTGCCTTCGTAAAACGCCGGCTTTACACGCTTTGCGCTCCTCCTGAAGATCATGGCCATGAAACCCTCGAATCACTTTAATTCAAACACAAGACTTTCTGGTTTGTTTTTCCTTTAACCTTGTCGTGGGCAGGACCAATGATAGCAGGAAGTCCTCTGCAGCTAGGACTAAACTAGCGGTTTTGAATGTCAGCTGGAGCTACAATTCTTGGCTTTCGTGCTTTTATATCCCATCATTAATCTTTTTCTTAATCCTCACAAGCCTCATGTTGCCATCTTTTCACTGAATGTGCCAGCAGATCCAAAGACAAGAGCGTTGATGTGCTGCGAGGCAGGTCCCAGCACATGCACCTGGCTGGGAGCAGTAGGAAGGAGGGGGTGCAGGGGCAGGGAGCAGCAATGTTCTCTTCCTCAGAAATGCTGGTTTTGCAAAGCAGAGGGAATGTGATTTGGTGGAGAGACATGCACGAGGTGCCCTGTTTCTGTAGTGAAAGGGATGAGAAGTGAGGTCCTGGAAGGGATCAGCATGAGGAAAACGCAGCAGATCATAAAGAACTCAAACACTTCAGTAACTGAGGGCAGTGTAAATACTTGAATATCTTGAAGCTGGACATGGTGTGTGCTTTTGCAATACCTCAGTATTGTCTCTGTTTCCCTAGAAACAGAAATACCTTTAAACTCTTGACTTCCCTCTCAATCCAGAACTACAATTCTAGTGCACATCACGGAGTGAAGTGCCTGAGCTAGGAAAGGAAATAGATTTTCTTCTAGCAGGATTAAAACTGCTGTGGGAAGAAAGGATCAGTTAAGACCCCGAGCTCTGATGAGTGAAAGATAAGTCACTGGCTCTAGTTTTATGCTTCCTTTACGCTGTTATCTGGCTGGTAAATCTCAGCAAGGTATGATGGGGCTGGAAACTATTACTGAGTGCAAGGTCTAACTGCTGAGAGGCCGGGTTCCAAAAGTCAGGTTTCTGCAGGCAGCTCAACAGGCAGTGCCAAAAGCAAATAGACTGAACCTGTCCCTGGCTTCAGAGGAAGAAAGTCTCTGTTGGATGCTGGCCGGGCCAGCTGCAGCGCTGCCTGATTCACATGCAGGAGGGGCCGGGGGGTTTCCTATAGGCCACATGGAAAATTCCTCCTAAACAAAATATAATCCCAGACTTGATAGAAAAATAGAGGAGGTGGGATTTATGCACAGAGAGATTCTGTTTGTGTCTGTAAAACATTCGGAGAGCACACTAGTGTTTCTATTATTTATATCTATGGTTATGGGTTCCTATGTTTGCACAGATTTGTATTCATATGCCCATATGTTATTATTTCTGTTAATAATTTTATGAGAACATATTCTGGTCGTTGTGACAATCCACAGCTTCCAGTAAGGGAAGAGATTTTGCTGGGTGAGCATGAAACATGTGCTGGATCAAACTGGAAAATGAGGAGCTCTTTGTACCCTGCTGATGGATCCTCTCAGCTGGGCTGGGGCTCTGCTGATCCTGCAGTGGTTTCACACTGGCTTTTGCTTGAGAGAAGTTCTTAGGGTCTCCATATCTCTGTTTGTTTCAGTGAGATAACCCAGTTCTGTTGCTCTGTGAGGGCAGGTCCTGGAGCCGATGGTTCGAGGAGCTGCTGCCAGGGAGGTGTTTTAAACCAGCTTCTTCTCCTGCTGACTGTCAGCTCACAGGAAGCACATTCAGCAGCCCTGGGGTGCCAGCCCGGTGTGGGCTCACAGCCCTGGGGACAGGAAGGGGGGTTTCAAACTGCGCTGAACAGCCTGCTCTGTTTCAAACAGGAGTAGCTCACAGGCAGTGTCACAGTCAGTGTGTTTTGGGTGCGTTCCCTTCCTGGGCAGCCCTGGCACTGGGACCTGTGGTTTTCTACCAGCCTCAGACACTTGGATTTAGCTTTTAATCTTTCTTTAAGCAAGAAGTAAGGTCTGTGCTGGCTGCCTGGATGTTCAGGGCAGCCCATCACCCCCAAATCAAGCTGATTGGAATACCTGCTTAGTGCCTTTTCACTCTTTTCTAATGGGTTCATCTTCAACAACTAATAAAACCTCTGGGGTTCTGCTGACGTGATTCCTAAGAGCATTTTCAACAGAAAGGAAGCATCAACTTTTGTTTAAAATCTTCTTGTTTGTGTGGAATCCCAATGAACTTTCTGGTACTGCTGTAACTTTTGACAGCCTGACATGGGGTTGTGGGAAAGGACTGAACTCACAGGAGAAACGTTGTATGAATAAGGCTGTGAACACCTTTGATCCACAGCCTGGCTCCGGCTGCCAGGGCTGGAGAGCGCTGGAGCGTGTGCCAGGGGAAAGGTGTTCCCTGGAGCCAGCCTTCGCACGGCAGCTCCGAGCGTGGGCTCCTAAATGTGGCTCATTAGGAGTAATTGCAGCCTCCATAAACTTCTCTTCAGGCAGCGCTAAACCAGTTATGGAAGTCAGCCCCAGCACTCTTGGAACTGCACGTTCACTGTAGCAGCCATCAGAGAGCATTTGCTCTTGATGCCTGTCATAGGCTGAGAATACTTCAGGAATGAGGAGGTTTGTTGGGATGTTTTGTAGTGCATGAAACTTCATAGAAATGTCTCACTTGGAACACAGGAAGGATTTGCCTACAGGAAGGTTTGTGCTTGCTTAACTTGCCTGCTGCTGTTTGCATGATGACCGTAGGCTGGTTAATGTGAGAAGTATCATAGAAGTAGCTTCCTTTCACCTGATTTTTTACCAGAGGCGCAGTCGATCAGATTCTGTTTCCATCCCTTGAGGTGGGGAGTGCCAGGGGGACCCTGTCCTGCAGGGGCTGAGTGGAGTGCAGGGGCCTGGCCAGGCTGTGCCTGGGGGTCCTTGAAGCTGGGGAGTGCAAGAGACAAAGCTGCGAGACCCAGGAGCAACAGGCTGCTGTGCCTGTCAGCCTTTGGAAACAGCAGCGTTCCCATGGGACTAGGTCCTGCATGGCCCCATCCAGCATGAGCCCCTCGGAGAATTCGGTCCACTCATTTCAGGTTCGTGGTTTGGTTTCTTCTTTATTTCCTCCTCTCATCTTCAGCAAACCTCCTGAAAATGTTGCATTGTGCAGGTGGGGATGATTAATTTCCAGAATGAAGAAACTCAAACACACCCAAAGATTATAACGTCCAAAACCTTTGGCAGCAGTGACAGCGCCGAATGTCGGTATCTCCACAGTCCCCCCTACAGGCCTCCTTTTTAAACACAGCAGCATTTAACTCAACCTCGTCCTTAACAAACTCCTGCACCTCGCCAGGCTCCTGGCTGGCTGCACCAGGCCCTCTCGCTGCTAAATGAGTTGGCAATGGACACAAAGCAAATTCAGCGCTAACTCAATGCATGAATGGACAATCCAGGGGGTTTGGACTGAATCTGAAGCTGATTTCAGATGGAATTAACTCCAAACCTTCAGGCAGAATTATGTGAAATGTGTTTTTCTTTGTCCCTTGTAAAGAATTCATTTCTAGTCTTTTTACTGCCTGTTTGGTTTATTACCCCCTCGGTATCACAGTATTACTGCTGTGAAAAACATATCAATTTTATTCTTATTGGAGCTATTCTTGCCTTGGCCCAACCACTTCCCAGGTGTGAGGCCTGAATTTAACTTCGAGACTGTTTTGAACAGTTTCTGTCCCAGATCCTGTGGTATGTTTTCTGTATTTGTCACTAGAGGATGCTGTGGGACCCGCCGTGCTCTGTGGCTGACTCAGACGAAGCCAGTCCCTCGTACTGTGTTCTGCTGTGGGGTTAGTCAGGGGAGCAGAGCTGCATTCCCTGGTGTCAACGCTGCCAATGCAAACTGGTTCCAGCTCACCCTGTCTTGTTGTGATGGGGTTTGATCTTACAGTAGGCAGATTAAGTCCTGACTGGTAACTCCACCAAGTAAAGCCAGAGGAAACCCGGAAGTGTGCTCAGCTCGGCTCAACCCAGCTCCTTTCTGGTGTCAGAAACATTCTTTCTATTCCAGCTATGGTCAGAGCAGGTATTTCATCCCACAGTCCATTCTAGCTGGCTGATGCTGAGGTTTCAGCCGGATTTTTGAGGTAATTAGCAGTGGTCGATATGAGAAGTAACATGGAGCATAAAGCAGAACATGAGCCTCTGGTAGCTTGGTCAGAGCATGAGTCCTGCTGTGACTCACGGGAGAGGCATTTTTGCTTTGACTTTACAAATCTCCTTTGTTTTCTAGGGAAATAGTTTCTCTGACTCATCTCTCTTTACTGCTGTGCTGAAACCTCAGATTTGGTTTGTAGCATATCGAGAGTTTGATGCCTTTCTAAATAAATTATCCAGGAAGGTGATATTTTCCGTGACCTGAACCTCTTTGCAGACCAATGGGCAAGTGGGAAGCTATTCGGCAGAATGAAAATTGCTTATTATGCTGCTCAGAGAGCAATGGAGCTTGTGAGACCCACCTGCGTTCCTGGGCGCTGAGTCACCCACCCAGAGGTGGTGGACCCTGTTCATCTGCTTTTTCCCACTGCAGATCAAAGGGTAAAGCACAGATCTGTGGGGTTTGAGTGAGATATTGCACCCATTTGTCTTCCTCTGTCGAGCGCAAAGAATGTCAGTGTGTTATGGGAAGGGGAGCAAATTTACTAGGAATGGTTGAGCCTTGCCTCTGCCCTGCCGCCCTCCAGCCATCCCTCCGGAACACTTAGAACCATGGAGCTGGGAATACTGGCCTAGGCAACAAGAGAACACAGTTCGCTTATGTGGAATCAGCAGATAAAGGACCCGAACCCAGATCATCCAGCATGTCAGGAGGAATAATCCGAACAATGGAACTTAGTGTTATAAGGAGAACTTTTCACGCTGATCACCCATTTCCTGAGCAAATCCTTTGCTTTTATTGAACAAGTTTAGGAAGAGCCCCTGTCTGGAAGCTGCCAGGAGAGGATTGAGTTCTCCTTCAGTGACCCAAGTGAACATGGGTTTGATTTGACAAAAATTGCATGAAATGTTGGGGTTAATTTATCGTCGTTGTTTCCGATCTGCTGCTGAACCGGCAGATCAGGGACTCGCGCAGCTCTTGGATGCACCCTCTGGAAAGGGGCTTCACCCCTCCCTTGTTCTTCCTCCAGGTGTCGCTCTTGAGTTTAACGTGAGTGTCTTCCTTCCCCTCCGATCTTTTATCCCTCCATCATCTGATTGAGTTAGGATACACACATTTCTGTGCGACCATCTTACATATACACCCAACCTTAATTCCTCCCTGAAGATCTGTCTCATTTAAATACAATATTAATATACCAAAGAGATTGCCAGATGCCGTTTTCTTTGCATTGCAGAAAAGTTTTATTAGAGGCAGAAAGTACATCACCAACTGCACTGCAGAGACGTGCACGTGCATACGGTGACCGCACATGAAGCGCAGTATAAAGGGAAAAAAGAGATAATTTTAGGAGAGTCCTAGGAATGTTTCATCGTGACTCCATGGATAACATATGCAGGGCGGTGTGTGCTGAGCAGGGGCGCAGTGCTGCTGTGTTTGGTGTTCTTGTGGCTTCTTCAATCAGGGAAGACCAGTGCATCGGTGGTGTCTTAGTACACTCTTGACTGCCCTGTGGAATGGAAGAAGAAAGCGTTGCTCTGATGGGGAAATCTAGAGTCTCTTGCAGCACTGATATTTCAAATGTATCCAGTATTTAAATGACCATCTCTGTTAGCAAAAGCCAGGGAAAGGAGCTTAGCCTGTTCCTGTAACTGCAGCTAAAACACCTTGAAATTAAGAGATTAGATTGTGACTGCTTTAATCCCCATTGTGCTTGCAAAAGGAGTAGTACCAGCAGGAAAAGGGATGAGCCACAAAATATGAAAGCCACGGAAACAGGGTAAATCAGGATTCTCTTTGGAACATTTTCTTACCTGCCTTGTCACCAGATTGCCCATGAGAGTAGGAAGTAGAATAAGAAGTGTGGGAGGACACTCCACCTCCTTGGAGAGCTCCTTGAGATGTTCTGTGCAAGGAAAAGAGATTTAATGAAGAGAATGATAAATACATTCACAAACAGCTGCTGTGACCTGATATTCAGGTAACAGCTCAGCCTTTCCTGGAGCTTGCCAGTACTTCTGTATGTTGTATATTTTGTTCCCTTCAGCTCTATTTCCATAGCAAATGGTAGAAGCAGAAATACCAAAAGCCTGTAGAAATAATTCTTATCCTCTCCCAGCCCAGCTGTGCTTGCCCATCTGCTTATAGAAGGCAGCACAGGGCAGTTTGGTTTCCTCTGAAGGAATCACTCTGCACAAAACAGGCCAAAAGGAACAGATGAACTAAACATGTCGCTGTGTGCTCTGCATTTTCCTCTATGTTTGATGTGCTTGGTAAGTTTATGTTATACACATTTCAGTGCAGATCCTGAGAAAATATCTGTTGTATTTAGATTTCAACTACAGACTGGTAAAATTCTGCTCTGGCTTCCTTGAGTCCTGGTAAAGAAAAGGTTGTGGTAGGATTTATGCCCTTATTTGCAAACAGAATACATACACAATGTCCTGCTGTCCCTCCTGCAGCAGAGCCCGGTACTGAGCAATCTCCTGCTCCAGGCGGGTCTTGATGCCCAGGAGCATCTTGTACTCCTGGTTCTGACTCTCCATCTCACAGCGGATGCTGGCCAGCTCCTCCTCTACACAGTTAATCTGCCCTTGGATCTGTTGCAGCAGCAAGCCGTAGCGAGATTCGGTTTCTGCCAAGGAGTTCTCCAGAGAGCCTTTCTGGAAGTGGAATGCAGGAGTTGAGGAGCAGAGCTGTCGCGTGCCCGCTGCGAGGAGGGAAGGGCCCTCAGGCATCGTGCCCCACGTACCGTGCTGAGCTGCGCCTGCAGCTCGATCTCCAGGTTCTGCATGTCGCGCCTGAGCTCGGTGAGCTGGTGGCTGCTTGTCTGGATGTCCTGGCTGCTGGACGTGACCTGACGGTTGACTTCCTCGATCTGCAGGGGACAGACGCCACGCAGAGTTTGTGGGGGAGAAAGTGCCTCCAGGGAGCAGAGTGGCTGAGTGAGAGGCGAGAGCCGGGGAGCCTCTCCCTTTCAGCCTGTCCTCATGGAGACGGCCAAGTCACTGCTGCATAGATGCTGACATTCCACCCACCTTTGCCCCAGTCATTGCTCCCTACATCAGGGCCGCGTCCGTGCTCCGTGATGGGAGCAGAGGCATTGCTACATACCTTGACTTCATACCACTGCTCCACCTCTCTGCGGTTCTTGTCAATGATCTGCTCGTATTCGTTCCTGAGGTCGTTCAGTATCTTTGTCAGGTCTTGGCCAGGGGCAGCATTGACCTCCACACTCACATCGCCTCCCGTCTGAGACTGCAGCTGCCTCATCTCCTGCAGAGAATGGAAAGAGAGAAGCAGAGAGGGCAGGTCATTGCTTGTGTTGGGTCTGCGGTGAGAGCAGTGTGAAGCACAAAGACACATGAGGTTAGGCTGAATTGCCTTGATATGTGGCTTTGGGAACCCTGAAGAATCATACCTCCTCATGATTTCTCTTAAGAGCAATCAGCTCATCCTTCAGGGACTCAAGCTCGGATTCCAGGGAAGACCGAGTGCGAGTGAGATCATCCAGGATGTTTCTCAAGCCATTAATGTCAGCCTCCACAGTCTGACGGATGACCAACTCATTCTCATACCTGCACGAAGGAAAAAAGCAGCATTACACATTCATTTATTGCAGTCTGTAGGCTTGATCACACCACTCGGGGCAGGTTTCATACCCTGCTTTTGGGAGTCCCTTAAGATTCATGAAATGAGCAACATGAGAGGTTCCAGAGAGGTACTCACTTCATCCGGAAGTCATCAGCCGTCATCTTGCTGTTATCAATGTCCAGAACCATTTTGTTATTGTCCACTGTGGCAGCAATGATCTACAGAAGGAAAAGATGGAGAGAAGTCTTTTTGTGTCCCAGACTTCCAGGAGAAGAAGAAAGAAGGCCCAAAGCTTTGGTAGGGTGTTTTTGAGGGTCTTGGAATTGTTCCCTGCAGTTATACAGGGCCCACAGAAAGTTATGCCGTGCCACAAGGAGTGGTGTGTGCAAGGTTTTGGCTTCCCCAAACATTCCAAGAAAAGAATGTATTGATAGGGAAGGAAGAGAAGAACTTTTGTGCTGGGAGATGCCCAACATTCTGGGCTTCTTCACTCTGGGTGCATAAGGAACCGTCCTTATACACTGTCCCTGATGCTGTAACATGTCTCATTTACAGACAAAGCTGATTGTAAGGACAGACTTTGGTCCTTCCAGCTGGTTACTGATGCTGTCCTACCTGGTTCTGAAGTTGTTCAATGGTATCGTAGTAGGAGCTGTAGTCCTTCGAAACACTAGGAGCTTGTTTCCTGTACCACTCCCGGATGTGGTGCTCCAGCTGAGCATTTTCTTCCTCCAGCCTTCGCACCTTGTCCAGGTAGCTGGCCAGGCGGTCATTGAGGTTCTGCATGGTGACCTTCTCATTGCCATTGAGCAGGAGGTCCCCTCCGGCACCAAAGCTTCCCGCAAAGCCGCCACCAAAGCCCCCTCCCATGCAACCCCCAAAGCCCCCAGTGAGGCTGCCTGCGCTCATGCCCCCGCCATAGACAGTGCCACACGCGCCCCCCCCATAGCTGCCCCCGCCGACGACAGAGGAGGCGTAGCGCCTGCAGGAGACGGAGGAGCTCCTGCCGCTGCCACCACCACAGGCACCGCCGCCGCCGCCGCTGCGGTAAGAGGTGCTGGATGTTCTCTTGATGCTGCAGCTCATGGTGGAAGGAATCAGAGATGCAGCCCCAAAGACAAAGCCCGCTGCAAGCTTGCTGGAGACAGTGCGAGTGCAGGCTGTGTCCTCACTGAGGGCATTTATAGCCTGCTGGGTGGGTGTCAGCTGAAGGCAGCCCAGCTTCCCAGGAGGTTTGCCAGCCCCAGTGCTCATGCCAAAAGTGATGTGCTAAGGGGAATTTCTTTTGGGGCTTGGGACAGCCCTCCCCAGAGGTATTGTGTCTGTGTGCTGATTCACCTGAAACACACACTGTAATTTCAGGTGGGTGGCTGTGTGTTAGATTTTGTTTCAGATAGTGTGTTGCTGGCTACTTAGTGAGAGACTCATTTTAATGGTTCTTCTTTGTTCTTTGGAGTCATTTTTTGTCCGCAAGTAGGTGGTGAAAGCACCACCTAGTTACTCTGTTTTAATGTCAGAGTTGAAGGAATATGAACTCAGGCACCCCAGGAGTGAGTCTTGTTCCATTTTACCTCCAGTACTGCCAGTGACTGACCATTTAGAAATGGAATCTCTATGAATTTAGGTCCTTCTCTACAAAGAAAGCTCACCCTGGGTGCTGCCTTTCAGAGTGCTTCATGGTAAATCTCGATGGAATAACCTCTGTAGAAGCAATGGTATTTCTGTTAGTATCACTTCCAGCAATTAACCTCTCACACAGTGATGGACACGTAATGATGGAGTTTTGAAGTGGTGATTTGTGCAAATTTCCCTCCACTCACAGATTGTTTTACACTGAAATAGATGTCTATGATGGGTAAGACATCACTGACTCTGGCCTGGGAGAGGAGAGCGAAAGGATTCATCTTTTCCACTTAGCAGAATGGAGGCTCAGGTGTTTATCAGCTTGCTCTGCAGGAAGGAGCTACCAGGCCTCTGTAAGGTAAAGGACAGCCCTGCTCCCCACATAAGAAAGGCACCATCTGTGTTTGGGTGTATTTTAGCTGGAGACTAAGGGGAGCTTTTTATCTATGGAAGGCAAAAGGGTCTGTAAGCTGACTCCATTAAGGAAACTTTGGATGGAAAAGAAAAAGAGTTTTGAGATTGACTGCGATCCACTGATGGCAGGGGTTTTATCCTCATAGCAGAGACGGCCCTCATGACCCTTTTGGTCCCCTCACCCTCTCTCATGTCTCTCTAACGTTGCAACTCCTGGAAAACATCAGTTTTAAGCCTCTTAAGACAAGGGGCATCTTTAGAGGAGAGTTAGCCTTTGGTGAGACTTCGTCTCAATGTTCCTAGCTCATTTCACTATTCGTTTCTGCATTTATGATCTCGCTTACACAGTTTGCAGCTGGGGCTGGAGCAGCATTCCCTCTCTTAGCCACGAGGCTTATGAGATCTGCAATGTGTGTTGTGGCTGACTGAAGACTCGTGGAAAACCATTTACCCTCCTCCTTGATACCCCCCCACGTTTTCATAGATATGCTGAAGATAATGCAGCGCTTTGATCTGTATAGCCCTGCTTGTTCTTCCCTCGGTGGCTCCCTGCTGAGCTGCCCGTCAGAAGCAGTTGCTTTGCATGTGGTATTGAGCCTGAGTCATCATTATTAAAAAATAGGAATTATTTTCTCACAGGGTGTGATTCCTTAGTCATATTTTCCTCATTGGATTGTTGAAATGCGCCTTTCTTCTTCTCTATGAGATGCTTATTGCTGATTGGCATTCATGCCAGAGGTGTTGATTTTATGTCTGCTTCCCGGTGGTGTTGCATCATAACATCTGACCCAACGATTTCAGACGTTTCCCAATGCTGTCATTTCATGCCATCAGCGGTGTCCTGCCTGTTCGCTGTCTCTGCCCTCCGTCCATCTCTTCTTTCTTCTCCTTTGAATAGCTGATCTAACTATGCTAACTGCTGTAACTGTATCACAGACTTACACTTTCTATTCTGTAACTCATAGGCATTTCAATGTGTGTGGTACATTTTTGGCCCCCATCCTGTGGTCGCAGCTCGTTGGTGTGAGATGGCTCTTGTCAGTCCATTTGGACATGCCAGTTGACTTCCCAGGCCAGAGCCAGGTCTCCCACGGCGCCATCCACAGTCACAATCCCTGTAATGACAGAAAAAGTCAGAGGTTTTCTGGTGCAGAGGGGCAGAGGCTCCTCAGCCCTCTGAGGAGGCTGTTAGAGCTTTGAAATCGTACCTGCCCCTGCAAGGCTTTTTGCTCATAGTGCACCTTAGGAACATCTGTAAGTGAGAAGTTTGTTTGTAGTGACAGTGTTGTGAAGCCTTTCCAAGTGCTGGGCTTAGCTGGGAGAGAGTTGATTTCCTTCACAGCAGCTGGCAGGGGCTGTGTTTTGGATGTATGCTGGAAACAGCCTCCGTGTTTTGGTTACTGCTGAGCAGTGCTTACACAGCATCAAGGCCTCACCCCGCTGGTGGGTGGGTCGGGGGGCACAGCCGGGACAGGTGACCGCGAGTGACCCAAGGGATATTCCAGATCGTAGGGCATCATGCTCAGCATATAAAGCCGGGGGAGAAGCAGGAAGGGGGACATTCAGAGTGATGGTGTTTGTGTTCCCAAGTAACCATTATGTGCGATGGAGCCCTGCTGTCCTGGAGATGACTGAACACCCATCTGCCGATGGGAAGTACTGAAGGAATTCCTTGGTTTACTCTGTAGGTAGCTTTTGCTTTACCTGTGCAACTGCCTTTGTCTCAGCCCAGCAGTTTTCTCGCATTTCCCCTCCTGATTCTCTCCCCATCCCAGTGTGTGTGGGGGTGAGCAGCAGCGTGGGGCTGAGCTGTAGCTGGGTTGCACCACACAAGTGCTGTTTACTCACTGGAGAAATTGGATGCAGAGCCACAGACAGATACTTTGCATTGGCAAAGGAACCAAAAGCAGTCAGTGGTTCTTGTAGAACCTAGGATGCCGTTGCTGGATATGTCTTTTGTCACACAAGAGGGAGAGGAGAGCCTCAGAAACAATTACTGGTAATTAACTGTTCTACCACAAATGAGTCAACTGAGGTCTTGGTAAGCAGGGTGCTACTCCCATGAGTTTCATCAGGAGCTCCATCTGTGCCTTCCTCATCCCTTGCCCATCACCCTTCAGCATCACCGCCCCATGCATCTCTTGGCTTTGTTCAGAGATGAGGGATTTCTGTTCCCGTCTCTTACGTAACTCCCTGGGATGGAGCCATACCCTTGCACATGTGTAGCCCTACAGAAATTCCCATGAAATGTGAGCTATTTTAATGCCACAGTCCATCTACATTGATATCCAGTGGTCCTTCCTACCACTGGAAAGAGTTTAGAAGTGATTCCCTGGGGAAATGAAGCTCTTTCCATACAGCAATCTTTTCCCGTTCTCCTTCTCTCTACCTGTTAGAATATGCTGTTATTATCAACAATGTTAACTAATGGGCTTCTAAATTCCTCCCTGCCAAAGCCCTTTTCTTTCTTTCCTGTAGATCTTTTCAGAACAATAAGCAACTGTATTGGTTTTTCTAAGCACCACGGATGAAGTGAAGTGAGTGCCAGGAGCACGCAGTGATACCAAGGCACCTGATTGAGCATATGACAAGGTTTCTGGAGGGGCTGACAGCTGCAGTGAGGCGTGCTGTGCCTCTGGCCTGGCCATGGCATGTTCCCTGTGTTTTCCTGCGGCCAGCCGTACCCCCATGCTCAGATGGAGGTTATTGCCTCAGGAATCAGTGGGGGGGGGGGGAGTGGTGTTGAACTGTCAGCAGCAGGAGGGCTCCACCGTGGGGCTAATCCTGCTGGCAGCTTCACAGCACACCGACTCCTTCCAGTCTGAAGAGCTTGCATAGCTTTGGTCTTGCGGATTTAACTTCAGGCTCTGCTTCGCAGAGACCCCGCACCCTTACATGGCAGTTCAGAAGGGGGAAAGGGAGTGCAGCTCTGGCATTCCCCGCAGTTCTCTGCGTGTGAAGGCTGTGGCTTTGATTACCCTGATATTTCTCTGTGCTTCTGGGGAATTAGAAGGAAGCAAAATAACCTTTCAGTACTTACTTGTACACACTAACTGCAGTCTAAGCTTCCATAATCCCACCTAAAAAAGATGTCTTAAGCTGTTCTGGCTGTGTTAAGTACAGCTGAGACTTGAATGAATTCGGGCAGCTTTTGGAGATGAAAATTGTGTTTGCATTTGCTTTACATCACTTTCTATACTATTAAAGCCTGAAATGAGTTTTCCTTTCTTTGGAGAAGGGCTTTTATTCATGAGAATTCCTGATACTGGGCTGAAAAAGTCCATTTGGAAGCCAAGTTTTTCAACATGAATAGAAAGTGTCTTCTGTGTGGATTCTTACCACAAACTGCAATCATAGCATTAGTTGTGATTAATTGTGATTGTAATCCACATGATTATGGAAAGAAGACCTAAATGATACTCTTGCAAGTTGTTTATGATGGGAAAACTTCTCATTTCATTACCCTGGCAGAGCAATACCCTCAGTCTTAAATGGAACAGCAGCTGCTAGATTGATGGGTAAAGGGAGCAGGCGCTTGTAACTGAAGGAGACGTTGGTTTTGGGTGTCTATGGCACAGTCATAGACTGAACAGGGGCTTCACTGTGATCTTTAAAAAGCAAAAGATGTATAAAATAGCGGTTCTAATTTAGTGTTGCCCTCTCACCTCCTGTTTTATTCCATAGTTTATCTTCTTAAGCAGAAAAATTACGTATAGAAAATACTTTCAGCAGATTCAATGTCTCTCTCATTTCTCTAAGGCACATCAGGTGAGCGTACTGAGCAATTCGGTTTCTTGCTGTTATATTGGTATTTAAATTGAAAATTGTACCATAAACCTTAGGAATGTTTTTGTGCTCGATACTGAGGGAAGCAGGCACACTGCCTTGTGGCTGATTGCCTAACAGAAGATAGCAGTATGTAATTCTCTGCCTTGTCCAAGGTGGAGAAATATTTGCTGTCAGGAGATCCATAGGGACTGGAACAACCTACACTGAGTCACATCTTCCCTTTGGAACTCTGGCTGTGTTGAGCTGAGTAAAGCCAGCGGTTAATGGACTCAGATGAGTCATGGTAGTGGCACTGGGCACAGTTTAGTACATCAACAGTTAATGAATCTTCAGAGAGTTCCCCTCATTGGCATTTTCTTTCTCCTTTCACTCTTCATTCCTAGTGTCTTTAGTGAACAGCAGCAGGGCAAGGGGTCGGGAAGGAATCCCTTAGTGGCTGTTAGAAAACAATGTGGTAAATGGGTTGTGATTTCAGAGGAAGGAGAAGACTTGTGTCCAGAATTGATCAAGGGCTGTGCGGACAGGACAAGGGAGAAAGGCTTTAACCTGACAGAAGGAGATTGAAGTGACATCTTGGGAAGAAGTTATTATCTGAGCATGGTGTCCATTTTCTTAGGGTAAAATAGGTTGTCCTGAGTCTCTTACAGGGGATGACTGACAGCCTGGTATGGGCTGGTGAGCTTGATAATACCCATTCAGGTTTGTTCACATAATTTCCAGACAGTGTTTTTTGCATTGCAGAAGTGAATTTTATTAGAAGCCGTGTTGCCAGCAGAATTGAAGCCCTTAAACTAAGAAGCAGAGGCAAGTTGAGCAAGGCAAGAGGTGCAGAGTGCAGGAGGTGATGAGGCAGAGGCAGGGGAGCGCCATCCAAAGAGCTGCAGTTGCATCAGCCGCGCTGCAGAAGCACTTGGTGCAGGCTCTCATGGTCCATGTCCAATGTGTCTGGTTGGAGGATGCCGGCACTGGTGCTCTTGCTCTAGCACACTCTTGCCTGTCCTGTGTAAAGTCAGAGCAAATCATGGCCTTAGGGGAGATCTGATCTTTCCTGCTGAACTTAATCCTTTCACCTAACGCGCTCTGTTAGCAAGAGAAGCTCGGTGGCTCGAAGCCCAGCACTACCCTTGGCAATTTCTCAGATCTGTAGTTCTTTTTTTATTACAGTGAGCAAAAAAGCAAACCCGATCCTGCAAAGCTTCTGATCTGTAGTTTGTATTCATTTAGGTAGTGGGAAGGGCAAGACTTACTGTATTTGAGCCCCTGATTCCTCTGTGACACAGCCAATGAGGTTCTCTCACACCTGGGTCTTACCCAGCCCAAATATAACCCTTTTTTCTGCCAAACCACGTTGTAGTCATTGGGGCAGATGTAACCCACTAAAAACCATATCTTTACAAAGTGTTGTCTTACCTGGCATGTCACCACACTGGGAATGAGAGTAGGAAGTAGAAGAATATGAATGGGAGGATTTTCCACCTCCTTGGAAAGCTGCTTGAGAGGCACTGTAAAAGGAGAGAAATTAATTCACCAAAAAAAGGCCCTACCATTGGAAATTCAGTCAAAGAAGGTGTTGATACAATTCCATGGACAAGAATTCTCTATTAGCATTTAAGTACACAAGGATTTCTTCTATTCTCTTGTTATAATATGGAATACATACACAATGTCCTGCTGTCCCTCCTGCAGCAGAGCCCGGTACTGAGCAATCTCCTGCTCCAGGCGGGTCTTGATGCCCAGGAGCATCTTGTACTCCTGGTTCTGACTCTCCATCTCACAGCGGATGCTGGCCAGCTCCTCCTCTACACAGTTAATCTGCCCTTGGATCTGTTGCAGCAGCAAGCCGTAGCGAGATTCGGTTTCTGCCAAGGAGTTCTCCAGAGAGCCTTTCTGGAAGTGGAATGCAGGAGTTGAGGAGCAGAGCTGTCGCATGCCTGCTGCGAGGAGGGAAGGGCCCTCAGGCATCGTGCCCCACGTACCGTGCTGAGCTGCGCCTGCAGCTCGATCTCCAGGTTCTGCATGTCGCGCCTGAGCTCGGTGAGCTGGTGGCTGCTTGTCTGGATGTCCTGGCTGCTGGACGTGACCTGACGGTTGACTTCCTCGATCTGCAGGGGACAGACGCCACGCAGAGTTTGTGGGGGAGAAAGTGCCTCCAGGGAGCAGACTGGCTGAGTGAGAGGCGAGAGCCGGGGAGCCTCTCCCTTTCAGCCTGTCCTCATGGAGACGGCCAAGTCACTGCTGCATAGATGCTGACATTCCACCCACCTTTGCCCCAGTCATTGCTCCCTACATCAGAGCCGCGTCCATGCTCCGTGATGGGAGCAGAGGCATTGCTACATACCTTGACTTCATACCACTGCTCCACCTCTCTGCGGTTCTTGTCAATGATCTGCTCGTATTCGTTCCTGAGGTCGTTCAGTATCTTTGTCAGGTCTTGGCCAGGGGCAGCATTGACCTCCACACTCACATCGCCTCCCGTCTGAGACTGCAGCTGCCTCATCTCCTGCAGAGAATGGAAAGAGAGAAGCAGAGAGGGCAGGTCATTGCTTGTGTTGGGTCTGCGGTGAGAGCAGTGTGAAGCACAAAGACACATGAGATTAGGCTGAATTGCCTTTGGGAACCCGGAGGCATAACCGGACTGTGTCTTGGACACGCTATTTATCATTGAATCCTACCTCCTCATGATTTCTCTTAAGAGCAATCAGCTCATCCTTCAGGGACTCGAGCTCAGATTCCAGGGAAGATCTAACCAGAGTCAGGTCATCCAGAAGATTTCTCAAGCCATTAATGTCAGCCTCCACAGTCTGACGGATGACCAACTCATTCTCATACCTTTACCACAGAGAAGAGAGACAGAGAAAAGGAGAAATGAGATTATGACTGTCAGTGCCATTCATCTTTCCAGTATCAGTATCCCAATAAAACATGAAGACTCAGTAACACCACTTAGGGAAGCGCTGCCTTGTTTCCTGAGCTTATGAGCAGGATTTGAACGACATGCAAGGTTCCAGAGAGGTACTCACTTCATTCGGAAGTCGTCAGCCGTCATCTTGCTGTTATCGATGTCCAGAAGCATTCTGTTATTGTCCACTGTGGCAGCAATGATCTACAAAAGGAGAAGGGAGAGAGAAGTCTGTTTGCCTTCCAGGCATCCAGAAGAAGAAAGAAGACCCAGAGCTTTGGTAGGGTGTTGTTGAGGGTCTTGGAATTGTTTTTTGCAGTAATGCAGAGGCCATATGAGGGAAACACCTCAGATTTACTTTTCAAGGACACTTGGGCTATCACAGACCATCCTCCTGAATCCCTACTCTTTGCTTCTATTTCTCAAGTTAGAGAAATGTCCCAAGGAATGTATTGAAACCTTTTGCTGCAGTGTGCTTCTTCATGGTCTGTTTAACCTATATTCCTGGTGCTGGTGTAACCTCACTGTAAAGACAGCCTCGGTCCTTCCATCTAGTAGACATAGGAACATGCAGAGACAAAGGGGGTTCAGATCTTGCAGTCCGGGTGCTTTGGCTTTGTGCTCCATCCAGCTGAGCTGGGTGGGAGCAGGTGGAAGAACTGGAAACCACACACGCCTGGTTTGGAGCCACCTCTACAATGTGGGGTTTCAGTTCTCTGTGCCAGCAGGGCTGGGCCTGGGGGAGCACTTGGTGCCTTGGGCTGACCTCAGAGCACATCCCCGTTGCTCATGTGGGGGTTTACTGGCCCAAGAGGTGGGAGGCACAGCTTAGCAGCTCCCTGCCTGAAGCAGCACCTGGAAGGCCACCCAGTAGCTCCCTTCCAGCCCTTTGGAGCTACTGCCAGAGGGCAGGAGGAGGGTCTTACAATGGAAAAGAGCATGTGGGAGATGGAGCCCCATTAGTCAGGGCTGTCCTACCTGGTTCTGGAGTTGTTCAATGGTCTGGTAATAGGAGCTGTAGTCCTTCGAAACACTAGGAGCTTGTTTCCTGTACCACTCCCGGATGTGGTGCTCCAGCTGAGCATTTTCTTCCTCCAGCCTTCGCACCTTGTCCAGGTAGCTGGCCAGGCGGTCATTGAGGTTCTGCATGGTGACCTTCTCATTGCCATTGAGCAGGAGGTCCCCTCCGGCACCAAAGCTTCCCGCAAAGCCGCCACCAAAGCCCCCTCCCATGCAACCCCCAAAGCCCCCAGTGAGGCTGCCTGCGCTCATGCCCCCGCCATAGACAGTGCCACACGCTCCCCCCCCATAGCTGCCCCCGCCGACGACGGAGGAGGCGTAGCGCCTGCAGGAGACGGAGGAGCTCCTGCCGCTGCCACCACCACAGGCACCGCCGCCGCCGCCGCTGCGGTAAGAGGTGCTGGATGTTCTCTTGATGCTGCAGCTCATGGTGGAAGGAATCAGAGATGCAGCCCCAAAGACAAAGCCTGCTGCAAGCTTGCTGGAGACAGTGCGAGTGCAGGCTGTGTCCTCACTGAGGGCATTTATAGCCTGCTGGGTGGGTGTCAGCTGAAGGCAGCCCAGCTTCCCAGGAGGTTTGCCAGCCCCAGTGCTCATGCCAAAAGTGATGTGCTAATGAAATTTTGTCTGAGGTAAGGCAAACGCATTACCCTTCTCTTCAAGTATGTCTGTTGATTCACCTGAAGCATGCACTATAATTCATGTGGGTGGCTCTTGGATATTTTGTTGGATAATATAATATCTCACAGCTTCTATTAATCTGGCAATATATCACCAGTAACTGGAGTTAATGACGGCTCCACCTTGGTCTGTCTCCTGCAGTCTTCTGGGTGGCGAAATTCCATGTTTCAGCCCTTGTCTTCCTCCTGTGATCACAGACAATGATTTGTACCACCAGCAGCCCAAGGGACTCTACACTCCTTCGGTTATTCACCACCTGTACTGGC
The DNA here is from genome assembly GCA_039720435.1 of Amazona ochrocephala. Lineage (NCBI taxonomy): Eukaryota > Metazoa > Chordata > Aves > Psittaciformes > Psittacidae > Amazona > Amazona ochrocephala. The sequence goes on from CM077897.1 coordinate 3,696,063, forward strand.
GATTTGGAAACCTACTGTGATTTACTGAGATAAATTATTAGCTTTAAAAGTGCATTCCATGTCTGTTACAGACTAGAACTTCACACCGAACGTTTTACTCTCTTGTCACCTTTGCTGTTTTGGAAGGTCCTGCTGGTATCCGATAAAGGATGGTGATTGCAGTCACTTTGTTGTTGAAGAAAACTGGGTGACAGCCACAAAATTAGTACTTAGCAAGGGAAAATGTATTTGACCTTTTCCCATCAAACAGCTATTTATTTTATTTTAGGAGTTTTAAATGGACCCAGAGGAAATTTACAGGAGAAATCTTTGAAATTTCCTATTCTCATAATATATTAAAAACAGGCATTTCTCGGAATATGTCCTTGGATTATAGAATGCAGTAAAAAATGAGTTTGATTCAAAGATACAGTGACAAAGATTAGATCTGGGAAAATACGATCACTATCTGGGTTGTTCAGTGACTCGTTCCGTCACTGTACCGGCAGAGAGTGTCTTGCAACACACATCAGAGGAAGAAGCAGTTGTGTACTTTTTTCCACTGCCTGTGCAGTGTGGGATGGTCACTGAGCCACCGTTTCCATCCTTGCCAAAGGAGCTCCTGCGGAGCTGAGAAAAGCCTCAACAGAAACGAACTGGGGTTTCCAGCTGTGAGTGAAGCACAGGCACCGTAACTCCTGCAGCAGAGCCTCTGGCTGCTACAAAGGAAGCACAAGGAGGGATCTGCTGTGAATGACCACCTCAAAATCAGCTTATCCATGGAGAGGGAGGATGAATTCAATGTAGAAGTACTTCAGGAAGAGATTCTGTGTTACAGGAGAAGAAATAAACTCATTGAAATTATCGGAGAAGAGCGAGAAGGGACTGAGTCACTTCACACCTGAGGGGATGCACCAGAGGAGGGAGCAGGACGGTCTAAGTCTGAAGACAGCAGTGCCTGGATGTGCCGCTCTGGGATGACCCTGACAGACCCCCCCAAACCGCTCGGTCGCTCCCCTCCTCAGCTGGAAAGGGGACAGAAATGCAATAAAAGGCTCATGGGTTGAGATAATGACAAGGAGGGATCACTCACCAGTTACTGTCATGGGCAAAGCAGGCTTAGCTCACCAAGGGGGTGCTGGGAATCTCTGCTGTGGTGCCTGGAGCCCTTCTTTCCCTCCTCCAACACTGACCTTGGGCTCTGCAGGGCTGTTACTCTCACACATTCTCACTCCCCTTTCTGCTGCTGTTGCACAGTTTTTACCTTTCTTAAATGCCTTATCCCAGAGGTGCTGCCACCATCACTGATGGGCTCAGCCTTGGCCAGCAGTGGCTCTGTCTTGGAGCCTGCTGCATTGGCTCTGTTGGACATGGGAGAAGCTTCTGGAAGCTTCTCATGTAAGTGACCCCTCTAGCCCCCATGCCAACCCCTTGATTTGCAAACCCAGTACCGTGCCCTGTGGATGTAAGAAGAGCTGGGGCTGAAGTCCTGAACAGAAGCGCCTCTAGGTTGTGCTTTGCTCTTGGCATGTACTGACTGCTACTCAGCTTCTCCAGCACCCACTGGGCCAGGCACCGAGGAACTGCTTACAGACACGATTCCTGCTTCCACCAGTCTTCTGATACATGCTTTCAATTCCCATACCAGTGACTTCCTCCTGAAAACCCTTCATTCCCCCTAAGTGGGTCTCTCACTGTTTGCTGCCTATATTCTGCCCCTTTCTGAACTTCACCGTATGGTCTGTAGCACTTGGTGCCTGTGGGGCAGCAAGGTATTTACAAGGCAGGAAAATAAATCCTCTTTAAAGGTTAAAGTGTAGATTGACATCTGTAGAGACAGTTGGAATGTACAAGGTGCGTGAGGTAACAACGTAGTACCCTCTAGAGGGCTCCAGCATGGCGCAGGTGGGTGCTTCGACATGGCATTTACTGTGAGCATCCTCCCTCTCGGGATCACGAGATTCCATTAGTGGAATCTCATTCTTCCTATTGTGTGTCACTGGAAGTATTTGTCACTGTTTAACATTTATGTTAACTGCTTCATAGCACGGATGTTCCTATATCCAGAAGTAAATAGCTTCGGTACTTCTCCATGTAATTCATTTGCACAGGTAGGAAGCACATATTGCTGTTAGCGTTAGTGTTTTATGGGCGAGAATTTTGTCAAGATCCTGTAAATGATATTTCCTTTAACTTTTTTCTTTTGTCCGTTCAAAACCAGACCTGCAGTTTGTGCATTCCCAGTTCAGCCCAGTGTCAGTTAAATTGAACCATTCATTTTACAGTCGTCATTTGTAACCATTCCTGTTTCTTTGTGTCAGGCCTGGATGGCCACTGGTTTGATGTTAGCACCTGTGTAATGCTGTGCTAAGTTCTGCAGCCTGAGGCTCAACTGTCACTGAGCTTAGAGCTCAGCTCCACAAGAGTATCTGGCATGTAACTGAAAGCAAAGGCACAGACCAGGATTCTCCAAGATTAGGATCTGCCCTAAATGCCTAGAAATTGTGCTTTAACTCTAAATTCCATTAGCAACTACTGTAATGTATCACCTGCTTTTCTACCTAGAGGCATGTATTGCTGTGGCTTTGTCTTCTCTCTTGAAGTGCTTACAACCACAGATGGAAGAAAACCTACACACAGGATTTGGTTGCATCAGACAGAAATGAAGTTTTATTAGCGACGTTTTCCTCATACAGAGCAAGCCAAATAACAACCAGGTTGAAGGTACAAAGCGAGTAGCTCAGGAGACAGTGATGGAAGCCATCAAAGTTCTGGGCTGAAGCAGCGCACAGCGTGTGTGGCAGGAGGTTGAGCAGCCCCTCTGGGTAGCTCTGATAGGTGTCATCAGCAAGGCTGAGGGACTGTGAAGAGCATCTCTGTTTCTTCAGGCGCAAGGGGATTATAGAGGATTTGAGCCAGTTTCGGTTTGAAACGTGTTGCACTGTAGGATCCTCAAGGCGTATTCTTAGTCGAAAGATTTTCTTCCATACCCTGTTTGGAAGCAAAGCAATCATTAACTTCTGCAGTGCTGGTACTGACTCTGAGGCACCGGTATCTACCAGACAGAAAAGAAGCTTGGTGGTGGGATAGGTGCCCATAAGCATTCTGAAAGCATAAAGGAGAACCTCAGTGTGGTGCAAGAGCTGGTGTCATCCACAAAACTGAATGGTAATTGAATGTGGGTTTCTTAAGTGGAGTTGATCCTTTGCACACAAGTAGGAAAGAACTGTTAGTGGAAGTAAATCTAACACTTCCTAGAAATGCCAGTTTATCCTCGGCACCGTTCACCTCTGGAGTGCATGGATCAGTGAGGACAGGACTGAGAGAACAGCGTGCAGGTATAACAGCTCTCACCTTGGCTTTCACCGCCACTCCTGCAGGACTGAGACTGGGAGGATGAAGAGTAGGAGTGGGAACTGCTGACGCCTCCAGAGATCCTTCCTCCTCCTCCTCCTCCTCCAATGCTGCTGCTTCCACCGCCGCTTCCCCCTCCTATTCCTCCACTTCCTCCTCCTGTTCCTCCTCCACAACTTCCTCCTCCCAGTCCGCCGCCAGAGGAGATGCCACCACCTCCATATCCACCACTCACGACACCACCACCTCCATATCCACCACTTATGCTACCACCTCCTCCTCTTCCTCCTCCTCCTCCTCCAGAAGAATAGCCACCACCTCCTATTCTACCACCTCCCATTCCTCCTCCTATTCCTCCTGCTGGGATTCTGCAGAGAGAGAGAAAGGAGAAAGAAAGTTAATCATCAAATGCATTGTCTCTGTGGCTGATTCACCAACCCGGGGTTCACACAGTGCTGTGCTCTTTTCCAGTGTACATACACAAGGTCCTGCTGTCCCTCCTCCAGCAGAGCCCGGTACTGAGCAATCTCCTGCTCCAGGCGGGTCTTGATGCCCAGGAGCATCTTGTACTCTTCGTTCTGACTCTCAATCTCACAGCGGATGCTGGCCAGCTCCTCCTCCAAGGGACCGATCATCCCCTGGATCTGCTGCAGCTGCATGTTGTAGCGGCGTTCCGTGTCTTCCAGGTTGGACTGCAAAGAGTCCACCTGCAAAGGGAAAACACAGGACGGTGTTTATGGGAATGTGGCGTGTTTAACTCCCTTTTGTGGAAAATTGGAGATCTTCACAAACCAGACAAAAAGCATGTCTTTGAAGATAAGGGATCTGGGTTCCCATTCTCTAAAGGTGCAGTGCTAAGTGTAACCACTCTTTCATTCTGGTGATGCATGCAGCCTGTGTCACCAGTGAAACAGAAGCAGGTGTCTTCACTTACCATGCTGATCTGTGACTGCAGCTCAATTTCCAGGCTCTGATATTCACGTCTCAGCTCAGAGATCTGTTGGTTGCTTGATTGTATCTCCTGGCCACTTGAGTGAACTTGCTGGTTAACTTCTTCCATCTGAAAAATTCACATACATAATTGAGGCTGGCTTGATAAATAAGAAAACGTTGGGGGAGTTATCATGAAACACTGAGAAAGCAACTACTAAGAGTAAAGAGAGGTGCAACGCAGACTGATGGTGTGTGTTTCCCACATGCCACTCAGCTAACTCACTGTAATTCACACAGACCTTCCCCGTGCTTTACCACATAACCTGTATACTCTGGAACCGGCCTGTTGCAGTAAACTACCGAAAGTCATTTCCAGTTAGTGTCCTTTAAATAACAGGTAATAAATTGTTTTTCCTCTGCTGGATAGAAATAGGGTCAGTTCTTTGTGAAAGATTCAGTAACCGACCCCCTGTGCTTTACCTTGGTCTCGTACCAGCTTTCCACCTCTCTCCGGTTGTTCTCAATGAGTCGCTCGTATTCGTTCCGCATTTCATTCAGTTTTTCCATCAGATTGATGCCAGGAGTAGCGTTGACTTCCACATTGACATCCCCACCAGACTGTGTCTGCAGACCCTTTATTTCCTGGCAAGAAGAAAGCACAAAAGTTGAAGAGAAGGAGAAATGTCATGGCTTCAAGTAAAGGAAAAGGACACAAATCCTCACACAGCCATGTTGCTTCTGCAAAGGGGCCTCGTCAGGAAAGGGAACAATTGTGCCATTCATAAGGCAGACTTTTCAGTGCACAGCAGCCAGGCACCATGTACACATTGACCCGGACATGCACAAGGAATTCCCTGCAGCATGCTTTTTGTGAGAATCCTTTTATGTGTTATGGGAAGTATCCCTGCAGATGGTATCAGTATTTCCTTTTGACTCCTCCATGTCTTGCATCCAATTTTCGTTCCAGGACTTCAGCAACAAAACTGCACTTTGCAGTGGAGCTGGCTGTTCATTTCCCTGGCCTTATTCTGCCCATGTTGACCCACGTGTCTTATTATAGTGGCTGTGGGCAGCTGTGGGTGCCGCACACTTCTGAGAATCAAAGCCACATTGTGTCTACTTGAATGGTCAAAGCCAGCAGCCAAAATCTGGTTACTGCTGTGGAAGAAATCCACAGGGAATCCTCTCAGTGTTTTGTTGTTGTAAAGGGTGGAGAAACTTACCTCTTCATGGTTCCTCTTAAGAAAGATCAGTTCCTCTTTCAGGGACTCAAACTGGGTCTCCAGGTCAGACCTGGATAGAGTCAGCTGATCCAGAAGTGGGCGTAAGCCATTGATATCACTTGCCACGCTCTGGTGGAGAGTATATTCCGTTTCATACCTGAACAACAGACAAGAGAGACAGTAAAAGTGCTGCTAGACCTCTTTGGTTGCGGATTGATTTGTTCCCATCAGTACATCCTTGGTCTTTAATCCCTTGCTCAGTTCTTAAAAGTAAGGTCCTTATTCTCTTTCCATCTTTAATATGTTTGCTTTCAGTCGAATTTCTCTCAATGAGATCTCTATGGTGAGGATTATGCTTATAAATCTGCTTGCAAGGATGGAGAAACTTAGAATGCAGTCCTGGAAATGGCACCTTCAGTCTCTTGTCTGGAGAAAAATATTGATGAAAAGCTTAACAAGTCATTCTCGGCATGCTTTCCCCAGCAATTCTCTGTTCTGTCACCGGAGCCAAGGGGCTGGAGCACCTACAAAGACAATATGAAGGGCAGGGCGGGGGGTAAAGGGAGGGAAAGGCTCACTTCAGTCTGAAGTCATCCACAGTCATTCTGGTGTTGTCGATGTCAAGGAGGATCTTGTTAAGGTCCACATTTGCACCAACAATCTGAAAGGGAGAAGGCAGATGGATTCAGTCAGTTGTCTTTTCAGTCGGACACACAGATAGAGGGAAGAAATTCCTGTGTAGAAATACAGCTCAGAATATCTTTATGGCAATGTCAAGCCTGACTAATGCTGCAGGAGCTATGTATAGAGAGTTTATTGCTTCCAATTAAAGGAAAGTGCCTTTGCTGTCAATTTTGGTTTACAAATGTCCATTTAAAATACCTTTTTGGAAAGGATAACTAAATAAATCCCCTGTATTAAATAAAACAGTGGGGAAAACAGAATTACCATTGCGTTTGGCAAACCACCATGACATCTAGGGTATATGGGACTCTGAGATGGCTGAGGACTAGAGTTAGACTAAAGCATATAGAATCATAAAATCATAGAATCATAGTATCGTAGAATCACAGAATGGTTTTGGTTGGAGGGGGCCTTAAACAGTAGCATTGAGGAGAGCACTGGACAGGCCCCATGATGAGCACTGACCTATGATGGGTGCTCGAGTAAAGATTTGTTGTTTCACCAGACCACGCTCCCTGCACCGAATACAGATGTGCCAGGGTATGTGTCACCATGACAGAGAAAAACCAGGAGCCAAGTTTGTCACCACCCCAGCCTGCTTCCCGCTGGCACAAAGGAGGGAACGTACAGCCCCAAACAGGGGAATTGTGCTGCAGGAGGCAAGTGCTGTTCTAATGAGAATCTGCTCAAAGTTAGTTAGTCACATTCCATCCTACCTGGTTCTGCAGTTCTTCAATGGTTCTGTAGTATTGGCTGTAGTCCCTGACACTAGTGGGACCTTGATTCCTGTACCACTCCCTGATCAGTTGTTCAAGGTGAGAATTTTCTTCCTCCAAGTGTCTCACTTTATCCATATAAGAAGCCAGGCGATCATTGAGGTTCTGCATGGTCAGCTTCTCATTCGTGGAGAGCAAGCCACCATCTTCACCAAACCCTATTCCACCAAAACTACCTCCTCCGTAGCCACCACCTCCGAAGCTGCCACCACCAAAGCCACCACTACCCCCAAAGCCACTAAATCCACCTCCACTGTATCCACCACCTCCAAAGCTACCTCCACTGAGGCCAGCTCCATAACCCCCTCCCATTCCCCCAAAACTACCCCCACCTGATCCATATCCTCCTCCTATACTTCCACAGCTCATCCCTCCTCCATAACTACCACCACTTATTCTCCCACCATAGCTACTGCGGCTAATCCTTCCGCAGCTGCCACTGCTGAAGCCCCCTCCATAGCTGCCCCTGGAAACTCCTCCACCAAAACTTCTCCCAGAAAAGCCTCCACCTCCTCCAGAAGAGGTGTACTTTCTAGAGGACACTGAGGAGTATCCACCAGACCTCCGCACTCCACAGCTGCTCCCCCCTCCACCACCTCCACCACTATATCCTCCACCACCACCACCACCACCACCTCCACTGCTAATTCTAGTGGTACTAGTCGAGGACTTCGTGCCACAGCTCATGGTGCCAGCAGGTGAGTCTGACCGCTATCCTGAGTGGAGGTGCACAGCCTGATAAGAGTCAGGACTGTAAATTTTCATCCCCAGCTCTCTCTATTTATATTTTTGACAGTGGGTGTCACCATCAGGGTGTTTCCTTCTCCCAGGGCATTTACCAACCTTGTTGTTTGTGCCAAGAATAATTTGCTGAACACTATTTTTGTGCTGATATCTCACGCAATCTGGCCCATTGCTGGGTTCAGGGTGTTTGGTTAGGACCGAACATCGCGCTTCTCTCGGCTGGCATTCTCATGGCACGGTCTCAGAAGGGGTTGCCTATTGCCTCAAGCAGCCTGGATGTGCTTTAGGATGGAAATGCCACTTTACACAGGATCCTGTTGAAGCTAATGGGAGACAATGTGTACTTCATGGACCTCTACAGAAAGAGGGTTTGTTCTCAGTTCTCCCCTAAATGAACGAAGATGAGGCTCAAATCTCTCATGTTGGACTGTCCATTATTTGTTCCATTACTAATCTACTTTCATTGCTGAGGTTTTTGCAGCTCCTATTGTCCTCTTGTTCTGTTTTGTTCTTTCATATTTTGTGCATTTAAGATCTACTCTGCTTATCTTCTTTTTCTCACTGTACATGATGGAGTAAGAGCTTTCATACTAGGAGCGTGTAATTTGTCTGTTTCGCTTGTCCAGCCTGTGTATCCCTGTCATCACTTAGCATATTTATTTACATGAGAAGCCTGTTTCAAGCAATGCAGTGGGCTTCTTACTTAAAAATCAAAATCCTCCCTGTGTGCAGGAAGTGATGGGACAGCTCACTTGGGATTCCTAAATCGATAGGCAAGTCCTAGAGATCAAAGAGAAGAAAAAGGCTTTTCTTCATCAAAGAGCTGTGATCTAAACCAGTAAGAAGGCTAAGGAGACTTGAATTGTATTATAAGGACAATCAGAGCACAATTAGGAGCTGAATTAATGCAGACAATGACCTATAAACTACTGCGTAGGAAGTCCTTTTATGGTTTAATATAAAACTACTCATTTTCCCTGCTGTTACTGTGTCATATATGACAAGTGATAGAGTAATTATATAGACTGCTCTTAATGCAGAGATCCTTGAGACTCTAAAATAGTCATCAGCGAGACAAGTTGAAAGGCTTTTTGCAGTACTCAATTGAAATCTGTTGAGACCACAAAAGAAATCCAACCATACAGCCTTGCACTGATCCCCAGAGTGGACTGGTGAGTGGGTTTTATCCCCGTCTTTGTTCTGGGCATACACTAAATATTCTGGTTCAAATGGTAGACTGAGATGAGCTCTTAGAGAGAAGCTCTTCCCTGTGAGGGTGCTGAGGCGCTGGCACAGGGTGCCCAGAGAAGCTGTGGCTGCCCCATCCCTGGCAGTGTTCAAGGCCAGGTTGGACACAGGGGCTTGGAGCAAGCTGCTTTAGTGGAAGGTGTCCCTGCCCATGGCAGGGGTTGGAACTGGATGAACTTTAAGGTTCCTTCCAACCCAAACCAGGCTGGGATTTGATGAAATGCAGAATCTTCTTTCCTCAGCACCCATTTAGCTCTGTTCTTACACTGCAGGCTTGTATGAGAGATTTCCATCGTATTTTCTAACACAGTAGAGACTTCACTCATGCAAACAGCCCGTTCCCACCAACGCATTGGAGACACAGCAAATCCCTGAGCACCCGTGGGCTTGCTGTAGGGGGATCCAAACTGCTACAGTGTGCTTGGATGGAAGTGTACATGTTTCCAGTGGCAGCTTTCTTCTTCTCTGTGTCATTCCTGATCCTCTGATGCCTGTCAGGTATTAATGAAATTTAGCAGTCTCCCCCTAAACCTCAGGTGCAGGGAACAAAGAAGCGTCCACCTGAGGGGCTTGTCACTTCTCTGCTGCCCTTTTCTCACATCTTCCCAAAGGCCAAGGCCACCCCGACTTGGAAGTTGGCTGTGGTGCTGCAGGTTCTTAGGTGCTGCTGTCAGTCTCCATGGGCAAGATTCTTCCAGAAACTGAATTTCTGCCTCTCAACTTCTGGTCTTTTTTATGTTAAATGCAGGATTATTTCACATTTTCTGACTGAAACCACTGTCGTGTCCTCTGCACTGTGCTTTTGCCAGCATTGCTTTATTGCTGCTTATGCAATCTCTTTCTAAAGCTCCCTGATTTTATCTTGCTGTTTGATATATTCAGTGGCTCAAAGGTGGTGAAAGATTTCAAGTAACTTGATGATGAGATAATTTCTCCTTGATTCACAGCTGGAGGATGGTAGTGTCACCTCAGCGTGTAAACACAGTTTCAGTGAGCACACAGCATCAGCGAGGCCAGTGGTACTCCTTAGAGATGCTGTTCATAGACAAGCTCCAGCAGTCTACGATATGTTAGTGATGAGAGCGAAAAATTCTCTGGAAGAGAGTAAAAGCACTGGCCCAGGGAGTCTTTTTATCTGTTTATGTACTGTCTGAGAACCTCCATTGCTTCCTATTTTATTTATCCATTGACTTGCTGTATGCACTTGTTCTCAGCAGGGACTTGTCCATACCAGAAGGTTCTTCTGATGAGGGCGTATCTTACCATCTGCTTGGAAAATAGGATGCAGAACTTCAGATGGCCTCAACATTTCATTTCAGTTCCATAGTGTTACTGCTTTTTATATGTAAAGGAGGGACACAGGTAAAACGTTTTTCATATAGGTCTTAGGTAGCCTTTAAGTCCTGTGCTCACAGGATGTTCTTTTCTGTCTTTAGTGTTGCCATCATTTAGTTTGTGTGACAGTGCAATCTCAGTGCTTTCTCTAGAAAGCTGCTGGCTGGTGGGAATCACCGTGTTCTTCACAGCTGGAGCTTTTCCCTTGGGTGGTTTGTTTCTCTTACAGTCACTGTGTTCTCAATAATGTCGCATAACTCTTTGGGCTGCAATACCAAGGCACCAGAATAAGGACATTTATTACCCCAGCAACCAGCATTCCTCAGCCTGTGGAGTGTTGGGATGGTTTTATGTACCGCTTCCTGCCCAGCTCAGCACAGGCCACATTTAGGAGCAACAGATTCCTTCACCCTCACTGTTAATGTTTTCCTTTTAGCCAGCCTCCGTGATACATCTGTGCACGACTGCACAGACTGAGATGAGCTCTTAGGCAGAAGCTCTTCCCTGTGAGGGTGCTGAGGTGCTGGCACAGGGTGCCCAGAGAAGCCGTGGCTGCCCCATCCCTGGCAGTGTTCAAGGCCAGGTTGGACACAGGGGCTTGGAGCAAGCTGCTCTATGGAAGGTGTCCCTGCCCATGGTGGGGGCTGGAGCTGGAGGAGCTTTAAGGTACCTTCCAGTCCAAACCAGTCTGGGACTCTATGAGTCTGCATATGGTGCCTTCTGTTGCTACCACTGGGATGTTGTATCATGAAAGGCATCTGCTGTTCCCGAAGTGCTCGAGAGGATCGTACTTCTGGGCTCGCCTCAGGGACAGCCTGCGTGGTCTCCGCTGTGGGAAGGAGCTGGTGCTGGCTCCCTTCAGCTTCAACCTGCTCTGAAAAAGTCTAGAAGCGGCCTAAAGACCTTGGTAGTCAACAAGTGACATGTAACACATGTAGTAATTCAAGAAACTCCACCAGGACATTGCTGTTGAGATGGGGGGGCTCTGAAAGTTATCATAGATCCTTCCCCCCCAGTGCGATGGCAGACTTTACTGTACTAAACATGCAGCCCATGAATGGAGCCCATGTAGTGCTGCAACTAATAGGGCTGGCAACAGAGACATCAGCAGAATATGTGCATGGGCAATGTTGAAATGACATCTGTGCCTTCAGATGGACACTGCATTGCTCTGGGCCTGGAGCCGGCCGCGCCGCAGTGTGTGTGCACATTTCTGTTTGCCTCAGGTTGTTCTGAAGCTCTTGCTGTAACACGTACCACAATTTTCTTCTCAGAGCCCTAACAGGAACACCAGATAAGTATCCGAATTGCAACACTTTGTGCTCATAAAATTAAAGCTCATTATGTTGATTAGCACCTAACAAAGTGCATGCAAATGAGAGCACGGGGTGCTCCTCGCTGCTGTTCTGTCGTTGGGGTCCCACTTGCAGCACGCACCTCTCACTACAAGGTCTCTATTTCTTGCTCCTGCATTGCTATATTGGGGTTTCTAGCTGTTTCCCCACGTGAGGTTTTTGCATCACTGGTGTTATCACGAGCTCGGTCTCCCAGTAGGCAAATGCTAGTGATAGTGATAACCTAGATGCAGGTTTTGTATATGCAACATGGAAAAAGTCCCTTCCTTCCAGGGTATGTCAAGAAACCATCTGAATTCAGTCTTCTTTTTGTCCATAATGAATATGAATGCCATGATTAAATAGGTCCCTTAAGTTTATTGGTGGCTTCTATTTATCTCATCACATACATGTAACAACCGAACTTTCTCATGAAGTTTACTGGCATTAGAGATGCAGACTCATTGCATATAAGAGACAGGACAAGAACACCTCGGTACTGACAGTATAGATCTTAGGCAAGGAAGAAGACAGCACAATCAACGCTGAGTAGTACAAGGAGTAGTAGTGATGTCTTTCAGATCCCTTCCAGCCCTCACCATTCTGTGATTCTATGATATTTGTGATCCTAATTGCTCAGAAATGTTTCCTTCTTTCTCTGCCTGATTATAACATCAACGTGAGCATTTAAATCAGCAGCAGTTGCACAGTGTATTACAACAGATCGCACTGAACATTGGCGTCAGCTGCAGTACTGGCTGCTCCAGTACAGCGCAGAACTGCTGTCTGGATTGTCCTTCCCACACTTCCAACTCTGCCAGTTTCATTCTGCTTTGCTCTCACCAGCACTTGTTTCAGTGGAGTTTCTTCTGCAAGGTTAGGTGCATAGATGATGAGTATTAGATAACTGGCAGTAAAACTACTCAAGGTTGTAACGTTGGAAAGGACAGGAGCCAGAGGTACCAGTAGTCCTCAGAGCTGCTACGGTGCTGCAGAACAGCAAGCTCCAGCACCGACTGCTCCTTTGAGTAGATTGTACCTAGCCTCCTTAAGAGCCTCCCAGGTGCTGCTCGAAGGCCAGAGGTTGAGTGATGGCCAGTAAAAACCCTGTAACAGCCAGGAAGCATCACCCAGCAGCAAGTTTTGACATTGAAATCTGAGAATGAAGCTGTTCCCTGTGAGGGTGCTGAGGCGCTGGCACAGGGTGCCCAGAGAAGCTGTGGGTGCCCCATCCCTGGCAGTGTTCAAGGCCAGGTTGGACACAGGGGCTTGGAGCAAGCTGCTCCAGTGGAAGGTGTCCCTGCCCATGGCAGGGGCTGGAGCTGAATGAGCTTTGAGGTCCCTTCCAGCCCAAACCAGGCTGGGATTCTGTGAGTCTATGCAATTAACTTGGCAGGCTCTTAGAGGAGATCTGAGAAGCAGGGCTCCTGTATTGGGGATATAATTTGGGCTGTTAGTTTGGTGTCTTCAGCAGACAGGTCTAAGAAAGAATTGTCACTGCCTGCCAGAGGTGTAAAACTGGCAGAGCCATCAGAGAAAGTAGGTTTAGGGGACAGCCAGCAACAGGGACAAGTTTGATTTGATCCTGCAAGGGTTATAAAATGAAGGAGGTGATTTTGCAACAGGAGAGAGACGGGGGTATCCTTGCAAAGGTCATCAGCGCTGCCTCTTCGCATGTCAGGCAGGGCTATCGGTGCATGTTTATGTGTGAAGCAGCTCTTGGTGAAGGTCGGACCCTGCCAGAGACTGACCTGCTAGGGCAGGAGGGAATTTTCTGTTGGGTTTTGTCTCTTCCCAAGCCCTGCCAGCACTGGCTGAGCGCCTGGTGCAAGGCAACGCCGTGAATCACTGGCACAGATCCGCCTGGGACTCGGGTGCTCAGGATTCCTGTTCCCACGGTCTCCCACTCAGTCTGGGTTTCATAATGCTCTGCACTGGGTGATGCCTTCCTCAGAGTGAGAAAACAGAACTCGTGACTGTCAAACAGAGAGAAAACCTCATAGCAGTGATACTCCTATCTGGAACCTTTGTGTTTCAGCAGATGAGTCGGGAAGTGGGGGGGATAAAGTGTGTGTTAGTGAGCAGGTGTTGTGTGAGAAGCCCTCTGAGTTACTGCAAATAGAATCCCAGCCTGGTTTGGGTTGGAAGGGACCTTAAAGTTCATCTGGTTCCAACCCCTGCCATGGGCAGGGACACCTTCCACTGGAGCAGCTTGCTCCAAGCCCCTGTGTCCAGCCTGGCCTTGAACACTGCCAGGGATGGGGCAGCCACAGCTTCCCTGGGCACCCTGTGCCAGCGCCTCAGCACCCTCACAGGGAAGAGCTTCTCTCTAAGATCTGTCTGAATAGTCCATTGCAGCAATGCAGCTCATGGAAGTTCTGCTTAAGCAGACGCCACACTTGAATTGCCCCCAGCAGGTAGGGCTTGACGTTTGGACTTGATGCAAAGAAAAATCTCTGCTAAAGGAAATCTCTCCCAGACATGGCTTTGTGCTTGCAGCAGACAGAAGCAAAGATTTATTAGGGTTTATTTTGAGGGGGTTTGGGTTTTCTTTATTTGTTTTTTCTGTTGTTTTCAGGGGAATAACAATCACAGTGGAGATTAACTCAGGGGCCAGTGATTAGGAACAGACATTCAGAGAGAAGAAGCTGATGGGTCATCCAGAGCGTTCGGATGAGCCCCTGGAGTGAAGAGTGTTGAGTAATCAAACAGGTGTTTGCTCTTGCTCTTTGCAGAGGCACGATCAGACACGCTCAGCAGTCTTGCTTGGTCCAAAGGCGCACAGGTAAGGTCCTGAGGTGGAAGATGCTGCTTTTGCCCATCATTCCTCAGACCTTCTGAGACTCCCTGTTGAAGGATTAAGGGAAGCAGGACTTTCTTTGAAGAAGTGTTCTCTCAGGCAGTGTTTTCAGTCTTTATGTTACTAAGTAGTTATAGACTGTGCACTTGTCACTGCTCTGGGCTTTTCCCCAGCACTCTGGCAAGGTTAGAACAGGTCAGACTTAATATGAAGTGTACAAGTGTATGTGTGCAGCTCCATTGTATGAAATACATGGACCTGCTTCTGTCAAGTGTGCCATTGTAAATGAGTCTTTAAATTTAGAGTGACTGTGGCAGTAGAAGTCAAATCCAGATGAACTTCGAATCTGTCTTTATGTGTGTGTGGATATTTATGACTGATGCTTATAAGTTGCAGGTGATGGCACATAATATATGTTACTCATCTGCCAAGCATTAGTGTCTATAGGACTGTTGCAAGTCAGATCGGATGTTTGATCAGATGAGTTTGCAAAGCCTATTCAGCTTTAAAAACTAGATCTCATCTACTCCAAATCTCACCAAAATAATCTTACTCATTCCACAAAGGCCTTGGAAATCACTGCCCTTGTTCTCAGCATCAAGAGACTCTCTCTGGTATTCTTACTTTCTCTAATGGTGGCCTCAGGCCCTTTGGTCTACAGCCAATACTGTCATGACCCACAGTGAGTCTGCGAGGGAAAACAGCATGTGTGTGAGACAGACTCAACCAAGATTAATAGCCCTGTTGCTTCCGGGATAAGAAGGACTCACTGGAAGCCTCAAAGAGGGATCGTTTTCCATCTTTATAAATCTGTAAATTCTCATTTGCAGCATTTCCAGGCATTGCCTGAGCAGCTGCTGCTGGGACCTGGAGCCTTACCCCGTCTGATCGTTTTTATGGCTTCAGACACTTCTTCCATTGTTGCTCCTCTGTCCAGTGTTTTATTCCCTTCCAGGCAGAGCTTCATGTTTTCAGCATCTTCTGGAGCTGTAGCCATGGAATCAAACATGGAGAAGACCTGGTCACTCGCTGTCTCTTGCTAAGTCAGGATTTTGCAGCTAGTACCGCATAGATTTTAAATGCCTTGAGTGTTCTAACCCTGCTTTGACCATTTCCCCCTTAATATCAGTTACATTTCTAACATGTGGCTTCATTCCCAAACTCCTGACTTCCCCAATGCTTTGCATTGGATATTATTTTCCCTTTTCCCTCTTCATTTCCTCTTTCTACATGTCCTCATACAACTCTTCATGGCGTTCGTGTCATCTCTGGAAATACTGCCCTACTGATGCGTTACTGCATAGGAACAAATGTCAGAGTGGCAAAAACCAGCACAAATATCTCCTGATTTCCAAATCAGGATGGAAGCTGTCACATCCTTTCCGACTATAGAGAAAAGGGAATGGGAGGGTGTTTCCTTCTATCCTGATTTTTACCTCGGCTTTCATATGAGTTGCCAGCCTGGGCCTGGGAAGATGAAGAGCGGGAGAGGCAGGATTTGCCCCCTCCTCCTCCTCCACCTGAGGCTTTACCACAGGCTCCACCTCCTGCTCCTCCGCTCCCTCCTCCTCCACCTCCTGATGAGGAAGTTCTTCTGCAGGATCCTCCAGTTCTTCCTCCACTGCTTCCTCCACTTGAGGACCAACTGCTTCCTCCTCCACTACTTCCTCTTCCAGAAGACCAGCTGCTTCCTCCATGACCTCCTCCTCCTCCTGAAGATCCACCACCAGCTCCTCCCTGTGAGGTGCTGTAAGGAGGAAAGGCCATGAATGTGTAGCATTTATAGCAACATGACCGGTGTCTGGTGTCCTGTTGTCTGTATTAAAGCCACTCGCTGACTCCTGAACTCCTCACGTGACTGACAAAGTGCTACTGTGTGAAGCATGTTGTAGAGAACTGCTTTGACACTGACTTGGTTAAGGACAAATTAACTGATTAAGGAAGAAGAAAGAGAAAGATAATGGGTGCCTTTAGAAGGCTTTCAAAATGTGTACCTTCAGTATTTAGAACAGACAGGTTTTTCTTTCTTACCTTTCGTTTTCATCTACAGCTGTACTTCCTGACTGCACTTAGGAGAAGAAATGGCTAATTATACATTCTTTTGTAGTTGTTTTTGTGCAGTTCACAGTAGTTGTAGAATACCGCAGCTTTGTACACTGCCAGGTGGGGTTGCGATTCCATCCAGATTCCGGTGATTGCAGTAGATATGGTGATGATTGACCACTAGTTCCTAAGATAAATATAGCTCCTTTCATCTTCACCTGTTTGCAAAGGTTAATCTGAAAGTACGTACCTAATGCCATGCTGTCCCTCCTGCAGCAGAGCCCGGTACTGAGCAATCTCCTGCTCCAGGCGGGTCTTGATGCCCAGGAGCATCTTGTACTCCTGGTTCTGACTCTCCATCTCACAGCGGATGCTGGCCAGCTCCTCCTCCAAGGGACCGATCATCCCCTGGATCTGCTGCAGCTGCATGTTGTAGCGACGTTCCGTGTCTTCCAGGTTGGACTGCAAAGAGTCCACCTGCAAAGGGAAAACACAGGACGGTGTTTATGGGAATGTGGCAGGGTTAGATCATTCTCATGCACTAAGCATCTTCATTAAATGGAGTGCTGGCTACATTCCAGCAGCTCACATGTTCTTTGTGTATCAGAGGATCAGAAGCAGCCGTTCCCTACCATGCTGATCTGCGACTGCAGCTCAATCTCCAGGCTCTGATACTGACGTCTCAGCTCAGAGATCTGTTGGTTGCTTGCCTCCACTTCCTGGCCACTTGAGTGGACTTGTTGACTCACTTCCTCCATCTGAAAAATTCATATGTTGAGATTTTGAGGTTTACTTCCAGTGGCACCATGGTCAGTTATCATTTGCTTAGCAACTTGAAGCAGGGCCACTTGCAATAGGGGGGCTGTTAGAACTTGCTCGTGTGGCTCTGCCAGTGCAGTTCAAGGCCATTTGTGGTCTCTTTTATTTTAACCAAAGGGACTCTACCGTTATTTCCTAAAAGCAACGGATGTCATTGTTCAAAGTGTCATTCACCTGCAGGAAGTTCTTACTGGAGGTTGGCATGGGTTTTCTTTAGTGATGTGGGCCTTCAAATCAGAACCGTTTCTTTACCTTGCTCTCGTACCAGCTCTCAACCTCTTCACGGTTTTTCTGAATGATGTTTTCATACTCCTGTCTCATGGCATTCAGCTTTTTCAGCAGGTCCTCCCCGGGAGCAGCATTCACCTCCACGTTCACATCCCCACTCGATTGCGTGTGCAGCAATTTCATCTCCTGCAGAGAAAGCAAATAAACAAAAAGGGGGAAATTACTTTGCAAAAGAGTTTTGAAGTCAGTTAATTTGCTCTGACCTAAGAACCCATCCTGACCCTTTCAGCAGCACCTGTGTGTGTTGAATCTGCTTGACGAGGAGAACAGGGAAAACTATTTAGTGTGGAGGATGCTACCTGCAAAACCTCCCACATTTCTGATATTGTAAGTGTTCTTGTTCTCCTCTGCAGTTTGCGCTTCGAGGAGCTGGCTCTCACCTCCTCATGGTTCTTCTTGAGGTCAATCATCTCCTCCTTCAGAGACTCAAATTGCATCTCCAGGTCAGACCTGTTCAGAGTCAGACTGTCCAGCAAGGGCCGCAGGCTGTTGATGTCGCCCTCCACATTCTGCCGGAGCCCAAGCTCGGTCTCGTACCTGCGCCAGGGACAGTGCGAGGTCAGTGCCAGGGACAGTGCAAGGTCGGTGCCAGGGACAGTGCAAGGTCGGTGCCAGGGACAGTGCGAGGTCGGTGCCAGGGACAGTGCGGGGTTGGTGCCAGGGACAGTGCGAGGTCGGTGCCAGGGACAGTGCAAGGTCGGTGCCAGGGACAGTGCGAGGTCGGTGCCAGGGACAGTGAGAGGTCGGTGCCAGGGACAGTGCGGGGTTGGTGCCAGGGACAGTGCGAGGTCGGTGCCAGGGACAGTGCGAGGTCAGTGCCAGGGACAGTGCAAGGTCAATGCCAGGGGCAGTGCAGAGGTCAGTGCCAGGGACAGTGCGAGTTCGGTGCCAGGGGCAGTGCAGAGGTCAGCCCTGTTCTCAGGTTCCCAGTCCCACCTTGGTGTCTGCACTCAACAGCACGTAGGATCTCTCAACCCACAGAATTATGAAACCAGGAGCCAGTATTTAAAGTTTCATATTACTTCTAGCCTTTAACACCAAAAAGCATTCTGTGGTCTTTTCATTGTTTCCTTTTGCTGTAGACTCTGGGCAGGTTTCCTCTATCTGTTTCATCTTTCAGTGAGAGAAAATCACAACTCTTATTCCTTCAAATAAAGCCTTTTTTAAGCTTTGACTCTACAGCCATAGGGAGTGTTCCCATTGCAGATCATTATAGGGATAATAAAAGAGTTTTGAAGCCTTACAAATAATAGCAGTTGTTCTGCCACGGAACCAGGAGGAACCCTGGTCTCTGTGGGCTGATATTTGCTTATGGAATGAATGGATGAAACTAAGTTGAGGAAAGCAGGAGAAAGGAAGTCAGTGCCTGGAAAAGAGGATTACATATTTACTTTATCCTGAAGTCCTCCGCAGTCATCCTTGTGTTGTCCAGGTCCAGAAGTACCCTGTTGGTCTCCACAGCCGCAGTCACGAGCTAGAAGAGAAGACAATATGCTGAGGAAGATTTTCCCTGTGAATCTCTCAGGTTTGCACAAGGGACAGAAATACGGATGCGATCTTGTTATAACTGCCAAAAGTCCGAGGGGAACAGCACATCCTACATGCAGAGGCCTGGAAAGGTCATGTACAGTGCAAAGCAAAAAGGTACCTGTGTGAAAACAGCATCAGAACTGCAAGAACTGTTTTGGGAGTACAGGAGGCCTCTCGAGAGGCTTGTGTCACTGCCATGGCTCTGTCTCACCTTCCGTGCCCAGGGCTGGCCACAGGTGTTTTACTCAATCACAGAACATCTGTCAGTGCTTCAGCTTCTCTGGCAGAGCATCCTACCTGGTTTTGAAGGTCTTCAATCTCTCCATAATAGTGGCTGTAGTCCTTTGTGCCCGAAGGAGCTTGCTTTTGGTACCACTCCCTGATTAACTGCTCAAGCTGAGCATTTTCCCTTTCCAGGTTTCTGACGGTGTCCAGGTAGGAAGCCAGGCGTTCATTGAGGCTCTGCATGGTCAGCTTTTCATCGTTGGAGAGAATTCCCCCAATCCCTCCAGGAAAGCCACCACTGCTAAAGCTGCCACCACTGAAACCAGCGCCACCCCCACCAAAGCTTCCTCTATAACCACCACCAAACCCACTCCCACCTGATCCAAAGCTCATGCCCCCTCCATAGCCACCGCTGCTCATCCGCCCTCCATAATAACCACCACTCATTCCTCCTCCACAGCTTCTGCTGCTCATTCCTCCGCCGTAACTACTGTGCCTGATCCTTCCATAGCTACCACCACCGGCTCCCCCACCATGGCTGCTCCTGGAGCTTCCTCCAGCACAACTGCTGCCGGAACTCCTGCCCCCACCGCTTGTCCTGGAAGTGACTCTCCTGGAGGAGGCACAGGAATACATGCTGCCCCCTCCACCCCCAACGCTGCTACTGCTGCCACCGCTGCTCCCGCGCAGGCAGCTTCTGGAGGTCTGTTTGGAGCCACAGCTCATCGTGGCAGCGGCAGTGACTCGGGTGAGATCTCAAAGCTGGTCTTACAGTTGTCCTGGAATCATAGCTCCAAATTCCACCCTGCCTGGTCCACATTTATACCCGAGGTAGTGGGTGTCACCCTCAAAGGGAGTACCTTCTTCTCCTGCGTTTGTAAGCCGTTGTTTTTCTGCCAAGGGTAATTTGCCAAAGGGAGATGTTTGAGGGTGTCAGGGAGCTTAACCCATGCTCAGAGTGCCCATGACCATTTGTTTATTAAGACAAAACATGTAATTTCTATTGGGTGGCTCTAATTTAGGCAGATCTTTTCTGTGATCTAGTCACTGATTTACAGTCATCTGAATTAACCTCATCCCACTCATCTCATCCTGTTCACATCTGTTTCAGCACACCCGTGAACTGTCACAATGTGGGTCAGTGATGAATGTGACTCTATTTCTCCTGCTCTTTCGCCTTTCAGAGTGTTGTCAAGGAATCCTGGCTGGTTTTGTTATATGTAAGTGATCTTTTACCAGGTTCTGGTTTCTGGGTATCTTATGCTGTATGCTCCTTATTTTCAGTCCTTTATCGGTTTATGCCTTTTAGAATATCCCAGGATGTATTTTGTGGGTGCTGTGAACCACTCCGATGTCTTTGTCATGGTGACCATTGGCCAATACCACACGCCCCATCAATCTATTCCAAACATCCATCCACAATTAGGATTTATAAATAACAGATTAATTCTGAAGAGCTGTCTGACAACAAGTGGAAAATAGCTCTGAGTAAGACTGCAAGGAAAGGACATGTGACAGGATGTTTGTTGCAGGGAATAGCTCTTCGTGTGATTGGAGCAAATGCAGTGCAGGATGGTTGGGAGACCCGGGAAGTGCCTGGCTCTGTGCTGAGCTCTCCTGGCATGTCTGTGGATAGGAGAGGAAACACTGCTGCTCCTGAAAGGGCTTCAGGATTCCAGTCAGGACGTTTTCCTCACACAGTGCAAATACAAACATGCCTGCTCAGAGGAGAAGGGTTAAGCTCCTGTTTGAGGGATTCAGTCCATGAGCTGTACATCAGAATAGCGTCTTCTTCACAGTTTTGTTTGCCATTCATGGACACAGCATGACCAAAAGTAGGAAATATTTCCTATCCTGCATCTTCTTCTTCCAAGAGCGTGCCTTTTTCAAGCACACAGCAGTGGGTAGTTCAGCTGAGCACCCATTTTAGAGCTCTTACAGGAGCCTGCACCTCAACATCTGCCCTCCTTCCCCTTGGGGGCTCCAGGCCCATGCTGTCTGTGAGGTCTGTCAGCTGCCACCCTTTGTCAGTGGAAGTGCTGCGTGATATCCAGCTTCCTGTATTGATTTGGTGTGTTGTGGTGGTGGTTGTTGCTAGTTTAGACATTTGTTTGTTATGGCTTATGGCAAGTGTTTATGGAAACATCTTTTTCTAGCGCCCCTCCCAGCGCACCCTCGCCCACGCTGCAGGACACACCTCAGGTTTCATCTTCCAGTGCTGAAATGTCCACGGAAGCAAGGCCATTCCCGGGTTGTGGAAGTGTAAATGGTGGGGTCCATTAGTGGCCCCCAAAACTTAGTGGGGTCCAAGGCATAATTTTAGCTTGTTCTGGTGAGAAATCCTTTTGAAGTGCACGAAATTCCCTTCTATACTAACAGCTCTTGTGTTATGGAGCTATTGGGTTATGTTCCGTTTAACGCGGCGGCTGGTGGCATTGCCCGGCCTCTGGACCACTGGCATCTCCCCATGAGGTGATGGGTGCTCCCAATCCACTGAGCATCTGAATTTGCTTTCCTCTCCCTGCCCACCTCAGTGGGCCTGGGAACAGGCACTGACAGATCTTTTGACCTCACTGAGGACAGATCTCTGTCATGGGCAGATGAATAAAGCTGAGGTGTATTTGGTTTTATACACTGAGTGTAACTAATGGAAGAGGCCATAGTCCCAGCGTGCTCTCAGCGCTGAGCATGCGGTGGCAGTCAGGAAAACCTGCCCTTGCACATTGACAGACCTGCTTCAGGTCAGACAAAACAGGAGGGGAAGGAGGAGGAGGATGCCCTGGGGGTAGATGGCACCACAGCTGTTTGTTTGCAGTGAGGCCTCTTCTCTTATCCTGTGATGAAACTGTTCGGAGCTCCTGCCCAGAGGAGGCTGGGGGACTATTTAAGCCCGAGCTGCTCACCCAGTGTGGGCCTGAACTCACCCAGGGCAGGTGAACAGCAGAATCCCCATGTGCATGGGTGTGCATCTTTGTTTTGGAGCGTGTGGCAGCAGCAGGGGATGAGGCGGAGCTGGGGTGAGGTGCTGGGGGGGAGCTGAGCACACACAGACCCCCACCAGCTCCATCTCTGAGCTCTGCATTGAACTGCTGAGGCTGCTGAGCACCTTGGTGGGGTACGACCAGCCTGCTCCATGCCTTTGCAGTGCTTCTCTCTTCCATCCTTCCCACTTCTGGTCAGGTCTGGTCAGGAAGATTCAATTTGCTTATGTTGCTGCACTGAGAAAAACTGGGGAAGATCTATCTGGGGAGTATGATTCATTCTTATAATTGCACATGATAAACTAACTTCCATTATATAATCAACAAGCAGTTGTATTAACACCAGATAATCCCACAGGACAATATTTCTCCTTAGTAAAGGAGAAACAGTCCCTGTAGTGTGACTGCTGCAGGGTGAACACTGTTCTTGTCCTGGACACTGCTCTTCCTCCCATTGAGGTTCGGCTGCCTAACATTCAGCATGAAACTGTTCTCCTCTCTGCTAACATGTAAATGACAAGGGCTTTTTTCTCATCCCAGTACATGGGTGGATGTTTGAAAATGGAAAAATCTGAGAAAATTCAATTCCGATTATTTGAAACATATCAGGGCCCCATCAGTGTATTACTTCAATAGTGGATTACCTGAAAGTTCTGAACAGTAATTCCTACCTTGCCATTTCCGATTAGTGGAACAGTCGGGGACGTGCTGTTCATTCTGTTCCTCTCCCCGTGTGTATTTCTGGCCACATCTAATAAAATAAAGCAGTGCAAATTCTACAGAAGCCATCTGCATATGATCACTGAAGGTTGGATGGGGCTTGGAGCAACTTGCTCTAGTGGAAGGAGTCCCTGCCCGTGGCAGGGGCTGGAGCTGCATGAACTTGAGGTCCTTCCAACTCAAACCAGGCTGTGCTTTTGTGATTCCCTGCATGCCTTAAAAACCTCAAGTGAAGGTTTTTAAGGTATCTGTTTGGAAGTGAGAGGGTAAGTCCCACCTCTGCTGTGCTCTTCTGCAAGACAGGGTGTGAGTCCTGGCATCTGCCCACACCCCGAGATGTGTGGGCACGGGGAATAGCGCTGGAATGTGTCCTTATTGTGTCCAATGCTCCTAACACAGCCCTTTCACCCACCTCTCAGGGAAAGCCGCTGTGCAGCACCAGGACGGGACCTGCTGCCCTCCATGGAGCATGGTCAGCAGTGGCCAGTCCAGCAAACACCTCTCCTTCTGGAAAAAACCCCACTTCTTGCCTCCATTGTACTTGATCTGTTACTCATTCGTTATTGCAGAGGCTGGTGCTGTTGAAACATTAAAGGGCACCTTCAGAAGATCCACCACCCAATGGAACGATGGTGATTATGATAGGAACAGTAATTAGGTGAGTCAGAGCTGTGAGAGACTTTTAGAGTACGAACCCTTTGGTTGGGAACTTCTTCATTTTGGGTCTGGGCAGCCCCTTGCACAGCTGGCTGTGGGGTCTCAGCTGATGCTACTCCATTGGCAAGACCTTCATCAGCAAAGGGTCGTTCTAGCCCAATTATAACCCCTATGGAGAGCCTGGGTTTCCCTGTGGTCCTGCCTGGTGACGGTGCGAAATACTGCAGTGCCGTTCGCAAACATACACAGGAATTAGCGCGGTGAGTTTCAGCCTGGCATTCGTTCTGAGCACTTACACACAGGAGCACCCAGTGGAGGGCTCAAGGAGGGAGGGAGGAAACCTGCATCGTCCCCTGCAAGAGTCACACACACAGAATCAGCTCATGTCAACCTCACTGCGACTGCGCCCGTTGAATACTGATGAGGGAACTGGAGCAGGATGTCAGGGCTGACAGTGGGCTGTGTTTTCAGCTAGCAGGAGCTCCCTGCACATACCGCAGGCACGGCTTCATCTCTTTAGTGTCCATGTATTTGTGCTGGAGGAGGAGCCCAGCAGTGGGAGCTGCGTTTGCCGCACGCCTGCCACTTCGGCACCTTTGGGAGCTGGGTGCCCTCTAGAGAGCAGCTGCAGACCGAGGTGCAGGGCCTCCAGCTCCTCCTGCATTGCCAGGCATCACATAGAGTGAAACAACCCGGGTCTGAATCCCGCAGGGCTGTGGGCGCAGGGATCAGCAGGGCAGGAGGGAATGCTTCCCCCACGGCCGGCCACTGCTGTTACCGCACCTTTGCTACCACTGCACTTTACAGAACGTTATTTCGGTTACATATTGTTGTGCTTTCGGTGCGTAGCCCAGCAGCAGCTGCCTTTTAGCCACAGGCAGCATCAGCCCAACTCCTCTGCACCTCCTGGCCTCTCGGTGACATGTTAGTCCCATTCTCAGCAGGGCATCGGTCCCAGCCCGGCGCTGCGGGAGCTGCCCACCCCATGGGTAGGCACAGCAGGGGCGGGAGGGGCCTGGGTGAGAGCAGGCACTTTGGGAGCGTGTTTCTCTTGGATCTGCCAGTCAAGTACAGCTGACACCTTATGGAGAGACTTGGGAAGTACTGAAGTGTGTGCCCAGGCTGCGTTTATCAGGAGCTTTCACCAGTTCCTTTAGCACAAGCAGCCTTTGAGCGTACGGATTGCTCATGATTGCAGCTGCTCTTAAGCTTTTGTCTGAAATCAGATGAGAATCCTTTGCCTGAGCCTTGGTACAGAGGGGATGACAGCCAGCGCTGCCTGAGCTCTCGGGTTCAGTTTCACTTGCCTCTGAAAAGCAAAACAGATCCAACCCAGTATAAATATTTTCACAAGCTCTCCGCGTTGATGCTTCGTTCTGCGCTTGCAGGAGGGAAATGCCAGCGCCGACAGCGGTGCAAAGGGAAAGCTCAGCTGCAGAAGCCGCAGGTTTTAGTTTCGGTGGGACCCGGGCGCTCACTCGGGTTTGATTCCCGTGCTCGGGAGCAGCCTGCGGCTCAGCTGCTCAGCCCCAGGGGGTTTGTACACGGGGCAGCTGCTGGGGGGAAATCTCGGTGTGGGCAGAGCGAGGAGCGAAGCTGGGCCAGCAACACGGTGTGGGAGCTGCGGGCACCAACCTCCCCCGGGCACCTGGGTCTGAGCCTGCTGCCCGCGGTTCCGCTCCCTGCTCTGCCTGCGCCGTGTCCCGCTGCTCCTCGCGGCCCCGTCCACCAGGGATCAGTCGTGTTGCTTCTCTGCTGCGGAGCCGGAGCACCTCCCTTGGCCCCGGCCCAGCGCCCTGCTCGCTGCGGCCTCAGGCTGAGCGCCAGCCCAGGCAGCGGTGCTGTTCGTTCTCCGGGGTGTGTGCGATGCTCAGGAGTGAGCTTTGGGGAAATGCGCTTGCTTTTGTGCTTCAGATGCTTTTTGTTTTCTCAGCACAGGGCTCCAAGATAACTTTACATGTGGTTAAGTGTGAGAGGTGCTGGTGTCATGTTATACAGGCTATAAAAAGGGCTTTCGGGCCACCTGCTGTCTCCATCCTGTGGGTGTCTCTGCAAGTCTATGGCTATCCAGCCATCCCTTGGCCATCTCAAGAGAAGAGATCCATAATAGAACCTGCCATCTCAGCATCTGCATTGGGCTCTGCCGACTGTCACCCAGGCGCTCAGGCCTCATGGTCCCTCTCCTCAGGCCGATATCTGACCAGACGAGATGGGATGTGCTCTGCAGAGAGGCAGATGCACATAGCAGGAGTCCCAGGTGGAGTCAGGAGACACGTCCCTGTAGTGTGGGTCTGTTAAGAGGTGCATGGCTGACATCGTCCTCCCCAGCAGCCAACACGACTCACGGTTTAGGGCCTGACACATCTGGAGAGCATCTGGAGTTGCGCACCAGGGATGGCTGCTAAGCCATAAGTGTCTGTGGATATAGACCACCCTGAGCTTGCTTTTCCAGGGAAATTTCTGTCCCTGATCTCTGTCCTCCTTTCAGTGATGAGCTCCAGCTCCGCTTACTTCCTTTTCTGTTGTTTTGCAATGAATTTAGGGAAAATGCTCCATGGGAAACACACAGGCACCTGCCTGATCTGTGCATGTAGGGCATAGGGGATGTCATGTAGGACCAGGCCACGTGTGCTACAGGCTTTGACAGGGGGGAGAAGGACAGGACCTGCAAGGTCAGTGAGGCCATTCCCTGACTCCCGTTCCCAGTGGGGTGGGATCCCGACCAGCTCTCATGGTCCTTGTGCATGGGTCAGCAGCTGCTTTTGTAAAGGAAGGCATTTTCCAGACACAGGGTTCTTGATTGCATCAGGCAGAAGCAAAGTTTTATTAGAGAAGTTTTTCCCCAGCAGGTACACAGTGATCCGGACTAACTCCAGTAACTTCTAGAGATTACAGCGTTAAAGAACAGAAACAGCAGGACAGAGAAGAGAAGGTGGCTCCTAACAGGCCCCTTAAATACATGGCAAAGCATCACTGAGTTACTTCTACTTTCTCTGCAGAGGCGTGCAGTGAACGTTGAGTGTTCATGGTTTTTCTATGGGTTTCTTTGTATTTCATCTTCTAGTCCATTCCTCCTTAGTCACAAATTCTCCTGCAGGTCACTGGAGAAGAAATACAGCAGCATTATTTGATTGGAATGAGATAAAACCCTTCAAATAACAAAACTGTGCTCTCTGTAGTACCCTTATTTCAAGAGCATACTCTGTTAAACCAGAGTGGTTAGCCGACAGCCCAGAAAACCCCAGAGATCCCCTAAATCACTGTATTTCAGTGGGAATTTGTACTTGTGAAGTTACAGATTTGCTCTTTTTACTACAAACTCCTGCTAAGCTTTTTTGGCTGTCATCTTCTTTACTTCTACTTCCCGATCTTTCCTTCACGCCTCATTTCCTCAGCTTTCTCCTCTTAGTTCTGCTGCTCCCTCTTGTCTCTCAGCTGTTCTCTGCAGTTCCACTCACTCAGCGCACTCTTTAAACCTGTTTCTCCCTGTCACAGCTAACTGCGCTGCAGTTGGATGCACTGCAGCCCATCATGCCTGTACCGTAGTAACTCTCTGCGAAGATAACCAGTGACAGGTCCTAGGACAGTGTTGAATCAAACGGTTTTCCCTTTGAGAAGTCACAGCTCTTACCTATGTCCCCAGTCTTGCAGGCTGGGACCTGGGGCTGGCAGTGGGACGATGAAGTTGCCGTGTAGGTGTGGCTTGTCCTAATGACTCCTCCTCCTACACCCGTTCCGATTCCTCCGCCGTGACTAGTGGGATGGATTTGGTGAGAGCGAACAGGGAATGTTAGAACTCACATGGCACTGGCTGACTACATGACAAAAGCTTCAAATTATGACCTTTCTAGGAATTAGAGTATTTTACACTGTGTTCTTTTTGCACTTGTAGGGTTCTTTCTCAGATTCGCTCCCCTTTGGCATGGAAATGCAATGCAGAGCATTGCAATTAATTAGTATTTTGGCATTCTGCTGACAATAGTAGTAGTTATGGTGTTGTAACTAGCAGTTAACAGATTTGTTTTCGCTGCTTTGCAAATCCCAAGGAGCAACATTTAGTTCGGATTTGAATGCTCATCACAGTGAGGCTGCTCATAAGGCAACTTCATCATGCCAAAGAGAGCATTAAGATAGACTAAAGCTTCTGTTGGCTTCCCCATCTGTCATACAGACCCTTGATATTTTCATTTATTCCCTAGTGGATTTAGAGGTCTACATACATAAGGTCCTGCTGTCCTCCTTCCAACAAGCACCGGTAGGTCTGAATCTCCTGCTCCAAACGGCACTTGACGTCCAGTAAAGTCTTGTACTCTTGGTTCTGGCACTCTATTTCCGCTCTTATTTCAGCCAATTGCTGCTCCACGCACGTGATCTGGTTCTGGAGCTCCCCGAGGAGGGTGTTGTACTGGCACTCGGTCTCAGCCAGAGAGGATTCCAAGTTATTTCTCTGATAGACAAGATAACCAAAGAAACAACATTCATTTACGAGTCACCCTGGAGCTGAAGGAGCTGCTCACCCCCACCACGCTGGCTGCTCCGTCTGGCTGTTAAGAAGGCCAGTGGTAACCTCTGTAGGGGCTGCATTCACCACCCACCTGGCTGAGCTGAGCTTGGAGATCGATTTCCAGGGCTTGCAATTGGCGTCTCAGTTCAGTCACCTGGTTGTTGCACGTCTCTACCTCCTGCCCGCTTGTAATAACCTCCCGATTCACCTCCTCAATCTGAAAACCACCAATCCAGAAGAAAGAGCATCAGGGAATATCTGTGCAAATTGGACTTGCTTTTACAGAAGCAGAATATTGCTGGCATAAGGAAAAGTGAGCAGGGTAAGTTCCCTGCTCTGCGTGTTAACCGCCAGCTTCAGCGGCTCGCTTGCTTTACACGTCCCATTAAGCTTGTGGCTAGAAGTCTCTTTAATCCAACTGTGGAGTGCCTCAGCTCCAACAACACACCACAAGGCCTTGTGGCAAAGTCTGCCCTTCCAGGCGGGACACAACAAACTGGTCAGACAGGCCTGTGTCTCCTGTGGAGCACAGCAGATAATAAGTGCTGATCTTGGGCTTCACTGTAAGGGAAGAACTGCTTATTGTCTCCAGGCCTGTTTTCCAAAACCCTCCTGTGCCCTGAAGGGTGTGTGTGTCTGTTGGGAGCAGGCATGCATCGTGTGTCTGTTGGGAGCAGGCATGCATTGTGTGTCTGTTGGGAGCAGGCATACATCGTGTGTCTGTTGGGAGCGGGCATACATTGTGTGTCTGTTGGGAGCAGGCATGCATCGTGTGTCTGTTGGGAGCAGGCATACATTGTGTGTCTATTGGGAGCGGGCGTACATCGTGTGTCTGTTGGGAGCAGGCATACATCGTGTGTCTGTTGGGAGCAGGCATGCGTCGCTTACCTTGCACTCATACCAATCCTCAACTTCCTTGCGGTTGCGCGCTATCAGTGTCTCGTACTGGCACCTCAGATCCTCCAAGATTTGCCTGAGATCTGGTCCAGGGCAGGCATTGACCTCCACGCTCACATCTCCAGTGGATTGTTTTCTCAGGCAGTTCATCTCCTGGAAGTAGAACCCAGATCAGATGCGTACTGGGGTTGAAAGACCACACAGAAGAGCAGAGCTGGGGGGTTGAGGACAGCCCTCTGTGAGGGGAGCCCCGGAGCTGTGGCCACAGAAAGCACTGGAAGATGGTGCAAGTGTTTTTCCCAGCAAATCTCTTGGGTAATTTCTTTCCTCATCCAACTGAAGTCAGCAGCAATTTCACCCTCCTCTGGCACTCCCCGCACTGGCAATCTCTGCCTGAGCTCCCCCCATCCCAGGCAGGTCGGAGCCCCAAAGTGTTTGATGGGAAGCTGTGGGGTGAAAGCGGCTTTTCTTCACTTTTAAACCTAAAGCACATTCACGTAGGCAGTTTTCTGTCAGGGCCACGGTGCTCCCATGGGGTGGGCAGGATCCTACCTCCTCGTGGTTCTTCTTGAGGCAGCAGAGCTCCTCCCGCAGCGACTCGAGCTGCGCCTCCAGGTCAGACCTGCAGAGCGTGAGCTGGTCCAGGACCTGCCGCAGGCCGTTGATGTCAGCCTCCACGCTCTGGCGCAGGGCCAGCTCCGTCTCGTACCTGCCAGAGAGCAGTGACATCTCACACGTGCTCAGTTCATGCGGAGATCTCTCTCCTTGCCTAACTCCCTGCTCTGAACTGCGGTTTGCTCTCTCAGCTGAATGCTCTGTGCATTGGATTTCTGCATTGCACTTAATGTCTGTTCTGTAGAAGCTTTTCTTCCTTATCTTTGTTTTTCATGCTCCTGATCACTGTGTGTTCGGTATCATAGAATAATGGAATGGTTTGGGTTGGAAGGGACTCTGACGCTCATCCAGCTCCAACCACTGCCACAGGTAGGGACACCTTCCACTGGAGCAGCTTGCTCCAAGCCCCTGTGTCCAACCTGGCCTTGAGCACTGCCAGGGATGGGGCAGCCACAGCTTCTCTGGCCACCCTGTGCCAGCGCCTCAGCACCCTCACAGGGAAGAGCTTCTGCCTAAGAGCTCATCTCAGCCTCCCCTCTGGCAGGTTAAAGCCATTCCCCTGTCCTGTCCCTGCAGGCCCTGGTAAAAGGTCACTTATCCAGCTGTGTTTCTGTTTTGCTGATCCCAATCTACACTGTCTGTGATGGAAATGTACCAACGACGCCACTAAGGACCACTCCCTGCAGTGTGGGTCCCCAACCCTCACCACAAGCACTTGCCAAATGCTTTACCCAAGAATACTAATTAAGGGAGGGCTGATGACCAAGGGCAAGATGCCTTTCATCACGCCACCCTGTCCTGATGTGGTGTTGGAGTGAGACTTGTCTGAAGTCTATAATTACACATAGAGACTCCACAAGTGAGCTGTAAAGGGGCAGGGAGGAGGCAGCAGGGTCCGTCTGCACAGAGGTGTACTCACTTCACTCGGAAGTCGTCAGCAGCCATCCTGCTGTTATCAATGTCCAGAATGATCTTGTTGTTATCAATGGTTGCACAGACAATCTGGAAGAGAGCAGACCATGAGAGGTGTCTCATTTCCCTCTGCTATTTACTCTATAGTGTATCTAGATTGCAGGTAGGCAGGATCCCTTCACGGGGTCCTTTTTCTGTTACCTTCTGAATTAAGTAACCTTGTTTCTTGAGCAGTTTACAGGAGCTTTGCCTCCTTCACTCACAGCCAGTGAAGACCTCAGCTGTGTAGAGGCTGGGAGTTACAGAGCCCTCAGATGGAACTTTCCAAAGTAAAAAGGGAAGTCCCAAAGGTGCTTCACAAAGAAGTGAACCTAAAGAAACTTCCTTAAGGCATTACATCCCAGCCGACATTCAAGCTGATGTGTTCTGGGCTTCAAGCTTAAGGATCCTCAGGAAAGATAGTTGGAAGGTATCTTTAAGCCTTAACTTTCACGGTGGACATGTTAATATCAAGCTCTTTGTGCCACTGTGGCAGTCAATTTCAGATCCTCAGCTTGTCCCACCTAGAATTTACAACGCTTCATTTGATGCAGCGTTTGTGTGTTTTGCTCTGGTGCTGCAGTTCTTTGCTTTGCTTTTCCTGCTGGGCTGACCCCACTACATCTCCTCCGAGCACACTTGGTATCAGATTCATAATTGTATAGCCCGAACCAACGTAACAAAGCAGCCTTTTCCTTTTGAAGAGTATCACCCCACCTGTATCACCCTGCAGCATGTCTTTGATGCGCACCCACAACACGCCATAGGGCAGCTTGCCAAAATTTGTTTGCAAAGACTTTCAGCAGCACCAAGTTACCTCTGACAGTTGCGTTAGGCTCTAGGTACAAATTCAGCCGGAAGCTTTAAATGGGGAAGGGACAACTGAGAAGGGGCTTACCTGGTTCTGAAGATCTTCGATCTCTTTGTAATAGCAGCTGTAGTCCCGGGGCTCACAGGAGAGGCCCTGTGTCGCGTACCACTCTCTGATTCTGCATTCCAGCTCAGCATTTTCCTTCTCCAAGCACTTCACCTTGTCCAGGTAGGAAGCCAGGCGGTCATTGAGATTTTGCATGGTGACCTTCTCATCGCAAGATGAAAGCAAACAGTCGCCACCAAGACCACCAACAACCACGCCACCTCCAAGGCCAAAACCAAGGCCATTGCCATAGCAGTTGCCACCTCCAAAGCTCCCACCAGCCAAGCTACCAACACTCAGTCCCCCTCCATAATTCACTCCACCGCAGTAACTCCTTCCAGAAAAACCTCTGCCACTACCTATCGTATAGGAAGAAATCCGTGCTCCACCACCACCACCAATGATACAGCTGCCACCACTGCTCCTGCCTTTGCTAGACACAGTAATAGTCTCCTTAACGTTGCAACTCATGGTGACAGCAGTTGGAAATGCAAGCAGAAGCCCAAAGCAAGATGCACAGCTTGATATTAAATCAGACTGCGAGCTGTCTGTGGCGGAGAAACTCTATTTATACCTTCCAGAGTGGGTGTCACCACTGAATCCTCTTCCCATAAGGCCAGCTACCCCAGCCATTGGTGCCAAGGATAATTTCTCCAAGGGAAGTTTCCTTTTAGGAATCCTGGTAGACAAGGAAGATACTTTACATGTCTCTTGCTAATTTCAAAAATACATTAGCAATAATGTTTTATGAATCATCAGCTTTTTGTTTATGATGCAAACTTTACAACATTAAGCCAGGAAAAACACTGTCCTAAATTATATACCAGGAAGAAATCATTAAAGGCTATTGCATCAAAGAGCTCTTTATCTCTCATTAATTTATTTTCATTTTGAGTTGAATAAGCAGTTTTCATGCAAGGTGCTGATGTTGGAATAGGTAAGATGAAAAAGAACGAATAAATACGAAGTTTGACTCTCGAATGATGTATGAGGAATGATGTAAGAAAGTTGTGGAAAGATCAGAGACGCAGAGATTAACCTTTAAGTCTCTCCGTTGGCAAAATGACAAATCCAGAGCGCTGCTACAAGACGAGGCTGTGGAGTGATCTCTTAATGGACACAGTTGAAAGGTGCTTCGGGTATGATCGTGGCTCTCCAGTAATGCACAAAGGGGTTGTTTCTTATGTAGAGAGTGTAAAGGGAGGTAAAAGCACTTTATGTATTTCCTGTTGCTCAGTGAAAGGTATTTCTGCAGTTTTCATCATTATGAATAGTAATTGTTCCAGCAAAGGGTGGGTGCTTTGGAACGGTGAATGGGAGTGGAAACATCCTATGGCCAATTCTGTCTATATGTGCTGCATTCTAATAAGAGGTTTGGGATCACGTCCTAGGAAATATAAAGGCAGGATTGCTGATACAGCTGGCAGAGCAGTCGTGGCCAGATAGAGTTCTCCACTGGCTCGGAGAAGATGGATGAAGCACAGACTAGAGGCTCTTCTCTATCACTGATGTCTCCAAATCTTAACTAGGCAGAGAAAACATAAAGTAAGAATCCTTTCATTCCTCTGACAGCACAATTCAGGCTAAGCGGATTTTCATGTGTGTTGCTAAGGCTCAAGAGCAATGGGCTTCTGTCTAGGGAGAGCCTGCTTCTACTGACATTGAGCAAGGAACAGGCGTTCCAGAGCTTTCTGAAACTAGCTGTTCAGTGCAAGGAGTTCTCCAAGCCTGCTTCACCAAGGAGCAAGTGCTCAAATCCTCACTCTGTGTCAGGGTTGTGGACTGGAATAGCTGTTAGTATGGCAAGCAAATAATCCCACTTATTGAAGGGCTGAATTATCCCAGTATTCATGCGTTTGCCCATCATTTTATTGTTCCTGTTCTCCTTCTTTCTGTTGAAAAGATATGTCCCTTTATCTCTTCATCCTTGGATATTGGTTATGCAGTAGAGTGAAAGCCAGCAGCATTCCGGCGGTATCTCCAGCAAGCTGGAGACAGAGGTATGGAGAGACCTGCTCAAAGAGATCTGCTCGAAGACTGGGAGCCTGCCTCTGGCAGAGTCTGCATTGAACCTGGGTCTCCTGTGTCAGATCTCAGTGCCTGCATGTCAGCCTGCCCTTCCTTCAAGTTGTGCTCCACTCAGCCCCTAAATACAAAGGAGCAAAGCTCAGGATAGGTAAAAACTCCAATAAATTTATTGTGCATAGGAAGGAATACCTGGATTTCATTACTAGGACTGGAGAGCATAATTGGAGTCAGGGTGTGGTGGTAAGAACGAACCGAAACTGATGTAATGTTGCATCGCTTGAAGCTTTGCCTGTCCTGCGTATGATTCCTCTGGAGTTTCCCAACAGCTGGCTGCAGCCAGCATCTCTTCTGAGTGAGCACACATTCCTTCCCCGGCTCCACACTTATCATTTTAGCACATCAGAATAACGCAGGCAGAAACATGGAATGACTTTACTCTTTTGTGGGAGCGGAGGATGTCTACATGCCTATTGCGGTAGTTATTGTGGAGGGCAGAGAGGATGCCTCCTGCTTCTCTGAGGTACCCCATGGGCTGGAGCTTTATCCCTTAGACCCATCCTCCTGCTGCCTTCAGCAGGCCCCTTTGCCCAGGATCCTCGCGTGGCACACACTTGGCCTCTCTCTTGCTGCTTTCCCTTTGTCTTCAGTAAATGGGTGCACTGATTAAGCTAAGATAGAATAAAATTATTATTCTGAAGACCTTAAAAAGGTAAATTAAGCTTTTCCTCCTATTTTCATTGTTATTTGAGCTCAGAAGCTTCCTGGGTATGTCTCATTAGCACAAAGAAATACGTAAATCTCATGGAAATATAGTTTCCAGACTGAGGTTTGCAGCTCCATAATTTGCAGCTCTTTAATATAAAGGTAGTTTCCAGGGTGTTTTCTGCTGGGGAACACTTTATCACAAGGTGCCTTCTCATGAGCTGCTTTCCAGACGCATCCCAACCTGTAGGACCACAAACAAGAGCTAAGCCTGTGCAGCCCCAGAGGCTTTCCAGAGGCATATTCATAAAGTCTGGATCGTTGGAAGTCCTTGTCATTAGGTCTCTTTCACCTCTTAGGAATTTAGGACAGCTGCTTTGTGGCTGTTCATGGACGGCGCCTGCCGGACCCAGTGGGAAGGGTGGGAAGGCCTTTGGTAGGAGTACAGGGAAGCAGGTGGAGCAGCTAGATGTCAGCAGCAGTTCGCAGGAGGAGAAAACTAACCCATATCTGGTGGGAATCAGCTGGGGCTCCCAGGAGAAAGCAGCAACCTGTATGTGTTGTAGGTTGCCCTGAGTTTCCAGGAGGCTGGAAACTGGAAGAGCATCAGTCCAGCAGCTTTGTGTTTTTACAAATGAGAGTGTGAGGACTCATAGATTGGGAAGGACCAAAGCTCCAAAGTGCAGCAGTGGGGTTTTTGCGCTGTGTCTTTGCACTGAATAAGCCAGAAGACAATGGGAAAGGAAAAGGGAAATGCTTTCTGGCTTCTTCTCCGAGAGCTCTGAGAGCAACTGGGGTGTAAACAGAGGAGTCCAACCAGTGGAAATTTGCCATTATAACCATGATAAGTATCTGTTTTGGTCTCTTCCATGGCTACTGAGAGGCTTCTGCATCAAGTCTGGGCGGCTGGAACTGATCTTTAAAGAAGACATCATCCACAGTCTTGGTTTAAAAGCTTCTACCTTTTACAGCAGAAGGGCCCCTCTCCCCTGCTCCCTGATGCATTAATGATTGGGCTTCTTCAGACACTTGCCAGCTACAAGCATTGGAGGTGCTGCTGGCCCGGAAGGTTTCAGGTTGTGTTAAGTCTGTTTCTGTAGTGACAGACAAATTAGCTTCTATATAAAAGAACTGATGCTAGCAAAGTGTGCCACTGTACTGTATGTATGGTCCTGAAATGCTTTTGTCTTTGTACCCTTTCTCCTCCTCCCTGGGACTGACTGCTCCATAACCTCCAGCTTTTGTCAGAAATGAGTAACCAGGAGTTTTGCTTTGTCAGGTCAAGTCAGCAGTGAATGTGACTGTAACAGCCACATCACAGCATACCAGCACCAGCAGCAGCAGCCAGTGCTGCTGCTCAGCTCTGAACCTGCAGGGTGGGGTGGGCACGTAAAACCCATCACTGCCTGGTTTCCTGGACCAATCCTCAGAGCACCCTCCAGCTCATGATGGCCTTTAACCGAATGTTCTGCAAGCTCACCAGGGCTGGTTCCCAGGGCTGCACCCACCACAAATGCGGCAGGGCCCTGGTTTACCAAGCTGCTGCCTTCATGTTGCCAGACAGGTCAGTGTCAGGACGCATGGCCATGCCATGCCCGTCCTCCTGACTCAGCCCCAACTACGGGGCTGCAGTTGGAGGCCCAAGGAGGGAGGGACCTTTGCCTTGCTCATGAGGTTTGAGACATACTGGCTCAGGGCATCCGAAGGCCCTGGCGGGCTCTTTTTCCCATTCTGTTCTCCATTGCTGCACTCTTTCAGCTCCCATCCTGCTCTCTCCGGTTCTATAGAGGTGTGTTTAATGTAAAGATGATCTTTCAGTGGGTCCTCGTGTTCAGGTTCAAACTCTTTGGAATAGGATGGCCAGTAAATGACAGTCACTATGTGAAACTAGGCAGGATATAAACCTTTTGCTTCCAATCCTTTTCCCAATGGGAAAAGTCCTATAAAACGAAAGCAGTGGGTCGGAATATAAGCTGTGTCAGCAGAAATTGGAACAGTTCTGGTGACCAAGATTTCTTCTTCAGCCTAATCACAGTCCCCAGGCTGGGTGATGTAGTATGAGAGGTTCAGCCCAGATGTGTCAGCACTGGGCTGGGACCGAGGCAGTCTGTCTCCATCACTGACTCTCAGAATGCGCCTAAAGCTGTGTTGTAGCACAGTGCTGTGTGGGCAGCCCACAGGCACCTGCCTGATCTGTTCATGTAGGACATGGGGGATGTCATGCAGGAACGGGCCATGTGTGCTACAGGCTTTGACAGGGGGGAGGACAGGACCTGCGAGGTCAGCGAGGCCATTCCCTGGCTCCCGTTCCCAGTGGGGTGGGATCCCGACCAGCTCTCATGGTCCTTGTGCATGGGTCAGCAGCTGCTTTTGTAAAGGAAGGCATTTTCCAGACACAGGGTTCTTGATTGCATCAGGCAGAAGCTAAGTTTTATTAGAGAAGTTTTTCCCCAGCAGGTACACAGTGATCAACCCACTGGTGAGCTCCAGCAATAGTCATGGGGCTTGGGCACATGCAGCAATACAGATTGGAAAAAGCACATAGCAAAATAAAGCAGAATGTGGCCCAATGTTCTGCTTATCCCTCTGACACATGGCTTAGCATTGCTGAGTAACACAGAAGAGCACGTCCCTGCTCTCTGCAGGGGCATACGCTAAATATCCTCTCTCTTCAGCCATGGCTCTGGATGAAGAGATTCAGGGTTCTCTTGTTGGATATTCTCATTTCTCTGCTTAATCACAAATCCTTCTGCAAGGCACTGGAGAGATTAAAGGGAACATTATTTTGTTTATAGCAAAAAGAGATTTTTTCCCACACTCTCACTCTATAGCCATGCTCATTCCACAAGCCAGCGCGATCAGAACTCCAGATAAACGCTGTCCTTCCTGGAGAGGCCTGCTTGCTGCTGCCAGCCAGGGTTGGGAGCTTGCTGGAGCATGCTCTGCCCTCGTCCATAAACACACCACATGGTGGAAGCTGCAGCCATTGTCCCCCCAGCAATCTGGGTGTGGGAATGGCATCAGGGTCCTTGCCAGCACGGTGCCTTGCTCACGCTCCTCATGGACTAACTGCCACCTTATTTCTCTAGTTCTTTTTCAGCTTGCCTGGAAGGTTCCCCTTGAACGAGTTGAGCAGTTTCCTGCCAGTATTCCCACGATTCCTGCTTTTTCCCCTCATTTCTGGGCACTTGCTTTCTCGTATTCTTTGTCCCAGATTTCCTGCCAGCCCTTTCTCCATGATCTCTGTTGCCTGCCAGCCTGTCCCTCTCCTTTCCATCCCTCTTCCCCCTCGTCGCCTTTGGCATCCTAGCAGAGTCACAGCTCCTGGCAGCACCTGTAACCACTCCCCCATGGCCTCCCATCATGGGTTTCCCGGTAGCCTCACCATAAAGCTTTCAAATAGCACCAATAAGCTACGTGGGAAAGGTTCCTGTTGCTGCCTGTGCTTGCTGCACTGTGGAAAACCTGTGGAGTGTTGCAGTTCTTACCTTGTATCTCCGCAGCTGCACAGGATGGCATCTGGGAAGATGAAGTATAAGTGTGGCTTGTTCGAATGATACCTCCTCCTCCTATTCCACTTGTTCTTGCAACTCCTCCTCCTAGACCTGACGACTGACCAATTCCTCCTTGCTGTCTGAGGGGGCAGGAAAATAGCATTGTAGTGATGGAAATGACAGATGAACTGGAACTGTAGCTTTTCACTGTCCCTGCTGCTATCAATTAGCCGAGTATCACAGTGACCTTTCTTGTGGCAATGGCCGGCGCAGGGTGGGAAGTGGATTATGTGCCCCGATTGCCAGGCAGCCGGGTAGAGCAGTGAAGGTAAAGGGGCTGTGCAGTACCTCCACCTGTTGTTCACTTTCCTGGCATGTTAAAATACCCAGG
This sequence comes from Amazona ochrocephala, assembly GCA_039720435.1. Taxonomy (NCBI): domain Eukaryota; kingdom Metazoa; phylum Chordata; class Aves; order Psittaciformes; family Psittacidae; genus Amazona; species Amazona ochrocephala. Next base: position 3,734,234 of record CM077897.1, read on the forward strand.
ACAGGGCATTTCATTGTGTCTTTTGGTGTGTCTCAAGCCTACTTACATAAGGTCCTGCTGTCCGCCCTCCAGCAGGCAGCGGTACGTGTGGATCTCCTGCTCCAGGCGGCATTTGACGTCCAGCAGGATCTTGTACTCTTGGTTCTGGCACTCCATTTCTGCCCGCAGATCAGCCAGTTGCTGCTCCACGCACGTGATCTGGTTCTGGAGCTCAGCAAGGTGGTTGTTGTAGCGACACTCCGTCTCAGCCAGTGAGGATTCCAGGTTGTCCCTCTGAGGGGTGACATGAGGCAGCAGTGCAGGATGAGAGACACTGCATTTAGCTGTGAATTCTGACCTCAGACATAACTGAGGCAGGTGAGCTTGACACCAGCTCAACACCCACCTGGCTGAGCTGAGCTTGGAGATCGATTTCCAGGGCTTGCAATTGGCGTCTCAGTTCAGTCACCTGGTTGTTGCACGTCTCTACCTCCTGCCCGCTTGTAATAACCTCCCGATTCACCTCCTCAATCTGAAAGTCACCAATCCAGAAGAAAGAGCATCGGGAATGTGTAACATAAGTCAGATGAAGTACTAAGGAAATTGCAGAGAAGCTAGCAAAAGCATGACGTAGGAAAGGTTTGGGTCAACTCTCTCATCCTAATGGAGAGTAAACTCTCTTGTTCTTCTAATAGTGCTGCTGTCCAATGAGTTCTCACCACTGACTGCTTTGTAAAGAATTCCTGTCCCAAGTGTCACTAACATGCAGCACTTCCCATCATCCCGTGTCAGGGACACAGTGGCAGCATCCCCTGTGTCACTTGGTCCACCTACATCAATGTTAAAGGCTGTTGCAGTATGTCGTGTGGTTTTGATGTGTGATAAACAACTGTGGAACCATTGCTCTGTGTTAGCTGGGGAAGGTCAGAGCTGCGGAGTTTTACTCACCTTGCACTCGTACCAATCCTCAACCTCTTTGCGATTGCGTTCAATCAGTGTTTCATACTGGCACCTCATCTCCTCCAGGATCTTTCTGAGGTCTGGGCCAGGGCAGGCATTGACCTCCACGCTCACATCTCCAGTCGACTGCTTCCTCAAACAGTTCATCTCCTGCAAACACCCCCAGCACAGGTCAGTTTGTAAAACGAAGGAAAAAAGTGCAGGAGCCCGGTTCCCTGGTAGGGAAGAGCTGAACCCCCCTTGCAGAGCCCGGATGTTCACAGCTCCATTCACATGTATTGTCTCCATCAGCCGCTTGCCCCCTGCAGCCAGCCCCTGAGGGGTGGGGACCACAGTGCGGGAGGCTGATGGATGCTTGCACAGAGCGGGCAGGATCCTACCTCCTCGTGGTTCTTCTTGAGGCAGCAGAGCTCCTCCCGCAGCGACTCGAGCTGCGCCTCCAGGTCAGACCTGCAGAGCGTGAGCTGGTCCAGGACCTGCCGCAGGCCGTTGATGTCAGCCTCCACGCTCTGGCGCAGGGCCAGCTCCGTCTCGTACCTGCGGGCAAGAAGGAGCTGTCGGTGTCTGACACCACCGTGTGCTCTTTTCATTTGGCCATCCATCTTTCTCACTGGAGTAGATTCCTAGCTGGCCTGGCAGGATGCTAACAACAGTTTGAGGCTTGCTCTGCCAAATCTGCCCTCAGTCTGCCTTCTCGGGAGCTTCTTCACTTGGGTCGAGCTGGCGCTCACCATGTTTCTGTGCTCCAACAGGAAAATCAGAGGCTTTCCCTTTGAAGGACACCACGTGCCAGAATGGCAGCTGGGGTGAACCCATGCTGCTCCCTGTCTGCAGAGCCCTTCTGCTTTCTGAAGAGCTCTAATCTCCACTCAAAACCATCTTCTTGTCCCAGACTTTCCACCTGGAGCTGCCACTAATTAAGGCAGCTGTAGAGGCAATGGATGGAAGAGCTTGTCCTGGCCAGGGGATCACAGGAGCCCTGTCCGAGATCTCCTTCTTACCAGCTCTGTGAGTGGGAGCATTGACAGGGGAAGGGACAGCCAGGGGGATACTCACTTCACTCGGAAGTCGTCGGCTGTCATCCTGCTGTTATCGATGTTCAGAATGATCTTGTTGTTGTCTATGGTTGCGCAGACGATCTGGAAAAGAGAATATTCACTCCTGAAGTCTCCTCCCTGTATGCTCAGGCTCAAGAGTACCCAGGGACCAGTGCTACCAGACCTAAGCTCCTTCCCTCGCTCTGTTTGTTACTACTGGGGGCAGGCGTGGGGGAGCTGAGGAGAGCAGCAGTCACAGGGGGAGTGTTCTGTGAAATGAAGGCATTAAAGAGATAAAACACATGGTGCTGGTGCAGGCAGCCAGGGAAGTACAGTCAGTGTTGTCCAGCTCCTGCCCCAATCCACCTACCCTTTGAAATCTGAATCTTACTTTCATGGGTAAGAGATCTAAAAGTTTCTTTCAAAGCTTAATTATAAGTCTGTCTCGTTCCATCTGTTTCCTGGATTCTTTTCCCTTTATTCTTCTTTGCGCGTTGACATCCGAGAGTTTTTGCCAAGCACACTTTGCAAGTGTTTGTAATTGCAAATCACACACTCAGGATGGGGCTGGCAGTGCTTTCTTTGTCCTTGTTTTTAATGAGCTGTCCTGTATTTCCCCAGTTTTTAATGGAAAAGTTAACTTGTAACATATGAAATAACATTTAACAGGAATTCTCAAGGCTGGTACCAGAAGCATATGAATTCAGGTGAATTAATGCAATCCATTATTTATTTCTCTTTTAGTTGCTTTCTTGGCATGTATCTGTTTAAACACCTTGGCACAAACCCTGATTCAGAAAGACTACGGAGCCGATCCACATATATCCCATGAAGGTAACATTTCCCCCTTCAAACCTAGCTGGTGAATAAAAGCAATGGAAGCAGTCCAAACACTGGAGGTTTGACCCGTGAGCTCCAGGGCGTTCTGCAGGCTGGTAATGGCTGTTTAGGAAAAGCATTTTACAACAGTGAATTGTTACTCTTGAGAACTGCCTGGAGTTGTGAACCAACCCTGGGAGAAGCTTACAAGGGAGAAAGCAGCTGAGAAGTGATGTTACCTGATTCTGAAGATCTTCTATTTCTTTGTAATAGCAGCTGTAGTCCCGTGGCTCACAAAAAGGGCCCTGCTTGGCATACCACTCCCTGATTCTGCACTCCAGGTCCGCATTTTCTTGTTCCAGGCATCTCACCTTGTCCAGGTAAGAAGCCAGGCGGTCGTTAAGGTTCTGCATGGTGACCTTTTCGTCACCAGAAAGAAGAATGCCATCACCAGCAAAACCACCTCCAACTACCCCTCCACCAAGACCGATGCCAATGCCACCTCCCATGCCACCGCCAAAGCGAGCGCTGCCACCGCTGAATCCCATGCCTGGACATCCTCCGAGGACAGTGGCTCCTAAGCCACCTCCAAAGTTTCCACCAACCAAACTGCCAGTGCTCAGTCCTCCTCCGTAATTCACACCACCACAGTAGCTTCTACCAGAAAACCCTCGGCCACCACCTATCCCACAAGTGGTGTATCTTCCAGAAGAGACTGAGGAGATCCGTGCTCCTCCACCACCACCACCGCCACCAATCACACAGCTGCCCCCGCTGGTCCTGCCCCTGAGAGAGCCAGTTGTCTGCTTAACACTACAACTCATTTTGAGGACAGCTGCAGCTCCAACCCAAAGCCCAAAGCAAGATGCACAGCTTGATACTGAATCAGACTGCAGGTTGGTTGTTGCCGCAGATCTCTATTTATACCTTCCAAAGGGGGTGTCACCTAAAGGGTGTTTCTTCTTCCCACGGGGCTGGCTAGTCTTGCTGTTTATGCCAAGAATAAATAGCCCATAGGCAGTTTCCCTCTAGAAATCCCAGTTCACAAGGAAGATACTTTACATGTCAGCAGCTTATTCCAAAAAGTAAAATAATGTTTTATGAGTCATCAGCTTTTTGTATGATGCAAACTTTACAACAAGTCGAGAAAAAAAGTTGCCCTAGATTATGTACAAAGGAGAAACATTGGTATTTATAACATCAAAGTGCCTTTTATCTTCTCTTCATTTGTATTCATTTTATTCTTAGCCCAGTAAACAGTTTTGTGTCCCATGCTGTGCTGGACCACATGGAACAAAAATGGGGGATTATAAATTCTCACTTCTGGAAAGTGTGAGCAAGAGTGACAGCAGCAGTGAAAAGAGCCGGGTGCCATGGTGCAGTGCCTGTCCCCTGGCGCAAGGACACGCAGGTCCAACGCAGGCTCCACTGGGAGGTTTCTTAAATCTCCGAGGAAATTCCCCCGTGGCTTTAGTTCTCCGGTTGTGCCAGCCCAGAGGGTCACTTGCGCACAGTGTGTGGGGATCAGGCCTGCTGGGTGCGGGAAGTCCTTGCTCCTGGACGTTGCACTGCCTTGCTGGAAGTGCATGAGGTACCTCTCTGAAGTTAATTTTCAGTTGCTTTAATTGCTGTCCATGCTGCCTCAGTCTGTGGTGATCGTAGATAAAGAGGTGACAGGAAAGGGAGTATCCGCGGGCGATACATCCAGTTCCCGGGCTGGACCGGGATGTGATCCCGCAGGTCTTTGCCATCACCAAGATTGTGCTGAGCACCAAATAAGAAGGAGAAAAGCTTTCTGCCTTTCTGATCTGAGTCTGTCAGTGCAGCAGCAGGCATTGGAGCAGCTTGGCTGTGGGAGCACCATCATGGGAGCACCATCTCCAAAACCAGGCAGCAGCCAGAGGAGCGTTCGGAGAACTGGCTCCACCAGTGCAAGTGTCCTTCCCCGACAGACTGCTGTAATGAGAGGATATTCTGCTCTCCAGGGAACGGAGGCTTCTGTTCCCCACAGGGTGGAATTTTCAAGCAGCTCTTACTCACAAGTGACCTTTGACTCAAGTACATCCATATATACAGGAGCAGTTGTGATAAATCCTCTGTGAGTGGACCGGACAGGGAGCCCTGAGTGCAGCCATCACCTCCAAAGAGGGGCAGAGGAAATCTCTGCTCACACCTCAGCCCCATCTCCTTCCTCGCTGGGAAGTTGGGTGGCTCCTGTCACCAGGAGAGGAAAGTGTCCCCAAGCATATACAGATGTCATCATCTTCTCACCAGCTCAGGTGAGGACTCTCCACTCTGCAGTGAGATTATTTCTTTCTTTACTTAGATCAGAAATGATAAAAAGGCGCCTACCCAAGGCTGGCGGCACCCTGGAATATTCATGGTTCAGATGGTGTAGGGAAATAACTTGCTCAAGGACAGAGCTGGAATCCTGGCTGAGACTGCAGTGCCTGAAATACAAGTCCATCCTCCCCCTGCAAACACATCCCCCGTGCTCCCTGAGCAGCCGAGACTCGCCACAGTGGAAATCAGGAGCAGAAAGGAGGATGGGGCATAAATGTGGCTTTCATCTGTCTTTTTGAGGAATATAATTGGAGGCAGGGTGTGGCTGTAAGAGCCAACAGACATTAATATAATGTCTGGGTTGCTCGGAGCTTTGCTCTGCTGTGGAGGCTTTCACAGGTTACCTAATAGCAACCTACAGCGAGCACTGCTCTCTGCCTCTCTTTCCCTTTCAGAGTTAGGTTTAGGATGGGATATTGCAGATGTCAGATGATCTCTCCAGGTGGGCAAGGAGCGCCTCCACCTCCTTGTTTCAGCAGTTACGTGATAGCAGGAAGGAATAGGTCTTGCTCCACAAACCAAAGTGGTTTGCAGCATTGTACAACTTTCTACATACATCCTGGTGGAAAGGTCCGCAGGCTGCAGATACACAATTCTTCTGAAGTACTCGTGTTTGGGATATAATGACATCCTTTGGAGCTTTACTGGGCTCCTGCCAGTTTCGCTGGGACGTGGCACATCCAGGAGCCAGGCCCAGACTGTAGTTTCAAACTTGCCCTGGCTGCATGGCTGCAGCTCTGCGTGCTCGAGCACTTGGGGTATTGCCCTGCTCCATACGACCACAGCTGGGGCAGAGGGGTGTGTGTGTGTCTTCTGACTATGAGGTTCTGCTTTCTCTAGCTGCGAGACACCATCTCGTTCTGCCCCATCAGCACTGTTCTCCCCACTAGACTGATTTCTTTACCTCCACTTTTATAACTATTTGTATTCCCATAGCTCAGGGGCACAGCCTTCGGGCAGAGCACTGTGTAGGAAAGGACTGTGCAAGCTGAAGGCAGCAAAACATCCCCAAAGGATTTGCAACCTAAATGTCAGGAGGAAACAAACGGTTTCACACAGATGGAGGTAAAGGAAGCGGTGTCAGGCCGTTATCCAGCGCGAGCAGCAGTGGTCTGTGTCACACAAACACTGTTAAGTCTTGTGGGCATTATGGGGAAGAGGGATCTGGAAGTGGACCAAGAGGTACCGAGTGTAAATATGGACACATGGTGATGGGCATCTCTGGAGGAAGCAGGAGGATGTTACAGTCCCGGGGGACATTGTGGGCAGTGGAGTTGGGTCCTGTGGGAGTGGCGACTGTCCCCATGGCCAGCCTGGGTGCAGAACATCAGCCTGTCTCTCCCACCCTCTGCTTGCTTCTCTTATCAAGGTTGATAATGTTTTCTTGTGTCAACTACAAGAAAGGTGTGTCTGATTTGACAGAGCTTTGCTTTCATAAGCATTGCTTCAGTGATGTTTGTGCAACCACACTGGAATATGATTTTATCTTGTCACTTGTAATTACTATTAATAATTTGCATAATAGCCATTGGGCATCACTTATTAAACACTTCTTTGATGTGATACTGAGCCGGCTCCAGACCTCATGCTCCCATCTTTCAAACGTAGACCATGGCTTTTTTCTGGCCAGTGACTCATTGGTTTATACCACCATGTTTAGCAAAACTCCTGTAAGGCAAGAGGAATAATTACCGCAATGGGTTTGGTAACAGCATGATCCCAGCTCTTAAACACGCCTCAGAGACCAAGGGGATGACTCTGTTTCAGTTTCTTGCTGACTGTTCACATCTTCAGACTACCTCTGAGCATTTGCTAGTGATGAAGTGGAAGTTCAGCAGAGCATGGAGGTGGACAGAAGCAGATTTCTTCCTGCTGATGCTCACAATGTTCCCTGGTTCATTTTGTGAAGGGTTTTAGTTTCCTTCCAGCACCTACTAGATGGTAACAGTGTAGCCAGACTTCCCACATTTGCATCCCTGGAAGTGCTGCTGATTATCGTGTCAAAGAAGAGTACCAGGGAATTTGTATTGGGACAGATTGGAATACTGATGGGAGAATGAAACTCCAGCAGCTCCACTCCTGCATGGGCAGCTCAGCGCAGCTCAAGTCGGGAGGAGAAATGGCTTCAGCCGTGCACCAGAGCCATGGGGGTCAAACCAGACCCTGGCAAGAGAATGGGAGCGTTCAGGTGCCTCCTGCACCCAGACCCTGCCCCAGAGGGGCAGCAGAGACAGGCAGCCAGGACCCCAACCAGCCAGAGCCTCCCCAGAGTGTCTTCATCTTTATCTCATACTTGTACTGAGAAGTCTCTTAACTTCAATATGCTTTCAATGTAAGGCTCGTAGTGGCAGTTTAAATTACATTAGTCAGGGTACTGGGCTGAGAAATCTCCTGCATGGCTACAGCAGTAGTTTACTGCTCTATATAGTTTTTATAGATGTTACACAAGCCAGTAAAAAATGTAAACCCCACAGAGAGTTACTATGGGTGTGAGTGAGACCGTACCCATCCGCGTGCTTTATATAGTAGACTTATAAAGAAATTACAGTTTATACACCACAGCAGAATACTGTCATCAGCTCTGACTGCTTGTGCAGTGCAGCCCTGAACTCAGCTCATTTCCAGCATTAGCATTTTGCAGAACTGGTTGGTTTCTTTCTCTTTCTTCTCTATCTTCATCCTTAGGGTATGTTCAGTCCTAAGGGACCTTTTCTGATGGTGCTGTAGTTCCCATGGGTCTGCTCCGTACCGCAGAGTCCATATCTTCCTGGGCAGTCACAGGCTGCGTTTCATCTGCAGCCCTGGCTGTGATGCTGAGAGCTTCCGCCACCAGCCCAAGTGCTGAGAGATCTCCCCTTTGAGATCCCCATTTGCTCTTGCTTTACAAGATTTGCACATTAAAAGAGAAAAGAAGCCCTTTACAAGCTGTGCTCCCTGCGTGCCGGTGCGAGCGGCTGTGTAAGGGGAGCGTGATCAGCCTTTGCCTCTGCTCAGTGTCCCAGGTGATTCTTGTCCTGGTGTCCCATGCGCTTCGTCTTCCGCGTTTCATTGATCTTCTCTTCCCTGTCTCTCCCTGCGCTATTTCCACACTCTTCATTTCCCATCACTATAAACTCACTGGGGAGGGAAGGCATCTTTTTATTGCCACACAGCATTAATGCTGTGGCCTTAGAGGTGCCACGTAAACACTGGGGCAGGTTAAGTAACACTGAGATGCACGGTGTAATTAGTGTGGTGGGAATGGGAGATACAGGGCTTAGTAAAAGTATTTAACAGCAGCTCATTAGAGCAATTAATTACCCCAAGGGCTAACAAGTGTCTGTGACCAGGACAGAGGCTGGGCAGAGTCCACCCCCCGCAGGGACACTCAGAGTGGGATCGCTCAGTCCCTGCCCTGCGGTGCCGGCGCGGTCAGACAGTGTGTGGCTGGGTTGGGGCCCCAGAGGTGACCAGGAGCAGACCCGGCTTCTTGCAGAGCACAGACCAGAGCAAGAGACAAAAGCGCTGTCACTGCTGCGAGTTTTGCATGGAGAGCAGCTCTGTGTGGCCAAGCTTCAGCTTGTACCACCCTGTCATTCCAGAAGTGTTGGAGCTGTTCCTTTCTGTAGACAGGGACACTAATTCAGACTCATTGTATCCCCTGATGTCTGCTTGTTAGGTTAGTCAGCAGACCCCATCCAGTACTTCATTACAGAAAAACCTAACAGAGCCGCAGAACCATCAAATCAGACTGGTTCGGGTGGGAAGGGGCCTTAAAGCTCATCCAGTTCCAACCCCTGCCATGGGCAGAGACACCTTCCACTAGAGCAGGGTGCTCCAAGCCCCATCCAACTGGCCTTGAACACTGCAGGGATGGGGCAGCCACAGCTTCTCTGGGCACGCTCATAGGGAAGAACTTCTGCCTAAGAGCTGATCTCAGTCTCCCCTTGGGCAGGTTAAAGCCATTCCCCTGTCCTGTCCCTATGGGCCCTTGTCCAAAGCCCCTCTCCACATTCTGCTGTGGGTGAGGAGGGACAGGCTGGATCCCAAGTCTTTGCTTGTACAAGCAGTTGTGCTCCTGACTGGGTTCGTCGTTCCTTTCTCTGTGGTAATAAAACAGCAGCATATTTTTTCCCTGTCTGTTTATTGTGTCTTACTTTAAAAAATCCCTCTGCCATGTATTAATCTGTCTGCCCTTTTATCTTCCCACGTTGCCAGCTCGTTCTTCCTGTTTGCCTCTGTAAAACAACCATTTAGAGGTTCTCGATTCCGGATTTTCTCTGGGAATCGCTGCCCTCCACCAGAAGGGAGTGGCGAGCCCAGCGGAGCCCGGCTTCCCGCATTACTGCTCCAAGGGCATGGGGGAAAACTTGTTGTTCTTGATTTAATCCTGTTAGTGCACATCCATAATAACTCAAAGGTGTTGTGTATTACATTACATTACATTATGTTACATTATGTTATATTAGCACACACCTACTTTAATGAAAACTCCATTTTCGCTCCGAAGTCTCTTTCAGTAGGAGACTGTGGGTCAGACTGCCTCCTTCCCTGCACCCTGCAACCCTCTTCGAGTGTTTCCTTCCTCATCACCTTCTACTTCATGCCTTAGCTTATGCTTCCTCCTCTGGTAGCAAATCATGGAATCCCAGGCTGGTTTGGATTGGAAGGGACCTTACAGCTTATTCAGTTCCAACCCCCTGCCATGGGCAGGGACATCTTCCACTGGAGCAGCTTGCTCCAAGCCCCATCCAACAAACATCCCTTTGTGCACCATCAGCTGGGCCCTTTCCCCCATCACCACCCTGCGTCCACCTGAGTTCAGCAGGAGCGCTGCGGCAGAGGCTGTTTCCTTGTCCCCTTGCAGCGATTGCTGTGGGGATACAGATCAAAGGGGGCTTTCTAACCAAGGGTGCATGATAAATATAACTACCTGTGTAACGATGGTTTTAGTACTTGTATGTTAATTTACTGGTAGAAATCATTTGTCGGCTTGGAGGCTGTGTCAGTAGTAGCGAGGTTTATTGAAGACAAGCTTTGGTAGTTGTGTGGCAGCTGAGTGCAAAGCAGGTGAGTCCCAGTGGACACCAGTGGCTGGAGGATGCGGCAGCGGGTGAGGACGGGGAGGGGACAGGGGCAGCGGTCTGCAGGGCCCTTCCGACCGCTGAGCTGTCAGTTCTTTGTGCCTTGTTCATGGAGAGGCCTCGGGGGTGCGATGGGGTTGGCAAGAGCTCTCCTGCCTGAGGTGGCCTGTCAAGGGAGAGCAGGATGTGGGGCTTTGCAGGGCTCATCTCCACACTGGGCCTTGCTCTTGCATCCGCCTTGCTCTGCGACCGACCCTTCTTTTCCCTCTCCCCCCTTGCTTGCTTGTACATTTGAAAGGCTCGTGACTGACGGATTTCCCCTGCCAGTTCCTCATTTTCATGTGGTGCTGAAAGTCTGATTTAAACGCACTTACCACTAATAAATCCCCACTGTCAAACACATTTTCTGTGCAGAAGTTTATAACTGCCCCATAGCTGCACCCTCTGCCGCTGCTTTCTACCACAGCCCAGTTCATCCCAGTGCTCCACCACCAGCAATCACAGCCACGACCCTGCACATCTGGCTCCTTGCACTGCCTCTCTCCAGGGAGAAGCCGCCACCTCCAGCCCCTCTTCACCACCCAGGAAAGCCTGGAGACCCCTCCTCCTCTTCCCCACGTATGTAGCAGGACTAAAGCAGTTCATGGTCATGCTCACAGGCTCCTAGCGCACCCCTCACCTTGCACATCCTTGCACACGGGCTCAGGGCACGCAGGGCTGGCACATGCTGGCTTTCAGCCCACCGCTTCTTCCAGCTGGTGCTGCAGGGACTCCTCTTGCCCCCGGCCCTCTGTGGGAAGGAGACAGCTCCGGTGACCGAAGCCTGGGCATTCGCATCCTGCAGATCTGCCCCCGACCTGAGCACTGCCTTCAGCTGGGTCTGTTCAGTCCCTGTGGGTCATTCCCCCCTCGAACCATTAAGGTCCTTAAGAGCAGCAATTAATTAGCACATTCTCCACCCTGCCTGTCTGCTGCCAGCCAGTGCTTTGCCACTGTGACACACTGAGCATTACCCGAGGCTCTGAGACAAGCTCTAACAGTGTCATTCCATCCTTTGCAGCTGGCATTTTGGAACAAAACCTGATGTTTTATGTAAGTCAACCACCTCAGGCTAGCACCATTAAATCCCTCTTTTTCCAGACTAGTGGAGCAGGGGGTGCTGGGGCTGGTTCTGTCTGTATGAGGCCTTTATGAGCTTGCCAGTGTGCCTCAGTGTTTCAGAATCTCGGTCAGCCGGAGGCAGGGCAGAGCCAACTGCTTTGCATGCAAATGAAACCTCCCCAAACTTTAATTAAACTGAAAATGTGGAGTAGATCATTTATTGTTTCGCTTCATTTCCCTGCCAGCCCCTGATCCTGTCTAGCTGTGACCAAGCCAATAAAACTCCATGACAGTGCTCGTAAAGGACCTTGCTCAGCTCAGAGTGGAACCCGCCCTGTGAGGACCTGTGGTGCTGCACAGCTCTGGGACCAATCCCACCACCTTCATTGGCCCAAGATGGGGAATGGTCTCGGTTTGGACTGTGGACATTGCCCGAGCCAAATCCTCTCATGCCCCATGGTTTGCTATTAGGCCCTGTCTGTAGCAGGTCAGTGCTGGTCGCTCACCACAGTGTTGCTTTTACCACTGGTACCATGAATTGTCATACCCCTGTAAGTCAAAGCATAGAGATGTTACTGTGTGAGGGTCTGTAAGCGGTCTGCATACATGATGTCGTGCTGTCCCCCCTCCAGCAGGCAGTGGTAGGTCTGGATCTCCTGCTCCAAGCGGCATTTGACGTCCAGAAGGGTCTTGTACTCCTGGTTCTGGCACTCCATTTCCGCTCGTATTTCAGCCAGCCGCTGCTCCACACAGGAGATCTGGTTCTGGAGCTCAGCCAGGTATTTGTTGTAGCGACACTCGGTTTCCGCCAAGGATGATTCCAGGTTTTCTTTCTGAGAATGGGAACAGCACAGAGGTACCTGGGGATGCTGCAAGCTTCGCCCGTCTGGTTACAGGTACAGCGCCGAAGCGACCCGGGGGGCCGAGATGTGAATTGTAGTGGCGTCGCTTACCATAGTGAGCTGGGCTTGTACGTTGATTTCCAAGGCCTGCAGCTGACGTCTCAGCTCTGTAACCTGTTTGTTGCTTGACTCGATCTCCTGGCTGCTTGTGACGACCTCCAGATTCACCTCCTCCACCTGCAAAGTTAGACCCTTGGCTGAGGCAGGGGCTTCACCACTCTGCTTGTGCTCCCCCTGCTTGTGCTCCCCATGCCTGTGCACACCCTGCAGTGCACACCCTGCAGTGCACACCCTGCTTGTGCACACCTTGCTTGTGCTCCCCCTGCTTGTGCACACCCTGCAGTGCTCCCCCTGCTTGTGCTCCCTGTGCTTGTGCACACCCTGCAGTGCACACCCTGCAGTGCACACCCTGCTTGTGCTCCCCCTGCTTGTGCTCCCCCTGCTTGTGCTCCCCCTGCTTGTGCTCCCCCTGCTTGTGCACACCCTGCAGTGCACACCCTGCAGTGCTCCCCCTGCTTGTGCTCCCTGTGCTTGTGCACACCTTGCAGTGCACACCCTGCAGTGCACACCCTGCTTGTGCACACCTTGCTTGTGCTCCCCCTGCTTGTGCTCCCCCTGCTTGTGCTCCCCCTGCTTGTGCTCCCCCTGCTTGTGCACACCCTGCAGTGCACACGCTGCAGTGCTCCCCCTGCTTGTGCTCCCTGTGCTTGTGCACACCTTGCTTGTGCTCCCCCTGCTTGTGCTCCCCCTGCTTGTGCTCCCCCTGCTTGTGCTCCCCCTGCTTGTGCACACCCTGCAGTGCACACGCTGCAGTGCACATCCTGTTTGTGCACACCCTGCAGTGCGCACCCTGCAGTGCACATCCTGCTTGTGCACACCCTGCAGCGCACACCCTGCAGCGCACACCCTGCAGCGCACACCCTGCAGCACACACCCTGCGGTGCACACCCTGCAGTGCACCTGGGTATTTCCAAATCTGAAGCCCACCATTTGTTCCTTTGTGACCCTGTAGTACCATGTGATGGCCTCTCTGCCACAAACAGCATACGGGGACTGGGCAGTAGACTCAGAAGCTGAGCACATCTCTGGCACAGATTAAGACATCTCAGGAAGTGCTCTAAATCTTCTTTCCCTTTCCCCCAGGAGGCAGAGCAGGGGACAGCTCTCCATGTGTTTCGTACCTTGCAGGCATACCACTGCTCAGTCTCTTTGCGGTTGCGCTCCATCAGCGTTTCATACTGGCACCTCAGATCCTCCAGGATCTTCCTCAGGTCGGGGCCAGGGCAGGCATTGACCTCCACGTTCACATCTCCAGTGGCTTGTTTCCTCAGACAGCTCATTTCCTGCATGGAATAGGTGCACCATATTAGTAATACTGACACTTGGGGCGGGGGACACTTTCCTTCTTCTTGCTCCTTAATTCCCTATGGGGCAACCTGACCTCCTCGTGGTTCGTCTTGAGGCAGCACATCTCTTCAGTCAGGGCCTCACACTGCAGCTGCAGGTCGGTCTTGCAGCTCGCCAGCTGGTCCAGCACCGGGCGCAGGTTGCAGATGTCTGTGTCCACATTCTGCCGGAGACCACACTCGGCCTCATACCTTGAGCCACAGCCAACAAAGAGAGGTCAGTAAACCATGGCAAGCCCTGGAGCTGAGTTTGTGGGGGAAGACATTTAGGATCAAACTCTTCTTTCACTTCAGGCATGCCACGCTGCAAACACTGTCAATGGTACCCAGGCCTTCCCCAGAGATGGGCAGTTTAGTAGGGCAGCATGACAAGCAGAGGGTTGGGATTTCCCCATCACCACTGCTCACCAACCCTTCTGCAGGCAGCGTGAGCCCCCCAGCCCAGCACAGGGCCGTACTCACTTCACTCTGAAGTCATCAGCGGTCATCCTGTTGTTATCAATATTCAAGAGGATTTTGTTAGTCTCCATGGCTGCACACAGGATCTGGAAAGGAAAATGCAGGAGAGGGATTCTGGCTTGTGGCTTCCTCTGGCTCCCAAAGACCCCCAAAGGAAACACCTACTTGAGGTAATGCACCCCACTCTTTTTATAACAATTCCATATATTGGGATTATTAATCAATTAGATGGCATCACAGTGGGGTAACTCATGTGCCAGCTTGGCAGGGCAGGCTGTGCTGAAACTTCTTTGTAAACGCAAGTGGCCTCCTCCCTCCAACCATCATTTCATGTAACCTATGGCTTCAACGGCTCCTCCAGAGACAGAGCTATTGCATCTAACATTGCTCTATCCACACGTGAAAGCAAACCCCATAGAAATATCAGGATTTTCTTGAAGAAGACAGGTTTACCTGGTTCTGAAGGTCTTCGATCTCCTTATGATAGCAGCTGTAGTCCCGCGGTTCGCAGCTGGGCCCTACCTTGGCGTACCACTCTCTGATCTTGCACTCGAGCTCGGCGTTGTCTCCCTCCAGCAGCCGCACCTTGTCCAGGTAGGAGGCCAGGCGGTCGTTGAGGTTCTGCATCGTTGCCTTCTCGTTGTTGGCAAATAAGATCCCATCACCGCAGCCAGCACCAGCCCTGGTGAAACCACCACCTCGAGTGCAGATGCCTCCAGTGCTGAATCCAAGGGCAGAACAAGCCCTCTGGGTAGCTCCGAAGCTCCCACCAGCAGCGCTGCCGGCGCTCAGCTGCTTCCCGAGTAATCCCTCGCTTAAACTGTCACCAGAAAAGTTGCCAATCACAGCGCCGAGGTCATAGGTAGCGTGTCTCCCTGGGGAGGCGGAGGAGACCTTCCTTCCACTGCCGGCCGCGGAGCTGCCCGCGCTGCTCCTGCCTTGGGAACAGGCAGTAACAACCTGCCTGACGGCACAGCTCATCGTGCGAGCGTGGATGCAACCCGGAGCCCAGGATGAGCTGCACTGATCGCTGCAGGATCTGATTGTGATCCCTCTGTCCCCATAGTCCTCTATTTATACCAGCCCTTGTGGATCTCGCTGCCGGAGACGGGCTGTTTATTCTTCCTCCTTGTGACCTGGCTAGTACTAATTTACTTTTTTCAGCTGGAAATATTTCCCCAAAGGCGTTTGTCTCCAGAAATCCCACAACAGAAAGGTGCTTTGGTTAACAGAAGCGTGTTTCAAAACTACATCAAAAACGTTACTTCCTGAATCATCAGGTCTGACTTGTGATGACAACTAAACAAGAGTGACACAAAACCTGACGATACCCGAGAGTGCCTGGGGAGCGAAACACCACAGCAATTATCCATCCCCAGCGTGGGCGAGTCTGCCCAGAAAGGGAAAGCTGTGGGAAAGCTGTCCTATCTGCCGGAGCCTGTTCGACCCCTTTGTGACCAGAAGCGAGGGTGCCCCCTCCATCAGCTGCCCTGCAGCCTTGGGACAGAGCCAGCAGAGCACCCTGGGGGTGCTGCTTCCTGCACTGCTTCGCCGTGAGGGTCTGTCCCACCCTGCTGGAGCTGAGCGAGAACCTGCTGAGCTCCAGGTCATTTGACTGGGAAATGCGCTGCTCGGGGGGAGCACAGATGAGTATTGCACTGGAGTGCACCAGGGATGACTTTTTACTTCTCTTTCTCCAGCGTGCATCAGAGCATCCCTTTGCAGAGGGGAGATCCCATGGGATTTGCTTTGTTGCTTTCCAGGGTGCACAAAACATCCAAATATTGACCCAGACCAAAAGAGAAAGGACATTTCCCGAATACCAAATGCTGCGGTTCACTGTCAATGTCCACTGCCAAGTGAGGACGACCATGTGAGGGGGTTCACAAGATCCCTAAAGCAGCGACATGGAGACTGTCAGAAGCAGCCTGATCCTCATCAGTCTGACCCAGTTCCAACCAGCACCACAGACATTCTCCAAACATGATCTAAGGGAAAGGTGTTGGATTTAGAACAGACACTGGAAGAGCTCATTTAAAAAAAGATATTAATTTTTTTTTACTCTTGGAATGCTGAATTGAGGAAGAAGGGAAATAATTAAAATGTTTTGTCATCCGAATCTTTCATTTGTTTAGTAATATTCATACAGCCATGCTAATGCTGGCTGCCTTTCCCCGTGTGTGGCTCAGCGCTGGGTTTGGCATCCAGGTCACCTGGATACATGGCATGAAGGATGCGTCAGGTCCAGCCTCCCTCAGAAATATTGCCTGTGCCATTGGAGCAGGCTCATTAGTCTTGATTTTATCTTGACACTGTAAATACAGAGCAGCTTCGATGTGGTGTGGATTCTGTGTGTGCCCATGCTTTGTTACAGCCGCAATTAGCAGGAGGAGCTGGTGCCGTGGTGCTGTGGCGCGCCTTGGCTGTGGCAGGGCCGGGATCGGGAGCCTGTGCTGCGGAGCAGGAGAAGTGGCCAGAATCCGTCCTTTTCCCACAGAGTTGCTGGGAAATGAGTTCTGCGCTAACAGCAAATTTCATGTAACTGAGGGAGCACCGTCCTTTCCTGTCCAATGAGAAAGGTGAAAACATTGATGAGTGGGCTTTATTCAGTTATTGATGAAAACAAAGTGGAAATGGCCACGTTTCTTCCATGCGGATTGAACTTCAGACATAACCATAGGTCTCTGCAGCCAAAGGTGATGAGAATTTTACACCTTTTGTAAAGGAGAAGAACAATTCCGCTCTCGGTTTTATTGGATTTGTGTCAACTTTGTGGTAGCTTTTTTTTTGTATCCAAAAGTTGGCATTTTTATTAAAGCAGCTTTTACAGCCAATCACACCTCAGGACCCGGCAGCAGTTACAGCCCTCCTTTTATTAAAGAGATTTTCCTTTTCTGATGAGGAGATCTGTTAATGATGGGTTCTCCATGTGTAATGGAGGCTCTTTCCATAATTAACTTTTACTGGCTTCTAGACTGGAGTCCACAGACAGCACTTTGCTCTCCGCAGCCCTGCAGCCAGCCACAGGCCATGCCTCAGATGAGTGTCCTCAGCTGACCTGGAGCCCCTCGCAGGCAGCGTGCACCCGAGGGAGGAAGAGGAGGAGAGGAATGATGACTTACAGCGGTTCCCACAGGCATTCCGGGAGCAGCAGTGCAGGCCTGACAAGGGAAAATTATTACTTCAAGTAACAAATGAGCAGAAAAGCATCCCCTAGGCAAAAGTGCTGCTCCCATTTAATGAACACTATGAAAAATGAAAAGAAAGGAACTGTTCTTCAGCTTTGCATCTGCGTCTTGTGCTGGGCTTTATAAAGGAGAGCAGGATGGTGGTAAATGGGTGCTGTGGCCTTATTCCCGAGGCTTGTTCTACTGCACCAAATTGTCAGATTAAAAAGGGCAGTGGAAATGAGACAGATGAGATTTCCCCTGAGGAAGTCCTTTGGTAATCTCAGGATATTTTCATAGCATCCCAGACTGCTTTGTGTTGGAGGCACCTCAAAGCTCATCCGGTTCCAACCCCTGCCACAGGCAGGGACACCTTCCAATAGAGCAGCTTGCTCCAAGCCCCTGTGTCCAACCTGGCCTTGAGCACTGCCAGGGATGGGGCAGCCACAGCTTCTCTGGGCACCCTGTGCCAGCGCCTCAGCACCCTCCCAGGGAAGAGCTTCTGCCTAAGAGCTCATCTCAGTCTCCCCTCTGGCAGGTTGAAGCCATTCCCCTTGTCCTGTCCCTACAGGCCCTTGGCCAAAGCCCTCTCCAGTTTCCTGTAGTCCCCTTTCAGTGCACCCTTTAGTGCACTAAAGTGAGTGCAGCTCCTTTTAGGCACTGGGAGCTGCTCTAAGGTCTGCCCTTATGGAGCCTTCTTTTCTCCAGACTGAACCAGCCCAGCTCGCTCAACCTGGCTCCAGAGCAGAGATATTTTAAGACCATTTCTTGAGCTTTGGACTACAGAAAGTAGAACGCAGCCCCAGGAAGGCAAGCCAACATTTCATGTTATTACCAACGCTCCCTGAATCACCGCCTGTCTTCATGTCCGAGAGCCTCCCTGGGGACTCAGACATGACACGGAACCCGAGTCCCTGCCGGTGCTGAGCTGCTGCCGTCGCCCTGCGGGACTGCCAGCCCAAGTTAGGTTTAGGTCACTTTAGTCACTTATTTGGGTTAATTCTGCTTTTTATCCTGTGAAGTGGCCCCCAGAGAGTGCCAGGAGAGGGAAGCTGGAGCCGGGCACTGCCGACACTGGACACCGGCTCGGGCTCCTGCGCGTCCCTCCAGCCTGAGCAGGGCTAGGTACAGTGACAGTGAGAACTGCAGCAGCCCTGGCTGCTGTCTGCTCATTGTCACTAGATTTCAGTTTCACATATGGAAAATGCTTGTGTTTGCTGTTTACAAAGTGGTACTTACTGAGCTCTTGATGTCATTGTCACTCCACTCCTTTTCTGCTCCTTATTGGCTGTTCTGAAGGTGATCTCCATCTCGCTGATGACACCAGATGCTCCAGGGTTCTGCTCCCACCTTTGCAAATCACTCCAGGCAAATAGTTCAGCTTCTCCAAATCTCAATTTCATTCTTTGTAGGCTGGAAATAATAATCACAGTAATCCGCCTGCTCAAGGGCATTGTAAAAACAATTATCTGCTGCAAACATGGGGTTTGAAGATCAGAAACATGATACACATTTTAAGTATTGGTTGTTGTTTGTGTTTTTGCTGGTATATATTAAGTTTGACACTGGCATGTGCTACATTTTTCTCTGTGTCTCAGCTGATGAAATACCTTTCGAGGACATTGCTGGGTTTCCTTTTCTGTTTTGTTGTCCATACAAGTTCCACCATTATTCCCTGAGGATTTGTTTCTCTAACTCCTTGCCGAGCCCTAACAAGGACTTGTGCTTGCACCTTACCGAGCATTTGAAAAGTGCTCTCCAAACCCAGCGCTTACCCATCTCTTGGACATGACAGTTTGTCCGTGTTTCACAGACACAAACTGTGTGTAGCAAACCCGTGGTCTTTTCCTTCTTCACAGTACTGTAGTGTAACACTGTGGTTACTTGTGCACTGCCTGAGCTTGTCTCCTGTTTGTGATAGCAGGCATCAGTGGAGCTGTCAGTGACCTCTGTACTTCGGTCTGTGTTTCATTTCCTGCCCTTTTCTGCAATTGCTTAGCAGTGATGCAGAATGATAACATCTCTTCACACTCCCTTTTCTGGAAAGACCTGGCAGGTTCCCTACTTCTTCGATCACCTTCCCTCTCTTCTGCTTGTCTTGGCATGCCCAGCATGACGCCATCAGCTCTTTCTAAGAGCCTTTGCAGGATGCCTCTGTAATTGTTCAATGAGGACTGTGATGTCTTTGGCGAGGCTGGCAGTGAATCATCAATAATGGTCCCAAAGATGTGCTCCATATCAGCCCCAGGAGCTCCTTGTGCTGCGTTATAAGCAAAGGGAAGCCAATTTACTACAGATTATCACCTTCTCCTTTGGTCTAAGGCCAAACATGAGGCCGTGGCCCAAGACTGGACCTAGTACCACTGGCTAGAAAGCACAAAGTTGGATCTAAGTGATTCCCTCAGGCTTTTGGATCTAAAATGATTCCTCTCCTGTCTAGCCCTCAGGTGATGTGGGACCAGGGCAGCATCCTTTTGTTCCTCTGCTGCTCTCCAGGAAGCGAGTGGGCAAAGGTGAACCTGGTGCTTGGCTGCCAGCACCCAAACTGTGTCACCTCCTCCTGATGGCAGCTTGCTTGCAGCCATTGTTGACAGACGAGAACTAGCTCGCGTGTTTTAAGGAGGATTTGAGCAGTGATCTACTAGATGCTATAGCGATAAAAATTATTGCTACTCATCCCTCTGTGGATTAAGCAATTCCTACTGTGCAGCCTGTTGATGCAGCCTCGGGCAGCATGAAAAGACCTGTATAAGGTTTCATCATGCACAATAATGTGAATTAGAGACAGTCAAGTAAGACAGAAGGATACATGTATGAGGTCTGCCAACCAGCCTGACGTTGAGCTCGTGTCTTGGGATGGTACACGGTAGTCCTGCTGAAGATATTTATGTTCAGCTTACAGGAGAAAGTGATTCTTTATGCTACCAAGAGTTAGAGAACTGAGCTTTATTTTGTTGGCTTTATCTATCAGTCATGTGGCACATTGGTATCAGACATCATCCTTCCATCACTGCCTTCATTTCGTATCAAACCTACCTGGTTTATGTCTTGGTCCTGTGTGTTTACAAGCAATGAGTTCAGTATCGGAAGCTCTATCACGTTACTTCTGCTCCAGGTGAAACCCATACCCCTCTGTTCCCCTCCTCTTGCTGCCTTCTTGTGGTTTCTTAGGACTTTCCCTGGCATGAGCACACAAGCCTGAGGCTTTGAGGGATCACATATCAGGGACAGACAAGTTTGCAGTTGCATGAACAAGGGAAAAAAGCTTTATTCAATGTGTACAGAGTGCAAGGGGGCACCCACGGGTAATCGGGGTAATAGGGGAAGGAGGAGCAGAAGAATGAAGCAGACACTTTCTGTGCCCCAGCCCCATCACACACGGCCCAGATGGTGCTTGGTGCAGCTCATGTTCCCTTGAGCCCGCGGCTGAGGGTCCATGGAAGCTGCTCGCCCTCCTAGCGAGTGGTAAGTGCAACCTGCTCCCGGGAGGAGACCACCTTCCCATCCTGCACCTCCTCCACGATCGTGCGGACCTGGCGGGACGATGACATGACTGCAAAAGGAAGGCAGAGAATGATTGTTCCTGGGGCAGGAAAGATAGGAATTGCTTAACACGTTATCAGATACCACGTATTCTTCAGGAGATGTCAGAGATTCCACAAGGTACTGGAAAATCTTGTTTTAAACAACCCTGTGCTGGTTGGGAAGAGGGAAGAGCCGGGCTGATGGGAAAGCCCAAGAAGGCCACAGGCACACTCCTTAAATACATGGTGTCACTTGACTTTTCAGGTCTCTGTAAAGTCAGACCACTGACTGCAACATCTCAAGGCCCGTTAAGGGCAAATCCTTGTGGTAAAGCAGTGCCAGGAATTGCCCTTCCCGACAGCTCTGTCCCGTGGTGAGCAGTTGTACAATGCACACAAACTCTCCTGACAGCTCTCAGCCTGGCTCAGCCAGTGAGGTGGCACAGCACAGCCCAAGGGTGGTATTCACTCCATCAGCGTGCCCACTGCACTCAGAGCACGTCTCAAAGCCTTTGGTGTAATAAGATCAGTTCTTACCGTCTCTGCCGGCGTGTGAGGACATCGCGGAGGAGTACTGGGAAGAGATGCTGCACAAGAGGGAGAAAACAAAGAGAAGTTAGGGACAGCCTTTGTTGTTACACAGGCTCTGTATTCAGGCAGAAGGAAAACAGAAAAGGCTGAAACTACTGCTACTCTCCTGGAGGTAGAGGGACCAGTGCCCTTTCCAGCAGGGCAAGGTGCCTGTTACAGCATCACATACAGCAGAAACCAGGGACAGAGCCACCGGGATTCTGAGCATGGCACGAGCATGAAGATGAGCCCTGAAAGCTGCAACTGGACTGAATCCCCACAGAGAACACTTTGTGCCTGTGACCCGTCCCCTCCCGATGTGCCCTCCCAAGCGGAGCCCTTCCACGTACTGGGCATCCTCGCCCTCCAGCAGCCGGCGGTACGTGGCAATCTCCTGCTCCAGGCGGCATTTGACGTCCAGCAGGACCCTGTACTCCTGGTTCTGGCGCTCCATGTCGCACCGCAGCTCAGCCAGCTGCTCCTCCACGCTGGTGATGAGGGCCTGGAGCTGGGCCAGCTGGGTGCCGTAGCGGGCTTCTGTGTCAGCCAAGGTGCCCTCCAACGCCGCTTTCTGCGTGTGGAGCAGAGGGATGTGTTCAGGGGGGAACGGGGAGCGGAAGGGATGGGAGCAGCCGTGTGTCCCCTTGCCCACAGCCCTGCGTGCCCCTGGCCCCTCGCACCGTGCTGAGCTGGGACTGGAGGTCGATCTCCAGGCTCTGGATGGTGCGGCGCAGCTCCGTGATCTCCGTCTTGCCGCTCTGAAGCTGCTCCGTGTTGATGGCCACCTCCCGGTTCAGCTCTTCCGTCTGCACCAGGGCACAACCAGAGCCGTGCCGTCAGAGCACCGGGGAGCGGCACAGCCCCGGCCCCACGGGCGCGGCGTCGAGCAGCTCACCTTGCTGAAGAACCACTGCTCGGCGTCGCGGCGGTTCTTGTCCGCCAGGCTCTCGTACTGCTCCCGCATCTCAGCCAGGATCTTGGTGAGGTCGATTCCAGGAGCAGCATCCATCTCCACGCTGATCTCACCACCCACCTGCCCGCGCAGGGCATTCATCTCCTGGCACAAAAAGACATGCGGGATACACGTCAGAATGCAGTTGGTGTATTCCCATCATGTCAGATGTCTTGGTTGCACCCAGCACGCAGAGCTCTCCTGGAGGCCCTGTCTGAAAGGACTGCTTTTCTCCCCCTTGCCCACTGGAGTGTCTCCTGACAGCCATGACTGCAGAGATACTCCTGCACTTTGCCCTGAACCCTGTCCATTGGGCACAAGGTACATTTTGTAGGTCTCAGTTTGAGCCGGGCTCTGTGCTCACCTCCTCGTGGTTCTTCTTGAGGTAGGCCAGCTCTTCCTTCAGGTTCTCGATCTGCATCTCCAGGTCAGCTCTGGCCAGGGTCAGCTCATCCAGCACCCTGCGCAGGCCATTGATGTCGGCCTCCACACTCAGGCGCAGAGCCTGCTCCGTCTCAAACCTGGGGACACAAACACACACACACTTGCACAGCAGCCCAGCTGAAAAGGGATTTTCCCTGTTGGTTCCTTCCCCAGATATGTATTTCTGCCAAGCATCTTTTCCTGAACCTGTGTACACGGCTCTCCACAGTGCAGGAATGTCAGGACAACGCTGTGTCCAGGGAGAGATGTACACTTCCCAAAGGTCACACTTTTAGTGAGAGGTGACCTGGTTGGAGCAGCTTCAGTTGCAGAAAGCAAAGCAAAGCCTCAAAGAGGCTGGCTTCTCCTTCCTTCTTATAAGAGCTCTCCAAGGCATTGGACTTACTTGGTTCTGAAGTCATCAGCTGCCAGCCTGGCGTTGTCAATCTGTAAGACGATGTTGGCATTTTCAACAGTTGCAGCGAGAATCTGGCAGGGGATAAAAGAAATCAAAAGAGTGAAAAAGTAGGTCCAAGAAATGGCACACTGCTGCCTGTGTTCCCATTCAGGAGCAGGACTGCAGCAGCACTGAATGTGCTGCTCGCTGGACTTCCAAGGATAGAGGCAGGATGCTCATGCTCAGTCTCCCATTGCACTCATTCGGTGTGAAGACACTGGCATGGGTACATGCCATGGCCTGTTGCCCTGTCAGAGTGGCACCTCCAGGCACTCACACCATGTTTGGAGTCCTGGCAGCACCCTGGCATTTGTCTGGCGATGAACAGCCCAGCCGAGGAGTTAAGGGCTGAGGAAGGAGTGTCTGATGCAGCATTGTTCTGCTTTCGTAACAGCACCCGAGGTGCAAATATTTGTTCTGGGATTTCCAAAATGATTGGCCATTTAATGAGCGGTAATTTCTGTAGCCACGAGCTAATGAAAAGCTCTCACTGAGTTCTGGTGCTTCAGGGAACGTCCAAGCAGTGATCCGGGAATAGTGACCTGGTAATTTCCCCCAGTGGTGCGGGAGGGGAGGGAAGGGTCTGCCTCCCTTTGGCTGCTCAGACCTGGGGGCAGCTTCTGCCTCCACATTTCTGTGCTCCCGATCGGAGCACTCCTGACAAGCTGCAGCCGGAAGAGAAGCTCTGTGCATCCAAGCAGGAGCCCTTCACCCCCGCGTGAAGGCCCAGAGCTGAAAACTTCCAGAAATGGGATTTCCCCAGGGCTTGACCCCTGAGCCTGTCAGCCTCATTTCCCTGGCGTTTACTCTCACTTTACAGAGCAGGTACAGTCATTACCCAGCCCCACCCCTCCATCCCCTCCTGTGGAACCTGAGCTTACTAAGAGCGCTGTCACCTTGCGTAGGCAGTGGTGAAGGACCAGGCAATCGGCTCTCGATGAGTAATGCAGAGGAAGGACAGTGGTGACAGGGTAGGGAGGGAAGGATTCTGGAGCTGTTGTTCAAAGACTTTTGCCCCAAATCAGCCAGTGGGCTGCTAAGAACAATGAAACGAGCTTGGCCATGATTTCATCTACTGCATTTAGAGCTCGGCACGCACTCTATTCAGCATCTCTGAAGCCACCTACCACAGCCCAGTGTGTTCTGACTCCTGGATTTCATGAACCTCTCTTTGCACCTCTCAAAGTGCAACCATCCCATAGTGCAGCATCTTTCTTTATGAACCTCTACCTTGAACCTGACAGGCTCAAAAAGATCTGCTTTGCAGGATGCTCATCAGAACAACCTGGCATCTCCATTTGCATATCATTCAGTAGGGAACTTCTGCCAAAGAGATAACGTGTCCCTGCCTGCAGAGTGCTTAATCAGGAGCTTGGCGAAGGGAGCACATATTTGGGGTGTAAGTAGCATCCAGGGAAGGCAGGAAATGAGTGTTGTGGCAGCATGAACCCCGGAGCATCACGTAACCTGGACCAATGTCTGAGAGCCTCCTCCTGCTTTCCTGCCCCCTGCTTTCCTGCCCATCTTTCTCCCTTCATTAAAACAATCAGTAGAAACCCCACCTTTGTGCATCTGGAGGACATGATCAAGAAACTGCTCACCATAAATTATGAGTATTATTTCCAGCTGTGCTCTTTCTGTTTCCGTATCTCAGGCCAATTATCTGTCCCTTGTTAATACTCTTCCCGTCAGCTTTTAGGAGCAGGGTCACCTTTTTAAAAGTGACTTTAATGAAGGTGCCTTGGTAATCACAGCATCCTACCTTGTTCCTGAGCTCCTCAATGGTCCTGTAGTAGGGGCTGTAGTCACGGTCAGGTCCAGGCGCCTGCTTCTTGTACCATTCCCTGATCTTGACCTCCAGGTCAGTGTTGGCCTCCTCCAGGGCACGCACTTTGTCCAGGTAGACAGCCAGGCGGTCGTTGAGGTTCTGCATCGTCTCCTTCTCGCCAGCCTGGAGGATGCCATCGCCGCCTCCAAAGCCACCTCCAAAGCCGGCTCCAAAGCCAGCTCCAAGGCCAGCCCCAAAGCCAGCCCCGTAGCTGCCCCCAAAGCCAGCGCCGAGGCCCCCTCCTACGCTGCTGCAGTAGCTGCCCCCATAGCCCCCCCCGAACCCTGAGACCATGCGGGAAGAGACAGAGTAGCTGCTAGAGCCTCCGTGGACGCTGGGGGCTCTGTACCCGCCGGTGCCCCCCCGCACGGAGGAGAGCCTGGTGGAGCCTCCACCCAGGCCCCCGGGCCCCTTGAGGGACATGGAGGAGGAGTACTGCCTGACAGTGGTGCTCATGGCAAAGGCTGGTGGAGGCTGTGGGGCTGCAGAGAGGCAGAGGCTCGGCAGCGCAGGCAGCGAGTGCTGGCTCCCCCCTGGCCTGGAGCCCTTTATAGCCCGGGCAGGAGGCGTTGCCCGTGCTTTTCGTCACCCGTGACAGCCAGAGCCAAATTCCAGAATCATCATTTCTCTCTCCCTTATTTCATGTCTTTTGTCACATCCCACTAGAAGCAGCAGGCATACAGAGGATCCACTCCTTCTGCTGGGGTTCCCAGCGCCCGGCGTGACTCACACCCAAGGCTCCTCGCTCATGGCTATGCTTTAGCATTCCACTGTTGCACCTGAGACGCAGAGGTGCTCGCTCCAGCTCCACCTCACTGCTCCTCCATGAAGTAACACAAGTGAATCCTCTGTCGCACCAAGTCGCCCGCGAGTGCCTTATATAATTAAAAATCCTCAAATGTATTTATCTGCTCTTTTGAGGAGTGTAAAGCCAATGAAAGCTGCTGACTTCAGAGCTCGGCATATCCATAATCTTTATATGGGCCGCTGTAAAGCCAGATGGAAATCTTCCCGTCAGGACCTCTATCCCAGGGCAAGCACAGACCTGGCGCTGTTTATGCTCTGATACTACCTTTGGCAGCAATCTTGTAGCTCAGAAGAAAAGAAACTGCAGTAATTTCTGCTTGCACAGTAGTCTGGGGTGAATGTCTGTACAGAGACTGGAAAGTCCCCACAACTGGGGGTTTCACTCAGTTTTAAAGGCAGGTGCATGATGTTTCCCAGTATTTGCTTTGCTGCATCACATCCTGGGAACTCCCCTGCAGCAGTTGGTGACTTAGAATCATGGAAGAGTTTGGGCTGGAAGGGACCCTAAAGCTCATCCAGTTCCAACCCCCTGCCATGGGCAGGGACACCTTCCACTGGAGCAGCTTGCTCCAAGCCCTGTCCAGCTTGGCCTTGAACACTGCCAGGGATGGGGCAGCCACAGCTTCTCTGGGCACCCTGTGCCAGCGCCTCAGCACCCTCACAGGGACGAACTTCTTCCTTATATTTAATCTGACCTTCCCCTGTTTCAGTTTGAACCCATCACCCCATGTCCTATCACTGCAGTCCCTGATGAAGAGCCCCTCCCCAGCATCCCTGTAGCCCCCTTCAGACACTGGAAGCTGCTCTGAGATCTCCATGCAGCTTCTCTTCTCCAGGCTGAACAGCCCCAATGTTCTCAGCCTGGCTCCATAAGGGAACTGCTCCAGCCCCTGCTCATCCTCGTGGCCTCCTCTGGACTTGCTCCAACAACTCCATGTCCTTCTTATGTTGGGGACATATTGCAAGACATGCAGTAGTGAGGGGTTAGAGCACTGCGGGCACCTGCAGAGCTGAGTTTGAACAGGACAATGCAGAGGATATGTGCAGAATTAGGCAGTGCAGCCACCCCATAGCCACGCCTGCACTGGGCTATTAAGGGATTGAGCGCAGTGATTAGAGTGATGAAGCCGGACAGGTATTAGCGTGAAAAAGGCAACAGAAACCAGGAAAGGAGACACTGCTCTGTTGTGTTCTTTGTTGGGAAAAACCCAATCCCTTTGCTGCTGAGGTGCGCAGTGGAAAGCGCCCGCCCAGCCCGGCCTGCCTGGCTCCAGCCATGTCATCCTCGGATAAGAGGAGTTACGTTTTCTTTTAGCAGAGGTGCCTGTGAGGTAGTGAAAGAGTTATAGGGATTAGGAAGCCTTTTGTGTTCACTCTCCTGTTGTGATCTCCTTCCTTCCCGGGGCCCTTCTGGCTGTTTTCACATTCTAATGCACTTAAGTGGTTTTGGAGTTGCTAAGATGTTCCCAGAGCCTCACCCTTGGTAATTCATAGTGCCTCCTTTCTTTCATCTGTTCCCTGAAGGACACAATAACAACAACGCTTTATCTACATCACTGTTTGATCTCAAGGACTTAATAGGGAGTCACGTTCTCTTTCTTTAGCAGCTCCAGGAGGGGAGGTGTGATCTTCCTGGGTGGCCACCAAGGAAGCAGCTTAACCAGAAAGAGACCTCTGAGTGCAGGGCTCTAGGCTCTGGGCAGCGCTGCCTCAGAACTGGTTGGCTTCAGATTTGGATTCTTAACCCCCCGCAAGCTGCACACTCCTGGGATTTAGGATGCGCACGTGCCCCATCGCTCAGTGAGCTGGGGAATGGAGGGGATGTCGAGCACCCCACTGCTGGCAAAGGGCAGAGCCTGCAGCTGCCTGTGCCAGGCTTCCAGCGCAGTCCTGGGGCAACCTGGCCTGCTGCCCTCCGTGGTGGGGGGTACAGCATTGCCCAACAGCTGCCATGTGGGAGCTGTGCTCTGGAGCCATCCCTTGGCCACCCCTGCTCCAAGCTCTTCCAGACCTGCTTGCTTTGCTCATGTTTGCTCTAGCAAACCTGCTCCAGGCAATTCCCATGTTGGCCGTGCATCCCTCACGTGGACCAAAAGCTGTGCTGTGAGCTCTGACCTCCTGCTCAGGTTGCCCCCACGTTTTAGACCAAATTAAAGACAGCCTGAAGGTGACAGCTGCCCTGGAATGAGGCAAAGCCCCGCCATAGGCCCACGGGCAGGGAATACCTGGATTTAGGGCTTTTCTCTCTGTATTCATGCAACCTCAGCCCACATTTGAGCTCTTTTATTACAGCTACACAGGAGCCTAAGAGGAGATCTGGAGCTTGTCCTGCAGTGTCAGCTTTTCCTGGTCTTTCCCTATGGATGGTCCTGCTGCCTGGACCTATAACTGAGCTCCTGAACGACAATCCCCAAACCAGCTCTGCTCTGACGTGAGGAACCCTCAGCAGAGTTCCCCTTGCGCTGGCTCGACAGGGCAGGATTATACAGAGGAACATGCCCCACTTCAGCTGTTTTATGTTACCAGAAGAATTCAACCTCCCAGGCTCTGCTGAGACACTCACCCACAATAAATTCCCTAGAGATAAATTCTAAAAACCCCAGCAAAACACATCATAATGCTCAGGAGATGGTATCAAAGGCTGTTCCAACAAGAAGCATGCCGTAGATGCTATCTCTGCCTCTGCTGTGCTGCAGGGGGAAAGGAAGAGCTGAACTCCCATAGGAAGGGAAGTGGATGAAATTATACGTTGGGAGCGGACAGGCAGCACACACAGTAACCCCTTGCGGTGAGGGTGGTGAGAAAAGGCCAGGCCAGTGTGGTGCATTTCCCTCAAACAATAGCACTTAATTGTGCTTTAATGTCATGAATAGGAGCTAATTAGAAATCCCTGGGGTTCCCTGTGGGCCAGCTTCTCCCCAGTGCCTCTTACAGCAGTTCACAGCTCAGCAGAAACCAGCTGAAGGATGCAACCCTGGGAGAGGTGTCTCCTGCCTGTAAGGAATGTCAGGCACCGGCTTTACCCCTGCTGACAGGTTCGCTCTGAAGGCTTGAACAACACCAAACTGGGTAACAAATATATCAAGGTGTGGAGTGAAATATGCTGTCTTTGCTTCTATCTCAGCTGCTGATTATCATCTGCTAGGACATGTCCTGACAGACCCCCCATGTCTGGAGGAAAGCAGTCCTAGCTCTCTTACCATGAAAGGAAACTCCATGGTGTGTATGCAATGGAAACTCCGGGGGGGCAGGCTCAAGGCAAGTGGCCATCAGGAGCTCAGAGAGCAGGCACAGCTGGGCCCAGAGGCAGGGCGATGGGCAATGCTCACCCCATCTGACCCCTCCTGCCCACTGGGATGCCTGCAGGGTGCAGGAGATGGGCAGCACAGCCAGGTCCCCTTCAGCTGTACAAGGGGGAGGCAGTGACAGAGCAGGAGGGTGAAGGGCTGCCTGGAGGGAAGGGACTCATTTGTCCTTCTCTGGGCTCAAACTGGGTCCTGCAATAGCAAAGCCAGACCTTACTCTGCCTGTGGGACCTGGCAGGCAGCCTTCATTGGCAGTGCTGGGTCAGGGCCACGCTGGCTCCTCAACAAGCTCTTTTCTCCTCTTAGAATCATAGAATGGTTTGGGTTGGATCATCCAGTTCCAACCCCCTGCTGTGGGCAGTGGTGTCTCACACATGTCACCCAAGGCTCTGTCCAACCTGGCCTTGAACACTGCCAGGGATGGAGCATTTGCCACTTCTTTGGGCAGCCTGTTCCAGTGCTTCACCACCCTCACAGTAAAGAACTGCTTCCTTATCTCTAACCTGAACTTCCTCTTGGTGAATGTGGAAGAGGGTGATGCTGCTTCCGTGATGGCCCAAGCTGCAACCTGTTTGCAGAGCATCAGACAAAGGCCTGGCCCTGTGTGAGCTGGGCTTCACAAGCCGCCTCCATCAGTGCCTTGCTGGAGCTCAGACCTGCTCTGCGGCCTTTGACCCGCTCTGCCCATTGCAGCACAAGGTGTGCCAAGGAGCTCCCCTTACGGGAGTGATTCCCAGTGAATCAGCTGCGAGTGCAGCCGGTTCACTTGGCTATGGGAGCAGCTCAGCCATGGCTGGGCAGTGCAGAGCAGTGTGGTTATCTCTGCTCTGCTGCAGGGATCACAGACCTGGCTGGCACCAGAGAGTGTTTAAACAGATCCTTCAAGCTCTTCCCCCTGCACCAGCTGCAGTTACTCATCCTCGCAGCCACCCAGGAGCTGTGACCTCCTGCGGTGCTGGCAGCTCTCTGAGCACTGCTGTCTGCTGCACTTCTACCAATAGACACGGAACAGTTTTCAGTCACAACCAGTCTTGTCTCCAAAGCCTGGCTCGAATGAGGAACCCATTCCAGCAAGCATCAGTATTCCAGACCAAAGACGGGAGACTGAGATGAGCTCTTAGGCAGAAGCTCTTCCCTGGGAGGGTGCTGAGGCGCTGGCACAGGGTGCCCAGAGAAGCTGTGGCTGCCCCATCCCTGGCAGTGCTCAAGGCCAGGTTGGACAGGGCTTGGAGCAAGCTGCTCTATGGAAGGTGTCCCTGCCCATGGCAGGGGGCTGGGACTGGGTAAGCTTTAAGCATCCCTTCAAATGCAGACCACTCTGGGATTCTATGAGTATCTTTTGTGTCTGAGCAGAGCCAAACTCCCAAGCTGTCATGAATTACTTCAGCTCTATCTCCACAGCCAACTCCAACCTTCGGAGTTTCCCACGTTGTCTTGTCAGTGTCTGTCTTCCAGATAGCAGGCAGCTCTTGCATCTCCTCATGTCTCATTCCATCAGTGTGGAAATACGATCACACCCTGTCTGCTCATCCCTCTCCCCTCACTGCGCCCGGCAGAGCAGGCAGGGAGTTGCACACATACTTTCCCATGCTGACGGCAGGCAAACGGCAGCTCCCGCATCCATTCACTGCCCACACCCACTGCACCTACAGTGACTCCAGGCCAGGTCTCCAAGCCACTGATGGGAATCCTGGCTTGGGGACACCCGTGTTGCTGGCAGCGGGGTGAGGCAGGTACTGAATCAGACTGGAGACACTCATGCCTGCAGAAGGGCAGGAATTGCATCTTCCTCCTGGCCAGTCATTCCAAAGGAGCCTGGGTGGATGTGCCAAAGCCAGGGTTGATGACAGGGACTCCACCAGCCCCATGACAGCTTCTGATGGCTTTTAATACCCTCCCACTTCCAGGGCTCATCCTGGCCTCTGTGCAGACTCACCCTGCACACACAGCCCTGATGCCACAGGACAATGGGCACAAGCAATGAGAACGGTCCCCATGAAGTGTGCTTTCCTGGCACTCTCCCAAGCAGAAGCCGCTCTCTGGGTGGGACCCTGGCTCTTAGCTTGGTCCCTTCTGGAGGAGGGCTTTGACGTGGCCCTCAGGCAGGATTTACCCCTCCCAACCCCCTGTCTGTTGCTGTGTGAGGGCTGATGTTTGCAATGGATCTTGCCTGTGAGAAGGCAGCGAGGCTCCCGCTGTGCCCATCACCTCGTGCCCATGGCAGGACATTGCTGAGGGGAGCTTCCAGGAGTCCCCTGTGGCTGTGGGGAAGGGACGGAGCCACTGCGCTGGGAGGCTTCCTACAGTACGGTCATTGCCTGCCCGCTCGTTCATCCCTACCCGGCAGGTAGCGTTCTGAGGCCATTGACAACACTGGAGCCGCCCGCACCACCAACCATCCCCAGCGCTGCGACCTCTCGCCGCCCATTCCCGGCTTCTCCTGAGCACTGGGACCCCCGCTCCCCCCGCAGCTCCCGCCGGGCCCCCGCGGGCTGCTTGCCCCGCAGCGGTCCTGGCTGGAAGCCTGGGCTCCGCCCCGGTGCGCTAATGGTTTTCTGCCCGAGTTCAAAGCGCAGCCGGTGCTGCCTGCCCGGGCCTGGCGCAGCGCTGCCTGCCCGCTGCCTGCCCGCTGCCTGCCCGCTGCCTGGAGCGCGCCTGAAGCGTCCGGTGTGCAACAGTAATTATGAGCGGCAGCTTTGGGATCGGCTCCTCTGCCTCTGTTACTGTTTGGTTTTAATCCAAGTAACTGTGCTCAACCACTCACTGCAGGGATGAGGGATGAATGCCAGCACTGAGCTTCATCCACGTTTCATGGCACAGGAGCGGGGCTGCATGACAGGGGCTGCATGGCTGGAGTCTGCATGACTGGGGCTGCGTGACAAGGGGCTGCATGGCCGGCGTCTGAATGACCAGGGGCTGCATGGCTGGGGGCTGCATTGCCGGGGGACTGCATGACCAGGGACTGCATGACCAGGGACTGCATGGCCGGGACTGCATGGCCGGGGGCTGCATGGCCGGGGGCTGCATGACCAGGGACTGCATGGCCGGGACTGCATGGCCGGGGGCTGCATGCCTCGCGGGAGCCCCGGTGGTCTCGGTGCATCGCTCCCCCTCGGGACCGGCGCCGGGGCTCTGCCGCGATCCGCCGGGCGGCGCTGGGGGGGCGCAACCGCTGCGCACGGGCGCCCTCTGCTGGCGACAGAGCGGGTGTGCGGAGGGGTGCGGGAAGTACAGGGCGGGTGATGCGGTTTTCAGGGGGGTCCTGGGAGCTTCAGGGATGTGCAGGGGCAGCAGAGGATGCACGGGAGCTCTGGGATGCGTTGGGGTGTTCAGGTCTGTGTAGAGTGGGTGCTGGGGAGTGCTGCATGGGCACCCGTTGCCTGCCTTGCTGTGGGGTGCTGTTCCTCGCACTGGACTCCTGCTGTGTGCAGAGCCAGCGAGGCAGGGCACAGCCACCACACCACGGGTGCATCACACCGGGGCCAGACGCACCCTTCAGTGCTGGTCGCAGCCAAGCCCTGGGGTCCTGCCCTCATGGTGCTCCCCAGCAGCCCCACACCATGCAGCCCCACACCATGCAGCCTTGCAGCCAGCGCTGCGCCCGCTCCCGGCACAGGCAGAGCCACCAGATCACCGCGCTTGGCGCTGAGCCGGCACCTGCGTCCTGCCTGCAGAGCTGGGCCCTTGCCCTTCCTGGGTGGGGAGGGAAGGAGGGGAACGCGAAGGAGTGTGCAAGGGTGTGCACACGAGAGTGCCAGCGTGTCTGTAGGTAGTTCTGCGTTGTAGCCACAGATGGCACCACTCGCTGCTCCAGGCAGCCTCGCTTGGGCACCCTGGCTGTTACCGACCCCAACTGCTGCATGCCTGCAGCATGAGCATGCAGAGACCCAGCTGTGGTGTGCGGGAGCAGCGCAGGGCTTCTTCCCAAGTGATTCCGCTCCGGGGATGCCCTCAGCATGCTCACCCTCAGCCCCCGGCCCCAAGCTGCTGTGTCAGGGGCATGAGGCAGCCTCCGTGTACTTGTTCTGGCTGTTGGCTGCACAGGCCTCCCCTGGGATGGGCCAGACACTGCCAGCCCCACGCAATGGCCCTTTTTAGTTGACAGCCCCACCAGCTGAGGCTCTTCGGCATCTGCTGGCTCACATCTGCCAGAAATATGCCCGCTGCCCCCTGGCAACGTCCCGGGGATGGTGCCTGCAGAGCTGGTGAGGGTGAGGATGCTCGGGGCGAGGGCCAAGCTGCAGCCCAGCCTGTGTCCGGCATGGCCAGACCCATTCCACAGAGCCAGAGAGGCACCTTTGTCCTGGGTCTGCTGAGACTCCAGGGCCGGAACGCTGCCTGCTCCGGCATGGAGAAGGCTCTGTGCCCCAGATGGGGCAGCGCAGCGTGGGGTCAGCCCATGGGACAGGCAGGCTGGAGGACACAGGGGGCCCCACACCTGCCTGAGCCCACTGCATGCTGTAAGTCAGTGGACAGGGGGGGACGTGTGCTGCAGGGACAGGAGGGGACGTGTGCTGCAGGGACAGGAGGGGACGTGTGCTGCAGGGACAGGAGGGGACGTGTGCTGCAGGGACAGGAGGGGACGTGTGCTGCAGGGACAGGGGGGGACGTGTGCTGCAGGGACAGGGGGGGACGTGTGCTGCAGGGACAGGAGGGGACGTGTGTGCTGCAGGAACGCGCCTGCATCACCCCTGCACTCCCACGCCTGCAGCCTGGGCGGCCCAGCACCAAGCTGAAACTTGTCTGTCAGTTAATTACAGGGGGATGAGGACTCCAAAGGATTTACATTCCTCTTGGGACACGCCTGGAAACAACTTTCACCATCAGCCAGTTCCTGAGAAGTAATTTTCCGCCCGCGCTGCCAGCCCCAGCCCTGCGTGGGGACCCAAGCGGGCTCAGGGCAGAGGGGCTCCTGCCTGCCCCATCTTGGGTTTGTCCTGGGTGCTGCAGACAGCCCCATCCCCTCTCCTGCTGCCCCGGGAGCTCCAAGGAGGTCTGGTGCCTTCAGTCTTGGCTGCGCTTCCCCAGGGGTTCAGAGGCTGTGGGTTGTGGTGGCTGGAAGCTGGGGGGTTTACAGCGGTGTGCTGAGAGATGGAGCCTCGTGATGGCCAGCCAGGTCCTTCGCCTTCACCTTGGCTGGGGATGGCTCCCAAGTGACTGCCAGGACACAGGCCTTGGGTCCGGGGCTGTTGTGAGGGATGGGGGGAATCAGGGGACTCACTGGGCCAAAGGGTCCGTGTCTGCTCGGGGCACTTCTGTCTGCACACAGCAGCAGGCAACCAGCGCTCCCCAAATCAGACAGGACTGGACCCGCCGAGCCCCTTTGGTCACATCCCAGCTAAATCAACAGGGAAGGAGCCAAATCCCTCCTGTCCCCTGTGCTCTCCCCTGTACCCAGTGAACATGGAGACACGCAGGCAGCCGGTTCCCCCAGCACAGCCCTTGCCAGAGCCGCCTGCTCCCCCCACTGCCATGTTCCCCACCCTGTGCCAGTGCTCCAGCATGGAAACCACTGTGGTGGGAGCACTGGGAGGCCGGGACTGCTGTCCTGCTGCTGGCCATGTCTGGTGTGTGCTGCAGCAACAGTGACATGAGCATATCACTGCAGTGAGGCTCATGCCCCGCACAGGTCCATGGCCAATTGGCAAGACCAAGAACATGGTTCACACCAGTGAGGACAGCGTGGCACATGGTCACAGCACCCAGACCAGCGTGGCACACAGCACTGCCAACCAGGCAGCAAGCCCGTTGTGTCCTTCAGCGCAGGGCCTGGGAGCTGGGGCTCCATGCACACCATGCGCAATGTGTGAATCCCACGGCATGGGGCTGTCCCACGCTCAGACCGTGGGTCCCTGCCTGCGTCCCCTCCCTGCTGGCACCCTGATGACCAACCCTGCCGGGGTCCGGAGCATCGGCTTTGCCATGTGGGGGGAAATGGGCCATTTTGGCCTCCCCTGCTCCGGGAGCTGCTGGGAACGGGCGGCCCCCGCTGGGTGCCAAGCCCGCGGTGTTGTGCAAGCAGGAGCAGGCGGGTTTGGGTTTCCTCACTGGGCGGCGGCACACCCGGCCAGGGCGCGGCCGTGACTCCGGCGATGGGAACGCGCGGGCAGCACCCACCTCGCTAATGACAGCGTGGCGCTGGGCGCGGGGACAAGCCGCGGCAGGACGCGGCTGCGTCAGCGCCCAACACCGGCTGACGCAGCCGCCATGCGCCCCATTGCCCCAGCCCGGAGGGGGCTCCTGCCCCTGCGGCCCTGTGTTGTGGTCGCTTCCAGCAAGGACACAGGCTCAGAGAGACCCCCCCCCGAGCAGGGAATGCTGCAGTGGGTATTTATGCCTGACCCTGTTCCAGGGGCAAAGGCAAAGGCTGAAATTGAGCTGTGCTGGAGCAGGAGGGCGATGAGCAGCACGGAGCAGGGCAGTGTCCCCATCTCTGACCTCAGCCCCATGGGGCCCCAGCCTGGTGAGAACCACGCTTGGTGCTGAGGCCTCGGAGCCAACACAAGACCCAGCATCCGGGCCCTGGGCTTTGCTGTGCCCCCAAGACCTGCTCCATCCACCAGCCCTTCTTGCCCCACACCAGACCAGCCACCATGGCTCTGCCTCCTGGCCAACACAAGGCTAAGCCCATGGCATCAGCACAGCAACTTCTACGGCGCAGCCACTTGCAGAAGGGCCGTGGCTCCATCTTGACCTGGTTTTCCAGGGAAGCCTCATTCCATGGGGTGAGCACAGTGGCTGTTGGGAAGCCAAGGACATGGTGGCTGAGCAGCGCTCCTACAGCAGTGCTGCCTGCAGATGCCTTGGTGGGGGAACTGGGAGGATTCAGGGTCCCCTGGGGAGGGCTCATCCCTGGTGTCATCTCTGGGGTGCTGCTGCTGGGTGAGGCCCGACATCTCGTAACCAGAAGAAGGGATGAGGCTGAGCTGTTTTCCAACCGGACCCCAAGGCACAGCCTGTCACCTTTCCCCTGTCTCAGGCCAGCATATGCTGGCTGCTGAAACGAGGGGCCAGAACAGCTCTGTGCTGCCTGGCACCATGGGGCAAGTGAAACGAGCTGCCCCTGCACCCTCAGGGTGCCCAGAGAGCCATGGGCAGCACGAATGGGCACGGGAGGGCCAGGCAGAACACGGCAGCAAACTGGAGCTGTGGCTCCGGCAGCCACAGTGCCCAGAAGGACCTCAGGCACCCCCCCCAAGAGTCCCTCAGCCACTGCAACCTGCGGGCTGTGCCTGCAGAGCTCCCCCTCCCGTGTGGCCACCCCGTCCCATTCATGTCTGGGCTTTGGGTGCCAAGGCACCAGGACCCCAAGTCCTGCTCCTGGCTCCTGTCCCGGCCGGGAGCCGCAGCCAAGGGTTTCGCAAGAGGCAGCGCCAAGGGAGGAGGCAGCGCTGGGCGGCCGCCAGTGTTTGGCCCTGGGGGAGCTGATGTGCGCAGGCAGGGATGAGCACGCCCGGCCGTGGGGCAGGGACCTGCCCACACCCCTTCGGGTTTTGCCTCGTAAGTGAAACACCAGCGTGGAGCGAGGCAGATGCTGACCCAGGTGTTTGGCCTCACCTGCCCCTTCTCTCTGCTCAAGTCAGCAGAGTGGGGACTCTGGGCTCTGCCTTGTGCTCGCCATCGCTGCTGCTCGTACCCCAGACATCTCCTGTGCCTTTACCCCTGGTCAGTGAGGGGTGCATTCAGCCGCGTGTCCTGGGTCACACAGGGCAGGGTCGGATGCCTGAGCAGGGCTGCTTGCAGGGCAGGGCGGGTTCCTCCCTTGGCTTGAGCAGGGGGTAACCCTCAGGGCTGAGATGCATGTGGCAGTGCTCTGCAGAGGGAAGGGGCTGCTGCTCTCATGGGCCTTGGAGCCCCCCAGATGCATGAGATGAGCAGCACAGCAAAGCTCTTCCCCTCCTGTCCTTGCCGTACCATAACAGGGGACTCTGATCCCTATTGTGCCAGGCAGCACCGGCAGCACAGGGCCATGCGTGCAGGCACCCAGGAGGGGGGGGTCTTCTGTCTTTTCCCAGTGCATTCAGGGTGTCCCCATAGCCAGGCACCCAGCAGGGCAGGAAGGGGCCCAGACTGGGCTGCCTTGTGTCTATGGGTGTCACCAGTGCTGGTGCTAGCGGTGAGCATGGCTTGGCAGGGCCCTGCCTGGCCCACAAGACTTCCAGCAAAGGCCCTTCCTGGGGTCTCTCCTGGCACAGAGCAGTGAGTTCCCTCCTGGATGGGTGATGCTGCCCAGCCCCTGCCCCATGGAACTGGGGCAGTGGGACGGAACCGAGCAGGGCAGGAGCGGCGGGAGCAGAGTTACATCCCCTCTGGACCCCGTGCCTCATGTGTGGACCCCTCCTTGTGCCAGCCAGCTCCAGGCAGTGGGAGCTGAGCCTGGCACCTTCGCCCCTTCCCACTGGGGAAGGAAATGTGTGCTGGCATGTGTGAACAGGGCGAGCTGGGGCGATCCCTCCCTCTGCCCGGTGCTGAGGCTCTGATCCTGCAGCACCGCGCTCCCATCCTGCGTCGGGAACACAGAGCCCTGTCATGGTTTCCCCTGCGCGGCTCCCCAAGCTGCCCTGGCTGCCTGCTCTGGGCCCTGCCACCGCAGGAAGGCCTTTGGACGTGCTCCCTGTCACTGAACAGGGGGGAGCAGCCACAGCGCCCACAGTTGTCTCTGGGGACATTGTGGCCCATGCACAAGGCTCACCATGTCTCTGCCCTCCACCAGGCACACACAGAGCTGCCGGAGCCTGCAGCGCTCAGAGCAGCCCAACCCCAAGCCTGGATCTGCCTTGGTACCAACCTCTGGCAGCCCCATGGGCAGAGCAAGGCCGGGCAGAGCTGAGCACACTGCTGGTGTCCCGAGCTGGGCACAAGAGCTGCCCCGGAGCTGCTTCCCCCCTTCCCAGCCCCTGTGATCGCTGCTCCCATGTCAGGTTTGCTCCACGCTGATGCCAGTTCCCCAGGCAAGGGCTGGGGCTGTCCGGGCCATGGTGACCCCAACAAGGTGGATGTTTATTTGAGGTGAGCACTGTCGGTGCGTGCATGGAGACCTCAGCCTCAGCCAAGGGCATCCCTGTGGATACAGGACAGCGCCATGGGAACAATGCTGGCACTGGCTGGGAGGCAGCGGAAGGTACAGCACCTCTTCTCTGCAGGACACCCATGGGATCCCCTACCCCTCAACACCCCACCCGAGCCTGGGGGACAGAGCATTTGGGCTGCAGCCCCCAGCTCCCCAGCACCCACCCAAGGCACAGCACAAGGCGGCCACAGGCACGATCTCAGCCAGGGGAGGCTGTGTGGCCCAAGTGCAGGCAGGGAGAGGCTGAGCTGGGCTGGGAGGCAGGACCGGGCCTGTTCAGCAGCCCCAGGCTGGGCTGAGCCGCTGTGTTCAGAGCTCTCCTGGCACCTCGCGGAGAGGAGAGGTGTCACAGCCAGCGCTGGGATGAGCAGAGGATGAGCAGGGGGAGGAAGGCTCCTGCCAGGGGAACTGGCAAAGTGGTGACTGCAACACACCGGGAGCCAGGAGTTAGGTGGGAATTGGGACGTGCCCACAGATGGCCGTTGCAGGGGAAAGAGCTGCACTGGGACAATGCTGCAGTGTGAGGAGGATGCATTTGAAACCCTCCTTTGGACGTCTTGTGTTACAGCACGTCCAGTGCCTCCATCCCTGGAGCATCCGACATGGGTATCGCAGAGAGCACCCTGCACCTCGGGCTGGGCAGAGGTTGGCTCACTTGCTCCTTACATAAACGCTTCCAGGTTTTGCACACTTTGGGCCGTGAGTTGCCAGGAGCGGCTGTGTAAGGAAAGGGAATCGGGTACTTGAGCAGGGAGCCTGCGATTCCCTGCGCTGGCTCTGGGGCTCACCCCGGCCATGCCTCGGCTCCTTCCAGGAGCAGGTTAGTCACCAGGGCTGACGCCTCTCAGTGCTGCCTTCGCTGATGAATGGGATCAAATCCTGCACACCAAAACTCCAGCTCATCCTGAATCCAGGTCTGTGCAGTCACACGGAGGCCGCAGGAAGGATGTGCGAGGAGAAAAGCTGGTTTCTAGGAATGTCTCGGCCCGGAGGGCATGTGTGAGCTGCTGGGGAAGCAGTAAAGCGAAAGGCCGGGATGATTCCTGCCTCTCTGCTGCACTTCCCAGGTGTATCAGAGGGGCACCAAGACCCCCACCTCAGAGCACATGAGCCTCTGCGGGACCCTGCCACAACCCAGGGCTGGTCACCCACCCATGAGCAGCTGGCAGGACCCTGCACGCAGGGCTGAGCTGCGCTGCCCGTTGGGACACACAGGAATCCTGGGCTCAAGCAGGAGCCCCAGTGCTGGGCAGCCCCAGCCCTCGCAGGGCCCTCTGCGTTCCCTGGGAGCCATTCACTGCTGAGGGATAGGATGGTTTCCAGAAGCCACCCCAGCCCAAAGCACGACCACAGAGCCCTGGGGGGAGGAATGCCCTGCACAGACTGTTCTGGGCCCTCTCTGCTCCTCCTGCTGACCCTAATGCCAGCCTGGCAGCTCACCAGACACCACCACGGCCCAACACAGGGGGTTTGCCTGTGAACGGAGCCAGTGTTCAGCCTGGAGGGGATGGAGATGGTCGTTTGCCAGGCACTGGGCACAGAAGCAGCAGCAGCAGCTCGGTGCTGCCTGCTGAGATGCAAAGATCAGCATTGCCACCTCGTGGGGAGCCGGGACAAGCGCATCCCTAGGAGGCGGCATCTTGGGCGGGGGGGCAGGAGGTGATCGGGACCGAGCACCCAAGAATGGCCCGAGGTGAGGAGGGTGCGAGGGTCGAAGCCCCCGTGCCGAGCTGAAGCCACCCGGCATTAATCCTGCTCCCAAGGACGGAAAATGGATGTTAACATTTCCCTGCTAGCGATGGGCTTAGCTCTGGTGTTCAACACACGCTTGCCCCTTTTGGTGTTTCACCAAAGCCTCTGGGAGTCCAGGGGTGAGGCTGCAACCCAGGATGTGCCCTATGGACAGTGTGAGACCGCAGCAACGCTGATAAATTGCCTCTGTGGGGCATCCTGGTTCAGTGTGAGACCAGCCTGCCCAGCAGCACCGTCAGGAGGCACCAGGGACGCTGGCACTGAACACCAAACCCAGCCCTTCTGCTGCAGTGAGGACTGAAGTGCCTCTAGCAGAAAGATGCAGTGTAAATCCCTGATTGCTTCCCTGCTGTCTGGATACACCAGGATGCGCCTGCTACAGACGGGTCCTTTTTTGGGAGAGAAGGAAAATGTGATCAGAAAGAGGAGAGGGAAGAGCCATCTGCCTGGTGGTGATGGAGCAAATGCACATTTTAATGGAAATGTCAGCCAGTTCTGTCACATACAGACAGACAAGAGTGACAGATGCTTGAGAGACACTGAAATACAGCAACGCAAACACTCCTTCTGCTTAGTACAAGATAAACCATTGGCCTTTATCTTAAATGAGGCCCCCCAAGAAGGAGGCGACATCTGAAGCGTGTGAGGACTGCATACCCAGATGCCAATAACCTGTCAAACCACATCGAGAGTCGGAGATGGCTCCAGAGCAGGGCAGGAAAAGCTACAGAGAGCGAGCTGCGGCCACAGGAGACGTGAAGGGAGCCGATAACCAACCTACAGCCTGGTAGATGCAGCACAACAGACCCGTGTCTCCCTGGGGGCAATATTCCTGCTCCATATGCAGCTCTAACAGGCTCCCAGAGGAGTTTATGCTCCGACTGGATCTTATATGGCTTTTGACCCCATTAATTGTGTAAGAGATTTACTGATCTTCATATTGGGGCTCTCAGTGTATTTTTAGACCATCTTTGAGCTGGGTGTGATGCTCACCTGCCAGCAGCCCCTGCTCCGCATTGTGCTGAGCCAGTGCTAGGAGACACTCATCCCTTTGTGAGGGGTTCTTAGCCTCGCAACAGTCACCAGGGAAATGATGAAGTGTCTTCCTTTAGCAGCTCACACTGAACACCGAGCCCCAGGCTCCTGGCCCCCA
The DNA here is from genome assembly GCA_039720435.1 of Amazona ochrocephala. Lineage (NCBI taxonomy): Eukaryota > Metazoa > Chordata > Aves > Psittaciformes > Psittacidae > Amazona > Amazona ochrocephala. The sequence goes on from CM077897.1 coordinate 3,775,311, forward strand.
AGTTAGGACTCAGAAGGAGGATTAAATGCTTTTAATGTCATTAAACGCCAAGGTCTGACTGTCAGGGTTGAAATGCAGTAAGTTCAAGGGGACTTGTTTAAAAATGCTTCCTTTTCTGGCAGATTTGGGTGATAACTTGAGCGTTTCCCTTTGGCATCAAGGAGCCCCCAGGCCCTCTGTCAAGAACATAGTGTTCTGCAGCACCCTCAGAGCTTCTCCCTGCCAAACAGCCATGGAAAAGGAGCAGAGAAGCCCAATTTCTATCTGCATATGGCTTCAAGCTTGGCTGCCATCATGGTGATAGCTGAGTGACAAACACATCCACAGGGAAGCTCTCCAGGCTGAGCCTGAGTCTTCTCAGGCTGGAGCATAAAGAAGTGATCCTCAAGGTGTGGAGCCCAGGGCAGATAAACCGGCCTGTGCTGGGCTCTGCTAGGGCAGACCCAGGCTGCAGCACCCACACGGGGTAAAAGGGAACGGGCTCATTGAATCTCATAATGGCTTAGGCTGAAACGGACCTTGAGCTCCTCCAGCTCCAACCCCCTGCACGGGCAGGGACACCTTCCACTGGCGCAGGCTGCCCCAAGCCCTGTCCTGAACACTGCCAGGGACGTTGGTTTAAAGCCATTCCCCGTTGTCCTATCCCTACACATCCCTGTGGATGCGGCTCTCGGGGGTTACCGTGTGTGTGAACCCGCTCGAACACCCCTGCCTCCGCATGACCCAGGTCCACCCTTGGGGACCCCGCACCGCGGCCCAGTCCCTGTCCCTGCACCGGGGCTGTCCCCCGCTGGGGGCTCCAGGGCCGGGGGGTGCCGGGCGCGGCCTCGGGGGTGCCCCATGCGCGGCCCCGCCGCTGCCCGCGGTGCTGCCGCCGGTCTGCGCCTGCGCGGAGGCCCCTTCCCCTCCACCCCCTTGCGCGGGCCTCCGCCGCGCACGCGCAGGCGCCTCTCACGCCAGCCAGGGCGCGGTCACGTTCGGCAGTGCGGCTTGACGCTCCCAGCACGCCGTCCAATCAGCGGCCTCTCTTCCCGTGCGCGCTGGCGTCACACGGAGGCGGTATATAAGCGGGCCGCGCCAGTCCCGCCCCCCTGACAGCGCCTGGAGCCGCCGCCGTGAGAGCATCCTCCGCCGCTCGCCGCCCAAGCCGCCGCCTCCCCGCCGCTCCGCCGCCGCCGCCCGCGAAGGGAAGCGTACCGTATATCGTATGTCCGCTATCCAGAACCTCCAGCCCTTCGGTGAGCCTCTGGGGCGGTGGCCGGGCCGCGCCGGGCCGGGCCGGGCCTGCGAGCCCCGCCCCGCGGCCCCGCCCGTGGCGCAGTTGCTATTCCCGGCGCCGGTTGCGTCAGGCGCGGGGAGGTGGAGCCGGTGGCGGAAGGGGGCGGGAGCGGCGGGTGACGGGCGGGGGGGCCGGCCAATGGGGGCGCGGAGGGCGGGCTGTAACCGGCGCTCCCCGCAGACCCCTTTGCTGATGCAAGTAAGGGTGATGACCTGCTCCCTGCCGGCACTGAGGACTACATCCATATAAGGATCCAGCAGCGGAACGGCAGGAAGACCCTCACCACAGTCCAGGGCATCGCGGATGACTACGATAAAAAGAAACTGGTGAAAGCCTTCAAAAAGGTGGGTGCTGGGGCAGGGGGGTTGGGGAAGGACGTTTGGGAGAGGCTGGGGGGTTGCAGCGGCACTTTCTATTTGCATGGTCCTGAGGAGGCTTCTCTGTGTTGTAGAAATTCGCCTGCAATGGTACTGTAATTGAACACCCTGAGTATGGAGAAGTGATTCAGCTGCAAGGTGACCAGCGCAAGAACATATGCCAGTTCCTCGTAGAGGTAGGATGGCACAGAACCACCAAATCACAAAGTAGTTTGGGCTTGAAGGGGCCTCAAACTCAGCCAGTTCCAATCTCCCGCCACGGGCAGGGACACTTTCCACTAGAGCAGCTTGCTCCAAGCCCCGTCCAACCTGGCCTTGAACACTGCCGGGGATGGGGCAGCCACAGCTTCTCTGGGCACCCTGTGCCAGCGCCTCAGCACCCTCACAGGGAAGAACTGCCTCAGATCTCATCTCAGTCTGCTCTCTGGCAGGTTGAAGCCATCCTCAGTTGGCTGCAATTCTCAGCTAAATGCTTAACTACATACAAGGCTTTATGTTAATAACTAATAGCTCCTGTTTCCTTAGCACTAGATGAGCAGGCTGAGGGTGGACTCCCTTTCCCTTTACATTCTTGCTGGAGGCACACACTGTCCAGCAAGGCTTCACAGTGCAGTCTAACCTTTGATGCAAACTTCAGGGGGGAAGCGGAGATTTGACAGTTCATGGTGCAGGGATGGGTGCAGTGGTCTCTCTGCTTCGGTCTGCTGAAAAGTACGTTTTCTTTCTTGCAGATTGGGCTGGCTAAAGACGACCAGCTGAAAGTCCATGGGTTTTAAATGCCTGTGAGTCACTGAAGCTTTATGCAAGAAGATTTCCTTACCATGAAATTCCCATCTGTCCCTTGTCATAAGTTTAAAACCAGCCGGTTTGTGTAATGTAACGATCTTGGGTCCACTGTTCAGTCTGGACTAGTGTATTTCAGTGATGTAATAAACTGGCCACAGCCCATGCTATCTCGTCTTGCTGTCCCTCATTTCACAGAGGTAAATGGGGAGTTGGGCCTGCTCCAGCCTGAAGCCAAAAGTATCCAGATGTTCCAAGTTAAGCCAAGGGACTGGGCCTGTCAGTCTGGAGACTGCCCGAATCACTCCTCTGTCTGGCTGCTCTTCCATTCCAATGGATGGGAATTCTTGCCATGCTTTCTGCGGTACCACACAGAGCGAGGCACCAAGCGTGAGCTGTGACATAGTGCGGGGAGATCGCGCCTTCCCTCTGGGCAGTGCTGGCTCCTGGTGGCAGAGGCATTTGGGGAAGCTTTAAGTCAGAGCAAGAGGAGTCACAGAAGAGCGACTGGATGTCTGCGGTCCCAGCCAGGCAGGTGCTGGTACCCTGCAAGCACCAAGGTACCGGGGTAGTACACCCAAAGGAGCTGTGGCTTGGGGTTAAGCTTCTGACAAGGGATCAGAGTTGGACTAATGTAATGAGTGTCCTTGTAGGTAGAGCTGTAGAGCTTGTGTGTTACTATCAACTGCTGCCTAATGCCCTGTGAAGTAACAGATTCCTGGTTTCTCTTTTAATGTTTTCTGTAATGTATTTAAGGTCTTATTTAAATAAAAATGGTTTTCAAAAGCAGTTGCTTGCTGGATTCCCTCACTTTCTGGAGCCAGGTAAGCGGTAATGCTGGCTCTGTACTTACGGAGCTCAGTGGACTTCTGTCTTGGTGGAGGAAGCAGTGCTGGGGTCTTGGGAGTGTTCCCTGTGGGAAGGGGTGCACCCTGGGTGCTGTGCCTCCTGTATGGATTCATTCCCTCCCTGCAAGGGCACCAGGTCTCCTGCTTGTTGGGTTTCTGTGCGGTGGGCACTTGTGCTTCCAGCAGTGACAAACTACTGCAGTGGGGGCCAGGGGGTTTGGGGAGGCCACTTGTGTGGTGGGAGAAATGGGGCTGTGCTTAGGAGCTGCTTTGTGCCTCTTGTCAGCTTTTGGAGAGCTGTGTTTGTTCACTGCCTGCAGCGATCCCGGTTTTCCAGTCCTGCTCCATGTGCTGCAGTGGAGCACCAGGTTCACTTCACACCATTTGCTTTCCTGAGAGACTTTGCTCTTGGAAACCGAATTGCCACAATTATGCAGAGCTCCTCTGAATACACTGAGGAGGGAGGTGACCCGGAGCCCTGCCTGCAGCTCGCGCTGTGCCATGTGTACGTGCCAGCAGCCTGATCTCTGGGCACCTTCTGCTCCAGGAATTCCACTTCCCTGCCTGCACTGCAGCCGGTGCATGCATGGAGCGCGGGCTCTCCCAGCAGCTCACAGGCTTCCAGATGCAAGAGGGAGGCACCAACTGGGCCCAGTGTGGCCCAAGAGAGCCAGACCCGGCTGGGCAGCGGCAAGGGTGCTGCCACCACCCTGTTTCCCTGGGCCCATCCTGTCAGGGTGCACCCAGGGCTGGGAGAAGGGACCAGCACCGCAGGGTCAGGCTGCAAACTTGCGTCAAGGCGCTGCCAAGCCCATGGCACTGGAGGAAGCAGCCGCTGCGTCCCAGTGACCCTGATGGCTCATTTGGCCCAGATTGAGCCATTAAAAGCCAGAAATTGCAAAACAATTTGTTTGTTCCTTGTAAAAACCGCTCCTTGGAGCGAGGAATCGATCGTGCGGGGCTGGGGCGCTGCTGCCTTCCTGCCCATTCAAAGCCCATTTGTTTTGGGGTTGTTTGAGGAGCACCGATACCGACACGGCGAGCGCTGGCACTGAGGAGCGCCCGGTTCCTTGCTCCGTGGGTGTTATTGAAGGGGGGAGACAAATGTTCTCCACAAATCGATGCGATGAGGGTAAATGGGGGCCAGAGGAACTGTCGATATGGAAAGGCAGGGCTGGTGGCAGCGCATAGGCTGGACAGGAGGTGCAGGGGTTGATGCGTTACCGAGCCCTGGGGTGCACAGTGTGTCCCCACAAACAGAGGCAGTGAGCAGTGCCCACCCGTCCCAGAGCACCCCAAAGCATTTTGGGGTAACAGGAGAGATAGAGGCTGCAGAAGGGGGCTTCTTTGCAGCATGTGGCTGGGCACAGCAGTTCCCTGCAGCACATCTGGCCAGCTGTGACTGCCAAGGCCAAGGGCTGGAGGCAGGGATACACCTGTATATACAGCTGCATCTGCTCCTATAGACTGTAGCTAGCTATGTATCCATCTGTATGCATAAATACCTACATGGATGTGCCTGTACCTATATGTGTGTATATGTAGCACTCAATGTATGTATATGTAGGACTCTAAGCATTTCTAAGTATGTATGTGCCTGTATCTATATGTGTGTATATGTAGCACTCTATGTATGTATATGTAGGACCCTAAGCATTTCTATGTATGTATACATGTGGGGTGTGCATGTTTAGCTAGATAACTACCTATACTTTTCTATACACATACAGGCAATTCAAGTAGCTTGCTCCACTGAGACTCTTATTTCTGTACGTCCCTCTGTAGCTACACAGGAAAATCCCTGCCTATATACGTATACACTATACTTATAGCTGTGTATGTGCATGTATGTATGTATATGGATGTGTGTGTGTCTGTATATATGGCTCTATCACTATCAAGCTCTGCATTCATGTGTCTATATTTACATGTGTATGCATGTTATGCATGTATGTTTGTATATACACACATCTATAGCTACAGCTATACCTATATATGTTTAGATGTATCTGCACACACTGTGTGTGTACATTGATCTATTTCATACAGGTGTGTCTATGAAATACAAAGCTGGAGATAGAGGGGTAGGGATAAAGAGCTGTGCATTTATACATGTGTACGTACAACCACAGCCAACTACCTCCTGTATTCTCCATATAGATATATAGAGATATATACACACACACATACATATATGTGTACACACACAGACACCCTCTGTGTGTGTCCATCTGTCCTCGCATCCCAGGGCTCTGCGGGTGGGTTCAGAGCCGCCCCAGGGTGGGGCAGTGGCGGTGCCTTTAAAAGCAGAGCTGAGCCCTGGATTGAGCCAGTGCAGAGCCCGGAGCCAGCAGGTGAGTCCTGGAGGGCGGGTGAGAGGGATGGACGTGGGAACCAGAGGGAGGGATGCAGGGGATGTGGGGAGCAGCCAAGCTCCAGGGACGAGCGCCTGCTGCCTGCCTGGCAGCGTTCAAGGAGCATCTGGGCAACACTCTTGGTCATATGGTTTAGATTTAGGTAATCCTGTGAGGCACAAGGAGTTGGGCTCAATCCTTACGGCTTTCCTTCCAACTTGAGTCCATTCTAGGGGACCGGCGGACCAACCAGGAGATAGGGATGGAGGGGACCAGGGGACCAGCCGGGAGATAGGGATGGAGAAGACCTGGGGACCAGACAGGAGGGATGGAGGGGACCGGGGGACCAACCGGGAGATAGGGATGGAGAAGACCTGGGGACCAGACAGGAGGGATGGAGGGGACCGGGGGACCAACCGGGAGATAGGGATGGAGAAGACCTGGGGACGAGACAGGAGGCATGGAGGGGTCTTGGAGACCCGCTGGGATGGACAGAGGGGATTTGTGAACTGGCCATGTCCTGGGGATGAGCTTCCTGCATGGGCCACCCCTCGCCACAGGCTGAGCATACGTCTTGTCCCATGGCCACAGCCCCTCTGCTCCCCTTCCCCGCTCAGTCTCTCCACAGCCATGAAGGTGAAGGTTTGCATCGGCCTCATCCTCACCATCGCAGCCACCGCCTGCCTGTGCCGGCCCGCAGTGGAGGTACCAGGCGCTGGGGGGGATCCCCCCCGGCCTCCAGGCAGCCTGGTCCGGCGCGACTGGCCAGAGCCCCTGTCCCAGGAGCAGAAGCACCTCATCTCCAGGTTCCTGCCCCACATCTTCACAGGTACTGGGAGGTGCAGGGTGGGCTGCTCTAAAGCGGGGCTCCGTAAGGCACAGGCCGGCACCCCCATGCCAGCCCCCAGCCCGGGGCAGCAGTAACCCACTGCCCTTGCCTCTGCAGAGCTGAGTGACCACAGGGGCTATGAGGGGATGGAGGATCTGCACGACCTCTACTACCCCGACTGGATGGACTTTGGCCGCCGCAGTGCTGAGGACTCGATCGATGCCGCGTAGCGGCCGCGCCGTGCAGAGCACCACCAGACTCAGCGCACGTCTCTTCCTGCAATAAAGCCTTGGCACTACGGGTGCTGCTGGTCACGTCTTTGCTGGGAGGAGCCGGGGGGTGTGAAGTGGGATTCACCCGAGCCCCAGCAGGAAGCACAGGGCAGATCCAACACAGCAGCAGACACAGCACACACGAGCTGCTTCATGACTTCACATTTATTTGACAGGGACAGGACTTGGGGTGAGGGATGGAGCTGCGGGAGCAGCAGCTACACCCCAGGAAACACCCAGTGCAGGTGACCCCCGAGCCGGGGGTGCTGCTGCTGCTACTCAGTGCACAGGAAAGGGTCCAAACCCACCATCCCTATTCGACGACAGCCCAGCTGCTGGCCAGGGCCAGCCACGGGTGGGAGATCTCACCCTGGCCCCCAGGACCACCCCATCATCCCCTTAGTTGTAGCAGCCCCCAAGGGCCGAGCTGCTCCGGGGACAGGCTCAGCAGAAGCAGGAACAGTTTTTATTGCTAGGAACTGACTCCTGTGAAGGGTCTGCACCCCCACAGCAGGGGACAGGGGCAGTGGCACCTCCCCAGAGCCCCACCATCACACGTGGGACCCTGGGCACAGGGCAGGTGGAGTTTTAGGTGGCAAAGTGAGGGCAGATTGCCGTGCTGGTGGCACCGTTGCAGAGCTCACCATGTGTAGGCGATGCCCAGCAAAATCCTTCTGTCCTGGCACTACAGCTTCAAAAGCAGCGTTTGGATGTTTTCACTTACGGAGCTGGTGGCCGTGGTACCTCCATAGAGGCAGTGCAGCGATGGAGGTGCAGGTGGCAAAGCAGAGGTGCATTATGCTGTTGGTGGTGCTGCTCCGGAGGTCTCCATGTGCAGGCGATGCTCAGCACCAGGATCGTGTCCCGGCCCCTCACGTTCTTGCAGTTGCTCTGCCTCCCCGCTGGGGGGCGGCACCGCCCCGCTCCCACCCCGCCCCCTGGCGGGCCCCGACGGCCGCTGATTGGTCAGTTGGGTCCATGCCGGGAGCCCCTGAGGGTACAACGGCCCCAGGGCGCGATACCGCCCGCAGCCGCGAGAGGGCGCGACGGTGGCTGCAGGCGCCGCATGGACCCCATGGTGCAAAGTGGGGGTCCCGCCGGGGGAGCCCGAGGGGCCCGGGCCCAGCGGGTCTCGGGGGGAGCGCCGGGGTAAGGGGTGGCCAAACACAGCAGCGAGGAGCCGCCTCCCGCCACCCCGGCACCAGCCCAGCCCCGGGGGGCTGTGACACCACAGCCTCCTCCCCAGCCTGCGTGGGGAAACTGAGGCAGCGGGCGGTGGGCAGGGACCAAGGGGGGTGCGGGGGGGGCCACCCTAAAACACCACAGTGGGAGCTCAGTGAACATCCAATTTACTGACAGCAGGTGGGGGGGAAACCCACCCGGGGGTGTGTGGGGGGGCACACGTAGATGAGGGCTGCTCAGTAGTGCAATACCAGGGCAGGGAGCTGGGGGGGGGGGTGGGAGTCAGGCCCAGTCCCCCCCCAGTCAGGGCTGGATGGGCAGGGAAGTACTACTGGTCATACTGGGAAAGGACCAGTCCCCTGCTGGCCCTGGGGTGGGTGCCACGGTGTGTGGGGGCACAGCGGGCGCTCTACCCCGTCCATGCTGCTCCAGTACCATCCCTGGCTACGTACCTAAGTGTCACCAAGGCGGGGGGGGGGTGGTACCCCTCCACCCCACATTTCAGAGCCTTCCCAGTGAGCCCCAACCACCGCGGGGGGAGGCAGCACTGGGATGCTAAACCACCACCCCAGGGCTATGGGGGTCCCCAGCAGTTGGGTGAGGGGCTATCTACAACCTGGGGGGGCAGCGAGCCCGGGGGGAGGGCCCTAGGGGATGCGGTAGGTGGAGGTGTTCTTGGGCTCGGTGCTGGGGACGGACCAGTCCCCGGCCTCCTGGCTGGGCTGGTAGTGCCGCCACGCAGACTTGTTATACACCGGCAACCGCTCCACCGAGTCTGTGGACAGGGCCTGCAGGAGACACGGGGCGGATGAGGAGGGCCCCGTGCGCCCCCGGGGGACACGGACCCCCCGTCCCAGGGGAAAGACCCACCTTTAGGTAGATGACAGCGTCGGTGCCGAAGCCCTCCATGGAGAAGAGCTGCAGGTCCCCCTGGAAGTACTTGGCGTAGAGGCGGGAGATGGGCAAGCCATAGCCAAATCCAGCCTGGGGTGGAGCGAAGAGATGGGGTGGAGGGAAGAGACGGGGTGGAGGGTCTCCAGTGCGAGGTTGGCCACCCCCAGGACACCCCCAAGCCTCCCCACACCACCCTAATAACAACATGAGCACCCTCAAGTGTCCATGTGGGACCTCCAGTGGTCACCTCACCACTCTCGGGCACAGCCAAAGGTGCCCATGCCACACCAAAGTATCTCCGTGCCACACCAAAGTATCTCCGTGCCACACCAAAGTATCTCCGTGCCACACCAAAGTATCTCCGTGCCACACCCAAGCATCCCATGTCACCCCCAGGCACCCCAAAATGCCCCCAAGCCACCTCTAAACATCTTCGAGCCACCCCCCAAGCATCCCCAACCACGGCCAAACCACCTCCAGAGGTCCCTGTGCCACCCCGCTCTGCAGACCCGCGCCCTGTCCCCCTGTCACATTGGGGCCCCCGTGGCACTTACCAGGGGGGTTCCCTCGGTGGGTGCCCCGGTGCCCAGCTGCGGGGTGGGAGCGGTGGAGTACATGTAGCTGAAGAGCCGCTCGATCTTCCGCAGCGGGACGCCCATGCCCCGGTCACTCATCTGCAGGACAGGGTGGGGGGTGACAGCCCCGCTCCAGCCCCCTCACACCCTGTGTCCCCAGGCTGCGGTCAGGGACCACCCCCCCCAGCCCCCGAGATGGAGCTGGTGGTCCCTGATGTACCTTGATGGAGAGGTCCTCCTGACCCAGGGCCACCATCACCCTGATGGCCGGCAGCCGCGGGCTGTTCTCGTGGCTCTCCACCGTGGCCCTCATGGCATTCTGCAGGCACAGAGCAGTTTATGGGATCCCTCCGTAACCTCCCTGCTGCTCCCCCTCGCTCCCGTGCTATGGCGCTGGGGTTACCTTGAAGAGCTCAAAGAGCATGTGGTAGAGATGCGAAGGGACGTAGACGATGCTGATGGGCTGCTGGGCGTTGCTGGCTGCGGGGAGGAGGAGAGCACCGTCCTTCCCCACCCCAAATAAGGCACCCAAGAATCCCCTGCCACAGTGACACCCCCAGCCCGGCCTCACCGTTCACCTCCTCGATCTCCAGGTCGGGTGAGGACATGTAGTACTTGTCACACAGGAGCTTGGCCATGTTGTAAGCGTCTGGGAGGGGGAGGCAGAAGGGTCAGCATCCCCAGCACGAAAGCAGGGGCAATGTTTGGGGTCCCCTTCACTTCCCATCCCATTCCAGATCCAGGGTGTTTTGGGGGTCTTCTGGAGTGACCCCAAAGCAGAGGGGACGCCTTGGCTGAGGCCCACCCAAGCTCATGACACAAATGGCTCCCAAACAGGCAGATCCCAGGGCAAGGGGAAGACCAGGGGGGCCTTCAAGCCTGCCCCCCCAGTTCAGTCCCCCCATGCGGGGAAGCCCCCCAATCCCCACAGACCTCTCACCACATTGACCACGTTGCAGTGGGGGTCGATGCTCCCAATGTGCTTGGGGTGCGCGGGGTTGGTGCTACCATCAAAGAGCAATGCTGGGGGGAGACAGAGAGCAGTGGGTACCCCAGAGGGCATATTAGGGACAGGGGGATGCTCAGGGCAGGGAAAGGGGAATGCCTGGGACAGGATCCCTGGGGCTGGGAGGGAACTGGGGGGAATGCTCAGGGCTGGGGTGGGATGCCCAGGATTGATGGAGATGCTCGAGGCAGGGGACCCCCAGGGGCAGTTGGGGTCCCCATGGCGCTCACTGTGCTGGTTGATGAGCATGCGGATGGAGATGCGGCTCAGGTAGAAGCGGTCAAGGAAGTACTGGATGTTCTGGTTGGAGACAGGGTCATCCCCATAGGCCTCCTTGTACTCGATGACCCCCTGCGCCATGGTGGGCACCACATCATTGTGCCGGTTGCGGATGGTGACCAGAGCATCTGTGAACCTGAGGAGGCAAAAGGGATGGAGCTGGAAGGCACCAGGTCCCCGCACAACCCAGCTCCAGGAGCTGGGGGCACCGGGATGCTCTGTGGGGTGGGGACAGTTCGGGGATGCTGCAGGGTGCCAGGGCCCCTCGGTGACACCTCAAAATCAAGGACAAGGGGTGTTACCCCCAACTTACTGCCCCAGGGTGGCCTGGTCCTCAGGGTCCCTGTCCAGGAACTCCATGATGTCCAGCAGGCTCTGGACATACCTGGGGAAGGAGCCGGTTACCCCCACACCTGATGCCCCCCAAAGAGAGGGGACGCCCTGGGGACCCCACGTCAAGGGGGCACAGGGTGCTCTGGGGCATTGCCCATTCAGCCAGAGGGGCTCAGGACCCCCTCAACCAGGAACGCCCCCCCCCAAAAAAGCTGTTGCCCCATGAAACCACCCTGTGCTTGTTGGGGGTCCAAGCCCCCCACCAGTGACCCTCAAGCCCCCCACCCCACTGGGGGGGCTGTGTCCCCAGGCGTCCCCAAGGGCCACCATTCCAGCAGGGGGACATGAGAGGCACCGCAAGCTGGGGAGCCGTGTGCTGCTGGCAGGGGCTGAGGACGCTGCACAAACAACTCATCACGTGGCGGCACTGGGAGAAGGTTCACGGCGCTGGAGCTGGGGGGGGGGACGGACACAGCGCTTAAAGGGACACCCAGAGCCCCCCCTGAGCTCATGCATCCCCTCGGCCCTTTTAGGGGGCAGGAGGTTGGGGTAGGACATGGAGGTGGCACCAGTGACCTGCCAATGGCCGGGAACACCCCGCTGGCTCCTTGTCAGCCAAGGATATGGCACGGCACCAGCTGGGTGCTGCCCTGCCAGCCCTGTGTGCAGAGGACAGCCGGTGGCAGCGGTGGGATGGGACGTGCACTGGTGGGACCCCCCAGGCAACGGCGTTGGCAGGAGTTGTGGTGGCAATGGGGAGCCATAGAGGTGACAGCGCTGGGATCCATGGTGGGGCCCCTCTGGGTGACAACAGCAGGACAGCAGAAGCGTCAGCGGTGGGACCCCCATGAGCTACAACAATGGCAGCAGGATCCATGGAGACGATGGTGGTGGCACCTCCACAGCCGAGGCGGTGTGGGATGGGGCGGTCCTGCGGGCGGTGGGACCCCATGGGCAGCAGCCCCCCCCCCACGGTCTCACCAGCTCTGCACCAGCTGCACCGAGGGGGTGCGCAGGACGCGGTCCGGCAGCAGGTTGATCTCCTTCATGATGTTGGAGAGGCGGACGGGCAGCTCCTGCCGCAGGAAGGAGAAGGAGGTCTTCTCACAGGCATTGCTGGAGCCTGGAGGGGACAAGGACGGGGGGAAAGGGCTGAGCCCCGGCTGGACACCCCTTTGCTCCTGCTGGGGGGCACTGGGGCAGAGCCAGCAGCAGGTCCTGCTCTTGGCTGGAAGGGGACACTGGAGGGGCTGGCGGGGCCACAGCTCAGCTGGCTGGAGAAGGCAGGCTGGAATACCAGTACAGCCCAGTATGGCCCAGACTGTGACTGGAAACCCCCCTGAGGGCAATGGGGGGGGGAGAAGGACCTGGGCCACCAACAGAGCCGGTCACCAGGCACCCCCTGCCGCCGGGACACACTGAAGCGTCCAGCCAGGATGCTGCGCCCAGCGAGGTGGGGGGGCAACAGGGCGGCAAACCTGTCCCTGAGCCCCTGCAGGGGCATGTCCCCGGGGACATGGGACGTGGGGGGGTCCCGGTGTCGGTGGGATGGTGCAGAACCGGGGTGGGGGGGTGAGGACTCCCAGGGCGCAGACACCAGGATAGTGCGGGGGGGGATGTGGGTAAATATAGCACTGACATTAAACCCGGCGGGAGGGGAATGGGGACAGGAGGGGCCCACGAAGGGTGGCAGGGAGGGCTGGGGTATATACCCCCAGGGTATTTGGGGGGGGTGGCTTGAGGGGGGACCTCGTGTCACCCCCCTGGGAGTGCTGGGGGGGGGAGACGGGCTGCGGGGGGGGGGGAATCACCGGGTCGGGGGGTCCCATGCAGAAGGTTATTTACCGGCGGGGGTAGGAGACACCTCATGGGGGGGGGTTATCGGGGGCGAGGGCATTTCCACGGAGGATCAGCGGGGGGGGGGGGCGTTGCTTTCCCGTGGGGGTAACACCCCATTGTGAGTGGTTATGGGGGGGCAAAGGGGAGCCCCCCCCCAAGCAGTTGCGTATCGTGAGATCGTGATCCCAGCGCCGGTTATTTACCCAGGAGTGGTAAATAACCCCCGGCGGAGGGGGGGGGACAGGACGACACAAGGAGCGGTGGGGAGCACCGGGGGCGGGGGGGGGTAACAACAGCTAAATAATAACCGGGAATCACGGGGGGTGTTTACAGGTATCGACACCCCCCACCTCGGGTGTTTGTTTACCGGGGGGGGGGTGGTGCATTCCCAGGGGGTGGGGCGCGGAGATCCCTCCCCCGACCGGGGATTCACGGCCTTTGGCCGGGCTCACCCGGAGCGGGTGTATCCCGGTACCGTGCGGGGGTTCCGGGGGGAGCTCCCTGCGGGGGGGGTCCCGCTATTTACCGAAATCGAGGAACTGCTTCATGGAGAGCGGCGACGGCGAGAACTTGCTGAAGTGCTCGATGTAGGTGGGGACGCCGGAGAGCGCCGCGCGGCGCCCGAGGCACCGCAGCAGCCGCATCGCGCCCGCTGCGACCGGCGGGACCCGGCGGTACCCGGCGGCACCGGCACCCCCGGCCCCGACCCCGGCCCCGCCGCGCCGCCAATCACCGCCCGCCCTCCGCAGGCCACGCCCCCCGCGTTGGCACCGCCCCCTGACCGGCGGGACCACGCCCCCCTCGCTGATGGTCACGCCCACCGCTGTAACCCCTTAAACCCCGCAGCGGAACCCCCCGAATCCCCCCCCATCGGGGGGACAGAGCTGTCTGGGGAAGAGGTTCTGCCTGAGAGCTCATCCCAATCTCCCCTCGGGCAGGTTAAAGCCATTCCCCTGTCCTGTCCCTACAGGCCCTTGTCCAAAGCCCCTCTCCAGGTTCCCTACAGCCCCATCAGGCACTGGAGCTGCTCTAAGGTCTCCCCTTCAGGAGCCTTCTCTTCTCCAGGCTGCTCCAGCCCAGCTCTCTCAGCCTGGCTCCAGAGCAGAGCTGCTCCAGCCCTCGCAGCATCTCTGTGGTCTCCTCTGGCCTCGCTCCAGCAGCTCCACGTCCCTCTGGTGCTGCTGCCCCAGAGCTGGACACAGAACTACAGTTTGCTCACCAGAGGGGAAGAATCCCTTCCCTCGACCTGCTCGGGGACACAGATGCTCCCCCCCAAACAACCCTTTTCCCACCTCCATCACACTGTTATCCATGACACAGAGGAGACAAGAGGTTACAAATCCCAGAGTGAGGCTTTATTGGGCCCTGGTGGGAGAAGGGGAAGGGGGCAGGGTCCAGGACCCCCCCCAGCTCCCAGTACCGACTGCACCAAAACCGACAAGACACAGAACAACTTAACCCCCGTGGCAGCATCCACGGGGCAGGACAGACCTGTGGGGGATAAGGCTGCGGGGTGGGGGGCACATGGCCTTGTGCTCTGCACACCCCCCCTCTCAAGCCAAAGCTGCAGCAGATGCCAGCTGGAGAGGGGGGGTTAACATGCAGAATCAGACCCCTGCACTGCTCTGGGGAGGAGGAGGAGGGAGGGAGGGGAAGGAACGAGCTCCCACCATCCCCAACCACACATGTAGCCTTGGTGGAGGCACCCAGCCAGAGGGAAGAGGGATCCACAGGGTGGGGGGCTGAGCGTGCCCCGGCGTGCGAGAACGTGTGCGGAGCACAGCGGCGGGAGTGTCTGCACGGGGGGAAGGCACTCGGTGAGACAGCAGTCACGTCAGGAAACACGGGGGGCACATCTGGGGCTCGTCCCCATAAGCGTGCAAGGCACGAGTGTGCAAGAGCTGAGCTGCACACCGGTGAAGCAGACAGGAGCGTGCGGAAGCCTGCACCGGGGTGCAGCCGCGTCGGAGGCAGGAGGTGGGTTGGGGCAGGGAGAGATGCGCTTGTGCAAAGTCAAACACCGGCCCAGGTGCTCCCCTCGCACTGGGCTGGGGGTCAGTAGTACTTCTCTGGCTCCTGCCACTTGGTCACCCAGTGTTTCTTGCGCCGGCGGGGCAGGAGGCCGCCGGGCTGGTAGCGCTGCTCCTGCCGGATCCTCACCGCGTGGTACTTGGGCATGATCCGGTAGTAGCGGGTCCGCTGGAAGAAGTCACACTGTGGTGACAGGGAGAAGAAAGGGAAAGGGGGGGAGAAACGGTCAGTGTGGGGCTGGAAGGGTCAGTGTGGGGCTGCAGCGTGACACCGGAGGGTGAAGGAGAGAGCCCAGAGCTGGTGAAGAGCAGAGACAAAGGGAGCAGCAGTCCTGGAGCTGCTCGGAGAGACCCCACGGAGCCCCCTGTGCCCCACAGGGACCCTATGGGACCTGGCAGGAGAGAGGAGGCAATGAGGAAGAGGAGAAGAGGCTTAAGAGGAGGAGGATGCTGCTGTAGCCGGCCCCCACGGGGCATTACCAGGCGGGTGGCTCGGGCGCCCGGGGGGGGCAGTGGGGCTGCCCCCCATTAGTAGTCATCCGTCAGCCGCTCAGTTTCAGACGGCTGGATCCTCCTCTCCGCCTTCTGCCCCTTGGCTTCGTACATGGCCCGCGTGTTGGCGCGCCGGAAGAAACCACACTGTGGGGAAGGAGGGGATGGGGGTCAGGGGGTGCTGGGAGAGGGGATAGGGGGCTCCCGGACACCCTGTGGGGCTGGGGGGGTACCCACTGCACCCTCGCCCCAATGCGATGCTCACAGTTGGGTGGGTGGCCCCGCAGACCCCCCCCAACCCTTCCTGGGCAGAGAGTGGGGTCCCCAGGGAGCTCCATAGGGCTGGAGGCACCCCCCCAATCCCGGCCCAGCGAGGAGGGCATCACCCAGCCCTGCTCTGGGTGGGTTCTTTGGCAGCTCCCAATGTGTTTTGCACTGGGGGCTTCTCTGCTCCTCTTCCTCATCGCTCTGCAGCCCAGCACCTTCCACCCGGCACTGTGGGGTCACCTTCCACCCACTGCTCGCCAGGTAGGGAGGATGGCACCAGCAGTGACGTGAGCCCGTCAGGCCTCAGCATGGCTCCCACAGCCCCTCACCTTCCAGAGCAGGAGGATGATGAGCCCCAGCAGCAGCAGCCCGGCCGCCACTGCCACCAGCACCAGCCACAGTGCGATCTCGGCCGGCTGCTCCTCCATCAGCTCTGAGTCCACGTCCACCGAGAACTGGAAGGGCCGAGAAGAGCCTTGTTTTGGGGGAGGAGCTCCCAGTGGCCCCAGTCCCTCCCAGTGTGTCCCAGTAAGCGGTTCTGGCATTGCTCACCCGCACCGTATGGTTCCTCATGTTGATGGTGGGGATGTGGGTCCGCAGGAAGAGCGTCGCTGTGCCGTCCACCTTCACCCGGTCAAAGTCCCTGTACTCCTGGGGACACGGATGAGGGGGGGATGAGAACACATAGATGATGGGGGGAACCCAGATGATAGGGGGAGACACGCATGATGGATGGGCAACACGGATGACGGGAGGGCAAGGGATGGGTGCTAGCATCTGAGCTGAGACCTGGCAAACTTGGTGCCCTGTTTGAGGACCATCCCCAAGGGAACAGCCCTGACTCCAGTGGGACCCCGCACTGACCTCGATGAAGGTGCTGTTCCACACACGGGCGCGGATGCTGAAGGTGGTGGGGTGCTGCGTGTGGAGCAGGGGGCACTCGAACCACACGCAGCGAGCTGTGCCCTTGGAGCAGCTCTGGGAGGTAAAGAGGAGGGTTGAGAGGGGTGACCAGGCTCTCCAATGCACCACATTGGTGCCAAGGATCAGTGTGCACGGTGGTCCTGGCATGGAACACGTAGTGCTGGACCCCCACTCACCAGCAGCACCTCTGACTTGGCTTTCTTGGCGGCAGCCAGGGTAATGGGGGGCTCTGCTGGGTTGGGGGCCTCCAGCTCCCGCCTCTGCCGGGATGGAGCCTGGTCCTGCAGGAGCTGTGGGGTGGGATGAGCCCCATCAGAGCCCGGCAGCTCTGCCCATGCAGTGGGGTGGGATGAGCCCCATCAGAGCCCGGCGGCTCTGCGCATTGGGGCAGGGACACAACCCTGCACCACAGTGGGCACTCACAGTGAGGTTGAGCGGGTTGATGACCCCCCCAGGGGGCTGACAGGTCTCGTTGCTGTTGACGAGGATCTCAGTGGGGTAGAGGAGCCATTTCCCATTGGGGATCTCATAGGGCCACTCGAAGCCCAGCAGGATGGTGCCCAGGGCACCCAGTGACTCGCCCTTGGTGCTCACCTGCGGAGCAGAGCTAAGGATGAGCCCAAGTCTGCCAACCCCCCCCTGTGCTGACCCCCCCCAACTCACCTGGAAGTCGAAGGCAAGGGGGCTGCCCACGTCCTGCTCCCCCCGCATGGCTGACTCGCCCAGCACCGACCCGCTGAAGTGCGACTGCACATGCGATGGGACTCTGGGGATAAAGCATCTCTGGGCACCCGTCTATGGGGCACCAGGGGCTGTGCCTGCCCCCCATATTCCGGTAGGGTGATGGAAGGGATGTGGAGTGGGGGGCACAGCCTTGCTGCACTCACATGGTCAATGAGGACTGGATGCTGTAGTCCACGAGCAGCCTGGCCAGCACAGGCTGCAGGTCCTCCTGGGTGCTCTGCCTGCCAAGGCACTGGGGTCAGCATCTCCCACCAACAAACAGCCCCAGGCAGCATGGGGCAGCCCTCCCAGCAGCAGCAGTGGGGCGCCCGTCCTGCCCACCCCAGGAGCCCCCCCTGCCCTCCCATCCTTCCCAACCAGCAACACCGCTGGATACGATCCCAATCCATCAACACTGTGCTTGTACCAAGCAAAAGAGGAGCCAGCATCGCCCTAGGGACTCTCTTCCCGCCCATTCCCACCCACCCAGGGACACTCACGTAGACATATCCAGCCAGATCAAGATCTCCCGTGTGTCCAGCATGATCCCAATGGCCTCAAAGGTGATGATCAGCTCTGCCTGCAGCACAGAAGGAGCGCGGAGCAGCTCAGCTGGGCCCCCACCAGCCTGTAAGCCCCCAAGAAGAGCTGGGGGTCATTGAGGGTGGGAGCACTCACCCTCTGGTTCCTCTTGAAAGGGTTGCCCAGCTCGCACAACACCGTCTCTGCGAAGGTGCAGGCTCCGCTCTGGGGAAGGGAAGAGGGTGAGGAACGTCCCAGCAAAGCCCACCCTGGTCCTGGACCTTCTCCAGCAGGGAGGGGACCGCGTACCGGGCGCACGGAGGAGGGCAGCAGGCTGGCAGGCACCGTGACGTTGAGCAGCGCCTCGTGGGCATCCTCCCCGCTGGCGGGGGTGGTGGGCACGTTGGTGATGTTGATGCTCAGGTGGAGCTTCCGCACGTCCCGGCTGTACTGCAGCACTTGGGTCCCATTCAGCCTGTGCAGAGACCGGCCCTGCTCAGCACAAGGATGGCCCATCCCAGTGGGATGGAGACACCCCCTGTCTGTCCTTTGGCATGGCACGGGGAGGGCTGAGGGGTAACCTGTGCCCATGGGGATGGCACAGCAGGAGATGGAGGTGGATGGGGATCCAGAGGGAGCCGCTCTCACCTGGGCAGGGGCTGGTTCTGGTCAGTGACGAAGCTGCTCTGGAGCTGGAGGTTGCTGTAGCACTTGTTGTCAGAGCCACACTCCTTCTGGAACTCGATCTGGAGGGACAGGGATGTCCCCATGAGCCCCCATCCACCCCCAGGCTCCCAGCCCAGCACCTCCAGCGCTCCCCAGCACCTTGGTCTCATTCTCATGGGACTGGTCCTGGTTGAGGACGGGGAAGGTGTCGAGGGAGAGGGGACCCAGCTGGAAGGTCCTGGGCTTCTCCACCAGAGAGTAGTTCATGGAGAGCATGATGGGGTGCAGCTTGTCTCGGATGTTGTCCTGCAGGGTGGCAGCGGTCACAGCAAAGCCCCACATCTGGGGCACCAGCTCCTACTCACACCCCACTCCTGATACCAAACAAACTCATCATAGGAGGGACGGAGGGATGGAGGGATGATTTCTACCTCTTTTCCTGGCCCTGATGCTCCCAGGACCCTCCACACCCCACCGAGGCCAGGCTGGACATAGCTTAGAGCAACCTGCTCTAGTGGAAGGTGCCCCTGCCTGTGGCAGGCGGTTGGAACTGGATGAGCTTTATGGTCCCTTTCGACCCAAACCAGTCTGAGATTCTACGATCCCTCTCCCCATCTCCTGGAAGCCGGCTCCCCAGCTCCAGTGCCACGTGTAGAGCAACCTGTCGTGCACACACACACACAAGTGTGCACACACGCGTGTGCACGCTCACCAGCAGCAGGAGCTCCTTGGATTCACAGCGGGTCTCGGGCATGGGGAAGAGGCCATGGTAGGTGGCAGAGTGGGTCCCCAAAAACCTGACCCTGGGTGGGTGCCGGTCCTTGTCAGCCTCCAGGGTGTACTCCAGGGCTGCGGGGAGAGCAGAGTGCTGTGGGTGCCGCACACACGTGCGCCTCCAACACACACAACCCCCTGTGTGCACGTGTGCCCATGTGTGCGCACCCCTTTGCACCAGTGCTGAACATCCCCCCATGCACAGGCACTCAGGCCTGCACCCCGGGCACTCACTGATCTTCTCCTTGTACTGCGGGTCTCCAGCGCTCTGGTTGTAGGAGAAGCAGACGGTTACCGTGATGCTGGTGGGGGCAGAAAGGGGCTGTGAGTGAAGCCATGCCCCCAGCAGGACCCCACCATGGTGAGGGATGGGGCTCACCAGGACTCAGGTGTGCACCGGGCAGGGTCCACCTTGCTGGGGGTCACCATGAAGGTCTTGTTGAGGATGTTGATCACGGGCCGAGCTCTGCGCAGACAGATGGGGGTTGGCTGAGCCCCCCGCCCTGGCACATTGCTCCATGCCCACCTTGCTGCCCCACAACTACCCCTGCGGGTGCTGGGGCGGGCAGGGGGCTGCAGGACACCCATGTCCCTGCTCCCTTACCTGAGCAGCACGATCCTCTCGGCCAAGCTGCCCACCAGCAGGTCAGGGTAGGAGTTCCCGTCCACGTCCAGCCCCCCGCTCAGTGAGTACCCAAAGGTCTGCATGCTGGCGGGCCCCAGGTCTGACCCACTGATCACCTGCATTTGGGGAAGGGGGGGGTCACCCATTGCTCACCAGCTCCATGGAGCCAGGGATCTACCCACTGCATCTCACCCCAGAGTATGGGATCCTCAGATGGGATCCAGAGCCCTGATGATGGGCTCCCCATGGGCTGTTACCTGCCGAGGTTTCTCCAGCAGCCCTTCTGCACTGCTGTGGTAAATGTAAACCTTGCCAGGCCCCTCGAATGGGGCCCCCACGGCGATATCTGTGGGGAGAAGAGCAGGGTCAGCCCCACAAACCTCCTCAACTGCTCTCCGATCCCACCCCCTCTCCTCCTTGAACACATCAAGATGCCCCCCATCTCCCTCTCTTCACCCCAAACCTCTCCAGGGACCTATCACACCCCCCAGCAGCATCCCCTCTTACATGAAGACCCCCACCAGGCTCCTCCCCAGTGCCCCCAAACCCCTCACCCTGGAAGCCATCCTGGTTGATGTCCCCGATGCTGGCCACGGCGAAGCCAAAACCGGAGTAGCTGGGGCCGGTGAGGACCAGGCTGGGGTGGGGCTGGAACCCCCCCACCTCATTCATGTAGACGTACACCGCGCCCCCCACCTCCTGCTTCCGCTGGAAGTAATAGGGAGCTCCCACCACCAGATCCTGCCACCTGAGGGACCACAGGGCCGGTGAGGGCTGGGGCTGCAGCACAACCCCACTGAGACACCAGAAATGGTGGGGACCCCCCCCAAGCCATAAGAAGATGACTCCCCTCATAACCCCCCATCACCACCACCAGAGCTGTGTGCGTTTAGGTTGGCAGGGACCATAAAGCTCACCCAGTTCCAACCCCTGCCACGGGCAGGACACCTTCCATAGAGCAGCTTGCTCCAAGCCCCTGTGTCCAACCTGGCCTCAAGCACTGCCAGGGATGGGGCAGCCACAGCTTCTCTGGGCACCCTGTGCCAGCGCCTCAGTACCCTCACAGTGATGAGCTTCTGCCTAAGAGCTCATCTCAGTCTCCCCTCTGGCAGGTTAAAGCCATTCCCCTGTCCTGTCCCTACAGGCCCTTGTCCAAAGCCCCTCTCCAGGTTCCCTGCAGCCCCTTCAGGCACTGGAGCTGCTCTAAGGTCTCCCCTTCAGGAGCCTTCTCTTCTCCAGGCTGCCCCAGCCCAGCTCTCTCAGCCTGGCTCCAGAGCAGAGCTGCTCCAGCCCTCGCAGCATCTCCATGGCCTCCTCTGGACTCGCTCCAGCACCTCCACATCCCTCCTGTGCTGCTGCCCCAGAGCTGGATCTGGACTGCAGGGGGAGCCTCCCCAGAGCACAGCAGAGGGGCAGGATCCCCTTCTTTAACCTACTGCACATTCTAAGACCCACAGAGAACCCCCTGTGAGCCACAGGATGCCCCAGGTGAGACCCCCCCACATCCCAAGCAGCTGGGGGGGGTCCTGGCCCCCCACCCTCACCCGTCATTGTTGAGGTCTGCCAGGGCCACGGCGCTGCCAAAGTAGGAGCCGACCTGGTGCCCGGGGAGGAGGAGGCTCCTCTGCAGCGTCTGCTGGGGGCTGCGGCTCAGCAGGTACACAGCGCCCATGTGCTTGTACCGGGGAGCGCCCGTCACCACCGTCACCGCGTCCTGCTGCAGCACCGCGCTGCCCACCTCTGCCGTGTACCCTGCCACCAAACCCTGCCCGTGAGATGGGGACCCCCCGACAGCCCCAGACCCCGTGTCCCCCACCATGACACCCTCCACCCCCTTGACCACCGCAGTGTCCCCGCTGCACCCCTGCTCCCACCCCCTGCGGGTCTCCAACCCTCCCTGCACTCCACAGCCCTTGAACACCCACCCCTAATACTCCCCCTAAATCCACATCCCCTAAACCTCCTCCTCACCCCAAATCCCCCCGTGGGGGAAGCCCCCTAACCTACTGCCCCCACCTATGTAGGTGTTGCCATTCTTCTTGTTGGGGTAGGAGAAGTCATGCAGGTCCCACATCTCCCGCTGCAGCATGTAGTCGGTACCTGAAATGGTGGAGGGGGGGTTAACCCCACCGCAGAGAGCTGCCCCTCGCCCCTAGCTCAGCACCCGCTCCCCTTTCACACCCGCAGCACATGCGAATGCACATGTGCCCATATACATGTGCAGAGGGTCTGCATGGGCACGTAGATAAGCACACGGGGAGGTGCACACATGACATGTGTAGCACATGGTGCACATGTGGGCACAGAAACACACATGAACATAGGTGCATGTGAACATATCTGCATGCACACGCAGAGCATGCCCTCGCATGCAGGAGGGGATATAACCATTGTGGGAGCAGGCATTCCTGGGGAAGGGGCTGCCCACCCCCTGCCGCACCTTGCCAGTTGTATGCACCGGGTGCTCCAAAATAGATGATGTTGGCGGTGAAGCCGGCGCTGGTGCCCATCTGGCACATGCCGGTCTCGTCGGTGTCCGTGTTGGAGTTGCACATCTCGTTGTGGTAGGTCTGCCACTCGTCGCTGATGTTGAGGCGCAGGTCATTGCCCCGCACGTAGCACTTGCCCACCATGCGCCGCTGGTCCTCACTGCCCGACCACAGCACTTTGGTGTAGCGGTGAGCGCAGGCCTGTGGGGACAGCCAGCACCGCCTGCAGCACCCCAAAAATGAGGGGCTATGGCCCCACCACCCCTTGTGCTGCCTCTGCCCTGACCCCTGCACAAACAGTGCTGCCCAACCTCTGCGCCACGGCCTTATCCTGCCATGATGGTCCACAGGGTACATCACCATCCTGTGCACTGGCACCAGTGCACGTGACCGGGATTAGGATCCCATCACTCTGTCACCCACAGCCCTGACCCATGGGGACAGGGAGGTGGCAGCGGCGCCCCTGCCTGCCATTATCACGCTGGGCACACGTGCAAGGCCCATGTGAAAGCAGCGGCGGCTCCCTGGGGATGTGCAAGGTGCCAGCTCGCACTGGCACACGCGTGTGTGTGAAGAACCAGGGTGCCCAAGCACTCACCAGCACCCTCCCTGCCGGCTGCCGCTGGCTGGCCACTGTCACCCCCAGCCACATGTCATCGATGATGGCCTTGTCCGGCTCATCTGGGCGAGGAAGAGGCAACGTAAGAGGGGGCCCCCCCGCCATGCAGAGCCCCCAAGTGCCAGGGAATGTTCTGGGGTGCCCACATACTCTTCAGCTCGATGTCAAGGCGCTGGCAGTCGCTGGTGGATGCTGTAAGGGGACAGGCATAGACAGCGCCCGTCCGTGTGCTATTCACTGGCTCCATGTCTCGGGGGGCCCCCACCAGTAGCCTGGGGGGACAGAGAGAAGGGAGTGGGTGGGTGATGGAGGACCCACCCCAATGCCTCATTCTGGGGGTGCTCCATGGAGAGGGTGGTGGGGTGTGAAGGTGGCCTGGAGGTGCTCGAAGGGGATGAGAGCTGCTTCCCCGGAGCATGTCACACCCCCACACCCCCAAATAACAGGGGGCAGACCCTCAGCCCCATCTCCAGAACAGGAAGGGGGGTTCCCCTTGGATGGGCATGCACGGGGCTGGCAGCCACCAGCCCATCACCTCCAGGGACAGTGAAAGGTTGCACAGGACAAAGTGGGGGACAGGCTGATGGACACACTCATCGCCTTGTAATTGCTGGACCCAATCCCAGCGCATGCTCACAGTTGAGCCCCCCATCCCAGTGCATGGTGTGGGGTGCAGGAACAGGGGCTCAGGCTGGTGCCTGCAAATCTAGCGCCGGAGCCACCCGGCACGATGAGGCCGCGCCAGCGCCGGGGCCCCCGCGCCTGTGTAAACAGCCACGGCCCTTCCCGGCCAACCTTTGAGCAGCTGCCGCGTGTCCGGCAGACAAGCTCCTGCTGCGGCGCCAGGGAATGCTGTGGGAATGCCGCAGGGGTCCCAGCTTGGGGACCAGCTCCGGGCAGCACAGCACATGCATCCCTCTTCCCAAGACAGGCCCTGGCTTGTCTCAACGCATCCAGGGAGCAGAGGGGGTCCTGGGGAAGGGGGGGGACAGTGCCCTTCCGGGGGTGACTAAGGGCCCTGGAGTGGCACAGACATCCCGGCTGAGTCATGGAAGTGCCATGCAGGGGTGGTACATCACACTCCATGGAGGGGTGCCCGGGCTGGAAACCAACACCCACAGCCCAGCTCCATGTGCACTCATCACTGGGGGCTTTAAGGTGACGCTGAAGGGACCCCCACATACATGCCAAGGGAAGAAGCTGGGGACCCCTGGTAGCACTAGGGCAGAGGACCCACAGCCCTGCCATGGGGCTGGGGGACCCAGCGTGCCCGGGGGGCTCCGGAAAGGCCAGCCTTTCCGCAGGGAAGTCCTTTGGGATGGCGAGGACAATGGCGTGGAGGAGGCACGGCCGCATGATGCCAGCAGAGGAAGCGCGTCCCTCCGCAGGCAGGGACAAGGCACCCAG
Source organism: Amazona ochrocephala (assembly GCA_039720435.1). Classification (NCBI taxonomy): domain Eukaryota; kingdom Metazoa; phylum Chordata; class Aves; order Psittaciformes; family Psittacidae; genus Amazona; species Amazona ochrocephala. The sequence continues at coordinate 3,799,699 of CM077897.1, forward strand.
GGAGCTGCCGCAGCCTTCTCCGGCCTCATCGCAGCGCACTAGGGTGATGAGCCACCCGGTCCTCAGCTTGCACACCCGCGAGGGCAGGAGCAATCCCGGCTGAACAGGAGCAATCCCGGCTGTCATCGGGAGGCAGCGCCAGGCAGGGCTGGGTGATGGGAGCGTGGGCGCGTCCAGGCAGCGTCGAGGCAGCTGAGTCAAAGCCCAGGCGCAGGAGGAATGCGGGGCCCCAGGCAGCCCCCGCCCCAGCACACCGGGACGCCCTGGTGACGGGCACCACGGGCAGCATCGCTCCGGCACCACCACGTGCTGCAGGTGGGATGCAGCCGCAGAAGAGGCCCCCAAGGGGTGCAATAGGGGGGTGGTGGGGGTGTCTGCTCCCCCTAGGAATGCTGGGCTGGGGATGCCAGCAGGATCCACATCCCCCCGGGTGTGAAGGCAGGGGCATGAAGGGGGATTGATTCCTCCTGACTTTTTCCAGCCTGGCACAAAGGAATTGCCCCCATGATTCCTGACTCCCTCCCAGACACCTGAGGGATGGGGGGATGACACACAAGGATCACTCTTGTCCCCATTTATCCAGGGGGAAATGACTCAGGGCTGGAAGGAGAAGCTTGGGAGGATGGTGGTGGCAGTGTCCTGCCCCCTTCAGTTCCCCCATCACCATGGCCTCTGGGTACAGGGACACACACACAGCCCTTTGCTAGGGGCTCCCCCGGTGGTCCTGGCTCTGCCTGACCATTCCCAGGCACCACCCCTCCCCATGGCTGCGCCCCACTGATCCTAGGGGGTGGGAGCAGACCCAGGCCAAGCAGCTCCAGCATCTTGCTGCCTCCAGCCAAGACTTCCCGGCAGGGCAGCCCACCCGCAGGCTCTGCTCCCGCAGGGGCAGGATGCTGGGGGCTTCCAAACCTCACAAGAGCAGGGCTGGGACATGCACAGGCATCCCCCAAGCTGCCATGGGGAGGTGCAGGAAAAACAGAAGTCGGGATGCTGGGGCTGCCATCTCGGGGAGGCCTGGACCAGCTTGCACCACACAGACCCCACATGGGCGAGGGCAAAATGAGGAGACGGGGCTCAGCTCAGGGACTGGGCTCGGAGTGCAGAGCAAAGGCAGCGACGGACAAACAGCAGCACGAGTGGGAGGCCGGGAAGGGAAGGAGGCAGGAATGCAAGGGCATGCCCCGTCCCAATCTGCCCTGGTAAAGCAGGGAATAAGGGATGATGGTGGTGTGGGTGCTCCCCGCTGGCACTGACTGTGCTGGGAGGGCTGCGGGATGCTTTGGCAATGATGCTCCAGAGCTCAGCTCTGTGACTGGGCCCCAACAACACCCCCAGGACAGGCAGCCAGAGGGTGTCCCTGACATAACCCTCCTCCAAAGCTCCAGGCCAGCCCCAACCAACCCCACTACATTTGCCCTGGAATGATCAGTCCTCCTGGGAGCCCTAAGCAGGGAAATCTGCTGATGCCCATGCCGGAAAGGAGGCGGGAGAGGGGGAGACTGCTCCTGAAGGCAGCAAAGGATGGTGGGAGGGATGGATGGATGGATGACCCCCCGGGCGCCAGCCCCACCGAGGCATATCCGTCCCCCCTGCGCCTGCCAAGGAGCCCAGCCAAGCTGGGGGGAGCACAGCCAAGCCAGCGCCGGCATCAGCAGACAACCAGGCAAGGGGGAGGGAAAGCCAGGAATTCAGCTGCTCTCCTCCTCCCCAATGGCCAGATGGGACCAGAAAGACCCCAAGCATTGGGCAGAGCCCCTGCTCCCCCTGCACACAGGAGGGAAACCAAGGCACAGATGCACCGTGCCTCAATTTCCTCACGGTGTTATAGGACCCCCATGGGTCAGATCCCCAGGGGAGCACTGGGCTCTGTCGGCACAACCGCAAGCCAAACCAAGAAGCAGCTGGATCCGGCACCAGCAGCTGAAGGAGTTTCTTAATCTCCGGGCAGCAGATAACGCCACTGGTCCCACCTTGCCTTCCCCTGGCCTGAGGAGGAGCGAGCAAACAGACCTTTGCATGGGCACAGCCCTGGGACATGGAAAACACCAGGGGGGTGGCGGTGGGGGGACCTTGTCACAGGACACAGCCTGGGCCCCTGCCAGCACCCAGCCAGGAACCGTCTCTCCTCAGGACTCAGGAATGTGCTCTGAGCATCCCTCCATTCCACACTGCCATCCAAACACCTCTGGTAGCCACCTTGCAGTAGCCAGACATGGAGTCTCCCCAAAAAAACATGGGACAACTCCCTGCCTGCATCCCCCATCTGGGATCTGGTGGCAGGAAGCATCACTTTCCTGTCCCCACCCCGGCTGTGGGCACGCTGCACCTGCGATGGCTGAGGGATGGGCAGGGGAAGACACTGAGCAGCACTATAGGAAGGAGCTCCCCAGCTTGCAGGACAGTGGCTGGATGGCCATAGAATGGTTTGGGTTGGAATGTATAATGCCCCTATAGAAGGGACCTTAAAGCTCATCCAGCTCCAACTCCCTGCCAGGGGCAGGGACACCTTCCCCTAGAGCAGGTTTCTCCAAGCCCTGTCCGACCCTGGCCACCAGGACACTGATGCCGGTATTTCCCTCCTGCCACTTCCACAACAGGCAGGTGCCTCCCCGGACATGCCGCAGCGCAAGCTGGGGTTAGGCAGGAGCTGCCTGCACTTGCCCTGGCCCCTCCTGCCCACGGTCTGCATGCATGGCCCCCCAGGGCTGCCGCCCTCATGCAGGGCCCTATGGGGAAGCGGAGATGGGCCCAGCACCCCACAGTCCCCTGATGTCCTGCATGGGGACAGGCAGCGGGGGGTCCCAGGGGAAACGGATGAGAATTCCCTGGGGGTTTCACACTCCAAAGCCTTCTCCCGGAGCCTCCACGTCCCACCAGCATCACGTTCAGACACGCTCGGGCCACGTGGCCCACGTCGGGGGATCACAAACGCCTGCCAAAGGCCCCCCAAATCCATTCCAAGACAACAACAGCCACTGCCAAGGTCTTGAGAAGACAGCAACCAGGACCACAACATCTGTGTCCCCCTGCCAGCTGCTCTGATGGCACAGGAGCCAGGGAACCTGGCCACGGATGGCAGCCAGCATGGCCTGGTGGAGACGTGGGTTCCCCAGGGCACGAGCCCACTCTTGCTCCATGGGGAATGGCTTCACTCCTTCATGGATGGAAGCAACAAGAAGACACCTCACGGCAGGGCAAGAGGCTGAAATGCCATCTCTGGAATGCAGAACATCAGATGCCTCTGCCCGGCAGCTGCTGCCAGTCCCTCTGCCAGGAACACGGCGGGAAAAACGAAAGGGAAAAAAGGCGGGGGTGAAGGGAAAAAGGGAGGCAGCCCTCTGGGAGCTCCACATCGGGCGGGTGAGCCAGCAAAACCCTGTGCCCTGGAGCGAGAAGAGCCCAACCCAATCCCGCCGCCTTCTTCCCTTCTGCACGAACATGCAACTCGCACCTCCGGCCATAAGGGACGGGAGCCGGGAATGCTGCCCCGGGGGGGTCCGGCTGAGAAGGGCGGGGACAGGAGGGGACACGGCAAAGGGTGGCGGTGGGATCGCACTGGGAATGTGCCGGCTGAAAGGGCTTTTGTTGGGCAGCAGGAATTACAGTTCAGCAAGTTCCCCAGGGCCAGCAGCGACCCGAGTTTCGGGGGGACGCGACCGCTCCGGGTGGCAACAGCCCAGGGGATGCCGAACCGCGACCCTGCCGTCGGGTACCGGATGGTTCCCACGTCCCGGGGCGGATGCGGGGCTCCTGCCTCGGGTCAGGCAGGGGTGCGGGGGGGGTCTCCGAGATCCCGATGGTTGAGGGTGGGGGGAAACCCCAGGGGACCCCGTCCTATGCAGAACGCAAGCCAAAGTCCCGGGCAGGCAATAAACGCTCAAGGAACGAGTGAACGGCACCTCCGCACCCCAGCGGGGGTGCCCCCAGGGACGGGAACCCCTCTTCCCGCACCCAAAGCCCCGCCCGCTCCTCTTCCCCGCTTCTCCCCCACCCCGGGACCTTCGCTCTGTCCCATGGACCCTTGCCCCGCGCACCTCCCGCATCCCTCTCCCCTAAACCCGGGGGCTCCGCTCCCGCACCCCCCGCCCCGAGCCGCCCCGCACTCACAGGCTCCGCTCCCGCCTCTCGGTCTGCCGGTGCAGCGCCACCGAGAAGCCGAAGAAGCCGCCGGGGGTCGCTCCCTCCTTGAGCACCGGGAAGGCGCGGTCCACGTTAAAAGCGGCGGCGGCGCCCAGCAGCGCGCCCAGCACCGGCAGCAGCCGCGGCCCCGGTGCCGGCAGCACCCGGCGGCTCCGCGCCATGTCCCGCACCAGGCTCCCGCAGCCACCACCGAAGGCCCCCCCCGCCGGGGCCGGTGCGCAGCGGGGCGGGGCCGGGAGGGGCACGCGCCCTTCCGGGCGCTCCCCTTAAAGAGGCCGCGCACCCCCCCCCCCCCCCCCCCCCCCGCACCCGCGGGTACCTGCGGGAAGGGAGGGTCCCGCAGCACGCGTGCGCGAGGGCGGGGGAGGGGGGGGGGGGGGGGGGAGGCGTGGCCACACCTGCGCGTGCACGGCGGGAGGGGAGGATGGAGGAGCATGCGCGCTGGCACGCGACACGCCCCCCCCCCCCCCCCCCCCCATCCCCCCGAGCAATCGTGTCCGACCCCTGGGACTCACCCCCCACGGTGTAGGGACCCCCCCACCCGGGCTCCCGGATGGAGTCTTTGTGATGGGTCCTCCCCGGATGGGACCCCCCCCCGTGAGATCGGACCCCTCATGGGACCGGACCCCCCGATGGGATGGGACACCCAAGTTAGGAGCCGCTGCTGGGTGGGTATCCCTGGGTGCAACCCTTGAGGATTGGACTCCCCATGGGATGGGACCTCCCAGAGTTGGCTCCCCCAGGTTAGAATCCTGCATGGGATGAGACCTCCCCAGGATCGGACTCTGGTCCCCAACCCGGTGAAGGTCACCGGGAGCCATCGCACCGGTCCCACCCGTGCCAGGAAACCCTGGGTGGGGTGGGCACAGGATGTCCTGTGTCCCCCGCCTCGACGTCACCGCTCCCGGCATAGCTCCTGCGACTCACGATGCCACTGGAAAGAGTGACAGCACAGGGGACAGCCCAAGGGCAGCTTTGCTGCCAGCCGGCACACGATGCTGTCCCCTGTCCCACGTTCCTTTTCCCCTGTTCCTTGTCCCTTTTCCCCCGTCCCTTGCCCTTTTTTCCCTGTCTCTTGTCCACCATCCCTTGTTCTCTGCCCCCATCCTTTGTCACCTGGTTCCCAGCAGAAGAACCAGGCGGCTTTCAAGGGTATTCAAAGGATATTCAACATCTTTACAGTTCTCAGATAGTACTGTAATTATCCTGGAGGAGAAGGAGGATCCTGAAAGGAAAGAAGGAAGGAAGGAAGGACGGAAGGTGTTTGTGTCACCGGTTGGCTCTTTCTGCGGAGACAACGCCGAAAGTGTAATTGTGAATAGTTCCCACCAGATGGCTCCCGAGGGACAAAGGTGACCGGGAGCACACGGTAGATGAGTCTCATGACGAGCTCTTCGATCATATCATAACCAGGCACTGCGAAGTACAACAAAATGGTAACACATTCTGGTCAGATCCCTCGTTATCTCCACCCTTTGTTCCCCACACTGGGCAACAAAAGGTACAGTTGTGGTTTAAACATGGCTCATTCACTGGCCTTGGACGCTTCCAGGGATGGGGCAGCCACAAGTTCTCTTGGCAGCCACTGTCTCACCGCTCTCCCAGGACAGAACTCCTTCCTCATATTCAATCTAATACTCCCCTCCTTCAGTTTAAATCCATTACCACTCATCCTGTCCAGGTTTTTCAGCCTGGAGGAGACTCCGAGGACAACTTACTGCTGACTTTCACTTCTTAAAAGGGGCCTGTAAGAAAGATGAGAAAAGACTTCTATCGGGACCTGTAGCAATGCGATGAGGGGTAATGGGTTTAAAATAAAGAGGGGAGATTCAGGCTGGACTTTAGGAAAAAACACTTTTACAATAAGATTGCTGAAATACTGGCACAGGGTGCTCAGAGGAGCTGTGGCTGCCACATACCTGGCAGTATTCAAAGCAGGTTGGATGGGGCTTGGAGCAACCTGCTCTAGTGGAAGATGTTCCCGTCTTTGGCAGGGGTTGGAACTGGATGACCTTAAAGTCCTTACAACACAAACTATTCTATGATACTATGAATATCAGCCGAGCCAGAGGACCCACAGAGACTGCACAGAGAGGGGATGAGGCACATGAGCCCAGCACAGGAGTCCTGAGAGCACTGTTAGTGTTTCAGAAGGGTCCAACCCTCGCAGCAGAAGCCCATCTGCACACAACAATGGCCTTCCCTCAGAGACACGTGAGGGGAGCAAGAGGAAAGGCTGTGCCATGTCCTCTCCCATGGCAGCCCTTGGGCATGCGGAAGAGAAGCACCAGAGCGGTGCCCATTTCCTGACACCTTGGCCACAAGCGAAGCCACAGGAATGAGCCAGGAGCACATCCCCTGCCTGCACAGATGCCACCAGCGCTTGATGCGAGGCTTCTGCTGCGCTCACGTGTTTCTGTCCCGGAAAACCCTTGGGCTTCTCATGCCGGCACTTACAGAGCCTTCCTATGGCAAAGCTCATGAGGCAGGAAATGAAAAGGCAGCAGTGCCGGAAACCGGGACACGGCCCCTGCCATTACCTGGGAGGGTTTGCATTTGCCAGGAGCTTGTCAGGAAATTACTCGTGCCACAAAGGTGCCTCTGGGCCTGAGGCACTGCAGGACGACTATAAAAGGCAGCCCAGGTCTCTGCTCTTCATCCACTTCTCTGGCCTCCTTCTCCTGGGAATCAGGTGAGTGTGAAGCCTCTTGTCCTGCTGCTGCCAGAGCAGGTCCTTCCTCCACGTGTGTCTCAGCTGCTGGGGGCTGTCGTAGGGCAGGGCTGGGAGCTGCTTGTGGTGGGAGAGGGAAGGGGAGAGAAGGGCTTGTGCAGAGAGAGGCTGGGACTGAGCTGAGGTGGCTGCTGGGCTTGGAGGTGGTCAGCGTGTGCTGGGCCAGGAGGTGCCTTGTCTTGGCCAGGGTTGGGGGCAGAGCTGCTGCTCACGTGTCCCATCCTCTGCTTGCCCGTGCCCTGTGTGCAGGTGAAGCTCCAGCATCCAGACATGTCCTGCTGCAACCCGTGTGTGCCCTGCCAGCCCTGCGGCCCGACCCCGCTGGCCAACAGCTGCAATGAGTGCTGTGTCAGGCAGTGCCAGAGCTCCACCGTTGTCATTGAGCCTTCCCCCGTGGTGGTGACCCTGCCCGGCCCCATCCTCAGCTCCTCCCCTCAGAACACCGTTGTGGGCTCCTCCACCTCCGCTGCTGTTGGCAGCATCCTCAGCTCCGAGGGAGTGCCCATCAACTCTGGGGGCTTCGACCTCTCCTGCATCACCAACCGCTACTGCGGCACCAGATGCAGACCCTGCTAAAGCTGATGGCCCCGTACTAACGCAGGAACCTCCAAGACCTCACAACATGCATCTGGACAGGAGATAGAGCTTCGCGGCGCTGTTTCCTTCTCCCGCTATTGTCTCTCTTCCTTTCCTGTTTCCACCTCCCACATCAGCTCAGTGGGGACCTCTTGGCCTCCCTCCCTCCTGTGAGGGACAGGCAGATGGACACCCTGCAGGAGCTGCACCACATCTTGGTGGCTGCTCCTGCTGCTCCCTGTGAGCCACCTCCTTTTCTTCTTCACTCTCATTAAAGTTGTGCTGCATCCAAGCCTGGGCCTCAGAGTCTTCTTTCCTTCCTTCTGTGGGAAATCTTATAGTCTCCTTCCCCTTTCCACTGACAAAGACATCCCTGACTTCTCCACTGGCAATGGCCATCACCACGATCATGGCTTCAGAGGGTGGCAGGAGTTGGCATGGGGAAACAATACTGTCCTGGGGCAACCCACAGCCACATCTCTGCCTTCCTCTCCCCTACATCACTCAGCACGTTACCTCTACATGCCCAGCACACATGGGCACAGGTAGATGAGACCCTACCTCATAGCGTCCTTCAGCCCCTTGCAGGGCCCAGCTCCCTCAAGGTATGCAGGGCTGAGGTAACCCAACACCAGTCCTAAACTGGTATCTGCCAACTCAGGTTGTGCAACAGAGTCCCCACTGCCTGTGAACCCAGCACCCACAGGAGGATCACATCATATTTCAGGTGTTCATCTTCCCTGATCAAATGAATGTGGCTTCTTTATGAATGCAAACATTTAGATGTGCTTTTCAATGATACTTGAAACTTTCCTTTGTAGGCCTTGCTTCTCAGCCTTTGGTAATGCTCTAAATCCTGGCCCCTCTCATAAAATCAGAGAACCAATGAGGTTGGAACAGACCATTATGACCATCAAGTCCAACCGTTCCCCAGCACTGCCAGGTCTAAAAGTAGAGGATGTCACTAAGCGTCTCATGTGCACGTTGTTTAAGGCTTCCAGGGCTGTTCCAATTCCACCACTTCCCTGGGCAGCCTGTTCCTATTCCTGATCACACTCTCGATGTAGAAATTGCTCCTAATCTCCAATCTAAACCTGCCCTGGTGTAGCTTGAGGCCATTTTGTTTTTCCTATCACTTCTTACCTGGAGGAAGTGCCCAACCCCACCTCACTACAACCTCCTGTCAGATGGATGAAGATAGCGATAATGTCCAGACTAAGCTTCCCTATGTCCTTCAGCCGTTGCTCATCGCACTTGTGTTCCAGGCCCTACACCAGCTTCACTGCCCTTCTCTGGCCGTGCTCCACCACTTCCATGTCTCTCTTGCACTGAGAGGGCCAGAAGTGAACACGGGGTTCGAGGTGAGGCCGCACTGCCCTGGTCCTGCTTGCAACACTATATGTGATCCAGACCAGGATTTCATTTGCATTCTCAGATGCCTGGGCACTATATTGGCAATGTTCAGATCTGTCAACCAGCACCCCCAAATCCTTTTCCATGAGCAGCTTTCCATCCACTCTTTCCAGGTGTGGAGAGTTGCAGGGATTTATTGTGGCCCAATTGCAGGACACAGCACTTTGCCTTGTTGAACCTCATCCCGTTGGCCACAGCCCATGGATCGAGCTTGTCCAGATCCCTATCTCTGCAGAGATTCCTACCCTTCAGAAGATCAACACTCCCACCCAACTTGGTGTTGTCTGCAAATTCACTGAGGGTGTCCTTGATCCCCTCATCCAGATCATCAGTGAAGATATCAAACAACACTGGACAGTGTCCACAGCCTTTCCCTCATCAACCAGGCAGGTCACCTTGTCATAGAAGGAGATCAGGTTGGTCAAACAGTACCTGCCCTTCATGAACCAGGACTGCTGATTAATGATGGAGAGTGGCTTAGCAAGCTCTCCTGCCAGATCTTTCAGCACTCTTGGATGGAACCTTCCGGACACATAGAAATATGTACGTCTATGCGGAGCCATATTTGTTCCTGGATTATGGGGATTTTTATCAGCTCCCCATGTGTGTCACCTAACATGGGAAACTCTGATGTTACCCCTGTAATTTTCCTAAGAGTTGGGTAACCTCGACCCTGCCAGCCTGGAGAGAGCTGGGCCCTGCCAGGTGCTAAAGGACTGTATGAGGTAGGATCTCATCTGAGTGAGCCCATGTGTGCTGGGCATGTATGGGCAGAGTGCTGGGTAATGTATGGGAGAGGAAGGCAGAGATATGGCTGTGGGATGCCCCCGGATAGTACTGTTTCCCCATGCCAACTCCTGCCACCCTCTGAAGCCATGCTCTCACTGATGGCCATTGCCAGTAGAATAGCCAGGGATGTCTTTGTCAGCTCCAAGGGGAAGCGGGCTCTAAGATTTCCCACAGAAGGAAGAAGGACTCGGAGGCCCAGGCTTGGATGCAGCACAACTTTAATGAGTGTAGAGAAGAAAAGGAGGTGGCTCACAGGGAGCATCAGGAGCAGCACCAAGATGCGGTGCACCTCCTGCAGGGTGTACATCTGCCTGTCCCTCACAGGGAGGGAGGGAGGCCAAGAGGTCCCCACTGGGCTGGTGTGGGAGGTGGACACAGAAAAGGAATAGAGAAGAGAGTGGGAGAAGGAAACAGCGCCGCGAAGCTCTATCTCCTGTCCAGATGCATGTTGTGAGGTCTTGGAGGTTTCTGCCTGAGGATGGAGCCATCAGCTTTAGCAGGGTCTGCATCTGGTGCCACAGTAGCGGTTGGTGATGCAGGAGAGGTCGAAGCCCCCGGAGTTGATGGGCACTCCCTCGGAGCTGAGGATGCTGCCAACAGCAGCGGAGGTGGAGGAGCCCACAACGGTGTTCTGAGGGGAGGAGCTGAGGATGGGGCCGGGGAGGGTCACCACCACGGGGGAAGGCTCAATGACAACGGTGGAGCTCTGGCACTGCCTGACACAGCACTCATTGCAGCTGTTGGCCAGCGGCGTTGGGCCGCAGGGCTGGCAGGGCACACACGGGTTGCAGCAGGACATGTCTGGATGCTGGAGCTTCACCTGCACACAGGGCATGGGTAAGCAGAGGATGGGACACGTGAGCAGCAGCTCTGCCCCCAACCCTGGGCAAGACAAGGCACCTCCTGGCCCAGCACACGCTGACCACCTCCAAGCCCCGCAGCCACCTCAGCTCAGTCCCAGCCTCTCTTGCACAAGCCCTTCTCTCCCCTTCCCTCTCCCACCACAAGCAGCTCCCAGCCCTGCCCTACGACAGCCCCCAGCAGCTGAGACACACGTGGAGGCACGACCTGCTCTGGAAGCAGCAGGACAAGAGGCTTCACACTCACCTAATTCTCAGGAGAAGGAGGCGAGAGAAGTGGATGAAGAGCAGAGACCTGGGCTGCCTTTTATAGTCGTCCTGCAGTGCCTCAGGCCCAGAGGCACCTTTGTGGTGCAAGTAATTTCCTGACGAGCTCATGGCAAATGCAAACCCTCCCAGGTAATGGCAGGGGCCGTGTCCCGGTTTCTGGCACTGCTACCTTTTCATTTCCTGCTTCATGTGCTTTGCCATAGGAAGGCTCTGTAAGTGCCGGCATGAGAAGCCCAAGGGTTTCAGTGGAGGAGCCCACAACTGTCTGCTCATCAGAGGCATCCTGAGAGCACTGTTATTGTTGCAGAAGGGTCCAACCCTCCCAGGAGAAGCCCATCTGCACACAACAATGTCCTTCCCTCAGAGAGAGGTGAGGGAAGCGAGAGGAAAGGCTGTGCCATGTCCTCTTCCATGGCAGCCCTTGGGCATGCGGAAGAGAAGCACCAGAGCAGTGCCCATTTCCTGACACCTTAGCCACAAGCGAAGCCACAGGAATGAGCCAGGAGCACATCCATTGCCTGTAGGGATGCCACCAGCCCTTGATACGAGGCTTCTGCTGTGCTCACGTGTTTCTGTCCCGGAAAACCCTTGGGCTTCTAATGCCGGCACTTACAGAGCCTTCCTATGGCAAAGCTCATGAGGCAGGAAATGAAAAGGCAGCAGTGCCGGAAACTGGGACGCGGCCCCTGCCATTACCTGGGAGGGTTTGCATTTGCCAGGAGCTTGTCAGAAATTACTCGCGCCACAAAGGTGCCTCTGGGCCTGAGGCACTGCAGGATGACTATAAAAGGCAGCCCAGGTCTCTGCTCTTCATCCACTTCTCTGGCCTCCTTCTCCTGGGAATCAGGTGAGTGTGAAGCCTCTTGTCCTGCTGCTGCCAGAGCAGGTCGTGCCTCCACGTGTGTCTCAGCTGCTGGGGGCTGTCGTAGGTCAGGGCTGGGAGCTGCTTGTGGTGGGAGAGGGAAGAGGAGAGAAGGGCTTGTGCAGAGAGAGGCTGGGACTGAGCTGAGGTGGCTGCTGGGCTTGGAGGTGGTCAGCGTGTGCTGGGCCAGGAGGTGCCTTGTCTTGCCCAGGGTTGGGGCAGAGCTGCTGCTCACGTGTCCCATCCTCTGCTTGCCCGTGCCCTGTGTGCAGGTGAAGCTCCAGCATCCAGACATGTCCTGCTGCAACCCGTGCGTGCCCTGCCAGCCCTGCGGTCCGACCCCGCTGGCCAACAGCTGCAATGAGTGCTGTGTCAGGCAGTGCCAGAGCTCCACCGTTGTCATTGAGCCCTCCCCTGTGGTGGTGACCCTGCCCGGCCCCATCCTCAGCTCCTTCCCTCAGAACACCGTTGTGGGCTCCTCCACCTCCGCTGCTGTTGGCAGCATCCTCAGCTCCGAGGGAGTGCCCATCAACTCTGGGGGCTTCGACCTCTCCTGCATCACCAACCGCTACTGCGGCACCAGGTGCAGACCCTGCTAAAGCTGATGGTTCCATCCTCAGGCAGGAACCTCCAAGACCTCACAACATGCATCTGGACAGGAGATAGAGCTTCGTGGCACTGTTTCCTTCTCCCACTCTCCTCTCTGTTCCTTTCCTGTCTCCACCTCCCGCACCAGCCCAGTGGGGACCTCTTGGCCTCTCTCCCCGCTGTGAGGGACAGGCAGATGGACACCCTGCAGGAGGTGCACCGCATCTTGGTGCTGCTCCTGATGCTCCCTGTGACCCACCCCTTTTTCTTTTTCACTCTCATTAAAGTTGTGCTGCATCCAAGCCTGGTCCTCCGAGTCATTCTTCCTTCTGTGGGAAATCAGAGTCTGCTTCCCCTTGGAGCTGACAAAGACATCCCTCCCTACTCCACTGGCAATGGCCATCATTAAAATCATGGCTCCAAAGGGTGGCAGTAGTGGGCAGCGGTAACGATACTGCCCAAGGAAATCCCACAGCTTCCTTTCTGCCTTCATCTCCCCTACATCACCCAGCGCACTACCCCTACATGCCCAGCACACATGGGCACAGGTAGATGAGATCCTACCTCATATAGTCCTTCAGTCCCTGGCAGGGCTCTGTTCTCTCCAGGCTTGCAGTGCTGAGGGAACCCAGCACTTAGGACAATTACAGGGGTAACATCAGAGTTTCCCATGTTAGGTGACACACATGAGGCGCTGATTGAAATCCACATAATCCAGGAATAAGTGGTGCTCCACTTATACATGCACATGTCTATGTGTCTGGAAGGTTCCAACCAGGAGTGGTCTAGGATCTTGCAGAGGAGCTTTCCAAGCCACTGTCCATCATTAATCAACAGTCCTGGTGTAATAGGCAAATCCCCAGGGGTTGGAGTTTGACCAGTGTGATGCTTCTCTATAAAAGGCCATGAAGGATGATCCCCAAACTCCAGCCCTGTTAGCCTGTGCTCAGTGCTGGAGAAGGTCATGGAGCAGATGATCCTTGGTGAGATCATAAGGCACATACAGGAAAATGGGATCAGACCCAGTCCGTACGTGTTCCTGAAGGGCAGGTTCTGTTTGGCCAACCTCATCTCCTTCTAGGACAAAGTCACCCACCTAGTTGATGAGGGAAAGGCTGTGGACGTTGCCTATTTGACTTTAGTAAAGCATTTGACACAGTGTCCCACATCGTTCTCCTGGAGAAACTGGGTCTTCATGGCCTGGAAGTGTGGATTCTTTGCTGGATTGTAAAATGTCTGCATGGAGGATCCCAAATAGTGGTGCTAAACATCTAGTTGGCGACTGGTCACTAGTGGTGGTCCTCAGAGTTTGATCTTGGAGCCAGTGTTGTTTACTATCTTCATTGGTGATTTGGATGAGGGGGTGGAGGGCACCCTCAGTGAATTTATGGACAACATCAAGATGGGTGGGAGTGTTGATATGCTGGAGGGTGGGAATCTCTGCAGAGGGATCTGGACAAGCTGGATCCATAGGCTGTGGCCAGTGTGATGAAGTTGAACAAGGAAAAGTGCTGTGTCCTGCATTTGGGCCACAATAAACCCCCAGCAACACTCCAAATTTGGGAAATTGTGGCTGGAAACTGCTCATGGAAAATGACTTGGGGGTGCTGAGTGACGGATATGAACATGGCCCGTATAGTGCCCAGGCAGCCGAGAAGGCAAATGGAATCCTGGTCTGGATCACACGTAGTGAGGCCAGCAGGACCAGGGCATTTGAGGCTGCACTTCAATTCCTGTATGAGTTCTGGGCCCCTCACTACAAGAGAGACATTGAGGTTCTAGAGCAGGTCCAGAGAAGGGCAATGGAGCTTGTGAAAGGCCTGGAGCACAAGTGTGATGAGCAACGGCTGAAGGATCTGGGGAGGAGTGGTGGGGTTAGTCTGGACATTATCGCTCTCTACAACCACCTGACAGGAGGTTGTAGTGAGGTGGGGTTGGGCACTTCCTCCAGGTAAGAAGTGATAGGAAAAACAAAATGGCCTCAAGCTACACCAGGGCAGGTTTAGATTGGAGATTAGGAGCAACTTCTACATCGAGAGTGTGATCAGGAATAGGAACAGGCTGCCCAGGGAAGTGGTGGAATTGGAACAGCCCTGGAAGCCTTAAACAACGTGCACATGAGACGCTTTGTGACATTGTTTACTGGTGGACCTGGCAGTGCTGGGGAACGGTTGGACTTGATGATCATAAAGGTCTGTTCCAACATCATTGATTCTCTGATTTTATGGGAGGGGCCAGGATTTAGAGCATTACCAAAGGCTGAGAAGCAAGGCCTACAAAGGAAATTTTCAAGTATCATTGAAAAGCACATCTAAATGTTTGCATTCATAAAGAAGCCACATTCATTTGATCAGGGAAGATGAACACCTGAAATACAATGAGATCCTCCTGTGGGTGCTGGATTCACAGGCAGTGGGGAATCTGTTGCACAGCCTGAGCTGGCAGATACCAGTTTAGAACTGGTGTTGGATTACCTCAGAACTGCATACCTTGAGGGAGCTGGGCCCTGCGAGGGGCTGAAGGACTCTATGAGATAGGATATCATCTGCGTGTCCCCAAGTGTGCTGGGCATGTAGAGGTAACGTGCTGAGTGATGTAGGGGAGAGGAAGGCAGAGATGTGGCTGTGGGTTGCCCCTGGACAGTATTGTTTCCCCATGTCAACTCCCGCCACCCTCTGAAGCCATGATCGTGGTGATGGCCATTGCCAGTGGAGAAGTGAGGGATGTCTTCGACAGTGGCAAGGAGAAGCACACAGGAGGAGTTCCCACAGAAGGAAAGAGCACTTGGAGGCCCAGGCTTGGATGCAACACGACTTTAATGAGTGTAAAGAAGAAAAGGAGGTGGCTCACAGGGAGCACCACGGGCAGCCAACAAGGTGCGGTGCAGCTCCTGCAGGGTGTCCATCTGCCTGTCCCTCACAGGGAGGGAGAGAGGCCAAGAGGTCCCCACTGGGCTGGTGTGGGAGGTGGAGACAGGAAAGGAGTACAGAGGAGAGTAGGACAAGGAAACAGCACCGCGAAGCTCTATCTCCTGTCCAGATGCATGTTGTGAGGTCTTGGAGGTTCCTGACTGAAGACGGAGCCATCGGCTTTAGCAGGGTCTGCATCTGGTGCCACAGTAGCGGTTGGTGATGCAGGAGAGGTCGAAGCCCCCGGAGTTGATGGGCACTCCCTCGGAGCTGAGGATGCTGCCAACAGCAGCGGAGGTGGAGGAGCCCACAACGGTGTTCTGAGGGAAGGAGCTGAGGATGGGGCCGGGCAGGGTCACCACCACGGGGGAAGGCTCAATGACGACGACGGAGCTCTGGCACTGCCTGACACAGCACTCATTGCAGCTGTTGGCCAGCGGGGTCGGGCCGCAGGGCTGGCAGGGCACGCACGGGTTGCAGCAGGACATGTCTGGATGCTGGAGCTTCACCTGCACACAGGGCACGGGCAAGCAGAGGATGGGACACGTGAGCAGCAGCTCTACCCCCAACCCTGGCCAAGACAAGGCACCTCCTGGCCCAGCACACGCTGACCACCTCCAAGCCCAGCAGCCACCTCAGCTCAGTCCCAGCCTCTCTCTGCACAAGCCCTTCTCTCCCCTTCCCTCTCCCACCACAAGCAGCTCCCAGCCCTGCCCTACGACAGCCCCCAGCAGCTGAGACACACGTGGAGGAAAGGCCTCTCTGGCAGCAGCAGGACAAGAGGCTTCACACTCACCTGATTCCCAGGAGAAGGAGGCGAGAGAAGTGAATGAAGAGCAGAGACCTGGGCTGCCTTTTATAGTCGTCCTGCAGTGCCTCAGGCCCAGAGGCACCTTTGTGGCACGAGTAATTTCTGACAAGCTCCTGGCAAATGCAAACCCTCCCAGGTAATGGCAGGGGCCGTGTCCCGGTTTCCGGCTCTGCTGCCCTTTAATTTCCTGCTTCATGATCATTGCCATAGGAAGGCTTCTGTAAGTGCTGGGATGAGAAGTTCAAGGGTTTCAGTGGAGGAGCCCACAACTTTAGGCCCGCCAGAGGCGTCCTGAGAGCACTGTTAGTGTTGCAGAAGGGTCCAACCCACCCAGCAGAAGCCCATCTGCACACAACCATGGCCTTCCCTCAGAGACACGTGAGGGGAGCAAGAGGAAAGGCTGTGCCATGTCCTCTCCCATGGCAGCCCTTGGGCATGCGGAAGAGAAGCACCAGAGCAGTGCCCATTTCCTGACACCTTTGCCACAAGCAAGGCCACAGGAATGAGCCAGAAGCTCTTCCCCTGCCTGCACGGATGCCACCAGCCCTTGAAGTGAGGCTTCTGTTGAGCTCACGTGTTTCTGCACTGGAAAACCCTCGGGCTTCTCATGCCGGCACTTACAGAAACCTTCCTATGGCAAAACACATGAGGCAGGAAAAGAAAAGGCAGCAGTGCCGGAAACCGGGACACGGCCCCTGCCATTACCTGGGAGGGTTTGCATTTGCCAGGAGCTTGTCAGGAAATTACTCGTGCCACAAAGGTGCCTCTGGGCCTGAGGCACTGCAGGATGACTATAAAAGGCAGCCCAGGTCTCTGCTCTTCATTTACTTCTCTGGCCTCCTTCTCCTGGGAATCAGGTGAGTGTGAAGCCTCTTGTCCTGCTGCTGCCAGAGCAGGTCGTGCCTCCACGTGTGTCTCAGCTGCTGGGGGCTGTCGTAGGGCAGGGCTGGGAGCTGCTTGTGGTGGGAGAGGGAAGGGGAGAGAAGGGCTTGTGCAGAGAGAGGCTGGGACTGAGCTGAGGTGGCTGCTGGGCTTGGAGGTGGTCAGCGTGTGCTGGGCCAGGAGGTGCCTTGTCTTGGCCAGGGTTGGGGGTAGAGCTGCTGCTCACGTGTCCCATCCTCTGCTTGCCCGTGCCCTGTGTGCAGGTGAAGCTCCAGCATCCAGACATGTCCTGCTGCAACCCGTGCGTGCCCTGCCAGCCCTGCGGCCCGACCCCGCTGGCCAACAGCTGCAATGAGTGCTGTGTCAGGCAGTGCCAGAGCTCCACCATCGCCATCCAGCCCTCCGCTGTGGTGGTGACCCTGCCCGGCCCCATCCTCAGCTCCTTCCCTCAGAACACCGTTGTGGGCTCCTCCACCTCCGCTGCCGTTGGCAGCATCCTCAGCTCCGAGGGAGTGCCCATCAACTCCGGGGGCTTCGACCTCTCCTGCATCACCAACCGCTACTGTGGCACCAGATGCAGACCCTGCTAAAGCTGATGGCTCCATCCTCAGGCAGGAACCTCCAAGACCTCACAACATGCATCTGGACAGGAGATAGAGCTTCGTGGCGCTGTTTCCTTCTCCCACTCTCTTCTCTATTCCTTTCCTGTCTCCACCTTCCACACCAGCCCAGTGGGGACCTCTTGGCCTCTCTCCCTCCCTGTGAGGGACAGGTAGATGTACACCCTGCAGGAGCTGCACCACATCTTGGTGGCTGCTCCTGATGCTCCCTGTGAGCCACCTCCTTTTCTTCTTTACACTCATTAAAGTTGTGCTGCATCCAAGCCTGAGTCTCCGAATCTTCTTTCCTTCCTTCTGTGGCAAATCTTAGAGCCTGCTTCCCCTTGCCACTGACAAAGACATCCCTGGCTTCTCTAATGGCAATGGCCATCAGTGAGAGCATGGCTTCAGAGGGTGGCAGGAGTTGGCATGTGGAAACAGTCCTATCCAGGGGCATCCCACAGCCATATCTCTGCCTTCCTCTCCCATACATTACCCAGCACACTGCCCATACATGCCCAGCACACATGGGCTCACTCAGATGAGATCCTACCTCATACAGTCCTTTAGCACCTGGCAGGGCCCAGCTCTCTCCAGGCTGGCAGGG
This sequence comes from Amazona ochrocephala, assembly GCA_039720435.1. Lineage (NCBI taxonomy): Eukaryota > Metazoa > Chordata > Aves > Psittaciformes > Psittacidae > Amazona > Amazona ochrocephala. The sequence goes on from CM077897.1 coordinate 3,817,739, forward strand.
TCGAGGTTACCCAACTCTTAGGAAAATTACAGGGGTAACATCAGATTTTCCCATGTTAGGTGACACACATGAGGAGCTGATAAAAATCTCCATAATCCAGGAACAAATATGGCTCCGCATAGACGTACACATTTCTATGTCTCCGGAAGGTTCCATCCAAGAGTGCTGAAAGATCTGGCAGGAGAGCTTGCTAAGCCACTCTCCATCATTAATCAGCAGTCCTGGTTCATGAAGGGCAGGTACTGTTTGACCAACCTGATCTCCTTCTATGACAAGGTGACCTGCCTGGTTGATGAGGGAAAGGCTGTGGACACTGTCCAGTGTTGTTTGATATCTTCACTGATGATCTGGATGAGGGGATCAAGGACACCCTCAGTGAATTTGCAGACAACACCAAGTTGGGTGGGAGTGTTGATCTTCTGAAGGGTAGGAATCTCTGCAGAGATAGGGATCTGGACAAGCTCAATCCATGGGCTGTGGCCAATGGGATGAGGTTCAACAAGGCAAAGTGCTGTGTCCTGCAATTGGGCCACAATAAATCCCTGCAACTCTCCACACGTGGAAAGAGTGAATGGAAAGCTGCTCATGGAAAAGGATTTGGGGGTGCTGGTTGACAGATCTGAATATTGCCAATATAGTGCCCAGGCATCTGAGAAGGCAAATGGAATCCTGGTCTGGATCACATATAGTGTTGCAAGCAGGACCAGGGCAGTGAGGCCTCACCTCGAACCCCATGTTCACTTCTGGCCCTCTCAGTGCAAGAGAGACATGGAGGTGGTGGAGCAGAGCAAGAAAAGGGCAGTGAAGCTGGTGTACGGCCTGGAACACAAGTGCGATGAGCAACGGCTGAAGGACATAGGGAAGCTTAGTCTGGACATTATCGCTCTCTACAACCACCTGACAGGAGGTTGTAGTGAGGTGGGGTTGGGCACTTCCTCCAGGTAAGAAGTGATAGGACAAAACAAAATGGCCTCAAGCTACACCAGGGCAGGTTTAGATTGGAGATTAGGAGCAATTTCTACATTGAGAGTGTGATCAGGAATAGGAACAGGCTGCCCAGGGAAGTGGTGGAATTGGAACAGCCCTGGAAGCCTTAAACAACGTGCACATGAGACGCTTAGTGACATTGTTTACTTTTGGACCTGGCAGTGCTGGAGAATGGTTGGACTTGATGATCATAAAGGTCTGTTCCAACATCATTGATTTTCTGATTTTATGGGAGGGGACAGGATTTAGAGCATTACCAAAGGCTGAGAAGCAAGGCCTACAAAGGAAAGTTTCAAGTCATTGAAAAGCACATCTAAATGTTTGCATTCATAAAGAAGTCACATTCATTTGATCAGGGAGGATGAACACCTGAAATATGATGTGATCCTCCTGTGGGTGCTGGGTTCACAGGTAGTGAGGACTCTGTTGCACAGCCTGAGTTGGCTGATACCAGTTTAGGACTGGTGTTGGGTTACCTCAGCCCTGCATACCTTGAGGGAGCTGGGCCCTGCGAGGGGCTGAAGGACTCTATGAGATAGGATCTCATCTGCCTGTGCCCATGTGTATTGGACACACAACAGTATTGTGCTGGGTGATGTAGTGAAGAGAAAGGCGAAATGAAGAGCAGAGAAGAAGCTGTGGTCTGTCCTCGGGCAATATTGTCTCCTCATGTCCACTCCTGGCACCCTTTGGAGACGTGCTCGCACTGATGCCCAGTGCCATTTTAGTAGCCAGGGATGTCTTTGTCAGCTCCAAGGGGAAGCAGACAGGAGGAGTTCCCACGGAAGGAAAGAAGGCTTGGAGGCTGAGGCTTGGATGCAGCACAACTTTAATGAGTGTAGAGAAGAAAAGGAGGTGGCTCACAGGGAGCAGCAGGAGCAGCCACCAAGATGCGGTGCAGCTCCTGCAGGGTGTCCATCTGCCTGTCCCTCACAGGGAGGGAGGGAGGCCAAGAGGTCCCCACAGAGCTGGTGTGGGAGGTGGAGACAGGAAAGGAGTAGAGAGGAGAGTGGGAGAAGGAAACAGCGCCACGAAGCTCTATCTCCTGTCCAGATGCATGTTGTGAGGTCTTGGAGGTTCCTGACTGAGGATGGAGCCATCAGCTTTAGCAGGGTCTACATCTGGTGCCGCAGTAGCGGTTGGTGATGCAGGAGAGGTCGAAGCCCCCGGAGTTGATGGGCACTCCCTCGGAGCTGAGGATGCTGCCAACAGCAGCGGAGGTGGAGGAGCCCACAACAGTGTTCTGTGGGGAGGAGCTGAGGATGGGGCCGGGCAGGGTCACCACCACGGGGGAAGGCTCAATGACGACGGTGGAGCTCTGGCACTGCCTGACACAGCACTCATTGCAGCTGTTGGCCAGCGGGGTCGGGCCGCAGGGCTGGCAGGGCACACACGGGTTGCAGCAGGACATGTCTGGATGCTGGAGCTTCACCTGCACACAGGGCATCGGCAAGCAGAGGATGGGACACGTGAACAGCAGCTCTACCCCCAACCCTGGGCAAGACAAGGCACCTGCTGGCCCAGCACACGCTGACCACCTCCAAGCCCAGCAGCCACCTCAGCTCAGTCCCAGCCTCTCTCTGCACAAGCCCTTCTCTCCCCTTCCCTCTCCCACCACAAGCAGCTCCCAGCCCTGACCTACGACAGCCCCCAGCAGCTGAGACACACGTGGAGGCACGACCTGCTCTGGCAGCAGCAGGACAAGAGGCTTCACACTCACCTGATTCCCAGGAGAAGGAGGCCAGAGAAGTGGATGAAGAGCAGAGACCTGGGCTGCCTTTTATAGTCGTCCTGCAGTGCCTCAGGCCCAGAGGCACCTTTGTGGCACGAGTAATTTCCTGAAAAGCTCCTGGCAAATGCAAACCCTCCCAGGTAATGGCAGGGGCCGTGTCCCGGTTTCCGGCACTGCTGCCTTTTCATTTCCTGCCTCATGTGTTTTGCCATAGGAAGGCTCTGTAAGTGCTGGCATGAGAAGCCCGAGGATTTTCCACTGCAGAAACACGTGAGCTCAACAGAAGCCTCGTATCAAGGGCTGATGGCATCCCGTGCAGGCAGGGGATGTGCTCCTGGCTCATTCCTGTGGCCTTGCTTGTGGCCAAGGTGTCAGGAAATGGGCACTGCTCTGATGCTTCTCTTCCGCATGCCCAAGGTCTGCCACGGGAGAGGACATGGCACAGCCTTTCCTCTTGCTCCCCTCACGTGTCTCTGAGGGAAGGCCATTGTTGTGTGCAGATGGGCTTCTGCTGGGAGGGTTGGACCCTTCTGCAACACTAACAGTGCTCTCAGGACTCCTGTGCTGGGCTCATGTGCCTCATCCCCTCTCTGTGCAGTCTCTGTGGGTCCTCAGGGAACATCAGGAGCATGTCTGGGGCCTGTTCCTTCCCCGCACTCCCTGAGCCCTGTTGTGCCACTGTGGTCCCAGCATCTCCTCAGCAGAGTCCCCTGGTGCTGATGGTTTTAGCTTTGTGTGCATACAGATATGAGCATGATTCCATGAAGACATGCCTGAGCACATGCGTGTCAGTCCACCCTTGTGTGACTCTCATCATGATGGCACGGGCACACCATGGCTGGGGCTTGTGATACAGGGTGAACCACCAAAACGTTTTTTAATGAGCAGATCCAGCAAGGTCCCAATTTACATGTGCAGAAACTCCTGTGCACTGACCACAACTCCCCAATCCCCATCCCTCTGTGCTGGTTAATGGTGAAGTCGTGAATGAAGGAGGGAAGTGGAGTCTGTGAAGAGGAAGTGACATGGGGTGAAGGTATTTTAGGAAGCGGTGAACTCATGTTAAGGGGCTTTGGCATTTTCTCACCATCCTACTCTTTTTCATTGGTGATAGGTGAAGTGAATCTCCTGCATGTCAAGTCTGTTTTACCCCTGGCTGTAATTGGTAATTATTTCTCTGTGTTAATCTCTACCCGTGACCTTTTTCACCTGACTTTCTCCACCTCTCCTGTTGGGCAAGGAGAGGGAGAAAGCAGCAGAGTGTGTCTGGGAGACAGCCAAGGTCCTTTTGGTTCTGCATCAATTATGGCAAATACCTGTGCTGTGAGTGTGTTCCTTGTACATATTTTCTTCCTGCTTGCCCTCTGTGCTGCCAGGAGAAGCCTCCTTCTCCCTCTGTTTTTCCCCTCAGGGGATGATGGGCAACGATGTCAGTTGGTCTTTGTGCTTGCCTGCCTGGGAATTAGCCCCAGGTTCACAGCCATGTGCAGAGCACAGCGCAGCAACGCTCTTGCACAGCCTCACATGAAGAGTGAAACCCCAAAAATGCCACATTACCTTGGCAGAACTTGTCAGACTCTCATCATTGTCCTCTTGCAGGCCTATGTGAATAAGCCTTTTGTCACGAGGTGGCTGTGTGCTGGGAGTTGGGGATGTGCAGTCTCAAGAGACCTCAGCCGGGCACATCTGTGCAATGAACCGCTGGGGCTGCGTGGGGCACTCTATGGGGGTGATAGAAGAATGGGGGACTTGGCCTTGCTGTCCTTGCCCTTGGACACACGGCGTGTCCCTTCCTTCTGGAGATGGGTGTGAAGGCGAGGAGGAGAAGGAGGCTCTGGGCTCTAGCCAAGGTGATCTCTCCTACCATCCCCTGCTTGCAACCGCACTGCCCTCTGCTCTGTGAGTCTTCTTGTTACTCATGAACCTGTCATAAGACAGGAGACTTATAAGAGGATGATGTGTACAGTTCCCATCTGCCTGGCTGTCTTCCAGCTGTGAATGATAGGGTTCTGGCTATAAAGTGAGCCTTTGGGCAGTGGGTCCTTTCATGGGGATGTGGAAAGCAGCAGCGTACTGCTGGCTCGGACAATACCTAGTATGCTGGTTTCAGCTGTGATGCTTTTAATTCTACCTACATTCCCCTCCTTGCATCACCGCTGCCCACTTCTCTCTGAGCCTTCTCCGCTGGCACAGCTCCATCCATACAGGAGCTGCCTCGGGTGCCGGTTGGGCTGCTGGCATCCCAGGGCCTCCTGCAGCACTGGCATCTTTCTAACTTGAAGAGAACTCAAGTTGGCATCACACTCTATAGGCCATGCTGGCAGCCCAGTGAGAATATTTCCACCCTCCCAGTGCACTTGGAATGAGAAAGAATCCAGTGGTTCACACAGTTGTTCCCTCCCAGCATATCTCCTTGCTCCCTGGACAGCATTCGAGAGCATCCAGAGAGGAAAGGACCACATAGAGCCAGAGGCTGAGATGCATCAGAGTTTAATGAGTCCAAAGAGGGAAACAAGATGTCTTGAGAGGAGGCCACAGGTAAAGGATTCCTATGAGCAGCCAAGAAGCAGTGCCACACAAGAAACTATGAGTAGGGAAGTTCCCCATAAGCTGTCTTTGGTGGGCCTCAAGGCTGCAGGGAGCAGAAAAGAAGAAAGGTAGAGGAGGGAAAGCACAGAGTGGAGGAAGGGAATGAGAGGCAGTGGCCATGTTTTCAGAGAGCCCAGGCTGGCCCCTTGCACAGGGCTGACACGCTTTGCAGGAGGAATGGGGCACGCTCAGCCCCTCTCCAAGCCATGGCCACAGCCTCTGTTGTTCAGTCTAGCGTCATCTTCTGGGTTCACGGGCTCCTCGTCTGGGCTGTCACCGGTGCCTTTAGCAGGGTCTGCACCTGGTGCCGCAGTAGCGGTTGGTGATGCAGGAGAGGTCGAAGCCCCCGGAGTTGATGGGCACTCCCTCAGAGCTGAGGATGCTGCCAACGGCAGCGGATGTGGAGGAGCCCACAACGGTGTTCTGAGGGAAGGAGCTGAGGATGGGGCCGGGCAGGGTCACCACCACGGGGGAAGGCTGGATGGCGATGGTGGAGCTCTGGCACTGCCTGACACAGCACTCATTGCAGCTGTTGGCCAGCGGGGTCGGGCCGCAGGGCTGGCAGGGCACGCACGGCTCACACGTCTGGCACTTCTCAGGGCAGGACATGGCTCAGGGCTGCAGCTTCACCTGGAAGAGAGGGCAGGGAGGGAGCAGAGCACAGGGACATGTGAGGAACAGCCTGCAGCGACCCCAAGGGAGGACAAGGCACACCTCATGTGGGGAGGTGGAGGCTGTGTAAGGGGAACAAGGGATCCTTTGCCTGAGCCCTGCCAGACCTTCACATAGCATCTTAGCACTAGTTCGCAGCCCAAGAGCCACCCCAGCCCACCCCAGCCTCTCTGCATCACAGACCATCTCTCCTCTGCCCTCTCCCACAACCACCATCTCAGAGCACTAACAACACCAAGGAGCAGGTATCAGCTGAGATGTCCTTGCAGGCTGCACCCTGTCCTATAGGAGGAGGTGGGTGATAGCGGGGGCTCCAGCTCACCTGGTTCCCAAGGAGAGGGTGGTGGCAGAAGAGCTTGAGAGAGTGACCCGTTGGGCTGGCTTTTATACTGACCCCACACTGCCTCAGGCTCCAGGGCAGACACTCCACAGGCAACGATTGTGTGCACGTTCCTAATGAGCGGAAACATCGCAGGTAATGACATGGGATGTGCTGCTGATTCCCTCTATGCTGCCGTTGCACTTCCTGGTTTGTGTCATGCCCGTTCCCTCACTATTGTTTCTTTAGAGTGCTGGCATGAGAGGTGCCATGATTTGCGGGACAAGCGTGCGTCAGTGTGGGCAGAAGACACAAAGTATGTGCCAGAGCGGTCCAGCACAGGCCGGTGATGTCATCCCGGGTTCACTAGGGTGGGTTTTGTATGAGCCTGCTGAGAGGAAGGGCCTCAGCTGCTCCCAGCCCTCCCATCCTTGATTCTTCCCTAAAGGCTCCCCTGAATAAGTGCCTTGTCCTCTCTTTCATTTCATCCTGTTACCTGAGGGGATACGGACATGGTCGCAGCACTCAGGTCTCACTGAGGAGAACCCCAAACCCTAGCCAATTCTTTCCATGCTGCCTCCAGGCTGCCTCAAGGGGCTGAGCTGCTTCCCAGGACTCACGTGAAAAACCTGGCATTCCAGGGGTCTACTGTCCCTGGGGGGATGGGGGAGCCCTTTGCCATGACTGGCCCATGTCCAGAGCCAGGAGCTACGGGAAAAGGAGTGAGAGCCTGGGGAGGATGGGAGGAAGAAGGAGGTGAACATCGGGCCTGGAGCCAATGACACCAGAAAACAGTTTCTGAGAGGATGATCTGTGCACTGCTGTCATCTACCCAGCTACCCTCCTCCTGAAAATGGTGGGGTTCTGGCGAGAAAGTGGGTCTTTGAGTAGTGGGTCCTTTCCTGGAGCTGTGGAAGGCAGCAGGGTCCTGGCAGCTCTGGCAAAGCCCAATGTGCTGGTTTCAGCTGGGAAGCTTTTTATTCTCTTCTAGTATCTGATGCAGTGCTGTGCTTTGGCTTTCACTTGAGAATAACACTGGCAACTCACTGATGGTTTAGCTGTTGCTCTGTAGCTCTTATGCTCATCTAGGACTTTTCAGTCTTTCATGCTCTGCCAGTGAGGAGGTGCACAGGAAGCCAGGAGGGAGCAGAGACAGGACCTCACCCAAACTAGCCAAAGGGATATTCCTCATGATGTCACATTGGGATAGAAACTATGGGGAGTTAAGCCAGAAGGGACCAATCACTGCATGTGTAGAGCTGGGCATCAATCAGTGGATGCTGAGCAATTGTATTGAGCATCACTTGAGTTTTCTCAGCTGAGGCCCTTCCTCTCAGCAGGCTCATACAAAACCCACCCTAGTGAACCCGGGATGACATCACCGGCCTGCGCTGGACCCCTCTGGCACATACTTTGTGTCTTCTGCCCACACTGACGCACGCTTGTCCCGAAAACCATGGCCCCTCTCATGCCAGCACTCTAAAGAAACAATAGTGAGGGAACGGGCATGACACAAACCAGGAAGTGCAACGGCAGCATAGAGGGAATCAGCAGCACATCCCATGTCATTACCTGCGATGTTTCCGCTCATTAGGAACGTGCAGGACAATCGTTGCCTGCGCAGTGTCTGCGATGAGGCCTGAGGCAGAGTTGGGTCAGTATAAAAGCCAGCCCAACGGGTCACTCTCTCAAGCTCTTCTGCCACCACCCTCTCCTTGGGAACCAGGTGAGCTGGAGCCCCCGCTATCACCCACCTCCTCCTATAGGACAGGGTGCAGCCTGCAAGGACATCTCAGCTGATACCTGCTCCTTGGTGTTGTTAGTGCTCTGAGATGGTGGTTGTGGGAGAGGGCAGAGGAGAGACGGTCTGTGATGCAGAGAGGCTGGGGTGGGCTGGGGTGGCTCTTGGGCTGCGAACTAGTGCTAAGATGTTACGTGAAGTTCTTGCAGGGCTCAGGCAAAGGATCCCTTGTTCCCCTTACACAGCCACCACCTCCACACATGAGGTGTGCCTTGTCCTCCCTTGGGTGTCACTGCAGGCTGTTCCTCACGTGTCCCTGTGCTCTGCTCCCTCCCTGCCCTCTCTTCCAGGTGAAGCTGCAGTCCTGAGCCATGTCCTGCCCTGAGAAGTGCCAGACGTGCGAGCCGTGCGTGCCCTGCCCACCCTGCCAGCCCTGCCAGCCCTGCGGCCCGACCCCGCTGGCCAACAGCTGCAATGAGTGCTGTGTCAGGCAGTGCCAGAGCTCCACCATCGCCATCCAGCCTTCCCCCGTGGTGGTGACCCTGCCCGGCCCCATCCTCAGCTCCTTCCCTCAGAACACCGTTGTGGGCTCCTCCACATCCGCTGCTGTTAGCAGCATCCTCAGCTCCGAGGGAGTGCCCATCAACTCCGGGGGCTTCGACCTCTCCTGCATCACCAACCGCTACTGCGGCACCAGGTGCAGACCCTGCTAAAGGCACCGGTGACAGCCCAGACGAGGAGCCCGTGAACCCAGAAGATGACGCTAGACTGAACGACAGAGACTGTGGCCATGGCTTGGAGAGGGGCTGAGCGTGCCCCATTCCTCCTGCAAAGGGTGTCAGCCCTGTGCAAGGGGCCAGCCTGGGCTCTCTGAAAACATGGCCACTGCCTCTCATTCCCTTCCTCCACTCTGTGCTTTCCCTCCTCTACCTTTCTTCTTTTCTGCTCCCTGCAGCCTTGAGGCCCACCAAAGACAGCTTATGGGGAACTTCCCTACTCATAGTTTCTTGTGTGGCACTGCTTCTTGGCTGCTCATAGGAATCCTTTACCTGTGGCCTCCTCTCAAGACATCTTGTTTCCCTCTTTGGACTCATTAAACTCTGATGCATCTCAGCCTCTGGCTCTATGTGGTCCTTTCCTCTCTGGATGCTCTCGAATGCTGTCCAGGGAGCAAGGAGATATGCTGGGAGGGAACAACTGTGTGAACCACTGGATTCTTTCTCATTCCAAGTGCACTGGGAGGGTGGAAATATTCTCACTGGGCTGCCAGCATGGCCTATAGAGTGTGATGCCAACTTGAGTTCTCTTCAAGTTAGAAAGATGCCAGTGCTGCAGGAGGCCCTGGGATGCCAGCAGCCCAACCGGCACCCGAGGCAGCTCCTGTATGGATGGAGCTGTGCCAGCGGAGAAGGCTCAGAGAGAAGTGGGCAGCGGTGATGCAAGGAGGGGAATGTAGGTAGAATTAAAAGCATCACAGCTGAAACCAGCATACTAGGTATTGTCCGAGCCAGCAGTACGCTGCTGCTTTCCACATCCCCATGAAAGGACCCACTGCCCAAAGGCTCACTTTATAGCCAGAACCCTATCATTCACAGCTGGAAGACAGCCAGGCAGATGGGAACTGTACACATCATCCTCTCATAAGTCTCCTGTCTTATGACAGGTTCATGAGTAACAAGAAGACTCACAGAGCAGAGGGCAGTGCGGTTGCAAGCAGGGGATGGTAGGAGAGATCACCTTGGCTAGAGCCCAGAGCCTCCTTCTCCTCCTCGCCTTCACACCCATCTCCAGAAGGAAAGGACACTCCGTGTGTCCAAGGGCAAGGACAGCAAGGCCAAGTCCCCCATTCTTCTATCACCCCCATAGAGTGCCCCACGCAGCCCCAGCGGTTCATTGCACAGATGTGCCCGGCTGAGGTCTCTTGAGACTGCACATCCCCAACTCCCAGCACACAGCCACCTCGTGACAAAAGGCTTATTCACATAGGCCTGCAAGAGGACAATGATGAGAGTCTGACAAGTTCTGCCAAGGTAATGTGGCATTTTTGGGGTTTCACTCTTCATGTGAGGCTGTGCAAGAGCGTTGCTGCGCTGTGCTCTGCACATGGCTGTGAACCTGGGGCTAATTCCCAGGCAGGCAAGCACAAAGACCAACTGACATCGTTGCCCATCATCCCCTGAGGGGAAAAACAGAGGGAGAAGGAGGCTTCTCCTGGCAGCACAGAGGGCAAGCAGGAAGAAAATATGTACAAGGAACACACTCACAGCACAGGTATTTGCCATAATTGATGCAGAACCAAAAGGACCTTGGCTGTCTCCCAGACACACTCTGCTGCTTTCTCCCTCTCCTTGCCCAACAGGAGAGGTGGAGAAAGTCAGGTGAAAAAGGTCACGGGTAGAGATTAACACAGAGAAATAATTACCAATTACAGCCAGGGGTAAAACAGACTTGACATGCAGGAGATTCACTTCACCTATCACCAATGAAAAAGAGTAGGATGGTGAGAAAATGCCAAAGCCCCTTAACATGAGTTCACCGCTTCCTAAAATACCTTCACCCCATGTCACTTCCTCTTCACAGACTCCACTTCCCTCCTTCATTCACGACTTCACCATTAACCAGCACAGAGGGATGGGGACTGGGGAGTTGTGGTCAGTGCACAGGAGTTTCTGCACATGTAAAGTGGGACCTTGCTGGATCTGCTCATTAAAAAACGTTTTGGTGGTTCACCCTGTATCACAAGCCCCAGCCATGGTGTGCCCGTGCCATCATGATGAGAGTCACACAAGGGTGGACTGACATGCATGTGCTCAGGCATGTCTTCATGGAATCATGCTCATATCTGTATGCACACAAAGCTAAAACCATCAGCACCAGGGGACTCTGCTGAGGAGATGCTGGGACCACAGTGGCACAACAGGGCTCAGGGAGTGCGGGGAAGGAACAGGCCCCAGACATGCTCCTGATGTTCCCTGAGGACCCACAGAGACTGCACAGAGAGGGGATGAGGCACATGAGCCCAGCACAGGAGTCCTGAGAGCACTGTTAGTGTTGCAGAAGGGTCCAACCCTCCCAGCAGAAGCCCATCTGCACACAACAATGGCCTTCCCTCAGAGACACGTGAGGGGAGCAAGAGGAAAGGCTGTGCCATGTCCTCTCCCGTGGCAGACCTTGGGCATGCGGAAGAGAAGCATCAGAGCAGTGCCCATTTCCTGACACCTTGGCCACAAGCAAGGCCACAGGAATGAGCCAGGAGCACATCCCCTGCCTGCACGGGATGCCATCAGCCCTTGATACGAGGCTTCTGTTGAGCTCACGTGTTTCTGCAGTGGAAAACCCTCGGGCTTCTCATGCCAGCACTTACAGAGCCTTCCTATGGCAAAACACATGAGGCAGGAAATGAAAAGGCAGCAGTGCCGGAAACAGGGACACGGCCCCTGCCATTACCTGGGAGGGTTTGCATTTGCCAGGAGCTTGTCAGAAATTACTCGTGCCACAAAGGTGCCTCTGGGCCTGAGGCACTGCAGGACGACTATAAAAGGCAGCCCAGGTCTCTGCTCTTCATCCACTTCTCTGGCCTCCTTCTCCTGGGAATCAGGTGAGTGTGAAGCCTCTTGTCCTGCTGCTGCCAGAGCAGGTCCTTCCTCCACGTGTGTCTCAGCTGCTGGGGGCTGTCGTAGGGCAGGGCTGGGAGCTGCTTGTGGTGGGAGAGGGAAGGGGAGAGAAGGGCTTGTGCAGAGAGAGGCTGGGACTGAGCTGAGGTGGCTGCTGGGCTTGGAGGTGGTCAGCGTGTGCTGGGCCAGGAGGTGCCTTGTCTTGCCCAGGGTTGGGGGTAGAGCTGCTGTTCACGTGTCCCATCCTCTGCTTTCCGATGCCTTGTGTGCAGGTGAAGCTCCAGCATCCAGACATGTCCTGCTGCAACCCGTGTGTGCCCTGCCAGCCCTGCGGCCCGACCCCGCTGGCCAACAGCTGCAATGAGTGCTGTGTCAGGCAGTGCCAGAGCTCCGTCGTGGTCATTGAGCCTTCCCCCGTGGTGGTGACCCTGCCCGGCCCCATCCTCAGCTCCTCCCCACAGAACACTGTTGTGGGCTCCTCCACCTCCGCTGCTGTTGGCAGCATCCTCAGCTCCGAGGGAGTGCCCATCAACTCCGGGGGCTTCGACCTCTCCTGCATCACCAACCGCTACTGCGGCACCAGGTGCAGACCCTGCTAAAGCTGATGGCTCCATCTTCAGGCAGGAACCTCCAAGACCTCACAACATGCATCTGGACAGGAGATAGAGCTTCGCGGCGCTGTTTCCTTCTCCCACTCTCCTCTCTACTCCTTTCCTGCCTCCACCTCCCACACCCGCCCAGCAGGGACCTCTTGGCCTCCCTCCCTTCCCGTGAGGGAGAGGCAGACGGACGCCCTGCAGGAGGTGCACCGCATCTTGGTGGCTGCCCCTGCTGCTCCCTGTGAGCCACCTCCTTTTCTTCTTTACATTCATTAAAGTTTTGCTGCATCCAAGCCTGGGCCTCCAAGTCCTTATTCCTTCCATGGTAATTCCTCCTGTCTGCTTCCCCTTGGAGCTGACAAAGACATCCCTGGCTACTAAACTGGCAGTGGCCATCAGTGAGAGCATGGCTTCAGAGAGTGGCGGGAGTTGGCATGGGGAAACAATACTGTCCTGGGGCAACCCACAGCCACATCTCTGCCTTCCTCTCCCCTACACCACTCAGCACACCACCCGTACATGCCCAGTGCACATGGAGACACGCAGATGAGATCCTACCTCATAGAGTCCTTCAGCCCCTCGCAGGGCCCAGCTCTCTCCAGGCATGCAGGGCTGAGGTAACCCAACACCAGTCCTAAACTGGTATCAGCCAGCTCAGGCTGTGCAACAGAGTCCCCACTGCCTGTGAACACAGCACACACAGGAGGATCTCATCGTATTTCAGGTGTTCATCTTCCCTGATCAAATGAATGTGGCTTCTTTATGAATGCAAACATTTAGATGTGCTTTTCAATGATACTTGAAACTTTCCTTTGTAGGCCTTGCTTCTCAGCCTTTGGTAATGCTCTAAATCCTGGCCCCTCCCATAAAATCAGAGAATCAATGATGTTGGAACAGACCTTTATGATCATCAAGTCCAACCGTTCCCCAGCACTGCCAGGTCCACCAGTAAACAATGTCACAAAGCGTCTCATGTGCACGTTGTTTAAGGCTTCCAGGGCTGTTCCAATTCCATCACTTCCCTGGGCAGCCTGTTCCTATTCCTGATCACACTCTCGATGTAGAAATTGCTCCTAATCTCCAATCTAAACCTGCCCTGGTGTAGCTTGAGGCCATTTTGTTTTGTCCTATCACTTCTTACCTGGAGGAAGTGCCCAACCCCACCTCACTACAACCTCCTGTCAGGTGGTTGTAGATAGCGATAATGTCCAAACTAAGCTTCCCTATGTCCTTCAGCCGTTGCTCATCGTACTTGTGTTCCAGGCCCTACACCAGCTTCACTGCCCTTCTCTTGCCCTGCTCCACCACCTCCATGTCTCTCTTGCACTGAGAGGGCCAGAAGTGAACACGGGGTTCGAGGTGAGGCCTCACTGCCCTGGTTCTGTTTGCAACACTATGTGTGATCCAGACCAGGATTCCATTTGCCTTCTCAGATGCCTGGGCACTATATTGGCAATGTTCAGATCTGTCAACCAGCACCCCCAAATCCTTTTCCATGAGCAGCTTTCCATCCACTCTTTCCAGGTGTGGAGAGTTGCAGGGATTTATTGTGGCCCAATTGCAGGACACAGCACTTTGCCTTGTTGAACCTCATCCCATTGGCCACAGCCCATGGATTGAGCTTGTCCAGATCCCTATCTCTGCAGAGATTCCTACCCTTCAGAAGATCAACACTCCCACCCAACTTGGTGTTGTCTGCAAATTCACTGAGGGTGTCCTTGATCCCCTCATCCAGATCATCAGTGAAGATATCAAACAACACTGGACAGTGTCCACAGCCTTTCCCTCATCAACCAGGCAGGTCACCTTGTCATAGAAGGAGATCAGGTTGGTCAAACAGTACCTGCCCTTCATGAACCTGGACTGCTGATTAATGATGGAGAGTGGCTTAGCAAGCTCTCCTGCCAGATCTTTCAGCACTCTTGGATGGAACCTTCCGGAGACATAGAAATGTGTACATCTATGCGGAGCCATATTTGTTCCTGGATTATGGAGATTTTTATCAGCTCCCCATGTGTGTCACCTAACATGGGAAAATCTGATGTTACCCCTGTAATTTTCCTAAGAGTTGGGTAACCTCGACCCTGCCAGCCTGGAGAGAGCTGGGCCCTGCCAGGTGCTAAAGGACTGTATGAGGTAGGATCTCATCTGAGTGAGCCTATATGTGCTGGGCATGTAGGGGTAGCGTGCTGGGTAATGTATGGGAGAGGGAGGCAGAGATGTGGCTGTGGTTTGCCCCAGATAGTACTGTTTCCCCATGCCAACTCCTGCCACCCTCTGAAGCCATGCTCTCACTGATGGCCATTGCCAGTGGAGTAGCCAGGGATGTCTTTGTCAGTGGCAAAGGGAAGGAGGCTCTAAGATTTGCCACAGAAGGAAGCAAAGAAGATTCGGAGACTCAGGCTTGGATGCAGCACAACTTTAATGAGTGTAAAGAAGAAAAGGAGGTGGCTCACAGAGGGTACCCGGAGCAGCGACCAAGATGTGGTGCACCTCCTGCAGGGTGTCCATCTGCCTGTCCCTCACAGGGAGGGAGGGAGGCCAAGAGGTCCCCACTGGGCTGGTGTGGGAGGTGGAGACAGGAAAGGAATAGGGAGGACAGTGGGAGAAGGAAACAGTGCCACGAAGCTCTATCTCTTGTCCAGATGCATGTTGTGAGGTCCTGGAGGTTCCTGCCTGAGGATGGAGCCATCAGCTTTAGCAGGGTCTGCACCTGGTGCCACAGTAGCGGTTGGTGATGCAGGAGAGGTCGAAGCCCCCAGAGTTGATGGGCACTCCCTCGGAGCTGAGGATGCTGCCAACGGCAGCGGAGGTGGAGGAGCCCACAACAGTGTTCTGAGGGAAGGAGCTGAGGATGGGGCCGGGCAGGGTCACCACCACGGCAGAGGGCTGGATGGCGATGGTGGAGCTCTGGCACTGCCTGACACAGCACTCATTGCAGCTGTTGGCCAGCGGGGTCGGGCCGCAGGGCTGGCAGGGCACGCACGGGTTGCAGCAGGACATGTCTGGATGCTGGAGCTTCACCTGCACACAGGGCACGGGCAAGCAGAGGATGGGACACGTGAGCAGCAGCTCTGCCCCTAACCCTGGGCAAGACAAGGCACCTCCTGGCCCAGCACACGCTGACCACCTCCAAGCCCAGCAGCCACCTCAGCTCAGTCCCAGCCTCTCTCTGCACAAGCCCTTCTCTCCCCTTCCCTCTCCCACCACAAGCAGCTCCCAGCCCTGCTCTAGGACAGCCCCCAGCAGCTGAGACACACGTGGAGGGAGGACCTGCTCTGGCAGCAGCAGGACAAGAGGCTTCACACTCACCTGATTCCCAGGAGAAGGAGGCCAGAGAAGTGAATGAAGAGCAGAGACCTGGGCTGCCTTTTATAGTCGTCCTGCAGTGCCTCAGGCCCAGAGGCACCTTTGTGACACGAGTAATTTCTGACAAGCTCCTGGCAAATGCAAACCCTCCCAGGTAATGGCAGGGGCCGTGTCCCTGTTTCCGGCACTGCTGCCTTTTCATTTCCTGCCTCCTGTCCTTTGAAATAGGAAGGCTCTGTAAGTGCCGGCATGAGAAGCCTAAGGTTTTCCTGGGTCAGAATAATGTGAGCACAACAGAAGCCTCAGATGAAGGGCTGGTGGCATCCGTGCAGGCAGGGGATGTGCTCCTGGCTCATTCCTGTGGCCTCGCTTGTGGCCAGGGTGTCAGGAAATGGGCACTGCTCTGGTGCTTCTCTTCCGCATGCCCAAGGACTGCCACGGGAGAGGACATGGCACAGCCTTTCCTCTTGCTCCCCTCACGTGTCTCTGAGGGAAGGCCATTGTTGTGTGCAGATGGGCTTCTGCTGGGAGGGTTGGACCCTTCTGCAACACTAACAGTGCTCTCAGGACTCCTGTGCTGGGCTCATGTGCCTCATCCCCTCTCTGTGCAGTCTCTGTGGGTCCTCAGGGAACATCAGGAGCATGTCTGGGGCCTGTTCCTTCCCCGCACTCCCTGAGCCCTGTTGTGCCACTGTGGTCCCAGCATCTCCCTCTGCAGAGTCCCCTGGTGCTGATCTTTCTGGCTTTGTGTGAGAGTACAGATAAGGGCATGTTTCCATGACGACGTGCCTGTTCATACGTGTGTCAGTACATCCTTGTGTGACCCTCATCATGTTCAGAAACCGTTGTGTACTGACCACATGTCCTCATTCCTCATCCTGCTGTGCTGCTTAATGGTGGAGCTTGAAATAAGGAGGGAAGTTGAGTTGGTGAAAAGAGTTGGAATGGGATGAAGGTATCTTAAGGGCATTTTTGTCTCATATCAGAACAGATTGCAGAGTGGAAACTGCCGGTCCCTTGATCATGTCAGACCTCTTTCACGTGCTTATATTTTCTATATCAGCCATTCCTGCTTTGCCCTGTTTCACAGCACATTTCCTCCCAGGATTTCTGAGATCCATTGAGAAGACCTCAATTGTCCTTGTTGTTCCTATTTTCTGAGGTGTCAGTACCAAATGCTGTTCCTCAAGATTTGCAGTCTATAGGAGAGTACAGAGATAGGAGGATTGGCACTGTACTGTTCTCTCTTGGCTTAGCTGCAGGAGGACATTCTGTGCAAGGCTGAGCTGGGGGAAAAGGGCCCTCAGTTCTTCCCTAGCAGCCCTTTTGACCTTATACATCCAGAGATGTGCAGGCAAGTATAATATTCCTGTGAGGGGCTGGGCTGAGTCACCCTAGGGAGAACAAGAAGATGGTGAGAGCTTCTGCCAGGAAACTCTTCTTCCTTGGCACCCTAGCATAGGACTGCACTTGCCATAAAGGGATTACGGCCTGAGCTTTTTCCACATTATCTTGGCAGGACTTGTCAGACTCTCATATATGTTGTCTTGCAGGCCCATGTGAATAACCCTTTGCCACGAGGTGGCTGTGTGCTGGGAGTTGGGGATGTGCAGTCTCATGAGACTTCTGCCCTGCACACCTGTGGAATGAAATGCTGGTGCTGTCCTGGGCACTCTATGGGGGTGATAGAAGAAGGGGGACTTGGCCTTGCTGTCCTAGCCCTTGGACACACGGCGTGTCCCTTCCTGCTGGAGATGGGTGTGAAGGCGAGGAGGAGAAGGAGGCTCTGGGCTCTAGCCAAGGTGATCTCTCCTACCATCCCCTGCTTGCAACCGCACTGCCCTCTTCCCTCTGATCCTTCTCCCCTTGCACAGCTCCATCCATACAGGAGCTTCCTTGGGTGCCAGTTGGGCTGCTGATATCCCAGGGCCTCCTGCAGCACTGGCATCTTTCTAACTTGAAGAGAACTCAAGTTGGCATCACACTCTATAGGCCATGCTGGGAGCCCAGTGAGAATATTTCCATCCTCCCAGTGCACTTGGAATGAGAAAGAATCCAGTGGTTCACACAGTTGTTCCCTCCCAGCATATCTCCTTGCTCCCTGGACAGCATTCGAGAGCATCCAGAGAGGAAAGGACCACATAGAGCCAGAGGCTGAGATGCATCAGAGTTTAATGAGTCCAAAGAGGGAAACAAGCTGTCTTGAGAGGAGGCCACAGGTAAAGGATTCCTATGAGCAGCCAAGAAGCAGTGCCACACAAGAAACTATGAGTAGGGAAGTTCCCCATAAGCTGTCTTTGGTGGGCCTCAAGGCTGCAGGGAGCAGAAAAGAAGAAAGGTAGAGGAGGGAAAGCACAGAGTGGAGGAAGGGAATGAGAGGCAGTGGCCATGTTTTCAGAGAGCCCAGGCTGGCCCCTTGCACAGGGCTGACACGCTTTGCAGGAGGAATGGGGCACGCTCAGCCCCTCTCCAAGCCATGGCCACAGTCTCTGTCGTTCAGTCTAGCGTCATCTTCTGGGTTCACGGGCTCCTCGTCTGGGCTGTCACCGGTGCCTTTAGCAGGGTCTGCACCTGGTGCCGCAGTAGCGGTTGGTGATGCAGGAGAGGTCAAAGCCCCCGGAGTTGATGGGCACTCCCTCAGAGCTGAGGATGCTGCCAACGGCAGCGGAGGTGGAGGAGCCCACAACGGTGTTCTGTGGGGAGGAGCTGAGGATGGGGCCGGGCAGGGTCACCACCACGGGGGAGGGCTCAATAACGATGGTGGAGCTCTGGCACTGCCTGACACAGCACTCATTGCAGCTGTTGGCCAGCGGGGTTGGGCCGCAGGGCTGGCAGGGCACGCACGGCTCGCACGTCTGGCACTTCTCAGGGCAGGACATGGCTCAGGGCTGCAGCTTCACCTGGAAGAGAGGGCAGGGAGGGAGCAGAGCACAGGGACACGTGAGGAACAGCCTGCAGCGACCCCAAGGGAGGACAAGGCACCTCTCGTGTGGGGAGGTGAAGGCTGTGTAAGGGGAACAAGGGATCCTTTGCCTGAGCACTGCCAGACCTTCACATAGCGCCTCAACACTAGTTTGCAGTCCAAGAGCCACCCCAGCCCACCCCAGCCTCTCTGCATCACAGACCGTCTCTCCTCTGCCCTCTCCCACAACCACCATCTCAGAGCACTAACAACACCAAGGAGCAGGTATCAGCTGAGATGTCCTTGCAGGCTGCACCCTGTCCTATAGGAGGAGGTGGGTGATAGCGGGGGCTGCAGCTCACCTGGTTCCCAAGGAGAGGGTGGTGGCAGAAGAGCTTGAGAGAGTGACCCGTTGGGCTGGCTTTTGTACTGACCCCACACTGCCTCAGGCTCCAGGGCAGACACTCCACAGGCAACGATTGTGTGCACGTTCCTAATAAGCGGAAACATCGCAGGTAATGACATGGGATGTGCTGCTGATTCCCTCTATGCTGCCGTTGCACTTCCTGGTTTGTGTCATGCCCGTTCCCTCACTATTGTTTCTTTAGAGTGCTGGCATGAGAGGGGCCATGGTTTTCGGGACAAGCGTGCGTCAGTGTGGGCAGAAGACACAAAGTATGTGCCAGAGGGGTCCAGCGCAGGCCGGTGATGTCATCCCGGGTTCACTAGGGTGGGTTTTGTATGAGCCTGCTGAGAGGAAGGGCCTCAGCTGAGAAAACTCAAGTGATGCTCAATACAATTGCTCAGCATCCACTGATTGATGCCCAGCTCTACACATGCAGTGATTGGTCCCTTCTGGCTTAACTCCCCATAGTTTCTATCCCAATGTGACATCATGAGGAATATCCCTTTGGCTAGTTTGGGTGAGGTCCTGTCTCTGCTCCCTCCTGGCTTCCTGTGCACCTCCTCACTGGCAGAGCATGAAAGACTGAAAAGTCCTAGATGAGCATAAGAGCTACAGAGCAACAGCTAAACCATCAGTGAGTTACCAGTGTTATTCTCAAGTGAAAGCCAAAGCACAGCACTGCATCAGCTACTAGGAAGAGTATTAAAAGCATCCCAGCTGAAACCAGCACATTGGACTTTGCCAGAGCTGCCAGGACCCTGCTGCCTTCCACATCCCCGTGAAAGGACCCACTACTCAAAGAACCACTTTCTCGCCAGAACCCCACCATTTTCAGGAGGAAGACAGCCAGGCAGATGGGAACTGTATACATCATCCTCTCATAAGTCTCCTGTCATATGACAGGTTCATATGTAAAATGAGAAGGCTAAGAGAGGAGGGCAGTGCGATTGCAAGCAGGGGATGGTAGGAGAGATCACCTTGGCTAGAGCCCAGAGCCTCCTTCTCCTCCTCGCCTTCACACCCATCTCCAGAAGGAAGGGACACGCCGTGTGTCCAAGGGCAAGGACAGCAAGGCCAAGTCCCCCATTCTTCTATCATCCCCATAGAGTGCCCCACGCAGCCCCAGCGGTTCATTGCATGTGTGTGCCCGGCTGAGGTCTCTTGAAACTGCACATCCCCAACTCCCAGCACACAGCCACCTCGTGACAAAAGGCTTATTCACATGGGCCTGCAAGAGGACAATGATGAGAGTCTGACAAGTTCTGCCAAGGTAATGTGGCATTTTTGGGGTTTCACTCTTCATGTGAGGCTGTGTCAAGAGCGTTGCTGCGCTTTGCTCTGCCCATGGCTGTGAACCTGGGGCTAATTCCCAGGCAGGCAAGCACAAAGACCAACTGACATCATTGCCCATCATCCCCTGAGGGGAAAAACAGAGGGAGAAGGAGGCTTCTCCTGGCAGCAGAGAGGGCAAGCAGGAAGAAAACATGTACAAGGAACACACTCACAGCACAGGTATTTGCCATAATTGATGCAGAACCAAAAGGACCTTGGCTGTCTCCCAGACACACTCTGCTGCTTTCTCCCTCTCCTTGCCCAACAGGAGAGGTGGAGAAAGTCAGGTGAAAAAGGTCACGGGTTGAGATAAACACAGAGAAATAATTACCAGTTACAGCCAGGGGTAAAACAGACTTGACATGCAGGAGATTCACTTCACCTATCACCAATGAAAAAGAGTAGGATGGTGAGAAAATGCCAAAGCCCCTTAACATGAGTTCGCCGCTTCCTAAAATACCTTCACCCCATGCCACCTCTTCTTCACAGACTCCACTTCCCTCCTTCATTCACGACTTCACCATTAACCAGCACAGAGGGATGGGGATTGGGGAGTTGTGGTCAGTGCACAGGAGTTTCTGCACATGTAAAGTGGGACCTTGCTGGATCTGCTCATTAAAAAATGTTTTGGTGGTTCACCCTGTATCACAAGCCCCAGCCATGGTGTGCCCGTGCCATCATGATGAGAGTCACACAAGGGTGGACTGACACGCATGTGCTCAGGCATGTCTTCATGGAATCATGCTCATATCTGTATGCACACAAAGCTAAAACCATCAGCACCAGGGGACTCTGCTGAGGAGATGCTGGGACCACAGTGGCACAACAGGGCTCAGGGAGTGCGGGGAAGGAACAGGCCCCAGACATGCTCCTGATGTTCCCTGAGGACCCACAGAGACTGCACAGAGAGCGGATGAGGCACATGAGCCCAGCACAGGAGTCCTGAGAGCACTGTTAGTGTTGCAGAAGGGTCCAACCCTCCCAGCAGAAGCCCATCTGCACACAACAATGGCCTTCCCTCAGAGACACGTGAGGGGAGCAAGAGGAAAGGCTGTGCCATGTCCTCTCCCATGGCAGTCCTTGGGCATGCGGAAGAGAAGCACCAGAGCAGTGCCCGTTTCCTGACACCCTGGCCACAAGCGAGGCCACAGGAATGAGCCAGGAGCACATCCCCTGCCTGCACGGATGCCACCAGCCCTTCATCTGAGGTTTCTGTTGCGCTCATATGTTTCGGCCCTGGAAAGCCCTCAGGCTTCTCATGCCGGCACTTACAGAGCCTTCCTATGGCAAAGCTCATGAGGCAGGAAATTAAAGGGCAGCGGTGCCGGAAACCGGGACATGGCCCCTGCCATTACCTGGGAGGGTTTGCATTTGCCAGGAGCTTGTCAGGAAATTACTCGTGCCACAAAGGTGCCTCTGGGCCTGAGGCACTGCAGGACGACTATAAAAGGCAGCCCAGGTCTCTGCTCTTCATCCACTTCTCTGGCCTCCTTCTCCTGGGAATCAGGTGAGTGTGAAGCCTCTTGTCCTGCTGCTGCCAGAGCAGGTCCTTCCTCCACGTGTGTCTCAGCTGCTGGGGGCTGTCGTAGGTCAGGGCTGGGAGCTGCTTGTGGTGGGAGAGGGAAGGGGAGAGAAGGGCTTGTGTAGAGAGAGGCTGGGACTGAGCTGAGGTGGCTGCTGGGCTTGGAGGTGGTCAGCGTGTGCTGGGCCAGGAGGTGCCTTGTCTTGGCCAGGGTTGGGGGCAGAGCTGCTGCTCACGTGTCCCATCCTCTGCTTGCCCGTGCCCTGTGTGCAGGTGAAGCTCCAGCATCCAGACATGTCCTGCTGCAACCCGTGTGTGCCCTGCCAGCCCTGCGGCCCGACCCCGCTGGCCAACAGCTGCAATGAGTGCTGTGTCAGGCAGTGCCAGAGCTCCACCATCGTTATTGAGCCCTCCCCGGTGGTGGTGACCCTGCCCGGCCCCATCCTCAGCTCCTTCCCTCAGAACACCGTTGTGGGCTCCTCCACCTCAGCTGCTGTTGGCAGCATCCTCAGCTCCGAGGGAGTGCCCATCAACTCCGGGGGCTTCGACCTCTCCTGCATCACCAACCGCTACTGTGGCACCAGATGCAGACCCTGCTAAAGCTGATGGCCCCGTACTAACGCAGAAACCTCCAAGACCTCACAACATGCATCTGGACAAGGGATAGAGCTTCGTGGCGCTGTTTCCTTTTCCCACTGTCTTCTCTATTTCCCTTCCTCTGTCCACCTCCCACACCAGCCCAGTGGGGACCTCTTGGCTTCCCTCCGTCATTGTGAGGGACAGGCAGATGGACACCCTGCAGGAGGTGCACCGCATCTTGGTGGCTGCTCCTGCTGCTCCCTGTGAGCCACCTCCTTTTTTTCTGTACACTCATTAAAGTTTTGCTGCATCCAAGCCTGGGCCTCCGAGTCCTCCTTTCTTCTCAAGAACTTTTCATTCTAATTCCCCTTGGTTTTAACAAAGACATCCCAGACTATGCCTACATCAATGAGGGCGTGTCTCCAAAGGGTGGCAGTAGTTAGGATAGGGAGGCAGTACTGCCTGAGGAGAGCCCACAGCCTCATCTCTGCCTTCCTCTCCACTACATCCCCCAGCACACCCAGTACATGCCCAACACACATGGGGACACGCAGATGAGATCCTACCTCATAGAGTCCTTCAGCCCCTCGCAGGGCCCAGCTCCCTCAAGGTATGCAGGGCTGAGGTAACCCAACACCAGTCCTAAACTGGTATCAGCCAACTCAGATTGTGCAACGGAGTCCCCACTACCTGTGAACACAGCATCCACAGGAGGATCACATCATATTTCAGGTGTTCATCTTCCCTGATCAAATGAATGTGGCTTCTTTATGAATGCAAACATTCAGATGTGTTTTTCAATGATACTTGAAAATTTCCTTTGTAGGCCTTGCTTCTCAGCCCTTGGTAATGCTCTAAATCCTGGCCCCTCTCCTAAAATCAGAGAATCAATGATGTTGGAACAGACCTTTATGATCATGAAGTCCAACCGTTCCCCAGCACTGCCAGGTCCACCAGTAAACAATGTCACTAAGTGTGTCATGTCCACATTGTCTACGGCTTCCAGGGCTGTTCCAATTCCACCACTTCCCTGGGCAGCCTGTTCCTATTCCTGATCACACTCTCAATGTAGAAATTGCTCCTAATCTCCAATCTAAACCTGCCCTGGTGTAGCTTGAGGCCATTTTGTTTTGTCCTATCACTTCTTACCTGGAGGAAGTGCCCAACCCCACCTCACTACAACCTCCTGTCAGGTGGTTGTAGAGAGCAATAAGGTCCAGACTAAACTTCCCTATGTCCTTCAGCCGTTGCTCATCGCACTTGTGCTCCACGCCCTACCCCAGCTCCACTGCCCTTCTCTGGCCCAGTCCAGCGCCAATATGTCTCCCTTGCAGTGGGAAGACCAGAAGTGAACACAGGATTTGAGGTGAGGCCTCACTGCCCTGGTCCTGCTTGCAACACTATATGTGATCCAGACCAAGATTCCATTTGCCTTCTCAGCTGCCTGGGCACTATATGGGCCATGTTCAGATACACAATCCAGCACCCCCTTTTCCATGAGCACTTTCTGCTCACTCTTCCCCAGTCCTGAAGCTCTGCATAGGGGTTGTTGTGGCACAGATGCACAGAGCACTTTGCCTTATTGTACCTCTCACCATTGGCCACAGCCTATGCATCCAGTCTGTCCAAATCCCTCTGCAGTGATTCCCACCCTCCAGCAGATCAACACTCCCACCTAACTTGGTGTTTTCCACAAATTCACTGAGGGTGCCCTCCATCCCTTCATCCAAATCATCAGTGATGATAGTAAACAGCACTGGCCCCAAGGCAAAACTTTGAGGACCACCACTAGTGACCCGTTGATAAATAGATGTGACACCATTTACTACCACCCTTCGGGCTCTATCATCCAGCTAGTTTCCAACCCAACAAAGAATCCACCCATCCAGGCCATGAGGAGCCACTTTCTCCAGGAGAACACTGTGGGACTTTGTCCAATGCTTTTCTAAAGTCAAATAGACAATGTCCACAGCTTTTCCCTCATTAACCAGGCGGGTCACCCTGTTGTAGAAAGAGATCAGGTTGGTCAAACAGCACCTGCCCTTCATGAACCTGTGCATACTGGGTCTGATACCTCCATTTTCCAGTACGTGCCTTATGATGTCACATAGGATCATCTGCTTCATGACCTTCCCCAGCACTGTACTCAGGCTATCAGTCCTGGAGCTTTGGGATCATCCATCATGCCCTTTCTTAGAGGGGCATCACACTGGCCAACCTCCAAAATTTGGTGGTCGGCCTACTACAAGAGGACTGCTGATTAATGATGGAGAGTGGCTTGGCACGCTCTCTGCCAGCTCGATCAGCAATCTCAGTTGGAAAATTCCAGACCCATAGACTTGTGTACATCTAAGTGGGACACCACTTATGCCTGGATTATGATTTTTATCAGCTCCCCATGTGTGTCACCTAACTTGGGGGACAGTGATGTTAACCCTGTAATTTTCCTAAGTGTTGGTTTACCTATACCCTGCCTGCCTGGAGAGAGCTGGGCTCTCCCAGGGGCTGAAGGACTCTATGAGGTAGAATCTCATCTGCTTGTGCCAGTGTGTATTGGACATGTGAGGGTGGTATACTGCGTGATGTAGGGGAGACAAAGGCAGAGATAAGAGCGGAGAACAAGCTGTGGCCTGTCGCCAGGCAGTATTGTCTTCTCATGCCCCTGCCTTCCACCCTTTTGAGCCATGATTTCAATGATGGCCATTGCCAGTGGAGTAGCCAGGGATGTCTTTCTCAGATCCAAGGGGAAGCAGATAGGTGGAGGTCCCATGGAAGGAAGGAGGACTCGGAGGCCCAGGCTTGGATGCAGCACAACTTTAATGAGCGTAAAGAAGAAAAGGAGGTGGCTCACAGGGAGCACCAGGAGCAGACACCAAGATGCGGTGCAGCTCCTGCAGGGTGTCCATCTGCCTGTCCCTCACAGGAGGGAGGAAGGGAGGCCAAGAGGTCCTGACAGGCTGGTGTGACAGATGGAGACAGGAAAGGAATGGAGAAGAGAGTGGAAGAAAGAAACAGCGCCGCGAAGCTCTATCTCCTGTCCAGATGCATGTTGTGAGGTCTTGGAGGTTCCTGCCTGAGGATGGAGCCATCAGCTTTAGCAGGGTCTGCACCTGGTGCCGCAGTAGCGGTTGGTGATGCAGGAGAGGTCGAAGCCCCCGGAGTTGATGGGCACTCCCTCGGAGCTGAGGATGCTGCCAACAGCAGCGGAGGTGGAGGAGCCCACAACGGTGTTCTGAGGGGAGGAGCTGAGGATGGGGCCGGGCAGGGTCACCACCACCGGGGAGGGCTCAATGACGATGGTGGAGCTCTGGCACTGCCTGACACAGCACTCATTGCAGCTGTTGGCCAGTGGGGTCGGGCCGCAGGGCTGGCAGGGCACACATGGGTTGCAGCAGGACATGTCTGGATGCTGGAGCTTCACCTGCAGACAGGGCACGGGCAAGCAGAGGATGGGACACGTGAGCAGCAGCTCTGCCCCCAACCCTGGCCAAGACAAGGCACCTCCTGGCCCAGCACACGCTGACCACCTCCAAGACCAGCAGCCACCTCAGCTCAGTCCCAGCCTCTCTCTGCACAAGCCCTTCTCTCCCCTTCCCTCTCCCACCACAAGCAGCTCCCAGCCCTGCTCTAGGACAGCCCGCAGCAGCTGAGACACACGTGGAGGAAGGACCTGCTCTGGCAGCAGCAGGACAAGAGGCTTCACACTCACCTGATTCCCAGGAGAAGGAGGCCAGAGAAGTGGATGAAGAGCAGAGACCTGGGCTGCCTTTTATAGTCGTCCTGCAGTGCCTCAGGCCCAGAGGCACCTTTGTGGCACGAGTAATTTCCTGACAAGCTCATGGCAAATGCAAACCCTCCCAGGTAATGGCAGGGGCCGTGTCCCGGTTTCCGGCACTGCTGCCCTTTAATTTCCTGCCTCATGAGCTTTGCCATAGGAAGGCTTCTGTAAGTGCCGGCATGAGAAGACAGTTATGTGGATAACATGCTTAAGACAATTTATAGCATTGATAAATGGTTAAACAGGTAATCCAAGACATAACAATAATATGTACAAAATGTGCTGTGACAAGCAGTGCAATGTATAGGACACTTGAGCAAAAGTTTTAGGCCTTGAACAATGAGTTGAGTTACTGGGAATAGAGGTGTGAGCCAGGCCAGCATGACTAAGTGCAAGACTCTGGACTCTTCTTTGCTTGGAACACTGTTGAGGTTTACCAGTAAATGTCATGTAAGGCCACTAATTGCTTTCTCCTTTGGTGTCTTTAATGGGGCCTAGACTGCAAAAAGGCTGTTCCTGACCAGGTTCTGCTATGCCATGTGTTGGGTACAGTTTCGCAGTGCAGTGCATTGGGACTGGAAAGGGGATGGAGTCCGTAGCTCAGAATGGCATGGCACCATTCCTGTCTCACTCTGAGGCACCTAACATTTACTTGTAGATTCTGGTGTCAAAAAGGGAATCAACACAGTGACAGAAAAGGAGCAATTTTTAATGTACCTGCTTATGTACTGGGAATGGTGGAGAAGAGGAGGTTTAGTCTGAGGGTTTCCAGGGCACTCATTGCTCTTTTACACTACGAGATGCAGGAGGACATCCTGGGCAGCTCATTCTGGTGGGGATATTGTTTGGTTTACACTGGAGCATGTGATTTCAAACTATTGAGCCCGATTTGGTAGGAATGTGTAATTTACACTATCCAGGAATACTACCTATGATGTCTGTCTCTTGCAAAGAAGCAACCTGTGCTGCTTTTGGTCCTTGCTGCTGGGAAATATTAAATAAGGTTATGCTATTCCCGGGGAGGGTTAAGGAAGTGAACCTGCAATTTGCAAGGGCACGTTGGCCCAGTGAACCCAACGCAAGGTCCTGACAGCCCCAGGAAGGTTCAGACAGTTCTGGAAAACCCAAGCTTTCTCCAGCTCTGATTTTGCAAGGGTGTCACATCAGGAGGACCTGTGTTCCCATTCTTACCTACATTTGTATTGATAGAATCCTGCCTTCAGACAATGGGGTATTTGCCTTCAGTAAAAATCTAAGAGGAATTGAGTGAAGCTAACAAGGACTTCTGGGATCAGACTCACTCCTGAGACCAAAAACTTTCCTAGTTAGTGATTGATCTCCCCAGTTGTCTCCAGTTGCCACCCCTGGGAGGGACTCAGCTAGACACAGAGGCCTAGTTAAAACTTGGTGGAACTCTAATGCCTTGGGATGAATTCACAGAGCATCTTGGAAAGAAACTTTATTGTCTTGGGAAGAGAGAACAAGAAGCAAGGGATGTGAGCAAAGGCAGAGGGGAAAAACAGGAGAAACTGGAAGAAAGAGGCAAATTCAAGATATTTTTAACATCAAGATATGTTTAATATCATTTAATAATGCCTACTTTTTATCACTATTTCTTGGTATAGGTCTTCCTGGGAGTCAGTCACCTGTATGAATACCAACATTAGTTTCCGATCTGTCCGAGTTTAGTATCTTAATCATAGAATCATAGAATAGTTAGAGTTGGAAAGGACCTTAAGATCATTAAGATCATCCAGTTCCAACCCCCGTGCCATGGGCAGGGACACCGCCCACTAAACTATGCCACCCAAGGCTCTGTCCAACCTGACTTTGAACACCACCAGCGATGGATCATTCACAACTTCCCTGGGCAACCCATTCCAGTGCCTCACCACCCTTACAGTAAAGAACTTCTTCCTCATATCCAATCTAAACTTCCCCTGTTTAAGTTTGAACCCGTTACCCCTTGTCCTATCACTACAGTCCCTAATGAAGAGTTCCTCCCCAGCATCCCTATGGGCCACCTTCAGACACTGGAAGGCTGCCATGAGATCTCCACGCAGCCTTCTCTTCTCCAGGCTGAACAGCCACAACTTTCTCATCCTATCTTCACATGGGAGGTGCTCCAGTCCCCTGATCATCCTTGTGGCTCTCCTCTGGACTTCTTCCAACAGTTCCATGTCCTTTTTATGTTGAGGACACCAGAACTGCACACAGTACTCCAAGTGAGGTCTCGCAAGAGCATATAATCAGTTAGCACAAGAATGATTGTCTTGTTTCAGAGCAGATAGGCTGATTCATACCATCTGTGTTCCAGGAACAGAGGACCATTTTGGACCCATGATCTCCATGTGCTTTCTCGCAATCAAAAAAGACCAATTTTCCTTACACTCAGTGCTGTATCAGAAGTGAGAACTCTGGGTGCACCATATGTGTGTGAGAAAGGATAAACACAACCCAGGAGTGCAGCACTGGCAGGGATCTATCCGGCTGGGTAACAGCTCTGTGGAAAGGGCCCAGGGGGTCCTGGTGAACAGCAAGCGCAATATGAGTGACGAGTGTGCTGCTGCAGCAAAGGAAGCCAACAGCATGCTGGGTTACCTGAATAAGTGCATCATCATCAGAGATAAAGAGGTCATTATCCCTCCCTTCTTGGCTCTTGACAGGCCACCCATGGAATACTGTGTTCAGTTTTGTCCCTGCTATACAAAACAGAAGTGGACAGGCTGGAAAGGGGCCAGAGAAGGGCCACAGAGGTGATCAAAGGACTGGGCAGTGTATGAGGAAATGCTGAGAGAGACAGGCTTGCTCAGCCCTCAGAAAAGAAGGCTCAGGGGAGACCTTATCACCGTGTTCCAGTATTCCAGCTGGGCACAAGAGGAAAATTTTTCACAATGAGAACAATCAGCCATGGGAATAATCTCCCCAGGGAAGTGGTGGATTCCCCAGCACTGGACACCTGTAAGACTTGGCTGGTCAGGGTGCTGGGACATCTAGTCTAGCTCATGCTTTGCCTAGAAAGGGTGGACCAGATGACCCTCGAGGTCCCTTCCAACCCAGTATTCTATGATTGCATGATTGAACTGTCTAGACTAAGCCTGTGGTACTTCATTTCACTCTCTCCTTGCAGACTGCACACTCAAGACATAATGTATTTGACAAATTACAACACAAGTGTTTAAGATACTGCAAAGAAACAAATAAATCATGTTATCAAAATCCTAATCAACACATAATTTTAGATTTTAAAATACACACTTTTGCAGGTGACTCCTATAGAGACACTGATCATTACTTTTAAAAGGTCATGAATCAAGCATGAATGATTGCTATTGAATGATAATTCCTTTCCCAAACAACTTAATATTAGTTCTCAAGCCCATACTTCCTTCCCCCAACTTTCCCCCAGGAGCCTTTCATTTGTTGGCATGATGAAAACTCCAGTGGGTTATACAAGGGTGTTCCTTCTGGCATCCAACCAGACTTTGAATCACAGATCATTTTGAATCATAGAAGCTTCATAACTGTGCATCGGTGTTGGCACTCACACCTTTGAAATATCCTCACCTCCTTTAGGCTTCACCCAATTTTATAGCTCATTCACTGTTTCTTCTATTTCTTGACCCACTTTTCATCTCCCTGGCACTTGCTTTTTTTCACCAGAACTCCTCTCAATCAACCAACCAGTGACAACTACCTACCAGAAGTGCTGAAAGGAGGATCCAGAGCTCCCCTCAATCGACCAACCAGTGACAACTGCCTACCAGAAGTGCTGAAAGGAGGATCCAGAGCTCCCCTCAATCAACCAACCAATGATACCTTCCTACCAGAAGTGCTAAAATGCGATCCAAGGAATTACAGGCCTGTCAGTCTGACCTTGGTGCCAGGGATGGTTATGGAGCAGATCACCTGGAGTACCATCAGCCAGGTGAGATTTTTCTCAGTAGATGTTGGTTATCTGAATCAGTACAGAAAACTTCCACTTGTAGAGGTCAGGGTATTTTGGCCAAAGTGCAGCCAGAGATCAGAGAAATTTATTCCAGAGATCTGGGGATTATATTTGATTAAAAGTGAACTTGCTGACTGATATCTACACTGCCAGTTAAGACATCTTCTTCAGTCTGAATTTCTTCCACCTGCCCTTAGGAATGCCTTTTCCCACTCTTCTCTTTAGTCATTGCTGTAGAGTGACCTCTGCATTGCAGTCGTCTGTGAGCAGCAGAAAGCAGGAGCCAACAGGGGAACCAGAGAGTTTTCTGTACCTAAACAATGAGTTAAAAATAACTTTCTCCTACAATTGCAAGCAATCAATCCCCAACAAACAACTTTCCACTGGGAAGATAAACACATTGAAATACTCAAGGTTTGTGATGTGGCTTTCCCAAAAATATTAAGCACAGCCTTGTCCTGCTGGCAGGTGAGCTGCTTTGTTTTAGTTCAGTCGTCTTCTTCCGTATGTTATTGTTCTTCTCTCACTTACACAGACCTTCTCTCCAAGGGAGACTCTCCTATCTAGGAAGTTGATGGATTATTAGAACAGAAGATAAATTCCAAGGCTATCGTGTGCCTGCACAGGATCCCTGTGGCTCTTGGTCTGCATCTTCTGCCTGTTCTAATGTGTTTCTGCCCTGGAAATCTTCGGGCTCATGTTCCCAGCACTCTATGAAGGAATGGCATACTAGAAAGGAGAAAATTAAAAGGTAGCACTGCAGGAGATCAAAACACAGTCTACACCATTAGCTGGGACATCTTGCTTTGTAGATCAGCATGTCAGAAGATTACTACCTCCACAAAGAGTGTCTGTGCACCTGGGCAAGTGCAGGACCAGTAAAAGAGCCAGTAGAACTCCTTGCTCCCTCCCTCATTCACTTCTCTTGTCTCCTTCCTCATAGATGACAAGGTGAGGGAAGATCTTTCTCCCCTCCAGGATGAGGTCTTGCCTCAATGGCCATCTCAGAGGATACAAACTCTGCCCACTGTTGGGCTTCAAGCTCCTCCTTATGGGACATTGAATGTGGAATAGCGTTTGACTTGGAGAGACCCACAGCCCAGAGAAGCTGTGGCTGCCCCATCCCTGGCAGTGCTCAAGGCCAGGTTGGACACAGGGGCTTGGAGCAAGCTGCTCTAGTGGAAGGTGTCCCTGCCCATGACAGGGGGTTGGAACTGGATGAGCTTTTCAACCCAAACTGTTCCATGATTCCATGATCCTTGTGCTCTGAGGAGTCTGTCCTTGAAGGTTAACCAGCCCTGCTGGGACCCTCTTAGCACCAGGGCAATTTCCAATGCATCCTGCCAAGTAGCTAGGTCCCTGAAGACTTGAAGATATGCTCTTCTAAAACCCAGGGCAGTAGTCATCCTCTTCTCTTGGTCAGTCCTTTGAGGATCTCTAAGTTCCACATGGTCACGGCAGGCAAGGCTGAACTGAAGCTGCACGTTTTGAAATGACATAGGTGAGCACCTTACCTTGTTCTCTCTGTACTTCTAGTTAGAATCATAGAATCATTTAACACTTAGGGTTGGAAAGAACCTTAAGATCATCAAGTTCCAAAGCCCCTGCCATGGGCAAGGACACCAGACACTAAACCATGTCAATCAAGACTGTCAAACCTGGCCTTGAACACTGCCAGGGATGGGACAACCACAGCTCCTCTGGGCACCCTGTGCCAGTGCCTCAGCACCCTCACAGGGCAGAATTTCTTCCTTCTATCTAACCTGACCTTCCCCTGTTTCAGTTTCAACCCATCACCCTTTGCCTATCACTATGGTCCCTAAGGAAGGTCCCTCCCCAGCATCCTTATAGCCCTCTTCAAATGCTGGAAGCTGCTCTGCAGTCTCCACACAGCTGCTGTTCTCTAGGCTGAACAGTCCCAACTTTCTGAGCCTGTCTCCACAAGGGAGGTGCTCCAGCCCCTGCCCATCCTCATGGCCTCCTCTGGACTTGCTCCAACAGCTCCATGTCCTTCTTATAGAGAGGACACCAGAACTGTACACAGTGCTGCAAGTGGGGTCTCACGAGAGCACAGTAGTTGCTTTTAGTTATCTCCACACTAAAGGTCTCAAGACCACGTTACAATTCAGCACCCCATACTTTGCCATTCCAATCTCTGGGACATGGCTGTTTCAGACATCTGCATGTCAGCAGAGCAAGCACTGGGTTCCTGGCCAGGTACATACCACAGGTGCAGTAAGGAGGGTAACATCCAGCTGGCAGCCACTTCAGAGAATTGCTTTGCTGCTCTTTAATTGGCCTGTGTGAAGAGAGAGCATTATCCATCTGCAACAAGCAGATAAGATCCCCTGGAGACCACACTCCCTGGGGCACACAGAGGGAAGACAGCAAAAGGCTTCCTTGGTGCAGCCAGGTTGAACTTCAGTGTGTTAATGAGGTGGGTGTGGGGATAGTTTTATGCTAATGGTGCTGTGACTCTGATGTATGCCCTCACTATATGGAGCTAAAATGCAGAGGCTTCACCCTGCCTGTGTGTGTCTGTGTCCACAAGCCCCCTCCTTTGTGAATGCACAGTGGTGGCTTTGTGCACAGAGGGGAAGAAAATCAGGAGCATGAGCTCTCAATACCTATTAGGGTGGATGATGAGGAAACAATGTCAGGCAGCTGTGTCCAGCTTGAAGTGAGTCTGTGAGGTAAGAGCTTCTCCTGACATTGTAGCATCCAGAGCTGCTCCAGTAAATCAACATCTTTCTAATGTTCTCCCTCTGCCAAAGGGGACCGTGGCTTCATTTAGAGGATGGTGAATGAAGAGATGTCATTTGGATCGTTTCCATTAGCTGAGCTGGTGAGTGAAGCTTGCCCAAGTCATACGAAATATGTGTGTTGTATGCATAGACTTCCAACCCCTTGCATGCTTAAGGAGAGCCACATTAAAAGGGATTTCTCTGCTCTTTGCACATGAGGGTTCTGGTATGTAAATTCCTCAGGCCATAGATGAAGTCCCCTGGTTCACCTGGCTTCTCAGCAGAGCTACCTTGGCAGGGACTCACCTCAGAATTTTGCCTTCAACCACTGGGAAACTAGATGACCTTTATAGTCCCTTCATATGCAAACGGTTCTATGATTCTATGAAGATGAGATGTCCAGTTTACTCATCCAAGCTGCTTGCTAGACTCCTGCACTAGTCCTTAAAGACAATCGGGAACTCCTAGAGGGCTTTGAGCCATGTATATGAAGTGAGATGAGCCCCGTCTCCCTCCCAAGTGCCTTTCTCTGTCCAAAGAAGAGGCAGAGGAAAGCTGAGGAGGTGAGATCAGCGTACTTCAATCATACATCTTTGCACTTGGGCAGCAGAAGTCCTTCCTCTGTCTGAGACAGCAAAACTACAGAGAGGTGAGCCTTACCCCTGGTAGCTATGCTGAGAAGCAGCCGTCAGTGGGGGTAATGGAGGTATATGCAAAAGCTTCCTATGGTGAGGCTTGGGAGAAAGCAAACATAGAGGACTACAACTCCTTGAGTAATGACTGTTCATCTGGTGCTATAGGCTTGAGTTTCAGGGTCAGATCTAATTGTCCAAACCTGTTTCTGCAGGGAAGGATTTTCCTGGCAATTTTCATTAGGACAGATGCTGTTTTCCCCTGGTCTGCACAAACTCCTTTTTGGGGCTGGATTTGTTTCACTACTAGTAGCATCTGAAGGACCACCAGGGGCATGCAAACTCACACAGAAACATCCTGTCTTTGCAGATGGACCTCAACACTTCGGGGCACACAGCAAATGGGACAGTTGTGGAAGAATTTATCCTTCTTGGCTTCCCAGGCTCATGGCATTCGCGGGTCTCCCTGGTGGTCCTGTTCGCACTGATGTACTCCCTGGCAGTAACGGGCAACGCATCCATCATAGCCCTCGTGTGGATGAACAGGAACCTCCATACCCCAATGTACTTTTTCCTCTGTAATCTCTCCTTTCTGGAGATCTGGTACACTACGGGTGTTGTTCCCAAAGCCATAGGAGTCATGCTGGGGACTAGCCAGACCATCTCCTTCAGTGTCTGCATCTTCCAGTTGTTCTTTCTCCTCTCCCTAGGCTCCGCTGAGTGTTTTCTCTTGTCTGCCATGGCCTATGACCGCTACTTAGCCATATGCTACCCCTTGAGATACAGCTCCCTCATGAACAGTGTCATCTCTGCTCGGCTGGCAATCAGCTCCTGGCTGGGAGGCTTCCTGGCCATCTCACTTCTGGCCTTTCTGACATCCAGGCTGACGTTCTGTGGGCCAGACGTCATCAACCATTTCTTCTGTGATATAGATGCCTGCCTTGCCCTCTCCTGTAGTGACAGGTGGCCCGTGGAATTGGCAACTTTCCTTGTCTCCATAATTGTTGTGGTGGCCTCCTGTGTGGTCATCCTGGTCTCCTACGTATTTATTATCTATTCCATCCTCAGGATCCAGTCAGCCCATGGCAGGAAAAAGGCCTTTTCCACTTGCTCTGCCCATCTCACTGTCGTCACCATCTGGTATGGCTCTATCATATTCCTATATGTCAAGCCATCAGCCCAGAACTCCATGGATGTGAAAAAAATTGTAAATACCCTTAACACAATTGTAACTCCCTTGTTGAACCCCTTCATTTACACATTCAGAAACAAAGAAGTGAAGCAAGCTCTGGGGCAGGCTTTCCGGAAGAAGTGAAATACATTTTCAGAAGACCTCAGCGTGAGCTAACAGTGTGCTTGGGCATCAGAGGTAGTCAGAAGCCACAGTTCCCCAGTGAGCTCATCTCGCTCACCTTGCAGCCTTGTTAGCCTGGGCTGAGCCTTGACTCTTTGGTTCTCCTTGGTTCTATAATTCTAATGCTCCCCTCACAGTGCTGTAAGGACCAGCACTTGGGAAAGGTCATAAACCCCATTCAGAAACAGTTCTATGCCAGAGCAGTGGAGGAAGGGTCCTCCTTTAACAGCTTAGTATTACAGTTTACTCAGTGCTCCATTTTGTCAGAGATTCATCTGAATCCCTAAAGAAGTCCCAGCAGCTGGCTCATTGCTTTAGCAAATAGACATGTGTTTCCCCATTTAGTCAGATGTTTTCTGGCTGCAGCTATGCCTTATTCTTTTCTCTGTCTGAAGAACAGGGGTAAGTTGAAGAGCTGAGCTAAGATTCATCATATATCTTTCCACTTGGTCAACAGAATCCCTTCCCCTGCCTGTGAGATTGCAAAACCACAACAGTGAGCCTTACCCCCAGTAGCTGTGCTGAGAAACTTGGTTTTGGTTCAAGATAAAATCTACAGTTTCTGGTATAACCTATGGCCATTATTCCTGGCATAGAACTGGCAACAAAACTCACACTGCTCTTCTTTCCTCTCCTCAGCCCCTGCATGTACTTTATCAGATTTTATTAAAACCTTCAAATTGCTGCACTTCATGGTAGATGTGTCAGGACATTTCCACATGTAAAAGCCCACGTCTGATGATTTTCATAGTCCATTGTTCCACTCATTTTGGGCTCTGTTGTGGAAACACTTTAATGTGATTGGCAAAGTCCTTGAACTGCGGAGCTGTGGGAGGCTGGCTGGGTAGCAAGTCTGTCTCTACATTCATTGAGAGGGCATTTGCACTTCCAAAGGGCACTTGCTTTCCACCTTCCTACAATTTTCATTTCAGAACAGGTGAATCACGTTCTCCATGCTCTCCTTTCTGCACACTGACAGGGAAGGGAGTCCATGCAGCCACTTCTTAAGGAGGAGGCCTCAACATGGCAGATAAGCGTATATGAGCAGTGTGCGATTGATTTCACCTGAGTGTAGAGCCCTCCAAATGAGATGATTGAGTCTGGACTGAGCATCTGCTTCTCCCTTCCAGCAGCAGTGGTGCTTCTGGAGGTGAGTCAACAACTCCCTTTGTCCACCTGAGCTTGGGCACTTGACTTATAGACCTGCAGCCAGGCCCAGGCACCAGTGCCCAAGGACAGGCTGATGCTCACCTTTGGACAGCCCACTGAGGCTGGAGAACAAGTGTGTGCCTGGATCTGCTCTCAGCCATCACTGCTTGTCATCTCTTATATTAGGGGCAGAATTGTGTCCATGGCGTTGAAGCCCTCTGCATCCCCGGAGAGCAACCAAAAGCAAGGTCTGAAATGTCCAAGGAACACTACACACAGTAGATTGCAGGACATTGCAGGCTACCAATCATTCACCGTCAATGCTGTCTAGAGCCCTCTGAGATAAACAGGGGCATGCAAAGACTCCAACAGGGTTGGCAGAGCAGAGCCATGTCACCTGGGAGAGGCAGGCCATCCTGGAGCAGCAGCAGCACAACAACAAAGTACCCTAGGCTGTCTCAGGTGAAGTAGGTGAGCAACAGACTCCATTTCATAGGGTTGGATCCGGATGGAAAGCCAGCACCCTCCATCTGAGCTTCCACATGCAGTGCTGGGTGAGCTTGCCTGAGAATAGGTCCCCAGAACCATTCCTGACTGAGAAATCCCAAGGCCTTTCATGCCTGTGCTCAGAAGAAGCCTTCATTGGGGAACAGGCACGGCCCAAACCTGGAAATGAAAAGGCAGCAGTGTTGGAAACCAAAGCACAGCCCGTATCATTAGCTGCAATGGTTTGCATCAAGATGAGCTTGTCAGATAATTGTTACCTCTGCAAAGGTGCCTCTGGTCCTGTGGCAATGATGGGCAGATATAAAAGGCAGCCCAGGTCCCTGCTCTCTCATCCACTTCTCTTGCCTCCTCCTTAGGAACCAGGTGAGTCTGAAGCCCCTTGTCCTCCTCTTAAAAGTGCAATCTGTCTCTGAACCTGTCTGCTGATATTAGCTCTATCCTGTGCTGGGCCTTGCAGCATTGTGCATAGGAGAGAGAAGTGGGGAGAACGTCTGACTAGAGAAAGGCTGGGAAGTGGCTGAAGGGGCTTTTGGTTTGCAAATTCCAAGAGACCCCCCCTGTCCCAGGCTACTCTATATCGGCAATGGAGACCGTGTGGCACCTGGTGCAGCTTTCAGCTGCCCAATCCTTAGTGGCCTTGGTTCTTTGTGACAGGGAAACCAGGCTGCTCCTCACCCATTCTTGTGCTCTGCTTGCCCCTGCCCTGTCTCCAGGTGAAGCTCCAGCATCCAGACATGTCCTGCTACAGCCCGTGTGTGCCCTGCCAGCCCTGCGGCCCGACCCCGCTGGCCAACAGCTGCAATGAGCGCTGTGTCAGGCAGTGCCAGAGCTCCACCGTTGTCATCGAGCCTCCTGCTGTGGTGGTGACCCTGCCCGGCCCCATCCTCAGCTCCTTCCCGCAGAACACCGTTGTGGGCTCCTCCACCTCTGCTGCCATTGGCAGCATTCTCAGCTGTGGTGGAGTGCCCATCAACTCCGGGTGCTGTGACCTCTCTGGCATTTCCCGACGCTATGGTGGCAGGAGGTACCTCCTCTGATAAACGTGCTGGGAGAGCCTCCGGAAGACACATGGAGGAAGTCAGGGCATGGTGCTGGATAGAGGATTGATCTTCTGGATGTTGTTTTCAACACAGCTGAATGAACTTTCATTTCTCTCCCTTCTCCACGGCCAAGAACCGCAGACTCTTGGCTTTCCCCAGGGATCCCTGCACTGGTGCCCTCACTCACAGTCTTTGTTTCCGTCTTCTAACTCATTAAAGCTCTGCTTCACTGGCAAGCCTGGCCTCCTTGTAGTCCTTCTCTCTGTGAAGCCTCTGCAGGCTGCCAAAGGGGAAGGGTGTTGCTCAGGGGTGGAAGGGGGTGAGGGAACAAGGAGACTCTTCTCCATTCACAAAGGAATGGGAGGTTGGGACATCAGCAGGAGCTGGAACCTTTTGATACTGTCCCTTGGAGATGAGGAATACATCCTTGGTTGCTCTGCTGCCAGTGATTATCTGGCCTTCCCTTGCTGTGTCCACAAATGCACTCACGGCAGGAGGCCTTGAGGCAATAGGACACCCATGACTTCTTGACGAAGGGCATTCCTCTTGTTATTCCCAGAGCTGCGCTGGGGTGGCAGGGGCAGTGGGCGATCACAGAACCATTCCATAGAATAATTAGGATTATTTGCTCTGCAGAATAGTCATAACTCAGGGAACAGCCTTTTGAATAGCCAATGGCTTCTACTCCACCTTCCTCTTTTCTCCACAACCCAGTCTAGGTGCCGTGGCCAGCAGCCATGGGCAGGAGTAACAGGGACCTGTTACTAGGAGTAGCTGCTGAGTGCCCCGAGGCTGGAGCTAAGCATGTGGGAGGTGAGGGCATTCAGCACAGAAAACGGGGACAGTGAAACTGTTTCTGGGGGAGATCAAATAACTCTGATGCAGAGCACACAGGGGAATGTGAAGATTAGCAAGGGTGAGGTTACTGGGTGCACAAACTCAGGACTCTTAATTGCTTCAATCTCTGTCCAGAGAATTGTAATGGGGAATTGGCTCCATTGTGGGGGGAGAGGGTTATTTACATCTAAATCACATGTGAAATCACAGTGAAGAACAACAGGGAGCACTACCCGAGGCTGAAGACTAAGGCCTACAAATGAAATGTTCAAGTATCATTGAAAAGCACATCTATATGTTTACATTCATAAAGAAGCCACATTCATCTGATCTGGGAAGTTGAACATCTGAAAAACAGTGAGATCCTCCTGGGGCTGCTGTGTTCACAGGTAATGGGGACTCCATTGCAGAGCCTGAGTTGTCTGACACAAGTCCTAAGTGTTGAGTTAGCTCACCACTGCAAGACTGGAGAGAGCTGGGCCCTGCCAGGTGCTGAAGGACTGTATGAGGTAGGATCTCATCTGCGTGTGAGCATGTGTGCTGGGCATGTAGGGGCAGTGTGGTGGGTAATGTAGGGGAGAAGAAGGCAGAGATGAGGCAGTGGGCTGTCCTCGGGCAGTATTGTCTCCCCATGCCCAGTACAGCCAGGTGCTGAAGACAGCTCTCACTGATGGCAATTGCCAATGGAGTAGCCAGGGATATCTTTCTCAGATCCAAGGGGAAGAAGACTCTAATATTTCCCGCAGAAGGAATGAGGACTCGGAGGCCAAGGCTTGGATGCAGCACAACTTTAATGAGTGTAAAGAAGAAAAGGAGGTGGCTCACAGGGAGCATCAGGAGCAGCCACCAAGATGCGGTGCAGCTCCTGCAGGGTGTCCATCTGCCTGTCCCTCACAGGGGGGAGAGAGGCCAAGAGGTCCCCACTGGGCTGGTGTGGGAGGTGGAGACAGGAAAGGAATAGAGAGGAGAGTGAAAGGAGGAAAACATGCCCAATGCTCTATCTCTTGTTCAGCACAATGCTCTTACAACTTCAGATGTTCCATACTGAAGAAGTAGCTTTCAGCTTTAGCAGGGTCTGCACCTGGTGCCGCAGTAGCGGTTGGTGATGCAGGAGAGGTCGAAGCCCCCAGAGTTGATGGGCACTCCCTCGGAGCTGAGGATGCTGCCAACGGCAGCAGAGGTGGAGGAGCCCACAACGGTGTTCTGAGGGAAGGAGCTGAGGATGGGGCCAGGCAGGGTCACCACCACGGCGGAGGGCTGGATGGCGATGGTGGAGCTCTGGCACTGCCTGACACAGCACTCATTGCAGCTGTTGGCCAGCGGGGTCGGGCCGCAGGGCTGGCAGGGCACGCACGGGTTGCAGCAGGACATGTCTGGATGCTGGAGCTTCACCTGCACACAGGGCAAGGGCAAGCAGAGGATGGGACACGTGAGCAGCAGCTCTGCCCCCAACCCTGGGCAAGACAAGGCACCTCCTGGCCCAGCACACGCTGACCACCTCCAAGACCAGCAGCCACCTCAGCTCAGTCCCAGCCTCTCTCTGCACAAGCCCTTCTCTCCCCTTCCCTCTCCCACCACAAGCAGCTCCCAGCCCTGCTCTAGGACAGCCCCCAGCAGCTGAGACACACGTGGAGGAAGGACCTGCTCTGGCAGCAGCAGGACAAGAGGCTTCACACTCACCTGATTCCCAGGAGAAGGAGGTGAGAGAAGTGGATGAAGAGCAGAGACCTGGGCTGCCTTTTATAGTCGTCCTGCAGTGCCTCAGGCCCAGAGGCACCTTTGTGGCACGAGTAATTTCCTGACAAGCTCCTGGCAAATGCAAACCCTCCCAGGTAATGGCAGGGGCCGTGCCCCGGTTTCTGGCACTGCTGCCCTTTAATTTCCTGCCTCATGAGCTTTGCCATAGGAAGGTTTCTGTAAGTGCCAGGATGGGAAGCCCGATGGTTTTCTGGGGCAGAAACATGTGAGCGCAGCAGAAGCCCCACATCAAGGGCTGGTGGCATCCCTACAGGCAAGGGATGTGCTCCTGGCTCATTCCTGTGGCCTTGCTTGTGGCCAAGGTGTCAGGAAATGGGCACTGCTCTGGTGCTTCTCTTCCGCATGCCCAAGGGCTGCCATGGGAGAGGACATGGCACAGCCTTTCCTCTTGCTCCCCTCACCTGTCTCTGAGGGAAGGGCATGGCTGTGTGCAGATGGGCTTCTGCTGGGAGGGTTGGACCCTTCTGCAAAACTAACAGTGCTCTCAGGACTCCCGTGCTGGGCCTACAATTGTGGGCTTCTCTACTGAAACCCTCGGGCTTCTCACCCTGCACTTACAGAAGCCTTCCTATGGCAAAGCTCATGAGGCAGGAAATTAAAAGGCAACAGTGCTGGAAACCGAGACGGGGCCCCTGCCATTACCTGGGAGGGTTTGCATTTGCCAGGAGCTTTTCAGGAAATTACTCGAGCCACAAAGGTGCCTCTGGGCCTGAGGCACTGCAGGACGACTATAAAAGGCAGCCCAGGTCTCTGCTCTTCATCCACTTCTCTGGCCTCCTTCTCCTGGGAATCAGGTGAGTGTGAAGCCTCTTGTCCTGCTGCTGCCAGAACAGGGCCTTCCTC
Organism: Amazona ochrocephala; assembly: GCA_039720435.1. NCBI lineage: Eukaryota > Metazoa > Chordata > Aves > Psittaciformes > Psittacidae > Amazona > Amazona ochrocephala. Next base: position 3,858,633 of record CM077897.1, read on the forward strand.
CACGTGTGTCTCAGCTGCTGGGGGCTGTCGTAGGGCAGGGCTGGGAGCTGCTTGTGGTGGGAGAGGGAAGGGGAGAGAAGGGCTTGTGCAGAGAGAGGCTGGGACTGAGCTGAGGTGGCTGCTGGGCTTGGAGGTGGTCAGCGTGTGCTGGGCCAGGAGGTGCCTTGTCTTGCCCAGGGTTGGGGGCAGAGCTGCTGCTCACGTGTCCCATCCTCTGCTTGCCCGTGCCCTGTGTGCAGGTGAAGCTCCAGCATCCAGACATGTCCTGCTGCAACCCGTGCGTGCCCTGCCAGCCCTGCGGCCCGACCCCGCTGGCCAACAGCTGCAATGAGTGCTGTGTCAGGCAGTGCCAGAGCTCCGTCGTCGTCATTGAGCCTTCCCCCGTGGTGGTGACCCTGCCCGGCCCCATCCTCAGCTCCTTCCCTCAGAACACCGTTGTGGGCTCCTCCACCTCCGCTGCTGTTGGCAGCATCCTCAGCTCCGAGGGAGTGCCCATCAACTCTGGGGGCTTCGACCTCTCCTGCATCACCAACCGCTACTGCGGCACCAGATGCAGACCCTGCTAAAGCTGATGGCTCCGTCCTCAAGCAGGAACCTCCAAGACCTCAGAACATGCATCTGGACAGGAGATAGAGCTTTGCGGCGCTGTTTCCTTCTCCCACTCTCTTCTCTATTCCTTTCCTGTGTCCACATCCTGCACCAGCCCAGTGGGGACCTTTTGGCCTCCCTCCCTCCCTGTGAGGGACAGGCAGATGGACACCCTGCAGGAGCTGCACCGTATCTTGGTGGCTGCTCCTGGTACTCCCTGTGAGCCACCTCCTTTTCTTCTTTACACTCATTAAAGTTGTGCTGCATCCAAGCCTTGGCCTCCGAGTCCTCCTTCCTTCTGCGGGAATTCTTCTATTTCCCATATTACCTCTTAGTTCAATGATACAAAGGCTTGAGTGTTCTTTTATAATCCTTTAGATATAAACCACTGGGTAAATCTTCGACTGTGTCTGTATCCAGTGCGACTAGACTAATCTCTGAGAAGGCATTAGGAAGCAGGGGGGTCATTTCTGGATGTTGTAGGCACAGCTACAGATTGGGCGGGGAGGAGATTCAGAGCAGCCCTGCGGAGAAGGACTTGGGGGTGTGGGTTGATGAAAAAATGAACATGAGCTGGCAGTGTGCGCTTGCAGCCCAGAAGGCCAACTGTATCCTGGGCTGCATCAAAAGGAGTGTGACCAGCAGGTCGAGGGAGGTGCTCCTGCCCCTCTGCTCTGCTCTTGTGAGACCTCACTTGGAGTATTGTGTGCAGTTCTGGTGTCCTCAACATAAAAAGGACATGGAACTGTTAGAACAAGTGCAGAGGAGGGCCACGAAAATGATCAGGGGACTGGAGCACCTCTCGTATGAAGATAGGCTGAGAAAATTGGGGCTGTTCAGCCTGGAGAAGAGAAGGCTGCGTGGAGACCTCCTAGCAGCCTTCCAATACCTGAAGGGGGCCTATAGGGATGCTGGGGAGGGACTCTTCATTAGGGACTGTGGTGAGAGGACAAGGGGTAATGGGTTTAAACTTAAACAGGGGAGGTTTAGATTGGATATGAGGAAGAAATTCTTTACTGTGAGGGTGGTGGGGCCCTGGAATGGGTTGCCCGGGAAGGTTGTGAATGCTTCATCCCTGGCGGCGTTCAAGGTGGAGTTGGACAGAGCCTTGGATGGCATGGTTTAGTGGGAGGTGTCCCTGCCCATGGCAGGGGGGTTGGAACTCGATGATCTTGAGGTCCTTTCCAACCCTTACTATTCTATGATTCTATGATTCTCTTAAGATTGAAGTGCACCAGTCCATTTGCAACAGCCAGGCAAATGGTCAAGGAAATGGCTTTCCTAGTGACAAGGATAGTCTTTGTTATTTATGACTCAAAAGTGGTGGAATGGAGCCTTGCGGTCAGCGCACAACAATTCCTTTGTGTCGTTGTTTCCTCTTTATACTTTTCCTCCGCTCCAGCTTGAGCCTTGAGTATAGCCTCCAGTGTATGTCATTCATGGGCTGAAGTCCTTCTAGGCTGACTGCTCCAGTGTGGATTCTCCAGTGGCCACAGTTCTGCCAGGAGCCTGCTTCAAGCCACTGTTGCTGTAGGGGATATCTGCCTGTCCTGGTGTGGAATTGTCCATGGGCTGCAGTGTGGATTTCTGCTCCACCACGGTCTTTCCTTTGAGCTTCATGGGAATCTCTGCACCACCACCTGGACCATCTTCTCCACCTCTTCCTACCCTGGCCTTGATGTTTACAGGATTGGTTCTCAAATGGGTTTTCCCTCACTGCCTGGGCAGTGTTCTGCCCTTTCTTAAACACGTTTTCACAGAGACAACACCACAGTGATGAGCTCAGCATTAGGCAGCACTGAGTCCATTTTGGAGCTGGCTGGATCTGACTCCGTCAGGCATGGGTTAAGGCCCTGGACTCTTCTCACAGAAACCATCCTGGCACCCTTCCTCCGCCTGTTACCAAAGCCTTGCCACATAAGCTCAGGGGAGTGGGTCCAACAGAGTATGAGGCACAATTATGCAAATAGAAATTTCAACACAAAATGTCCATGGTAGATCCTTTAGGAAGTGGAAGTGGTAGAGGTAATCATGGTGATTTCCTTAATGTTATCATCATCATATCTCGACTGCTGAATTCCACATTTGCCCTGGGCCTCTTTGACACTCCTCTAGGCACTTTCCAAAGGATTCTGCCCATCAGGTCACCAAGAGGACAAAAATCTGCTCTTACCGAGCACAGGGTTGCAATTTTGCCTTCTGCTTTCACAGCCACTGCACACTCTGGACAGGAGAGCTATCCCAGCCTTTCTCCAGAGCCCCAAAAGCTCATAGGTCTACAAGCACACACAGACCTTAAAGTCTACCTATGTGTGTTCTGGCTCAGGCTCTTGCCTTCCAAATATCCCGGATCAAGCTGGAAAGACAAGTCACTGAGTGTGCTGGTTTTGCCTGGGATAGGGTGAAGTGTCTTCAAAGTAACTCTCACTGGGCTATGATGTGAATTTGTGCTGAAAAGAGTGCTGATAACACAGGGATGTTTTCATTGTAGCTGAGCAGCGCTTATGCAGCAGCAAGGCCTTTTCTGCTCCAGAGATTGCACTACACCCATTTTTGAAAAGGGAAAAGGAAGATCCAGGGAATTGTAGTGCCTGACAATTTCTGGTGGCCTTCTACAAGGGGGGATTTGACACTGTCCTGCACAACATCCTTGTATCTAGATTGGAGAGGCATGGATATGATGGATGGACCGCTTGGTTGGTAAGAAATAGGCTGAATGTTTGCACTCAAATCGTCTCCTCTGGGGACAGGCTGAGAGAGCTGGGCTGGCTCAGCCTGGAGAAGACAAGCCACCAGGAGACCTTGAAGCAGCTTCCAGTGCCTAAAGGGGGACTACAGGAAAGCTGGAGAGGGACTTTTGACAAAAAAACATGTAGTAATAGGACAACAATAATGGATTTAAACAGAAGGAGGGTAGATTTAGATGAAATTTCATGCAGAAGTACTTCCCTGTGAGGATGCTGAGGCCCTGGACCAGGGTGCCCAGAGAAGCTGCAGCTGCCCCAGCCATGTCAGTGTTCAAGACAAGGTTGGATGTGGCTTAGAGCAACCTGTGCTCATGGAACCTGTCCATACTAATGGTAGTGGAATTGGAACGAAACGAGCTTTAATGCCTCTTTCAAAAAAAAAAAGGTTGTGGTTCAATAAATTAATGAAAAATGAAATTAATTTACCATGTTTCCAAGTGACAAAATCCACTACAGTGACTCTGATACACCCACGTCCAAATTTTTCCATGAACAGAGTGGGAAGGTGGCTGCAGAAGGAAGGAAGACTCAGAGGCCAAGGCTTGGATGCAGCACAACTTTAATGAGAGTGAAGAAGAAAAGGAGGTGCCTCACAGGGACCACCAGGAGCAGCCACCAAGATACGGTGCAGCTCCTGCAGGGTGTCCGCCTGAATGTTCCTCACAGGGAGGGAGGGAGGCCAAGAGGTCCCCACTGGGCTGGTGTGGGAGGTGGAGACAGGAAAGGAATAGAGAAGAGAGTGGGAGAAGGAAACAGCGCCGCAAAGCTCTATCTCCTGTCCAGATGCATGTTGTGAGGTCTTGGAGGTTCCTGCGTTAGTACGGGGCCATCAGCTTTAGCAGGGTCTGCATCTGGTGCCACAGTAGCGGTTGGTGATGCAGGAGAGGTCGAAGCCCCCAGAGTTGATGGGCACTCCCTCGGAGCTGAGGATGCTGCCAACGGCAGCAGAGGTGGAGGAGCCCACAACGGTGTTCTGAGGGGAGGAGCTGAGGATGGGGCCGGGGAGGGTCACCACCACGGGGGAAGGCTCAATGACGACGACGGAGCTCTGGCACTGCCTGACACAGCACTCATTGCAGCTGTTGGCCAGCGGGGTCGGGCCGCAGGGCTGGCAGGGCACGCACGGGTTGCAGCAGGACATGTCTGGATGCTGGAGCTTCACCTGCACACAGGGCACGGGCAAGCAGAGGATGGGACACGTGAGCAGCAGCTCTGCCCCCAACCCTGGGCAAGACAAGGCACCTCCTGGCCCAGCACACGCTGACCACCTCCAAGCCCAGCAGCCACCTCAGCTCAGTCCCAGCCTCTCTCTACACAAGCCCTTCTCTCCCCTTCCCTCTCCCACCACAAGCAGCTCCCAGCCCTGCCCTACGACAGCCCCAGCAGCTGAGACACACGTGGAGGCACGACCTGCTCTGGCAGCAGCAGGACAAGAGGCTTCACACTCACCTGATTCCCAGGAGAAGGAGGCCAGAGAAGTGGATGAAGAGCAGAGACCTGGGCTGCCTTTTATAGTCGTCCTGCAGTGCCTCAGGCCCAGAGGCACCTTTGTGGCTCGAGTAATTTCCTGACAAGCTCCTGGCAAATGCAAACCCTCCCAGGTAATGGCAGGGGCCGTGTCCCGGTTTCCGGCATGGCTACCCTTTAATTTCCTGCCTCATGAGCTTTGCCATAGGAAGGCTCTGTAAGTGCCGGCATGAGCAGTTCAAGAGTTTCCAGAACAGAAACACGTGAGCGCAGCAGAAGCCTCAGATGAAGGGCTGTGGCATCCGTGCAGGCAGGGGATGCGCTCCTGGCTCATTCCTGTGGCCTGGCTTCTGGCAAAGGTGTCAGGAAATGGGCACCGCTCTGGTGCTTCTCTTCCTCATGCCCAAGGGCTGCCATGGGAGAGGACATGTCACAGCCTTTCCTCTTGCTCCCCTCACCTCTCTCAGAGGGAAGGCCATTGTTGTGTGCAGATGGGCTTCTCCTGGGAGGGTTGGTGCCAATTGCAACACTCACAGTGCTCTCGGGACACTTCTGCGGGGCCTAGAGTTGTGGGCACCTCCACTGAAACCCTCGGGCTTCTCATCCTGGCACTTACAGAAACCTTCCTATGGCAAAGCTCATGAGGCAGGAAATTAAAGGGCAGCAGTGCTAGAAACCGGGACACGGCCCCTGCCATTACCTGGGAGGGTTTGCATTTGCCAGGAGCTTGTCAGAAATTACTCGTGCCACAAAGGTGCCTCTGGGCCTGAGGCACTGCAGGACGACTATAAAAGGCAGCCCAGGTCTCTGCTCTTCATCCACTTCTCTGGCCTCCTTCTCCTGGGAATCAGGTGAGTGTGAAGCCTCTTGTCCTGCTGCTGCCAGAGCAGGTCGTGCCTCCACGTGTGTCTCAGCTGCTGGGGGCTGTCGTAGGGCAGGGCTGGGAGCTGCTTGTGGTGGGAGAGGGAAGGGGAGAGAAGGGCTTGTGCAGAGAGAGGCTGGGACTGAGCTGAGGTGGCTGCTGGGCTTGGAGGTGGTCAGCGTGTGCTGGGCCAGGAGGTGCCTTGTCTTGCCCAGGGTTGGGGGCAGAGCTGCTGCTCACGTGTCCCATCCTCTGCTTGCCCGTGCCCTGTGTGCAGGTGAAGCTCCAGCATCCAGACATGTCCTGCTGCAACCCGTGCGTGCCCTGCCAGCCCTGCGGCCCGACCCCGCTGGCCAACAGCTGCAATGAGTGCTGTGTCAGGCAGTGCCAGAGCTCCACCATCGCCATCCAGCCCTCCGCCGTGGTGGTGACCCTGCCTGGCCCCATCCTCAGCTCCTTCCCTCAGAACACCGTTGTGGGCTCCTCCACCTCTGCTGCCGTTGGCAGCATCCTCAGCTCCGAGGGAGTGCCCATCAACTCTGGGGGCTTCGACCTCTCCTGCATCACCAACCGCTACTGCGGCACCAGATGCAGACCCTGCTAAAGCTGAAAGCTACTTCTTCAGTATGGAACATCTGAAGTTGTAAGAGCATTGTGCTGAACAAGAGATAGAGCATTGGGCATGTTTTCCTCCTTTCACTCTCCTCTCTATTCCTTTCCTGTCTCCACCTCCCACACCAGCCCAGTGGGGACCTCTTGGCCTCTCTCCCCCCTGTGAGGGACAGGCAGATGGACACCCTGCAGGAGCTGCACCGCATCTTGGTGGCTGCTCCTGATGCTCCCTGTGAGCCACCTCCTTTTCTTCTTTACACTCATTAAAGTTGTGCTGCATCCAAGCCTTGGCCTCCGAGTCCTCATTCCTTCTGCGGGAAATATTAGAGTCTTCTTCCCCTTGGATCTGAGAAAGATATCCCTGGCTACTCCATTGGCAATTGCCATCAGTGAGAGCTGTCTTCAGCACCTGGCTGTACTGGGCATGGGGAGACAATACTGCCCGAGGACAGCCCACTGCCTCATCTCTGCCTTCTTCTCCCCTACATTACCCACCACACTGCCCCTACATGCCCAGCACACATGCTCACACGCAGATGAGATCCTACCTCATACAGTCCTTCAGCACCTGGCAGGGCCCAGCTCTCTCCAGTCTTGCAGTGGTGAGCTAACTCAACACTTAGGACTTGTGTCAGACAACTCAGGCTCTGCAATGGAGTCCCCATTACCTGTGAACACAGCAGCCCCAGGAGGATCTCACTGTTTTTCAGATGTTCAACTTCCCAGATCAGATGAATGTGGCTTCTTTATGAATGTAAACATATAGATGTGCTTTTCAATGATACTTGAACATTTCATTTGTAGGCCTTAGTCTTCAGCCTCGGGTAGTGCTCCCTGTTGTTCTTCACTGTGATTTCACATGTGATTTAGATGTAAATAACCCTCTCCCCCCACAATGGAGCCAATTCCCCATTACAATTCTCTGGACAGAGATTGAAGCAATTAAGAGTCCTGAGTTTGTGCACCCAGTAACCTCACCCTTGCTAATCTTCACATTCCCCTGTGTGCTCTGCATCAGAGTTATTTGATCTCCCCCAGAAACAGTTTCACTGTCCCCGTTTTCTGTGCTGAATGCCCTCACCTCCCACATGCTTAGCTCCAGCCTCGGGGCACTCAGCAGCTACTCCTAGTAACAGGTCCCTGTTACTCCTGCCCATGGCTGCTGGCCACGGCACCTAGACTGGGTTGTGGAGAAAAGAGGAAGGTGGAGTAGAAGCCATTGGCTATTCAAAAGGCTGTTCCCTGAGTTATGACTATTCTGCAGAGCAAATAATCCTAATTATTCTATGGAATGGTTCTGTGATCGCCCACTGCCCCTGCCACCCCAGCGCAGCTCTGGGAATAACAAGAGGAATGCCCTTCGTCAAGAAGTCATGGGTGTCCTATTGCCTCAAGGCCTCCTGCCGTGAGTGCATTTGTGGACACAGCAAGGGAAGGCCAGATAATCACTGGCAGCAGAGCAACCAAGGATGTATTCCTCATCTCCAAGGGACAGTATCAAAAGGTTCCAGCTCCTGCTGATGTCCCAACCTCCCATTCCTTTGTGAATGGAGAAGAGTCTCCTTGTTCCCTCACCCCCTTCCACCCCTGAGCAACACCCTTCCCCTTTGGCAGCCTGCAGAGGCTTCACAGAGAGAAGGACTACAAGGAGGCCAGGCTTGCCAGTGAAGCAGAGCTTTAATGAGTTAGAAGACGGAAACAAAGACTGTGAGTGAGGGCACCAGTGCAGGGATCCCTGGGGAAAGCCAAGAGTCTGCGGTTCTTGGCCGTGGAGAAGGGAGAGAAATGAAAGTTCATTCAGCTGTGTTGAAAACAACATCCAGAAGATCAATCCTCTATCCAGCACCATGCCCTGACTTCCTCCATGTGTCTTCCGGAGGCTCTCCCAGCACGTTTATCAGAGGAGGTACCTCCTGCCACCATAGCGTCGGGAAATGCCAGAGAGGTCACAGCACCCGGAGTTGATGGGCACTCCACCACAGCTGAGAATGCTGCCAATGGCAGCAGAGGTGGAGGAGCCCACAACGGTGTTCTGCGGGAAGGAGCTGAGGATGGGGCCGGGCAGGGTCACCACCACAGCAGGAGGCTCGATGACAACGGTGGAGCTCTGGCACTGCCTGACACAGCGCTCATTGCAGCTGTTGGCCAGCGGGGTCGGGCCGCAGGGCTGGCAGGGCACACACGGGCTGTAGCAGGACATGTCTGGATGCTGGAGCTTCACCTGGAGACAGGGCAGGGGCAAGCAGAGCACAAGAATGGGTGAGGAGCAGCCTGGTTTCCCTGTCACAAAGAACCAAGGCCACTAAGGATTGGGCAGCTGAAAGCTGCACCAGGTGCCACACGGTCTCCATTGCCGATATAGAGTAGCCTGGGACAGGGGGGGTCTCTTGGAATTTGCAAACCAAAAGCCCCTTCAGCCACTTCCCAGCCTTTCTCTAGTCAGACGTTCTCCCCACTTCTCTCTCCTATGCACAATGCTGCAAGGCCCAGCACAGGATAGAGCTAATATCAGCAGACAGGTTCAGAGACAGATTGCACTTTTAAGAGGAGGACAAGGGGCTTCAGACTCACCTGGTTCCTAAGGAGGAGGCAAGAGAAGTGGATGAGAGAGCAGGGACCTGGGCTGCCTTTTATATCTGCCCATCATTGCCACAGGACCAGAGGCACCTTTGCAGAGGTAACAATTATCTGACAAGCTCATCTTGATGCAAACCATTGCAGCTAATGATACGGGCTGTGCTTTGGTTTCCAACACTGCTGCCTTTTCATTTCCAGGTTTGGGCCGTGCCTGTTCCCCAATGAAGGCTTCTTCTGAGCACAGGCATGAAAGGCCTTGGGATTTCTCAGTCAGGAATGGTTCTGGGGACCTATTCTCAGGCAAGCTCACCCAGCACTGCATGTGGAAGCTCAGATGGAGGGTGCTGGCTTTCCATCCGGATCCAACCCTATGAAATGGAGTCTGTTGCTCACCTACTTCACCTGAGACAGCCTAGGGTACTTTGTTGTTGTGCTGCTGCTGCTCCAGGATGGCCTGCCTCTCCCAGGTGACATGGCTCTGCTCTGCCAACCCTGTTGGAGTCTTTGCATGCCCCTGTTTATCTCAGAGGGCTCTAGACAGCATTGACGGTGAATGATTGGTAGCCTGCAATGTCCTGCAATCTACTGTGTGTAGTGTTCCTTGGACATTTCAGACCTTGCTTTTGGTTGCTCTCCGGGGATGCAGAGGGCTTCAACGCCATGGACACAATTCTGCCCCTAATATAAGAGATGACAAGCAGTGATGGCTGAGAGCAGATCCAGGCACACACTTGTTCTCCAGCCTCAGTGGGCTGTCCAAAGGTGAGCATCAGCCTGTCCTTGGGCACTGGTGCCTGGGCCTGGCTGCAGGTCTATAAGTCAAGTGCCCAAGCTCAGGTGGACAAAGGGAGTTGTTGACTCACCTCCAGAAGCACCACTGCTGCTGGAAGGGAGAAGCAGATGCTCAGTCCAGACTCAATCATCTCATTTGGAGGGCTCTACACTCAGGTGAAATCAATCGCACACTGCTCATATACGCTTATCTGCCATGTTGAGGCCTCCTCCTTAAGAAGTGGCTGCATGGACTCCCTTCCCTGTCAGTGTGCAGAAAGGAGAGCATGGAGAACGTGATTCACCTGTTCTGAAATGAAAATTGTAGGAAGGTGGAAAGCAAGTGCCCTTTGGAAGTGCAAATGCCCTCTCAATGAATGTAGAGACAGACTTGCTACCCAGCCAGCCTCCCACAGCTCCGCAGTTCAAGGACTTTGCCAATCACATTAAAGTGTTTCCACAACAGAGCCCAAAATGAGTGGAACAATGGACTATGAAAATCATCAGACGTGGGCTTTTACATGTGGAAATGTCCTGACACATCTACCATGAAGTGCAGCAATTTGAAGGTTTTAATAAAATCTGATAAAGTACATGCAGGGGCTGAGGAGAGGAAAGAAGAGCAGTGTGAGTTTTGTTGCCAGTTCTATGCCAGGAATAATGGCCATAGGTTATACCAGAAACTGTAGATTTTATCTTGAACCAAAACCAAGTTTCTCAGCACAGCTACTGGGGGTAAGGCTCACTGTTGTGGTTTTGCAATCTCACAGGCAGGGGAAGGGATTCTGTTGACCAAGTGGAAAGATATATGATGAATCTTAGCTCAGCTCTTCAACTTACCCCTGTTCTTCAGACAGAGAAAAGAATAAGGCATAGCTGCAGCCAGAAAACATCTGACTAAATGGGGAAACACATGTCTATTTGCTAAAGCAATGAGCCAGCTGCTGGGACTTCTTTAGGGATTCAGATGAATCTCTGACAAAATGGAGCACTGAGTAAACTGTAATACTAAGCTGTTAAAGGAGGACCCTTCCTCCACTGCTCTGGCATAGAACTGTTTCTGAATGGGGTTTATGACCTTTCCCAAGTGCTGGTCCTTACAGCACTGTGAGGGGAGCATTAGAATTATAGAACCAAGGAGAACCAAAGAGTCAAGGCTCAGCCCAGGCTAACAAGGCTGCAAGGTGAGCGAGATGAGCTCACTGGGGAACTGTGGCTTCTGACTACCTCTGATGCCCAAGCACACTGTTAGCTCACGCTGAGGTCTTCTGAAAATGTATTTCACTTCTTCCGGAAAGCCTGCCCCAGAGCTTGCTTCACTTCTTTGTTTCTGAATGTGTAAATGAAGGGGTTCAACAAGGGAGTTACAATTGTGCTAAGGGTATTTACAATTTTTTTCACATCCATGGAGTTCTGGGCTGATGGCTTGACATATAGGAATATGATAGAGCCATACCAGATGGTGACGACAGTGAGATGGGCAGAGCAAGTGGAAAAGGCCTTTTTCCTGCCATGGGCTGACTGGATCCTGAGGATGGAATAGATAATAAATACGTAGGAGACCAGGATGACCACACAGGAGGCCACCACAACAATTATGGAGACAAGGAAAGTTGCCAATTCCACGGGCCACCTGTCACTACAGGAGAGGGCAAGGCAGGCATCTATATCACAGAAGAAATGGTTGATGACGTCTGGCCCACAGAACGTCAGCCTGGATGTCAGAAAGGCCAGAAGTGAGATGGCCAGGAAGCCCCCCAGCCAGGAGCTGATTGCCAGCCGAGCAGAGATGACACTGTTCATGAGGGAGCTGTATCTCAAGGGGTAGCATATGGCTAAGTAGCGGTCATAGGCCATGGCAGACAAGAGAAAACACTCAGCGGAGCCTAGGGAGAGGAGAAAGAACAACTGGAAGATGCAGACACTGAAGGAGATGGTCTGGCTAGTCCCCAGCATGACTCCTATGGCTTTGGGAACAACACCCGTAGTGTACCAGATCTCCAGAAAGGAGAGATTACAGAGGAAAAAGTACATTGGGGTATGGAGGTTCCTGTTCATCCACACGAGGGCTATGATGGATGCGTTGCCCGTTACTGTCAGGGAGTACATCAGTGCGAACAGGACCACCAGGGAGACCCGCGAATGCCATGAGCCTGGGAAGCCAAGAAGGATAAATTCTTCCACAACTGTCCCATTTGCTGTGTGCCCCGAAGTGTTGAGGTCCATCTGCAAAGACAGGATGTTTCTGTGTGAGTTTGCATGCCCCTGGTGGTCCTTCAGATGCTACTAGTAGTGAAACAAATCCAGCCCCAAAAAGGAGTTTGTGCAGACCAGGGGAAAACAGCATCTGTCCTAATGAAAATTGCCAGGAAAATCCTTCCCTGCAGAAACAGGTTTGGACAATTAGATCTGACCCTGAAACTCAAGCCTATAGCACCAGATGAACAGTCATTACTCAAGGAGTTGTAGTCCTCTATGTTTGCTTTCTCCCAAGCCTCACCATAGGAAGCTTTTGCATATACCTCCATTACCCCCACTGACAGCTGCTTCTCAGCATAGCTACCAGGGGTAAGGCTCACCTCTCTGTAGTTTTGCTGTCTCAGACAGAGGAAGGACTTCTGCTGCCCAAGTGCAAAGATGTATGATTGAAGTACGCTGATCTCACCTCCTCAGCTTTCCTCTGCCTCTTCTTTGGACAGAAAAAGGCACTTGGGAGGGAGAAGGGGCTCATCTCACCTCATATACATGGCTCAAAGCCCTCTAGGAGTTCCCGATTGTCTTTAAGGACTAGTGCAGGAGTCTAGCAAGCAGCTTGGATGAGTAAACTGGACATCTCATCTTCATAGAATCATAGAACGGTTTGCATATGAAGGGACTATAAAGGTCATCTAGTTTCCCAGTGGTTGAAGGCAAAATTCTGAGGTGATTCCCTGCCAAGGTAGCTCTGCTGAGAAGCCAGGTGAACCAGGGGACTTCATCTATGGCCTGAGGAATTTACATACCAGAACCCTCATGTGCAAAGAGCAGAGAAATCCCTTTTAATGTGGCTCTCCTTAAGCATGCAAGGGGTTGGAAGTCTATGCATACAACACACATATTTCGTATGACTTGGGCAAGCTTCACTCACCAGCTCAGCTAATGGAAACGATCCAAATGACATCTCTTCATTCACCATCCTCTAAATGAAGCCACGGTCCCCTTTGGCAGAGGGAGAACATTAGAAAGATGTTGATTTACTGGAGCAGCTCTGGATGCTACAATGTCAGGAGAAGCTCTTACCTCACAGACTCACTTCAAGCTGGACACAGCTGCCTGACATTGTTTCCTCATCATTCACCCTAATAGGTATTGAGAGCTCATGCTCCTGATTTTCTTCCCCTCTGTGCACAAAGCCACCACTGTGCATTCACAAAGGAGGGGGCTTGTGGACACAGACACACACATGCAGGGTGAAGCCTCTGCACTTTAGCTCCATATAGTGAGGGCATACATCAGAGTCACAGCACCATTAGCATAAAACCATCCCCACACCCACCTCATTAACACACTGAAGTTCAACCTGGCTGCACCAAGGAAGCCTTTTGCTGTCTTCCCTCTGTGTGCCCCAGGGAGTGTGGTCTCCAGGGGATCTTATCTGCTTGTTGCAGATGGATAATGCTCTCTCTTCACACAGGCCAATTAAAGAGCAGCAAAGCAATTCTCTGAAGTGGCTGCCAGCTGGACGTTACCCTCCTTACTGCACCTGTGGTATGTGAACCTGGCCAGGAACCCAGTGCTTGCTCTGCTGACATGCAGATGTCTGAAACAGCCATGTCCCAGAGATTGGAATGGCAAAGTATGGGGTGCTGAATTGTAACGTGGTCTTGAGACCTTTAGTGTGGGAGATAACTAAAAGCAACTACTGTGCTCTCGTGAGACCCCACTTGCAGCACTGTGTACAGTTCTGGTGTCCTCTCTATAAGAAGGACATGGAGCTGTTGGAGCAAGTCCAGAGGAGGCCATGAGGATGGGCAGGGGCTGGAGCACCTCCCTTGTGGAGACATGCTCAGAAAGTTGGGACTGTTCAGCCTGGAGAAGAGCAGCTGTGTGGAGACTGCAGAGCAGCTTCCAGCATTTGAAGAGGGCTATAAGGATGCTGGGGAGGGACCTTCCTTAGGGACCATAGTGATAGACAAAGGGTGGTGGGTTGAAACTGAAACAGGGGAAGGTCAGGTTAGATAGAAGGAAGAAATTCTGCCCTGTGAGGGTGCTGAGGCACTGGCACAGGGTGCCCAGAGAAGCTGTGGTTGTCCCATCCCTGGCAGTGTTCAAGGCCAGGCTTGACAGAGTCTTGATTGACATGGTTTAGTGTCTGGTGTCCTTGCCCATGGCAGGGGCTTTGGAACTTGATGATCTTAAGGTTCTTTCCAACCCTAAGTGTTAAATGATTCTATGATTCTAACTAGAAGTACAGAGAGAATAAGGTAAGGTGCTCACCTATGTCATTTCAAAACGTGCAGCTTCAGTTCAGCCTTGCCTGCCGTGACCATGTGGAACTTAGAGATCCTCAAAGGACTGACCAAGAGAAGAGGATGACTACTGCCCTGGGTTTTAGAAGAGCATATCTTCAAGTCTTCAGGGACCTAGCTACTTGGCAGGATGCATTGGAAATTGCCCTGGTGCTAAGAGGGTCCCAGCAGGGCTGGTTAACCTTCAAGGACAGACTCCTCAGAGCACAAGGATCATGGAATCATGGAACAGTTTGGCTTGAAAAGTTCATCCAGTTCCAACCCCCTGTCATGGGTAGGGACACCTTCCACTAGAGCAGCTTGCTCCAAGCCCCTGTGTCCAACCTGGCCTTGAGCACTGCCAGGGATGGGGCAGCCACAGCTTCTCTGGGCTGTGGGTCTCTCCAAGTCAAACGCTATTCCACATTCAATGTCCCATAAGGAGGAGCTTGAAGCCCAACAGTGGGCAGAGTTTGTATCCTCTGAGACGGCCATTGAGGCAAGACCTCATCCTGGAGGGGAGAAAGATCTTCCCTCACCTTGTCATCTATGAGGAAGGAGACAAGAGAAGTGAATGAGGGAGGGAGCAAGGAGTTCTACTGGCTCTTTTACTGGTCCTGCACTTGCCCAGGTGCACAGACACTCTTTGTGGAGGTAGTAATCTTCTGACATGCTGATCTACAAAGCAAGATGTCCCAGCTAATGGTGTAGACTGTGTTTTGATCTCCTGCAGTGCTACCTTTTAATTTTCTCCTTTCTAGTATGCCATTCCTTCATAGAGTGCTGGGAACATGAGCCCGAAGATTTCCAGGGCAGAAACACATTAGAACAGGCAGAAGATGCAGACCAAGAGCCACAGGGATCCTGTGCAGGCACACAATAGCCTTGGAATTTATCTTCTATTCTAATAATCCATCAACTTCCTAGATAGGAGAGTCTCCCTTGGAGAGAAGGTCTGTGTAAGTGAGAGAAGAACAATAACATACGGAAGAAGACGACTGAACTAAAACAAAGCAGCTCACCTGCCAGCAGGACAAGGCTGTGCTTAATATTTTTGGGAAAGCCACATCACAAACCTTGAGTATTTCAATGTGTTTATCTTCCCAGTGGAAAGTTGTTTGTTGGGGATTGATTGCTTGCAATTGTAGGAGAAAGTTATTTTTAACTCATTGTTTAGGTACAGAAAACTCTCTGGTTCCCCTGTTGGCTCCTGCTTTCTGCTGCTCACAGATGACTGCAATGCAGAGGTCACTCTACAGCAATGACTAAAGAGAAGAGTGGGAAAAGGCAGTCCTAAGGGCAGGTGGAAGAAATTCAGACTGAAGAAGATGTCTTAACTGGCAGTGTAGATATCAGTCAGCAAGTTCACTTTTAATCAAATATAATCCCCAGATCTCTGGAATAAATTTCTCTGATCTCTGGCTGCACTTTGGCCAAAATCCCCTGACCTCTACGAGTGGAATTTTTCTGTACTGATTCAGATAACCAACATCTACTGAGAAAAATCTCACCTGGCTGATGGTACTCCAGGTGATCTGCTCCATAACCATCCCTGGCACCAAGGTCAGACTGACAGGCCTGTAATTCCTTGGATCGCATTTTAGCACTTCTGGTAGGAAGGTATCATTGGTTGGTTGAATGAGGGGAGCTCTGGATCCTCCTTTCAGCACTTCTGGTAGGAATGCATCATTGGTTGGTTGATTGAGGGGAGCTCTGGATCCTCCTTTCAGCACTTCTGGTAGGAAGGCATCACTGGTTGGTTGATTGAGGGGAGCTCTGGATCCTCCTTTCAGCACTTCTGGTAGGTAATTGTCACTGGTTGGTTGATTGAGGGGAGCTCTGGATCCTCCTTTCAGCACTTCTGGTAGGAAGGCATCACTGGTTGGTTGATTGAGGGGAGCTCTGGATCCTCCTTTCAGTACTTCTGGTAGGTAGTTGTCACTGGTTGGTTGATTGAGAGGAGTTCTGGTGAAAAAAAAGCAAGTGCCAGGGAGATGAAAAGTGGGTCAAGAAATAGAAGAAACAGTTGAATGAGCTATAAAATTGGGTGAAGGCCAAAGGAGGTGAGGATATTTCAAATGATCAGGAACTGGAGCACCTCCCGTGTGAAGATAGGATGAGAAAGTTGTGGCTGTTCAGCCTGGAGAAGAGAAGGCTGCGTGGAGACCTCATAGCAGCCTTCCAGTGTCTGAAGGTGGCCTATAGGGACGCTGGGGATGAACTCTTCATTAGGGACTGTAGTGATAGGACAAGGGGTAACGGGTTCAAACTGATACAGGGGAAGTTTAGATTGGATATGAGGAAGAAGTTCTTTACTGTAAGGGTGGTGAGGCACTGGAATGGGTTGCCCAGGGAAGTTGTGAATGATCCATCGCTGGTGGTGTTCAAAGTCAGGTTGGACAGAGCCTTGGGTGGCATAGTTTAGTGGGAGGTGTCCCTGCCCATGGCACGGGGGTTGGAACTGGATGATCTTAATGATATTAAGGTCCTTTCCAACTCTAACTATTCTATGATTCTATGATTAAGATACTAAACTCGGACAGATCGGAAACTAATGTTGGTATTCATACAGGTGACTAACTCCCAGGAAGACCTATACCAAGAAATAGTGATAAAAAGTAGGCATTATTAAATGATATTAAACATATCTTGATGTTAAAAATATCTTGAATTTGCCTCTTTCTTCCAGTTTCTCCTGTTTTTCCCCTCTGCCTTTGTTCACATCCCTTGCTTCTTGTTCTCTCTTCCCAAGACAATAAAGTTTCTTTCCAAGATGCTCTGTGAATTCATCCCAAGGCATTAGAGTTCCACCAAGTTTTAACTAGGCCTCTGTGTCTAGCTGAGTCCCTCCCAGGGGTGGCAACTGGAGACAACTAGGGAGATCAATCACTAACTAGGAAAGTTTTTGGTCTCAGGAGTGAGTCTGATCCCAGAAGTCCTTGTTAGCTTCACTCAATTGCTCTTAGATTTTTACTGAAGGCAAATACCCCATTGTCTGAAGGCAGGATTCTATCAATACAAATGTAGGTAAGAATGGGAACACAGGTCCTCCTGATGTGACACCCTTGCAAAATCAGAGCTGGAGAAAGCTTGGGTTTTCCAGAACTGTCTGAACCTTCCTGGGGCTGTCAGGACCTTGCGTTGGGTTCACTGGGCCAACGTGCCCTTGCAAATTGCAGGTTCACTTCCTTAACCCTGCCCGGGAATAGCATAACCTTATTTAATATTTCCCAGCAGCAAGGACCAAAAGCAGCACAGGTTGCTTCTTTGCAAGAGACAGACATCATAGGTAGTATTCCTGGATCATGTAAATTACACATTCCTACCAAATCGGGCTCAATAGTTCGAAATCACATGCTCCAGTGTAAACCAAACAATATCCCCACCAGAATGAGCTGCCCAGGATGTCCTCCTGCATCTCGTAGTGTAAAAGAGCAATGAGTGCCCTGGAAACCCTCAGACTAAACCTCCTCTTCTCCACCATTACCAGTACATAAGGAGGTACATTAAAAATTGCTCCTTTTCTATCACTGTATTGATTCCCTCTTTGACACCAGAATCTACAAGTAAATGTTAGGTGCCTCAGAGTGAGACGGGAATGGTGCCATGCCATTCTGAGCTACGGACTCCATCCCCTTTCCAGTCCCAATGCACTGCACTGTGAAACTGTACCCAACACATGGCATAGCAGAACCTGGTCAGGAACAGCCTTTTTGCAGTCTAGGCCCCATTAAAGACGCCAAAGGAGAAAGCAATTAGTGGCCTTACATGACATTTACTGGTAAACCTCAACAGTGTTCCAAGCAAAGAAGAGTCCAGAGTCTTGCACTTAGTCATGCTGGCCTGACTCACACCTCTATTCCCAGTAACTCAGCTCATTGTTCAAGGCCTAAAACTTTTGCTCAGGAGTCCTATACATTGCACTGCTTGTCACAGCACATTTTGCACATATTACTGTTATGTCTTGAATTACCCGTTCTACCCTTTATCAATGCTATAAATTGTCTTAAGCATGTTATCCACACTCCTGTCTGATGTTATCTCACTGCTGTCTCCAGCTCCTTGTGACGACACAGTCCCTCAATCAGTCTGTTCCACCAAGTACAGTTCTTAGTTTTCCGACATGTGTTACTCAGCTTTGGTGTCCCTTGCTCCAGCTGTTGTCTGAATTAATGTAGGAAATCACAGCCTTTCCTTAGCTTGCTCCAAAACAGTTTCGGCTTGCACATTCCACATTACAACACTCTATAAAACATCAGTATCTAACCCATTGCCCAGTCAAGCGCTTTTGTCCCACCCACTACTCTGGTATGGTCATTACTTGCTAAGATACTGTTGATCCTGATCATGAACTATGAACAATGATCACAAACTATGTGAGCAGGTAGCCTGCTGTCTGAACTGGTCTTTCCTCTTCACCAGACCCCTGGTAAGCTACATTCATACCAAGCCTGACCCTCAGTGACATTCTGTCACCAATAGTTTGCAGATGCCTGACAGCAGCGCAGCATCTTCTTTGCTCCACTGCATCCATAGTGACCCTTAGCTGCTTAAGTTCTTTTTGCTGGCACCCGGTGCGGCATGGCTGGGGGAGTATGACTTCAGGCTGCTGCTCTCTGCTGTTCCTGCTGGTCCAAAGGCAAGAAGCAGCTTGCAATGAAGGGTGTTGGGCAGTAGATGGAAGCAGTAGCCTGAATATGCGCCGCCGGCACCACCTCCAGAGACAAAAGCACCAAATGCCAAGGATGCTACTGCAGAAGGGATTGCTGGGGAAGTGGGACTGGGGGCCACAGGGGCAGTTCATCTGGCTTGAAGTACTGTGCCACAAGCACTGCTGGAGTTTTTCTGAAGGTGGCTTGGCAGATGTCTGGGAAATTCCCTGCCAGTGGAGAATAGTGTTGCTACAATGACTTTTGACTCCTTCCTTAGTTTTCATTCAGTTTTGTGTTACAGTTAACCTGGTCCAGCCTCATATTTTACCTGCTACCCCAATCTTTATGAATGCTGCCTATTCTGGTACATTCATTTTGACTTTGACTCATTGTCTAGCCTGATCCATAGATATTTTCTCAGAAGCCTGAATATCCCACACCCTGGTCACATCAAATGTGACCCACAACCTAGTATCTCTATTTCAAATCCATACCTTCCATCTTAAGCAACTGATTTATGCTATAAACTAGTCTTTAGGTCATAACACACTGCTCCATTCTGATTCCTACTTGTCACTGACTTCCTTGTCTGCTCCACCTTATCAGCCTAACACTTAGCCTGTGTGGTGCCGATGT
This sequence comes from Amazona ochrocephala, assembly GCA_039720435.1. Classification (NCBI taxonomy): domain Eukaryota; kingdom Metazoa; phylum Chordata; class Aves; order Psittaciformes; family Psittacidae; genus Amazona; species Amazona ochrocephala. Next base: position 3,878,032 of record CM077897.1, read on the forward strand.
GAAACAACAGCAGCAGGTAATAAATAGTCAGTGGGCTGTACAAGGCTTGGTAGTCTCCCTGTGACATCCGTGATGTGAGCCCCTGCTAGGCACCACACCTCTCTGGGGGCACATCAGGCTGGCAAATGGGTGCCTCTGTACCTCCCAGAAGAGAGTTTCCATGAATGGAACCGTAAGCACTACTGAAGTGATGTGAAGGTAAGAGGAGGACTTTTTGATGGGTAAACACCTTCTTCCAAGGAGGAATGAATCCACTGGCATTTCAACATCTACAGCAGGCAGGTGAACTACACTGAGCAACACATCCAGGCTTTGGAGGTGCTTGTTGACATGCACTTACAGAAGGAACAGAGAAACAGACGTGGCTGTGGAATGATCCATCTGACCTATTTTAGACCTTTTTCTCTTAATGAAAACAGTAATACCTGGAAATGCCTGTATATAGATATTCCCAAGAAAGGAGACAAGCTGAGTATATTTTATATTAGACTAAACTGACACCTATCGAAACTTCAGCAGATGAATTCCAGCTTCTCAGAATAGTCTTCTGATGGTAAGATAGCTCAGGTACTTACTCTACTTCAAGTCACAGGAAAACATAAGCATTGTGTTTGACTTAGGAGAATCACTGTCACTTGCTTTGATTGCTTCTTTAGATATTGGACAGCTGTGTAAGATGAACTATTTGAAACGCTCAGATCTCACCGTCTTTATAGGTAGAACTGATGCTGGCCAGGACAGGAAGCACTGAATACAGGTACTAAAGTGACACAATGGTTAACAATGTGTTTTGCACTAAGAAGGCAAAATATTGCTCCGATTTGACCTGTGGAATTTCTCATTATAGTTAAAGTTAACAGTAATATGGTTACAGAGTTATATGTGTTTTCACATTATAAATCTTCAGCCATGGTTTATATTACCACTTCTGGAGCTATAAAAAGCTTTAAATGAACAATATCTGGACCCTTTTTTCAATGTCAGTGAATTGCTTCATGAAGATGAATGTCCTTCCACCACTGAAAACCTAGTTTATAGTATGCTTTCCTCAGCTAATTCTGGGAAGGGAGGAAGAGGTGGTTTGTTTCTTTCCTTTTAACATGAAATTAAATATTGCACTAGAGGAACTTTAAAACAAGATGAAAAAGCATTTCTTAGGTTAGATTAGAATAGATGGGAAGGGTTAAAGGGGAGAAATGTGCATTTTCCAGTTTGAAAGGGGATTTTTTTCTTTTCACTTTTGACCTGTAGAAGTTGAGAATTATCTATGAAAATCAGCTCATCAAATTGTTTAAAAAGGTGACTGGATGGAGAAACGGGAAAACAGGGGATGGGAGGGAAGAGCCCCGGAGAAAAACATCCCTCCAAAAATGTAATTCACCTTTCCTGAGAGCTTGAGAATAACATCCATTGCTCTCTGGAAATGCTTGTTTCGTTCAGTGAATGTCTTGAGACTTTCTATGCTGGGAAAATGTAACGGTGACCAAGCGCTTCTCCACAAGCAGCACAGGAATGACTTGGTTGTGCAGAACTAAACCGAACTGCCTAAGTCATGCAGACACATCCTGGATATTCAGGATCTCCTGCAAGTTAAATTGAACTGGGCAACCTGCTCTTACATGGGCATACAGTACCCATAGGTTTCAGTTGGAATCTAGACTACTAATTATGAATCAGATATCAAAACATGATGTTGAAGTTGTTCTTATATCTTCCATATAGTATATGATCTGAATGGAATAACATTCTTCCTTTTATCCCTCTCATGCTTTTCCTTTATTATCATCATTCTTCCTTTCTTCTTTTCCACTTGCCATTATTCTTTTGTTCACTGCAGCTGTTCTCATTATTTCCTTCATTCAAAAAATATTCCATATATTTTCTTTCATTTTCTTTACTTTTCTCTAAGCTTGATGCTGTGCCCTTTGCCATGAAGCAGAAAAACCGCACAGAATTCCAGGAATTCATCCTCCTGGGATTTCCAGCTATGATGGAACTTCAGATGTTGCTCTTTGTGGTATTCCTGGTGGCCTACATGCTGACCATCTTGGAAAATTTACTCATCATTATCTTGATAAAGATGAGCCATCAGCTTCACAAGCCCATGTATTTCTTTCTCTGCAACCTCTCCTTCCTGGAGGTTTGGTTCACCTCAGTCACTGTTCCCAAACTGCTAGCGAATTTCCTTGTTGGAAACAAGAATATATCTTTTGGAGGCTGCATGACCCAGCTTTACTTCTTCAGCTCCTTTATTTGTACTGAGTGCGTCCTCCTTGCTGTCATGGCTTACGACCGTTGTGTGGCCATCTGCAATCCTCTGATGTATCCAGTCATCATGAACCACCGGCTCTGCATACAGCTAGCCGCATGCTCCTGGCTCATTGGTTTCTTGGCCTCCATGCTGAAAGTCTTTTTCATCTCTCAGCTGTCTTTTTGTGGCTCCAGTGTCATCAACCACTTCTTCTGTGACATCAGCCCCTTGCTGAACATGTCATGTGCTGACATGACGATAGCTGAAATAGTAGATTTCATCCTGGCCTTGCTTATCTTGCTGATTCCCCTCTCCATCATGATTGTCTCCTACATATGCATCATCAGCACCATCCTGAATGTCCCCACTCCCCAGGGTAGGAAGAAAGCCTTCTCCACCTGTGTTTCTCACCTTACTGTAGTCATTATCTTCTTTTCAGCCACCCTGTTCATGTATGCCCGGCCCAAGAGAATCCACCCTTTTGACTTAAACAAGCTGGTGTCAGTCGCATACACTATTGTGACTCCCATGCTCAATCCCTTCATTTACTGTCTGAGGAACCAGGAGGTTAAGGAGGCTTTGAAGAAGATCTTCAGACTGTTCTCCATTAAGATATTTCCTTAGAGACAGAGTGTAAGTGTAAGAGTCAGAAGGAAAGGTTTTCAGATTTGGGTTGTATTCAGAACTGTATTATGCTGTGTGTAGTAGCTGACAGCTAAGGTGAGATGCATGTGCTTAACATGCCTCATGTTTTAAGAACCTTGGCTACTCTGCTCGATTTGTGAATGTGATGCTAAAAGGAAGATTCTCTTCTGCAGTCCCTGGATTGTATCTACCTATTCTAAAGGAGAGGTCTCAGGCACTCCACAGGATTTCATATTCTGCAAGAAGCCTGTATTTGGGTCTGAATCAATCCTCATGGAAGAGAGCACAAGAAAGTGGTCACAGTGGGATGGGAGAAGCCCAACTTTTTAAGGAAGGTTGAAATAAATAAATTGATGACTTTATATACTGGTCACTGTAAATGAAATAACTTTTTTCCCCCCATTTTTAGCATATATTCTTTAAATTTTGTTCTTACAAAGTCTGCTGAAGTCACTGTGCATTAGTTGGAATATGAATGAACAACCAACCTCTACTATGTATATGTACCGTACTATGTATATGTACTGTAAATTATATATGAATTTACATTTATTTTCCTTTCTTTTTTCAATAAATAATACTATAGTCAAATATTAACCATGTAGATTTTTTTCTCAATTTTGAATATCATAGAATATATTGAATATTTGTATGTAGAAAGCATTAAACCCCTAATATTCTGATCACATGTGCTGAGATAAGATAAAAAAAACCAACAGCAATGACAACAAATGATGTGAGACATCAGAATATCCTTAGATGGAGGAACAGCTCCTCACAGACAGAGTTGTCAAGTCATCCATCTGGGCTGTCTCTGGAATGCTTGTGTGAAAAAAACACTTGCTTCTGAACTGGTACAGGAGTAGCTAAGGATGCTTCTGCATTATTAATAACTTTACCACCACTTCATTCCAAAGTTGTGATTCCCAATTGTGTTCCCAAGTCACTGCATGTATGCTCGTTCAGGGTTGAGTTGTTTGGGGTTTTTCAAGCTAAATGACTTATACTATTGCCAGGCGAGGGAGAGAAGAAATAATTTGTTTCTTTGATTGGTCCCATTGGAAGAATAAACCAAATGCCCAGGTGAAGTCTTCAGGAAAATGACAGAATACTAAACAGATGCCATGGCACAGGCTCTCAGACCTTCAAGCGATCCGTTCAACATTGGTACAAGGACTCAGACCTGTAAGTGAGATTGAAGTATTTACTAATGTAGTATTTCTTATAATAAGTATTAATAACTCTTTCTTTAGGTCTGCTGAGTAGCACGTTGGCTAATGAAGCTGGTGAGAAGGAACTACGGCAGGAAAGATCACTTCCCTGTCAGCATGTTTTAATGAAATCTTTTCATTGAGAAGCCACACAGCAAATCTCATTTCTCACAGAATATCTAGGTATTTTCATGCAAAGAAAGTGAAGCAGTGTCATTCAACTGAAGATACTTTATATCACTCTTCCCTTCCTTTTCTCTTCCTTTCCCTTCCCTGTCCCTTCCCTTCCTACTCTAATCCTAGTTCTTCCCTAACTCTAACCCTTCTCTTCCCTTTCAAACTCCTCAGCTATGTGAGATAAGTTGGGGAGTTTTCAAATGGGATTTTGGATGAAGTCTGCAATTTCTGGACACATGGTCTATGGAACACAAAAGCTCTATTTAAGCTTATTGTTTTAATGATGTTAAAGCTACAGCTTTAATTAAAATCTGAACTTTGCAAAAGAAGAAGCCATTGATGAGGATTATGTAAATGCTTCTGCTGGTATTGAGAATATTGTATTACTTTACTGGTGACTGATTTCCTGGCAAGTCTGTTCACAAATGCAGAAATCAGTTCATTGTACAAGTTAAAAATCACTAGCTAGAACAGATATTGCCCTCTAGAAGATCAAGGAGAAGTTGGGCATTATGTCACTGAGAGGATTCAGGATTGCTGTCATTTTGTTCTAAATACCTTTGTCTTGGAATACTTCAATGATTATTCAACAAGTATTTACAGCACTAGGAACACTAATATTAACTTGACTGCAGTGTGAAAGGAATGTGAAACAGCTGGGGGGGGAGAGAGAAAGAGGCAAGTCTTCTAATGTATTAAAATCACAAATAGTAAGTCACCAATGTCATTGTCTTTACAGAGGTAGATGGGAGACACGGTGGTGAGCAATCACAGCATGGTCAAAGAATTCATTCTCCTGGGATTTCCCATTTCTCCTCATCTGCAGATTCTCTTCTTTCCAGTATTCCTCATTGCATATATCCTGGTTTTAGCAGAAAATATGATCATCGTCCTGACTGTCTGGACAAACCATAACCTTCACTCCCCCATGTATTTCTTTCTGAGTAATTTGTCCTTTCTGGAGATGTGGTATGTGACAGTCACACTCCCCAAGACAATACTGAGCTTCGTGTCAGTGACAAAGGGAATCTCCTTCATGGATGCATGACGCAGCTGTACTTCTTCCTCAGCCTGGGCAACACTGAGTGTCTCCTCCTGGCTGTCATGGCATACGATCGCTATGTCGCCATTTGCAAGCCTTTCCATTACTCTACTATCATGAGACGCACTGTCTGTGTCTACCTTACTACTGGATCTTGGTTGACTGGTTTCTTAATTTCTGGATGCAAAGTATTTTTTATCTCTCAGCTGACATACTGTGGACCCAACATAATCAACCATTTCTTCTGTGATGTTTCTCCTCTCTTGAACTTAGCCTGCACAGATTCAGAAAGAGCTGCTCTCATGGATTTTGTGGCTGCCTTATTTATTCTCCTGATGCCTCTCTCTGTAGTGATCCTATCTTACACCTACATTATCTTCACTGTCCTTCACATTTCATCTGTACGAGGTCGCCAAAAAGCCTTCTCCACCTGTGCGTCTCACCTTATAGTGGTCATTGTCTTCTATGCAACAAGCATTTTCATCTATGTAAGGCCCAAAACACTTCCAGTTAATGACAGAAACAAAATCATGTCTGCTTTCTATGCTGTTGTTGTTCCTCTCTTTAATCCCATCATTTACTGCTTGAGGAACAAGGAAATGAAGAATTCTCTCCAAAAGATCTTGCTCAGAAAAAGACTTTCCTTGCAGAAACATTAGCAGGCTTAATGACAAAAAGATTGTGTAGTTCAGAAAACCAAACAGAAATAATTGGATCTTATGATTAAATTACTTAACGAAAAACTCTGGTTTGTGCTTCAGAAGAAGTGCCCTGGTTTCTGGCACTGCTGCCTTTCAATTTCCTGCCTCATGTGCTTTGCCATAGGAAGGCTCTGTAAGTGCCGGCATGAGAAGCCCAAGGGTTTCTGGTGCAGAAACACGTGAGCGCAGCAGAAGCCTCACATCAAGGGCTGGTGGCACCCGTGCAGGCAGGGGATGTGCTCCTGGCTCATTCCTGTGGCCTTGCTTGTGGCCAAGGTGTCAGGAAATGGGCACCGCTCTGGTGCTTCTCTTCCGCATGCCCAAGGGCTGCCATGGGAGAGGACATGGCACAGCCTTTCCTCTTGCTCCCCTCACGTGTCTCTGAGGGAAGGCCATTGTCGTGTGCAGATGGGCTTCTGCTGGGAGGGTTGGACCCTTCTGCAACACTCACAGTGCTCTCAGGACTCCCGTGCTGGGCTCATGTGCCTCATCCCCTCTCTGTGCAGTCTCTGTGGGTCCTCAGGGAGCACCAGGAGCATGTCTGGGGCCTGTTCCTTCCCCGCACTACCTGAGCCCTGTTGTGCCACTGCGGTCCCCCCATCTCCTCAGCAGAGGAGATGTGCAGAAACTACTGTGCAGTGACCACAAGTCCCCAGTCCACATCACGCTGTGCTGCTTAATGATGAAGCCATAAATGAAGGAGGGAGGTGGAGACTGTGAAAAAGAGGTGGGATGGGGTGAAGGTATTTTAATTTTGTCTCACACAGAATAAAACAAACTAAACCCAAACCCAAACCCAAACCAACCCCATTGTGCCCCTACTTCATCAAGCCTATGACAATTTCAGAGACTGCAGAGACCGGAACCTGTAATTTGCAGATCAGTTAATTTGAACTGCATCTGTGCAGGGCTCTGGCTTCAGCTCTTTTGCTTATGTATAAGGCTCTAGAATCATTTGAGACAACAGAGCCATAAACCTTCAAGTACAGAGATTCAGCCTTTCTCTGGATCTGATCTTGCTGAAGGCTGCATTTCCCTCTGCATAAAAAAGCTTCTACAGATGCACCCCGCTAAGTTACGGTTTGTGGGGTTTGCCATACGTTAGACTCTGTCACAACTGAGAGGTTCTCCTTGTCTCCTTGTAACTCCCCTTCTGGTTGTTACAGGCTGATACAAGATCACCTCTTAATCTTCTTCTCACCAGACAAAACAAGAGCAGCACTACTCTTAGTATCCATACTCCACACCACTGTTGGCCTCCACTGGGCTCTCTCCCTTTTCTCTCAGCCCAACCCAAGTTATGGTGAATGGCTGTCACATCCTCTGCTCCAGGGCTTTGGGATTGTGACTGTTTGGTGGTTGCTTTTTCCCTCTGCCGTTAGATACCAGTTAACATGAGCTGGGTTCAGTGTCTCAGACAAAACCTTACACATATGCAGAGTTTCTTACTTCTACTCTGTATGGAATCACAGAGGAAATAAGAAGATCCTCCCTCTTTCTGTGATTGCTTCCACTGGGATTTCCTAGATCAAACCTATTGAGACACTGAATATAAATAATGTGGCCGATTTATCTGTGTTGGGATAAAAACTGACACAACAGTCTGCACTTCGTCTGTTCCCTATTGATCATATTCTCCAGGATCAACTAAGGCAGTGGATTCCACTCTGAATTGCCACTACAGAAGGTTGAGACCAGTTTTGTTTTTATAAGCATAGGCTAAGGCATTCTTAACTTGGAAGGAATAATCTGAGTTAGCTACAGACAAACCTGACCCAGAGCTATAAGGAGTTTATGCTTATGCTGTATGTGGGATGCTGTGTGTATGTTTGTCTCTCCCTAAGCTTTATGTAGCTATAAGTCTCTTCAGAGCTAGCCATAGATATCTCTAATGGCATTCTTCAGATGTGTTTGCCTTCTTGTTATATGAAATTGTATATATCCTTGTGGAACTTCCCAGTTCCCTCCCAGTTCACGGGATATATATGGTATAACTTTGGAAACGTATAGGTGTAGAAACAAAAACATTGTCAATGTAGATGTCTGTCTAAAAGCTCATAACCTAACTTCTCTTCACACCGGATGGACAATATGATAGCATGATTCATGTGACTTCTTTTAGCCTTGTGTCTTAGCTGAGATAGGACTGGGAGTTTCTATTGATTTCCATGAACTATGAAGTTAAAAGCATGCTGACGGCTTTACTGTGAACACTGCTGGATTGAGTACATGAATTTCACACAATTCCTTTATAGAAACTCAGCAAGAAAGTGTCCGAATTTTTACAGTGTCTTAAGTGTGATGTAACATATCGATATGAGTGTAAGCCTGTCTGGTTAGCTTTCATTAATTCAATTTATTACAGGTCAATAAGGCTCATCTTCCCCCTACAGAATGGGTGGGAAAAATGAAACCAGTGTCAGATATTTCATTCTCCTGGGTTTTCCTACCTCTCCTGAACTGCAGCTACTCCTCTTCTTTGCTTTACTTCTGGTTTATTTATTAACTGTGTTGGAAAACTTCCTCACTATTCTCATCATCCGAACTAACCCCAGCCTGCAAAACCCCATGTATTTCTTCCTAGGAAACCTGTCTTTCTTAGAGATCTGGTATGTTTCTGTCATTGAACCAAAGATGCTTGTAGACTTCCTCTCACAAGACAAACACATCTCCTTCCAGGGGTGCATGACACAGTTGTATTTCTTTGTGACTTTCATTTGTACTGAGTATATTCTGTTAGCTGTTATGGCCTACGACCGCTTCCTGGCTATATGCAAACCTCTCCAATATTCACTCATCATGACTCACCAGTTCTGTACTCAGCTGGCAGCTGGCTGTTGGATGTGTGGTTTCATCACTGCTTCCATTAAGCTGAGCTTTATTGCCCGGCTCTCATTCTATGACGTAGAGAAAATCAATCACTATTTCTGTGACATTTCACCCCTACTGAACATCTCCTACAGTGACTCCTCTTTGCCTGAGCTAGTAGACTTCGTCTTGGCTCTGATGGTCATCATGGTGCCCCTGTGTACTGTGGTCATCTCCTATATTTGCATCATGTTCACCGTGTTGAAGATCCCTTCTTCTCATGGGAGGCAAAAGGCCTTTTCCACCTGCAGTTCCCACTTGACTGTAGTGATACTGTTCTACTCCACCACTCTTTTCACTTATGCCCACCCTAAGCTCATGTACACCTACAGTGCTAACAAGTTGGTATCAATCCTGTACACAGTAGTTGTGCCACTTCTGAATCCCCTTATATATTGTCTTAGAAATAAAGAAGTCGTGTTTGTCCTGAGGAAGACCTTTACTTGCACAAGACACACCTAAGAAATCAACCAAAGACTTCTGGAGAAGGTGCTTTGCTCACAAAGATCAACTGGCAGTGCTGATGAACCAAAGTCAGGAGGCCCATGATGAAGTGAACTCTCCTATTCATGCAACCAGGGACCATATTTCTTGAACTAGACCTTGGTAAATCTGAGTTTGATCTATGTATATACTACAATTGGTTGTTTTGTGTTTGACCTATGTATACACTACAATCGGTTGTTTTGCGTTTGACCTATATATATACTCAGTCGGTTGTTTTGCTTCCTTGTTTTTCCCCTAGAATTCTACGCTGCCTACCTTTCTTTAAAGTCTTCAGCTGAATGACTGTTCCAGTTTTAAAGAGAAGGTTTGGCAATGACAGAAACTGAACCCCAGATTTTGTTTACCCTAGATATATTATTAGGTGCAGAAAACTTTGGGTGGGATTGTAAAAGGCATGCAAAATGCTGATATCCACATCTGATTCATTTACTTTGAGATTCTGGTATTGTCTCTGGAAAGAATTATGCAGTGGAAAAGGATGAATAAACTTTCTTAGATACCTGATTTAGGATTAAATGAAACAACCTCAGGAGACAATTCTTCTAATGTAGCAATAGAGGGAATATAGCATGAGTAGCTCGTGCTGTGGCATAGAAACAGTGTCACTTGGACTCAGTCCCTGGTACCCTGAATAGGTTTATTGTACCCAGGGCACACCAAATAATTCACTCCAAGAAGAAATGCAGACACAGCTGACAGGATAGATCACTTCACTGTTTCCTTCAGTCTGCATGAGCCCTGGATCCAGCAGCATGACAGCAGGAGTCATGCCGTTAAAGTCTGACCCACAGACTGCAGTCCAAGGCTTCCCATTGAGTGTGAAGGAGTCTAGAGACACAGCTGATGTATCTGAGTTAAATACTGATCATCCATGAGAAAATCTGACAAAAGGTGCCTCTACTCCATGCTCTGCATATCACAGTGATCCAAAGTGTTTCATATTCTGTAACAAATATTAAATATCTGTCAGCTGAATGCATGCGACCATGTTAAACCTGGGTTTGAGTTTATAATTGAGCCCTTCATTTCTGATGTGGACTAGCACACCAGCATACTCTGCTCTGTACTAGCAGACTGCCTCTTCAGACTCTGCAGGTAATGAAACAACAGCCTTTTCAGAGAGGAAACCTTCAGACCCATGTGGAAGAACTCGTTCTGTGCATCCTGTTGCCATGGATACATCACATCCAAATAAGATTTTTGAGGACTTGATCACAGTTTCAAGGAGAGGTGTCAAGAACAGCTTGAAGTGGCCCATACTAGGAAGCTATCAACACAAGCGTGAAGTGCTGGCTGTGTTCCAAGTGTTGATAGAAAATGTGCTACGACAATGGGTAATTTATGCAATATGAATCTACAATACACTGTGGACAGTTCCATGAGAAAGGAGGCAAAGAAAAATAAACCCAGTAGCTCTTTAGTTTTGCATTTGAGAGCAGGAGCCCCAGAAAGATTTAGATACATCAGCATGGATTCCCCCCAAAACACATCAAAATTAGACATCTCAGTCTAACGTCTAATGAGACATCTAAGCACCTACCCTAGGCATTTTTACTATTCAAGGACACATATTATCATCCCCAGGAGATATCTTTTCTATACAGCTTGAACATTTGCCTTTAACATATAGATGGCATGAATCATTCTCCAACAGCACCTATTTCTCCCATGAAAGATAGCTTAGATCAGACTGGCACATTACTGTGGTTTAACTGCAGCTGGCAGCTAAGCCCTAAACACTCCCTTCCTCACTCCCCACTCAGTGGCATGGGTGAGAGAATCAGAAGGATATAAGTGATAAACCTTGTGGGTTGGGATAAAGACAGTTTAATAGGTAAAGCAAAGGCTGTGTGCATAAGCAAAGCAAAATAAAGAATCCATTCACTACTTCCCACCAGTAGGCAGTTGTCCAACCATTGCCAGGAAAGCAGGCCTTACTTGGGAAGACAAATGTTGTCATTTCAAGTGTCCCCCCCCTTCCTTCTTCTTTCCTCTAGCTTTTTTTGCTGAGCATCCACCCATATGGCATAGAATATCCCCTTGGTCAATCAGGAGCAGCTGCCCTAGCTGTGTCCCCTCACAGCTTCTTGCCCACCTCCAGCTTACTCACTGACATTGTACAAGCACTCTTCAGCAGTAGCTAAACCATTAGCTAAACATTCCCATGTTATCAACACTGTTTTCAGCACAGATCTGAAATACAGCCCCATGCAAGCTACTATGAAGAAATTTAACTCTATCTCAGCCAAAATCAGTAGAGTGTCAAGCCCACTGCATCCTTACTACAATATATTGAAGTACACCAACAAAAACATAAGCTATTTATTTCCTTATTTCAGTTTTCCATCTATAAAGTGGAAACCATAGCATTTCAGTACTCCTTAGTGAGCTTTCCATTGGAATATTAAATTTTGTAAGGTGTGTAGCTCATCTAATACAGTGGTGTTCAAGGCCAGGCTGGACAGAGCCTTGGGTGGCGTGGTTTAGTGGGAGGTGTCCCTGCCCACGGCAGGGGGATTGGAACTAGATGATCTTAAGGTCCTTTCCAACCCTAACTATTCTATGATTCTATGATGTGGCCACACACATTGATTGGTTTTAGAGCATTGATCTGAAGGTGATTGCTTTGAAATGATGTTCAGAAAATCCTTCAAATACACTGTGAAGAGGATCACCATCCAGATGTTATGTTTTTTTATATCCACTAATAATGATGTAGTTAGATAATCTGAAACAAATAATCAATTACCTATTCAACATAGGTACTGAAGTGTTCTTAGGGAAGTAGAGAACATAGACAAGTATCAGACAAACACAAACCTTCTGAGAATGCAAGTACTCTCTTGCATCTAAAGGTTTATTTCTGGAAGCTTTCCTAATGAAGACTTCTAAATTGAAGGTTAGGTGCCTTTAGAGTATTGTAAATAAATCACCTCCCAGAAGTAATGTACATAAGACCAGGAGTGCCATCTTTGCTCTTGAGAACCTTACCATCCCCCTTCATCTTATCATCTGCCTCTGGGAGCTGATGGGAATGTACACAAAAGTCAAATAGTGGGACCGGAGAAGGCATTGATCTATCAGGAGTCACAAAATTTGAGCATCTTTTCTATCAAGAAGAGAAGCAACTACTTCATGTAGATTTATTTAAAACCACCACCCAAAACAAAGATCATTTCATATAGCCTACTATAACTGTGATGCTTCTGTGCTGAAAGAAGAATGCCCTCGCACACTTCCTGTTTGATCAACAGAGAGATAATACAATCCGGAGACGTCTTCAGATCTCAGGTGAATCAAAAATCTCATTGACGTGCCCCTTTCACTGGCTATAACAGCATCTCCAGCAGCTTCATTCTTAGTTGTGGTTTCTGTCGGCTGGTTTAAAAAAGCCGTTTATGGTAATAGTAATTAGGTAATGCTGTAGCGATTAGCAACTAGTAATTAGTGATTAGTAATGCTGTAGTAATGTGTTAAAAATCAATTCATTGGCTAAAAAAGATGAGGTACATGAGGGTGATTGTAATGTATCTAATGGAAATCACAACAAAGCAAACAAAATACCAGCAACTGGGTGGGGATTCATGCCACTCAGCTTTATACATCTATGTACATCTTCATAAATATATAGTTAGATGTGACTGAGCTGGACTTCCCTTTAGGTCAATGGAGAGAAACAGAAAACCCTAGAACAGGATACATAACTTCTATGGCAAATACTCTCAAGTGGGAGTGTTTTGTTCTAGCCACTGAATTTAAAGGTAGTCTAAATTATTAGTTATAATGTAGGCATCAACCCAGTGTATACATTCAAGAGTGGGTGAGATGACACCCGACTTGTGAAAGCAAAATGACTAAATACAATTGAAAAGGATTTGTTTGAAATATTCTGTCAATGAATATTGTTTTGAACATCCTGTGTGAAGCAAAATAGAGAAAACTTATTAAGAAAGTTCAACATTTGAACTTTTTCTTCCAAGTGCTTTTAAAACCTCAGTGTCTCACCTAAAGAAGTGTTGTCTTTTCTATAGCAATAGCTTTATTCTTACAATTATCCACCCTTTTTTCATGCATTTCTTGGCTCATATATTTTTCAAATTGTTTTACATCAACTGAGAAAGCATTTTCATTTGTTCTCGTGTTGAGGGGAGAGCGTCTTTCTTGGGTTAGCTACAATCTTAGGGTGTGATTTTTCTGCCTAGTTACATCTGAAATAGTTGTTCAGACTAACTTGAGAATGAAATGTCTGTTTCTTGGTTGCTTGTAATGTAGACCTTTAAAATAGGTTGGATGAGGTGCATGCAAATGGAAGGTGCTTCTTTCCACTGAAGAGAATATAACAGGATAACTGGTTCATCTGTAAATGAATATATCAGAAAAATCTTCAGATGAGACACATGAATCCATTTTCCATTGTTTTCCATCTTTATTTTTCATATTTCTCATGTTTCAGGTATCTTATTACTTATCTTATCCTTCTAATTGCTTCTGCAGGCAGAGTATCTGAAATGCACTGCGGCTTAATTTCTTATTTGAGCATTATCTGAAAGGAAACATGGAAAATCACACCAAGGCAACTGAGTTCATTTTGACTGGGTTCAAGTCTTACCCAGGATCACAACTCCTCCTCTCTATTCTCTTCTCAGCAATGTATGTGGTCACTGTGATAGGAAATGCCTGCATGGCCCTCATCATTAGAATGGACCCCAAGCTGCACACTCCCATGTACTTTTTCCTAGAGAACCTGTCCATCTTGGACATCTGCTATTCTTCTGTCATCACTCCCAAAGCAGCACTGACATTCTCACTGGGCAGAAGAACAATTTCCTACAATGGCTGTGCATCTCAAATGTTCTTCTTCTCTCTCTTTGGTACAACAGAAGCCTTCTTCCTTGCTGTGATGGCTTACGACCGCTTCAGCGCCATCTGTAATCCACTGCTGTACCAAGTCATCATGAATAAAAGACTTTGTATTTTCATGGTAGGGGGCTCTTATCTATCAGGCTGCATCAATTGCACAATCCAGACAGGCTTTACATTCAACCTGTCCTTTTGTGGGCCCAAAGAAATAAACCACTTCTTCTGTGATGTTCCTGCAGTGATGCATGTCTCCTGCTCAGACACACTTGTCAATGAAATAGTCATGCTGGCTGTATGTGGATCAATTATTGTGGGCACTGCCTTGGTGGTTTTTATCTCCTATGGCTATATAATCATCACTATTGTCCGAATGCCTTCAGCTGAGAGCAGGCACAAGGCCTTCTCCACTTGCTCTTCTCACATGCTGGCTGTCACCTTGTTCTTTGGGGCTGTTTTCTTCATGTATGCTCAGCCTGGGGCCACATCTTCACCTGACAAAAGCAACGCTATCTCTATACTCTATACTATTGTTGTTCCCATGATAAACCCTTTCATCTACACCCTCCGAAACCAGGAGGTAAAAGGGTCTCTGAAAAGACTGTTAAAAAGGAAAGGTTTTCTTTAGTATCTTTACTAAAGGTATCAATGACCATAGTGTCCAATTCACTACAGACAGATAGATGTTTAGAATGTAAAACAAGGGACATCAGGGCTTGCTTTCAACAGTCTCTTGTGATTACAGAACATTGGTGCAATGGATGAATGCAGGGGTAGAAGAGAAATCTAGAGAATTAGATCACATGAGGTCAGGATTCATGCAATCAGATGTAGACATTTGCAATCCATCTGAGCTGTAATATAGAATCCTTTTATAACTATTCAAAAGGCACGAGCATTTTAAAGAAGTCATTAATCCAACTGTGTATTAGGACGCAAAACTCCAACTCTGGCAGTGCCTTATTCTATGCATTGGAACACAGCCAGCTGAGGTGGAGATATTCTCACCGCAAACATACAAAGACAAATTAGAGTGAACTGAATGATTTCTTTGCCTGGGACTCCTCAGGTTTAAACAAATTTTTTTCCTCAATTTTGCTTTTAATCACTCCTCTTAGATATGAGTGGAACCACTGAAATCCAGGTTCCAACCATCAAGCATTGATGGGCAATTGAAATCTCGTGTCTGAAGTGCTCTGTTCTGGGTCCATGCGTTTGTGTGCATTGCGTGAGTGTTTTCAGCAGGATGGATGCTATTTCTCTGTGATAAATAAGCTGATAGCATAACACCCTGACATAGTTGGAAGAGAATATGTGTAAGTTCAGCTTAACAGCTGTTTGCAGTGGTAAAAACGTGCATTTCAAAAATACCAACTTAAACTTCTGTATCACCTGCCTGAACCATGACTTCCAGAGTTATGTGAGCACCATCCTACTAGAGGCCTACCCAGTTCTCATTATATTACAGCATAAGTTAAATGCCAGGGCTGACTAGAAATCAGAAATTACCTTTCAGAGAAGTTTTTCCTACTTGAAAGAAATAATCTCACTTTAAAATAAAGCAAGCACTATCCATAGTTGCCTCTTTCTCTCTTATCTATACCATAAGCTCAAATGCAGATGCCTATATTCCCATTCCTACAAAGCCATCCTAAACTAGTGGAGAAAATACCAGAGGAATATCCCTCTGTGTTGACCATAAGCATTTCACTGACCATGTACCATAGGTATTTCTATGAGGTTTTTCTACTGGCTGCTATTGCAACTTCAGTGCCCACTAGTCTTCCAAAGGATCTAAACTAGTATGTAAAGACGCTGGGATGGAATGCAGCTTCAATGTAAGACATCTATGCTCATGGTTCAGTGGAGGTCTCTATACCTGAAGGCTAATATTTTCTAGCAAGCTATTTGGTTTATCCTGCTACAGGCAAGTCTCAGCCAGGAGTAACTACCACTACATTTGGTAGCTAAACCCCAGTGTTACACACTTGACCTAGGCACCAGAAATGCCTCTGACGTTGTTTAATTTAATAATACAGATAGAGTTTGCACACACAAATCATAAATGATACTTCAGCGAAAAGGATGAGATCGCATTTTCGGCTATCTCATTTTTCTCTGATTCTCTGCCAAATACTAAGCTGTTGGTCTAAACTGAACAATGTTTGATATTACCTGATCCATTACAAATCCTAGCGCTGCGAAGGGGAAGAACAGAGGTCCTGCCACACGCAGGTACCACCCTCTGCTCCTCAAAGGACTCAAGGAGCTGACAACACAGGCAGCTTTGTGTGAAGCAAAGGCTCCCCCAGCTGCCTGCAGAGGGACAGTGTTTGTCTCTCAGCGCGTTCCGTCCCCTCTCAGCAGAGACATCGAAACCGCAGCGCCAGAATTAACATCCTTGAGACACCGCCTTCCCCTGCTACCCTGCGCTCTGGCGCTGGAGGGGTTAATGCGGTAGGGCGCGCTGGCCCTTTAAGCGCCGAAGCGCATGCGCGGTTGGTGCACCGGCGCTCTGCGCAGCCATGCGGGTGGTGGTGGGTGAGTGCGGGGTCTGCTGCGGCCGCGCCGGAGGGCGCCCGATGCGCGGACCGGGCCGCGAGGGGCTCTGTGAGCGGGCGGGCCTGGGCTGAAGGCGCTGCGGGCAGAGGTTGGAGCAGCCCGGAGTGCGGACGTGGTGCCCGGACACGGGGAGTGGAGCTTTCGGAGCTCTGGGTTAGGGTTAGCAGTGTGTCCTGCGTGTGGGGACGCCTGTGCAGGCGTTGGGCGCAGGTCTGTGACCCCCTGTCTGTCTCCTAGGTGGTGGGACTGGCTTTGTGGGCACAGCCCTGACCCAGCTGCTGCGGAGCCGTGGCCATGAAGTGACCCACGTCTCTCGACGGGCGGGCAAGGATCGGATCAGCTGGGTATGGGAGGGGAGCGGTCACAGGAGGGAGGATGTGCCAGGGCTGAGGAACCGGCCTGCTTACCCCGGCCTGCTGTGGAGTACAGGGAATCTGCCGTGGGGATTCTGCGTCCTGTGGATGTACTCCTGGCCGCTCCATGGCTTATAGTCACTGAGATGGGTTCTGCTGGAGCTCTAGGGAGCAAAACCATCTCCATTCATGCTTGTGCTCCAGGCAGTGTCATGAGGGAACTGGTTGGAGTTCTTAGGAGCCTGCAGTGCTTGGTTGATGGGAAGGCCTGAGCAGAGGGGAGGCTGAGTGTGTGATGTCCCTGTTATCCCTGCCTAGGAGCAGCTGTCCCAGTCTGGATTGCCCCAGTGCGACGCTGTGGTGAACTTGGCTGGTGAAAATGTCCTCAACCCTTTCCGCAGGTAACTTGGTCTCCCATGGCGCTGTTCCAAAGTGAAGGCAAGAGAGGCCAGTGCTGACAGAGACGTGGAAGGGATCTGGGGAGGAAACAGTGTGTCCAGGAAGCACTTGGGTTACCTACGCAATTGACATCTGGGTTCTCGAGTATCCAGAACGTTTCTGTGGGCCTGTTAAGTTCTGGGAGACCTTTGGAAGACATGCTGGAGGCTTGGCAAAGTAGTTCTACCTATCCAGAATCACACCGCATGCCTGCATTTAGATAACGTAAAGTTTGAACCAGAGGTTTACTTCTGTGATGATGGGCTTGGAAATGCCATCACCAGGCCCTTGGGAAGAATTCACATCACCCAACTTCGGTGTCCAGCTTCTCTGCTACCTTTAGCCTAAGGCAGTCCAAAATCTGTGGCCTTTAGTGGGGAGTGAGGAGCCACCATCCCCCACAGTCCCCATGTACTTAGATAATAAGGCCCTGTGTCCTCCCCCTGCTTTGGAGCATGGGAGAGTTCTTGTGACCTCTCCTGTGCTTGTCAATGGGGGTCTGGTGGGAGCCTGTTGGTACTGTTTCCTGGGATGCCCTTGTGGGGATTATAATCAGTGGCTCTCCCTTTTCCAGATGGGGCGATGCCTTCTGCGGCGAGGTCATCAGAAGCCGGGTTGAGACCACCAAGACCTTGGCCAAAGCCATTGCTGATGCTGAGCAGCCACCCCATGCTTGGGTCGTCGTCACCGGCGTAGGTATTGGTTGGGCCCAGCTGAGGCTTGACTCATGCTGACCTGAAGAGGCAAACCTCGAGACAGAAACACACTTCTGAGGGGACACGGGTCTTGCCTTGAAATGCTGGCTTCATTGCCAGCACATGCCATTGTGTTTTAGGAAGCCTTGATCAGCTTTTTCCTACTGCTGGATAGGAATTTGTGTCCCTGTGCTTCCTTTTGCTGTTATCTAAGCAGGGCCTCAGCTGAATCCCCCTGTATATCTCTTTGCATTTCTGCTTGCTACAGTCTTTAAAGCTGCCACAGGGATGCCCAGTTTTTAGATGCACCTTTCTGGTTCAGGTAGATCAGTGTGTTGCTTGCTGGTATATTTGGTTCTTAGGGCTGCCAGCACAACCTGGGTATTGGTGCATCCCTCTGAACTTATAGAGCGCATTGGTACTTCAGAAACTGTCTCTGCCGTCAGAGGGACCCTGTGCTGTTCACATGGGATGTCTGTGATGGAGTGATCAAGTTCTGGGCTCTTGGGGGCAGGGAGGACATTGGGGAAGAGGGTGGTGGCTGATTCAGTCCTGACCCCCTTACTGCTCTTACACCCACAGGCTATTACCGCCCTAGCCCCACAGCAGAATATACTGAGGACAGTCCTGGGGGGGATTTTGACTTCTTTTCACGCCTGGTGAGCTCCTGGGAGGCTGCAGCTCTCATCCCTGGGAGCCCAACTCGTGGTGTTGTGGTGAGATCTGGTGAGATGGGGCATCATGCCTGTTCAGGGTGGCTCTGCTTTGGTGCTGGGGGAAGAGGAGGGGGAAGGTCTTGTGCCTCACCTTGTTGGGTGCTGTTCCAGTCCAGCCCTCTAAGCACTATGTTGTTTGCAGGTTGGGGGGTGAAGGGGGTTTTGAACCTTGGGAGGCTCGGGGGGGGAGTTGTGGTCTCACTCTGTTCTTTTCACAGGGGTAGTGCTGGGCCAGGGTGGTGGTGCAATCTCTCAAATGATCTGGCCTTTCCGCCTTGGACTAGGAGGCCCAGTGGGCTCTGGGCTCCAGCCCTTCCCATGGATCCACATTCGGGACCTGGCTGGGATTGTGTGTCATGCCCTGGAGACTGAGGGCCTGCGAGGTGTCTTCAACGGCGTGTCTCCATCCTCCCCTGCCACCTCCAATGGCACCTTTGCTCGGGAGCTTGCTGCTGCCCTGGGGCGCCCGGCGCTGCTGCCCATGCCCGCTTGGGCTGTGCGGGCTATCTTTGGTGCAGAGCGGGCTGTGATGCTGCTGGAGGGCCAGAAAGTGGTGCCAAAACACACCCTGGAAAGTGGCTACAGCTTCATCTTCCCAGACCTGCCAGGAGCGCTGAAGGACATCGTGTCTTGAGGACTCCTTGGTTGGGCCCTGTTTCTGTGAGCAGCCTGGCTCATGTGCCTTCCCCTGGGTGAAAGAGGCAAGCCCTGCCCCGTGTTGACACTTCCCTACTGTCATACAAAGATGAGCAATCTGTTCCCCTTCTGTCTCCCTTTGTGCATCCCCAGTTTAGGAGTCATCCCTCTTACTGTCATATGCAGTCTCCACATGACCTGCTTTTGGGCAGGGGAATGAGCCCCTCTAAGGGTTGTGACTGCTGAATCTGCCATCTTCCCTTTTCCACTCGTGCTGATCCATTACTAACTGGCACTTAGTCCTTGCAGCACAAATACATGGGATAGAATGAGGTTACAGAGAGGGCGTTATGAAAAGATTTTATAAGAAGAGAGGACAGGCTGTGGTGATAAATGACCTGCTTAGTGGAGGAGGGAAAGGCTGTGGATGTTGTCTACCTGGTCTTCAGTCCATGACCCAACTGTGTAGCCCCTTCTCTCCTAAATGGAGAGAAGTGGTGTCTCCAGCTACTGTCCACCTCTGGTCCCTCCAGTAACCAATGCTTGCAGTTGTCATACAGCTGGTATAGAGGTCACTTCACTTACTCAGCTGCTTGGATAGTTGCTTACACATTTACACAGCCTTGCTCAGTGTGCTGGCACCATGGACACACAGGCCTTGTGTCTCCAGTTACTGCACTCAGGCTCCCACACACATGCATGCACACAGAATAGAATGCTCACCCAGGAAGATAGTTAGCAATGAAGTTTAATAAGAAGACAGAAGAGACTGCACTGAGCAGGCAAAGTGCAGGGCCAGACAACTGCATCAACCAGCATGTGCTTCCTCCCCTAAATATCCTATAATAAATCTTGTACAATCCTGAGATGCTTTTCACCTTCATTCCATAATGTGTCTAGGCCGTAATGCCCATAGGCAGTAACTCTGCCTCAGATGACACTGATTGATCAGGGTGGGGGTCACCCTAACAGCATGGGGCTGACTGCTCTCCTGCTACTGCCCTAGGAAGAGCTGATTTAGGGTGTCCTTTCTCTGGTTAAGTTAGTGTAGTTTCTCTACCTGTTGCTGAGCCTCTGCGCTCACCTCTGTGTGTGGAGACCAGCTTTTTATTGTATAACCAAAGAGATGCACTTTCCAAAGGAGCAGAGGAGGGCCTGAACCTGGCAGGGCCGTTGAGCGTTTTGACTAATCACTTCTCTGAAGGATTTACTGGTAAGGCAGTCCTGTAGCAATGACAACTCCCATTTCAGAGGACAGCTGAGTACAAGGTCCAAGGGAGTCGCTCTGTAGATAGGAAAGGTATTATTTCCATTTTCTAATCCTGACAAGGGGAGAAGTGACTACAGTGCCATGAGTGCTCCATCCACTTACTGAGCTTGGAACTGCTGAAGCTTCTCTGGGATGCAGAGGAAGGTGAAGAGGAAAGCTGGGAGTTTTGTGTGTATACACTTTGACAGGGACACCTACACCATGACATGAGGGGCAGTTTGGTGACAGGTCACAAGCTGGAAAAGGGGCTGTTCACCACAACCCTCTGGGTGGTCAGCCAGACCCAACCCAACTCACACACCACTTGCCTAGACCATAAGGTGTTGATTTCTTTAGGAGGAGGCTGTGGGAAGCTATTGAACCCTGGTAGACAATGTCCATTGCCCACCCTGCATCAACTGAGCCGGTTGCTCTGTTGTAGAAGGTGATCAGGTTTGTCAAGCACAATTTGCCCCTGGTGAATCTGTGCTGGGTTTTCCCAGCCACATGCTTGGTTTGACTTGTGATAGCCTCCAGGAGGATTTGCTCCATCACCTTTGCTCCACCCTCATCCAGGAGGATTCGCTCCATCATCATCTGATGTAAGACTGATGGGCCTATAATTTCCTGGATCCTCCTTCGAGTCCTTCTTGGGGTGATGGGGGTGATATTAACCACCTTCTAGTCTTTTTAATGTTCCTTTATCTCCATGACTTCCAAGATGATGGAGTGTGCCCTCTGTTGTTGCTGGTAGTGTCTGATGGGACAGCCCTACAGCAGCTATGAAAAAGGTTTATTCTAAATGCATTCATTATTTTGGATGTCTCTTCTTGGAGCACAGTCTGAAACATCTTTAGAAAAGACATGGATTTAAAAGCTTCAAGCATTGGAAATGTCAAAGTGATTCAGTGTTATTCTGTTAAAGTATTGTATTAATATATATATTGTATATAGAGTATTGTACTAGAGTAATTAAGCTTTTTGTAAAGAGAGGTTTCTTCCAGTCTTGTCTTTACAAGGAATAAAACAAGAGAAAATCAATTCTCTGGCTCTTCTCACCGATTTCAAAGTGGATCAGCTCCCGAAAGCAAAGTCATTAAAAGCTTAAATGAAGTTTCCTTAACTCTGGTTCTCCTGTGTTTTAATTATGAAGTTCCAATAATCCACAGGCAAGTTAAGTTCCCTGGAGGGGGTGAAACAAACACTACATTGAAGATGTAAAACACCACTTAGCCAGTAAGTAGCTGTTGTAAAGTTTCTGAAGCGAGGCAGTGAATTTACCCTGTGATGGCTCCCACTGCCTGTCCCTTGAGCAAGCAAACTAAAGAAAGAAGAATATTATACTGAAAAATTTCCTCCCCCCCCCCCCCTTTACTGCCTTTACTGTCAGTTCACCAAATTCACTGAAATCTGTGCTATTTTCTGACAGAGGCAGCCTGCAAAGATCAGCACAACCGTATCGATAGGGAAGGTTTCTTTTGCTTGATCTCAATATGGAAACTGTGGTTTTAATGTTGCAGAATTAGGCCCAGGCTAATGGTACTGGGATACAATTAAGGCTGAATGACATAGATAAGGAATTCCTGGTTTCAAAAAAGACAAGTCACTCAGCATTAGATATGGTAACAGGAACAATGGTGGTGAAAAGCCAGCGGGATCCTTCTGCTCCTAGAAACAACCTGATTTAGTGTTAGCGTGATGTAACTTGCTCTGGGCTCTACAGGCTCTATAGATGGGAGCTGCACTTAATGTAAAGGGATCCAAGTTTCCTCTGACAGTTCTCCAGAAAGAATTTCTCTTCTGCAATGGTCTTTGCTGGAAGTTCAGATGTTTCAATAATGATAAGTTACAAGAGTTACGAAGCAAAAGGAGGACCATTTAGCAAGGAGTTAAGCTATTCCCTTTCTTAGAACAGAACCCTCAAAACAAGTCTCCTGATGGCTTTTTTCATTTCAGTATTTCTCAGGGTGTAGACCATGGGATTCAGCACTGGAACAAGCACAGTGAAGAAGATGGAGACCACTTTGTCCAGTGCAAATGTCTTGAAGGGCCGAGCATAGACGAATATTCCTGGAATGAATGTTATGCTTATTGCCATTATCTGCGCTATGCAGGTAGACAAAGCTTTGTGCTTTCCTTTGGTGAATTGCCTCCTTATCTTGACCAAAATGACAGTGTATGAAATAAGCAGCAAGACAAAAATTACTATGAGGAGCAGTCCACCATTTGAGGCCATCAGCAGCTCTGTCAGGTAGGTGTCAACGCAGGCCACCTTCAGTACTTGTGGGACATCACAGTGGAAATTGTCCAGGGTGTTAGGACCACAATAAGGTAAAGGGAGAAGCAGAGTAATCTGTGTTGCAGAGTGAATGAATCCTCCTGCCCATGACCCTACCACTAGACCTACACACACTGCACGGTTCATTACAGTCAGGTACTGAAGGGGCTTAAAAATAGCCATGTAGCGATCAGCTGCCATCACTGCAAGAAGAAAGATATGAGCACCACCAATGAAGTGGAACAAAAACATGTGAATCATGCACTTGTTGAGTGGAACAGATTTGGGCTGGGAGAGCAGACTTGACAACAGAATGGGAGTAGTGACTGATGATTCAGCAATATCTGTGAACGCTAAGTTGGCCAGGAAGAAGTACATCGGTGTGTGCAGGTGGTAGTCAGTGATAACAATGGTGAGGATGGTGATGTTTCCCAAGCAGGTCATCAGATAGACAAGGAAGAAGACTGTGAAGAGGAACTGCTGAATCGTAAGACTGTTCTTGAAGCCCAGGAGAACAAATTCCGTTACAGGACTGGTTACGTTCTGCATCTCCAGTTGTTACCACCTGAGCGTGCCTGTGAGAGGAATTTAGAAGGGAGAGTGAAGTTAGCTTTCAACACCAAAAGGGGTCATCTTTGCGCTCCCCTGGCTCAGAAATCCCCATCCTAGAATCCTCTGTATATCCCCGCACTAAACAGTGCAAATTCTGTTCAGTGAAGGTAGTGCCAGTGTTGGGAACTGTTTTCTTTCATCTTCAGCTTGGCTTCCCTGCATTTGTACTCTTAAAATCCAGTGTAACTTTACAGTCAGTTGCTATCTCATTAACAGACTTTTGTTTCCCCAGCAATGCAGGCTCTGGCACCTCCTCAGTGCAATAGTGCTGATCCCTAGCATTACCTCATTCCACTCATGCATCAAGAGCCCCTTATTCCACACAGGACTGCTTTGCCTGCAGTTTGAGTTGCCTGCTTCCTTTCCTCCACAGAGGACTCCTTAGAGAAAATAATAAAGGAATAAAAACCCCAACCAAACCCAAAATCCAAACAAAACCCACTTGTGCATCTTCTCTAAGCATCAAAGCAGATGCGAGGAGCAAAGTTACTGTGAAAGCTGTATGAACTTTCCTGGGTCTGAACAGAAATGGTTTTGCTAATGCCACTAACGGAATCCTGCTCTGGCAAACAGTGTTTACTGGGCTACTCCTCTGTAACCCAAAGGGAAACAGGACATAGTGCACATTCTTTGCTTTGCAGGCATGTCTTACCAGTTGACAGATTCCTTTGTGCTATGGACAATAAGCCTTGCTTGCTGCTGCTTGCTTTTGTAGGGGATGAAGTATACAGAGTCAGTTGGTTTGACACACTTTGCTGAATGGCTGGCACGGACAAAGCCTGAACTTGGGATATTGCTTCTTCGTGTATGCATCCTCTTGCCTGGAGAGTCAATGCTCAATTCAGAGAGAAACCACAGGATAAACCAATCAGGGATTGCCAGAGAATTTGGGCTTGTGCTGTGGCTCTGTCAGTAAAGAATTGCGAGTAGTCTATTCCTCCCTTATCCTATTATGATTTTCATCAGAAACAATAAACAGGGTATTTCTGTGGCTAGCAATACCCTGAAAACAGAGATGTCAGGAGCAGGAAGAGATGCCTGCTCTGCAATGGAAGGCAAGCCAGAGACTGAGAGTGACAGCAAGGCAGCCAGAAGCAGCCCAGCTCACCAGCAAAGCTGGTCCCACAGTGCACACAAAGAAAGAGCAGAGCAGAATCATTGCTAGTAACCAGTTAGCCCAGCAATTGCCAGAGGGAAAAGGATGCCAGGGAACAAGACGATGACACCACTAAGCTCAATGTGAGAAGCAGAGCAAGTGAAGAATAAGCTGCGTGAGGGTAAGTGAGCTTCACACTCAGACACATGCACACACAGTTCAGTGGTACTTGCCAAAATTACCATTCGAGTTGAGCCCAGGGGAAGGTGATGCTCTCCAGCCAGGCTCAGGACTGGGCTCTTGGGTGGCAGGTTGGCACCTGACAGCTCCTCCAGCCCCACCTCTGCACACTGTGGCTGTGTTACCTTCTCGATTTACTACAGTAGCTACCAGTGCAGGCTGCCAATCTGAAAGTCCACAGTGACATCATTCCAGCAGTTTCAGACGTTGTTCTATTGTCACTTGCTGATCCAAGATCATCCATGCACTGGACTGGCACAGCACACCTGCAGCATAGCAAGGGCAAGAAACAAGAGGACCTAAGCTTAAGTATTGAAGTCCTGAGCCAGTTGGTAAATAGAGTTCCCAGATGAGGCTTCCCACAGCTTTCTCCAAGCTTAGATGCTTCACAGGTTAATGAAAGTTTAAACAACCATATTAAATCAGCACTGATCTTGAACACAAGCAGCAAAACCCTTGGGGAGAGGAGAAAAGAGACAGCAGAGAAGGATTATAAAGAAAGATCTTACAGGTAGATAAGGGCACTTAAAACCTGTTGCTGCATCTATTGTCCATCAAATCTGAGCAAGTCATCATGTGTAAATGGGTAGCGTTGGCTGAGCAGACACTGACCCCTCAAAAGGCCAAGCTGGCCCGCAGGAAGTACATGGGTTTACAAAGCCATGGGCTGTTGATAACCATGAAAACGATGCGAAGTTCCTCAGACAAGTTATGACACAAACTACGGAGAGACGCATGGAGAGAAAATACTGAACAGAGGGTTGTTTGTCCTCTGGATATTATGTTTTCTGGTGACTGCACTGTGCCAGCTGTTAATCTCAGACCCTTTCTCTGAAACCCCTGTGAGGTTTACTAACAGGATCAAGAAAAAGGAAACACAGAAGAGTATCGTTCAGGAGAGAAGGGATTATGTCATAAGGGAATGAATTAAAAAGTTCCTGGGGTTTTTTATTCCACAGATGGTAATCCCACAAGCACAAGAGGCTCAATACACGTCCTTCTGTCCTCCATGACCCTGAATACTCTATGTGACTCCCTGCAGTGCTATGAGTTCCATGACAGGATCATATCAGTAGTCAACAGGTAAAACCTGGTTGCCATCTCCTCCTCTCCCTCTGCCTCTGCCCCTCTCTCTCCTCATAGAGGAGATGCTTCAGCCCCCCTGATCATTTCCATGGCCCTCCTTGGACCCACTCAAGCAAGTCCATGTGTTCCTTATCCTGGTGGCCCCAGACCTGAATGTAGTACTCCAGCTGGGGTCTCACAAGAGCAGAGTAGAAGGGGAGAATCACTTCCCTTGGCCTTCTGGTCCTGCTCCTTTTGACACAGCCCAGCACATGGTTGGTTTCTGGCTTGCAAGCACAAATCTGCCAGCTCATGTTGAGTTTTTCATCAACCAACACCTCCAAGTCCTCCTTAGGGCTGGTTTCAATCCACTCATCACCCAGCCTGTGTCCATGGTTGGGATTGTCCCAAGCCAGGCACAGCACCCTGCTCTTGACCTTGCTGAACTTCATGAAGTTCACCCAGGCCCACCTCTCAAGCCTGTCAGGGTCCCTCTGGATGGTATCCCTTCCCTCTAGAGTGTCAGCCACCATTCAGCCTATCATCATCCCCAAACTTGGTGAGAGTGCACTCAGTCCGGCTGCCCATGTCCCCAACAAAGATGTTAAATAATATTGGCCCCAGTCTGGGCCCCTCATCACTGGTCTCCATTTGGACATTGAGTCATTAACCACCCAGCCAAAGCCTTATCTACCCAGTGGTATACAGCTCCCCGTTTCAGAGACAAGTATGTTGTGTGGGACAGTGCCACATGCTTTGCAGAAGTCCAGGTAGATGATGTCCCTTTCCCTTATCCATCAGTGTTGTAACCCCATCGTAGAAGGCCACCAAATTTGTCAGGGTGATTTGCCCTTAGTGAAGTCATGTCACCAGTCACCTCCTTATTTTCCATGTGCCTTTGCATATTTTCCAAGGGGACCTGCTTCATGATGTTGCTGGACACCAAGGTGAGACTGACTGGTCTATCATTCCCCACTACTATTCTTGTAATATGATTTACAAGTTTGGCTCTAAGCAATAACAGTCACAGAAATAAGCTCATGATTTAGAATCAAAAGAGCCATCACTGATTCTGTGCCTAAATTATCATCTTGATTTTAATTCAGTTTAAATGGTGAACCTTCCTTCTCCTGCTCCTCCTCCTCCCTCAAGGAAGGAAGGAGACTGAGATGGTGAAATTCCTCATACAGGTTTCTGAAATTGGGTTGAACAAGCCCTAATTCCAAGGGCTTATCTATACATTTTTACACCTCATTCTTGGAGAACCAGGCCATGGTGGTTTGTTTGATGTCCAGATTTTACATCTGGACATGTAGGAAGTGGAGGTTCAAGGCAAGAAAGTCTATGATACAGCCGGAGATGAAATCCATGCCTCCCAGGTCCACACTTTGTCCACATAATGTTCTGTAACATGTGCTCCATACTCACTCATATGTCCAAGATAAACTCAGTGTTTAAAGTGACAAAACAAATCCTTGAAACATAGTATGAACTTCAAGTGACAGTCCCCGTTCAAGCGCAGGACTTGAACTGCAGTGTACTTTTCAAAGCTTTTTTCACCTCTTTGTTCCTTAGAGAATAAATGAAAGGATTCAGCAAAGGTGTAACAACAGTGTTGAGTATATGGACAGTTTTAGTTAAATCTAGTGAGTCCTTCATGGAAGGTTTGACATGGAGAAAAATGGTGGAACCATACCAAATGATCACTACGATGAGATGGGAAAAGCAAGTGGAAAAGGCCCTTTGTTGGTCTATAGCTGATGGGATTCTCAGTATGGTAGAGATGATGCAAATGTAGGAGACCAGAGTTATTGTGCATGAGCCAAGGATGACAATGAATGAGATTATGAAGGCCACTAACTCAAGTAAGGTGGTATCTGTGCAAGAGAGGACTATCCATGGGGCTACGTTACAAAAAAAGTGATTAATAACATTAGGGCCACAGAAAGACAATGTGCTAATCATATATGCAGGTATGGCTACACAGAAGAAACCACAAAACCATGATCCAAAGGCAAGTTGAGTTAAAAGGGTGCGATTCATGATAGAGTTATAACGTAAGGGGAAACAGATTGCCAAAAAACGGTCATATGCCATGGCAGCCAGGAGAAAGTACTCCGTGCAGCCCAAAGAGAAAATAAAGTACATCTGTAGAAGGCAATTGCTAAAGGAAATGGTTGGGTCTCCACCCAAGAGGACTGCCAGAGCTTTGGGGACACAAGCTGTGGTGTACCAGATCTCGAGGAAGGAGAGGTTGCAGAGGAAGTAGTACATGGGGGTATGAAGTTGTGGCTGGCTCCTCACTAAGACCATGATGGAAAAGTTTCCCAGGAGTGCCAAGACGTACATGATGGAAAACAGCACGAACAAAGACACTTTCAGATGCTGATGGCCAGGAAAACCCAGAAGGATGAATACATTTGTGGTATTGTGGTTTCCTCTTCGAACATCAGACGGAAGACTCATCTAAGTAACAAAAGACAGTAAAAACCCCTGAGCTTTGTTCAGTGCACTGCTACTTCTTTTCTGCATTACATATCAGAACTCATAGCCCAGATTGCCCAAAACTATACTGAAAAAAGTGTTCTCCTCTCATCAATAGACTGCCATGAGCATGGCCACCAATACTCACAGCAGTAAAAAGGGGAAGTCCAAAAGAAATGAAGGGTTCATGGTGCCCCCTTGTTCTTTGAGACCATTAACTTGATGTGTATTTATAAGAAGTCTGATTTTTGAAGTGTTCAATGTTTTAACTGGGATTCAACCACATCCAACTGAGACTTCTGAAAATAAGGTGCCTGATTTTGTATTCACTTGCCCGTATACAGACAACTTCTCTCCCCACTGACACAGTTTTAAGTCTGGCATATGTCAATATGACACAGAAAACAAGCAAGATCTGTATGTTTCTGGCAGGAGGAGTCGAGGCTGGAGGGATGAATCCAATGCTGTGACCTTGGACAGTCAAGGAAAGGAATTAGGACAGTTAGATTCAAGTATAGAAATGAAGTCAATCCACTAAGTAGAGAATCACATGATAATGAACAGGAAAGAGAAGAAGAAAGAGAGGTGCTGGAGCATGTAGGGCAATGGATGAATAGTTACATAGACAGAACAGATACATAAGTTCAGAAATAAATGGACAACAGGTAGCAAAGAATACAGACGGGTTTAACGCACGCACACAAATAAAGCCCCTTACATCAATATGAAAGGATAGCTAGAAAGGCAAAGAGGTAGTATAGACACATAAAATCAGAATAATTCAGACTGGAAGACATCTCAGGAAGAGCTCCTGCTTGAAGAAGGGTCATCTACAATTTCAAGGCTTTACATGGACAGGGATGGATAAAGGAAGAGAAAAATGAATGTATATACAGTGACAGAGAGACAAAGCAGAGGCAAGCAGGGTTAGAGAGAATTTAGCTTTCACTTCCCTAGTATTAAAAAGCTCTACATCATGGTTAGACACAACAGCAAGTGCAAAGGCAGGATTCTTCCTCTGAAATCACCAATTTCTCTGTGAAGAGCAGAGCATTTCCAGAGCCGGCACTTTTCTGTCACTTACCTTGGGAGAAAAGGTATGAGTGCAGCAGAGCTCCAAGGTACAAATACTTCCTGGACGGGCTCTTCCCCAAGGAATGAAAGTCCCCAGGGTTCTGCAGTCACTCATTGGGAAAACATGCAATTACCGCTCACTTAGGGAAGGAGCTATTTGCTCTCATCTATTTCCTCCACTTGAGAGGAACTATTTCCACTCAACTTGGAATCATGAAAGTAAATGGAATGCAAAGGTCTGTTGAATGTTCAATGAACCTTTCGCCAACATGCGTCAGGCGACACAAGTTTCATAATATTCATATTTCCTAATAGAAGTTCAAAGTATATATTTAGTACAGAGAGGAAAAAAAGGAAGGTAAACTCATCTACAGTGCTGTACATAAGAAAAACACATATCCAACAATAGTGCTGACCAAATGAAACGTAATATTTATCATCAAGGTTCAACATAATTTCTACCATAAGTTCTGATTTGCTGTAAATGCAAATGATTCAAAGGAGATAAAATAAGGCAAGTACAGTCTTTGTTTAGAGGGATTTATGTTTCAAACTTGTGTATATTATCTCTTTTTGGCACAGTTTTGTTTCATTAATTAATTCATGGCTACTGGGGGAAGTGCTGTGTAAAGAGGAATCTGATAGCGCCAGGTCCTGTCAACAGGTCTGTTCATTTTGTTTGTAAAACCTTGCTTTCAATTTGGAAATCTCAGGTGGTTCATATAGAAAAAAAACTCATTTTTGGTAAAAAAAGTGGAAGTCGAAGAGTCGCAGTTCATCTACCCATAAAATGTATGCCGATGCAATACTTGTATGCCCAGCCAGCAACTGGGCTTAAACCATCTAATGTTTGCTATCTAGAGGTCACATAAATCGTGTGAGGTATTCACTCCACTGCCAAAACCTGAAGTAGTTTTCAGGGTTGTTCTGAGGAATGATTCATCTACCAATGTGAATTTCTAAAGGGTCAAATGAAACATGTTCTCAAAGGTTCGAAAGGAATAAGGACTCAGAGGCCCAGGTTTGGATGCAACACAACTTTAATGAGTGTAAAGAAGAAAAGGAGGTGGCTCACAGTGAGCACCAGGAGCAGCCACCAAGATGCGGTGCAGCTCCTGCAGGGTGTACATCTGCCTGTCCCTCACAGGGAGGGAGAGAGGCCAAAAGGTCCCCACTGGGCTGG
This sequence comes from Amazona ochrocephala, assembly GCA_039720435.1. Classification (NCBI taxonomy): domain Eukaryota; kingdom Metazoa; phylum Chordata; class Aves; order Psittaciformes; family Psittacidae; genus Amazona; species Amazona ochrocephala. The sequence goes on from CM077897.1 coordinate 3,908,972, forward strand.
TGTGGGAGGTGGAGACAGGAAAGGAACAGAGAGGAGAGTGGGAGAAGGAAACAGAGCCACAAAGCTCTATCTCCTGTCCAGATGCATGTTGTGAGGTCTTGGAGGTTCCTGCCTGAGGACGGAGCCATCAGCTTTAGCAGGGTCTGCACCTGGTGCCGCAGTAGCGGTTGGTGATGCAGGAGAGGTCGAAGCCCCCGGAGTTGATGGGCACTCCCTCGGAGCTGAGGATGCTGCCAACAGCAGCGGAGGTGGAGGAGCCCACAACGGTGTTCTGAGGGAAGGAGCTGAGGATGGGGCCGGGCAGGGTCACCACCACAGCGGAGGGCTGGATGGCGATGGTGGAGCTCTGGCACTGCCTGACACAGCACTCATTGCAGCTGTTGGCCAGCGGGGTCGGGCCGCAGGGCTGGCAGGGCACGCACGGGTTGCAGCAGGACATGTCTGGATGCTGGAGCTTCACCTGCACACAGGGCACGGGCAAGCAGAGGATGGGACACGTGAGCAGCAGCTCTGCCCTCAACCCTGGCCAAGACAAGGCACCTCCTGGCCCAGCACACGCTGACCACCTCCAAGCCCAGCAGCCACCTCAGCTCAGTCCCAGCCTCTCTCTGCACAAGCCCTTCTCTCCCCTTCCCTCTCCCACCACAAGCAGCTCCCAGCCCTGCCCTACGACAGCCCCCAGCAGCTGAGACACACGTGGAGGAACGACCTGCTCTGGCAGCAGCAGGACAAGAGGCTTCACACTCACCTGATTCCCAGGAGAAGGAGGCCAGAGAAGTGGATGAAGAGCAGAGACCTGGGCTGCCTTTTATAGTCGTCCTGCAGTGCCTCAGGCCCAGAGGCACCTTTGTGGCACGAGTAATTTCCTGACAAGCTCATGGCAAATGCAAACCCTCCCAGGTAATGGCAGGGGCCGTGTCCCAGTTTCCGGCACTGTTGCCTTTTAATTTCCTGCCCCATGTGCTTTGCCATAGGAAGGCTCTGTAAGTGCCGGCATGAGAAGCCCAAGGGTTTTCCGGGACAGAAACACGTGAGCGCAGCAGAAGCCTCACATCAAGGGCTGGTGGCATCCGCGCAGGCAGGGGATGTGCTCCTGGCTCATTCCTGTGGCCTCGCTTGTGGCCAAGGTGTCAGGAAATGGGCACTGCTCTGGTGCTTCTCTTCCGCATGCCCAAGGACTGCCATGGGAGAGGACATGGCACAGCCTTTCCTCTTGCTCCCCTCACCTCTCTCTGAGGGAAAGGCCATTGTTGTGTCAGTTTAACCTGAGATACAATTGGCTTTCTTGATAGTAGCAGAAGAGCCAGGCAGCTGTCAAGGCTATTCAAAGGATATTCAAAATCATTACAATTTTTAGGTACTATTGTAACTATCCTGGAGGAGAAGGAGGATATTGGAAGGAAAGACAGAAGGACGGAAGGTGTTTCTGTCGCCGGTTGGCGCTCTTTGAGGAGAAAAGGCCAAAGGTGTAATTGTGAATAGTTCCCACCAGATGGCTCCCGAGGGACAAAGGTGACCGGGAGCGCACGGTAGATGAGTCTCATGACGAGCGCTTCGATCGTATCATAACCAGGCACTGCGAAGTACAACGAAATGATAACACATTCTGGTCAGATCCCTCGTTATCTCCTCCCTTCGTGCCCATGTTGCCCACCAAAAGGGACTGTTGTGGTTTAAAACCAATCAGCAGCGAAGTACCACTCATCCGCTGGCTCAAACACTTCCTTCAGCCCCTGGGCGGGATGGGGAGGAGAATGGGAAGAATGTAAAACCCACGGGTTGAGATAAGAACACGCCTGGTCTGACGTGGGATTGTCCATGGGCTGCAGTGTGGATTTCTGCTCCACCATGGTCTTTCCTTTGGGCTGCATGGGCACCTCTGCACCACCACCTGGACCACCTTCTCCACCTCTTCCTACCCTGGCCTTGATGTTTACAGGATTGGTTCTCAAATGGGTTTTCCCTCACTGCCTGGGCAGTGTTCTGCCCTTTCTTAAACACGTTTTCACAGAGACAACACCACAGTGATGAGCTCAGCATTAGGCAGCACCGAGTCCATTTTGGAGCTGGCTGGATCTGACTCTGTTAGGCATGGGTTAAGGCCCTGGACTCTTCTCACAGAAACCATCCTGGCACCCTTCCTCCTCCTGCTACCAAAGCCTTGCCACATAAGCTCAGGGGAGTGGGTCCAACAGAGTATGAGGCACAATTATACAAATAGAAATTTCAACACAAAATGTCCATGGTAGATCCTTTAGGAAGTGGAAGTGGTAGAAGTAATCATGGTGATTTCCTTAATGTTCTCATCATCAGATCTCGATTGCTGTATTCCACATTTGCCCTGGGCCTCTTTGATACTCTTCTAGGCACTTTCCCAAAGGATTCTGCTCATCAGGTCACCAAGAGGACAAAAGTCTGCTCTTACTGAGTGCAGGGTTGCAGTTTTGCCTTCTGTTTTGCACAGCCACTGCACACTCTGGACAGGAGAGCTACCCCAGCCTTTCTCCAGATCCCCAATAAGAGCTCATAGGGCTTGAAATTGTCCTGCACGACACCCATGTCTCTAAAATGGAGAGGCATAGATGTGATGGATGGACCACTTGGTAGGTAAGCAATTGGCTAGATGCTTACACTTGAAAAGTCTCCCACGTAGACAGGGTGAGAGAGCTGAGCTTATTCAGCCTGGAGAAGAGAAGGCTCTGGAAGACCTTAGAGTATCTTCCAGGTCCTAAGGGGGCTAAAGGAAAGCTGGAGAGGGACTTGTGATGAAGGGCTTGTAGTAATAGGACAACAATAATGGATTTAAACAGAAGGAAGGTAGATTTAGATGAAATATTATGCGAAGCTCTTCCCTGTGAGGGTGGTGATGCACAGACACAGGGTCCCAGAGAAGTTGTGGCTGCCCCATCCCTGTCAGTGTTCAAGGCCAGGTTGGAAGGGGCTTGGAGCAACCTGCTCTAGGGGAAGGTGTCCATACTCACAGTAGGGGAATTTAAATGAGATGAGGTTTAATGTCCCTTCCAAACAAAGATTCTCTGTGGTCCTATAAATTCATGAAACATGAAATTAATTTACCATGTTTCCAAGTGACAAAATCCACTGCAGTGACACTGATCCCCCCCACATCCAACTTTTCCCCTGAACACAGTGAAACAGTGGCTGCAGAAGGAAGGAGGACTCGGAGGCCCAGGCTTGGATGCAACACAACTTTAATGAGTGTGAAGAAGAAAAGGAGGTGGCTCATGAAGCAGCAGGGGCAGCCACCAAGATGTGGTGCAGCTCCTGCAGGGTGTCCGTCTGCCTCTCCTCACAGGAGGGAGGGAGGCCAAGTGGTCCCCACTGGGCTGGTGTGGGAGAAGGAGACAGGAAAGGAGTAGAGAGGAGAGTGGGAGAAGGAAACAGAGCCACGAAACTCTATCTCCTGTCCAGATGCATGTTGTGAGGTCTTGGAGGTTCCTGCCTGAGGATGGAGCCATCAGCTTTAGCAGGGTCTGCACCTGGTGCCGCAGTAGCGGTTGGTGATGCAGGAGAGGTCGAAGCCCCCGGAGTTGATGGGCACTCCCTCGGAGCTGAGGATGCTGCCAACAGCAGCGGAGGTGGAGGAGCCCACAACGGTGTTCTGAGGGAAGGAGCTGAGGATGGGGCCGGGCAGGGTCACCACCACGGCAGAGGGCTGGATGGCGATGGTGGAGCTCTGGCACTGCCTGACACAGCACTCATTGCAGCTGTTGGCCAGCGGGGTCGGGCCGCAGGGCTGGCAGGGCACGCACGGGTTGCAGCAGGACATGTCTGGATGCTGGAGCTTCACCTGCACACAGGGCATGGGCAAGCAGAGGATGGGACACGTGAGCAGCAGCTCTGCCCCCAACCCTGGCCAAGACAAGGCACCTCCTGGCCCAGCACACGCTGACCACCTCCAAGACCAGCAGCCACCTCAGCTCAGTCCCAGCCTCTCTCTGCACAAGCCCTTCTCTCCCCTTCCCTCTCCCACCACAAGCAGCTCCCAGCCCTGCCCTACGACAGCCCCCAGCAGCTGAGACACACGTGGAGGAACGACCTGCTCTGGCAGCAGCAGGACAAGAGGCTTCACACTCACCTGATTCCCAGGAGAAGGAGGCCAGAGAAGTGGATGAAGAGCAGAGACCTGGGCTGCCTTTTATAGTCGTCCTGCAGTGCCTCAGGCCCAGAGGCACCTTTGTGGCACGAGTAATTTCCTGACAAGCTCATGGCAAATGCAAACCCTCCCAGGTAATGGCAGGGGCCGTGTCCCAGTTTCCGGCACTGCTGCCCTTTAATTTCCTGCCCCATGTGCTTTGCCATAGGAAGGCTCTGTAAGTGCCGGCATGAGAAGTCCAAGAGTTTTCCAGTACAGAAACACGTGAGCAGAGGAGAAGCCTCACATCAAGCGCTGGTGGCATCCATGCAGGCAGGGGATGTGCTCCTGGCTCATTCCTGTGGCCTCGCTTGTGGCCAAGGTGTCAGGAAATGGGCACCGCTCTGGTGCTTCTCTTCCGCATGCCCAAGGACTGCCATGGGAGAGGACATGGCACAGCCTTTCCTCTTGCTCCCCTCACCTCTCTCTGAGGGAAGGCCATTGTTGTGTGCAGATGGGCTTCTTCTGGGAGGGTTGGACCCTTCTGCAACACTAACAGTGCCCTCCCGTGCTGGGCTCATGTGCCTCATCCCCTCTCTGTGCAGTCTCTGTGGGTCCTCTGGAGTATGTCAGGGGCCCGCTCCTTCCCCGCACTACCTGAGCCCTGTTGTGCCACTGTGGTCCCAGCATCTCCTCAGCAGAGTCCCCTGGTGCTGATGGTTTTAGCTTTGTGTGCACACAGATATGAGCATGGTTCCATGAAAACATGCCTGAGCACACGTGTGTCAGTCCACCCTTGTGTGACCCTCATCATGATGGCACAGGCACACCATGGCTGGGGCTTGTGATACAGGGTGAACCACCAAAACGTTTTTTAATGAGCAGATCCAGCAAGGTCCCACTTTACATGTGCAGAAACTGCTGCGCACTGACCACAACTCCCCAATCCCCATCCCTCTGTGCTGGTTAATGGTGAAGCCGTGAATGAAGGAAGGAATTTGAGTCTGTGTTGTCTGGCTTGGATTTCACCACATCTCATTTTAAATATATCAAATATGTCTGCTTCCAACTGATTAAGTTAAGGAGAAGTATGTAGTCAGGGTAGAGAAACAAACATCAATCATAGTTATTATAAACTTATGTGTGGTGAATTCCATCTATTTCGTTCCATGCATCATCCCTGTCCCCCTCTCCCCCACCTCCCCAGGGTACTGGGGGCTCTGCTAGGAAGTCATTCACATGCACTCACTGATTTGTATGTCCGGATTTCAGAATATCATCAGAGCCTACCACACACCTTGCTACCAGATCTTTCAAGGCCTGTCTGACTTGTTGATTTTGAAGGGTGTAGATGTAAGGGTTACACAGCTGAGTAATCACACAGTAAAGGAAAGAGACAACTTTGTCAAAATCCCTCCCACCCCGCTGCCTTGGTCGGATGTACCTGAAGATGGAGCTGCTGTACAGAATAGTGACCACAATGAGGTGACTGGAGCATGTGGAAAAGGCCTTTTTCCGGCTTGCTGAAGACTGGATGTGTATGACAGTGTGGATGATGTAGACGTAGGAAAAAACAGTTACTGATAAGGTGCCAGGTAGTATCAGAACGCCATTCACTAGCAATACTTTCTCAATGATGCCTGTGTCTGTGCAAGACAGCTGGAGCAGTGGTGCTACATCACAGTAGAAGTGGTTGATGACACCGGGCCCGCAGAATGGCAACTGGATTATAATTATGATTGGGGAGAACATCACGAAGAAACTCATTACCCAGCAGCCCAGCACCAGTTGGAGGCGAAACCTATTGCTCATAAAGGTAGCATAATGCAAAGGGCGGCAGATGGCCATGTAGCGGTCAAAGGACATGAGAGCTACATGGAAGAAAGTGCAAACACCCAGGATAAAGAAGAGGGATAACTGAAGGAAACATCCAGAGAGGGAAATTGCTTTTGCTCCTGTGAGGAGGCTGTAGAGAGTCCTTGGCATGAAGGTAGAAGTGAAGCAGATTTCCACAAGGGAGAAATTCCTGAGAAAGAAATACATGGGGATGTGGAGGCGTTGGTCCACCAGTGTGATGGTAATGACAGTGATGTTTCCAAGGAGGATCAGGAGGAAGGCAACAAAGAGAATGGCAAATAGGATGATCTCCCAAAAGCGGTTGCTAGCAAGTCCCAAGAGAATGAACTCTACTGTTGTCTGATTCATCTCTGAAAGCTGAATAATAGTTAAAAAAGTGTTAAAGATGTCCCAAGAAGCATAAGCAAAAGAAGCAAAAGACTGATCAGATGGTACATGTGGTTGTCCTAACTGGAAGACTATTGTAAGCCAGACAGTGAGTGATTTACGTAACAGTTGACCTGAGTACGCGCCTGCCTGTGCTGCCCATATCAATTGGCCACGGGACAAACTCAGCGTAATGAAGCAGCCTTTAGGCAGCTCCCACTTGGCGTCAATAATGACACTGCCAAGCAGGTTCTTGTCCACATTCTTAAAACGAAGCAGCATGTTCTCGTGTGGATATCCTTTCACTAGACAGTGGAAATCATGAACAGCATTTTTCAATTCTTAAGAAAAATTGGTGTAAATACCATAATGTGTGGGAATTACTCCTCAGACAGGATCAGTGTAACGGGCTGTGCCGCGGCTAGAAATCCATGCAGTGTGTCACAACTGCAGGTTCCAAGCATCTGAGGGGACACAAGATTATCTATGCTATTCCCCTTCCCTTTTCACATTTGCTCAAAAAATCCCATTTTAACTAATACCTGTCAGAATCCGAGTACCTTTCTTAATAGTACCCATTACAAACCCCAGAGGCCATGCATTAGAGCACCTTTAAGGGCAGATTCCAAAGGAGAGGGCATACCTTTTTCCACAGAAATTTTCAGTGTTTCTTAGCACACCTAACCGCGGATCATTACTTGTCCAAGTACTGCACTCATCACTACTGCTGCATTGTCAAAGGTAGAGACCCAATACCTTCAGAGAGACTTTCTGCCGATCTTAAGATGTGTGTCAGAAGTACCGGTGTGTGTTCGCTCTTGAAGATACAGGTCCTAGATGATGAGGTAAGATTTAGATCCTCCCCTGTCTTATTTGTGGCACCACAGGTCAGGATCTGCAAGCACACCTTAACATTTCTGCCCAATTTCTGTTTTCCAGGCTGGCTTCCTGCCTTAGCAGACAAATATAAATTCTAGTGCTTTACTTTTTAATCCCATTTTCCTGTTCTTATGGAAACATAACCACAATAAGCTCCTAAATTCTTCTAGGTTACCAGTCTGCATCATTTTCCAGATGGCAGTGAGCTGGCAAGTCCCCTCATCACATTTTAGCAACAGTGAAAAACAGGAGAATAACTGTTGTCCGCAAACAAAGCAAATGATGGTATTCCCTGGCAAAACAGAAAATACTAATAAATTCTTTTCATTAAATGTCATTAATTTGCCTTAATAAATACTGCTGGAGAAGAAGACAAAACAGAAAGCCAACAATAACATCAAAAAACCATGATCTATTGCTAGCAACATATCCGAGAAAGGATTTCATGAGCAACCTGCAAATCATCCCAGTTCAATGTTATCTCAAGCCTTCAAACACCCATTAGCATGCTCGGAGCCATTAAGTCACAATCCCTATGCTTGCCTACTGAACCTTTCTAGGGCTTTATTTAAGCATGAGAGGAACACTGTACTGGAAATTCACTCCCTCAACTGGAAAGGCTACCAGCCCACTGATGATGTCTCTCTTGTCTTCAGTCAGCCCAGACAGAACACCACCAGTAACTGAAGCAGAGCCATCTATCCTGTGAATTACACTGCATCCCACATTACCTGTTTCTAACATGGAATACATCAGTTGGGCCTTCTTTCTCTAGCACATTTTATACTTCCAGTTAGTCCTTTATTTTACATCAGTCTTCCACCTTAGGGAATAATTAGGCACTCTACTGATGGCACTGCTGGGACACATAGCTTACATGGGCAGGGTGTGAGGAGAGCTGGTTTGTAGAACCATGGAAACAGAACACAACTTTGGAAGGGATTTCTAGAGATCATCTGGTCAAACCCCCTGATCAAGCAGGACACCCACAACATGTTGCCCAGGACCATGTCCAGTTGGGTTTTCATATCTCCAAAGACAGAGGTTTTACAGCCCTTGTTCCAGTGCTCAAGTCAGACAGAATCTCCTGCGCATGTTTGTCCCCATTGCCTCTGGTCCTGTCACCAGGCACCACTGAGAAAAGCTGGCTCTCTCCCCTTTGCACCCTTCCTTCAGGTATTTATGTGCATCGATGGGATTGCTTCTGAGCCTAGATGTCATAGAATCATAGAATGGCTTGGTCTGGAAAGGACCTTAAGATCACCCAGTTCCAACCCCCCTGCCATGGGGGGTTGAACACAAGAAAACACAAGTCAAAGATTTCCAGCACAGCTTAGAGGAAGATATTTAGGGACTTTTTTTATGTCAGAGATACACTTGTTCACTGCCAGATTATGAGAGATACATTCTTTGACTGGGATTATGCAGTACACTGTGGGACAAAGCGGAATATGTCTGCCATTAGGAACAAGCTACAGCTCATATTTAATAAACAATAAGATTTAAATCTGATATACATAAAATGCAGGGAAAAAAAAGAGTAAGCAACAAATACAGATAAAGAAAGAGGATAGAAAAGCCAATATCATGAGCAAATCAGAGGCTGGTATCAGTTCATGTTTGGTTGGTATAGACAGACATCTTGCTCTTGAGCAGAGACATCCCAGTTTTACCAGGACTGTTTGTAAGTCTCTGACCATCAGACTTTTCATCTCTTTCATGGTTCCTCTATTATTCATCTTTCATTGTCAAAAGCAAATTATAGTGGCTCTTTTTGCCCTTTAAGACAGACTCATCTAATTCGTTATCATCTGTCGTGCTGCCTGCTGAGCTATCCTTCTGTGGAAAGCTCTTTCTCTCTCCTTCTCCTTCATCCCTTATTCTTGCTTCTGGTTATTTTTAGATTCTTTTGGTTGTTAGTGTCAGGCTTTCTTTGCAAACACCAATCCATCTCAGCCACTTCTAAAGGGCGCCTCTTCAACCCTTCAGAAACTCAGACCATCTTGGTCTCACAAATTCCCTAAAATGTGCCAAATAATTCACTCCCAAGAGAACCTGTTTGGTTCTTTTGTCTGTAGGGGACCTTAGAGACGTGGTTGAGATGATAGAGAAATCTGTTATAGCTGTAGAGGGCATAGTGTGAAAACAAACAACAAATGGCCAAAATAAGCAGTGCAGTGGGGTAAGTTCGGAGCGATGTGGAGCTTCACAAATCTTCATTGCGAAAAAAACCCTTAGATTTGGAGTGATTCACAAATCCAGCATCTTGTACTGAAGGAAAAACCCCCTCACTTTTGCGACTTCCTTGTACGAGAGGACAGCACAAGCCGCATTATCTCATTCTGAATCTTAACCCTGTTGTTGGATACATTCAACTGTGCTTTCTTAAGAAGATCTTTGATGGCTTCTCCTGGGAAGGACATATGCCAGGTGGCAAATCGTGTTCTGTAATCTTCTACTTTACCTAGAAAATAGGTCCACAAAATATGTAAGTAAATGCGAAAGGGAAAACTACAAGATCATTCAAGAAAAGCATTGATACTTGAAAATCTGCAAGTTTCACATACAAATTCTTTACCACATTAGATCCAGCCATCAGTCAGAGTCTGGAGGTACCTCTTTCAATATCTGTTTCATCAGGTGTCTGAGAGGGGGGGGATACTGCTCCTCACCAACAACTATAAAGGGAAGCAGTGGTAAATATCCCAGGCTTGGATACTGTGGCTTCTAAATATAATGCCTCCCCAACTCCTCTTCGGTAGAAGGACCACAATTTAATCACACTGATTTACAGCACAAATCAGTGTAAAATCCTTATAGTTCAGGACATGCATCTGAGAGGGTGAGTACATTAATGCCTGTGCAAGCTTCTTCATAGAGTCTGCCCTGCTCCTTCTCTTTTGTGTCCACTTGCAGCAGCAACACTGAGCAAAGGAGGACTCTAACATGCTTGGCGCTGAATATGAATATGTTGAGAATATGAAACGCAAATATACAGAGACAATGCTGCATAGAGCCTCTTACCAGAACAATTCACGTTGTTGAAGAGTGGGAAGTGCATGACTGTGGGGCATGAATTGTCTCCTCGGAAGATATAGCAATCAGAAGGGTTGTTCCCATCCATTTTCTGATCCTCTATATTAGGAAATGGGATACGGTTTTCCTGGCAGTATGAAGCCGTTTTCTTGATAGTCTGAGATACAGAGAATTTGTGTAAGCATTTTGTAGTTAGCTTTTTCTGAACTCCGAGAACAAATCAGTCCTATCTCCAGTAATAAAACAAACTGCGACAGAACAATGATGGTTCATTTCTTGGGCTATACGTAATTGTAACATATAGTTTATTTTAAAGCCTAAGTTTTCCACAAGTGTTCTCTGAGGAACAGACTAAGTCTAGAATATGAATGAAAATCAGGCACTCACTTCTAGGGTTGCTTCCAGCAGGAACCTTTGTTTAAGAAACTACAGCTACACCCAGCAGGGCAATGCGGCAGACACTGAAAGATGGTAAGATTGTAGGGATTTGGTGCCTATAAAATCATCTGCAGACATCGCCAGGTTCACCAACTTCCAGAGCAAGTGTTATTTTCCAAAGCGACCCTTCCTGTTGCTCCACAACTCATAAAATTCGACACTCCACTACTTCAGCACAATTAAGAGCTGCCTGTGTCTCTTAAGTCAATCTGCCCATCAAAGGGAGACAATAACCTTCTTGATTTGAGGCACACATTAACTTTAACGTTGGTTTGATTTTGCATGAAAGCATTGACTGGATGGGCAATATGTTGGGAGTTTGCACAAACTGAGATCCTGTGGTCTGCCGGAGCAGTATTGCTCCCAACTGTTCAGGAGTTGAGAAGAAACAACCTTTGAGTCCTTTTTACTCTTCTCTGACTGGGTTTGCAATAGTGTGCTTTAGATGGCACAAGGCTTGTGAACAGCAGCCACTTTATGTAAGCTTCCCAGAGTAAATGGCATATTACACAGCTCATTTCAACAGCCCCTCCACAAAGAATGCACTTCACAGCAAAAGATGGGGTCTTTGGCAGTAAGAGCAGATTGGCCTCTCCCACAGACAGACTTTTAAATGATACCTTGGCATTTCTGTCACCAAATTGCCTCAGGGTTTAGATTACACAGATTTATTACTTTTCCTTAAGCACTCTTGGGAAAAGGTGAAGTTGTAGCTCAAGACATGATGAATCTTGCAGTCACAAAAGACAAACTTTGCACAAGACCTTTCTGGAGTGATACAAAATAGTAACATTTTGGAAGCTTAGCAGGTTCTTTTTTAACTCAAGCCCCCTAAACTCATCCCCTAGGCATGTGTTTAAACGGAAGCAATTACAGAAACAGTATTGTACATTTACCCTCATTTGTAATGAAACTTGTTTATAAAAGGAAATTGAGTATATTAGGAGGGAAAAGCCTACACAAAGGGAAACTGGGCAAGATTCTTACAGCTACTGATACAAGACCTCCTCAAAGGCAAAGAGGTGTTTTGCTGTAAATACTGCCTGTCAAAGAGTGTACCTCAAAAGGATCTCCATCGCTGAAATCAAAGGAGATGATCAGATCTGTTTGCCGCTGCGCTCGAAGTACCAGAGGATAGGCAGAATTTATCGCCAGACCAGCATCAACCAAAGAGATGGTTTCGTTTTCGACCAGGTAAGAGGGCTTAATGTTAGCTAATCCAATGAAAGAAAGCAATGAGATTTCATAAAGACATATATATATATATATATAAAATATATACACACACACATGACCAGCCCCCAAAATATCTGTCTATTGGTCTTCACTGATGATGCATCTCAAAAAGGTATTGAAACCTGCCTCTCCTTGCCTCTCCTGCCCAGCCAGATGTCCAGCTGTATTCTGACAAGAGGAGTCCCCATCCTCCTGACCTACCTCTCTCTGACTGTGGTCAGTTGCAAATCAGAATTCCCAATGGGCTCTTTAAGGTCAGAACCTAGAACCATGCACTCACAGCTTTAACATAAGAAGATCGTTGAGCAGAAAAATGAATGCATGAGCCAGCTAGAAATCACAACACCTAAATGTAGTCGATAAATGCAGGTTTCTAATTACATACTAGGTGCCAAAGCTTATGTTATCATAACTGACCATCCAGCTAGGGCAGGCAATGGAATCTAGAGACCAAAGTTATTCCTCATGCATCAGGAGCACAATTTGATTTCATAAACTTAGCTGTCCAGTTCCATCTCCTTAGGTTACTTCTTGTGCCCTCCGGGTTCTCCTCCAAAAGGATACGGAGGTCCTATAGGTTTCACTTTGCATTTTCCAACTCAATGCTGTTGTCCCTGTCTGTACACAGGAATAGCAGTTTGTGTGACATTAGATTCTTGTGTTTCTGTGACAGAATTGAGTTTATATAATCTGCAATGATGTTGCAGATCTGGATTCTAGTAGTGTGTTGCTTATGACTAGTTTATTTGCTGCCCATAATAGGATGCTGTTAAGAGCTGATGGAAGCTGCAAAGCTATCTAAACCACTAAGAAGGTAAATGGCAAAGACAGTTGAAGGTCACATAAACATAGCATAAAAGGTCTTACTAAACCCCATGCACTCTGCCCCATAGATCATGATTTCACTGGATTTTCTTACAGCATTTGTAAAAGAAGTTATGAATTGTTCCCCATTTCCAGGACAACACACATAGGACTGTCTTATACACCATCTTAAGGAAATTCCACACTGAGCCTGGGAAGAGACAATACAATTCAGAACACAGTTATATCTAGAGAACTTCACTTTTTGACTGGTGTTACAAAATCTGGGGGTATGATTGGTAATGGGGGTATGGTGGTAGAAGAATATATGTGCAGATACTGTACAGACAGCCTGAGTGACAAGGCCTGAGTGCTTCAGAAGAGAAAGAACCATGCTTTCCTCAAGTTCAAATAATTAACATTAAGCAATGGAATCTCAGTACAGCTGAAACAGATTTGAGTAAGACATTCAAGGCACAAACTATACAGGACTCTGGCCCTACACCAGCTGATATATTCACCATGCTTGAGGCTCACAGGTAATGTACAACCCTGGCTGCACCAGAGCTGTACATTAGAGGGGCCTGATCTTTTCTGGGCCTCTTACATTATTCTTGCGGTTCAGAGGGATTGTTATTTCTCTTCATCTTCTTTCCACATGAATAAAGTAAGAACCATGCTACAACCCAATTGAACAACCTGTATAAGGTGGGGTACAGTAGCTGAAAGCCATGATAGCATCAAGAGATCTTGTGAGAGAATGTGAGATCAGCGCAGTGAAAGAGTTTGGAGGACTGGACTGTGCAGACAGAGAACATCCAGGCCTTATTCATGAACACACTCCTTGGAACAGGCACTGGAGAGGAAGGCCTGTCTGCAATATCCAGATTTAATCTTGGAGCACTACTTGGTTCACTTCAGAAGGAATCAGGATTTAAGTTCCCAAAACTCCAAAGCTGGAATTTTTCAAAGGATGCACAATACAAAGAGTAATGAAAGATATTAAAAATGAGATAACACTTGCATAGGACGACTGCTTGGGATGGTGGTAACTCTTCTTCCGGAATACGTCCCTTTTCAAGATACACTGAGGAAGATCAAGGGGAGAAAAAACACACAATTGTCACATTAAAGAAACAAATTCATGGCAACCTCCAGGGTAACTTTTTATGCAGGTAGATGTTTGTACCTGGGGTGGAGAGGGGGTTGTTAATGATAAGCATTAATATACAATACTTGCCTCCAAATTCCTTTTCTATCTGTTTGCCCAGCTCAGCACAGCTCGCCATTCTTTCCTCCCTTGTTTTCTTTGCCCAAGAATCACGTATTGCAGTGCACAGTTTCATGGATTCACTTTGTCCCTTGTCTTCTTAAAAAGAGAGAAAAGAAGAAAAGGAATATATGCAAATGCACAATAAAGGAATCACTATTTGTAAAACCAGATGAGTAAAAATGCAAGTGCTGGGAAATCTCAGCATCATTCACTTGCCTGACAATACACTCATCAATTTCTCGAAGACTTCCTTAGGATCACTCCCACTTACAGCACACAACTGAAGGTCTAGCAGAAGTAGAATAGACTGATAAGTCATGAAGGTCTCTGGGCTTCTCTCTGAGAAAGATAAGATGAAAGTTACACCAGAGTGGAATTTCTCTTACAACACTGACCTAATTTCTCTTATCCTAAAGAAGTTGTTTAAGATAGTGAGAGGAACCATGTGCCAGAGTATTTCTCGCTTGACAGTAAAAACACCTAACATTGAGCATTTGCAACTGAATGGATGTGCAGCTATACCAGGATTCAGATGGCCTTTGTGTTCATCTTGGAAGAAAAGCTCCATGAAACAAAGTTATAGGAGGAGGAGCAGAAATATAGTTCGAGGTAAATGGGAATTATCTAATATGCTTCAAATACTTCATTCCCATTTTGAATTTAAAAACCAAATAAACAAATAAGTACATAAAGGAATAAGAAATGTAATGGCGATTTGAGTGAAGCCTGGTGTGATTTCTTCCAGTATTACCAAGAGAATATTGTAGGAATGTATTTTGTATTTTAGAGTCATTAAAATCTCAGTTTTCCATGTGAACATTTCATAGCACCATAGCATCACAGTATAATAGATTAGCTCAAGTTAGAAGGGACTCATCAGGTTCATCAAGATTAACTTCCTGCTCCTCACAGGAGCAAACTAAACCACATGACTAAGAGCATCATCCAGATGCTCCTTCAACTCCAAATTGCTTGGTGCTGTAACCACTTCCCTGGCGAGCCTGTTCCAGTGACTTACCACCCCCACAGCAGAAAAGAACTCTAAATTAAAAACAAAAGACCCCAAAAGCTACAAAAAGTAAAGAGCAAGAAACACAAGAACCCACCGAATGCAAAGGAGAGGAAGCTGACCCGTAAGTTCAGGAGCCTTGCTATGCTGTCTTGGAAGAAATAAAAGGATGATTAAAATAAGAATACTCCTTCCAATAAAATACCCCTTCCCCTTCCCGCTAATGAAAGACATCAAGAAAGGTAGCCATGCACCTAACCACATGTTGTGGTTTAAGCCCAGCCGTAACTCAGAAAACCACACAGTCTCTCTCTCAATCCCCCCCCCCTACTTTCTCCCTCCTGCTCCCGGAGGGATGGGGAGGAGAATCAAAAGAATGTAACTCTCACGGGTTGAGATAAGAACAATCCAGTAACTGAGATATAACACAAACCACTGCTGCTACCACCAATAATAATAATGATAAGCGAAATAACAAGGGAAGAGAATACAACTGCTCACCACCCGCCAATCAATACCCAGCCTGACCCAGCAGTGATCTAACCCTTCCGGGTAACTGCCCCCAGTTTGTATACTGGGCATGACGTGCTGTGGTATGGAATACCTCTTTGGTTAGTTTGGGTCAGGTTCCTGTCTCTGCTTCCTCCCGGCTTCTCTTTCTCCCTGGCAGAGCACAAGACTCAGAGAGCCCTTGGTCAGACTAAACATTACTGAGCAGCAACTGAAAACATCAGTGTTACCAGTGCTGTTCCCAGGCTGAAAGTCAAAAACACAGCACTGCACCAGCTACTAAGAAGGAGAAAAATGACTGCTACTGCTGAACCCAGGACACCATAGATGTACAGTGGTGTTTCGGATGCCTCAGAGGATCCCATTTGCCTTGTGGCTGACACTCCAGAAGAGTACTAATTTCCTGCTGGTTCTGTTCATTGTTCACAGATCCATGTTTGATGTCTCAGATACCTGACAGCATCTCAGTCATCTCTATTATCCCTCCAGCAGTTTTGATAGTATCCTACCTCAGATTTTAAGATACCATCTCTGATACTTCCACATCATAAGGAATCTAATGTGGAGAAGATCAGTCCACATTCCACATGATAACTCAATCTGTGAACCTGTGGTACTGGCATGGACTTCTACAGTCCATGCTCATGCTACCAAAGATTTCTACTCAATGGAGAAGCATTCCTAGACAGTTTCGTCACCTCTTTAAGCAGGAATCCTAATGTATCCACAAAGAGCACCTGTGAAGTTTTCTCACTCACAGAGACATTAAAGTGAGTAATTCAAACATTCATAAGAATGTTGTAAATATCCAAAATGACATACATGCATTCATAGAAATTGAACAGGGTCCCCCTGAACTTTCCCTTCTCCAGCCTGAACAGTCCCAGCTCCCTCAGTCTTGCCTCATATGAAGGATGCTCGAATCCTTGCATACGCCCACATCTTTCTCATATTGGGAAGCCCAGAACCAGATACAGTACTCCAGGTGTGGCATCACCAGTGCTGAGTAAAGGGAAGAATCAACTCCCTTGACTTGCTGGTGGTGCTCACTCTAATGCAGCCCTAACCCCACTAGCCTTCTTTGCTGCAAGGGAACACTGCTGTCTCACATTCAACTTCACCAAGATTCATATGACTGATCAGAAAAGCTGCTTTCCAGCTGGTCAGTCCCCAACCTGTCCTGGTGCCTGGGTTGTTCATCTCCCTGTGCAGGACTTCAAATTTCTCTTTGTTGAACTTCATGGTGTTCCTGTTGGTCCATTTCTCTAACCTGTCACACCTTCTCCAGATTACCAATCCAGTCCTCCCAGTTTCAAGTTGCCTGCAAACTTGCTGAGGGTGCACTTGGCCCCATCATCCAAGTCATTAATGATCATGTTAAAAGTATCAGATGTAGAATTCAGTCCTGTAATACACCACTATTCCTCATTGGCCCCTTATCATTAATATGTTTGGAAAGGCCTTCCAGAAGGATTTGCTCAATCACCTTCCCACAGACTCAGATGTGGCTGTCTGACCTAAAACTTCCCACATCCCCCTTCCTGCTCTTTGGAAGATGGGAATGGCATCTTTCTTCCAGTCATCAGAAACCTCTCCCAATTGCTATGAGCTTTCAAAAGTGATTGAGAGTGGCATTGCAATGACATTAACCAGCTCCAACAGCAATCGTGGGTGTATTCCATCATGTCCCATGGATTTGCATATGTCCAACTTGTTTGCATGTTCCTTAACCTGACACAATTTGTTTACGTGTTCCTAAGGATAAGGGGCTTCCTTGCTCCAGACTTTCCCACTGGTGCAACAACTCCTTTGAGCATACCAGCAACAGAAAAAACGTAGTACCTCGTATGTACTTGATAGTTTCTTCCTTGTTTCCAGGAGCACTCCCCCATAAGCCTGAAACAACAAAATGTGTTTACAGTGCTTGCATTAGAATAGGCTTGCTGAGAATTCAACACAAGTTTGCCTTTCAGTAGCACATTTTTCCTTAATGGAATTAAATAGTAAGAACTAGATTGTTTTTCTTTCCTTCTTTCCCCCTATAGTGTGGTGCCAAGGGTATGTTTTGAGAAGAATGGGGAATGAAGTCATAAAACACAAGCTATGTTCAGTTGTGTCACAAACAAGTGAGATGACACTTGCAGCTATACTGCTTTCGTAGGGAATGAAAGAGGTTTGGTCCTAGACTGAAACAGAGTGAAGCAAAATAAGAGCTTCTGGTCCTCACAAGAGGATGTCTCTAATTTGCAAAGCATCTCTCCCTCCAAAGTGAACATGCTGGGATGACAGAACATTTCAGCATCTGGGTTGGAACTGTTTTATTAACTTCAGTAATCTACAGTATAAGTCTCTAACTTCCCATAACAACCACATAAACTGGTCAGTGTGGACAGTGGAGTGTAGAGAGGCATTCAGATGTACCAGTTAGAGCATGTGAAGTGAGAAGAACTGTTCTCCAGAATTCATATACTATTATGCATGCATTCATGGAATAATAGATGTATTCTTGTTACCTGCAGAAAGACACAGAACAGCTAAACCTGTATTTTTTCTACAAAGCAGAATTAGGAAAATTCACCTTGCATATAACAAATGTGTTTCTTCTTCTTTTCCTTCAGCTTACCCTCCTCAAATTCACTTCCAAAGTATCTGGTACTCACAAAAGCACCCAAGGCAGTATATCCAGCCTCATGGGGAGTGAATTCAAACCAGGTCCCTGAGAAAAATGAAACAACTTCTTCATTCAGTATTTGGAAACACATTTGACCTCACTGTCCCAAAGTAGCTTCTTGGTTGTTTTCCTTTTCCTTTCTAAAATCCCCTGATATTAGCTGACAAAGTGAATTGGCATATAGAGAATAAACTAAGTTGTAAGCATGCTATCACCTGCTCTATGATATGCTCTTGTTATTCCATACTATTCCAGGAATGCCTCACCTTATCCTATCATGAAAGCCAGAATATGATTCAGACCCTTCATGGAAGTGGCTGAATCACACGGAAGCCCATGGAAGCATATTTTCTTCCATCATCAATAAACAAAGACATAGGCTCACAGTCAGCAATTAGGTATCAGCACAGTTAATGCCTGCTATGAAGTGAAAGGAATCTAATACATGGTATTTAAGATACAGTTAGACTAGAGGCCCGTATTTTACCTGGAAAGTTTCCACCTTTTTCACTCAGTTTTTCGTTGTCCACTGCTGCATAAATTGGGTACGGATTTATTCCGGTCTCTGAGGCCTCCTTGTGATCAGCCAGCTCATTCTCATCAAACTGAAAAATAAGCATGGACTTCTGAAGGAACATAAAATGCCCTTCCCCTCTGCTATAGCACTAAGGACACCCCCACTTAGAAGACTTGGATTAACCAAGGATCTGGATTAACCGCTTCTACTTTTCATAACTAGGAATGAGATGTCATGATCTAAAATATTGCTTCAATTTATACAACTACTCAAAAAACCACCCACCAAGGTCAAATTTAGTGGCAATTACTTCAAGGTCTTCAAAACAATCCTAAGGCATTTGCAGTTAGCTTCTTACCTGCTGCACTACTTGGTATACAAAAAAGGCGGCCCAGAAGTCGGTCAGTGAGTAAAGTTCATCTTGTGCTGCCTCCTCTAAGGACCCTTCTGCCTTTCCAATATGCCAGGAGGAATTACTGAGGCTTTCAAATAGTTCCTCTTCTAGGGACATCAGTTTTTCTGACCATTTCTGATTTTCATACAGGAGGGACATACACCTTTTAAAGGGAAAGAAAAGTCTTGTTTCTAGCATAGGAGAAAGAAAACAGGGCTTTGCATTTTTGATCTGAATATGCCTGCAGGTACAGTATCTGTGGTAGAATCACCACTGAGGTGCTAATTTCATCCTCTCTAGGAATCCAAGGTCAGTCTTGCAGGACTGTAGTTAAGGTCACAAATATTCCCTGTGCCTCCCACAATTGCACAGGCACGTATCTCACCTACCACTCACTCCATTGTGAGCCCAACAGGGAGTTATGAATAGTAACAACAGTGTTGAATTGCTACTGAATCTATAGAGCAGGAAAAACATTCACGATCGCACCAGACCTACCAAGTGGATCCTGACACCCCACAAAGATATGTGACAGCATCCAAGAGATTTTGCTTCTTCAGCTCCACCAAGGTTCCCAGCATGGCTATCATGGCACGCAGGCCCCCGCCTGATCCCAGAACAACAATATTAGGCACCTTATTCTGGAAAGTGGACAGAAAACACATTCCTTTCAGACCAAAGGCTTAAACAGACAAGGATAAGGGCTATTGTAATTCTCACCTGACACACTTCCTCGCTCTAAGACACATTCCATATTCTGCCTCTTTTCCCCTATTTCTCTTTTTCCTTTACCTCATAGTCACAGAATGGGTTCTCCTTTGTGTTCTGCTGAGATTTGTGCTGTAGCTTCAAAATATACATACATTTTGAGCAGTGCATGTTGTGCTCCTGTAGATGTCACCTCTGTCACCTTTTTGTCACCAAGAACTGTTTTTTTCTCCCAAAAGAGGAAGGTAAAACTATCACAGCCAGCCGCCGGAAATTCTCAAGAACATGCAGTACTGGTTATGGCTGGAAGAGAGTCAACGTTCTGCACAGCAGCTCATATGGGGCAGTGCTTTCAATTTGCGGCTACGAAGCTACTGGTTACACATCAACATTTCAACATGCTGAACAGTCTCCCACCTTCTTGTCTTCCATGTGCTTAGAGATTGCCTCCAGGATTAGCTGCTCCATCACCTTTCCAGGGATGGGGCTGACTGGCCTGTACTTCCTTGGGTCCTTCTTTTTGCCCTGTTTAAAGACTGGGGTGAAACTTGCTGTATTCCAGTCCTCAGGCACCATTCCTGACTGTCATGACATGTATACAGAGATGCGCAAGGGCAAGCAAATACTCAATTAGCTTATAGATACCGGAATTGCAGCTGGGAATTGCACTGAAAATTCAGTCTCCTGTTCCCTTTTGTCTCCTTGAAAAATTCCAGCCTGAATCTTTTTCCCAGCAGTGTAAAGAAAGCCTGCACTGGAAAACTTGTGACAACAGATGATGCGTCCTTGGGTCTAGACCTCGCTTCAAACGGCACTCTGTGTGCCACTCACATCACTGGACTGTTACCTCCTTTCCTTAACCAGGACTGTCAGTGCTTACCTGCTCACAACGAATCCCAAGTTTTTCCAGACACAGCAGTACTTTTTCTCTTCTCTTATGGGTGGCTTTTCTCTCACCTTCTGAGAGCTCATGAGACTGACGGACACAAGGAACTTCATCCTGGCATACAAAGTGAAACACATTCAGGGTAAGAATATTTCTTACTGCAAGAACATCACTATTATGGGATCCAATCAGAGGATCCAGACTTCGGCAAACTAGCCAGTGTTCACTCTGACTCAACACCTAACAGCAGCACGAAGAAGATCAGGGAACTCATTTCTGTCCAACACCTTAAATCCAGGATGAAAGAGGCAGTATTGATGAACCAAACACACAAAGTGAAGAGGAAGGAAGTGGAACAAAAATTTCAGTTCTTCATGATTAAAAAGCCCCCAAATTCCTGACTGAACAACGCAGTCCCTTTTCTAAAGGAAACACTGTTGTGCCTGTCAGTGTCTTCCCCAATGGTAACACAAGTCTCTTGGGGCAATTTATCAAACTCAGTGAAATTTACTTGTTGATGCACTCAAGCCAACGGCACAATTTTCAGTTAGAAGCAAACATCTAACTTGATTCAATGTTCAAGGTAGCCTAAAGAAATGCAACTTTTCCAGGTTAATCTTCATCACTGAATCTTTATCTTCAGCCTGAGATCTGCAGTCCTCTGAACATCCTTAAACATCATTGGAGAGCAAGAAGCACTTCTAGGGTACTACTTCTAAATCATACTTCAGAGGTGCCTGTTTAACCCCACTATGAAATGCATTCAGGACTAGCTCATCTGTAGAAACCTATAACGCAGATGTTTGAAGTCAGGTGAGATGAATCCTACCCTTGTTCTGATTCTTGTCCTGGAGGATCCTCTTTAGCTATCATCTAGAGAGGAAGTCTCAAAGAAATGGAGTTACTCCTTACAAATACTTTGCAGAGTAATATTGGCATGAAGTACTTAGAACATCCATTTTACAAAACAATCACAACACAAGTGCTTTAGAATGTGGAAAATGAAGCAGCCAGGAGAGCGATTAGGGGAGAGGGGAAAGCCAGAATAGGAAGAGCATACCTTGGTAGCCATTGAGATATCTGTCTTTGCCTCCTGGAAACCTAGTGAAAATGGAATGCACAGCAATGTCTTAGCTCAGAGTAACTTTCAAACTCCAAAGGAGCTGAAGTTATTTTCCTACTACCCTTTTCCAAGGTAAAATAATAAAAATCCCCCAACTCAAGTGCTTAAAAGGACTGCGTAATTATATTGCACCATCCCAGTCATCACCTAGGATTAATGATTAATGCTCTACATTGTCAATATTGTCAAAAGTGCTGCGACTTCCACGGAATACTGGCATATGAACAAGGAAAAGTTGGATGTCTAAAGAATTTATGAATATTGTGTGTATCATTCGCCTGAACAGCTACACAACCTCTGCCTGTTACTGCTGACCTGACTCAGTCTGATTTGATAACGTATATGAAAAAACTCTTTCAAACTTCCAACATTCTGCTTCCCAAGGGGAAAATGGGAGCTTCCTGACACAGGATGAACATCCCAGCTGGTAATTCAGAACCACGCTGCCGCTTGCTCACTCTCCCCCTTTTTCCCCCCTGCTCCAGGGAAGCTGAACCCAGAACACCATTGTTCCTAGTCCTGTCACTGGGCACCACTGAAGAGTTTGGCACCATCCTCCTGGCCTTTGAGATATTTATATGCATTAATAAAATCCCCCCCCAGTCTGCTCTTCTCCAGACTAAACAGGCTCAGCCCCTGCAATCTCTCCACATCTATACATATACAATACATATACTGCTTGAGGTGTTACTGCTATGGCACTCACCAAACAACTCCCAAGGTGGAGCCAGCCAATGTCAGAAAGGTCTCACTTCAAAGATGATCAGTGTCACAGAGTCCCGAGTCAGCCAGGTCCCGTCTTTATGAAAGATCTCACCCACAGAGGATCACTTTGATTAAACAATTACATTTATACTTTTGGTGCAGATACATAAATGGGTGTAAGCGGTGTAGATATCTGCAATTTCCTGGAACTTTGGGTGTTGCTTTCTGCTTCCTCAGAAGGCCGGTTTGTTATTGCAGTTTCTTTGCTCTATATTTACTGCTGGCTCTGAGATAAATTTATCAAGGATATCCTGTCCCCCCTAGCTAAGCTGTTCACATTTTTGTGTGGTGTTTTTCCATTATCGTTGGCTTGCTTTTACAGCTGCTCCTTCAGTGGATTGTTTTCAGTCCTAAGGAAAGAAGGGTCAACAGGACCTTATTGCTTTCAACAAGTGCCGAACAGAGGAGTAAGCTGAAATGGCTCATGCTGGATTCCGTACCTTTAAAATGCCTCTCTTAGTCTCTTTTCTCTTTCTCCCTGCATTGCTGAGCACTCACACCAGCAATGATATTACTTCTTACTATTGTTGCAGTTATCATCTTGATAACTTGCTTTTGTAGCAAACAGCATAGGGAAAATATCTTCTCATTTTACTGATAAGGTTTGTACATTATCTAGCTGGAGAATGAGGTGATTCCCTGTATTGCCATGGGGAAAATGGGCGTGAATTTTTTCTTTTTCCAGTTATTTCTGAATTCAGTTCATCTCTGTCTTTAAAGCTTTTATTTTCCTTGCAGAGACATCACTTAACACCCTTGAAAAGAGGGTGGGTTTTGTATAAGCCTATTTTTTTGGGTGATAGTGAGGTATTTGGGCTTTGTTGCTTTTACCTGGCCTCAGAACAGGATGTTGTCCCTCCCCGTGTAAGCCTTGCATGTAAATGAAGTGTGATTGCATAGAACCATTGCTCTTCCCTACATGAGTGGTTCAGAACATCCCTAATGCTTTGGGGGATGCCAAGGAAGGAAACTTTAACAACATTCCCAAACATATGCCATACTCATGTTCTTTTACAGTCTAGACTACAAAACTAAGAAAGAGTAAGGAAGGAGGATGATATGCAGTCATTGTTCTCCCTGACAATTCTCCCTATAGCATTCCATTTACTGCTCTTCCTTTTCTCTTCTCCACCTCTTCTTACCTGCTCTGGCTCATGGGAGGTTAAATCCTTCAGTTTGTTCATGTTCTCACAGGAAGGATTTGTTAGTCAGGGAATGACCACATTCAGCAAGGCTGCATGTAGCTGTCTGATCATAGAGAATGGGCTCGTTCTCTTTTTATCTGTGTTACACACAGACTTGGGTGGAGATGCTCTGTTCCCGGAAAACCATATTATGCCAAACACGATAACCTGAACCACTCCTCAAGAAACCTGAAGGAGCTCTTAGAGCTTCATGTACTGGCACAGATATCTGTAGAAAATGGGTAACATGAGGCATTTTCTATGGAGATGAATCACACACTGAGATATCTACATTGAGTAGTGCCTATAGGATGTATTTCATAGAATCATATAATGGTTTGGGTTGGGAGGGACCTTAAAGGTCATCTAGTTTCAATCCCCTGCCATCTGCATGCCTGTTCAGCCAGTTAAGAAACTGTTCTGTAGTATCTGCCACTCTGTTACCTACACATAGGATCGAAAATGGTACAGCAAGTTTCATTTTCTTACAAAGGCAGCTATTGCCAGCTTAGACACATTATTCCCAACCCTAACTATTTTATGATTCTATGATTATGACATGTGGGACAATCAAAGAGGTTTGGTAGATAAGACAGAGGACCTGGATGAGATGCTCCCCATTCTGCAGTGGCAAATAAATAGCAAAAACTGGAAGTTAGAAGTGTTTTGTCTCTTTATTGTTCTACTCTCAAGGCAGTTCTTTGGCTTTCTAAAACTTTCTTATTGTCTGAAAAGAAACATTACTCTTAAGAGCCTCCCACAACCACAGTTTTAAATGCCTCCAGGAGAAGTGCTGAGGGAGTTATTCTGCAAATGACAAAGGGAGATGCCAGGTTTTGCTTTTTTTTTCCCCAAGAGAAAAATTACATGAATCATGAGTCAATCGAGAGCTTTCCAGGCATAGTGAGGCTTATTTACTGAGAAGGTAGAAGGACTGTATAAAAGATTAAGAAGGAAACTCTCATAAGACTTCATAACAGTCTTTGAATATGACACAGTGAAAGCCTGGTGATGTTCTGCGCTACCTACACCCATCCACCAAGAAACGGAACATCAATGAACATGGTAAGTTCTTTCAAGACCAAAAAATTAAAGAGGAAAAGCTGTGTTAGATTTTTTCTTGGGAAATAGATAGGAGTGGGCAAGGTCGTTTAGGTCATTTTTCTGCATTTACAAGACTTTTCTGCACTGCCTTGCTTTTTCTTAGTTTCCTTCCTTATGAAAACATCGGCTCAAAACATAAAAACCCCTTTCATTTTCAACTGCCTCATGCAGTGAAAAAACAGGTCATTTTAGTCGTTCTGCATTGCTCACACAACTTGTAAGGAAGAAAAAGGGGTAAAAAAACATTCTCAATGAACTGAAATTAACTTTCTTTTTTAAAAAAATGAGTATATAAAAAAAGGAATCATTATTTTGATGCTGACAAAATACTGGCAAAAAAAAAAAAAGGTTTTTTGAAAATAAAAATAGTTGTAGGTTATGCAATAAAATTGATATTTATTCTTTTTTTAACTTTTCTTAACCACAGCCGATCTCTCTGAGGATCTCTGAACAGAAGAGGCCTTTTGGTTCAGATAAAAGCAGACAATAAGCAGGACTTCCTTGTGCCCACTGAACACCTTTAAAACCAGCTTTATATACCAGAAAATACAGTAAAAGCTGAACATTAAATACCTTTATCTTTCCAAGCTGGTTAACAGGGGAAATAACTTTATTATCTCTGTTACCATCTACTTGGCTATCGAACATGGTTGCTTTATACAATGGGAAGTCATGATAAGCTGCAGTAAATCAATACTTGACTCTTACAGGAAAATGATATCTCAAGAGATGAAACTGAAAAGCACAAGAAAATCAAACATTTCCGCTGCATAAGATGAAATCTATGGTTGAAATTCAAAGCAAATACCTGTGAGTGGAGAAATCATTCTCTGAATAATCACTGCAAATCGGCTTTTCCAAATCTCCAAAGAAAGTCAGGTCCCTGGCATTCACTGAGTGTGCAGTACCAGGCACAGATTTCTCTTATCTCACATGAAGCCTGCAAAGCAACTTCCTTCATTTTAATTTTTAACATCTGAATAATAGTTTAAAAGCAGATTAAGTTTTTATGTTACAGACTTTACTATAACTGTTACAGTCATGAGAAGAGCAGAGCAAGTGAATAAAACAGCCATTGTGGAATTCATCATTCTAGGTTTCCAAAGTACCCCAGAAGTACAGTTTATCCTCTTCTTGATGTTTCTAGTGATCTACATTACAACTATGTTAGGGAACCTCCTGATCATGGCGCTGGTTCTGACTGATCATCACCTTCATAATCCCATGTTCTTTTTCCTGGGGAATCTGTCATTCTTGGAGACCTGTTACACTTCCACCATCCTGCCCATAATGCTGGCAAATTTCCTGACAAACAAATACGTTATTTCACTTCAGGGCTGCTTTTTGCAGTACTTTTTCTTCACTGGGCTAGCAGGTGCAGAATGCTGTCTCCTGACTGTCATGTCTTATGACCGGTACCTCGCGATATGCAAACCACTACATTATACAATGATAATGAATGACAGGTGCTGCCTCCAGTTAGCAGGTGGCTCTTGGGTTAGTGGGTTGTTGGCTA
This sequence comes from Amazona ochrocephala, assembly GCA_039720435.1. Taxonomy (NCBI): domain Eukaryota; kingdom Metazoa; phylum Chordata; class Aves; order Psittaciformes; family Psittacidae; genus Amazona; species Amazona ochrocephala. Next base: position 3,935,341 of record CM077897.1, read on the forward strand.
GTGCCATAGTCACCTCTCTGATGCCACAGCTAATGTTCTGTGGCCCAAATGAAATTGATCATTTCTTCCGTGACTTCACACCAGTGGTAAAGCTCTCCTGCAGTGATACCCATTGGATTGAGCTTGTAACATTCATCTTGGCCTCCCTTTTGACACTACCCCCATTTCTCTTGACACTCATATCTTATGTGTATATCAGCAACACTGTCCTCAGGATCCCATCCTCCACAGGAAGGCATAAGGCTTTTTCTACTTGTTCTTCCCACCTCACTGTGGTGACACTTTTCTATGGGACCTTGATTGTTGTGTACTTGGTACCAAAGTCAAACACACTGAGAGACCTCCACAAAGTGTTCTCTGTCTGCTACACAGTTCTAACTCCACTGGTCAATCCCCTCATCTACAGCTTAAGAAATAACAACATAAGGAAGGCTCTGAGAACAGCAGTGAACAAATACAGCGTTTTTCATGAGGCATGAACAAGCTCTTGTCAATTATTATGTGAAACCGAAATATCAGACTTTAGAAAACTTCTCATCTGAACCTAAAGTCATCTTTTTTTCTTGAAGAGGAGACAAAAGAGAGTCATGCAAGGAAGCGCCCTGGCTGCTGGACTCTTGTGGCAATTCCTTTTATTGGACTACTTAATGCGTGCCAACATCACAGAACCATCATCATAAAATCACAGAACAGTTTGGGTTGGAAGAGACCTTAAAGCCCTATTTCAACTCCATGCCCCAGTGTAAATTGCAAACTGCTTAACTGACAAATTTGTGCAAGACAGGTTGAAGACTAGGAAAATCCCTCAGTGCTGTGACCAGATTCTGCCTTTAATTGTAAGCAACAAATGGATTGGTATAATTCAAGGAACCAAGTCATTTTAATCTGATGAGAGAAGCCATGCTGAGATGCTCGTGCAAGCCAAGACTTAGTGCTGGATACTGTCCAAAAACCTAGAGAAAATGCATACAAGCAATCAAAGTTGCTGCCTCAGATGATGCTATCACAGACTTGAGCACATTTCCATGTCATTCCTTCCTTCAGCTCTCACAAAGATGCTTTTCTAAATCGTTTTCTTTTCCTCATCATTTCACAGGGGATCTTCCAAAGAAACATTCCTTTCTTGATGGAAGCTTTCTCCAAAAAGTCTAAGTGGGAGAAAAAAGCAGAAAGAACTCATGAAGAAGGGTTAGCAGGAAAAAAAAAATCAAAAATAAAACCCTGACAAATGAACTCCCAAACCATCCCCCCAGGAGATACGGACTGCTGGTGCAGCCCCTCCTGGCTCACCACACCAACCTACCACCCTCCTTGTTGTTGACATTGGTGCAAGCAAGCCCCTGAGGCCCCAACCCTGCTCCAGCCGCTGGCACACAGACCCACTTACACACAAAAACACATCCACAGACACATACATGTGATGAACGTGCCCAGAAACCACCCTCAGATACCCATGCAGTAGCTGCATAGGTACCATGCTTAGATACCCTACGCAGTAGCTGCCCCTTGGATCCCCCCATCTCCATTTGCCACACACACACAGCCACACACATAGAAATGGCTCTCTCAGGCGATGTCCAGACCTCATGGGCTCCGCAGGGTTTGGTCCGGTCCTGCTATTGAACCCTGGAATATGTCTGATACCCAGCCAAACGTTACAGCCACCTCAATACCTGCTTTACAGGTCTCTTACCCTACTCATGCAGGCTGCTGGCCTCTCCAGTTCCTGCCCACATGGGGCCCAGTGACTCTGGTTGCTGGCACTTCAACACAACTTTAATCTTAATTCAACTTTTAACCAATCTCCCACCTCTGAGCTGTCAGGCTCCTCTAGGGTTTCACCAGTTAAAGCACACTGTGCTGCAGGCCACAGAGGGTACAGACACCGGCCAAGCAAACCGCTTTGTGAGAAAGACCCATGCCCAGCTAAGGTTAGGCTTCATCTTAAAGATAAGACAGGTATTCCTAATCTCATTCTGTGGCTGGTTTTCTCAGGATTTGCAGTTTTTCACCGAGAAATGAAGTCCTACACACGTTTCTCTTCAGGTCACCCTGCTCCTTCCATTTCCCCACCTCTGACCCTTGCTTTATCCATCCCATAATAGCTTTTCTACAGTCCCAAAAGGTGTTTGCTGGCATGCCATTAGAAATCCCTTCAGACTGCAGGTGCTAAAGTTCCTTGGCCCACAAGGGGCCAGAATCAAAGGCAAAGCCGTGTGAGAGAAACTGCAGGTCAGAGGCTATTGCAAGACAGTGTCTCCTGCTTCCTGGACAAAGCCCAAAGCCAAGGACAATGACACAGTGCAAGGACCCTTATCATTCAGTGCTGCGCCTTGGTGTTGTCTGAAACATCTCCTTGGTTTGAGTCTGTGCTCATTTGATATCACAATCTCATACATCACAGCAAGCAAAGCGGTTTGCAGCTTTCTGCTTTATCTCTTGGTAAAACAGAAAGTGTGTGGTTAAAAGGGTCCCAGGAAGCAGATTAACCTGAATTAGATGTCATGCTGGCAGGCTTCAGGGAACGAAAAGGTGAAAGTGAAAGCCAGCAAAAACGAGAAGCAGACAGTTTCTAAGAAGGCTGGAAAATTCAAGAAGCAAGTCTTCTGAAAATGCACATTAGGGCATATAAAGGAGAGGAAGGGGACTGAACAGTTAACATGCATTTACCAAGGGTAAACCAGGCCTGACCAATGTGATTGTCCTCTCTAAGTATGGCACTACGGATGGGGGGAGCAGTGGCTATCATTTGCCTTGACTTTAGCAAGACTTTTGACACTGTCTCTTCTCTCTAGGTTAGGACATTGTGCTCTGAGTGGACAACTGGATAAGTAAAGAACAGACGGCATGCTCAGGTCCCCATGTGACCACCAGCCCCAGCTGTGTCTCAGCCATGCCTGTGCCTGTAACCTGCTGAGAACATCAGCTGGAGGGTCATTCCACCATGTCTCTTAACATTTCTATCACTTACCCATCTCTCCATTGAGACAGCTCTTTCCAGGGTTTGTGTCCCGAGGAAAGTGGAGTTCAGGGGGACCACAGTAAAAGACAAGATTATTATTTTTTTTAATTAAGATTTTTAATTGCTTTCATTAAAAGAAGGCCCTGAAATTCCTTTCCAATGGTGATCACTAGGCCTCCTGTTTCTGTGCACAGTGAGTACAACAGGTAAAGACAGTGCTAATTACAGAAGGCAAAAGCTTTGCACATAAAGCCTTTGACACTGCTGCGGGTGGCAGTGACGAGAGAACAGTTTAGAATAAGAACTGTCTTATCGCCAGCACATGAATCAAACTTGGGCTCTGGCCACTCACTGCTTGATCACAAAGACACTTCTCCTCCCTGCTTCCCACCAGGATATAAGCCAGAGTCATCGCCTTTCAAAATGTCTTCATTTCCATTCTTTTGGTCAGGCATAATTAAAACAAACGACAATCAAAAGTGATGCTGTTTGTATTGACTGAAACACACCTGAGAGCTCCCTAATTAGCTGCACAATGCTTAAAACTCTACGGGGAGTGGCAGAACGCAGAACTCATTACGGCTGTCAGCAGTTTAATGAGCCCCTTGAGGAATGTGGTGCTACCTCCCTGTTATTTGTAGCTACTTGGCAAGGGCCTTCAAGAAATGACAGGGAGAAGCAGAAAGTTACTTGGAGTTTTAATAGAGCCCGGTGTGGGATGCGAGACCAGAAACGTAGCTGGACAATGTTTTCCCACCAGGGCTCATCAGAGCAGAAAGTCACAGACTTTGCTTACAGCCAGCACAGCAGTCCATAGAGTTGCCCTGTATCAAACTTCCCCTACAGAGGTCAAACTGCAATTCCCAGCCATCAGGAAGGTGGTCCTTTCAGTCAGCAATCCAAATACGTGGCCTATGGAATGGGAACACCATGGACCCACCTCTCCAAACCTGGAGATGCACAGGTCCTGCTCAGTTACAATGAGCAGTGAAGACACTGTGACTGCAACACCCACTGCTGACACATCCATGAACCACAAGCCAGGCTCCATCCTAGATCACACTGGGTCATTTCTGGAGCCAAACACACACAGGCATAAATGTCGAACCTCAGCCCCCATCCTCCATTACATTAGACACTGAACCCCTCCTTCTCTGCCCTGGGAGATCAAAGCCATGAGGTTAATGGCTCCTCTTGATGTCCGTATACTTGGGCCTAGGGTCCTTTCTTCCACGGGCCATCAAGGAGTCAGCAGGAGGGGCACGAAAGGAATCCCTTCCTGGAAAGCTGCAAATTGTGACACACAAACCAAAGCCCTGCCATTGCTCTGGGACGAGCACAACCCCGCTCTGGGTCAGCCGGACAAGAGCTAAGCACTTGCCAGGCTTTTTCTAGACTGCTTTCAGCTTGAACTTATTTCAGCTTGGCCTTGGTGGGAGCGGCGGTAGCACCTCTTTGCCCATCACATAGGGGACTGCAGCTTAACCCATGCCCAAGGCTACAACAGAACCGCTCAGCGACGCCCGCCCTCCCACCCCTTGCACCGACCCGACCCGACCCGACCCGACCCGACCCGACCCCCCCGCCCCACCCCCCCCCGCCCCGGCACCACCTCCCCGCTCCGCCCCTTGACGCGGCACCCCCTGACGCGGCTGCGCGCTGGGCTCGCGCCTGCGCCGTCCCGCCGCGCCCCGGAATCACTGCTCGCACCCGCTTCCGCCCACCTCAGCCCGGCCGGCGGGACCATGTCGGGCGCGGCGGCCTCCGGCGCTGCGGGCGCGGGCTCGGTGGGCTCCGTGGTGCGGCGGTTCCTGGCGGAGTACGGCAGCGGCACGCCGAGCCGCCTCAAGGTGCTGGACGCCTATCTGCTGTACGTGCTGCTCACCGGCGCGCTGCAGTTCGGCTACTGCCTCGGTGTCGGCACCTTCCCCTTCAACTCCTTCCTCAGCGGCTTCATCTCCGCCGTCGGCAGCTTCATCCTTGGTGGTCAGTGCCCGCCGTGGCCCTGCGCGGTGTTCATTGGGACCCCCCCAGCCACCCCCAGCCGCGGCCGGAGGCCCCCGGCCGGCAGAGCGCTGCTTGGAAATGCCCGGGTGCCTTGTCGGAAACGTAGGATTCCCTCAAACCCGCAGCCGGGGAGGTCCCGTAGCAACCTCCAACGCCCCTCGGTCCTCCATAGGTCTGCCAGAAGCCCCCCAGCTCTTGCCCCGCAACAGCTGTGACCCTGCAGGGATCCTGCCCATGTGTCACTCCCAGGGTGTCCTCCTTAGCAGTTAAGGAGCCCTCCTTATTTCTACATTGTATTTAGTAGTGCCCATGGTGAAACTCCAGCTGTAGCAGTGACTTTTTTAGGGTGGTGTTCTCCCATAATACTCCCCAAAACCACCTTGTTCCTGTGCAGCCCTCTCCAACACACACAGTGGAGGACATAAGGATATCCCTGTGTTTATGCTAGTCCTGGCTAAACCTGTTCTTCGAATTCACTTGGCCACCCCTGATAGTGTAGTGCGATGGGAGAGTTGATTGCATGAAAGCACTGTGCAAATCCCCTGCCAGTGTCCCGTTCATCTTACAGTAAAGATGGAGTTACCTTTCCCTGTGGTACCCAGCTGGAACAGTGACCCAGACTGGGGTGGGCTGCCCCAAGGCAACTGCGCTTCATTTTCCGATCACTAATCTCTCATTCCTTCTCAACCATGCAGTCTGCCTCCGGATTCAGATCAACCCCCAGAACAAAGGCGAGTTCCAAGGCATTTCACCAGAGCGGGCGTTTGCTGATTTCCTCTTTGCCAACACCATCCTCCATCTCGTTGTCATCAATTTTGTTGGCTGAGCTCTAGAAGAGACTCCAAGGTACTGATCCATGGGGTCACAAAAGGGGAAGTTCACAGGACTTCAGTACTTCTGTACTTGGGAGAGAGCTAGAAAGATAGTGAATCCAGAAGGCCTAGCTCCCAGCTTTGTCTTGGCCAAGTATAGTAAAGCTTTTGGGTTGGGATTTATGGCTTTCTCATTTCATGCATGTATTTTTTGGCTTTTATCGTTTAAAAAGCAGTTTAACTAGGAGTATTACACAGTCTTGCTCATGTTTCTCTCTTATGAGATAAATACACTGTTCTTTGCAAGAGAGGCTTTGGAAGCTGGAAGTCCTGGGCTCGGTTGGTGAGGATTGTCCTATTTGGAAGCCATGGAATGGCTGGTGTCATAAGTTTGGAGTTTCTCAGCAGATGAGAGGAGGGAGTTTGGTGCTGGAAAATGGAGGACATGCCCTGTTGTTATTCTTGCAAGGGGCTATAAGATGCTTGGGGCTTGTGGGGTATTTCCTCTCCCATTGCAGAAGCCTTGCTCACATTGCCTTTATTTCTTTCTTTCTTTCCAGGTCTTGAGCTCTGATGTCAAAACTTGGCATTGGGAAGTGCTGTTCTCCAGCAGAGTCTTACCTGTTTCCTTGGTGGAGGAAGGAGAAACAGGGCTCAAGATTTTTTTTGCCTCAGACTGCCCTATGGACGGGTCTGATGCCTTGTTACAGTGACTGTAATCCTTTCTGTCAATAAAATCCTTTATGATACTGCAGTCTTTTCCCTATTTCTGATAAATACAGAAGTTCTTCTGACACCCAAGTTCCCTCTCAGGCCCAGCTCCCCATCTTTTACCTCTCTTCCTTCTAGTCTACCCAGCAGGCTTTTTTCTGTGCCCCAGTTTCAGGGAGAAGGAGGAAACAAGTCATGGAAACTCAGTTGTCATCCACTCTTTTCATCTTCCTATTTCCTGCCCCTCCACACCTTTGCCTGGAGAATTTACTGGTGTTGCCTTCATGCATGACGCTCTATCCTTGCTTTAGGCTTGTCCGGTTTGCTCTGCAGCAGAAACACCGGATAGGTAAAATAATGTGTTGAGGCAATGTGAAAAGAAATGTTTATCTGCTGGTGCTGGGGAGATAAAACATGGGATCTGATAGCATCAACCTCAGTGTTAGATTATGGCTTTTCTTCACCACCTTTTTCCTTTTAGCATTTCCAGATGTGTTGTAGCCATTAAACCCATAAACGTGTGAAACCTGGGGCTCCTAAGTCTATTATGGGCTCTGAAGAATGAGGTATGAGGGAGCTGGGTCTTTACTGTCTCCAAGGATGCTGTCTGGGTCTGTGGTAGGAAAAGAGAATTCATGCCAGTCCTGACAGCACCATCTCCCTGCAGCCGCAGGCGTTAAGCTGGGTTTGCGCTGCTGGGGAGCAGGCAGGGAGGGTGACAGCAGGCAGGTCTTGTAGATGAGCCACCGTGATTTCCCGTAAGAGGCCCTTAGCCGGGCAGAGCAGAGCCTGCATGTTCACAGGAGGCGGAGCAGCTCCGGCTCTCCCCTTTGCCACTGCTGTTTGTGAGCTGCGAGTGCCTCCCTGTGGTTTGCGTGACTCGGTGTCCCCACGTTTTGGCTTTAGAGAGCTCCAAACTGGAACCCTCCTATGGCCACTTCTGCTTATGCACTACATGGAGCCTGTGGAAAAGGGGAAAAAGTGGGGGTTCTGCAGGGTTCCTTCCCCCCCCCCCCCCCCGCTAATTTTTACCAGCTTGCAATGCCACTAGCTGCCATGAGCTCAGCATGAAAATTCAGGTCCCATTGGAGCTGCTTCCACATGTGGTTGTTTTAGGAAGTCTGTAGATAACTTCAGGCTCTGTTCCTTACATAGACCATACTTTGGTGATAGATGTCAGGGTCTTTTCTCCAACAAAACCCCTAGAAAGGATGCAAATTCATCTCCTACCCACAAGTAGGTATTAAGGGACATGAGCTGGTGTTGGGGAGATGGACCATGGTGGTATCTCCTTCCCTGCTAATGTGAGAGGACTCTGGCCTACCCCATCTTCCTCCCTTCTCTTTTGAGTGAGAAGTGAAAGGATTTTTCTGCCCAGATTCACTGCCTGTATAACAGGGTGCAGAGGCCTATCAGCAAATTCACAGTTCTAAGATCTCTCCCCACAACTCACCATGCTTTATGTGTTTTCTCCCCTCCTTTACCCTGCCCACACTATACATAGCTCAATCTTTCCTGCCATGCCCAAAACAACTTCCCCCCAGACCTAAGAGCAGGCTGCGGGGAAGGGGCAGGAAGGGAGGATGCCTTAACCTCATTCAGTGTTGGTTTGTGGTCTAACGTCTGCTGTTCCTTTCCACATGCATCTCCTCCCCCCTGCCACGTGTCACACCAGCCCCGCTCCCCTCACCCCCCGTTTTGTGCTCCACTTTCCAGAGGAAGTGGTTTATGTGGTTGGGTGTAGAAGAGCAGCAAAAGGTGACCCAGATCTTGTTTGTGGCATCATGGAACTGGTGGTGCAGCCTCTTCCTGCCCCACCTGAGCTATCGGACCCCTTCCACATCCTGCCCTACTGTGTTATTTCCTGCCTTTGCTTTGCACTGCAGGCTTTCTTTCTTGAAATAAACAAGAAAGAGCAAAGTGGTGATGATATCTCTACTAATATCTCTAAAGTATATTTAAACTAGACCTACAAATTCAGTGTTTTGCAGATCACGTACTAAGAGTCATTTCAATCAAAACATTTATCTATACACTCATTCCTCACTTGGCAAGTCTTATTACTGGGGTCATTTAGCCTGGAAAAGGCTGAGATGTTGAAAAAGAGGCAGCACACAGTTCTTCCTCCTTGACCATACAGCTAGGTGCAGGGTTGAAGTGCAACACAAAACATTTCAGATGGATAAAGGTAATGAGCATGGAAACCCTCCTTCCCTGAAGGCTTCTGGAATGAGATTACTCCATTGGAAATCTGTCAAATGTAAAGACTTGCTTTGTAATTCAAATCTGCTTTAGGCAGCTTCATCAAGTGACATGGCAGATCTCATCATGAGCAAAATGTAAGCTTCAAGAGCTGCCTGAAATCTCACGTTTAAAGAGCTGGAGAGAAATGAGTGGCTGTTGTTTCAAGGGAGAGGCAAGAGAATGAATCCCTGAGCATCTGTACCCAGCAAGTTTGAAGAGGTCAGTAGCTCTGTCACCCTGTGACCTGCTAAATGGTCAGGTGGCAGCACTGTGGCAGGAGACCAAGAAGACTATTGTACTGTGGCAGGAATGTGGCATGGTTTCCATACAGGGCCCTCTCCCACATGAAGCACCAGGGCTTTTGTCTAAAAGCATTTGAAGCATGAGCCTTTACAAAATCAGGGGTCCTTGCAATCGCTGTGAATCCAGCAGGGTGAGAAATACCCAGGGAGGGAGAATCACCCCCATCATCCGGCAAGGCTTTCCCTGCCATTCAGTTTGGACACTGGTGTGAGGTGTGAGCAAGGTGCAAGCTTTGCAGGACGGCTGTTTCAGAGCACCTTTCTCATTTCTCCCTCCAAATGCATCTCTGGTGCTTCAGAAGAACATGGAGAAATCGATGTCACAAAAGGCAAAAATTTCCATTCTTGCCAGTGGCAGTCTGGACCTGGAGACACAGCCTCGACAGTTGGTGTCATTAATGCAAAGCAGGGACCTTATTCTCCAGTGATGCTTGGGAGTGGGGAACATTCAGAGGTAGGACACTTTAGGTTCCTGTGTTCTCCATAGCAGTAGGTATCTGCCTTCAAGAGCCTGAACTACTCCCCTCCCTGTGGGCAAGCCATATTTTACCTTTGTCTTCACATAGCACAAACTCTACTCTTGGAAGAGAGCTGCTTTCCACCATTCCCCTCCCTCTGAGCTGTTCTTACCCAGACACAGCAAGGATGTTCTGGGAAGAGACTGTAGATCCCTGCAGTGGATCCCCCCAGTCCACGCAAAAAGTGCCTGGTGGCCAAGTCAGGCTGAAGGGAAGAGTCTGCTGCCCTTTGCCTCCTTCACCCTAAAGGCCAGGCTCATTCCTAAAGCTCATTTGAAGGGTGAAACAAATTCCTCAAACTACAGATACAAAAGACAAACAAGTTTCTTATTTTTGATAAGAACGGTTTAATAGCAGCCAAAGGCCCAAAGAAATGCCAAAGACATCAGTGTGGTTGCCAGTACAATTCAACCATTAGCATGTGATTTTCACATGCATACAGTGTTTCCAAGGAGCACAGATATGGGCAGGAAAATATTTCAGTATGGTTTTATGCAATGAGTATGAAAATAAATTGGGAAATCTAAGATCATCAAATCACAGAATCATAGAATGTTTGGGTTGGAAAGAACCTCAAGATCATGTAGTTCCTTGGGCATGGGATGCCTCACACCAGACCGTGTGAAAGGTTATTAGAACTAAAGAAAAAGAACAAAAGTAGTTTATATTTTTACTAAATGCAAAGCCAAATCTTAAGCTGATATAAATTCAGGAAATGTTAAGGCCAGATAGACTCCAAAAAGTACAAAACCCCATTCTTTTGTTCTGTGATACTGAAGTGAGGAGTTCATTAAATTCAGGACTTTTGGGTGACCCTCAGTAACTATCCCTTTGCTTTTCAGACTGTTGCAACTGAAACGGTGTCTTTGGGTGTGCACTCTGAGATGTGCACACCTGCAAGCTACCAAGATATGGAAAATTCACATTCAGGTAATTTTTAACAAACAACACCTCCAAACAACAGAAATCGGATGTCATTTTAACACCAGTAGGTAATAGTGATGTTCGGTAATTTATAGATACACCAAACTGTGCTTTATGCAAAAAGAGGCATTGTTGTGCTAAATGAATCAGGCATCTGGGGGAGCACAATGCTAGAAAATTTAAGCTTATGTGTGAGTAGCTTTGGAACAATGCAAGTAAAGCAATTTAGATTATAATGGCTGGCTGATACACAGATAGCAAGTGATATCTCTTGCAATAGGAATGCCTGTGTTCCCTCTTGCAGGTGATGCTCCGGTAAAGGTTGCTCAGCAGACTTCAGGACTGCACCATCTGGTTACTTTCATTCCTGTAACAAAATAAAGGTGTGTTATATCATTATTTGGGAGACAGCGACAAGATTGCAGGCCTGAAGTGTCTAGGCAACAGAAAGAGAAGGAAGAGAAACTAGACCAAAGTTAGTATATTAGGTGTGAGGTCTTAAAGTCAATAAGCATCAAATATTCCCAGCTGGAGACTGGTCAGGGCGTGAATTGGATGGATGAAGGCAGACAAGAGGGGGATGTAGAAATAGAAGGGAGAGAGACCTAGAAAGAAGGAAAAAGTTAAATTTGCATGTGGATAAGAAAAAGTAAATGGACTTCAGGGGTGGGCAAAAGCAATGATACGGCTGAAGGAGTGGAGGGATTTTACTGTTGGTATACAGAAAGGTGTATGCATGGACTGCATAAACACTTACTACAGAGAGAGGAACACTCATAGCTAATGAACTGGTGCAGATGTTTTCTATTGTAGGCCTCACCACCCCCCATGCATACTCACTTTTTTTTCCACACAAGCATCGTCATCAGGACATTAAAAATTATTCCTTTCATTAAAATTATTTTCAGGCCCAGCTGTGATAAAGACATTGTGTTCAGGTTCTCATCTGTGAAAGGAACAGAGAATGAAAGTCACAATAGCACTGAGACATCCTCGCTTCCAGACAGACTTACAAGCACTCTTAATGAAGCTCTTCTGCTTTATATGACTGAGCTATCTAGTAGGGTAGCTCCTGAGACAGTGAGTGGGAATGTCTCACTGAGAGACTAATTTCTTCCAATTGGTGTTTCAAGGGCCAGGTTTTTGTTCAATAACCACTTACTCATGCAATACGCAAGTCTGCCAACCATCTAGCTGGTTTTAAATACAGTGTTTTATAAACCCAGGATGCCGGAGGCATCCCTGCTTCTTCTCCATGAAGTTTTTTAAGATAGGCATGAGGAAAACAAGTTTAATTTGATTCAAAGAACACCAAGGCTATTTGGATTTTCTATTAATCTTAAGTTACAAAGCCACTTTCATTTGCAAACACATTGGTCAGTATTGGGGAAGCAGGGAGCTGTCATCAAATAGTAATTTTATGTTTATCTTTGAAAAACACCCAGTGAAATGTCTGATCAAATCAGCCAAGTTCACTGGTTGGTGTTTCTCTGAAGTGGTGTTTTGGAAACATTTGGCTAACGGGGTTCTTTTGAGCAAGGTTTGCAAAAGCATAGCTATTCTGCAAACAGGGCAAGAGCAGATGCAGGTCAGCTCCTTTGAACTAGCAGGAGCAGCAATTGCCTGGGCCCCAGCACTGGCTACTATACTCCCACAGCCATGAGCTGAAGCAAAGCTTTCTCAGATGCACCATATCTTTAGTGCAGCCCTGCTTCTGAGCACACACTGCAGAAACCACACGCTTATCTTTTAGTTCATCAGGTGTTTGTGTACCCCAAAATAAAACTAACTCTTTTGAAGTCTGAAATGCAGACAGGCATCCAGTAAGGCTGACTCATATCGGTACTTCCAGTCATTACATGATGGGGAGCAGTGTTTGGCTGGTCCTAGCAAGGGCATGTAGGCACATGCTACACCGAATTACCAGCTCAGATCTGGAAGACTACGTTAACCCAATGACTTCCAGCCTTGACGTTTAAAGCCTCTGGGGCCCTTTCAGAAATTTCCAGTCTGAGCTTTTTGCTCCAACAGGAGTTCTGCAAACAGGAAACATTAACCAAACCTTGGAAACACATTTCCTTTAATCAGGACAGGCTTTACTCCTCAAACGCTCTGTACATACCTGTCCTGAATTGTAGATACATTCCTGTGACACAGAAAGCACTGGAACCTGCAAAAAGTAACAATAAATGTAATTAATAACAGAAATGTACTTCCTCGGAAGTTCATAAAGAGGAATCTGTACTGGCTGGAGTAGAGTTTCTGGCTGGAAAACCCTCCCAGAAACACTCATTTCTGCTGCTTTCAGGGCAAGCATAAAACATGGTCCAATTAAACTTTTGTGTTCCATTAGACAGAGGAATTTCAAGCTTTATATGCCCCACAGTGTGATCTTAAGATGTCTCTATTGTGACAGTACCAGTCCACCAGCCCTTAATCTTGTTTCCAGCAAGGGAGAACACAGGCAACAAATCAACATTCCTCTAGAGTCTGGGAGCATAATGCAGCTTTGCTTTCAGGGCTGAGAGATGTAAGTCCTGATCATACTACTAGCACAAAGACCAGAGTACCTCTAGCCCTGTACAGACATCCAACAATGCCATTACCACTTTCAGGATCTTCCCCCTCCAGTTCTCCAAATCCCTCGTGATTTGCACCACACAGCATTTCATCTTTCTTGGCCCAGTAGGTTGACAGGTAGCTCGCATCCTGTTTGTTCTCAGATGTTGTCACCTCCACAACAGTATTTGTCACCTTATCAGCCCCATTAAGAGTAAGCTTTCCAGGGGAATAATCTGTGATAAGGCACATTTCCACATTCTCATCATCTTCAGAGGTCAGCCTGTAGACTGAAGGAGATGGAGTAACATCTGAAAATGGAGAAGAGACATTATATGAGACTACACAGTCATAGTTCCTGCTGCTTTTATGGAAAGAAAGATGAACCAATGAATATTTCATCATGTTCCTCCACCTGATAGGGCAGGACAAGAGTTTTTAGTACATTTTCCCTTTCAGAAGAGGGGTGGGGGAAACTGAAGGCTGCAGATATAAGACTAAGACACCTGGGGTTTATTTCTGTTTTCTTGCTTCAAATCCTGCTAGCAAGTCAGTTAGACAAGGATTTTCCACACGTATCGAAACATGACCTGTGGTTAAACTCTCTTTGGCACATTTAGCTTTGTAACTTGTACCCTCAGCATACATTTCGTCTTGTCTAGCTCTTGAAGTCTGATTCTTTGAGAAGGTGTTTTCTTAAATCTGCTCATGAGTAATAGTAAAATGTGATGGGCACTGCATTACTCTAATGATGAGCAGATTGTTGAAGACTTACTGTAGCAAAGATGCAGGTTTGGGGCTCTCAGCTGCCCTCTGACTGCATTTTCCATTGAACTTCACAGTCACAGGTTTGAACCAGAGTTTCAGTTCACATTTATGAGCTAACTCTTATCTTGTAGGGTTGAGAGTTTAGGTTAATATTTGCTTTGTGCCTGTTCACACACACACTGCTGAATACTGTAGAAATACTAAAGAGTACTTAGCTTCCAGACAAAGAAGTTTCAATTTATTCCCATGGGAGGAATTTGGACTCAATCTTGGCTTTTAGAAACTGTCTCAAACCCTTATGCAAGTGTAGCCCCAAGTCCTGTCACTGAGATGAATGCTTTTCATCAGTTGTCAGCACCTTAACGAAGTAGCCTGCTTCTTTACTAGCATGATGTCAGAAAAAAGCCTAATCCAGAAAGCCCAAGTATTCTTCCTCTGGCCCTTCTACTGAACTGCTGTGTATCTATCGCAGCTTTACCCTGGCTTTGAGGATGTTAATGAGGCTTTCTCTTTCCCACCTATGCAGAATACAGGCTAATGTATATTCTGACTCCTTCAACACCATTCCCAACTCCCATCCTCCCAGTTATTGTTTTGGAAATAGATTTCAGTGATGTTTGTTAGGGAAATGAAGACATGAGCAGATAAAAAGCTTTATGGTAGATCCCTGTATAAAATAGAGATGAACCAGGGTACATCATTGTCACAGAGTACATATATATGGGAGAAATGAGGAGGAATTGATGGAGCTGTTCTGCTTCCCTCTCATAATGAGTGTTACGCTTTCTCAAGAGCTACATATCCACCTCTCTCCAAATGAGTGTGTTTTTCTCCCTTTCAATCTGTGCAATGCTTTTGCAGGCAGCTCCAGCAGCACCTGTTTTGCAAAGTACTCATTTCTTATTCTTACTCAGAGTGGCTGCTGCCTTTGTTCTGGTACTAGAGTCTTTTTCCAATAAGGTCCTTTGCATATTTGCACCCTTATGCACCTTATGAAAGTTTTCAGATAGTCTTGGTAAATACCATCTATGATAACCACAGCGCTGTGACCCGTGCTTCCTGTTATTCCATCTGAATGAGCTGGCGAATGCATTGGAGATGCTGTATTGCTATTTGTGACCTCTTCTTGCAGGAAAGATTGAGAAGTAAATCATGATACCCTGAGCTGTCCACCAAGCCTAATTTCAGCTTTACTGAAGGATATCTTCCAGATGGAAGAAGAAGAGCTCTTAGAATGCTATTCCTGCCCACTCTACAGAGAAAGCCCACTCTGGAGACTGATTTCAGGGAGAAAACAGTAGAAGACTGTTCCAACATCAGACTGTGACCTATGCCTTTTTTCCAAACAAGCTGCAGTAGAAATCCAGAACTGCTATAGCACACAGCTTGTATTATGCAGATTTACATCATTCTCCATTCCCTCCAAAGTGAATTTCCTGTATCTCTGGTCAGACTGGAATTGGTGTGACAGAGATCTTAGATCCTCTTCCCATTCCTCAGCCTGAGGCATGAAATTCCACAACTAGAGTTAATCTGGTGCTGCTGCCCAGCTCAGAGGAGATATACCTCCTCACACACTCATACAGGCTAATCTTGACCCCAGAGGTGCAACACCAGTGACTTAACGAGCACTTTAGTGATGGCTGTCCCCCAGTGGGAGTTCCAAAAGGTCTGCCAGAGGTCTTTTGTGAACCCTGCATGGTTAGAGGTACTGTGCCACTATGAGTAGTTTCGTGCCTTCAACATTGTCTAAGCAAGCTCTGTGTCATGGGTTTCCTTCCAATAGTTCAAAATCATAGACTCATAGAATAGTCAGGGTTGGAAAGGACCTTAAGGTCATCCAGTTCCAACCGCCTGCCATGGGCAGGGACACCTCACACTAAACCATGTCACCCAAGGCTCTGTCCAACCCAGCCTTGAACACCACCAGTGATGGAGCATTCACAACTTCCTTGGGCAACACATTCCAGGGCCTCACCACCATTACAGTAAAGAATTTCTTCCTTATATCCAATCTAAGTTTAATAAACTCCTGTTAAGAGTAGGAATTAACCTTCTGATTTCCCCAGGTATGTGAACTTCTCAGGTTAGGTAAATGCCTAACTACAAGTGAGGCACACTCAGGTTTGAGATATACTCACAGAAAACTCTGTAGTTTATTCCATCCCTTCGAAGTTCTCATACCTGGAGCAGTGGCACAGTAAGTTGCACCTACACAAGTTGTCAGTTTTATATCTTGTCTCCCAGGAAAGCTCCACAGCTTGTGAAACTCCCATCATTGCTCTGCAGAGCATCTCTGTGGCTCCGCAATATCCAGCAGATACTGCAATAACCAAGAGATTGCTGATACTCGGTTTTGGCAACAGCTTCCGAACTGCAGCTCACTGCTCTCCCAGCAAACATTCACCTTGGCCTTGGGGGGATTGAAGTTTCCCACTCAACAACTCAGTGTCCCAAATCTCAGCAATCTTACTTGGTATCACCATGAGCCTGGTCCCTTGTCCAAAGGTAAGTTGGTAGCTATTCATAGACACTGTGTTGTTTGCCATAGCAAAAACCTGCGTAACGCTTCTATCCACCCCAATCTGCCTGAGTAACACTCCTGAAGGAAATCTCATCATTTCGCGTGAACATATTTCTAATGCATTACACATTCCTTCCATGGCCATGGCTTATTTTTCTTCCTCCCCACATCACGATTTCATTAAATGTGGCATTCCATGCCACAGGGAAAAGCCACAAGGCAATTCTCTTTCCACCTCCATCCTTGAGAAATCCAAACCAGGACCACTCACTAGAAGCTATTACAGTTTCTTTCTCATTTCTCTTCTTGTATTTCATCTACTTGTTTACCCAAGTTTTCACTTGCTTCCTTTCCCCAGCATGGAGCCTTTCCTTGCCCACATTGATTAGAGAGGAAGTCAAACACTTCTTTAAAGGGAATACTAAATCCATCGCAAATTGCTCCACAAAGCCACTGCACTGTTATTTTTGAAGTTAGACCACAGCATTGTCTGTGTTGAGTCCATCTGAACACAGAGAGGAGACAGCTCACCTGGGATAACAAGAAGTTTGGTTCCACTTCCCCACGTGAGACTTGTCCATCCTCCAGTACTAACACTGTGTGAGCTGTCTTTACAAAATGGGTCTCTTCCTTCAGCCACCTCAGTGTGTGCTGGAGGCCTCGGATATATTCAAGCATGTATCTGGTCTGCAAGAAGCTACAAATACCCATACAGATTTCCACACCTCCTCTCGCCTCTCTTTCTCAAATAGCTTTTTCCATGCTCAAAGGCACAGGACTAACCAGATTTGATTACAGCCACCTCAGGCATTAGAGATGGGAACACCATACTCCTTAAGAAGCAGGGAACGCTTTACGATCCCTGCCCCAAAGCCCTGTTCTTGTTTACTGCAGGGTTTCCGTTTGCCTTTTCTTATTTCTAAGGCCTATCAGTGACACCCCTTCCCATGAAAATGCTTGTCCAGTATCAGGGGACCATGCAGCCCAAAGGTGCTGCTACCCACAGCACAGGGAAATCTGTTCCTGGAAATGCGTTTCAAGTTCCACATCCAAGTGGGAGCTTTTGTGCATGTCCTGTATCTCTGGGACTCCCCTGATTACATTCTCTGCATTAAATGAAACACTGCCCATGTTCTCCTTCCCATCTGTAACGTGACCCAGATAGAGTAAGTATGCCTAAGAGGGCACAACAGTGAACAGTCAAGGACTATGGACAAAGGAAACACAGGAAAGATGCACACTCACTGGGTTGGACGGTCAGTCTGGTCCCTGAGCCAAAAGTCAGCTCGTAGGTGGACCCATAATCGCACAGCATTTCCTTCCATAACAAAAACCCTTCAAGCCACTTAAGAAGCAACACATCTCCCCAAGCCTTCACCAAGCCATGCATAGGCTAGGAAGGGTAGCACAGGGGTGGCAGTGCTTCCCACTCATTCAGATGCTTGAGAAAGGCTCTTGGATGTCAGTATAAAGTCACAGTTTCCAAAGGAGGAAAGAATTTAATGATTCTTTTTTCACAAGTTTTCACTTGCTTCCTTTCCCAGGTTGAAGCCTTTCCTTGTGCGCAATGATCAGAGAGGAAGTCAACCACTTCTTTGAAGGGAACACTAAAACCATCCAAATTGCTTCACAAAGCCACTACACTGTTACTTTTTGAAGCTGGACCACAGCATTGTCTGTGTTGAGTCCATCTGAACACAGAGAGGAGACAGCTCACCTGGGATAACAAGAAGTTTGGTTCCACTTCCCCACGTGAGACTTGTCCATCCTCCAGTACTAACACTGTGTGAGCTGTCTTTACAAAATGGGTCTCTTCCTCCAGCCACCTCGGTGCATGCTAGAGCCTCAGATACATTCAAGCATGTATCTGGCTCTGCAAGAAGCTGTAAATGCCCATACAGATTTACACACACCTCCTCTCGCCCCTCTTTCTCAAATAGATTTTTTCATGTACAAAGGCATGGGAGCAACCAGATTTGATTACAGCCACCTCATGTATGAGAGATGGGAGCGCCCTGCTCCTTAGTAAGAGGGATTGCTTAGCAATCCCTGCCCAAAGCCTTGTTGTGTGTGCAGGAACTGCAAAAAGGGATGGGAATAACCACACAATCTCAGTCTAGGGTCAGAGTAACCATTGAATACCACCTACTTTTCCGACCACATTTTTAACTACAGGTTGGGATTTCATGAAAGTGCGCCATCTCAGAGACTCCTCTTCATTGTCTGCCTTGAAATAGCACCTATGTTCTCCTTCCCTTGGAAAGGTGGCCTCCATATAAAAAGTATACCTACAAGGCAAGCTAAGGGACTTTTGACAAAAAACACACAGAAAAGCTGCACACTTACTGGGTTGGACAGACAGTCTGGTCCCTGAGCCAAACGTCGGCTGGGTGATGCTGCTGCCATAATCACACAGCATTTCCTTCCATAACAAAAAGCCCAGCAAACCACTTGAAGAAGCAGCATCTGTCCCCAAGCCTCTGCCCAGCCATGCCTTGTAGAAGGGGCAGCAGAAGGGTAACAAGGCAGGAGCAGAAGTGGCCAGTCTGCCCATGTGGGATGAGGCTGGGGCTGGGGACAGAACTAAGGGGCATTCCTCAACCCCCTTCCCCTTCCCCACAGTTCCTTCGGCTTTTCCCATGGATTGTTTTTACAGCAGGAAATCTACCCCAAGTTGAACAAAACCAGGCTGATGGTGCCTGTTCCCTAGAGCTCAGCAAGCCTGAAAAGCATCAGGCAGTCTTGGCTTGCTCAGCAAACACTTTCTGGGCATCACATAGAGCCTTGTCCCACTCCCAAAGGTGTCTTTGTGGTAACCACCATTGCTCACACAACCCATACATAATAGGCTTTAGTCCAGTGTCATTACCCGGACAAGGGGAAAACCATTCCCAGCTCACTTTGACTTTTCAGTGCAGGGTTTCCCTTTTCCTTTTCTTATTTCTAAGGCCTCTCGGTGACAACCCCTCTCATAAGGATTCTAGTCCAGTATAAGTGGGACCAGGCAGCCCAAAGGTGCTGCTATCCACAGCATGGGGAAATCTGTCCTGAAAATGCGTTTCAAGTTGCACATCCAAGTGGGAGGTTTTGTGCATGTCCTGTATCTCTGGGACTCCCCTGATTACATTCTATGCATTAAATGAAACACTGCCCATGTTCTCCTTCCCATCTGTAATGTGACCCAGATAGAGTAAGTACACCTAAGAGGGCACTATGTTGAACAGCCAAGGACTATGGACAAAGGAAACACAGGAAAGGTGCACACTCACTGGGTTGGATGGTCAGTCTGGTCCCTGAGCCAAAAGTCACCTCGTTGTAGCCAGCATTATAATCACACAGCATTTCCTTCCATAACAAAAACCCTTCAAGCCACTTGAGAAGTAGCGCATCTCCCCAAGCCTTTGCCCAGCTATGCCTAGGCTAGGAGGGGAAGCAGAAGGCTGGCAGTGCTTCCCACTCATTCGGATGCTTGAGAAAGGCTCTTAGGTGTCAGTATAAAGTCACAGTTTCCAAAGGAAAAAAGAATGTAATTATTCTTTTTTCACAAGTTTTCACTTGCTTCCTTTCCCAGGTTGGAGCCTTTCCTCGTGCACAATGATCAGAGAGGAAGTCAACCACTTCTTTGAAGGGAATACTAAAACCATCCTAAATTGCTTCACAAAGCCACTACACTATTATTTTTTGAAGCTGGACCACAGCATTGTCTGTGCTGAGTCCATTCAAGCACAGAGAGGAGACAGCTCACCTGGGACAACAAGAAGTTTGGTTCCACTTCCCCAAGTGAGTTTTCCCCATTCTCCAACACTAACACCGTGTGAGCTGTCTTTACAAAATGGGTCTCTTCCTTCAGCCACCTCAGTGTGTGCTGGAGGCCTTGGATACATTCAAGCATGTATCTGCCTCTGCCAGAACCTATAAATACCCACACAGATTCCACACACCTCCTCTCGCCTCTCTTTCTCAAATAGCTTTTTTCATGTTCAGAGGAATGCATGTAACCAGATTTGATTACAGCCATCTCACATATCAGGGATAGGATCACCCAGCTCCTTAAGAAGCAGGGAACAATTTATGATCCCTGCCACAAAGCCGCTTTCTTACAGGAATGGCAAAAAGGGATGCGAATAGCAACACGATCCCTCTCTAGGGTCAGCTACATCTTCAACTGGGACACCCTCATTAATCTGTCTCCTGGATCAAGAGCACTGTTAGACCTAAGCTTACAAATTCCTGCTTGTTGGACTGCTGTTTCTGCCTTGACTTACACGAGTGGGGATTTCATGAAAGTGCACCATCTCAGACTCCTCTTCATTGTCTGCCTTGAAATAGCACCTATGTTCTCCTTCCCTAGGAAAGGTGACCTCGATATAATAAGTATATGTACAAGGCACCCTAAGGGACTTTTGACAAAAGACACACAGAAAAGCTGCACACTTACTGGGTTGGACAGACAGTCTGGTCCCTGAGCCAAACGTCAGCTGGTTGATGCTGTTGCCATAATCACACAGCATTTCCTTCCATAACAAAAACCCAGCAAACCGCTTGAAGAAGCAGCATCTGTCCCCAAGCCTCTGCCCAGCCATGCCTTGTAGAAGGGGCAGCAGAAGGGTGACAAGAGGCCAAAGGATCCCAGGGCAGGAGCAGAGGTTGCCAGTCTGCCCATGTGGCATGCGGCTGGGGCTGGCGACAGAACTAAGGGGCATTCCTCAACCTCCTTCCCTTTTTCCCACAGTTCCTCCAGCTTTTCCACTGGATTGCTGTTAAAGCGGGAAATCTACCCCAAGTTGAACAAAACCAGTCTGATGGTGCCTGTTCCCTAGAGCTCAGCAAGCCTGAAAAGCATCAGGCAGTCTTGGCTTGCTCAGCAAACACTTTCTGGGCATCACAAAGAGCCTTGTCCCACTCCCAAAGGTGCCTTTGTGGTAACCACCATTGCTCACACAACCCATACATAATAGGCTTTAGTCCAGTGGCAATACCCGGACAAGGGGAAACCTATTCCCAGCTCACTTTGACTTTTCAGTGCAGGGTGTCCCTTTGCCTTTTCTTATTTCTAAGGCCTCTTTGTTTCACCCCCTCCCATAAGAATTCTTGCCCAGTATCAGAGGGACCATGCAGCCCAATAGTGCTGCTACCCACAGCCCAGGGAAATCTGTTCCTGAAAATGCGTTTCAAGTTGCACATCCAAGTGGGAGTTTTTGTGCATGTCCTGTATCTCTGGGACTCCCATGATTATATTCTATGACTTAAATGAAACACTGCCCATGTTCTCCTTCCCATCTGTAACATGGCCCAGATAGAGTAAGGATGCCTAAGAGGGCACTATGGTGAACAGCCAAGGACTATGGACAAAGGAAACACAGGAAAGATGCACACTCACTGGTTTGGACGGTCAGTCTGGTCCCTGAGCCAAAAGTCAGCTGGGTGTAGCTGTTATCATAATCACACAGCATTTCCTTCCTTAACAAAAACGCTTCAAGCCACTTGAGAAGTAGTGCATCTCCCCAAGCCTTTGCGCAGCTATGCCTAGATTAGGAGGGGAAGCAGAAGGCTGGCACTGCTTCCCACTCATTCAGATGCTTGAGGAAGGCTCTTAGGTGTCAGTATATAGTCACAGTTTCCAAGGAAGTCATCCACTTCTTTGAAGGGAATACTAAAACCATCCTAAATTGCTCCACAACTTGAAGCATTACATTCTTATTTTTGAAGCTAGACCACAGCATTGTCTGTGCTGAGTCCATTCAAACACAGAGAGGAGACAGCTCACCTGGGACAACAAGAAGTTTAGTTCCGCTTCCCCACGTGAGTTTTCCCCATCCTCCAGCACTAACACTGTGTGAGCTGTCTTTACAAAATGGGTCTCTTCCTTCAGCCACCTCAGTGTGTGCTGGAGGCCTTGGATACATTCAAGCATGTATCTGGTCCGCAAGAACCTATAAATACCCACACAGATTTCCACACCTCCTCTCGCCTCTCTTTCTCAAATGGCTTTATTCCATGTTAAAAGGCATGGGAGCAACCAGATTTGATTACAGCCACCTCAGGCATTAGAGATGGGAACACCCAGCTCTTTAAGAAACAGGGAACAATTTTGTGATCCCTGCCCCAAAGCCTCTTTCTTACAGGAATGGCAAAAAGGGATGGGAATAGCAACACGATCCCTCTCTAGGGTCAGCTACATCTTCAACTGGGACTCCCTCATTAATCTGTCTCCTGGATCAAGAGCACTGTTGGACCTAAGCTTACAAATTCCAGCTTGTTGGACTGCTGTTTCTGCCTTGACTTACACGAGTGGGGATTTCATGAAAGTGCACCATCTCAGAGACTCCTCTTCATTGTCTGCCTTGAAATAGCACCTATGATATCCTTCCCTTGGAAAGGTGACCTCGATATAACAAGTATATCTACAAGGCACCCTAAGGGACTTTTGACAAAAGACACACAGAAAAGCTGCACACTTACTGGGTTGGACAGACAGTCTGGTCCCTGAGCCAAACGTCAGCTGGGTGATGCTGTTGCCATAATCACACAGCATTTCCTTCCATAACAAAAACCCAGCAAAGCACTTGAAGAAGCAGCATCTGTCCCCAAGCCTCTGCCCATCATGCCTTGTAGAAGGGGCAGCAGAAGGGTGACAAGAGGCCAAAGGATCCCAGGGCAGGAGCAGAGGTTGCCAGTCTGCCCATGTGGGATGAGGTTGGGGCTGGGGACAGAACTAAGGGGCATTCCTCAACCCCCTTCCCCTTTCCCCACAGTTCCTCCAGCTTTTCCCCTGAATTGTTGTTGGAGCGGGAAATCCCCCCCCAAGTTGAACAAAAGCCAATTTGATGGTGCCTGTTCCCTAGAGCTCAGCAAGCCTGAAAAGCATCAGCAGTCTTGGCTTGCTCAGCAAACACTTTCTGGGCATCACATAGAGCCTTATCCCACTCCCAAATGTGCCTATGTGACACGCACCATTGCTCACACTCTGCTTTCCACTGCAACACGAACCGTGCAGGGATACAGTGACACTGGAGAGCAAAAGGACCACAGGAACAAGTTCAGTATGGACGGGTCCTGCCTCCGTACTTGTCTGGGGTATCAGTTCTTGATAATGCACACATCTACACCCAGGGGGAAGAGGGAAATGGGAACAGGCTTCCAAAGAATCCTTGATACCATAAGAGACAGCACGGGAGCACAAGGCAAAGGGACATGCAGGAAAAGCAAGTCCAAGGGGCACCTGGAGAACTGCACAATTCACTTCCAAGTTTGGTCTCCACAAAACTACGAAAAGCAAGATGCAAATTCAGCAATTCCAGTTTCCAGGACAAGTTGCTGCTTACCTGGTATCACCAAAAGCACCGTTCCCTTCCCAATAGTGACTTGGTCTGCACTATTCACACACTGACACTTTTCATTACAAAAATGTCTGCATCAGCCCTGCACATGATCTCAAACAGAAAGAACCTGCATTCATGCCACAGCAAGGCTCCCTGACACAATAGGCTTGAGTCCAGTGTCATTACCCAGACAAGGGGAAAACCATTCCCAGCTCAGTTTGACTTTTCAGTGCAGGGTTTCCCTTTGCCTTTTCTTATTTCTAAGGCCAATCGGTGACACCCCCTCTCATGAGAATTCTTGTCCAGTATCAGAGGGACCATGCAGCCCAAAGGTGCTGCTACCCACAGCACGGGGAAATCTGTTCCTGAAAATGCATTTCAAGTTGCTCATCCAAGTGGGAGTTTTTGTGCATGTTCTGTATCTCTGGGACTCCCCTGATTACATTCTCTGCATTAAATGAAACACTGCCCATGTTCTCCTTCCCATCTGTAATGTGACCCAGATAGAGTAAGTATGCCTAAGAGGGCACTATGGTGAGCAGCCAAGGACTATGGACAAAGGAAACACAGGAAAGATGCACACTCACTGGGCTGGACGGTCAGTCTGGTCCCTGAGCCAAAAGTCAGCTCGTAGTTGCCACTATTATAATCACACAGCATTTCCTTCCTTAACAAAAACCCCACAAGTCACTTTCAGAAGCAGCATATTTCCCTACGTCTTTGCCCCGTTATGCCTAGGCTAGGAGGGGAAGCACAGGGGTTGCAGTGCTTCACATTCATTCGGATGCTTGAGAGAGGCTCTTAGGTGTCAGTATAAAGTCACAGTTTCCAAAGGAGGAAAGAAATACTTTTTTCGCAAGTTTTCACTTGCTTGCTTTCCCCAGGTTGGAGCCTTTCCTCGTGCACAGTGGTTAGAGAGGAAGTCATCCACTTCTTTGGAGGGAACACGAAAACCATCCCAAACTGCTCCACAACTTGAAGCACTACACTCTTATTTTTGAAGCTAGACCACAGCATTGTCTCTGCTGAGTCCATTCAAGCACAGAGAGGAGACAGCTCACCTGGGACAACAAGAAGTTTGGTTCCACTTCCCCACGTGACTTTTCCCCATCCTCCAGCACTAACACCGTGTGAGCTGTCTTTACAAAATGGGTCTCTTCCTTCAGCCACCTCAGTGTGTGCTGGAGGCCTTGGATACATTCAAGCATGTATCTGGTCTGCAAGAACCTATAAATACCCACACAGATTTCCACACCTCCTCTCGCCTCTCTTTCTCAAATAGCTTTTTTCATGTTCAGAGGAATGCATGTAACCAGATTTGATTACAGCCATCTCACATATCAGAGATAGGATCACCCAGCTCCTTAAGAAGCAGGGAACAATTTATGATCCCTGCCACAAAGCCTCTTTCTTACAGGAATGGCAAAAAGGGATGGGAATAGCAACACAATCCCTCTCTAGGGTCAGCTACATCTTCAACTGGGACTCCCTCATTAATCTGTCTCCTGGATCAAGAGCACTGTTAGACCTAAGCTTACAAATTCCTGCTTGTTGGACTGCTGTTTCTGCCTTGACTTACACGAGTGGGGATTTCATGAAAGTGCACCATCTCAGAGACTCCTCTTCATTGTCTGCCTTGAAATAGCACCTATGTTCTCCTTCCCTAGGAAAGGCGACCTCGATATAACAAGTATACCTACAAGGCACCCTAAGGGACTTTTGACAAAAGACACACAGAAAAGCTGCACACTTACTGGGTTGGACAGACAGTCTGGTCCCTGAGCCAAATGTCAGCTGGGTGAAGCTGCCGCCATAATCACACAGCATTTCCTTCCATAACAAAAACCCAGCAAACCGCTTGAAGAAGCAGCATCTGTCCCCAAGCCTCTGCCCAGCCATGCCTTGTAGAAGGGGCAGCAGAAGGGTGACAAGAGGCCAAAGGATCCCAGGGCAGGAGCAGAGGTTGCCAGTCTGCCCATGTGGCATGCGGCTGGGGCTGGGGACAGAACTAAGGGGCATTCCTCAACCTCCTTCCCTTTTTCCCACAGTTCCTCCATCTTTTCCCATGGATTGCTGTTAAAGCGGGAAATCCACCCCAAGTTGAACAAAACCAGTCTGATGGTGCCTGTTCCCTAGAGCTCAGCAAGCCTGAAAAACATCAGCAGTCTTGGCTTGCTCAGCAAACACTTTCTGGGCATCACAAAGAGCCTTGTCCCACTCCCAAAGGTGTCTTTGTGGTAACCACCATTGCTCACACAACCCATACATAATAGGCTTTAATCCAGTGTCAATACCCGGACAAGGGGAAAACCATTCTCAGCTCAATTTGACTTTTCAGTGCGGGGTTTCCCTTTGCCTTTTCTTATTTCTAAGGCCTATCAGTGACACCCCCTCTCATGAGAATGCTTGCCCAGTATCAGAGGGACCATGCAGCCCAATAGTGCTGCTACCCACAGCACAGGCAAATCTGTTCCTGAAAATGCATTTCAAGTTGCACATCCAAGTGTGAGTTTTTGTGCATGTCCTGTATCTCTGGGACTCCCATGATTATATTCTATGACTTAAATGAAACACTGCCCATGTTCTCCTTCCCATCTGTAACATGGCCCAGATAGAGTAAGTATGCCTAAGAGGGCACTATGGTGAACAGCCAAGGACTATGGACAAAGGAAACACAGGAAAGAT
The DNA here is from genome assembly GCA_039720435.1 of Amazona ochrocephala. NCBI lineage: Eukaryota > Metazoa > Chordata > Aves > Psittaciformes > Psittacidae > Amazona > Amazona ochrocephala. The sequence goes on from CM077897.1 coordinate 3,961,679, forward strand.
GCACACTCACTGGGCTGGATGGTCAGTCTGGTCCCTGAGCCAAAAGTCAGCTGGCTGTAGCTGTTATCATAATCACACAGCATTTCCTTCCTTAACAAAAACCCTGCGAGCCACTTGAGAAGTAGTGCATCTCCCCAAGCCTTTGCGCAGCTATGCCTAGACTAGGAGGGTAAGCAGAAGGCTGGCAGTGCTTCCCACTCATTCAGATGCTTGAGAAAGGCTCTTAGGTGTCAGTATATAGTCACAGTTTCCAAGGAAGTCATCCACTTCTTTGGAGAGAATACTAAAACCATCCCAAATTGCTCCACAACTTGAAGCACTACACTCTTATTTTTGAAGCTAGACCACAGCATTGTCTGTGCTGAGTCCATTCAAGCACAGAGAGGAGACAGCTCACCTGGGACAACAAGAAGTTTGGTTCCACTTCCCCATGTGACTTTTCCCCATTCTCCAGTACTAACACTGTGTGAGCTGTCTTTACAAAATGGGTCTCTTCCTTCAGCCACCTCAGTGTGTGCTGGAGGCCTTGGATACATTCAAGCATGTATCTGCCTCTGCCAGAACCTATAAAAACCCACACAGATTTCCACACCTCCTCTCGCCTCTCTTTCTCAAATAGTTTTTTCATGTTCAGATGCATGGGAGTAACCAGATTTACTTATGGACACCACAAGAATCAGAGATAGGAGCACCCAGCTCCTTAAGAAACAGGGAACAATTTATGATCCCTGCTCCAAAGCCTCTTTCTTACAGGAATGGCAAGAAGGGATGGGAATAGCAACACGATCCCTCTCTAGGGTCAGCTACATCTTCAACTGGGACACCCTCCGAAATCCAACTCTTGGATCAAGAGCACTGTTAGGCCTAAGCTTACAAATTCCTGCTTGTTGGACTGCTGTTTCTGCCTTGACTTACACGAGTGGGGATTTCATGAAAGTGCACCATCTCAGAGACTCCTCTTCATTGTCTGCCTTGAAATAGCACCTATGTTCTCCTTCCCTAGGAAAGGTGACCTCGATATAACAAGTATATCTACAAGGCACCCTAAGGGACTTTTGACAAAGGACACACAGAAAAGCTGCACACTTACTGGGTTGGACAGACAGTCTGGTCCCTGAGCCAAATGTCAGCTGGTTGTTGCCAAAGCCATAATCACACAGCATTTCCTTCCATAACAAAAACCCAGCAAAGCACTTGAAGAAGCAGCATCTGTCCCCAAGCCTCTGCCCAGCCATGCCTTGTAGAAGGGGCAGCAGAAGGGTGACAAGAGGCCAAAGGATCCCAGGGCAGGAGCAGAGGTTGCCAGTCTGCCCATGTGGGATGAGGTTGGGGCTGGCGACAGAGCTAAGGGGCATTCCTCAACCTCCTTCCCTTTTCCCCACAGTTCCTCCAGCTTTTCCCCTGAATTGTTGTTGGAGCGGGAAATCCCCCCCCAAGTTGAACAAAAACCAATTTGATGGTGCCTGTTCCCTAGAGCTCAGCAAGCCTGAAAAGCATCAGGCAGTCTTGGCTTGCTCAGCAAACACTTTCTGGGCATCACATAGAGCCTTATCCCACTCCCAAATGTGCCTATGTGGCACGCACCATTGCTCACACTCTGCTTTCCACTGCAACACGAACCTTGCAGGGATACAGTGACACTGGAGAGCAAAAGGACCACAGGAACAAGTTCAGTATGGACGGGTCCTGCCTCCGTACTTGTCTGGGGTATCAGTTCTTGATAATGCACACATCTATACCCAGGGGGAAGAGGGAAATGGGAACAGGCTTCCAAAGAATCCTTGATACCATAAGAGACAGCACGGGAGCACAAGGCAAAGGGACATGCAGGAAAAGCAAGTCCAAGGGGCACCTGGAGAACTGCACAATTCACTTCCAAGTTTGGTCTCCACAAAACTACGAAAAGCAAGATGCAAATCCAGCAATTCCAGTTTCCAGAACAAGTTGCTGCTTACCTGGTATCACCAAAAGCACCGTTCCCTTCCCAATAGTGACTTGGTCTGCACTATTCACACACTGACACTTTTCATTACAAAAACGTCTGCATCAGCCCTGCACATGATCTCAAACAGAAAGAACCTGCATTCATGCCACAGCAAGGCTCCCTGACACAATAGGCTTGAGTCAAGTGTCATTACCCGGACAAGGGGAAAACCATTCTCAGCTCACTTTGACTTTTCAGTGCGGGGTTTCCCTTTGCCTTTTCTTATTTCTAAGGCTGATCAGTGACACCCCCTCCCATGAGAATGCTTGTCCAGTATCAGGGGGACCATGCAGCCCAAAGGTGCTGCTACCCACAGCATGGGGAAATCTGTTCCTGAAAATGCATTTCAAGTTCCACATCCAAGTGGGAGCTTTTGTGCATGTCCTGTATCTCTGGGACTCCCCTGATTACATTCTCTGCATTAAATAAAACACTGCCCATGTTCTCCTTCCCATCTGTAACGTGACCCAGATAGAGTAAGTATGCCTAAGAGGGCACTATGGTGAACAGCCAAGGACTATGGACAAAGGAAACACAGGAAAGATGCACACTCACTGGGCTGGACGGTCAGTCTGGTCCCTGAGCCAAAAGTCAGCTCGTAGTTGCCACTATTATAATCACACAGCATTTCCTTCCTTAACAAAAACCCCACAAGTCACTTTCAGAAGCAGCATATTTCCCTACGTCTTTGCCCCGTTATGCCTAGGCTAGGAGGGGCAGCACAGGGGTTGCAGTGCTTCACATTCATTCGGATGCTTGAGAAAGGCTCTTAGGTGTCAGTATAAAGTCACAGTTTCCAAAGGAGGAAAGAAATTCTTCTTTTTTCACAAGTTTTCACTTGCTTCCTTTCCCAGGTTGGAGCCTTTCCTCGTGCACAGTGGTTAGAGAGGAAGTCAACCACTTCTTTGAGGGAACACGAAAACCATCCCAAACTGCTCCACAACTTGAAGCACTACACTCTTATTTTTGAAGCTAGACCACAGCATTGTCTGTGTTGAGTCCATTCAAGCACAGAGAGGAGACAGCTCACCTGGGACAACAAGAAGTTTGGTTCCACTTCCCCACGTGAATTTTCCCCATTCTCCAGCACTAACACCGTGTGAGCTGTCTTTACAAAATGGGTCTCTTCCTTCAGCCACCTCAGTGCGTGCTGGAGGCCTTGGATACATTCAAGCATGTATCTGCCCCTGCCAGAACCTATAAAAACCCACACAGATTTCACACACCTCCTCTCACCTCTCTTTCTCAAATAGCTTTTTTCATGTTCGGAGGAATGCATGTAACCAGATTTGATTACAGCCATCTCACGTATCAGGGATAGGATCACCCAGCTCCTTAAGAAACAGGGAACAATTTATGATCCCTGCCACAAAGCCGCTTTCTTACAGGAATGGCAAAAAGGGATGCGAATAGCAACACGATCCCTCTCTAGGGTCAGCTACATCTTCAACTGGGACTCCCTCATTAATCTGTCTCCTGGATCAAGAGCACTGTTAGACCTAAGCTTACAAATTCCTGCTTGTTGGACTGCTGTTTCTGCCTTGACTTACACGAGTGGGGATTTCATGAAAGTGCACCATCTCAGAGACTCCTCTTCATTGTCTGCCTTGAAATAGCACCTATGTTCTCCTTCCCTTGGAAAGGTGACCTCGATATAACAAGTATATCTACAAGGCACCCTAAGGGACTTTTGACAAAAGACACACAGAAAAGCTGCACACTTACTGGGTTGGACAGACAGTCTGGTCCCTGAGCCAAATGTCAGCTGGGTGAAGCTGTTGCCATAATCACACAGCATTTCCTTCCATAACAAAAACCCAGCAAAGCACTTGAAGAAGCAGCATCTGTCCCCAAGCCTCTGCCCAGCCATGCCTTGTAGAAGGGGCAGCAGAAGGGTGACAAGAGGCCAAAGGATCCCAGGGCAGGAGCAGAGGTGGCCAGTCTGCCCATGTGGGATGAGGTTGGGGCTGGCGACAGAGCTAAGGGGCATTCCTCAACCTCCTTCCCTTTTCCCCACAGTTCCTCCAGCTTTTCCCCTGAATTGTTGTTGGAGCGGGAAATCCCCCCCCAAGTTGAACAAAAACCAATTTGATGGTGCCTGTTCCCTAGAGCTCAGCAAGCCTGAAAAGCATCAGGCAGTCTTGGCTTGCTCAGCAAACACTTTCTGGGCATCACAAAGAGCCTTGTCCCACTCCCAAAGGTGTCTTTGTGGTAACCACCATTGCTCACACAACCCATACATAATAGGCTTTAATCCAGTGGCAATACCCGGAGAAGGGGAAAACCATTCCCAGCTCACTTTGACTTTTCAGTGCGGGGTTTCCCTTTGCCTTTTCTTATTTCTAAGGCCTATCAGTAATACCCCCTCTCATGAGAATTCTTGTCCAGTATCAGAGGGACCATGCAGCCCAATAGTGCTGCTACCCACAGCATGGGGAAATCTGTTCCTGAAAATGCATTTCAAGTTCCACATCCAAGTGGGAGGTTTTGTGCATGTCCTGTATCTCTGGGACTCCCATGATTATATTCTATGCCTTAAATGAAACACTGCCCATGTTCTCCTTCCCATCTGTAACATGGCCCAGATAGAGTAAGTATGCCTAAGAGGGCACTATGGTGAACAGGCAAGGACTATGGACAAAGGAAACACAGGAAAGATGCACACTCACTGGGCTGGATGGTCAGGCTGGTCCCTGAGCCAAAAGTCAGCTCGTAGTTGCCACTATTATAATCACACAGCATTTCCTTCCTTAACAAAAACCCCACAAGTCACTTTCAGAAGCAGCATATTTCCCTACGTCTTTGCCCCGTTATGCCTAGGCTAGGAGGGGCAGCACAGGGGTAGCAGTGCTTCACATTCATTCAGATGCTTGAGAAAGGCTCTTAGGTGTCAGTATACAGTCACAGTTTCCAAAGGAGGAAAGAAATTCTTCTTTTTTCACAAGTTTTCACTTGCTTCCTTTCCCAGGTTGGAGCCTTTCCTCGTGCACACTTGTTAGAGAGGAAGTCAACCACTTCTTTGAGGGAGCACGAAAACCATCCCAAACTGCTCCACAACTTGAAGCACTACACTCTTATTTTTGAAACTAGACCGCAGGATTATCTGTGTTGAGTCCATTCAAGCACAGAGAGGAGACAGCTCACCTGGGACAACAAGAAGTTTGGTTCCACTTCCCCACGTGAATTTTCCCATTCCTCCAGCACTAACACTGTGTGAGCTGTCTTTACAAAATGGGTCTCTTCCTTCAGCCACCTCAGTGCGTGCTGGAGGCCTTGGATACATTCAAGCATGTATCTGCCCCTGCCAGAACCTATAAATACCCACACAGATTTCACACACCTCCTCTCACCTCTCTTTCTCAAATAGCTTTTTTCATGTTCAGAGGAATGCATGTAACCAGATTTGATTACAGCCATCTCACATATCAGAGATAGGATCACCCAGCTCCTTAAGAAGCAGGGAACAATTTATGATCCCTGCCACAAAGCCCCTTTCTTACAGGAATGGCAAAAAGGGATGCGAATAACAACACAATCCCTCTCTAGGGTCAGCTACATCTTCAACTGGGACTCCCTCATTAATCTGTCTCCTGGATCAAGAGCACTGTTAGACCTAAGCTTACAAATTCCTGCTTGTTGGACTGCTGTTTCTGCCTTGACTTACACGAGTGGGGATTTCATGAAAGTGCACCATCTCAGAGACTCCTCTTCATTGTCTGCCTTGAAATAGCACCTATGTTCTCCTTCCCTTGGAAAGGCGACCTCGATATAACAAGTATATCTACAAGGCACCCTAAGGGACTTTTGACAAAAGATACACAGAAAAGCTGCACACTTACTGGGTTGGACAGACAGTCTGGTCCCTGAGCCAAACGTCAGCTGGGTGAAGCTGCCGCCATGATCACACAGCATTTCCTTCCATAACAAAAACCCAGCAAACCGCTTGAAGAAGCAGCATCTGTCCCCAAGCCTCTGCCCAGCCATGCCTTGTAGAAGGGGCAGCAGAAGGGTGACAAGAGGCCAAAGGATCCCAGGGCAGGAGCAGAGGTGGCCAGTCTGCCCATGTGGCATGTGGCTGGGGCTTTGGACAGAACTAAGGGGCATTCCTCAACCTCCTTCCCTTTTTCCCACAGTTCCTCCATCTTTTCCCATGGATTGCTGTTAAAGCGGGAAATCCACCCCAAGTTGAACAAAACCAGTCTGATGGTGCCTGTTCCCTAGAGCTCAGCAAGCCTGAAAAACATCAGCAGTCTTGGCTTGCTCAGCAAACACTTTCTGGGCATCACAAAGAGCCTTGTCCCACTCCCAAAGGTGCCTTTGTGGTAACCACCATTGCTCACACAACCCATACATAATAGGCTTTAATCCAGTGTCAATACCCGGACAAGGGGAAAACCATTCTCAGCTCAATTTGACTTTTCAGTGCGGGGTTTCCCTTTGCCTTTTCTTATTTCTAAGGCCTATCAGTGACACCCCCTCTCATGAGAATGCTTGCCCAGTATCAGAGGGACCATGCAGCCCAATAGTGCTGCTACCCACAGCCCAGGGAAATCTGTTCCTGAAAATGCATTTCAAGTTGCACATCCAAGTGGGAGTTTTTGTGCATGTCCTGTATCTCTGGAACTCCCATGATTATATTCTATGACTTAAATGAAACACTGCCCATGTTCTCCTTCCCATCTGTAACATGACCCAGACAGAGTAAGTATGCCTAAGAGGGCACTATGGTGAACAGCCAAGGACTATGGACAAAGGAAACACAGGAAAGATGCACACTCACTGGGCTGGATGGTCAGTCTGGTCCCTGAGCCAAAAGTCACCTCGTTGTAGCTGTTATCATAATCACACAGCATTTCCTTCCTTAACAAAAACCCTTCAAGCCACTCGAGAAGTAGTGCATCTCCCCAAGCCTTTGCGCAGCTATGCCTAGACTAGGAGGGGAAGCAGAAGGCTGGCACTGCTTCCCACTCATTCGGATGCTTGAGGAAGGCTCTTAGGTGTCAGTATATAGTCACAGTTTCCAAGGAAGTCATCCACTTCTTTGAAGGGAATACTAAAACCATCCCAAATTGCTCCACAACTTGAAGCACTACAATCTTATTTTTGAAGCTAGACCACAGCATTGTCTGTGCTGAGTCCATTCAAGCACAGAGAGGAGACAGCTCACCTGGGACAACAAGAAGTTTGGTTCCACTTCCCCATGTGACTTTTCCCCATTCACCACCGCTAACACCGTGTGAGCTGTCTTTACAAAATGGGTCTCTTCCTTCAGCCACCTCAGTGTGTGCTGGAGGCCTTGGATACATTCAAGCATGTATCTGCCTCTGCCAGAACCTATAAAAACCCACACAGATTTCCACACCTCCTCTCGCCTCTCTTTCTCAAATAGTTTTTTTCATGTTCAAATGCATGGGAGTAACCAGATTTACTTATGGACGCCACAAGAATCAGAGATAGGAGCACCCAGCTCCTTAAGAAACAGGGAACAATTTATGATCCCTGCTCCAAAGCCGCTTTCTTACAGGAATGGCAAGAAGGGATGGGAATAGCAACACGATCCCTCTCTAGGGTCAGCTACATCTTCAACTGGGACACCCTCCGAAATCCAACTCTTGGATCAAGAGCACTGTTAGACCTAAGCTTACAAATTCCTGCTTGTTGGACTGCTGTTTCTGCCTTGACTTACACGAGTGGGGATTTCATGAAAGTGCACCATCTCAGAGACTCCTCTTCATTGTCTGCCTTGAAATAGCACCTATGTTCTCCTTCCCTTGGAAAGGTGACCTCGATATAACAAGTATATCTACAAGGCACCCTAAGGGACTTTTGACAAAGGACACACAGAAAAGCTGCACACTTACTGGGTTGGACAGACAGTCTGGTCCCTGAGCCAAATGTCAGCTGGTTGTTGCCAAAGCCAGAATCACACAACATTTCCTTCCATAACAAAAACCTAGCAAAGCACTTGAAGAAGCAGCATCTGTCCCCAAGCCTCTGCCCAGCCATGCCTTGTAGAAGGGGCAGCAGAAGGGTGACAAGAGGCCAAAGGATCCCAGGGCAGGAGCAGAGGTGGCCAGTCTGCCCATGTGGGATGAGGTTGGGGCTGGGGACAGAACTAAGGGGCATTCCTCAACCTCCTTCCCTTTTCCCCACAGTTCCTCCAGCTTTTCCCCTGAATTGTTGTTGGAGCGGGAAATCCCCCCCCAAGTTGAACAAAAACCAATTTGATGGTGCCTGTTCCCTAGAGCTCAGCAAGCCTGAAAAGCATCAGGCAGTCTTGGCTTGCTCAGCAAACACTTTCTGGGCATCACGTAGAGCCTTATCCCACTCCCAAATGTGCCTATGTGACACGCACCATTGCTCACACTCTGCTTTCCACTGCAACACGAACCTTGCAGGGATACAGTGACACTGGAGAGCAAAAGGACCACAGGAACAAGTTCAGTATGGACGGGTCCTGCCTCCGTACTTGTCTGGGGTATCAGTTCTTGATAATGCACACATCTATACCCAGGGGGAAGAGGGAAATGGGAACAGGCTTCCAAAGAATCCTTGGTACCATAAGAGACAGCACGGGAGCACAAGGCAAAGGGACATGCAGGAAAAGCAAGTCCAAGGGGCACCTGGAGAACTGCACAATTCACTTCCAAGTTTGGTCTCCACAAAACTACGAAAAGCAAGATGCAAATTCAGCAATTCCAGTTTCCAGGAAAGTTGCTGCTTACCTGGTATCACCAAAAGCACCGTTCCCTTCCCAAAAGTGACTTGGTCTGCATTATTCACACACTGACACTTTTCATTACAAAAACGTCTGCATCAGCCCTGCACATGATCTCAAACAGAAAGAACCTGCATTCATGCCACAGCAAGGCTCCCTGACACAATAGGCTTGAGTCCAGTGTCATTACCCGGACAAGGGGAAAACCATTCTCAGCTCACTTTGACTTTTCAGTGCGGGGTTTCCCTTTGCCTTTTCTTATTTCTAAGGCTGATCAGTGACACCCCCTCCCATGAGAATGCTTGTCCAGTATCAGAGGGACCACGCAGCCCAATAGTGCTGCTACCCATAGCCCAGGCAAATCCGTTCATGAAAATGCGTTTCAAGTTGCACATCCAAGTGGGAGTTTTTGTGCATGTCCTGTATCTCTGGCACTCCCATGATTACATTCTCTGCATTAAATAAAACACTGCCCATGTTCTCCTTCCCATCTGTAACGTGACCCAGACAGAGTAAGCATGCCTAAGAGGGCACTATGGTGAACAGGCAAGGACTATGGACAAAGGAAACACAGGAAAGATGCACACTCACTGGGCTGGATGGTCAGTCTGGTCCCTGAGCCAAAAGTCAGCTCGTAGTTGTCACTATTATAATCACACAGCATTTCCTTCCTTAACAAAAACCCCACAAGTCACTTTCAGAAGCAGCATATTTCCCTACGTCTTTGCCCCGTTATGCCTAGGCTAGGAGGGGCAGCACAGGGGTTGCAGTGCTTCACATTCATTCGGATGCTTGAGAAAGGCTCTTAGGTGTCAGTATAAAGTCACAGTTTCCAAAGGAGGAAAGAAATTCTACTTTTTTCACAAGTTTTCACTTGCTTCCTTTCCCAGGTTGGAGCCTTTCCTCATGCACAGTGGTTAGAGAGGAAGTCAACCACTTCTTTGAGGGAACACAAAAACCATCCCAAACTGCTCCACAACTTGAAGCACTACACTCTTATTTTTGAAGCTAGACCACAGCATTGTCTCTGCTGAGTCCATTCAAGCACAGAGAGGAGACAGCTCACCTGGGACAACAAGAAGTTTGGTTCCACTTCCCCACGTGAATTTTCCCCATCCTCCAGCACTAACACTGTGTGAGCTGTCTTTACAAAATGGGTCTCTTCCTTCAGCCACCTCAGTGCGTGCTGGAGGCCTTGGATACATTCAAGCATGTATCTGCCCCTGCCAGAACCTATAAATACCCACACAGATTCCACACACCTCCTCTCACCTCTCTTTCTCAAATAGCTTTTTTCATGTTCAGAGGAATGCATGTAACCAGATTTGATTACAGCCATCTCACATATCAGAGATAGGATCACCCAGCTCCTTAAGAAACAGGGAACAATTTATGATCCCTGCCACAAAGCCTCTTTCTTACAGGAATGGCAAAAAGGGATGCGAATAACAACACAATCCCTCTCTAGGGTCAGCTACATCTTCAACTGGGACTCCCTCATTAATCTGTCTCCTGGATCAAGAGCACTGTTAGACTAAGCTTACAAATTCCAGCTTGTTGGACTGCTGTTTCTGCCTTGACTTACACGAGTGGGGATTTCATGAAAGTGCACCATCTCAGACTCCTCTTCATTGTCTGCCTTGAAATAGCACCTATGTTCTCCTTCCCTTGGAAAGGTGACCTCGATATAACAAGTATATCTACAAGGCACCCTAAGGGACTTTTGACAAAAAACACACAGAAAAGCTGCACACTTACTGGGTTGGACAGACAGTCTGGTCCCTGAGCCAAACGTCAGCTGGGTGAAGCTGTTGCCATAATCACACAGCATTTCCTTCCATAACAAAAACCCAGCAAACCGCTTGAAGAAGCAGCATCTGTCCCCAAGCCTCTGCCCAGCCATGCCTTGTAGAAGGGGCAGCAGAAGGGTGACAAGAGGCCAAAGGATCCCAGGGCAGGAGCAGAGGTTGCCAGTCTGCCCATGTGGCATGCGGCTGGGGCTGGCGACAGAACTAAGGGGCATTCCTCAACCTCCTTCCCTTTTTCCCACAGTTCCTCCAGCTTTTCCACTGGATTGCTGTTAAAGCGGGAAATCTACCCCAAGTTGAACAAAACCAGTCTGATGGTGCCTGTTCCCTAGAGCTCAGCAAGCCTGAAAAACATCAGGCAGTCTTGGCTTGCTCAGCAAACACTTTCTGGGCATCACAAAGAGCCTTGTCCCACTCCCAAAGGTGTCTTTGTGGTAACCACCATTGCTCACACAACCCATACATAATAGGCTTTAGTCCAGTGTCAATACCCGGACAAGGGGAAAACCGTTCCCAGCTCACTTTGACTCTTCAGTGCAGGGTTTCCCTTTGCCTTTTCTTATTTCTAAGGCCTATCAGTAATACCCCCTCTCATGAGAATTCTTGTCCAGTATCAGAGGGACCACGCAGCCCAAAGGTGCTGCTACCCACAGCACAGGCAAATCTGTTCCTGAAAATGCATTTCAAGTTGCACATCCAAGTGGGAGTTTTTGTGCATGTCCTGTATCTCTGGCACTCCCATGATTATATTCTATGCCTTAAATGAAACACTGCCCATGTTCTCCTTCCCATCTGTAACGTGACCCAGATAGAGTAAGTATGCCTAAGAGGGCACTATGGTGAACAGGCAAGGACTATGGACAAAGGAAACACAGGAAAGATGCACACTCACTGGGTTGGATGGTCAGTCTGGTCCCTGAGCCAAAAGTCACCTGGTTGTAGCCAGTATTATAATCACACAGCATTTCCTTCCTTAACAAAAACCCTTCAAGCCACTCGAGAAGCAGTGCATCTCCCCAAGGCTTTACCCATCTATGCCTAGGCTAGGAGTGCAGCAGAAGGCTGGCAGTGCTTCCCACTCATTCGGATGGTTGAGGAAGGCTCTTAGGTGTCTGTATATAGTCACAGTTTCCAAGGAAGTCATCCACTTCTTTGAAGGGAATACTAAAACCATCCTAAATTGCTTCACAACTTGAAGCACTACACTCTTATTTTTGAAGCTAGACCACAGCATTGTCTGTGCTGAGTCCATTCAAGCACAGAGAGGAGACAGCTCACCTGGGACAACAAGAAGTTTGGTTCCACTTCCCCACGTGACTTTTCCCCATTCTCCAGTACTAACACCGTGTGAGCTGTCTTTACAAAATGGGTCTCTTCCTTCAGCCACCTCAGTGCGTGCTGGAGGCCTTGGATACATTCAAGCATGTATCTGGTCTGCGAGAACCTATAAATACCCACACAGATTTCCACACCTCCTCTCGCCTCTCTTTCTCAAATAGTATTTTTCATGTTCAAATGCATGGGAGTAACCAGATTTACTTATGGACGCCACAAGAATCAGAGATAGGAGCACCCAGCTCCTTAAGAAGCAGGGAACAATTTATGACCCCTGCTCCAAAGCCCCTTTCTTACAGGAATGGCAAAAAGGGATGGGAATAGCAACACAATCCCTCTCTAGGGTCAGCTACATCTTCAACTAGGACGCCCTCCGAAATCCGACTCTTGGATCAAGAGCACTGTTATACCTAAGCTTACAAATTCCTGCTTGTTGAACTGCTGTTTCTGCCTTGACTTACATGAGTGGGGATTTCATGAAAGTGCACCATCTCAGAGACTCCTCTTCATTGTCTGCCTTGAAATAGCACCTATGTTCTCCTTCCCTTGGAAAGGTGACCTCGATATAACAAGTATATCTACAAGGCACCCTAAGGGACTTTTGACAAAAGACACACAGAAAAGCTGCACACTTACTGGGTTGGACAGACAGTCTGGTCCCTGAGCCAAACGTCAGCTGGTTGATGCTGTTGCCATAATCACACAGCATTTCCTTCCATAACAAAAACCCAGCAAACCGCTTGAAGAAGCAGCATCTGTCCCCAAGCCTCTGCCCAGCCATGCCTTGTAGAAGGGGCAGCAGAAGGGTGACAAGAGGCCAAAGGATCCCAGGGCAGGAGCAGAGGTTGCCAGTCTGCCCATGTGGGATGAGGCTGGGGCTGGGGACAGAACTAAGGGGCATTCCTCAACCTCCTTCCCCTTTCCCCACAGTTCCTCCAGCTTTTCCCCTGAATTGTTGTTAAAGCAGGAAATCCACCCCAAGTTGAACAAAACCAGTCTGATGGCGCCTGTTCCCTAGAGCTCAGCAAGCCTGAAAAGCATCAGGCAGTCTTGGCTTGCTCAGCAAACACTTTCTGGGCATCACAAAGAGCCTTGTCCCACTCCCAAAGGTGTCTTTGTGGTAACCACCATTGCTCACACAACCCATACATAATAGGCTTTAATCCAGTGTCAATACCCGGACAAGGGGAAAACCATTCCCAGCTCACTTTGACTTTTCAGTGCATAGTTTCCCTTTACTTTTTCTTATTTCTAAGGCCTATCAGTGACGCCCCTTCCCATGAGAATGCTTGTCCAGTATCAGAGGGACCATGCAGCCCAATAGTGCTTCTACCCATAGCCCAGGCAAATCCGTTCATGAAAATGCGTTTCAAGTTGCACATCCAAGTGGGAGTTTTTGTGCATGTCCTGTATCTCTGGGACTCCCCTGATTACATTCTATGCATTAAATGAAACACTGCCCATGTTCTCCTTCCCATCTGTAACGTGACCCAGATAGAGTAAGTATGCCTAAGAGGGCACTATGGTGAACAGGCAAGGACTATGGACAAAGGAAACACAGGAAAGATGCACACTCACTGGGTTGGATGGTCAGTCTGGTCCCTGAGCCAAAAGTCACCTGGTTGTAGCCAGTATTATAATCACACAGCATTTCCTTCCTTAACAAAAACCCTTCAAGCCACTCGAGAAGCAGTGCATCTCCCCAAGGCTTTGCCCATCTATGCCTAGGCTAGGAGTGCAGCAGAAGGCTGGCAGTGCTTCCCACTCATTCGGATGGTTGAGGAAGGCTCTTAGGTGTCTGTATATAGTCACAGTTTCCAAGGAAGTCATCCACTTCTTTGAAGGGAATACTAAAACCATCCCAAATTGCTCCACAACTCGAAGCACTACACTCTTACTTTTGAAGTTAGACCACAGGATTGTCTGTGCTGAGTCCCTCTGAGCACAGAGAGAAGACAGCTCACCTGGGACAACAAGAAGTTTGGTTCCACTTCCCCAAGTGAGTTTTCCCCGTTCTCCAGCACTAACACCGTGTGAGCTGTCTTTACAAAATGGGTCTCTTCCTTCAACCACCTCCATGGGTGCATGCTGGAGTCCTTGGATATATTCACGCATGTATCTGCCTCTGCCAGAATCTATAAATACTCACACAGATTTCCACACACCTCCTCTTGCCCCTCTTTCTCAAGTAGCTTTTTCCATATACAGAGGCATGGGAGCAACCAGATTTGATTACAGCCACCTCATGTATCAGAGGTGGGAGCAACCCACTCCTTAGTAAAAGGGATCGCTTTACAATTCCTGTCCGAAGCCTTGTTGTATGTGCAGGAATGGCAAAAATGGATGGGAATAGCAACACAATCCCAGTCTGGGGTCACAGTAACCATTGCATACCACCTTTCTTTCAGACCACATTTCTATCTCAGGTGGGGTTTTTTACTGCACAAGATGTATTACAAAATAGAGTTATGCATTTCTACTAGCAAATTCCTTTTACTGCCAAGTCACAGAACAGCCTTGGGACGTAATTTTGGGTCATACTGCAACACTGAGGTTTAATCCACTTCCTTGGCAAGACGGCCCCTGAGGCAAAGGTGAATTTGAGGCTGTTGTCACAACAGCAGAGCACTTTACCGCAGTTCTGAGGGTTAGCTCCCAGCCGGTGACACCTCCACCAATGGGGCTGTATTGGCAGCCTCTTCTTCTCTACCTTGGGCAGTCGGGATGCTCACATGGATGTGAACACTCACTGCATCTCTGCAATGTGGGTCAGTGGTGGGCAATTTCATTTGGCTTTTTTTGAGGGTTCCTCTGCTTCTGCCTGTCTGCTCAACCACACGAGGTTCCTCCTTTCATGGTCCAACACCATATGCAACAATTTACCTACCTAGAGGTGTTTCACATGACTATCAGGAAACATTTTACCAAACACAAGCTGCGCCTTGCCCAAATTACCCAGAAGTCCTAAGGTAAGGAAGAGAACTGGACCCCCTTTATGTATCCCCCATGGCTTTCCACAGTCACACACAGGTACTGAGTACAAGCTGGTCAGTCTGTCTGTCCTAAATCACACCTCTATTCCAGTTGGCTGCTGGCCTATCAGCATCCTAGAGCATCATGTTCACAGCACTTTCCTCTAAATAGCTGAACTCCACCACCTGGAAACACTTTCAAGCATGACAGCACCTTGAAAGAGCACCTCGAAAGAGCACCTCTGCTCTCCTGCCCCTGTTAAAGGTGGTATGGATCTAACAAGTACATCTACAGGCAGCCCTAGAGGACACTCAAGGGCTTTTGAAAAATCAGACACAAGAAGCTGCACACTCACCAGGTTGGACAGAGAGTCTGGTCCCTGAGCCAAAAGTCACCTTGTCGTAGCCACTACCATAGTCACACAGCATTTCCTTCCATAACAAAAAGCCCCACAAGCCACTTGAGAAGTAGCACATCTCCCCTGTACTCCCTGTACTGGCAGCCTCTGTACCTTTGTCCACCCCAGCGAAACTGAGAGCAAGGATGGATTATTTCAGACCAAGCTGGCCTGTTCCCTTAGCAAAGTCCATCACTAGATATAGTCAAACTTACATGATCAAACACCCAGCCATGTTGCTGCTCTCAATCACCCCAAGAAAGGCCTCAAAGAAAGCAGAAAGCATAGGAGCAGAGTTGGACTTACACGGTCTAACAGAGAGTCTCGTTCCAGAGCCAAAGACGGGTGCATAAGCAGCAGATCCCGCGTTCACACAGCATTTCCTCTCTTTACAAAAACCTTCCCAACCCCTTGGCAAAGCTGAGCACCCACATTCCAAGTACACATCGCTGATTGTCACTGACAGTCAGTTACATCCCCAAGTGAAGACACCCGTAATCTGACTCTGGGATCAAGAGCACTGCTGGATCTATGGATACAAACTCCCTTTGGAGGTCTTTTGCTTCTGCCCT
The DNA here is from genome assembly GCA_039720435.1 of Amazona ochrocephala. Lineage (NCBI taxonomy): Eukaryota > Metazoa > Chordata > Aves > Psittaciformes > Psittacidae > Amazona > Amazona ochrocephala. Next base: position 3,977,466 of record CM077897.1, read on the forward strand.
GAGCCAAAGACTGTCCTGGAGGAGAGAAGGTGGCAAATAACACCACAGCTAAAGAACCATAAGCCCAGGAAGACTGATGCTGGGAATCTTGCTAGGCAGTGGGTAGCTTTACCCACCATGGAAGGAGACTACAGTAAAACAGTGGCACTTACTAGGGAAAATATGAAGTTGTGTCCCTTTGCCAAATGTGAGCTTTCTGTCTTTCACACAGTGGTTTTCAGCTCAACAGAATCACCAGCTCATCCACATCCTTAGAGAAAAAGGCAGCTTGTGCTCACATGGCCATGGAACAAAATATCTGTCCCTGAGCAAAAGGGTTCAGGACCCTACACTGCTCACCCACTGGGATGGATGCTCTTTTTCTCTATTCCTCTTATGAGGAAAACTGACATTAATAGAGGCTGCCCACAAAATTGTTATTACAGTCATTGCTCCAGAGCCTCCATTGAACTCTGAACATTCACTAATGTTATAGCTCTCCATGACACATTCAGGAGAGTTCAGGCCTCCAAATAGGTATTTAGATTTATAATGATCTTTTTTTCCCCTGATGTAAGGTCAATTTGACATTCAATTGTCCACAGAAAGAAAGAGCAATGGAATTTTAATGTCTCTTTCACAGAAAAGGGAATTAGGCTTTTCTATCCTTACTCCTTCTGGGTTTCTACCTACCTGGTTTCACTACCAGCTGTGTGCCACTTCCAAATGTGACTTTCCAGTCGGATGCTGAATTCGCACAGTGAAACAATGACTAACAAAAACCACACACAACTTTTGGTCCAGGCAAGTATATGATGCATTGCTCAAAAGAGATCAAGGGGGAAAACAGATGTCACCCGTCACGTACTTCTAACTCCAAATTAGGATGTTATTGTAGTTGCATTCCTCTGATCTTGCCATAGAAATGCAGATAGAGAAGATTCTGAAAAGTATGAAGCAGAAAATCAAACCCATTATGCTGTGAGCATAATGTAGCTGAAGGTCCTTGAGCAGCTTTGAAGTAGAACAATTTTTGCCATAGCTGGGAGGATGGGAGAAAAGCAGCCTTGTTTTTATGGTGTGAAACAGCTATTTGTTTAAAGATGTACCTGTGCCTCTCCCAAGGGTGAGTTTCCAGGAAGACTCAAGTGATGAGCAAACAGAAATTGTGACAGGGGGAAAAGAAGCAAACAAATCGAAGCAAAGAAAATAAGCAAAGCAAAGGAAGCAAACAAGCAAACAGAACCGGTAAAGGAGAAGCCTCAGCCTTTAACCACCTGAACAGTTCAGACATACTGACATGGGGTGAAATTTCCACCATTGTTTTTAGACAACTAACATAGCAGTTTCTAAAACTTCTCCTGGTCTACAGGAGTTCAGGCAGGTCAGCTAGTCCATCTCAGAAGCTAAGCAATGGACCAGACCCATCAGAGAAAGAAGGAAAGAAAAAATAAGCAGAAGGAAACCCCAAGAAAAACAATATAAGGTCCTATTTTCTCTTGTTTATTCCATTGGAATAAACCCAGTAAAAGAGCCAAATCTAAGCCCCAGAAGCCAGTTTCACCTAATCTTTGACATGTTATTCATGAACACTAATCTCAAATATATTCCCCCATAGGTTTCATTCTGACTAATATGATGCTTGCGCCACACAAAGGTCCTTCACTGATTTTGCAGAACAATAGCAATTCCTGACCTGTTCCACACAAAACGCTAGAGAAGTTAAAAGAAGTTAAAAGTTTAGAATGTGCTCTTCTTGTCCTTTCCAACCCTAACTATTCTATGATTCTATGATTCTTCCCCATGCCTTTTTCTTCGTATTTGAAAGAAGCTCTTCTCTCTGTATTTTAAGGGGCGTCTGACAAAAGACCTGAAGTTCTCTGTCTTTCCTAACCATATTGGTAAGAGATACCTACTGGGTTTTATCAGCAGCCTGGTTCCTCCTCCAAAAGTAGGTCTTGCTATGTTTTCTGAATACACACTGTGAGAAGCTCCCTTACAAAATCTCCCAAACTCTTCTGCACATTTCGGGTTCCATGGCAGGAGACTCTAGTTATCAAAATGAAACTATATGTGCACAATGGCTGTTAAATATCTCCAGAAAGTAAAGGCAGGGTTGTCTCTTCTCCATCTCCTAGCAGGTTGGTAAAGAGAAATGTTACCAGAAGCACTTCACTCTCCAGTCCTGAACACAACATTTCAGGGGAGAATGTAACTGAGCAGTCAGAATGTTTGGCTAGAACACCTGATCCAAGATTTCACAGCAGCAGAACTTCTACAGGCTATCTCTGTTAATGTATATTAGATAACATCTTTTAATAGGACAGAGACCTCCTGATCCTCTGAAGAGACATCTTCTTTTCTCTTTCTTGCTTATGTATAAGTAGCCCTTAAGGTACTCTTCAGAAGTGATAAATACGAGCAGAAGAAAAATCCATTCTTTTATACTGTAATGGCTCTTTCTAACAAGGAATACCGTGAAGCTCAAGCTGCGTGAGCAATGAGACAATTCTTTAGCTTGGGAAAGATTTGTCACAGCTCTCTGGTGCTGCATTCTGATTTACACTGGTTCCATTTGGCTGAGAATCTCATACTTGCTTCCTTTGTGTCAGTAGAAGCTTTCCACTGTAGTTACTGTAAGAAGGACTCTCCATAAGCTATTACTATCAGACCTTACAAAAAACTCCACTTTTTCTTCTTCTACTTGTCTTTACACTATGTGCTCCAGCCACACTGCCATTTCAGCCTTAGGAGCAGTAGGTACGAAGAAGATCATTATGACTACCAATTCCAAGCACCAAGTTCTCCAGTACTTCTCAAGATACTTTTGTTCAGGTCATGCACTTACCTGATGTAACTCTGAGCCTTGTTCCTTTGCCAAACTTCAACTGTTCCTGAACTCACACATCACTTAATTCCTTTGCAAAAACCTTTCCTCCTCTGCAATTATACATAAACCAAGGAAACGGCAGATCTGTGATGATTTCTGGGCAGGAATGAACCAAGATGATCCCATCCCAGACTTACTCAACCCAGCAATGAAAATCTAGGGATATATTTAAAATCTCATTATAACATTCCCATTCTTTGAGCTACCTGGACAGGAAAATGCTTGCACCCTAACTACAAGCCTTCATTCTTTGTTCTTCATGGAGACTTCAGATCTTATATGCAGACTAAAACGTATAAGAGACAGAGAACTTGCCTTTGCAGTTATGAATTAACCATACTCCTAATGAATTGCCATGATGGATATGCACATTTCAACTGTTCATTGCATACAGTGTGGTCCCACACTGGATTATTTGTTTATATTAGATTTTTAGCAATACAGTGATGAAGATATCGTGAACGCAGCCCTACATAATCTTTTTTGCACTTCATTAAGGTATAAATCACTCATTGCCTTTCAAATAGGATACAGATCAATTCAAGTCTATACCTGAATTAACCTACTCATTGTTATCTGAACTGTGACACATCCACTAACTGTGGAAACACAGATAGCTGAGAAATTTCTTACTGAGGGAATAAATGGTCTTTAAATCCCCAATAACCAAAGTTCATCACAGCATCACCAAGCTCAGGTTTTGGAATGTTCATTTCTGGCACTTACGTGGATGAACAAACAGCCTTGTTCCCATTGCAAAAGTCAGCTTTTCGTAGCCACCTACGACGTTTCACCGTGATAAAGAGCTTTACCAAAACACTGGCAGTAGGTTTTGACTCAAAGGAGGTTTCTGACTTTGATGTGTATAAATAGATCTCTCCAGGTGGTTCTTCTCAAGCTTCCTAGGCCAAACAGTCTCATGACAATTTGCTATTGTGAATCCCACTGCTGTGGGATCCTACCTCACCAGCCTAGCTCAAATATATCACAGAGATAATGTAGTTGCATCTTTCTATGATAACAGCAACTGTAGAAGTCAGAAAAATGCACTGTAGCCATGAAGATGGGTAAGAAATTTAAGATGTTTTCTTTGCACATTAGGAATTGTAACTATTCCTTATCACATAAAGGCATTGATCATTTTCATTTTAAAACAAGTCAACAATTATACACAGGAATTAAGTATTCCAAGCCATGAAAAAGCCATTGAAATGAACAGCATCTCAGAAAACAACCGTGCATTTGTCTGCTGAGAAAAGGCAACTGGCAGAAATGTGGCAAAATAAATAATTCTGCAGTGACTATTTTAAAATACCTGAATATGCACAGATTTTCTTCAGAGAAGAAGGAACGTTTATTTAAACACTTTCACTTTTCTCAGCAGTGCAATCTTTCTTTCTGTGTCACATTCCATAGAGAAGGAAAATATTTTGAATGGATAATCAGGATGAGCGAGAAAGAAATCTGGGCATCTCTTCCAGAATGTCTTAGCTAATCAGATGCACTCCAGCCAAGCAGCCTCAAGCACGCGTTCTTGCAGCATTTGGATACATAAGAAGTTTAAAGGAATTTCATTTGGCTCTTCTATCGCACACAGAGTGGACACCACAGGATAAGTCATTTTGCCAGAGGCTTACAGCAAGTGACCATCTCTAAGGCCAGTCCTTTAACATCCACCCTCCCCATGACTGACTGCAGCACTAAACTCGAGTATGTCTGTTCAAGAGAACACCCTTGGTATAGTCATTGTGACTTCAGTGGATCTAATATAGAGAAGGATTCCAGTGTCTGGTACCCTGACTTACGAGTTTGATGAACTATTACATATATAGGTTTGTGGCAAAATTCCTGGCTAAAAGTAAAAAGCCTTACCTGTTTCCAGAAACAGCCAGGTCCATAACCAGAACTTGAGGGCACTGATGTGGCTTGGTCCTTCTACATTGAGAACCCCTTCCACAGAAGATCTCAGAGTTCAAGGGAGTAGAGAGCTTCATCAGAAGAACACAGCTTCTGTCTGCATCTCATCTGTAGCATTCTTGGATGCACCAACTTGCCCTGCAATTTCTTTATCACAGGATGCCAGACTCTTTGGCACTTGTATTCATCCATCTTCTCATCAGCCTCTTTGTTGCCTGAAGCCAAACAGTCTGTGCTGCTGTTTCAGACTTTCTCCTTTAGCAAGACGTCTATACCTTTGGAAGACCCTAGCCTGCTTTAGACATAGCTTTTCAGAGCACAAACACATACATTAATCCCAGCAAGACATCTTTCATCCAGTCTTGGACCACCAAGCTTCCTGAATAACTTAGAGTTTAAGATCCCTTAGAAACACTAAGGAATTTCAAAAGCAGCTCTGTCAATGTTTCCTGTATTCCACTCCATTTTTTCCCTTTACAAATCACTTACAACTGCCCAGCTGTTTCAGCTTCTATCTTCGAATAAAGCTTCTTTGAATCTCAGTTCAAGTATTCACCTTCTTTCACCTGTGCATTTCTGGCACTGGACTTTCTAATGCCTTTATATCACATAGCAAGGGCTTTCATCTACACCTGCTGGCAAGGCAAGAAGCCAAACGAAGAGCAAAGACTTTTGATTTGTGGCATGTGCAGAGCCAACACCTACTGCTGGGGGTAGGGGTTTGTTTGTGGTTTGGGTTGGGGTTTTGTTCATTTGACCTATTTACTGGATATCAAACCTAACACGTTGTAAGAGCAATAAACACTTCGACCAGCAGGGAGCAGGAGAGATGAAGGGAAGGCGAGGAAGTTCACAGCAATGTGTCGGGTTTCACCAGGCACTTTTCAGTCTTTTGGGGAAACAGAACATACAGGTCAAACAATGGCGAGCAGAATGCAGGGATCACTTTCTTATATTGTATGTTTAATGCTATATAAGACAACGCAAAGATTCAGTTGTACAAATAGATATTTAACATTTACCATTCTCATGTAGTTTGGTATTGTTTAAAGCAATAATAAGAAAACAATCAGCTTATCTTATTTGAAATATCTGTAAAAGGTTATATGATGAGAAGGTGAAATAAAGCCTGGTTTGCCGTCTCAATTGATTTCCCAGTGGTGCACAGGAGGGTCTGAAAAAACTGGCCATGGGAGTATCACTCAGGTTATGAATCCTCCAGTGACGGAGATGAAGGCTCTGGTGTCCTACACCAATGTGAATGAGCGTTTGAAACAATAGAGACTGATGCCTTTATCTGCCTGATTAATTTCTTAGGAGTCAACATTATTTCTCCATAGCCACACATTCGTAGATCCCTTTTTTTCTTGTGATGTGTTGCAGGATTTTAGTTCTGCCAAAGCTGTAAGGCACAACCAAGGACTACTCAGGAAAACATCATTCCTTGATTTGCAGAGACACAGAAATGGTACTCCCAGTCTGAGCCTTGCCTGGGAGATTGGGAAAGGTGTGGACTACAAGATAAAAGGGTTCAGAGCGTCATCAGAAAATCAGGATGAAAATACTAATGAAAGGCTCCCCCGATATACATTATGTGGTAGAATGCACTAAATAAGCATTATACTAGTTTGCGATTTCCATGCGAATTTCACCTATCTTCTGCATAAGGTGAAGGTCTTCCCGTAGGTCTGCGTGACTGACTTTACAAAACTCAACTAAACAGACCTTACTATGTACTCTGTAAAGGCTGTGTTGAAGCTAGCAGTAACTCAGTCAGTGTGTGAAAAACCTTCCCCCTTCAGGATGTGGTTAACTTGTTTTTCAAAGCAAGAAGGAGTTTATCTTGCAGGGTGTAACTTAGTCATAAATGTTGACAACAGCATCCTGCCTCTTTCCCGTGAGAGGAAGACGAGTTGAGGAATATGCGTGGTGGGGTCTTTTTGACTACTAACCAAGTTGCTATGGAAACTATCGCTCCATCGAACTACCATACATTATTTCCTGTTGGCCTCTTCCTAGTATCAGTGAGTGGAAAAAAACAGTATGTTTTAGACATGCATCTCTTCTTGCTGCGATGAAAAATACCTTGCTGGGATCTCTTCAAAGTGACCTGAAAGACCACACCTCACTTGAATCCCCAAGTTTAGAATTCATGGCCCTGCTGATGCTTTTAAATGTGCCAAAGAGAATCTCCACTTCCTTGTACAAAGTCTACAAAAGACAAATTCAATCAACAAGAAATCTAGGTTACCAAACTGTATTTCTAATCTTAGTGGTCATCAGGACAGTTGGATTTCAGTAATCTTCATCCCAAATCCAGAAGAAAAAGCACAAAAAAACCCACAACATTTTGATTTAGTTAAGCTTTATTTTGGTCACTACCACAGGAACCTAAAATGCACATGCCATACACTTCGCAGAAGAAATACAGGTTTAATAAAGAAATGCTTCTAAGGTTAAACATTATCTGGTTGAAGTGAATCGCTTCAGATCCAACCAAGGTCTTCTCTGCTACAGTAGAAAATTATTGTTATTAAAGCTATCTAAAAAACAATAAAGCTGCAAATAGCATCTACCGTGCCCGAATTCTCTCAACAGCAATACATCAGTTCACAGACAGTAATGCAATATGCCTGTAAAAGGTGTTTTAAAAGTATCATATGTCTATAATGAGGATTGGATTTTTCAAAGCTATTGAAGTAGGTGAGATGCTTCTATTCAAAGGCTATTCAAAGGGGAGATCAAATTCCACTTAGCAAAGGAATGAGGAAAAATACACTCTCCTCAGGCACAGACGGAAAAGGAATAGCAAAAGTGGTTACAACTCATAAAAATAACTAAATCAGCTAGGCAGGATTCCAAAGTATAAAATATCTTAGGGGGAAGGTGCTGTATTGTGTTCTGGATGGTTATTGCCAGCAGATTTGACACTGGTTGTTCATCCCATTGTGCTGCTGGTACGCTCTCCCTCCTGCTTGTTTTCAGGTTGTCGTTGCCTTGGTTCTTCTCTGTCTGCAAGAGCAAAGTGTGTTTTAAACTATATTTAAGGCAATTGGACCTACATGCCACTGTTTCATAGCTGTCCGATCAAGATAGGCAGACTCACAAAACTTAGGCTGGACTACCTTTTGTGCCTCTTTGGATGTCTTAATTCAAAAATCCTGCCCCCTTCACTCTTTCCTCCACTACTTCATACATTAGTGCTTTGGAAGCCTTGCTTTTGCCTCCTTGTTTGGGTTTTCTCCAGGCTTTGTGCTCTGCCACTTGAAATAGTCAATGAGATATCTCTGAGGCACTTCTGGTAGTACCCAATCTGCTCTCGCAAAGCAAGTTGGCTGCAGAGAAAATCTGAGGACCAGCCGTAAGACCTGAGCTCTGGCTACAGAAGGGGGCTGTTTTCTTTGTGATTTGTGAAGGAGCTTTTTACTTGTTTTGGGGGGGTTGTTGGTTTTGGAGGGAGTTTCTTGCCACAATTTAGAGGGGTCCCAGAAATCTACAGGAGTTATTTAAAGGAAATGGGACGAGATGGAAAAGTATCATTGCTTGTGGGATTAGAGAGGTACACAAAGACAAGTGGTCTTTCCTGGTGTGTGCTTCCAGTATTTCTATGGATCAAGCTGTGTGCTTCCTTACCTCAGAAAAGAAACAACTTGATACTCATGAGTGTATTCAAGGCGATGCTTTTCGCCAGCAGGACTCTTAAACCCAGCACAGCCATAGACAGCATGTTTGCTTTTTCCACTTTGGTACCTGCTTAGTGATAGAGAAAAGATGGGAGAGATCATGGTCTAGATTTGGATAGTGTGATATTGGCAGAAAGTGGGGGAAAAGTCAGGTAATAGTTTAAGGGAAAGAAACAGCAACAAAGGAAAAGATAGTAGAGAAACATGGCAACACCAAGGGAGGAGGATGTCTGTCTAAACTGGATTTCGCTTCCTGTTGCTTGTCTGTTACTAAGCTAGCTACCTTGAAAAAGCAGGTTGTCTTTTATGAGTATGATGTATTTTGATTCCCCTACCCCTGAGAAAATACATTTCCATGTATTTATTCCCCAACATAGTAATGGAACTTCACAATCTTTTGGGATAACTAACCTTGTGCAGAGGTGTCTGTGGTGTTGCAACCCTTTCCCATTTCTGGCTCTTCAGCATTCTCTTCTGTAGCACAATAAAGAAAAGACATTATAAACATTATCTGCATTTTAAAAAGCATTAAACAAGACGTTCATACGACCCAATACAGCCAAGGCTGTACCACAGAATTGTACCTGCCAAGCTTGTGCTGGCTGTGATAGTGCTGCCATTGAATTCGGCCATGCAGTTCACCTCTGCGCCTTTTGGCACGCTCACCACCTTAATAGTATCATACAACCCCTCTGGTGTCAAAATGGATGCACTTGGTTCATATAGGACTTCATTAGAGGACATGTCCAAGCTGATGTTCTTCGTATAGACATGCCTTGCCAAACAAGCTGCTTTCCCAGTGCTGCCGTCTTCTTCCAGTTTCTTTGATTTCATCAAAATGACTTGTGGGACAGAACTGTTTTGGATGTCTGTAAAAACAAACATTGTTTGGGCATGATTTGATGAAGCCGTTTTAGAAATCTGAGTAATGGGCTGTAAAAATTTCTTTAAACCAAGATCACTTTGTTGCAGTCACAGAGCTAGGTGCTACCTTCAGCTGAGGAGAAACATATCTTTCCTTGTCAGCAGAAGAACCGAAGCACTAAACTCTTTTGAAAAGACATAAGACCTTTTATGGGAGAGACCAGAGTATCACAACAGCGCTTCTGCAAGTGTCTGAAATGGCAAGTTTGCTCAGTCTTCAAATATTACCTTCAAATCAATGTAGACTGATGTTAAAACAACAGAATCTGGCAGTTTCTTCTGGTCCTACATTTACAACTGAAGATTCAGGGGCTGGAAAAACAGATCTTTCTTCAGAATCGTAACTTTGCATTCTATTGCCCCTTTGGAACTGAAAGTGGACTTAAGTTGCTCCAAAACAGACATTTATTCCCATGCAAGATATCCTACAGACCTGTACTATATTAGGCAGCACCTAAGCAAGACCCATACACTTCTGGAATGAGAGCAAGATGCTTTAGGTATGTAAAATTACATGGGACATTTTTGCACCACTATAAAGACCTCTGAAATCATCATAACGAGTCTTAAGGAGCGTACCTGGATATTTAGGATAACAAAGATCAACCCAACAAACTCCCCTGCTGCCCCAACATTCCTGCTCCCACAGGAAAGCAGAGGGAGACATCCACCTTTTTTGTACATCATGAAATTCCAAATAAAGATAGGAGGAACTGAGGCTGCTTAGAATCTCTACACACCTCATCTGCGTTTTCAAAGCACAGCCATTTCAGTAGCCAGTTTTAATTTAGTCTAAGTGGCCTTGGAAATGCAGCAGTTGTGGAAACTGAAGCCCAAGGATATTTAACCTCTGTCTCCATGCCAGTGGAATTATTTACCTGGTGTGGTGCCAGTGTCAAAACCTCACTTCTCATATCAGAGAGTTAAAGATCTGTCTCAAAACCTCTCTCCACTGCCACTGAGCTCTGTATTCCTGCTCAAAATGAGGCAGTGAAAATCCACTGGAGGATAGGACACTTCACACTGAGCCAGGGTGAGATCAAGACTGGGATTTGAGGATCATGGAGCAATAGTGATATACAGAAGCAGCCCAGTTGTCCCTGTGAAGTCTTCCTAAGCAGATACAAGCTGAGGATTTAGCTTGCAGCCCTGGCCAGAGCGACTTCATTCTGGAGATTATTGCAGCAGAAAATTCTTACAGTGAACCCAAACCATCAGATTCTTTCCCCACCTTTATTTTAACATAGATTATAGAAATAAAATCATGTTACTTACTTGGTTCAACTGTGAGAGTGGTACCACTTCCAAACACCAGCTTATGTTAGCCACACTAGTAATAGCTGCTTCAATAACTACTCCTTTCCCCATGGTATTTGAAAGTGTTGTAAAAACAAAAGATAAAAAGCCAGATATTTGTCCTACTTATCCATGTGTGCAACCCCAAAAGGGTATTCCAGAGCCACATTTTCTTCCGAACATGGAAAGGTAAAAACAGTCATTGAATAGTTCAGGGTTTTCAAAAAGCTTGACTGAGTAAAAGGTTTCCAAGTTCTTCCTTCTGTCTTTTTGAAACCCTGTGAGCTCTGTGTTTCCAGGATAAATAGAAATAATGTTGCATTTGTCTCCTGAATGATTTCAGTCACCCATGTCCTTTCTTTTCCTATATATATTGCCTTTTTTCCTTCTCTGGGTATTTGTACAGAGCCCTGTGCTGTTTATACCACCGTGGCACTCCACGTCCCAGGCACAGTGATACATTTCATAACAGAAACTGCCTCTTCCTTCTTTTTCACTAGGCAGATTACAGAGGCAGTCCTATGACTTCTCGAGTGGTTTCTGACCCACATGAAAGAACATGAGATGGCTTTCAAAGAACGGTTGAAAATAATACCCAAAAGGCTGAATTATAAGTGAAAACATGGGGGTTTCAGGAGGCATCTGAAAAGTCTCATGGAGTTAAGCTGGACGGAAAGCAGGAAACAAAGATCAGTACTTTTAGTGTTATCTCAAAGCATTTATGAAACTGCTTCTGGGCTGCAGAAAGCTGCCTACTTTTTCACCTTGCATTTGGTTTCAGTGTTCAGGAGCATGAGAACTGTGCCTTATCTGGTCTCTTTACGTTGGTGTATGATGGTGATTTGGTGCCTTAGAAAGTCTTCATGCTGCTTTAAGTATGATGAGACAGTAGGCAAAATGATTGTTCTTTGTTAGGTAAAGGTACTGTACTCATGGAAATGGCTACTAAAGAGTAAAGGAATTGTTGCAGATTGATCAAATCCTTCATTGTTTGACACTGTCCCACACGACATCCTTGCCTCTAAATTGGAGAGACATCAATTCAAAAGATAGACCACTTGGTGGATAAAGAACTGGCTGGATGGCCACATGCAAAGAGCTGTGGTCAATGGCTCAATGTCCAGCTGGAGACCAGTTACAAGTGGTGTACCTCAGGGATCAGTGTTGGGACAGGTCTTGTTCAACATCTTTGTGGGCGACATGGACAGTGGGATTGAGTGCACCCCTAGCAAGTTTGCCGATGACACCAAGCTGTGTGGTTCGGTTGATACGTTGGAGGGAAGGAATGCCATCCAGAGGGACCTTGACACACTTGTGAGGTGGGCTGATGCCAACCTGATGAAGTTTAACCATGCCAAGTACAAGGTCCTACACCTGGGTCGGAGCAATCCCAGGCCCAGATTGGGCAGAGAAGAGATTCAGAGCAGCCCTGTGAAAAGGACTTGGGGGCGTTGGCCGATCAGAAACTCAACATGAGCCAGCAGTGTGCGCTCGCAGCCCAGAAACCAGCCATATCCTGGGCTGCGTCAAAAGGAGCGTGACCAGCAGGTTGAAGGAGGTGATCCTGCCCCTCTGCTCTGCTCTGTGAGACCTCACTTGGAGTACTGTGTGCAGTTGTGGTGTCCTCAACATAAAAATGACATGGAACTGTTGGAACAAGTCCAGAGGAGGCCACGAGGATGACCAGGGGACTGGAGCACCTCCCGTATGAAGATAGGATGAGAAAGTTGGGGCTGTTCAGCCTGGAGAAGAGAAGGCTGCGTGGAGACCTCATAGCAGCCTTCCAGTATCTGAAGGAGGCCTACGAGGATGCTGGGGAGGGAGTCTTCATTAGGGACTGTAGTGATAGGACAAGGGGTAACGGGTTCAAACTGATACAGGGGAAGTTTAGATTTGATATAAGGAGGAAATTCTTTACTGTAAGGGTGGTGAGGCCCTGGAATGGGTTGCCCAAGGAAGTTGTGAATGCTCCATCCCTGGCGGTGTTCAAGGCCAGGTGGGACAGAGCCTTGGGTGTCATGGTTTAGTGTGAGGTGTCCCTGCCCATGGCAGGGGGGTTGGAACTGAATGATCTTAAGGTCCTCTCCAACCCCAACTATTCTACGATTCTATGATGAGCAATTTCTGCACTATTAGAACTATCAGAACCCTGATGACAAGAGATGGACTCAGTCTCTCAGACAGCAGTTTCAAGAGCCCACTCCTCCTTTTTCTAACAAAGAAGAGACGGTTTGAGTCTCTGCCTGTTAGCATGGGAAATGGAGGTTCCCATGGTAACAAAGGCTGGGAGCTTGTGAATTCTGGCAACAAGAGGAAGGTTCTTGCTTCACCTGAAGATTCACAACTTCAGAATAGATTCAGTGCTGTCATAGCAAATAAGGAGCTGGAAGCACTGTCAAATGAGCTGTCTGAGTCCATGGAGCACGAGCCACACAGGAGCACCAGAAAATGTGGGGGGTGTTAGTAACGGAAGGCTCCCTGCTGCAAGGAGCAGAAGCCCACTCTGACGGCAAGACTGTTGTGGTGACCCAAAAGGAGTCGTTTAGGACAACCTCCCTCCAGATGCCTAAAATGACACGCTTGCAAGATCCAGGATCTGATATCAAATGCTGAAGAAACTGGTCTTTCTGCTGTCTGAGTCATTCTGAGAATCAAACATGTGTATGTGCATACACAAGTGTCCTTTGTCTGAGGAAAAAGAGACTATGTAGGGCACTGTGCTTCTGCCTTCAAGAGAAGTCAGTGAGCGAGACGGTTTTTCTGCGGCGGCTCAGCCTTTTTCAATCACTGTGGTACGTAGTACACACCATGGTACCCAGTTTTACAAAAACATAAGGTTTTCTCAGTGGCAGGCGGTGTCTTCTCTTCCTGTCCTTTGAAGAGCTGGATATTACTTTCCTCTTCATCTACACTGCTCTACTTCTGAACTCTCCAGCACTGTTTCAGAGAGGTTGCTATATACTAAAAATAACATCATCAGCATCGCTTTTTCTGGCAGATAGGGTAGTATTAATCTCGCACTAAAATATTGCCCATACTTGTCAAAAAGAAATACTGTTCCCTTTGAGTTGTTAGAGCTGTTCTCACTTCAAGGTTTGTCTTTTAAGAAACATCAAGAGACTTGGGGTGAACTATTTTTCTGCCAGTCATTAACTTTCAGTTTAGTTTCATTCTACACTTTCTAATTCCTTCTGGACATTCAACTATTTATCTTCTCAAAGCTATTTCATGCCAAATAAAAATCAGTACATGTTTATGAATGGTTCAGAAGCGATTCTGGTTTAGCTGATGGTGGCTTACAGGAATCATAGAATCACAGAATAGTTAGGGTTGGAAAGGACCTTAAGATCATCCAGTTCCAACCCCCCTGCCATGGGCAGGGACATCGCACACTAAACCATGACACCCAAGGCTATGTCCAACCTGGCCTTGAACGCTGCCAGGGATGAAGCATTCACAACTTCCCTGGGCAACCCATTCCAGGGCCTCACCACCCTTACAGTAAAGAATTCCTTCCTCCTATCCAATCTAAACTTCCCCTGTTTAAGTTTGAACCCGTTACCCCTTGTCCTCTCACTACAGTCCCTAATGAAGACTCCCTCCCCAGCACTGTTTGCCTCGCTGTGTTACAGTTGCTTATTTACTCAGGATTTGATTTTTAATATTTCTTGAGTGCCCTTTTTATAAGGGTCTTGGGAGGTTTTCCATGATTATATGCACCACTTTTTATCGGTTTCTTTGATCCTGTGCACTAGCATTTGAGTTGGCTGGGGACTTCTGATTCATTTATATGTGCCTTAAAATGATTTTGAGGTGGGGAGCATTTAGTTATGGTTAACTAAAGTTGTTTCATTGATTTTTATCTCACTTTAAAGACTTCGATTAATGGCTACCTGGAATTGTGGAGGAGCTTCTGAATCCTCAAATCCAGCTCCAAGACACAAAAGGAAATAGCATTAATTCACCCTGTTCACAAATCTGTGTGCTTCCGTGTTGCATTACTCAGTATTTTTATTTGCATTATTGTTGTTACCAAAACAAAGGTATATTTCTCATTTTTAATCACTGTTTTTAATACTGCTGCTGTATTTTCCATTGTTAACACAGGCATGTTCACCTGATGCTCCCTTTATTGTATCAAATTATTTTCTCCTCCTTATTGACTCGACCTTCCAGGAAACTTGCGGAGTTGGCTGATGTGATACTTCCAGTCTCTTGAACTGTTGGCAGGCAAAGAGAGCAAGCTCTAAATGCCTCCTGCAAAAGACCTGGGTACTTCTCCCACACCCTTTTCAGTGAGACTGCATCCTCCTTGCCACTGAGATCTCAGATGCAGTTAAACAGCCTTTTTCCATTCGGGCGACCACAGAAACACACCTGCCTTCACAGCCCCACACAAACCACACACTTGGATTTGCTTGGTTTAAAAGTCAAGTTCTGCCTTTGGTTTTTCTGTCTCTGTTCTGGTCCACCTCCCAGAAAAAATTGCAGGAGGTTCTCCAATACTGCCAGTGATGAGTTAGAACATTCAGGCTATCTCTGTTCCAAGAGATGATACTGACCACGTGTCCTTCAGTTCTGCTTCAGAGGAAATTAAATGAGAGCGAGTTTCCCTTTCCTCTAGAAAAGTGTCCTAGGCATATGAAGGTACTTTTGGAAGGGAACTAACAGGTGGTCTGTGCATGCATTGGTGCTTGAATTCCTTCAGCCCTTGCTGAAAGCTCTACCCTGCTTCTTTCCAGGAGAATCTGTTCTTTCATAAACAGAATAACAGAGCACTTGATTGGCAGGAAAACTTCTGGTGGGCAACAGGTAACGTGTTGCTGCAGGGCCAACTGGATCTCCCTGCAAGGAAGGACTGCAGGGTGCTGCCAGGACTTCAGAGCTGGCCCTGGGGGATGGCACACCTTCATCCCAGGGGCCCCACATCCCTTGGTGCTGGTGAGCGCCTCCTCTGAGCTCAGGTCTGCTTGCACAAGGCACTTCTAAGCAAACATGCTGCCCACTCAGTGCCCTCCACTCTAGCCCAGCGCCCTAGTTCTACAAACACTCATTGCCTCATGCTGACACTTCTCCATCTGCTTCTTCCTTGGCAAGGGCTACCCAGACATCCCAAGCAGCAAAAGCCCTACAGGGCTCTGGGCACAAGACCTGGGTTGTGCTGATGGTCTGGGGCAGATATGCAGGCTGAGGCTCATCAGCTCATGCACCAAAACTCATGTGCACAGGACATAGCACAGACCAGGATGCTGGGGCTGCTCAGCAGAGTAGGGACACTCCTTTCTCTGTGTTCGCTCAGCAGGAACCCAGAGCTTCCCTTTGGACCTTTGGACCCATCGGATGGGACAACTACTGAATGCTGTGTCACAGTGCTGTCTGTTACCACCATTTTGAGGAAAATTGCCGACTCAAACGACTGTGTGAAGCCTTCCGCTCTCCTCTCTTTTCATGGGCACTCCAACAAGGCCCCTTTGGGAGGGAATCCAGGGCAGGTATGGGAAGGAGACTTGCAGAGCATAGAGGAATACATTGAAGCTGGAGATTTGATGCTTGGAAAAGAAGAAGGGGGATGCAAGGCTCAAACTTTAGTCCTTCAGTGCTTCTTGTGCTGCTTCTTAAACAAAACTCGTTGCTGTTTTCTGCCTGTGGGAAAGAGTAAAAACAGAAGAAGGTTGGGACTACGTGATCTTAAAAGCCTCTTCCAACTCTTAAGTATTCTGTGATTCTATGCTCATGGGGTTTGTGTGTGGCTGCGAGAGACTCTGATGTTGCTGCACCAACACCTTTCTGCCCCCTCCAGGAAAAGCTAGCCCAGACTAGTCTTGAGAAGGCTTGCTGCAGCCAACAAGAGTCTTTGCCAGGAGTCTATCAGATCCAGTCCCATGCAAAGCTGCTGTGGTGATGGGCACACCAGAGATGTGGCAGGTATCTCTGAGACCTTTCGTACCATGTGACCAGACACCTCTGTCTGCACCTGAGAAAGGGCACCCGTGACCACAGGAGACAAGGATGAACAGGCAGGAACAGCTCAATAGCTTCATCTACTCCTTTACTTTCCTGGGCTCCGCCGTGTGATCTCCAGGATCCAGCAGATGCAAACACAGATCCTCACACTCCTTCTCCTATTACAGCCTCAGATCTGGAAGAGAAACACAGACTTCCCCTTTGTCCTGTGAGCTCCCAAATCACCCTCTCTACTTTCCCCATTCCCTCTGTTTGCACCTCAGGCAGAAAAACTCATGAATTGAACTGAGTCGACCTGAACTGTGCCTAAAACCAGAGCAGGGCTATTAACACCTCACCAGCTGGGCCATGACTGGGTACCTGTCCTAGTGGGAACTGAAGGAAACAGCAAAACTTTTTTCCAAAGATGAAGAGGTTTCAGACTGTGAGAGGACTGAGGACTGGCTTGAAACATGGGAAGAAAGGTAGCAGAAGCTTAACCACTGTCCTATACAGCTCCAAAGCCCAAACTGGGACCCTGACAGAGGGTCTGTGTTGAAGCTCAGATGGATTTCCTGTTTCTGTGTGAACGGCACAGAAGTAGCGGGCAGAGTCGAGAGGCTGCAGGGCATGCAGGGACAGAGATGACTTGGATTGGGAATTGTCCCAGGATATTGTGGCTCGACCTTCCACCGCTGCTGCGTATTCTGTAGCACCCAATGACCACGAAAGGGACACCCACTCGAGTCTGCCGCCGGGTGCCTGACGGTACCACCGAAAGGGGTAATTCTCGAAGTTGTAGCCGTATCCGCGGCAGGAGAGGAGCACGGAGTCCCCGGGCGCTCGCAGCCCTCCGCCGGTCTCCTCCAGCCTGAACCGCGTCCACATCCCTGTGGCCAGAGAGCGCAGGCAGACGGGTAGGCGCAACCACTACCCGCAGCCGTTCAGCCGCCGCCCCGGTGCCCCCCGCCCCGGCACTGCTACCGCCGCCACCCCACTCTCTCCCAGCAAAGCCCCGCGACCACAGCAGTGCCCGCCTGCCCTTCTCGGAGCTGAGTCGCGCCTGATGCCGTGGCCGCGGGACGAAACTCTCCCTCTGCCTTCCCCTTCCTTCCCCTTCCCTTGCTCTGCTTTCCCTTCGCCAATCCTGTCCCTCTCCTCTTCCCCAGCCCCGGCCTCACTGCCCTCCCCGCCGGCCCTCACCTGCCGACCCAAAGGCCAACGCCAAGGCCAGCAGCCACGAGCGCAGCCAGGGCACCATCAGGCGGGAGCCGGAGAAAGGCCGAGCGGAGACGCGGCCGGGCCCGCTCCTGCCCGCCCCGCCTCCTAGGCACCTCACCGGGCAGCGCCGACGCCTCTGCCCGCCCCCAATAGACCCGCCCCGTCCCGGGTGACAGAACACAGGGTGTGAGACATGGTCAGAGCAGGTCCTGCTCACCTCTGCCCAGCTCCTCTCTGCCCACACATCTGCTCTGCCCAGGTTTCACACATCTCTGGGCCGCTGACAGCACCCAGACAATATGAGAGCCCCCTCGTCTCTGATCCCGGGCACAGCCTGCTCACTGCTGTGCCACTGAGACGGGCTGTGACCCCTGCGAACATGCAGGAGGGGACAGCTGAAGAGGAGGAAGCTGATGTTGTTCAGACACGCCCCAAGTATCTCCCACTGTGGTCCCTGCAGGGTGCAGTAATAGAGCGCACTGTCCTCCAGCTCCAGCCCAGAGATGAACAGTGTCCCGGAGCTCTCGTCAGCCTGGCAGGAAAACCTCTTGCGAAAAAAAGGGGCTGTGTGGCTATAGGAGCCTCCCCGGCCCTTACTCTGCAGCAAGTACTGCAGGGGTCCACCGGGACGCTGCCGATACCAGGCCACGTAAACATAAGAGGCATTGGAGCTGTAAGTACATCTTAAGGTCCCGGTATTCCCTGCCCGCCACCACACTGCAGACACTGTCGCTTGGATCTCATCACTCTGAAATGCAGCTGAAAAAAAGCAGGGGTATTCAATTAGTGCTTTGCTCTCATTGGCACAAGAAAAAGGCCCACAAAAGGGTCAATTGAAGGGTGCAATCATGTTGCCAGACAACGAAGTTGCCAAAGTCCAAGGGCTTTGGGTACCCCAGAGAAGAAGGGGACCAAGGGAAGAAGAAAAGGGACAGAGACTGGCTGGGTGACAAGGAATATTCTGAAACCCTCCACAGAATTAATCACTGCATCTGGAACTCAGGAGATGGGAAATGGCAGTGCTGGAAAAGGAGCTCTTGCTGAAAAGCCAGGACAACCATGATATGCAGAGATGGCTCTGCCCCTGCACCTCTTTCCCTGGAACAGGCCTGTGATGCCGCAGAACACTACTCCTCACAGCCTGTGCACCCTGGTGGGGCCCCAGCATCTTTCTGCTGAAGCTCAGCGTGATCTATTGTCTCCGTGTAAACGGCACAGAAGTAGCGGGCAGAGTCCTGAGGCTGCAGGGCACGCAGCGACAGAGATGATTCAAGCTCTGAACTGTCCCGGGAAGCAGAGGCTCGACTTTCCACGGACTGCGCAAATTTAGTGACTGAAGAATCAAAGCTGATAATGGACACCCACTCGAGTGTGCCGCCGGGTGCCTGACGGTACCACTGAATTTCGTAAGTCTCGAAGGTGAAGCCGATTGCGCGGCAAGAGAGGAGCACGGAGCCCCCGGGCGCTCGCAGTCCTCCGCCGGTCTCCTCCAGCCTGAACTGCGCCCACACCCCTGCAGACGGAGAGTGCAGGCAGACGGGCAGGGCGCAACAACGGCCCGAGGCCGTTCACCCCCCGCCCCGGCGCCCCCGCCCTGGCACAGCGACCGCAGCCACCCTCGTCTGTCCCAGCAAAGCCCCGAACCCGGGGCAATGCCCCGCCTGCCCTCCTCGGGGCTGAGCCGCGCCTGATGCCGACACCGGGGCCGCGACCGCGGGACGAAACGTTCCCTCTGCCTTCCCTCTCCTTCTCTTCCTGCTGCCTTCCCTTCTCTTTCCTTCCCTTCTCTCTGCCTTCCCTTCGCCAGTCTTGTCCCTGTCGCCGTTCTTTCCCTGCCCCTCTCCCTTCCCCAGCCCCGCGCTTGCTGCCCTCTCAGACCATCGCTCACCTGCCAGCTCCAAGGCCAAGGCCATGGCCAGCAGCCACAGCCTCAGCCCGGGCACCATCATGCGGGAACCGGAGAGAAGGCGAGCGGAGACGCGCTCCTGCCCGCCAAGCCGCCTCGGCCCCTGACCGGGGCAGTGCCGACGCCTCTGCCCGCCCCCAACAGACCCGCCCCGGACCGGTCCCCCGGTGCCGCGGTCGGAGAAGTGAGGGGGGATATTGCAGGGAGGGTTGCTGGACACAGCAGGAGTGGGGAGTCCCGACAGACGGGAGGCTCCCGGCCCTCGACGTTTGGAGCTACGGCTTTTGTCTTCACCTGTAGGCATAAGGAATGCCGGCTTTCCTGGAAATGGCCAAACACCTGCCTGCGAATGGGAAGTAGGGAATGAACTCTTTATTTTACTTGGCTTGTGCATGCACCTTTTTCTTAACCTGTTAAACCATCTTGATCTAAACCTACCAGCTTTCTCTCTTTTACCCTTCCAGTTCTCTCCCCCATCCTGCTGAGGGGGCATTGAGCAAGCACCTCTATGGTGCTTAGCTGCCTGGCGGGGCTCACCCACAACAGAAGGGAAAAGAACTGGTACCTGGGAACAACGATGCAAAGTACCAGACATGCTGAAAGCTGTTCAGCTGGAAAGGCTCTAAGGCTCCTAGGGGACGCCAAGCTGAACATGTGCCAGCAATGTGACCTTATGGCTCTATTGGGTCTACATGGCAAGGGTTGTGAAGCCGAGCAGGCTGCACAGGTTTTCTCTGCGCAAGGAGAACAGGGCTGCCCCTGTGTCAGACATGGGTGATACCAGCCAGCTCCAAATAGCTCCATTGCTGACCAAAGTTAAGCCAATCAGCTAAACTGGCAGTGCCTCTGTGAAAGCATATTTACAACAGGTAAAAAGTACTGCACAGCATCTGTGAGGGAAAATAGTAAGAAAAACCGTGACATAAAAATCTTGCAGACACCAAGGTCAGTGAACAAGGAGGTTGAGGAGATGCTCTAGGTGACAGAGCACAGATTCTCCTGCAGCCTGTGAAGAAGATAATGGTGAAACAGATTGTCTCACTGTAGCCCATGGAGGACCCTGTGCTGCATAAGCTGGATAGAGCCTGAAAGAACCCAGTGCACTTAAAGGGCCCAGGGAAGAGCAGGCTTTCAGGAAGGATCTTTGGCTCTTGCTTGGTCCACATTGGAGCAGTCTGCTTCTGAAGGACTGTTGCCCATGGGGAGGAACCACAATGAAGCAGTTCATAAAGGACTGTATACTGTGGGAGGGAAGTGACAACACCTCGATACAAGAGAATTGCTCTGAGCCTCACACACTCTCCTCAACTATGGCAACTCTCACCTTCGCTTATCTAATGTGAACTTGGCCCGGGCGCAGCAGGTTTCTGCTAAAGCTCAGCTGCTTTTCCTGTTTCTGTGTGTACAGCACAGAAGTAGCGGGCAGAGTCCTGAAGCTGCAGGTCACGCAGGGACAGGGATGCCTCAGACCGGGAATTGTCCCGGGAGACAGTGGCTCGACCTTTCACAACTGCTGCATAATACATGCTATCGGAATAGCCTCTCTGGAAGGACACCCACTCGAGTCTGCCGCCGGGTGTCTGACGGTACCACAGAAGCTCGTAACTTCCAAAGCTGAAGCCGTATCCGTGGCAGGAGAGGAGCACGGATTCCCCGGGTGCTCGCATCCCTCCGCCGGTCTCCTCCAGCCTGATCTGCGCCCACACCCCTGCGGATGGAGAGTGCAGGCACCCGGGCAGGGCGCAACCATGACCCAAGGCCATACACCCTCCGCTCCTGGGCCCGCACCCAGGCAGAGCGACCGCCGCCACCCTCCTCTCTCGGCAAACCCCAGCGCCCGGAGCAGTGCCCGGGGCTGAGTCGCACCTGATGCACCCACAGGGGCCAACACTGCCGGACGCAAGCTGTCCTCTGCCTTCCCTCTCCTTCTCTTCTTTCTTTCTCTCTTTTCCCTCTCCCTCTGCTTTCCCTTCCCATCTCTATCCTCTGTCTTCCTTTCCCTCTGCCTTCCCTTCGCTAATCCTGTCCCTGCCCCCGTCCCTTCCCTGTCCTTCTTCCCTTCCCCAGACCCGCGCTAGCTGTCTTCCCCTCCCGGCGCTCACCTGCCAGCCCCAAAGCCAAGGCTGAGGCCAGCAGCCATGGCCATAGCTCGAACACCATCATGCGGAAGCCGGAGAGGACCCGAGAGTAGTGGAGCCGAGCACGGGCACGATCCTCCCCGCCCTGCCGCCTCGGCCCCTAGCTGGGCAGTGCTTATGCCTCTGCCCGCCTCCAACACACCCGCCACACGGTACCGCGGCCCCTTATCGACGGTTGAGAGAAAGATGAAAGAAGGGACGGCAGAGAGGATCACAGGTGCAGGAGGAGCGGGGCGCACCGGCAGACAGAAGCTCACGGCCCACGACGTTTGGAGTTATGGCTTTTGTATTCGCCGGTAGGCACAAGGAAGACCGGATTTCCTGGGAGTGGCCAAACAGCCGCCTGCGAATGGGAAGTAGGGAATGAATCCCTTACTTTACTTTTCCTTCACCTATTAATCCGTCTTGATCTAAACCTACCAGTTTTCTCTCTTTTACCCTTACAGTTCTCTCCCACATCCTGCTAAAGGGCGCACTGAGTGAGCGCATCTATGGTGCTTAGCTGCCTGTCGGGGCTCACCCACAATGTGAGGGAAGGAACTGTGTCAATGAAACAGGGAGAGATTTTCTCAGTCTCCAGTGCTCGACCTATCAGTGCCCCAGGAGAGCTGAGACCCTCGTGCCCAACCAGTCTCGCAGCATCCTTAAGAAAGTGTTATTCTGTTAACTGAGAGTGTTAGTCCTTCATGGGTGCCAGCAGTCACTGGCAGGGGGTAACATGAAGTAGGCAGACCCAACGAGGGGTCCACCTGATGCTGCCTGCGTGTTTACCTGAACCAGTCAGTCGAATCCCCCTCCAATCAAGCAGGACTGTTCGATGAAGGGTCTCTATAATGGGACACTGACAGACTGGTTGGGATAAGGGTCTCGGCTTTCCTGGTGTGCTGATGGACCTATCAAGCACCAGAGGCCGAGAAAATCTCTCCCCCTTTCACATGACAGCCCTCAGGTGGGTGGAAGGGAACAGAGCCACAGAGCCCCAAAGCTCCATGACAGGAGCTTGGGACTGTGGAGAGCGCAGTTTGGAGCATGTTTACCCCGAAGGACTGCAGCCTTTGGGAAAAAAACACACGGGAGCTCTATGTGAAGGGCTGCTGAACGCGGGAGGGAGGATGTAAGAGTAGAGATGAAGTGTTATCTATTTACTGCACAACCCATCACCCCTGTACCACCTGGAGAAATGAGGTGGATGAATCAGGAGTGAAGCTAAATCTGGGAAGAAGGGAGGATATGTGAAGACAAGGTCGATTTAGTTTTCGCACTGCTTTTTTCTGTTTCTCACATTCCTGATCTTTTTTAGTTTGGGATCGATTATATTTCCTTTAGTGTGCAAGAAAGGAGAGGAATCCCTGTGATGAACACTGATGGTACCTCACTCCTGCCAACAGCCCTGAGCTCTCCCTCAGTGATGTTGCAGCACTCACTCATCCCAAAGTTTTTGCACCCTGGGCGGGCTCAGCACGTTTCTGTTAAAGCTCAGCTGCTTTTCCTGTCTCCGTGTAAATGACGCAGAAGTAGCGGGCAGAGTCCTGAGGCTGCAGGGCACGCAGGGACAGAGATGACTCAGACCGGGAATTGTCCCTGGAGGCAGAGGCTCGACTCTCCACGGACTGCACAAATTTAGCGACTGAAGAATCGAAACTGATGTAGGACACCCAGTCGAGTGTGCCTCCCGCTGCCTGACGGTAAAACCACACGCTGGTATCCGCGAACCTAAAGCCGTATCCGCGGCAGGAGAGGAGCACGGAGTCCCCGGGCGCTCGCAGCCCTCCGCCGGTCTCCTCCAGCCTGATCTGCGCCCACACACCTGTGGACGGAGGAGTGCAGGCAGCCGGGAAGGTAGCAACCACGGCCCGAGGCCGATCACCCACCGCCCCGGCGTCCCCTCACCGGCAGAGCGACCGCCGCAACGCTCCTCTCCCCTACAAAGCCCAACCGCCGGGGCAGAGCCCCCCCTGACCGCTTCGGGACTGAGCCGCGCCACTGCCCATACAGGGGCAGCGACCGCGGAACGAAACCTTCCGTCTGCCTTCCCTGCCCTTGTCTTCCCTCTTCCTCTCCTTTACTTTCCTCTCCCTCTGCCTTCCCTTTTCATCTCTTATCTTCCATTCTCCCTTCACTCTGCCTTCACTTTGCCAATACTGTCTCTGCTTCTCTCCTTTTCCTGTCCGTCTCTTCTTCCCCGTCCCTCTCCCCTTCCCCAGCCCCACGCTCGCTGGCCTCCCCGCCCGGCGCCCACCTGCCGACCCCAAGGTCAAGGCCAGCAGCCACGGGGCCAGCGCGGCCACCATCATGAGCGAGCCAAGCCGGAGTAGAGCTCGGGCCTGCTCCTGCTCGCCCTGTCGACTCTGCCCGCTCCCAACAGAGACGCCCCGAACCGGCAAGGAGTGCCGAGGCCCCTTTGCAGCATAAGAAGGGGAGGGACAGGGTGGGTAGCAGGGCACAGGAAGGGCACGGCCCCCTGGGGAAAGGAGGCTCCCAGTCCTCGACGTTTGGAGTTACGGCGTTTCTCTTCCCCTGTAGGTGCGAGGAAGGCCAGATTTCCTAGAAATGTACAAATAGCTTTTGCGAATGGGAAGTAGGGAATGAATCCCTTACTTTACTTTTCCTTCACCTATTAAACCGTCTTGATCTAAATCTACCAGTTTTCTCTCTTTTTCCTTTCCAGTGCTCTCCCACATCCTGCTGAGGGGGCATTGAGTGAGTGCCTCTATGGTGCTTAGCTGCCTGTAGGGGCTCACCCACAATGGAAGAGAAGGAACTGTATCACGTGAAAGAGGGGAAGATTTTCTCAGTCTCTACTGCTCAATCAGTGCCCCAGGAGAGCCGAGACCCTCGTACCCAGCCAGTCTCGCAGCATCCTTCAGAAAGTGTTATTCTGTTAACTGAGAGTGTTAGTCCTCCATGGATGCCAGCAGCTACTGGCAGTGGGTAACATAAAGTGGGCAAACCCAACGAGGGGGGTCCCCCTGATGCTGCCTGCGTGTTTCCCTGATCTAGCCAGTCAAATTGCCCTTCTATTCCGCAGGACTGTTCGATGAAGGGTCTCTATAATGGGACACTGACAGACTGGCTGGGATAAGGGTCTCGGCTTTCCTGGTGTGCTGATGGACATATCAAGCACCAGAGGCCGAGAAAATCTCTCCCCCTTTCACGTGACAGCCCTCAGGTGGGTGGAAGAGACCAGTGCCTCATGATAGGAGCTTGGTATTATGGAGAGCCCAGTTTGGAACAGGTTTACCCCGAAGGACTGCAGCATTTGGGAAGAAACCACCCGGGAGATCTTTGTGAGGGCCTGTTGAACAGGGGAGGGAGGACGTAAGAGTAGAGATGAAGTGTTATCTGTTTACTCCACAACCCATCGCCCCTGTGCCACCTGGAGAAATGAGGTGGATGAATCAGGAGTGAAGCTATATCTGGGAAGAAGGGAGGATGTGTGAGGACAAGGTCAATTTAGTTTTTGCTCTGCTTTTCTTCTGCTTCTCACATTCCTGAACTTTTTTAGTTTGGGATCAATTATATTTCCTTCAGTGTACAAGAAAGGAGAGGAATTCCCGTGATGAACACTGATGGTCACTCACTCCCTGACAACAGCCCTGAGCTCTCCCTCAGTGATGTTGCAGCACTCACTCGCCCCACAGCTTCTGCACCCTGGGCGGGCTCAGCACTTTTCTGTTAAAGCTCAGCTGCTTTTCCTGTCTCCGTGTAAATGGCGCAGAAGTAGCGGGCAGAGTCCTGAGGCTGCAGGGCACGCAGGAACAGATATGCCTCAGAGCGGGAATTGTCCCGGGAGACATTAGCTCGACTCTCCACAGACTGCCCAAATTCAGTGATTGAAGAATCGTACGTGATGTAGGACACCCACTCGGGTCTGCCACCGGGTGCCTGACGGTACCACCGAATGCCATATTCCTCGAACTTAAAGCCGTATCCGCGGCAGGAGAGGAGCACTGAATTTCCGAGTGCTCGCAGCCCTCCGCCGGTCTCCTCCAGCCTGATCTGCGCCCACACCCCTGTGGACAGAGAGCGTTGGCAGCCGGGCAGGGAGCACCCACGGCCCGAGGCCGATCACCCGCCGCCCTGGTTCCTCCGCCCCGGCAGAGCGACCGCCGCAACCCTCCTCTGCCCAGCAAAGCTCAACCGCCGGGGCAGAGCCCCGCCTGACCCTTTCGGGGCTGAGCCGCGACAGCTGCCGATACAGGGGCCGCGACCGCGGAACGAAACCTTCCCTCACTTCCCTGCCCTTGTCTTCCCTCTTCCTCTCCTTTACTTTCCTCTCCCTCTGCCTTCCCTTTTCATCTCTTATCTTCTCTTCCATTTTCCCTTCATTCTGCCTTCTCTTTGCCAATACTGTCTCTGCTTCTCTCCTTTCCCTGTCCGTAACTTCTTCCTCGTCCCTCTCCCCTTCCCTAGCCCCGATCTCTTTGTCCTCTCCGACCGGCACTGACCTGCCGACCCCAAGGTCAAGTCTAAGGCCAGCAGCCACGGGGCCAGCGCGGTCACCATAATGCGCGAGCCGCAGCAGAGACGAGCTCGGGCCCGCTCCTACCCGCCCCACCGCCTCTGCCCGCCCCAAAAGACCCGCCCCGAACCGGCAACGGGTGCGGCGGCCCCTTTGCAGCATGAGAATGGGGGGGTCGGGGTGGGCAGTAGAGCACAGGAAGAGCACGGCCCCCTGGGGAAAGGAGGCTCCCGGTTCTCGACGTTTGGAGTTACGGCTTTTGTCTTCGCCCGTAGGAGCGAGGAAGGGCGGCATTCCTAGAAATGGACATACAGCTTTTCCGAATGGGAAGTAGGGAATGAATTCCTTACTTTACTTTTCCTTCACCTTAAAACCGTCTTGATCTAAACCTACCAGTTTTCTCTCTTTTACCCTTACAGTTCTCTCCCACATCCTGCTGAGGGGGCATTGAGTGAGCGCCTCTATGGTGCTTAGCTACCTGTCGGGGCTTATCCACTATGGGAGGGGAAGCAACTGTGCCACGTGAAAGAGGGGAAGATTTGCTCTGTCTCTACTGCTCGATCTATCAGTGCCCCAGGAGAGCTGAGACCCTCGTGCCCAACCAGTCTCGCAGCATCCTTAAGAAAGTGTTATTCTGTTAACTGAGAGTGTTAGTCCTTCACGGATGCCAGCAGCCACTGG
This sequence comes from Amazona ochrocephala, assembly GCA_039720435.1. Lineage (NCBI taxonomy): Eukaryota > Metazoa > Chordata > Aves > Psittaciformes > Psittacidae > Amazona > Amazona ochrocephala. The sequence continues at coordinate 4,004,506 of CM077897.1, forward strand.
CAGGGGGTAACATGAAGTAGGCAGACCCAACGAGGGGTCTCCCTGATGCTGCCTGCGTGCTCCCCTAAACCAGCCAGTCGAATTGCCCTCCTATCCCGCAGGACTGTTCGATGAAGGGTCTCTATAATGGGACACTGACAGACCGGTTGGGATAAGGATCTCGGCTTTCCTGGTGTGCTGATGGATATATCAAGCACCAGAGGCCGAGAAAATCTCTCCCCCTTTCACATGACAGCCCTCAGGTGGGTGGAAGGGAACAGAGCCACAGATCCCCAAAGCCCCATGATAGGAGCTTGGGACTGTGGAGAGCGCAGTTTGGAACAGGTTTACCCCGAAGGACTGCAGCCTTTGGGAAGAAACCACCCGGGAGCATTTTCTGAAGACCTGCTGACAATGGGAGGGAGGACGTAAGAGTAGAGATGAAGTGTTATCTATTTACCCCACAACCCATTGCCCCTGTCCCACCTGAAGAGAGGAGGTAAGGCAGGAGCGAAGCTAAATCTGGGAAGAAGGTAGGATGTGTGAGGAGAAGGTGGATTTAGGTTTTGCTCTGCTTTTTTTCTGCTTCTCACATTCCTGCTCTTTTTCAGTTTGGGATCAATTATATTTCCTTCAGTATGCACGAAAGGAGAGGAATTCCCGTGATGAACACTGATGGTCCCTCACTCCCTGCCAACAGCCCTGAGCTCTCCCTCAGTGATGTTGTAGCACTCACTCGTCCCACAGCTTTTGCACCCTGGGCGGGCTCAGCACTTTTCTGTTAAAGCTCAGCTGCTTTTCCTGTCTCCGTGTAGTCGGCGCAGTAGTAGCGGGCAGAGTCCTGAGGCTGCAGGGCACGCAGGAACAGATATGCCTCAGAGCGGGAATTGTCCCGGGAGACATTAGCTCGACTCTCCACAGACTGCGCAAATTTAGTGGCTGAAGAATTAAAGCTGATGTAGGACACCCATTCGGGTCTGCCTCCAGGTGCCTGACGGTACCACCGAATGCTATATTCCTCGAACTTAAAGCCGTATCCGCGGCAGGAGAGGAGCACTGAATTTCCGAGTGCTCGCAGCCCTCCGCCGGTCTCCTCCAGCCTGATCTGCGCCCACACCCCTGTGGACAGAGAGCGCTGGCAGCCGGGCAGGGCGCAACCACGGCCAGAGGCCGATCACCCGCCGCCCCGGCGTCCCCGCCCCGGCAGAGCGACCGCCGCAACCCTCCTCTGCCCAGCAAAGCTCAACCGCCGGGGCAGAGCCCCGCCTGACCCTTTCGGGGCTGAGCCGCGCCACTGCCGATATCGGGGCCGCGACCGCGGAACGAAACCTTCCCTCTGCCTTCCCTGCTCTTGTCTTCCCTCTTCCTCTCCTTTACTTTCCTCTCCCTTTGCCTTCCTTTTTCATCTCTTATCTTCTCTTCCATTCTCCCTTCACTCTGCCTTCCCTTTTCCGACCCTGTCTCTATTTCCGTCCTTTCCCTGTCCGTCTCTTCTTCCCTGTCCCTCTCCTCTTCCCCAGGCCCTCGCTCACCTGCCAGACCGGAGGCCAAGCCTAAGGCCAGCAGTCACGGGCCCAGCGCGAGCCGCAGCAGAGACGAGCTCGGTCCCGCTCCTGCCCGCCCCGCTGCCTCTGCCCGCCCCCAACAGTCCCGCCCCGAAAGTGCCAAGGGTGCCGAGGCTCCTTTGCAGCATGAGAATGGGAGAGACCGGATGGGAAATAGGGCACAGGAAGAGTACGACCCCCTGGGGAAAGGAGGCTCCCGGTTCTTGGCGTTTGGAGTTATGGCTTTCGTCTTCGCCAGTAGGTGTGAGGAAGGCCGGATTTCCTGGAAAAGGCCAAGCACCTGCCTGCGAATGGGAAGTAGGGAGTGAATCCCTTACTTTACTTTTCCTTCACCTGTTAAATCGTCTTGATCTAAATCTACCAGTTTTCTCTCTTTTTCCCTTCCAGTTCTCTCCCATGCCCTGCTGAGGCGGCATTGAGAGATCGCCTCTATGGTGCTTAGCTACCTGTCGGGGCTTATCCACAATGAGAGAGGAAGGGACTCTGCCACGTGAAAGAGGGGGAGATTTTCTCAGTCTCCAGTGCTCGATCTATCAGTGCCCAGGAGAGCCGAGACCCTCGTGCCCAACCAGTCTCGCAGCATCCTTAAGAAAGTGTTATTCTGTTAACTGAGAGTGTTAGTTCCTCATGGGCGCCAGCAGTCACTGGCAGCGGGTAATATAAAGTGGGCAGACCCAACGAGGGGTCCCCCTGATGCTGCCTGCACGTTTCCCTGATCCAGTCAGTCGAATTGCCCTCCCATCCCGCAGGACTGTTCGGTGAAGAGTCTCTATAATGGGACACTGACAGACTGGTTGGGATAAGGGTCTCGGCTTTCCTGGTGTACTGATGGACATAATCAAACACCAGAGGCTGTGAAAATCTCTCCCCCTTTCACGTGACAGCCCTCAGGCGGTTGGAAGAGACTGAAGCCCCATGATAGGAGCTTTGGACTGTGGAGAGCCCATGTTGGAGCAGGTTTATCCCGAAGGACTGCAGCCTTTGGGAAGAAACCACCCGGGAGATCTTTGCGAAGGCCTGTTGACCACGGGAGGGAGGACGTAAGAGCAGAGATGAAGTGTTATCGACATATCCTACTACCCATTGCCCTGGTGCCACCTGGAGAGAGCAGGCAAGTCAGGAGTGAAGCTAAATCTGGGAAGAAGGGAGGATGTGTGAGGAGAAGGTGGATTTAGGTTTTGCTCTGCTTTTTTTCTGCTTCTCACATTCCTGAACTTTTTTAGTTTGGGATCAGTTACGTTTCCTTCAGTGTGCAAGAAAGGAAATGAATTCCTGTGATGAACACTGATGGTCCCTCACTCCCTGCCAACAGCCCTGAGCTCTCCCTCAGTGATGTTGCAGCACTCACTCGCCCCACAGTTTTTGCACCCTGGGCGGGCTCAGCACGTTTCTGTTAAAGCTCAGCTGCTTTTCCTGTCTCTGTGGGAGGAAGCGCAGAAGTAGCGGGCAGAGTCCTGAGGCTGCAGGGCACGCAGGGACAGATATGCCTCAGAGCGGGAATTGTCCCTTGAGACAGTGGCTCGACCTTCCACCGCTGCTGCGGAATCCATTTGAGTCGAGAAAGGATTGATGAAGGACACCCACTCGGGTCTGCCTCCAGGTGCCTGACGGTACCACCGAATGAAGGAAGCCCCGAAGTTGAAGCCGTATCCGCGGCAGGAGAGGAGCACGGAGTCCCCGGGTGCTCGCAGCCCTCCGCCGGTCTCCTCCAGCCTGATCTGCGCCCACACCCCTGCAGATAGAGAGCGGAGGCAGCCGAGCAGGGCGCAACCAGGTCCTGAGGCTGTTCACCCGCCCCGCCGGCGCCTCCGCCCTGGCACAGCGATCGCCGCCACCCTCCTCTCTCCCGGCAAAGCCCAGCGCCAGGGACAAAGCGCAGCCTGCCCTCCTCGGGGCTGAGCCGCGCCTGATGCCGACACCAGGGCATCGGGGTGAAACCTTCCCGCTCCTTCTCTTCGTTCTTTCTCTCCTTCGCTTTCCTCTCCCTCTGCCTTCCCTTTCCATCTTTCCCCTTCACTTTCCTTCCACCTGCCTTCTCTTCAGACCTCTTCCCTTCTGCCCCTTCACTCTGCCTTCCCTTTGCCAATCCTCTCTTTGTCCCGTCCCTTCCCTGTCCCTCTCCACTTCCCCAGCCCCGCGCTTGCTGCCCTCCCCGCCCGGCGCTCACCTGCCAGCCCCAAGGCCACGGCTGAGGCCAGCAGCCACGGGCCCAGCGCAGCCACCATCGTGCAGTAGCCGCAGACGACCCGAGCGGAGCCGTGCACGGACCCGATACTCGCCGCCTCGGCTCCTTGCACGGGCAGCGCTGACGCATCTGCCCGCCCCCATCAGACCCGCCCCGGAGGTACCGCGGCCCCTTGGCAGCAGGAAAAGGAGCGGAGATATCGTGGGGTGGGCTGCGGGCACAGCAAGAGCGCGGTGCTCCGGCAGACGGAGGATCTCGGCACTCCACGTTTGGAGTTACGGCTTTTGTCTTCGCCAGTAGGCATAAGGAATGTCGGCTTTCCTCGGAATGGCCAAACACCTGCCTGCGAACCGGAAGTAGGGAATTAATTCCTTACTTTACTTTTTCTTCACCTATTAAACCGTCTTGATCTAAATCTACCAGTTTTCTCTCTTTTTCCCTTCCAGTTCTCTCCCCTGCCCTGCTGAGGGGACATTGAGAGAGCGCCTCTATGGTGCTTAGCTGCCTGTCGGGGCTTATCCACAATGAGAGAGGAAGGGACAGTGTCACGCGAAAGAGAGGAATATTTCCTCAGTCTCTAGTGCTCGATCTATCAGTGCCCAGGAGAGCCGAGACCCTCGTGCCCAACCAGTCTCGCAGCATCCTTAAGAAAGTGTTATTCTGTTAACTGAGAGTGTCAGTTCCTCATGGGTGCCAGCAGTCACTGGCAGGGGGTAGCATAAAGTAGGCAGACCCAACGAGGGGTCCCCCTGATGCTGCCTGCACGTTTCCCTGATCCAGTCAGTCGAATTGCCCTCCCATCCCGCAGGACTGTTCGCTGAAGGGTCTCTATAATGGGACACTGACAGACTGGTTGGGATAAGGGTCTCGGCTTTCCTGGTGTGCTGATGGACATATCAAACACCAGAGGCTGTGAAAATCTCTCCCCCTTTCACGTGACAGCCCTCAGGCGGTTGGAAGAGACTGAAGCCCCATGATAGGAGCTTTGGACTGTGGAGAGCCCATGTTGGAGCAGGTTTATCCCGAAGGACTGCAGCCTTTGGGAAGAAACCACCCGGGAGATCTTTGCGAAGGCCTGTTGGCCACGGGAGGGAGGATGTAAGAGTAGAGATGAAGTTTTACCGACGTAGCCCACAACCTATCTCCCCTGTGCCATCTGGAGAGAGCAGGCAAGTCAGGAGTGAAGCTAAATCTGGGAAGAAAGGAGGATGTGTGAGGAGAAGTTGGATTTAGGTTTTGCTCTGCTTTTTTTCTGCTTCTCGCATTCCTGTTCTTTTTTAGTTTGGGATCAATTACATTCCCTTCAGTGTGCACGAAAGGAGAAGAATCCCTGTGATGAACACTGATGGTCCCTCACTCCCTGCCAACAGCCCTGAGCTCTCCCTCAGCGATGTTGCAGCACTCACACGTCCCACAGCTTTTGCACCCTGGGCGGGCTCAGCACGTTTCTGTTAAAGCTCAGCTGCTTTTCCTGTCTCTGTGGGAGAAACTGCAGCGCAGTAGTAGCGGGCAGAGTCCTGAGGCTTCAGGGCACGCAGGGACAGATATGCCTCAGAGCGGGAATTGTCCCGGGAGGCAGTGGCTCGACCTTCCACCGCTGCTGCGGAATCCGTGGAAGTCGAGGAGGGATTCATGTAGAACACCCACTCGAGTGTGCCTCCAGGTGCCTGACGGTACCACAGAACGAAGTAAGTCCCGAAATTGAAGCCGTATCCGCGGCAGGAGAGGAGCACGGAGTCCCCGGGCGCTCGCAGCCCTCCGCCGGTCTCCTCCAGCCTGATCTGCGCCCACACCCCTGCAGATGGAGAGTGCAGGCAGCCGAGCAGGGCGCAACCAGGTCCTGAGGCTGTTCGCCCGACGACCCCGCCCTGGCACAGCGACCGCCACCACACTCCTCTCTCCCGGCAAAGCCCAGCGCCCAGGACAGAGCCCACAGCCTGCCCTTCTCGGGGCTGAGCCGCGCCTGATGCCGACACCAGGGCATCGGGGTGAAACCTTCCCGCTCCTTCTCTTCGTTCTTTCTCTCCTTCGCTTTCCTCTCCCTCTGCCTTCCCTTTCCGCCTTTCCCCTTCACTTTCCTTCCATCTGCCTTCTCTTCAGACCTCTTCCCTTCTCCCTCTTCACTCTGCCTTCCCTTTGTGAAAACTATCTTTGCCCCCGTCCTTTCCCTGTCTCTCTCCCCTTCCCAGCCCCGCGCTTGCTGCCCTCCCCGCCCGGCGCTCACCTGCCAGCCCCAAGGCCACGGCTGAGGCCAGCAGCCACGGGTCCAGCGCAGCCACCATCATGCGGGTGCCGGAGAGGAGCTGAGCGAAACCGGGCACGGACCCGATCCTCCCCGCCCCGCCGCCTCGGCTTCTCGCCCAGGCAGCTCTGAGGCTTATGCTCGCTCCCGACAGACCCGCCCCGGACGTACCGGGGCACCTTCGGAGCAGGAAAAGGAGCAGAGATATCGTGGGGTGGGCTGCGGGCACAGCAGGATCGCGGCTCCCAGGGGAAAGGAGGCTCACGGCCCTCGACGTTTGGAGTTATGCCTTTTGTCTTCGCCAATAGGTGCGAGGAAGGCCGGATTTCCTGGAAATGGCCAAACACCTGCCTGCGAACGGGAAGTAGGGAGTGGATTCCTTACTTTACTTTTCCTTCACCTATTAATCCGTCTTGATCTAAACCTACCAGTTTTCTCTCTTTTACCCTTACAGTTCTCTCCCACATCCTGCTGAAGTGGGCATTGAGTGAGCGCCCTTATGGTGCTTAGCTGCCTGGCGGGGCTCACCCACAGTGGGAGGGAAGGAACTGTGTCACGTCAAAGAACGGGAGATTTTCTCAGTCTACTGCTCGATCTATCAGTGCCCCAGGAGAGCCGAGACCCTCGTGCCCAACCAGTCTCGCAGCATCCTTAAGAAAGTGTTATTCTGTTAACTGAGAGTGTTAGTTCTTCACGGGCGCCAGCATTCGCTGGCAGGGGGTAACATAAAGTGGGCAAACTCAGCGAGGAATCCACCTGATGCTGCCTGCGTGTTCCCCTAAACCAGCCAGTCGAATTGCCCTCCTATCCCGCAGGACTGTTCGCTGAAGGGTCTCTATAATGGGACACTGACAGACTGGTTGGGATAAGGGTCTCGGCTTTCCTGGTGTGCTGATGGACATATCAAACACCAGAGGCTGTGAAAATCTCTCCCCCTTTCACGTGACAGCCCTGAGGCAGGTGGAAGAGACAAGAGCCCCACGATAGGAGCTTGGGACTGCCACCTGAAGAGAGGAGGTAAGTTAGGAGTGAAGCTAAATCTGTGAAGAAGGGAGGATGTGTGAGGATAAGGTTGATTTAGGTTTTGCTCTGCTTTTTTCTGCTTCTCACATTCCTGCTCTTTTTTAGTGGAGGATCAATTATATTTCCTTCAGTGTACAAGAAAGGAGAAGAATCCCCGTGATGAACACTGATGGTCCCTCACTCCCTGCCAACAGCCCTGAGCTCTCCCTCAGCGATGTTGCAGCACTCACACGTCCCACAGCTTTTGCACCCTGGGCGGGCACACCACATTTCTGTTAAAGCTCTGCTGCTTTTCCTGTCTCCGTGTAAATGACGCAGAAGTAGCGGGCAGAGTCCTGAGGCTGCAGGGCACGCAGGGACAGATATGTCTCAGAGCGGGAATTGTCCCGGGAGGCAGTGGCTCGACCTTCCACCGCTGCTGCGGTATCCGTGGAAGTCGAGGAGGGATTGATGAAGGACACCCACTCGAGTCTGCCTCCAGGTGCCTGACGGTACCACCGAAGGGAGAAAGTCCTGAAGTTGAAGCCGTATCCGCGGCAGGAGAGGAGCACGGAGTCCCCGGGTGCTCGCAGCCCTCCGCCGGTCTCCTCCACTCTGATCTGCGCCCACACCCCTGCAGATAGAGAAGGGAGGCAGCCGAGCAGTGCACAACCACGGCCCGAGGCCTTTCACCCACCCCGCCGGCGCCCCCGCCCTGGCACAGCGACCGCCGCCACCCTCCTCTCTCCCGGCAAAACCCAGAGCCCCTGCTCTAGGGATCTGCCCGCCCTCCGCGGCCTGATGCCGACACCGGGATCACGACCACCGGACGCAAACTTCCCTCTGCCTTCCCTCTTCCTCTCCTTTGCTTTCCTCTCCCTCTGCCTTCCCTTCCCATCTCTTTTCTCTGTCTTCCCTTCGCTAGCCCTGTCCCTGTCTCTGTTTCTTTCCCGTCCCTGCCCCGTTCCCCAGCCCCTGGCTCTCTGCCCTCCCCACCCGGCGCTCACCTGCCGGCCCTAATGCCAAGGCTAGGAGCCACGGGCCCAGCGCGGCCACCATCATGCGGGAGCCGGAGAGGAGCTGAGCGGAGACGCGCTCTTGCCCAATCCTGCCCGCCCCGCCTCCTTGGCCCCACTCCAGGGCAGCACCGACGCCTCTGCCCGCCCCCAAGAGACCCGCCCCGGACCGGCCCCCGGTGCCGCGGCCCCTTCGCGCCCGGAGAAGGGGTCTGGGGATATCGCAGGGAGGGCCGAGGGGCACGGGAGGAGCGCTTCTCCTCTGCAGACGAAGGCTCCCGGCCCTGATCTCCCCACCACCTCTTCAGAGCTGTCCCGGCCCTGCCAAGCCCTGCGGAAGGGGTTCGGGCTCCCCCCCAACCGGCCCTGGCTCAGCTCCCATCCCCTGCTCGCGGGGACAAATGAAACAGTGCGGAAACAACTTTTCACAGCGTTGTCGCCTTGCTCCACACTCCTTTCTGCCTCTGTGAGCTCCCCCTTCCTTCTGCCATTGCAGCCCCTTCAGGCTGCGGTTCATCCTTCCAAGGTCTTGCAACTTACTACTGCCTTTGTTTCGTGCTGGGCCATAAAGCTGTCCTGTGTGTGACCAGCAACACTGCATTATGTCCGCTGTGCTTTCTACGCTGAGGATACAGCAGAGGTGGACAGCTGGAGATGCTGGCAGAGAGTTGCCAGGGCTGTAGGGATCTGCTGGGGCTCTCAGGAACTGAATCTCCTTGTCAGCCTTCTCAGGATGGTTACTAATCCCATGGACATCAGGGTCCACATAACTAGGACTACTTCATCTTGGCTACTGCCACCTTTCAGCACATTTTTTCTGCCTGTACCCTTGTCACCCCTGCCTGTCACATCTTCACCACACTATTCTTCAGTCAGAGCCCTGATACCCCCTTGTTACAACTCTAAACCCCAAAGTTGAGAGGTGGTGAAGAGAAGGTAGTTGGAATTGTCAGGTCATTTTCACTATGCTTTCTTTAGCTTTTCTCTTTATTAGTATTTTCCAAAGAAGTAGACTTTCTGCTGGCTGGGACGTATGTGGGAGGATCTCATCATCTAACCATACGCAGCACAGAGAGGATACCCTGCATAGTGCTGAAGGCATTAAGGTAAAAATCTGCTTTCCTGCACCTTGACTACTCTGCAAAACGGAGCAAGATGAGGGCCTGTGGTCCATCAGGTAGCTGTGCCAGGATCTAGGGCTGGCCAGGAGCAAAGCAGAAACGTGGATTCCCTGGCTCTGCCCACAGCTGGGTCAGGACCTCAGACAGAACAGTCACTCCAGCAGACTGGGGTGTGCAGTATCAGGTACTGGACAAACCAAGAGCAGGTTAAGATTGATGCTGCAGATTAAGTCCAGGGAATGTTGATCATATCCTTTAGAGGTGTTGGTTTCTGTGTGAGGAGGAGAGGAAAGCTGAGTGTCCCAGCTGATCTGCAAACAGTCCCATGACCCGGTGTTTTTAAGTCCCTGGTCTGAATACCTCTGCATAGATGGGGGCCTTTGAGAAAATTAGGGTGGAGTTGGACTGGGAGATGTTGGAAAGGTTGAGGCAAGGAGAGGATCATTTCAGAGACAAAAGCACTGCCAAGGTTAGAAGATGCAGAGGTTCACCCCTCCTGCGCTGTTCTTCGCAATGCAGATTTTGCACGAGTGGAAATGTGGCTTAGCTTAATGTGGTACATCAGAGCACAGTAATAAATCGCAGTGTCCTCAAAAGAGACTTTCGCTATTTCTAATGGTGCTGTTTCATTTTTGTAGACCACCACAGAGAATTTGCCACTGCGGAACTTGTCATTCCCTGAGTCTTTAAATGCTTGTATGAGAAAAGTCAAGGCTTCTCCCCGGAGCTGGCGGTACCAGAAGAACTTCAGACCGCTGTCACTGTCCTCGATGGTGGACTGGCAGGGCAGAACCACTCGCTGCCCAACTGCGGCTGACACATTGGAGAGGAATTGATTTGAGGGGTTACCTCCAACAAGACCTGCAAAACAGACAAAAATATGCGTGCAGAGCAGCTTGCTTCCTTCTCTCTTGCTTTGTGTTTAAGGCTGTGTTTGCTCCACACCTTTCCTTTTTCCAAGGGAAAGAAAATTTCAGATGTCCACTCACTCCATCCCTCTGCATTACTCCCTGACCTCTTCATCTTGTCAGCACATAGTTGCACACAGCCTACTAAAAACTGTGGGAGACAATAGGAAGTGCATGAATATACTCACCTGTTTGGATTAACAGGACGCATGCTGGCAAAGCCATGGTGAAGATCATTTTTCCCAGCTCCGGAATCCCTGTCCCTCGGAAGATGCTCAACACACTACAGAGCAAGGCACAATGAGATCGCTGCTTCCTGCAGAGTGTGCCAGAGTGTATGTGGCATAGTCACACCTCTGGGGTGAGGAGGGCAAGAATGAGGCTCATTCGCCTTTGCTCGTTTTCGCGGCATAGAGTGGACAGTCTCAGTGCCTTCCTGGGTTTCTGCCCGGAGTTTAGCTCCGGAGTCTCGCCCGGGGAACGCGCCGGGCACGAATGGGGCCTCGACGAGCCCGATGCCGGTGCCGGGAGGAGCAGCAGCGCCGCCTCGCGGGCCCGAACGCCGCTGTCCGCGCCCCCGACGCACGCCCGACCCCGCCCGTAGCGGTTTTTGTTCGGCCGCGGACCTGGCTGCTCTCCTCGTGGGTCTGGACGCAGTAGTACACCGCCGCGTCCCGGGGCCGGGGCCGGGCAAGCAGCAGGACGCTGGACCGGCGATCTGCCGCCACCGACAGCCGCCCCTGCGGGTCTGCCACCTCTTTGGAGCCTTGAAGAGCGCTCACGAGGAATGTGGGGCCTCGGCCCGGGAGCTGACGGTACCAGTGGATGAACTCGTTTAACTGTTTATTGGGGTGTGAGCAGTTGAGGCTGATGCCGGTGTCCTCGGTGGTCTCTGCAGACGGGTCCTGCTGCACCTGGGCTCTGCCCACAGCTGCTGCCGACACAGGAGAAGGAAAGGACAAACGTTGTCAAAGATCACAGAGATCCGATTTTCCCACAGTAGGGGTTAGCAAGAGTAGCAGTGAGATAGAGACGGACCAGAACAGATGGGGACACGTGGCCATCAACAGGGATAGAAAGTGATCCCGGCATGGATGGGAGTTTGAAATGAACACATGGAGAGAGAGGATGAAAGTCAGGTGCATGGGTGGATAGATGGAGGGAGAGAAAGGGGATGAGGGAGTTGAGGGTGCTACAGTGAAGGATGAAGGGCTGAAATCCGAAGAATAAGTGCTGAATGCAGAAGGGGGTGAGCAGATGTAGGGAATAACTGCGGCGTGCAGGAAATCAAACTTGTGCCTAAGGCTGTGAAGGAAGGAAGGGGAGGAATGGGGGACGTGGTAAAGAAACAGGGTGAGTAGGAAGAGGGGACTCCGAGGGTTTGCAAAGGGGGACGAGGGGTGGCAGAGAGTCAGGGAGGGGGAAGGAGGCGTGGAATGAGCAGGAGAGGTTGGCGCTGGTCTCCCCGCGGAACAGCCCGAGCACTGCCGGCCCCCGCCACCTCCGCCAGCGCCGCGCACCCAGGAGCACCGCGGCCAGTCCCGCCAGCGCCGCTGCCCGGCCCCGCCGCATCCCGCCGCCGGTCCCGGGTTCGGCCGCGGTTTCTCCCCTCAGCCACCTCCACCCTTCATCTGCTGCCCCTCCTCTTTTCTTCTCCCCTCCCCGCCGTCAGCTCCGCCCCGGGGCTGGGTCCTGTGCAGGCTCCGCTCTGGGGCTGACCAGGCCTAAGGGTGCTCACCAGCTCTGCGAGGGCAGAAGGTGGTCTCCGGGGACAGGGACTGCCCTCCTCCAGCCAGGACGCCCCATCAGGAACCAGCTTGCACCGCTTGCAGGAGATGGAGCAGCTTCTCTGAGCTGTCTCTGAGCGCGGGGACTGCAAACACCAGCCACACATCTCCTGCGCATTGCTGAGAGAAGGCTGAGCGTCTGCTGTCGGTTGCCCCTCTGCAGTCCCAGCACAGTGCCTAAAAGTTCTCTTGTGGCAGAGGGAGTGTGAGGACTCCTGTGCCCATCGGCATGCAGAGCTCAGGAAGGGCAGGGCCTCTGGGGAATCACAGTCAGAAAGCAGGTCAGGAGGGACCTCCAGACTGCTGGGAACAGATCTCCTTAGATCAGGTTGCCCAAGGTCACATTCACTCCAGCCTTGAGCACCTCCCAGGATGGACATTGCACAACCTCCCTGGGAAACATGTTCCTTTTCTCATCATGTGGAATGACCACATGAACACGCTCTTTCTGACCCTGGGAACCTGCTGCTCTGTGGTGCTAATGGACAGAACAGTGGAGAGTGTCCTCACTATGAGCAGGACATTTCCTCCTGATGAGGGGCACACAAGGACACAGACACACAGGCTCATGCACATCAGTGTAGAATTATGTACCAATTCTTTTCCAGTGTGTACTCAGACATGCATATGGCACGTCCTCACATCTGGGAGCCCTTGGGCTTCCTTCCTGCTGAGAAAGGCTGGAACTTCTTCCTGAGAAACACACCCAACTGAGTGACCCAGGCTAATGTCACCAGCCTTCTGAAGACCCATCCAGCACTTGGGCTAAGTCTTCTGTCAGCAGTGCTGCATTCCTGACTCAGAAATCCCAAGGCCTTTCATGCCTGTGCTCAGAAGAAGCCTTCAGTGGGGAACAGGCACGGCCCAAACCTGGAAATGAAAAGGCAGCAGTGTTGGAAACCAAAGCACAGCCCATATCATTAGCTGCAATGGTTTGCATCAAGATGAGCTTGTCAGATAATTGTTACCTCTGCAAAGGTGCCTCTGGTCCTGTGGCAATGATGGGCAGATATAAAAGGCAGCCCAGGTCCCTGCTCTCTCATCCACTTCTCTCACCTCCTCCTAGGGAACCAGGTGAGTCTGAAGTCCCTTGTCCTCCTCTTGAAACTGCAATCTGTCTCTGAACCTGTCTGCTGATATTAGCTCTATCCTGTGCTGGGGCTTGCAGCATTGTGCATAGGAGAGAGAAGTGGGGAGAACGTCTGCCTAGAGAAAGGCTGGGAAGTGGCTGAAGGGGCTTTTGGTTTGCAAATTCCAAGAGACCCTCCCTGTCCCAGGCTGCTCTATATCGGCAATGGAGACTGTGTGGCACCTGGCACAGCTTTCAGCTTCCCAATCCTTAGTGGCCTTGGCTCTTTGTGACAGGGAAACCAGGCTGCTCCTCACCCATCCTTGTGCTCTGCTTGCCCCTGCCCTGTCTCCAGGTGAAGCTCCAGCATCCAGACATGTCCTGCTACAGCCCGTGTGTGCCCTGCCAGCCCTGCGGCCCGACCCCGCTGGCCAACAGCTGCAATGAGCGCTGTGTCAGGCAGTGCCAGAGCTCCACCGTTGTCATCGAGCCTCCTGCTGTGGTGGTGACCCTGCCCGGCCCCATCCTCAGCTCCTTCCCGCAGAACACCGTTGTGGGCTCCTCCACCTCCGCTGCCATTGGCAGCATCCTCAGCTGTGGTGGAGTGCCCATCAACTCCGGGTGCTGTGACCTCTCTGGCATTTCACGACGCTATGGCGGCAGGAGGTACCTCCTCTGATAAACGTGCTGGGAGAGCCCCGAAAGATACCTGCAGGAACTGAGGACATGGTGCTGTGCAGAGGATCTATCTTCTGGATGTTATTTTCAACACAGCTGAATGAACTTGCCTTTCCATTCCTTCTCTATAACCACAGAGCACAGACTCTTGGCTTCCCCCCGGGCTCCCTGCACTGATGCCCTCCGCTCGCAGTCTATGTTTCCCTCTTTTAACTCATTAAAGTTCTGCTTCATTGGCAAACCTGGCCTCCTTGTGGTCCTTCCCCTGTGAGACAGCTGCTATTTTACCCTTCCTTTGATATGCTGTTGCAGAGGCACAAAGAGTGTTGGCCCAGCTTTTGGCAGCGGGGCTGTCTTGGAGACAGCTGTTACTGGCCCTTTCTGTTATCTTCTCACAGAAGCCAATCCAGCAGCCCCTTCAGTACCTGAACCTTGCCAGGTAAACCAAAACACTGTCCTTACCCTTGTGTCATTATGTGCAGAAAGTGGCATGGAGGAACCTTGGCTGCAAGGCAAACTCAGTCAGCCCACGGAAAACAGAAGAGGCAGCCGACAGCTCCCTCTTGCTGCAGACCGCTGCAGCACATGCATGCAAAGCAACAGGACGAAAAAGGTCAGCACAAAGATGATGAAACATTCACAGTGTACCCACACCATTTTTTTCAGCTGCTTTCTAAACTAACGCCGGTCCTATGTTTCTATGAGTTTTCGAGAGAGGGTATTTAACCTTAGGGTATGTCTAGAAACAGATTCACTGCTACATCACTTCTGATGTCTCAGCCTCAGTGTTTGTAACGTAAAAATTCCCTACTGTAGGCTCCTGCAAGTCTGGCATGTCCAGGACACAACAGTCCCTTGCTGCAATAGCAGCTCATCTCTACAACACCACTCCCTGTTTAGGACCTGAGGATAATCACAGATCCCCCCAGGTCAAACCCTCCCCCACTGTGTTATTGCACAGCTAAGGCAGCTTCCTGCACCAGGGTGTCTTGCCCAGCACAGAGGTACAAGGCACTGTCGGAGAGCTCGACCTCCTGCAGCTTCAGGACGCTGTATTTCCCTGTGGTGTTCAGGAGCAGGCTGAAGCGGCCACTCTGCTTGGAACCAGCAGCTGCCTGATACAAGATGAGCTGTGGGGCTTGGTCTTTCTTCTGCTGGTACCAACCCAAGGCTGCAGGGAAGGAGGCCTGGTATGTGCAAGTTGTTTGGAAGGTGTCTCTCTCCTTTACTGTGACTGCTTCTTGCTGCGTGAGAGAGATCTGCCCCATGGTGCCTGCAAGAAAGGAAAGGTCATCAGCTCTGCAGGGAAAGGCTTCAGGAAGCAAACAAGGAATGGATACAAACCCAGCTGGTGAATGCTCCCTGCCCCTTTCCCGGCAGGAAAGCACTGCTGCCTGGGGACGCAAATAGGAAGAGCAGTTTTGGGCAGAATGGGACACCCTATTAATGTTAGTGAGATGAGAACTGCAAAGTCCCTGGGGCAGCTTGGACAAGATATGTTCCCTTGCGTTAGAAAGGGAGAAATGTGGGACTGCAGAGCCAGCTGTGATCTCCTTTGGTGACACGGGTGGATTGGAAGAGAGAGGCACAGAGAGATGGATTGAAGGGAGAGAGAAGCAGGAGCAGCAGCATGAGATATCTCTCCTCTCTCTCCTAATCTTGTTTCTAATAGGAAGGGCATCTGGAGAGAACTGGTGCAAACCCACAAGTGTGAGGTGACGCTTCCCAGCTCTTTTCTGTTATTCAATAGTAGTTCTTGGCAGGATCCTGATAAGGCTGGCAAAAGGGAGAAGAAGAGGCATGGGCTTATAGAAGGGCAGGACTTACCCAGCAGTTGCCCCAAGAAAACAGTGGGGATGAGATATCCGAGTTGCATGCCGAGATCAACCTGGCTGCTTGCTGAGAGAGAGGGTGGGGAAATCACCTTCCAGCCCCGAGACAACAGAGCTGCTGGAAACGGCTCTGTTGTGGGAGCAGAGGAAGAACCGTGGAAGCGCTGCTCCTCAGCTGCCTGGGAACAACGCTTGTCCCTCAGATGCCCCAGAACAGGAGATGAACGCTGCTGTGCAGCACTCCAGGGTCTCTGGCTCCGGAGCTGCGTCGGGGGCATGCGCCGGGGCACGAAAGGGACCTCGACGAGCCCGATGCCTGTGCCGGGAGGAGCAGCAGCGCCGCCTCGCGGGTCCGAACCCCGCTGTCCGCCCCCCCTACACACACGCCCGGCCCCGCCCGCGGTGGTTTTTGCTCGGCCGCAGTCCCGGCTCCTCTCTCCGTGCTTGCTGGGCGCAGTAGTACACCGCCGCGTCCCCGCGCCGGGGCCGGTCGAGCCACAGGACGCTGGACCGGCGATCTGCCGCCACCGACAGCCGCCCCTGCGGGTCTGCCACCTCTTTGAAACCTTTAAGAGCACTCACGAGGAATGTGGGGCCTCGGCCCGGGAGCTGACGGTACCAATTGATGAAGTCAGTACTCGGTAAGTTGGGGTGTGAGCAATTGAGGCTGATGCCGGTGTTCTCGGTGGTCTCTGCCGACGGGTCCTGCTGCATCTGAGCTCTGCCCACAGCCACTGCCAACAGAGAAGGAAAGGACAAACGTTGTCAAAGATCACAGAGATCCGATTTTCCCACAGAAGGGGTTTGCAAGAGCGGCAGTGAGACAGAGCTGGAGTGGAACAGATGGGAACACGTGCCCATCAACAGGGATGGAGAATAAATGCTAAATGAACAGGGGTTGCGTGGATGCAGGGTGTAACTGTGGAATGAAGGAAATCAAACTTGTGCCTCCAGAAGGAGAGGAAGCAGAGGGAGAAACGAAAGAGGTGTCTCAGAGCAGGAAGAGGAGCTGAGGATGGCAGATACAGGGAGAGATGTGTCAGAAGCTGAGGGGATGAATGGATAAAGAGCAAATCAGGAGAGTGAGTGTTACAGCTCAGGACAGAGGACTGTATTCAGGGCAATAAGAAGCGCTGAATGCACAGGGGAAGGAGACGGTGCATGGAAAAGCAGGCGTACATGCAAGCAGGCTCGTAACGACAGAGGCAGTGGAGAAATAGGGCGAGTGGGAGAGGGGACTCGGAGGGTTTGCAAAGGGGGACGAGGGGTGGCAGAGAGTCAGGGAGGGGGAAGGAGGCGTGGAATGAGCGGGAGAGGTTGGCGCTGGTGTCGCCGCGGAACAGCCCGGGCACTGCCGGCCCCCGCCACCGCCGCCAGCCCCGCGCACCCAGGAGCACTGCGGCCAGCCCCGCCAGCGCCGCTGCCCGGCACCGCCGCATCCCGCCGCTCCGCCGATCGCGCCTCGCTCCGCCCCACCGGCCACGGCTCCCGGGTCCGGCCGCGGCACCTCCTGTCTGCCACCTCCGCCCCTCCTCTCGTCTCCTCCCCGCCGCCAGCCCCGCCCCGGGGCTGGGTCCTGTCCCCGCTCCGCTCTGGGTCGCGCCAGGCGTGAGGGTGCTCAGCGGCTCTGCGCGGGCAGAAGGTGGTCTCCTGGGAAAGGGGTTCCCCTAACCTGGAAGGACCGTGCTTGCAGCCTGGTACATCCTGGAAGCACGTGGACAAGCTCGTGTTTTATATCATTAAAATCTTCCCCTGAAATCCCATTTGTGTAAGTCTCCGGAGACTTGAATATTTGAACTAAGGGATTTGACTCTGTGACGCTGTCGGTGGAGGTCCCTGAATATGTCAGATGAATCACCCTGCAAGCCGGTGACTGTCCAGAACAGGGACAGGCTGGTTGGGCACAAAGCTCTCGTCATTCCTGGGACACTGTTAGGCTGGTGAAATATAAAGGGTTTGAGGAAACTCCCCTTGTAATTTGACAGTGTTGGCGTGCAGGACAAACATGGACAAGGACAAGCGCTACACAATCCTTTAGACATAAAGCTTTGACCAAGTCTAAGCCCAAGATTGGATGCAGGCTCACCCAGCCCCTCTGATACCTGAGGATCAGCTGGAAAGCAAAGGAGTCTTTTCTGAACCTTCTGACTCAACAGAAGGGTCTCTCGAACACATCTTGTCCACCAGCTTAAGGCAACCACCTATTCCACGACACTGCGGTGCCCCATGCAAATGCTCCCAGGATTGGTGCTAGTGCCAGTGTACATAAGGAATCGGTTCCTAACGCATCTTTGCAGGTGCCTTGTGGAACGGCTCATGATGGTGGAGCTCTGCCCAAGACATTATTTTTCTTTCTTTATTTTTTATAATTTAAACACCAGCGTGTGCTTAATCTGCCTGAAGGGGTAACAGAAATTTCCCTATATCCCTACTGTGGCTGCTGCAAGTGTGGCATGTCCAGGACACACAGTCCCTCGCTGCCAGAGGAGCTCATCTCTATGACTCCTCTCCCTGTTTAGGAGCTGAGGATGATCATAGTTCCCCCCAACTCCTCTGAGGACACCATCAGGAGCCCAGGGGCTTGGTTGTAAGGTTCATTTGTATGTTGGTGTCTTGGCTTATTCATTTCAGACGCTGAGAGCTCTTGGGTCTGGCTTCATGTACCTAAGGAGTTCTGGGCTCCCAGGAATTTCAGCCACTGGTTGTGCAGGGCTGAGAGCAAGCCCCTAGCACCCCGGGTCCCAGCAGGCTCTGCCCTTCTGTCAGGCTCAGCCATGTCCAGAGCCACTGCGCCTGGCCACTGTCAGAAAGAGGATCTTGCTGTGCAGAGTTCTCTGGGCACAGAGGAAGCAGTGCTGGCAATAGAGAGTCGAGGGACCTTCTCTTCCTGTGTTATTGTACAGCTAGGGCAGCTCTCTGCACCAGGGTGTCTTGCCCAGCACAGAGGTACAAGGCACTGTCGGAGAGCTCGACCTCCTGCAGCTTCAGGACGCTGTATTTCCCTGTGGTGTTCAGGAGCAGGCTGAAGCGGCCACTCTGCTTGGAACCAGCAGCTGCCTGATACAAGATGAGCTGTGGGGCTTGGTCTTTCTTCTGCTGGTACCAACCCAAGCCTCGAAAGTTGGAAGTCTGGTACGTGCAAGTTGTTTGGAAGGTGTCTCTCTCCCTTACTGTGACTTCTCCTTCTTGCTGGGTGACAGTGATCTGCCCCATGGTGCCTGCTAGAAAGGAAAGGTCATCAGCTCTGCAGGGAAAGGCTCCAGAAGCAAAGAAGGAATGGATACAAACCCAGCTGGTGAATGCTTCCTGCCCCTTTCCCGGCAGGAAAACACTGCTGCCTGGGGACGCAAATAAGGAGAGCAGTTTGGGGCAGAATGGGACACCCTATTAATGTTAGTGAGATGAGAACTGCAAAGTCCCGAGGTCGCTTTGATAAGATATGCTCCCTTGCGTTGGAAAGGGAGAAATATGGGACTGTAGAGCCAGCTGTGATCTCCATTGGTGACACAGGGGGATTAGAACAGATAGGCACAGAGACTGATTAAAGGGGAGAGAAAAGCAGGCGCAGCAGCGGGAGACAGCTCTCCTCTCTCTCCTAATCTTGTTTCTAATAGGAAGGGCATCTGGAGAGAACTAGTGCAAACCCACAGATGTGAGGTGACGCTTCCCAGCTCTTTCCTGTTATTCAATAGTAGTTCTTGGCATGATCCTGATAAGGCTGGCAAAAGGGAGAAGAAGAGGCATGGGCTTATAGAAGGGCAGGACTTACCCAGCAGTTGCCCCAAGAAAACAGTGGGGATGAGATATCCGAGTTGCATGCCGAGGTCAACCTGGCTGCTTGCTGAGAGAGAGGCTCGGGAAATCACCTCCCAGCCCAGAGACAACAGAGCTGCCGGAAATGACTCTGTTGGGGGAGCAGAGGAAGAAGAGTGGAAGCGTTGTTCCTCAGCTGCTGGGAACAACGCTTCTCCCTCAGATGCCCCAGAACAGGAGATGAACACTGCTGTGCAGCACTCCAGGGTTTTTGGCTCTGGAGCCGCGTCGGGGCATGCGCCGGGGCACGAAAGGGACCTCGACGAGCCCGATGCCGGCACCGGGAGGAGCAGCAGCGCCGCCTCGCGGGCCCGAACGCCGCTGTCCGCCCCCCCCTACACACACGCCCGGCCCCGACCGCGGTGGTTTTTGCTCGGCCGCAGCCCCAGCTCTACTCTCCGTGCTTGCTGGGCGCAGTAGTACACCGCCGCGTCCCCGCGCCGGGGCCGGTCGAGCCACAGGACGCTGGACCGGCGATCTGCCGCCACCGACAGCCGCCCCTGCGGGTCTGCCACCTCTTTGAAACCTTTAAGAGCACTCACGAGGAATGTGGGGCCTCGGCCCGGGAGCTGACGGTACCAATTGATGAAGTCAGTACTCGGTAAGTTGGGGTGTGAGCAATTGAGGCTGATGCCGGTGTTCTCGGTGGTCTCTGCCGACGGGTCCTGCTGCATCTGAGCTCTGCCCACAGCCACTGCCAACAGAGAAGGAAAGGACAAACGTTGTCAAAGATCACAGAGATCCGATTTTCCCACAGAAGGGTTTTGCAAGAGCGGCAGTGAGACAGAGCTGGAGTGGAACAGATGGGAACACGTGCCCATCAACAGGGATGGAGAATAAATGCTAAATGAACAGGGGTTGCGTGGATGCAGGGTGTAACTGTGGAATGAAGGAAATCAAACTTGTGGCTCCAGAAGCAAAGGAAGCAGAGGGAGAAACGAAAGAGGTGTCTCAGAACAGGAAGAGGAGCTGAGGATGGCAGATACAGGGAGAGATGTGTCAGAAGCTGAGGGGATGAATGGATAAAGAGCAGATCAGGAGAGTGAGTGTTAAAGCTCAGGACAGAGGGCGGTATTCAGGGCAATAAGAAGCACTGAATGCACAGGGGAAGGAGGTGGTGCATAGAAAAGCAGGCGTACATGCAAGCAGGCTCGTAACGACAGAGGCAGTGGAGAAATAGGGCGAGTGGGAAGAGGGGACTCGGAGGGTTTGCAAAGGGGGACGAGGGGTGGCAGAGAGTCAGGGAGGGGGAAGGAGGCGTGGAATGAGCGGGAGAGTTTGGCGCTGGTGTCGCCGCGGAACAGCCCGGGCACTGCCGGCCACCGCCACCGCCGCCAGCCCCGCGCACCCAGGAGCACTGCGGCCAGCCCCGACAGCGCCGCTGCCCGGCACCGCCGCATCCCGCCGCTCCGCCGACCGCGCCTCGCTCCGCCCTACCGGCCACGGCTCCCGGGTCCGGCCGCGGCCTCTCCTCTCCGCCACCTCCGCCCCTCCTCTCGTCTCCTCCCCGCAGCCTGCCCCGCCCCGGGGCTGGGTCCTGTCCCCGCTCCGCTCTGGGTCTTGCCCGGCCTAAGGATGCTCAGCGGCTCTGTGCGGGCAGAAGGTGGTCTCCTGGGAAAGGGATTCCCCTAACCTGGAAGGACCGTGCTTGCAGCCTGGTACATCCTGGAAGCACGTGGACAAACTCGTGTTTTGTATCATTAAAATCTTCCCCTGAAATCCCATTTGTGTAAGTCTCCGGAGACTTGAATATTTGAACTAAGGGATTTGACTCTTTGACTCTGTCGGTGGAGGTCCCTGAATATGTCAGATGAGTCACCCTGCAAGCCGGTGACTGTCCAGAACAGGGACAGGCTGGTTGGGCACAAAGCTCTCGTCATTCCTGGGACACTGTTAGGCTGGTGAAATATAAAGGGTTTGAGGAAACCCCCCTTGTAATTTGACAGTGTTGGCATGCAGGACAAACATGGACAAGGACAAGCACTACACAATCCTTTAGACATAAACCTTTGACCAAGTCTAAGCCCAAGATTGGATGCAGGCTCACCCAGCCTCTCTGATACCTGAGGATCAGCTGGAAAGCAAAGGAGTCTTTTCTGAACCTTCTGACTCAACAGAAGGGTCTCTCGAACACATCTTGTCCACCAGCTTAAGGCAACCACCTATTCCACGACACTGCGGTGCCCCATGCAAATGCTCCCAGGATTGGTGCTAGTGCCAGTGTACTTAAGGAATCGGTTTCTAACGCATCTTTGCAGGTGCCTTGTGGAACGGCTCATGATGGTGGAGCTCTGTCCAAGACATTATTTTTCTTTCTTTATTTTTTATAATTTAAACACCAGCGTGTGCTTAATCTGCCTGAAGGGGTAACAGAAATTTCCCTATATCCCTACTGTGGCTGCTGCAAGTGTGGCATGTCCAGGACACACAGTCCCTCGCTGCCAGAGGAGCTCATCTCTATGACTCCTCTCCCTGTTTAGGAGCTGAGGATGATCATAGTTCCCCCCAACTCCTCTGAGGACACCATCAGGAGCCCAGGGGCTTGGTTGTAAGGTTCATTTGTATGTTGGTGTCTTGGCTTATTCATTTCAGACGCTGAGAGCTCTTGGGTCTGGCTTCATGTACCTAAGGAGTTCTGGGCTCCCAGGAATTTCAGCCATTGTTCGGTCGGGGCTGAGAGCAAGCCCCTAGCACCCGGGGTCCCAGCAGGCTCTGCCCTTCTGTCAGGCTCAGCCATGTCCAGAGCCACTGCGCCTGGCCACTGTCAGAAAGAGGATCTTGCTGTGCAGAGTTCTCTGGGCACAGAGGAAGCAGTGCTGGCAATAGAGAGTCGAGGGACCTTCTCTTCCTGTGTTATTGTACAGCTAGGGCAGCTCTCTGCACCAGGGTGTCTTGCCCAGCACAGAGGTACAAGGCACTGTCGGAGAGCTCGACCTCCTGCAGCTTCAGGACGCTGTATTTCCCTGTGGTGTTCAGGAGCAGGCTGAAGCGGCCACTCTGCTTGGAGCCAGCAACTGCCTGATACAAGATGAGCTGTGGGGCTTGGTCTTTCTTCTGCTGGTACCAAGCCAAGCCATAAAAGCTGGAAGTCTGGTATGTGCAAGTTGTTTGGAAGGTGTCTCTCTCCCTTACTGTGACTTCTCCTTCTTGCTGGGTGACAGTGATCTGCCC
Source organism: Amazona ochrocephala (assembly GCA_039720435.1). Classification (NCBI taxonomy): domain Eukaryota; kingdom Metazoa; phylum Chordata; class Aves; order Psittaciformes; family Psittacidae; genus Amazona; species Amazona ochrocephala. Next base: position 4,026,874 of record CM077897.1, read on the forward strand.
CATGGTGCCTGCTAGAAAGGAAAGGTCATCAGCTCTGCAGGGAAAGGCTCCAGGAAGCAAACAAGGAATGGATACAAACCCAGATAGTGAATTCTCCCTGCCCCTTTCCCGGCAGGAAAGCACTGCTGCCTGGGGATGCAAACAGGAAGAGCAGTTTTGGGCAGAATGGGACACCCTATTAATGTTAGTGAGATGAGAACTGCAAAGTCCCTGGGGCAGCTTGGACAAATGCTCCCTTGCGTTGGAAAGGGAGAAATGTGGGACTGCAGAGCCAGTTGTGATCTCCTTTGGTGACACAGGTGGATTGGAAGAGAGAGGCTCAGAGAGATGGCTTGAAGGGAGAGAGAAGCAGGAGCAGCAGCATGAGATATCTCTCCTCTCTCTCCTAATCTTGTTTCTAATAGGAAGGGCATCTGGAGAGAACTGGTGCAAACCCACAAGTGTGAGGTGACGCTTCCCAGCTCTTTCCTGTTATTCAATAGTAGTTCTTGGCACGATCCTGATAAGGCTGGCAAAAGGGAGAAGAAGAGGCATGGGCTTATAGAAGGGCAGGACTTACCCAGCAGTTGCCCCAAGAAAACAGTGGGGATGAGATATCCGAGTTGCATGCCGAGATCAACCTGTCTGCTTGCTGAGAGAGAGGGTGGGGAAATCACCTTCCAGCCCCGAGACAACAGAGCTGCTGGAAACGGCTCTGTTGTGGGAGCAGAGGAAGAACCGTGGAAGCGCTGCTCCTCAGCTGCCTGGGAACAACGCTTGTCCCTCAGATGCCCCAGAACACGAGATGAACACTGCTGTGCAGCACTCCAGGGTCTCTGGCTCCGGAGCTGCGTCGGGGGAATGCGCCGGGGCACGAAAGGGACCTCGACGAGCCCGATGCCTGTGCCGGGAGGAGCAGCAGCGCCGCCTCGCGGGCCCGAACGCCGCTGTCCGCCCCCCCCTACACACACGCCCGGCCCCGCCCGCGGTGGTTTTTGCTCGGCCGCAGTCCCGGCTCGTATCCCCGTGGGTTTGGGCGCAGTAGTACACCGCCGCGTCCCCGCGCCGGGGCTGGTCGAGCCACAGGACGCTGGACCGGCGATCTGCCGCCACCGACAGCCGCCCCTGCGGGTCCACCAGTTCTTTGAGACCTTTATGAGCGCTCACGAGGAATGTGGGGCCTCGGCCCGGGAGCTGACGGTACCAAATGATGAAGTCAGTACTCGGTAAGTTGGGGTGTGAGCAATTGAGGCCGATGCCGGTGTCCTCGGTGGTCTCTGCCGACGGGTCCTGCTGCATCTGAGCTCTGCCCACAGCCACTGCCAACAGAGGAGAAGAAAGGACAAAAGTTGTCAAAGATCACAGAGATCCGATTTTCCCACAGAAGGGGTTAGCAAGAGTGGCAGTGAGACAGAGCTGGAGTGGAACAGATGGGAACACGTGCCCATCAATAGGGATGGAGAATAAATGCTAAATGAACAGGGGTTGCGTGGATGCAGGGTGTAACTCTGGAATGAAGGAAGTCAAACTTGTGGCTCCAGAAGCAAAGGAAGCAGAGGGAGAAACGAAAGAGGGGTCTCAGAGTAGGAAGAGGAGCTGAGGATGGCAGATACAGGGAGAGATGTATCAGAAGCTGACGGGATGTATGGATAAAGAGCAGATCAGGAGAGTGAGTGTTACAGCTCAGGACAGAGGACTGTATTCAGGGCAATAAGAAAGCGCTGAATGCACAGGGGAAGGAGACGGTGCATGGAAAAGCAGGCGTACATGCAAGCAGGCTCGTAACGACAGAGGCAGTGGAGAAATAGGGCGAGTGGGAAGAGGGGACTCGGAGGGTTTGCAAAGGGGGACGAGGGGTGGCAGAGAGTCAGGGAGGGGGAAGGAGGCGTGGAATGAGCGGGAGAGGTTGGCGCTGGTGTCGCCGCGGAACAGCCCGGGCACTGCCGGCCCCCGCCACCGCCGCCAGCCCCGCGCACCCAGGAGCACTGCGGCCAGCCCCGCCAGCGCCGCTGCCCGGCACCGCCGCATCTCGCCGCTCCGCCGGCAGCGCCTCGCTGAAGCGCCACCGGCCCCGGTCCCCAGCTGCGGTCGCGGCACCTCCTCTCCGCCACCTCCGCCCCTCCTCTCGTCTCCTCCCCGCCGCCAGCTCCGCCCCGGCTTGGATCCTGAGCCGGCTCCGCTCTGGGTCTCGCCCGGCCTAAGGGTGCTCAGCGGCTCTGTGCGGGCAGTAGATGGTCTCCTGGGAAAGGGGTTCCCCTAACCTGGAAGGACCGTGCTTGCAGCCTGGTATATTTTGGGAATACATCTTTGCAGGTGCCTTGTAGAACGGCTCAGGATGTTGGAGGTCTGTCCAAGATATTATATTTTTCATGTTTTTATTTAAAAATTAAAGCACCATCATGTGTTTAATCTGCCTGAAGGGGTCACAGAAATTTCCCTACTGTAGGCTGCTGCAGGTGTGGCATGTACAGGACACACAGTCCCTCGCTGCCAGAGGAGCTCAAGTCTATGACACCTCTCCCTGTTTAGGAGCTGAAGACGGTCATATATTTTCCCCCAGCTCCCTTGAGGAGACCATCAGGAGCCCAGGGGCTTGGTTGTAAGGTTCATTTGCATGTTGGTGTCTTGGCTTACTGGTTTCAGACATGGAGAGCTCTGGGGCTCTTTGACAGTCGTGGCTTTTGTGTGTGGTTTTGTTGCGTATTTGCGTTATTGCACAGCTGGGGCAGCTCCCTGTACCAGGGTGTCTTGCCCAGCACAGAGGTACAAGGCACTGTCGGAGAGCTCGACCTCCTGCAGCTTCAGGACGCTGTATTTCCCTGTGGTGTTCAGCAGCGTGCTGAAGCGGCCACTCTGCTTGGAACCAGCAGCTGCCTGATACAAGATGAGCTGTGGGGCTTGGTCTTTCTTCTGCTGGTACCAAGCCAAGGCTGGAGAGTAGGATGTTTGGTATGTGCAAGTTGTTTGAAAGGTGTCTCTCTCCTTTACTGTGACTTCTCCTTCTTGCTGGGTGACAGTGATCTGCCCCATGGTGCCTGCAAGAAAGTAGGAATGGAACAGGTTGCCCAAGGGAGTGAGACATGCTCCATTCTTTAGTATTCAAGTCCAGGGTGGCCACAGCCTCAGGCAGCATGGTCTAGTGTGAGGCATCTCTTCCCATGGCATGGGGGTTGGAACCAGATGATCTTAAGGTGCTTTCCAACCCAAACCATTTTGTGATTCTGTGATTCCATGATTCTATGACCATGCAGGGAAGTGCTCTGAGATGCAAAATAAGAGCGGCTGCAATGTACTGGTGGAGGAGGGTCCTTGTGCCCTGCTCTCCAGCTAAGCCACATGGATGGGAACAGCAACACAATGTCTTGTGACAGGAGGTTGAGACCCCAGCTCGGCATGGATCCTACAGCACAAAAATGCCAATTACCCCCCACACGGATACCCCCAGAGAAGAGCTGTGCTTTCAGGCATGTCTTTGGTCGCCGCTCTCATACTGCCTGCAGTCTGCAGGGAACAGCTGCCTGTACAGCCTGGCCCTCCTATGCTGGCTCCAGGACACCTCCAGCAGAGTGAGGGGCAGATCAGCAGTGAGAGGCAGAGAGAGATGGAGAGCTGACAAGAGAAAAGGAGGGCAAGGGCTCTAAGCTGATCAGGGGAGGAGATGTTTCTTCTCTGTCTCATCTTTTCTCTGTCAGCTATATCAGCATCTTGAGTAAGAATGTGCAAACCACCCGTGTGAGCTGATGTTTCCAACATCTGCCCATCAAGAGCAGCTCCCTGCAAAGAACTGTTGAGGGGGTGAGGGTCTTTGGGAAGAGGAGGAATCATCCCATCAGTCAAAGCCAATGCTTACCCAGTGGTTTCCTCAGGAAGGCAGCAAGGATGAGGTACTCAAGGAGCATGCTGAGACCAAGCTTCCTGCATGTGTGAGAGAGACTCAGAAACCCCATACGTCCCCACCAAGAGCCCCGAGAGAGTGGGGCTGTCGGAAATGAGTCTAAAAAGGGAACAGCAAGTGAACTGGGGAGGAGAAAATGCTGCTGCTGCTTAGCACAGCTGAAATGCCTGTGCTGTGATCTTCCCTCCTCCAGTAACGACACTGCGGACGTCTGCAGACGCGACCTTCTGCCATTCCACTGAGAGTCCCTCCTTAGCTGACGCCTGTGTCCTCTCCCACCATCCTCAAACCCTTATCTGGCACAGGTCTGAGACCTCCACAACCACCCTGTGGCGACCATCAGGGATGGCCTTGATCTTGTCAGACTTTGGGATTATTTTACTTGTAAAGTGGAGAATACCCAGACCTGCAGCAATAGGCATGGTATCCAGCTTTGGTTTTCTCTCTCATGCACACACGTTGTGTGAACAGGCCGAAAAAGACCCTGCAGCTTGGACCCCAGCAGAGCCTCTCTTTTTCCTGTAATGACAACAGAATCAGTTGAACTACTTCTGCCCAACCCACAGGAGCCCCAAAGCTCTCTGGTGACATGGAAGCCGCCAGTGTTGGCTAGGGCCTCATTTACCTTCTTAGCAGTGGGTTCTCAAGGACTTGGCTATAGTTGTCGGGGCACAGAGGCAGGGAGCTGGCCGGTGGGGTCCTGATGCTCAGAGCGTGGGGGGAGACTGTGCTTCCTCCTGTGCCTCTCTGTGCCCGAGGGTGTATTTGTGCCTGTGTGTTTGCACTTATGTGTGCATTTGCAACTGCACACGGGAGAGGGAGTGTCTGCCAGCGTGTGTGAGCGATTGCATTTCTGTGTGCCTATTCTGCACGTGTTTGTGAACACTCATGTATTTGCAGGTGAGCATGTAAGTATGTGTGTTGTCAGCGTGCAAGTATGTTTCCTTCTGGGCAACGTACTGCCCTGTTTGGAACAGGTTTGTCAAATCCAGGAGGAATCAGCTGCCAGGCAAGAGGGAGGCTCCAAAGGTGTGCTGGGATAAATCCTCTGTGTCTGTTGGTGTCAGAGGAATAGAATCAATTGCTGCTTGCAAGGCAAGGTACCCACTTTGCCCCAGACAAAAGTCGGGGCCTGCCAGGGCTGAGGAGAAGGTGTTGGCCACTCTAGAGAGAATTTGGCAGAGCTCTGACAAGCATGTCTGGTTTGTTGGAATGGACTTTTGCCATGTAAGGACTGATGCCCATTGCAACTCATTCTATCTCCGGTAAATTCCTGGGTGTACTGCTGTCTTAATTGCACCATTCCTAATTGCTTAACTCGAACGCCAAGGACCTGTTAAAGTTGGGAACAACCCTGAGTGTTATCTTTGATTGTGTCCTCAGGAAGGGAAAAAGCACTGGGTGGGAGCTGCTGATGTGTTTGCACAAGAGAGGTAAGCTATGATGATACACCACTAAGCTGGGCATCTCTCTGCAGCATTTGGGTTCAGTTTACCCGCGGCACCACGAAATGCCTGTGCTGCGTCCTCAAGCGAAAGACCTACAGCTGTGACTTGGCCTTCGCAGACGGCAGAAAGAGCTCAGCATCCTCGGTAAGAGGAGAACGAGCGTGGCACAGGCTGGATGGGAATCTGTGCCCCCTGCGGTGCATTCGTGAGACTCTGCTGGCAGGCCTTTACAGAGAAGACAGTGATGTCACGCTCGCCAGAATGCTCCGAGCCCGTCCTGGAGAACCAAGAAGAGCCTTTTGGGAAGCACCCGACTCCCCTCCCTTCCCTGCCGAACCCGTCCCGAGCGGGGCTCTTTGCTGTGCCCAGGAGCACAGACCCGCAGCAGCCATCGAAGAGAAGTGGCGCTGAGCCCAGACAAGGGCACGAAAGGGGCCTGGAGCGCCGCCTGGGGGGCGGCAGGCGCTATCCCTCGCCCCCGACACCCACGCCCGGCCCCGCCCGCGGCGGTTCGTGTTCGGCCGCAGCCCCGGCTCCCATCTCCGTGCCTCCTGGGCGCAGTAGTACACCGCCGCGTCCCGGGGCCGGGGCCGGTCGAGCCGCAGGACGCTGAACCGCCGGTTTGCCGCCACCGACAGCTGCCCCGGAGGGTCCACCAGCTCTTTGGAGCCTTGAAGAGCGCTCACGAGGAATGCGGGGCCTCGGCCCGGGAACTGACGGTACCAGTGGATGAACTGCACAAACCCGATGTTGGGGTGTGAGCAGTTGATGCTGATGGCGGTGTCCTCGGTGGTTTCTGCAGACGGGTCCTGCTGCACCTGGGCTCTGCCCACAGCTGCTGCCGACACAGGAGAAGGAAAGGACAAAGGTCGACAAAGATGACCCAGATCCGATTTTTCCGCAGAAAGGGTTTGCAAGAGTAGCAGAGAGACAGAGCCGGAGCTGTACAGATGGAGACAGGACCCATCAGCAGGGGAGGAGAGTGATCCCGGCATGGGTGGGAATTTGAAATGGGCACATGGAGAGAGGATGAAAGTCAGGGGCATGGGTGGATGGATGAAGGGAGGGAGAGGGGACTGGGGAGTTGAGGGTGCTACAGTGAAGGATGAAGGGCTGAAATCCGAAGGAGAATAAATACTGAATGCAGAAGGGGGTGAGTAGATGTAGGAAATAACTGCAGCGTGCAGGAAATCAAACTTGTGCCTAAGGCTGTGAAGGAGGGAATGGGGGACGTGGTGGAGAAATAGGGTGAGTAGGAAGAGGGGAGTCGGAGAGTTTGCAAAGGGGAATAAGGAGTGGCAGAGAGGCAGGGAGGGGGAAGGAGGCGTGGAATGAGCGGGAGAGGTTGGTGCGGGTCTCCCCGCGGAACAGCCCGGGCACTGCCGGCCCCCGCCACCGCCTCCAGCCCCGCGCACCCAGGAGCACCGCGGCCAGCGCCGCCAGCGCCGCTGCCCGGTACCGCCGCATGCCGCCGCTCCGCCGACAGCGCCTCGCTGAGCGCCACCGGCCACGGCTCCCGGGTCCCGGGTCCGTCCGCGGCGCGTCCTCTCCACCACCTCCGCCCCTTCTCTCGTCTCCTCCCCGCCGCCAGCTCCGCCCCGGGGCTGGGTCCTGTCCCCGCTCCGCTCTGGGGCTGACCCGGCCTAAGGGTGCTCAGCGGCTCTGCGCGGGCAGAAGGTGGTCTCCTGCGGAAGGGCTGCCCTAATCCAGAAGGACCGTCCTTGCAGCCTGGTACATCTTGGAAGCACGTGGACACCACCGCCGTCCTGCTTCGTGCCTCAGCAAAACATGACTAGGATGTGCTTTCGATGGAAACGATGTAACCTCGTAGAAATTAACTGACTGCTCTGTGCGTGGTGGGAGGGTTAGGGGGAGTGACTGACCTGAATCACATTGTATAAATATCTGACATTAGGAGTGGGAAAAGTGGGGAAGACCCCGTAGTAACTCCTGGGATCAGTTGATTGGCTGAACCTGTCCTTTCCACACAGGGATGCCCATTGTGTAGTAACTTTATCTTCTGCACTCTAAATAACTACCTCACTTCTGGCTGTGTAGTCAAGCTTGGCTTTGCAGACAGTCCCTATCACCGACAATCTCTGAACTTTCTCCTGTCACAAACTCGTGTTTTGTATCATTAAAATCTTCCCCTGAAATCCCATTTGTGTAGAGTCTCCGGAGACTTGAATATTTGAACTAAGGGATTTGACTCTGTGGTGCTGTCGGTGGAGGTCCCTGAATATGTCAGATGAATCACCCTGCAAGCCGGTGACTGTCCAGAACAGGGACAGGCTGGTTGGGCACAAGGCTCTCGTCATTCCTGGGACACTGTTAGGCTGGTGAAATATAAAGGGTTTGAGGAAACCCCCCTTGTAATTTGACAGTGTTGGCGTGCAGGACAAACATGGACAAGGACAAGCACTACACAATCCTTTAGACATAAACCTTTGACCAAGTCTAAGCCCAAGATTGGATGCAGGCTCACCCAGCCCCTCTGATACCTGAGGATCAGCTGGAAAGCAAAGGAGTCTTTTCTGAACCTTCTGACTCAGCAGAAGGGTCTCTCGAACACATCTTGTCCACCAGCTTAAGGCGACCACCTATTCCACGACACTGCAGTGCCCCATGCAAATGCTCCCAGGATTGGTGCTAGTGCCAGTGTGCATAAGGAATCAGCTCCTAATGCATCTTTGCAGGTGCCTTGTGGAACGGCTCATGATGGTGGAGCTCTGCCCAAGACATTATTTTTTCTTTCTTTATTTTTTATAATTTAAACACCAGCGTGTGCTTAATCTGCCTGAACGGGTCACAGAAATTTCCTTTCTGTATTCTGCTGCAAATCCGGCATGTCGGAGACGTGGAGTCCCTTGCTGCCAGAGGAACTCCTCATTACAACACCACTCCCTGTGTAGAAGCTGAAAATGATCATAGAGCCTCCCAACTCAAACCCTCCCTCCCTGTGTTATTGCACAGCTGAGGCAGCTGCCTGCACCAGGGTGTCTTGCCCAGCACAGAGGTACAAGGCACTGTCGGAGAGCTCGACCTCCTGCAGCTTCAGGACGCTGTATTTCGCTGTGGTATTCAGCACAGTGGTGAAACGGCCGTTCTGCTTGGAGCCAGCAAGTGCCTGATATGAGATGAGCTGTGGGGCTTGGTCCTTCTTCTGCTGGTACCAAGCCAAGGCATCAAAACTGGCACTCTGGTAAGTGCAGGTGGTCTGGAAAGTGTCTCTCTCCTTTACTGTGATTTGTCCTTCTCGCTGAGTCTGTCCCATTGTTCCTGGAAGAAAACAGGAGGCAGTGACTGCAGGGAAGTGCTCTGAGATGCAAAACGAGAGCGGCTGCAAAGTGTTGGAGGAGAAGGGTCCCTGTGCAACACAATATCCTGGGACAGCAGATTAAGACCAGCTCAGCGTGGATCTCACAGCAAAATAACGTCAATTATCCCCCAAAGGGATACAGCTCAAAGGAGAGCTCTCTTATAGGAGCTGTGCTTTCAGGCGCGTCTTTGGTCTCCACTCTCATGCTGCCTGCAGTCTGCAGGGAGCAGCTGCCTGTACAGCCTGGCCCTCCTGTGCTGGCTCCAGGACACCTCCAGCAGAGTGAGGGGCAGATCAGCAGTGAGAGGCAGAGGGAGATGGGGAGCTGACAAGAGAAAAGAAGGGCAACGGCTCTATGCTGATCAGGGGAGGAGATGTTTCTTCTCTGTCTCATCTTTTCTCTGTCAGCTGTATCAGCATCTTGAGTAAGAATGTGCAAACCACCCGTGTGAGCTGATGTTTCCAACAGCTCCCTGCAAAGAACTGTTGAGGGGGTGAGGGTCTTTGGGAAGAGGAGGAATCATCCCGTCAGTCAAAGCCAATGCTTACCCAGTGGTTTCCTCAGGAAGGCAGCAAGGATGAGGTACTCAAGGAGCATGCTGAGACCAAGCTTCCTGCATGTGTGAGAGAGACTCAGAAACCCCATACGTCCCCACCAAGAGCCCCGAGAGAGTGGGGCTGTCGGAAATGAGTCTAAAAAGGGAACAATGAATGAACTGGGGAGGAGAAAATGCTGCTGCTGCTTAGCACAGCTGAAATGCCTATGCTGTGATCTTCCCTCCTCCAGTAATGACACATCTTGCTTCTGCAGACGCCACCTTCTGCCATTCCACTGAGAGTCCCTCCTTAGCTGATGCCTGTGTCCTCTCCCACCACCCTCAAACCCTTATCTGACTTGGTCTCTCCTGGCTCCTGCACGGAGTGTAGCCCCAAGCCCTTTCCAGCTCACACCAAGGCTCTAGCTCTCTCAGACCTTATGGTCAACAACCCCAAACCCTGCAGCCACCGAGCGAACCGCTGCAGTACTGAGTATTGGTCACAGGATGGCAGCAGCGAGCGCATCCCGGCGCCACCCCGCGCCACCCCCCGCCTGCAGTGCGACCTTTGGCCATGGGACGGCAGCACCCGCTCACTCACTCGGTACCTCTGAGGCAGCGGCGAGAGCATCAGCCGCTCCTCAGCCCGGTTTACACCCTCCGGGGACAAGCACCTATTTACTGTGGGACAGGGCCGACGCCTCTCTGCCCCTTTCCCACGCGTATCCCGGCTCCGACAGTCGTTGCCTCCGTACCGAAAACCATTCAGTCCTTTGCATTTGACGACATCACTAGCCTGGTGGCTGTTCTGGCCATGCTTCCCAACCCCCTTACCTAGGGAGTAAAAGGAGCATGCAGACCCTGTGGTTATTTCTACCCGAGAAGGCTCTAGCCATAGCTAAAGGCTCTAGCTATAGCTGTATCCTATTGCACGGGGCATCACGGTTGTGAGACTGACAGCAGCAAATCCACAGATGCTACAGACAGATCCAGTAAGTAGAAAAAACCCAAATCAGAAGTCAATGCCCAAAGCCAAATGAGAAGAGACCGAGCAGACGGGCAGCAATGCTCTGCTGGAAAAAGCAGGTCCAAGCAGAGCCGATGCAAGGGGCTGACCCACAAATGAGCAGTACATGGGTGATCCTTGGGCTTTGGTGGGGTGTTGACACCTTTCTTCGCCTCTGTTCATTCAGTTCTCTGCGCTCCCAATCCTGCAAGGCTTCCTATCCAGGACTTGACTATGCTTTTGTGACTTGAACCCTTGACTTCGTTGCCATGAAGACTGCAAAAAGACCTTTAAATTCATCCCACCCCCCCAAACAAAGGCAGAAAAACTGCCCCAAAGAGCATCTCATTACTTTAGTAACAGCCGTTTACATAGGTACACACAACCCTAAAAAACAAAGGGAGGACAGAACAATCGCAAAACCCAAACATCCGCAGCCCCCGCAGCCCCTGTCCCGCAGGCTGCAGAGGATGGTGCCACGTCTCTTGCTTGCGCTCTGATCTTCTTTGATCCTCCTCTATTGCCATGCTGAGACGGCCGCCCCAAGGCAACCACTGTCCTCGGTCCCTGTCCACATGAACTCTCCCCACCCGAGACCCCGTCCATACATGCTCCAATGCCCCCCTCTTGGGATGAATTCCTCTATAGACAGATGCAGAAAGCCACCACAGTGTTCTTCCAAGGCTTCCAATGGCACAGCAGACCATGGGGGAGGAGGTGGCTGCGCTGACCCACTCCCCACAGTGAGCTCCACAAAGGAAGTTACGGATGCCGCGGGGCAGGATCAGCCAAGCGGGGTCCCGGCGCGGACCCGGCCGGGCTGGAGGGAGGGATGGAAGGAGGGAGGCGGTGCGTAGAGCGGCTCCCAGGGCGCATGAGCGAGGGATGCTGCAAGCTGCCGGGACGCGGCCGCCGAGGAGCTGCTCTGCGACCTGCGGGCGCGGGCCGCCAGCACCGCACGGGCTCGCACTCGGGCTCGTACCCGCAGGTAACGGTTGCCCGGCGGCAGCGCTGCTCCCGATGCGCAGCGCGGCTCCGTACCTGCAGAGGACCGGCGAGGCGCCATTATGCAGCCGGGCGGGGCTGGGCCGGGCTCTGATGCAGCCTTTGAGGCGCGGGCGCCGGCGTGGTGGGAGCCTGCGGGTCCGCTGGGGTTCGCCGGCGGCTCTGGCCGAGGCTTCGGGGCTGTGCTTGGGAGAAGCGCTGCGGAGCCCTCCGAGTGGCGGAGATGGGGCCGGAAAGGTGCCCGCAGAGCGCGGCTGCGGCTGGGGATGCAGGTCTGGAAGCGGACGTATCGCGGCCGGTATGCGGGGGGTGCGGGCCGGGCCGTAACCTCGCTCCGTGCCCGTCGGGCCTGCGGCTGGGTAGTGAGGAGGGTCGGCCGCGCTTACCTTGCCGCCGGTGTCGGAGCTCGGTGGAGTGCACGGAAAGCTCCCTGCGGAGCGGGGGAGCCCTGCCTGGCAAGGAGCATCCTTCACTGCATGTATCAGTGACAGGAGAAAACAGCGATAAAAGCATCTAATGGAATTTCTGGGTGTTGGAAGTAGCCTTATGTTGTAGCATCCTTAGTACCTGTGACCAAGGTTGACACTTCTATTAGGTCTAATGATTTGCATGAATCGTAGGGTGGTCTGCACCAGAATGCCAGGGGGATGTAAATGCCTTTGAGATGTGCTTTTGGGAAGCCCCAGAACATCTTGTCATGGCAGCATCTTCCTGCCTGATCGCTCTGTTTCTGTGCTTGTGGTGGTTTATCGGTGCTTTTAGATGTCCATTCTGCAGCACGCATTTTCTGGCTTTTCAGACAGTTACTTGGGCCTTCTAAAACTGGCTGTCTTGAGAACAGAATAGGCAAGCTTGTGCTCTCTTCAGCATGGGCTTCACCCAAGATACCATCTGGTTATTAGATAACAGTCTTTTTTGTGTGCTTATTTGCATAGCAGAGTAACTGCAGGGCTCTTCCTGATGCAGGGTAAACACTTGAGAGAAAGATGTACTCGGAATTTACTCGTTTTACATGCGTGCCGTATTTCTTTTCTCTCCATGCTTGAGGTCAGGTGTTATCTTTGCTCATTTCAGGACTGCCTCTGAATCACAGTCCAGAAAGAAGAAACAATCAAGTCGATTTAGGTTGAACGGTTGTTTCTGAGAGTAAAAACGAGGCCATGCCAGTGCTTTCGGAAGACTCAGGTGACTGATCTGCATGCTTTACCATGCCAGTGACTGAACTCTTGTGTCTGTGTTTAGCACAGGAATTCATTGAAATTGGAGTTAAATAAAATAGGATTAAGATAGTTCAGGTAGACTTCTTAGTAACTGCCTGAAAGAACACAGGGAAGGGGGAGTATAAAAGGTGGAACTGAGTAAAGCTATTCACGTTTCAGGAAGTGCCTGGTTTTATAAGAACTTTGTGGAGCCCCTGAATATATGCAAGTAGTCAGAGGCCTATGGGTAACCTTGGACCTCTCGGTATAACACTGGCTTCTACACCTGCTTATTTAAGATCAGCCCTTATGTCTCTGCCGCTTGCTGTGCCACTTCTTCGTATTTTCTGGATAGGTGTTGTTAAGCATTGTTAGTATTCTTCCTTTTGACTTTAAAAACCAGGGATTCAATTTAAGGCTTGCTAGCCAGCTTCTCCTGTGTGCTACCCAGGGTGAAGTCATAGCTGCTGCTGCTAACTGAGTTTTAAAGCAGAAGTGACTTTGAGTCTCCTGCATCCAAATGCACTCTAAAATTCATGGAGAGAATAGCTAAAAATGCAGAATTTAGCTGCTTCCCCCCCCCCAATGATTACTAGGCTGGTAGTGTTAAGTCTGCAGTAGGAGATCCTGTGAGCCGTGCTATCTACAAAGCTTCTGTTCTACCCTCAATTTACATTTAGGATTGCATGAAACTTTGGCCCTTTTGACGTCTCAGCTTAGACCAGATTCAAATCATAAAGAGGAAATGGGATTCCTTAGGGATGTCTTCAGTGAAAAGAGTCTCAACTACCTGATGAAGGTAAGCGTTCGTTTATGAACATGTGTTCCTTACAGGTTACTTATTCTCTGTTCCCTTCATTGGTCAGCTGTTTACTATGCCAAAGCTCTCTGGTTTTTATTTTAGGAAATCTGTGCTGACCAAAGCATGCAAAAGCACAAACATTAAGAACATTCACTAACAATTAACATATCTTATTTAGAGAAAAAGCCCATTTTTGCCTGGATTGCCAAAATGCACATACAGTGCCCTGTGTCTAAAACGCACTGTGAAATGGCTCCATTTTTTCCTTTACACTGCTGAAGTCTGAACAGGTTTTCTGGCTCTCTGTGAAACTTAACGTGAGCGAAAAGAAAACTGAAGGACTTCTAAACAAAGCAAAATAAGCTCAAGAGAGGGGGTTCTGCCACTTCCCTCTGAAAAATCCTATTCCTTAAGTATAAAAATGTTCCAGTGTAGGTATATTCCGGACGTTTTGTACCTCTCTGTAGTCATATACTTGAATAATCTTTTCCAGATTCATGAAAAACTCCGTCATTATGAAAGGCAGAGTCCAACTCCTGTTTTACACAGTGCAGCAGGATTAGTTGAAGATGTGAGTAGAAGTTTTTGTCTCCTTATTTTCCTATTATCTAAGCCAGCTTTTGTACCAAATCACAGCTTTGGATCGTGCTACATGGGGATGTGTTTCTCATCTTCCCCAGGTCTTTGGAATCTGTTGGCTAGTTTCGCTCATGATTGATCAAGGAAATGAGAGCTTAAAAGTGTGTCATTAAATGTCGAGTGAAGACAGACACACAACAGAAGAGTGTTATTAATGGACTTCATAAGGGAGAGGCTGAAAAAAGCATTCGGTCCTTTCTTGGCAATAGACTATCCCAGCTAAGCATTGAGTCTTAAACTCATTCAGACTTAAACCCATTACCCAAGCAGCGTTGCTGTTCACCTAGAATGGTTTGGATTGGATGGGACCTTGAAAAATGATGTAGTCTAACCATGGGCTGGCCACCATTGAGCTCACATTGCCCAAAGCCCTGTGGAGCCTGACTTCAAACGTGTCCAGGAGCGGGCCATCCGCAACTTCTCTGGATCCAGCAGCTCCCCACCCTCAAAGCTGTGATCGGTGCATGCTGCTTTGAAGGATGATAGAAGTTAGCAACACCAGAAACACTTGCAAATATTTGATCTCGTTTGGTGGGCTCCTTTAATTTTGAGGTTAATCTTTATTTTAAAGGTAATAGAAGAATTGCAGACTGCACCAGTGAACCATGAAGAAAAAGAGCTGCTTCAGTTGTTGTCAACTCCGCATCTCAGGGTAAAAACACACCAGAGATCTGAATCTAATCAAATGTGTTCTGTTTGGAGAAATTACATTGCAGAGTCCCTAAGAGAAAGGAGAGACCTCCTGCATGCTGTAGTTCTATTCTGCTGTGACTTCTTGCAGAGGCTTTAGGATGCAAAGGGGATTGAGAAGATGCAGGGTCAGCCTTTCATGCATAATGCACATAATTGTCTTCCCTCCTCTCCTTAATATTTCTGAGGGAGCAAAAAAGCAGAGGATACCACTTCTCACCTCGGTTCCGTGAGCTTATTTAGGTTGAGTTGTTATTGCCCAGGTTTACTTCAAGTATCAACATACACCAAAATCTAGTTCCCATGATGGGTAAGATAATTGCTACATCTTTTTTTGGGTTTGCATTTATGGTGAGAGTGGGAAGGGGGAAGTTTAACTTTCCTGTAATGTTGGGAGCAGGAGAACTGGAAACTGTAATATGACCCCTTTACATTACTGCTCCTTATTTCCTTTATGCAGGCAATGCTTTTAGTACACGACACTGTAGCACAGAAGAACTTTGACCCCGTCCTTCCACCTCTACCGGATAACTTTGATGATGATTTTGATGAGGAATCGGTGAAAATTGTTCGCCTAGTGAAGAATCAAGAGCCCCTGGTATATATAACATAACCTACCTCTAGTCATAGAGCTCTGTTGTGCCAAAGCGACACTGTGAGTATGGAAGAGATCCTTGAAGATGGTGCTAAATAGTCTGTTTCATTTCAGGGAGCTACCATCAGAAGAGATGAGCACACAGGAGCGGTGATCGTCGCCAGGATCATGCGAGGTGGCGCAGCTGATCGCAGCGGTAAATTGGTGATAAATATAATGGGAAATGACTGGAGTGTGCACTTGGCATCTCTGTATTTCATCAGTAATTAATTTAATTAGATACATTTTCCTTTAGAATAGCTGCTAGGAAAACAGAGATGGGAGAAGTAGGTCCAAGCTTTAGAAGAAAGCAAGCGAGGGGTTTTACCTTTAATCTTGGTTCATTCAATGTATCACGTCTTGTTTTCTATTTGCTTTGCTGAGTAATTGTTCTGTCAGTTGCCTGTAGTTATAGAACACAAGTACAACATTTCTTACTGAACTGGATCAACAAACCCAGTACTTGGAAAGGCCTTTTCATGTTAAAAAATAACAGCCCAACATTCTGGGCCTGTGTGCTGTTGATATGTCAGTTGACAGCCGTGTGATTCTTGCCCCTGTAGTCAGTGTGTCTTCCGACTCCATAAGATTCGACTGTCCTCATGGAAGTATTCCAGTTCTCTGTTCTTAGTGCTGATCCAAATATAGGTTTGCAGTGATTTTTCCAGAGTCTCTTGCCACATATTCTCTGTGGTCTCCTATGAGACTGCTGCATGAAAACAAAATGCCATGTGGAATAAGGGTGGGAGACTTCAGAACACGTTGCAAACAAGGCACTTAGCTCTAATAGGAAATCCATTAAGCTGGGGAAGGGAGGAGAGGAGGTACATGCTGTTGACTTAGACTGGACATCAGAAGAGTGGTGCTTTCCATTCTGTAGACTCATTTTAATTTACCTACCATCTTTTCAGGTCTTGTCCATGTTGGAGATGAACTAAGAGAAGTCAATGGTATTACTGTGCTTCACAAACGACCGGAAGAAATAAGTCAGATTTTGGTCTGCACTGATTTTCATTTCAAGATCTTTTGTGTTGGGTGCTGTAGTAATTACAATAGACAATGGAATTTAACCGAGAGTTTAAATTATGTATAGAGGTAAAAGATGCAATCCCTGCTTCTCTTTTGTGTTTAGAGTTTTTCTTTTCCCAGTGTATTAGTCTTTTCCTTTTGACTTCAGAAACTTGTCGTACTAAAAGCCACAGAAGTATTTCATGCCCTGCGAACTGTAATCCAGAAATTGATGCAGCTGCTAAAAGCAAATGAAGGAATTCTAATGCAGGTCTGAATGTGTTCTAGCCAAGTAGTTACTGTGGATGTCTCCATGTGAAGGATTTGTGGAACATCGTAATAGTCCCTGTAATGAAGTTAAATAGTAGATTATGTTGGCCTGTCTAATTTCTGACGAGAAGAGAAAGATGCTAGCTCCTGAACTGGAACATGAATAGTCTGATTTGTGTCCTCGTGCTACTTTCAAAGTAATAAAACCCATTTCCCTCTTTTTCAGGCTCAGTCTCAGGGATCAATAACATTAAAAATAATTCCAGCCATCAAAGAAGAAGATCGTCTAAAGGACAGCAAGGTACCCAGCTTAGTGAAATACTGAGGCATGCCTTTTCATATTCACACGCTTCTGGCACCTCTCTAAATGCAGGATTCCTGCTGTTTCAGTGAGGAGTGTCACAGAGACACAGTTGAACTAAAACGACAGTAGAGCAGTTCCTTGTAAAATGCAGTGCCCCTTTAGTCAGTAGAATTACTTAGATGACTTCTGTCTTCTTCGTCACCTGGGCGCATGTTCTTCCATTGCATTTCTGAGATCCAGCACCTTGGTTTTCATGTAATTAAAACTGATGTTCCCCCAGTCTTCTCCTCCCAAGAGAGCTGATGTCTGTCCATTACCTCTGGGCATTTTGCTGCTTGCTTGTGTCGAAACAGACCTACCTGCAAACAGAGCTGCACGTGTTATCCTTCCCACTGCAAACATCAACACACACCTGACTGCTTCATTTGTCCTCCTTGATCAGCAGTGACTTCTTGCTCAACTGGTCCCTTACAGGATTCCTCTGTCAGTCTCTGTTTCTACTTCTCTGCTCTCAGGTGCTGATATTTTCCTTGAAGCCATAAGTTCCAGAATACCAGTACAAAATGACTGGGCATGTGCTTGAAAATCAGTTTCTTGTTCTGCAGAAGAGAGTAGGTCCAAATGCAGATGTGGCTTGGTAGATTGCAGTATTTTTGAGTACCATAAAGCATACGGGAGAGATGAAGAGTAAATGCATTTAGTAATGTAAGCATTGGGGAAATCTTTTAAAGGCAGTTTTCTCCAAACCAGGACAATGTGTTTTCTTTTAAAGGTGTTTATGAGGGCGCTTTTCTGCTATAATCCCAATGAAGACAGAGCTATTCCTTGCCAGGAGGCTGGGCTGCCTTTTAAGAGAAGACATGTCCTAGAAGTTGTAAGCCAAGATGATCCCACGTGGTGGCAAGCAAAGCGTGTTGGAGATACCAATCTCAGAGCAGGCTTGATCCCCTCCAAACAGTTCCAAGAAAGGTTTGCTCATGAGGATTGCAGATAGTGTCACACTGATTTTATGCTGCTGCTTTTTTTCACAGGACACAAAGGGCAGGATGGTGCCAGGGTGAATACCAGAGGCTTAGAGAAAAGTGCTAAAAAGCTCCATCTTCTCGATCTATGTAATAAACTTCCTAGCTTTCCTCGCATAGGTTGCCATTGACTTATGCTTTGTTGGATGAAGACAGAAGCACTTGCTAAACAAACATATATGGAATGAAATGTGGAATATAAGTCTCTGGCTCTCTTGGTTTTTGAAGACACTCTATTTCAGACTTGTACTTTCATAGAATGGTTAAGATTGGAAAGGACCTTTAAGATCGTCCAGTTCCAATCCTCCTGCCGTGGGCAGGGACACCTTCCACTAGACCAGGCTGTTCAAAGTCCTGTCCAGACAGGAATTGTGCCCATCCTTTGTAAAAATGGCAACTAGGAGTTGGATTCTCAATAAGAATGGAATGGAATGGAATGGAATGGAATGGAATGGAATGGAATGGAATGGAATAGTTGGGGGTTTTATCTTCCAAAGAAGATTGGGTTGGGGAGAAGGAAATAGAGAAAGAGTGCCATTGACAGAAGTAACATGCTGTTGATTTCTGTGCTGTGATGTATGAAAGCCCAACATGTTTTAGAGTTTTCTCTCTCAGGCACTGGTTTGAAAGCAAAAGTCTTTCAAAACATTGAATCAGAGACATATTTTAAAAGGAAAAGCACTATTTGGTTCTCTATTTTCACTGCTCTGTGTAGAAGATGCTATAAATTCTTCATCATTCTAAGCTTATGTGACTAAAATAGAATTCTTTTCTATTTAGACGACTGATTTACAGAAGAACAATAGGCACCCTGCCCAATCCGAGGACTGTGAAGAAACCAGTATGTAAGTCTGCCCTTGAGTGGTGTCTTAGTCAATACCAACCTCTCAGTATTTCTCTGCTATTTTAATAATGATGTGTTTGAATGTATCTTGTGTAATCTGCCATTGATTCCATGCTTGGATACAAGCTGCTACTTGAGAGGATTTGGGTTTGAACTGTATTCAGTGTTGCTAGTGCCTGTCGGTTTCACAAAGCACAGCTGTCCATCTCTTCCTGCTTTCAGGGCCATGAGGCCTTACACATTGTTTCGATGCTCTAAAATTTGCCAGTGTTCACGTTTTTTCTATGGTTTGAACCTTGAAAGCTGCAAAAGCAACCCAATGCATGAGCTGACTGTAAGCTCATAGGAAAATAAAGTGTGGCTTTAAGGCAAATAAAAATCACTGGAGCATTTCAGCCTTAGCGTAACAGAGCTGGGCTTAAGTAGACTTTAAAGTGATTCTTGTTTACACCTCTCAAACATCTGTCAGTGAATAAATAGCACAACAAATGCTGCTTGTGATGGAATTACTAGTCAGTGATGGAAGGCGGAAGACATTTGGGATTATCCCAGCATATAATGTTCATGTTGCCCTTGGGTACTTCAGCATGGCTATTATTGATGTGTGGGGAAACCCTATGACTCTCTGAAGCCATATATTGTGCTAGGAATACCCCATAGACTAGGAATATGGAAATTGTCCATCCTCAGTAATAGAAGTAACTTTCTGTTCACTTAGATGTGCCAAACGTGGCACATCTCATGAGAAGATACAGGTATTCTTATGCTACAATGAGGGAAGATGCTCAACCAAGTATCAAAATAGCATTACTGATTTAAGTGAAGCTTTTCCAAATGATTTTCCATTGCATTCAATGTTAGGAAGCACGCAGTGAGGATTGCTACTTAGGCTGTTTCTCAGACACTTGCAAGACAATGATAACTGGTTATAATACTGAATTTTAGCACAAAAGTCTTAAGTTGATACGGGTACATCACTGCATTTCTTTTGAGACAGAAAAGCCCTTAAGCAAATCATTCCCTCTAATTTTATTCAATCATTTGCCAGTCTTTTAATATCATCCCAACTCTGCCTTTCATGCTGACTACAGATGATCAGTCTTCTGATAAAGGTAGGTATTCTCCTAACTCATTTTCTCTATGAATATAAATGACCAGTGCATTTTCTAAACCACTCAGTGAGCAAAGGGAATAGTGGATAGAACTTGTTCCAACAGCAGTTTCTTCCTGAGTTGATATTTCATTTAGTTTAGATTGATGACTTGGGTCATGGTAACTTCCAAATGTACTTCTGATTGGAGAGAAAAGATTTGTGTCTTCTGATACGCATTTGCACATTCTGGGTTTCTGAGTGAGGTTGAAAGAGCTGCACCTTAAATGCAGCCTTTGTATAGGTATATTTTTAAAAGAATAAAGAAATATTGGAGTTGACCATTTTTGAGCACCTCTATGAGTCCAAATTGATTTTTCTTCACTGTTCATTTGGACTGTGTTATTTTCATTATAAGCATTTCATTTGTTATTTTTTCTGTGTTATTTTCCTTATGAGCCTCTGTGTTGGGCTCAGGCATTGCATCACCTTTCCAAAGAGCAAGTATTTTCAGTGGAATTCTGCATGCTGTGACTTCTTTCACATTCCATGTGCTTCTTGAGAATAATACTCCCACGTAACAGCTCTGATCTTAGCTCTGGAGAGGGGTATATTGCTACTAGTGTCTTCTGTTAGTGTTGGCATTGCTCGATTGCATACCTGTGTGCAATGATGATGTGCACCGATGGCATGGTGCATTTCGTTACACGTTTAAACTTCACATGTATTTGCCTATGGCTCCTCCTTACAGTGAGTAGAGAGAGTTCGGGGGATATTAGAGCACACGGGTGCCTATATTTTAACAAGACAGGCAGCCCCCTTTCAGGAAGCGTAAGAACTTGGTATGTGTTTGATTGCAGTATAGCGTTTTGCAGCTAAGTAGCATGTTTTATTTTGCATACTTTTAGGGGCCCTGCGGGTGGTTGGAGTTTGAGGAGGGGGAGGTTGGCTTTTTTCGTAACATCCATTTGCATCTTATTTTACATCCATGCATATGACAAAAGCATCAAATCTTTACCTCTGAAGTAAAGCATTAATGCGCAGTGATAATTTAACTTGGTCAAAGTGAAGGTGTTCAGAGCTCCTATTTCAGTCATCTCTGCTTCCCCCTTTGTAAGCTCAAATGAGATTAGAATGTCTCTGTTCTTGCACAATCATACCCATTTAGAAAGTCATACCTTAAAAGAAAAAAGCTTTGTGTGTGGTCTCTTCTTTTTTACTGAAGTCTGAATACTATTCCTGTAGCAGCAGCACTGATCAAATACAATGAATACTGAAGACCATAAATATCAAGATGTGCAAGATTGACATCGAGGATGTTTTTCAAATACAAGCCATGAGCCAAGGCAATTTCTTTATTACTATGAATATTTGTGTAGGAAAAGTGTGTGCATATAGTGCAGGATAGAGAACTTCTCCTTCCCTCAGCAAGAAGGCAGGCTCGTATCGCAGGCACTGTTTAAGGTATCTCACTCTCCTTTTTTCCTCCCCCCCTGCTTTTTAATTTACAGAAGACTGTGACTGTGAAGGATATTTCAATGGCCAGTACATAGGTGAGAAACCAGAATGCCTTTTTCCTCTCCTCTTCCCTGCATCACCCCCGTAAAGGAAAGGGAAAAGAAAAGAGCACATGATAAAATAACCTCTGGGTTATTTACATGAGAATCGATTTCCCAGATGTTCATAAACTAGATTAGCTCTGTGCAGACTGGACTGTGCATAGCCAACATAGGCAACTCAAAGTGATATGAAGGGGGTTTTATTATAGATTGGGTGCTTGGTTTTCTACCTGCTATGCACATTTTTCATTTCTATAATTAGCATATAGGCACTGATGTGATGATTTTAAAAGAGTCATTCGAAGACAGAATAACTTCTGGCTGAACAAGCTTGAAAAGTGGAGACATGGTTCTTCAAGGATGCTGGAGAGGGACTCTTCATCAGGGACTATAGTGACAGGACAAGGGATGATGGATTTAAACTGAAACGGGGAAGTTCAAGTTGGATATAAGGAAGAAGTTCTTTACTGTGAGGCTGGTGAAGCACTGGCAGAGGGTGCCAAAAGTAATGGTAAATGCTGCATCCCTGGCAGTGTTCAAGGCCAGGTTGGACAGAGCCTTGGGTGACATGGTCTAGTGTGAGGCATCCCTGCCCATAGCAAGGGGTTGGAACTGGATGATCTTAAGGCCCTTTCCAACCCAACCCATTCTATGATTCTATGGTTGAAGACACCATTTGTTTTTCTTTACAGCTGGCTTACGCAGGAGCTTTAGATTAAGTCGTAAAGAGAAGGAGAACAGTCTGAATGAAGGAAAGCAAGTGGAGCAGACAGACGCAGCAGAGTTCCTGACTTATGAAGAGGTCACAAAATACCAGCAGCAGCCTGGTGAACAGCAGAGGCTGGTGGTTTTGATTGGTAAGATGCACAACTGGTTCAAAATGTTTCCCTTTTCCCTTCTAAGAGGAACCCAAAACTAAACACCTATAGATTTGTGTTTAGTTCGAGGTTTCTGATGGGAGTTTTTTGTAAAGCTTTTCTGGTTTTGCTCAGTTCTTTTCTTTTAAATGATATTAAAAAACCCCACAAAACCACTGAAGAAAAAAGGCAAAACTCAACCACAGTCACAAAATCTTCCTAAAATAATGATGCTCATTTTTGTGACTCATTTTTCCATTGGTTCTCACTCAAACGTGCATGCTTACGCTAGAAATCAAGGGTATCTCCTTGAACTGACTGCTAAGATTACAGATTGCCTGCTTTGGTGCCTGACGAGTGTTTGTCCAACACTTGTTCAAGGGTTCAGTTTGTTTCTGATGTTGTCCAAAGCAGAATGTGGCTGCTCATGAGGTCTCTCATGCACAGCTTTCTTCAAGCATGCTGCTGCATCAAACTGTTTGTGTGAAATAGATCTTAGTTGTTCCCTTTGCAGTATTTCATTCCACACAGGAATCTGTCAGTCACTTCTATGTTATTAGGTTGCTTGGGGGCCAGATTAAGTGAGCTCAAGCAGAAGGTTGTGTCAGAGAACCCGCAGGAGTATGGTGTGGCAGTTCCACGTGAGTAACGTTGATTGGCTGTTGTGTGCCACTGCTTTATTCCAGAGGCACACTGGAATTCGGTCAGCTCCGTTGTTATTTTTTGTGTGCGTTTTCCCAAGGGAACAGATTGCGTTTTCTCAGTGTCCATTAAAACAACTAGAAACTGCGAACAGGAAGAAACAAAGATTGTATATTGCAAAAAGAACTCGTTTGAAAACCTGGTAACTTAAGATTCAGCTCAAACATGCCATGTCTTTAGAAGAGGGTGACTTTTCTTTGGGGTATCACACCAGCTAAACTTTAAAGAGAGGGGGAAAAGGGAAGGAAGGGAGTAGACAGCAATAACCCACGTCAGGAGCTTTACAAGGGTTTCAGTTGTTGGTCAGTCTATGTAGGCTAAGAAGCCAATCACAGTGGGAGAGGAAGCAGTGATCCTGCTCTGGAGTTTTGTGGCCAGGGTTACACAGATAATCCATCAATCTTTGTATCCCACATTGAGCTACTTCCTCAATCCGGAAAACCAACCTTGAGGGCACCGTTTCTGTGTGACTCCAGACATTTCAGTAGCTGTCTGGCAGGCAGTTTGTTAGCAGTGAGCTCAGGGATAGTTTTTAGTTGTATTTAAACAGGTACACAAATAATTGCAGACATCACTTTTGTGGTCAGGCAGAGATGTGCGGAATGCTCCCCAAAGCTTCTCCTGCTGCAGTTATTGAAAGAAATGATGATACCAAAGGGAAAGGGACACACAGAATTCTGCAAGTTTCACGGTCGTGTGGCAAGAGGCAGGGATATTCTCACTCGAAATTCAGAGGCAATATAATAGAACTTCATCTATTTCCTCTTTTCAAAGTTTCAAAGAAAATGAGTCCAATATTCCAAACAGTTAAGAGACACTGTTCCCTATAGGTTATACTCTGCTGCTTCTACCAGGCGTAAAAGTGTTGAAACATGCTTGGGAGTAAAGCAGTTTCATTTTTGGTCTTAGAACTTGGTTTATATTTTATGTTAATTTGTATTTGCCATGACCTTGTTTGTGGTCATGAAAATATGACTGGAACTAAACCGGAGAAAATACAGTTGTTGGCAAAGGCTGATCTGTCTCCCATGTCTCGCTTCCATTCTCTTCTAGATACAACCAGGTCAAAGAAAAGTCATGAGAAGGAGGGAGTAGAATACAATTTTGTCTCTAAGCAATCCTTTGAGACAGATGTGCAGCAAAACAAGTGAGTTAACTTTAAAATACCGGCATAATTGACTGTATTCCAAACCCATTGCTAGTTAAATCTTACATCATGCAAATACCTACATCAGGTGTAAAGTTGAACTCAGGTGCATTAGAAGGGTTCAGCTTTCTAAGTAAACAGCTCTTTGTTCAGTCTGGACTTCGCGTTAACTCAGAAATTTAGTAAAGAGCAGTTTAGAAATAACGGAGGACAAGTTCAGTTCTGGGCCCCTCACTGCACGAGGGACATTGAGGTGCTGGAGTGGGTCCAGAGAAGGGCAACAGAGCTGGTGCAGGGCCTGGAGTACAGTGTGATGGGGAATGGCTGAGGGCCCTGGGGGGGTTTAGTCTGGAGAAGAGAAGGCTCAGGGGGGACCTGATCCCTCCCTACAACTGCCTGACAGGAGGATGGAGTGAGGTGGGGTCAGTCTCTTCTCCCCAGTAACAAGTGACAGGACAAGAGGAAACGGCCTCAAGCTGCACCAGGGGAGATTTAGATGGAGCTGAGAAACAATTCCTTCCCCAAAGGGTGCTCAGGCATTGGTACAGGCTGCCCAGGGCAGTGCTGCTGTCACCAGCCCTGGAAGTTTACACATGCTGTGTAGATGAGGCCCTCAGTGCCATGGGTTAGTGGTGGCTTTGGCAGTGGTGGAGTAAATGTTGGACTGACTTAATCATATTGAGGATCTTTTCCAACCTCATTGATTCTGTGATTCTAAGTAGGAGGATCATAAGTTAGACTTTAAGCCTGCATATCCTAAGTAGTACTGTCAGAACTGAATCTAGTGGAGGAAACATGCACTTAGCTGGGCTTACTTGTCACCCTTCATACTGAATGGAGAAAAAATGTTATTCTTAAGTCCACTTTAAAGTGTCTTGTAACTGAATCTGTGAGTATGAGGGACTTTCTGTAAGATTGTTTCCTCAAAGTACAGATTTTTTTGGCTTCCATTTTTTTGGCTTCCAAAATTGGAGTCCATTTCCTTGCCAGCTTTGTTCTGTTCTCTGTGGGAAACATCCTCTTTCTTCTAATAGGCTTGAACATCAGTGAACTAAAGTAATGCACGTTCTTCCCGTATCTGTCAGCAGTGCTGATAAGCTGTCAGTGACATGGGAAGACTATTGCTACGAGCAACCAGAGAAAGAAAACACACACTACCACCACCATCCTCCCCAGTTGTTCCCCCCCATCTCCATTTGACTACTGTGACTTCAGGAAACAGCTATATCTAATGTTTAAGTTCAGCATTATTTGTGGACGGTATTTAAAAATGTATTGACTTTTTAGATTTGTGGAACATGGAGAATACAAGGAAAATCTGTATGGTACCAGTCTTGAGGCAATCCGGTCCGTGATGGCCAAAAAGAAGGTTTGTTTGGTGGATGTGGTACCTGAAGTAAGTTCTACAGCTTATTTTAAAGAGAAAAGTATTTCATATTAGGCTGCCAGCTTGAGTAACTAATGCTGGTCACCACCTGTGGCTACTTGCCCTGCAAAGAACAGTGGTGCTCTTGGAACTTGTGTTTCTAACACAAGGCCTGGTTGCTAGCAAAGTAGAATAGGGCTCTTGAGAAAGCAGTGCAGGGTTTCCAGCTCCTAGATGGCCATTGCTACAGCCTTGATGGCACTTCTATTGGTTCTCACTGTGGGATTTTTCCCTTGCTGTAGGAGAAATGTGCATCACTTCCTAACCTGTTACAAGTCCTACAGAGAATACTGAGAGCATGGATGAGTATTTTGTTCTTGTTCATCCCTACCGCCTCGGAAGCATTACTGGGGTTGTAAGCAGTGCCAATGTACCTACTCTTAATCCTTCCATAGTGGGAGTTAATCTCTGACATTTTGATTCAGATTGTGTGCTCCAGGAAGCTTATGTATTCCTGTAAGTGAGGCAGGACACTGATATTAACCTGTCTTTAGAAGAGGCAAAGATTACTGTGCTCAGCTGTATAGCACACAGGACTTTGCAGTGTGTAGTACTGAAACTGTTGAACCCAGTTTGAGTAGATTGTTGACAGATAACAGAAAACATCTGATAACAAAAGATAACTGTTCGCAGGCAGTAAAGCACTTGAGGACTCCTGAGTTTAAGCCCTATGTTATCTTTGTGAAGCCTCTTGTTCCAGAAAAGAAGAAACATGTCCTAAAGTCTCCCATGTCAGAAGAAATCTCAGTTCCTCTTGTAAGTATTCCAACTTTCATCTCTTCTTTCTAGATACGAAAGAAGCATTTGAGCTAGCATGTCTGTGATGTGGAAGGGCTCCTCTTCTGCAAGAGTGAGAGTGGGGCACTAAGTGGGTCCTAAGATGGACCTTAGCATGAGATATTTGACTCTGTTATAACTTGACTATAAGCAACATGAAGCAAAGCGCACATCTTCCCTGTGGATTTGTGTGCATCACTCTGGGCTGCAGCAGAAGCTGCTACTGAACTCAGATAAACTAAGAATCATTTTGCATTTCTGATGAGCAGTCCCATCAAATGGTAAGGGCAGCCACCTACTCCCAACACCTCCAGAGTGACACTGTGTATCAGGTACACTCAAAGTGCAGTGTCTGGATGTCTTACAGGGACCAAACCTAGCCCAGCTGCAAACTGGTGCTGTGTAAATGTGAACATTGGAAGTGTGTAATGTCATTACTTTGGGTAATTAAAAGACGTGCTCGAAATTTCATGCCATCTTCTCGTGTTGATTAGCAGGATGAAGAACAGCAGGAAATTATCAATTCAGCAGCATTCATTGAAGAGCAGTATGGCCATTTAATTGACACTATACTGGTGAAAGAAGATCTCCAGAGCGCTTGTAATCAGCTGAAAACTGTGTTAGAGAAACTAAACAAGGATTCATTTTGGGTGCCAGTCAACTGGGTTAGGTCATAGCTTGTTACCATCTGTTTAAGGCAAAGACACTATAAAAATGCCTTGTAAATAGATGGATTAGAGAAGGGAACTATGTCAAATACACTTCCAAACTGCTGGTCTGTCTAGAAGTTACTACATACAGACTGTATCAGGAAAAACTCAAAGTCAGAAGCAGACACTGCCTTCCTGAATCAAAATCTTGCATAACAGATGTCGTTTCAAAGTGAACACTCAGACTAAACAGCACAGTGAACCATTGGAGTGACTTTCAGACTGTTAATAGTGCATTTTGTACAGTGACGTTCACAGAGGGTCCTACACTTCCAAACCATTTAAGCACTGCTAGGGCACCAATCAGTGCAAACTTTAGCCTTTGGCCACAAATTCTGTAGCAAGAGTTAAGGTACTTTTCAGGAACCACTATGCCTACAGAACACAGTGCTTCAGGAAGGGAGGGATGTCCTTTGGAGAGCGCTCACGCCGTTACCGGTCACTCAGAAGTTCAGTTGGCTGTCAGGCAGCAGAAAATGCTTCCCTTCATTCAGGATCATTAATTGCAAATCCTTTCCAATTAGGCACTAAAACTAGGCCAGTTCTACAAGCTGTAGGTATCCTAGTGGCTGGGGCGGGGGGGTTATGTCAATCCCACATTTCCCAATACCTCCAAGTTGTCTTGCACAGGTATGCTCATCCCAGTCTCTTCCTACTGACACAGGACAAATGTTAACCAACCTGTGAACACCCCTGTGTGACTGGCAGCTCATAACCCAGAGACATTTTTCAGTCTACATGAGAATAACTGCGTGTGACTTAAAACAGGGCTTTTTAAGAAGCCTATTTTCTACAAGACATCTTTGCAGATGCCACCTGATGGGATACCACCTTGACACCAACATAGCAGCTCCAAAAAGGGCAATAAGAGGAGGAGGCTGAAGTATGAAGTAAATGAGCAACTGGTCAAAATCATCATACTTCCAGCATTTATGACTTTGTTCCAAGTCAATTAAAGACATCTAGTTGGCTCCTGAAGAAGAAAACAGCGAAGAGGACTTTGTCTATATTTGAGGAGATTTGAATATACGGGATTTTTAGATGGGTGTTAAGAAAAGGCAGAGAGATGATTCTGGAAGCACCTAGGCTTTATTTGAAAATTGAATATTGTACAGGTATGTGTTAGTTGAAACTAGTTCCTGTTTTCCACTGCCTGCTGAGGTCTAACCTTTCCTGTGTACCATGCCCCTTAACAAGACCTTTTGGTGCACCAGTCTCCTTCCTTGCATCTTAACAGTATGGTGTTATTCTTGTTCCACTGCATTTAGCAAAACTAACAGTGTTGCATATTAAAAGCACTTTTCTTACATACCAGTCTTGCTGAATCTACCTCAATCCTAGCCCAAGCAGTGGTGTAGAACAGTCACTGGTATCCATCTTCTCCAGACGCGTACCCTGGCACCTTTGATGCATTGTCCTGCCTATAGGCATTGAAGTTGCCACTGCTACAAGAACAAGCACTTCTCACAATCAGATACCTGCTCTGGCTCGACAGCACCCATCTGGTGTCAGACTGGTAGCCTCAGCAAATGTGCATGAACTCCTTCCCATGGGGGTGACCCATCAATTCTGCTACTCACTCTCTCCAGCCCTATAATGTGGCTGACAAGAGACACACTCTCAAGTACATTATATGACAAATGTACCTTTATCCTGTGAAAAGCTGAGGGTAATATTTTATTTAAATAGCAGCATTTCAAACTAAGTGGTTTGATGAAACTATGAAATGGACAGATTGACCTCCCTGTAGATCTGTATTGCAGATTACAAGCATTTCCTTTATAGTCTGCAAGAAAAACATGTTGTTTAGAGGATACAGATTTAATTTAAAGGACACCAGGTAAGATACGGCCTAGGGGTCAGAATTCACTAATGGCAAGGTTGC
This sequence comes from Amazona ochrocephala, assembly GCA_039720435.1. NCBI lineage: Eukaryota > Metazoa > Chordata > Aves > Psittaciformes > Psittacidae > Amazona > Amazona ochrocephala. Next base: position 4,055,627 of record CM077897.1, read on the forward strand.
TTCTAACATCTTAGAATATCCCAAACGACTAGCAGTAAAGAAATTCATTTGTATGCTTTACATTCTAACATAGTCAAGTAGTAGAAATCTGCATTAAGAGAAGCAAGGCAAACGACATACAGTGCTACACCTGAAGTTACAATACCTGAAAAGATACTAAGATACAGCATTGCTATTAAAAGTGAACTGAAATACCCAGTGTGATCTAATGTTTTTTAAGTGTACGCAGATAACCTGTGTGGATGTACAAAGGCAGGTATTAACTCAAGATACTGGCAGAAACATTGGTTTTGTTAATGAGGTTTGAAATAAAGGATGGTAAGAGGCTCTGTATTACATGCGAAAGATTGCAGGTGACTAAGATGAGCTTCAGTTGTAGGGGGAGGAAGAGAACACATTCAATGCTCCTATTTATTCTAAAGTGCGAGGAAGAAGGTACACGCAGATGATTGTCCTGAGGACATGATTCCAGTCCTGCCAGTACTGAGTCCCTGCTGCGTTAGCCATGCCTGGTAAGGAGAACAAGGCTTGAGAAGAGATATTTGAAGACAATCTGAATGCAAATTTACTTTAATCCCAAGACTTTGGCAGTAGTGCCAAAAGGTCTAAGTCAAAGTACTTGAACTCCTCTCCCTATCATCTTGCTCACACTTAAAATGTACATAATCTTTCATATTTCTTTTCTATGGTTTGTACTATTGAAGGATGAGCCTTGGTTAACATCTACAGGGGTCTTCCTGTATCTGAAACTGATACTGGCTGTATCTGAAACTGCAGTTTGTCTGTTCTGACTTGACATCTCATAATGAAAGGCTCTCTTTGGGATCTGGCACTTGTTTACAAGCACTTCAGCTTACATTTTCAATGCACAGGAAATGTTGTGTTGGGTTTTTTTCCTGCCAGATGTTAATAGCTACACCTCTTCGCTACCACCTTAAAATTAAGTAATAACTCAACTTACTAACTGGGGACATGTAGCAATTTAGACTGCTTAAAGCCATGTGAAATAGGGAAACAATGCTCAGGGTGGCTCCTGTTAACTACATTTAAGGGAACTTGGATGCCTAAAAGACTCCCATACCATTCTGGGAAAGGAAAGCTTTTCAATAATCCTCTGGAATGGAATACTACCTTACTTTATGGCAAGGCAGGAATATCAGAAAGAGTCCATGTTGAATGCCATCCAGCAAGAGCACGAGACTCTTAGGAACCGTGACTTCATAGTGAAAAACCTGATAGTTACCAGAAAAAATACCTGGAGATCTCGGTTGTGCAGAAGGGAAAGAGAAATGGCATTTCATTAATGAACAAAAAGCATCTTGCTCATCAGTTTGGGGTTTGGATCCACTCGGCTGGTGTCAGGTCAAACAAGGCACAAACTAGTGCTTGGAACCACTGTTCCCACCCTGCTCTAATAAGAGCATCCCCTCCATTCAGGCAGAACAGCCACCGGTGAAGTTAAGCAAATGGACAGTAAGCACAAAAGCTTTTATCCCGCTGTGCTGAGGATCCCGTTAGCTGCATTCGCTGCTTCTCTGCGTTCCTGTCCCAAACACCTGGGGTCTGCAGGATCTTTATGGCCAGTTCCTCAAAGGCATGTTGCACCCCATCCTGTGTCTTGGCGCTGGTCTCTAGCGGAAGGGGGAGAAAACAAAAAATGAGGAGAATTCCACTTTGTAAGATCTCTTGGGACCAGAGAAAAGATAAGGTTTTTTAATGATTGAACCTCCTCTCCATTCTCTCTTAAAGGCACACTTAAATTGAACCTGACAAACAGAAATGCATCCCAGTCTGAAGCATCACATGAAAACAATTCCACAGCTCCACATTCTCTCCATAATGGAGAAACAGAAATCATTCTAAGGATGTGATAGGAAATCTACAAGACAATTACTCCATAACTAAACCAGGAAACAAAGACTGCAGGAGGAGCTGTCTGTTTTCCCCTATGCATTTCAGTTCCTTCTGGAAATATTTTCAAGCAGCTTCACTTCACACTTAGCAATACCAAACTAAACAGCAATATACAAGGGTTTGGCAGACTTACATACCTATAAAAAGCAGTGAGTGTTTCCTAGCAAACTGAAGGCCTTCTCTTCTCTCTACTTCACGATCAGGCTGCAGAGATGAAGAACATGACTAAAATAAGCCACACTTACCGCTTTTAGGAAGTCCCTGGAAAAGCACCACTGCAGAAGGAAGGCTTTGTTGAAAAGTCTCTAAACCCATGTAATAATCACAATCTTCCCACTCTACAGACAGCTTACTGCTAGGCAGGCTGTTAGAGGTTCAAATTGAACAGCAGCAGCATCACTTCAGTTGGAAATTAGCATGTTGCTATCTTCTCAATCAACCAGCAGGAAAATACTTGCCAGAAAGAGGCATATCAGAAGATCTGAAAACTGGCAGATTTGGAAGAGGGCAGAAGGGAACCTAGTTCAGGAGAGCCACACAGGAAGCCTCCTGTAGTAGTAAAGCAAAAGTGAAACATCTCATTATGCAGCAGACACCTAAGATATGTCAAAACACCCAAGAAACAGACAGCAATCAGTGCACCTCACACCTACAGAGATAAATACTGTCATCTGAAGAGCTGAATCCTCGTTCCCCACCACCTGTCCAAAACACAGTCTGGCCAAAGAGAAATCAGCAGTTGTGTTGTTGCGCTGCAGTTACATTCAATGGGATACAGCAGTTTTTAGGTAGAACCTCACACTTCCTTAACAGAATCTCTCATCAACTGCATCTCTCCAGGTGATTTTCCATTCAAATCTTTTAACAAGGTTTGCTTCTAAAACAACACAGTAAGTGGAGTTTGCCTAACCTAGCTCCCTCAGTTATAGCAGCACCACCTCTTAACACAACAGGTTTGTTAGTTTCAGCACTTATCTCACATTTATACTCTATAATGACTGAGAAATCAGTGGAAGAGTGCAAGAGAGCAAGAGAATGCATTTCTAAACTGACCTTATCGATTTTATTGCCAACTAACATCTTCACGGCGCTGTTTTTGGAGGTATATACTTCCAGCTCATTCAGCCAGCCATCTAGTCCTGTGAATGTGTCTTTTCTTGTAACGTCATACACTGGTAACAGAGGAGAAGGAGCTTAACAGCTGTAGAACCTTGGTATTACTTTTTTACTTGATTATGGCAGAACTTTGCCCCTCCTAGCTAACTACTGCCCCCCAAAAAGCAGTATTAAGGAATTCCAGAAGATGCATCAATCATTTCCTCATCCCGGAGCTGGAACACAATGGCTGGGCTCACCCAACATCACTAAGGATTAAGAACACAAGCATTTCTGCAATAGATCTGTGACTGGAAATCACACTTACCAGTTGTCATCTTATACCTGTTACTAGTTTCGAACTGGGCCACAGATACTTTAAAATAGGTATTTTGTCACCTCATTTCCTGTGTAATTACAGGCATTACACTGCTGCTAAAAACACTGATTCGGAGTAAAAAGTAACTTTTGGTCACTGGTAACTTCATAACTGCATTCATTTGATCACTAAGGTTTAAAAAGCTGTACCACAGTTTGACAGAATGCTTTGTAGAACAAGGTCTTCACCCTTCCCAAAACCTAAGAATAAGAACCCCTTCTTTTCCTGAATGGTGCTGCTGCTCAGAAGGGGCTGACCAGGCATCCATTACTTGTGCTACAAACCTCATGTCTTATAATCACATCAATAGCTTCAGGGGGGGAAAAACCAACACAAACCCCAATGTGCCCCATTAGAAGAAACTCCCTGAAGCAGTAAGTACAAAGCTGACAACTCCCCAGCCTGCAATGTGCCATCTTTGTATTTTAAGCTTAAAATGTTTTGAAGCAGCATTATTCCTGCCAGCGGTTTTGCATACTGTGTTTGTGTTAATGACGTAGTGATGTGGTGAAAGCCACAATCACAATCGCTCCTCTGACTCTCTCAACCAACCTCTTCTTGCAAAGATATGCACATACGTAGTAATAAAGACCACACTTTTTACAATCATGTTTTTCTTCCATGTACCTCCTACCTAAAACAACCCCTTGAGCTCCTCGGTAATAACTGGGAGTCAGCGTTCTAAAGCGCTCCTGTCCTGCTGTGTCCTACAGGGGGGAAAAAGAAAGAAAAAAAAAGACACCACCACACACACAAAATCAAATATATTTACAACAACAAAAAAAAGTATTTTAAACTATTCAAGATATGAAAAGTTAATTTTCTCCTGAGCAAAAAGGATAACCATAAGACAACAGAATGAGGGAAGCAGTCAGGAAACAGCAGCAACAGAAAACACATGAGGAAGGGTAGAAATGTATAGAAAGGGCTTCACTGAAGGTTGAAGTGATGAGCACAGACATGAAAGTCAACGGGACTCCAGTGAAATACATAAAAGGTTATTGCTGCAAGCCAAGCAGCAAGGCTTCATCACGTAACAACGAGCTGAACAAACCAAGGTGAAGAATAACTGCTTTTCTAGTGACGGACACTGGAGGAAAGGAGACATAGCGATTCCAAAGAGCTCCCTTTGCTCCTCCAGAGCAGGAAAGGAGAATCCAGTTAGAAAGAACTACTTCAAGTTTGCCAAGACTCTAAGCAGGTAAGTTTTAAATCAGAAGTCCTATTCGATTGCTGCTGCAGCATGGCACATGCACTCTCACCATCTTCATATAGCTCCCAAGCGCAACATGAAATTCAGAACTCAGAACAAGGAGGCAGAAGAATTACACAAATACAAGTTTCACCAAAGAAATTTATTTAAGTTTCTGTACAGACTGCAATACAGACTAACAGCTATATTGTAATATACTACTGCTTGGTTAAAAAAGAAACTAAAATTGGCAATATAGGTACTTCATTTGTTTCATCGTTACTAAAGAGACTGTATTATCATGCACTTATGTGCACATGGGCACTAAAGCAGAATGATGCTCTCTACATGCATCAAAGTTTCACACTGGTTTCCCCCACTCCTCATGAGCAGCTTCTCCAGATGCCGTTACACTCTGCTGTGCAAAAGTGCCTTTTCCTGTTACACAGCTTGTGCAAGTTCTGGCCTTGCTTTTGATTCCCTGGCAAGGAGACACACCTCTGTATGATTACCAGGGCAAACATATCTTGGTTATTTTCAGCAAAGCCTCTGATCTGCGTGCAGCATGTTCAGAACACAGCCAATACTTACACTCACCGCCTACAGCAAGTGTGACTTTACCACTCCTGATCTCCATTCAGTGCACAACGTGTGAATGAAAAAAGAATATAATCCAAGTTCTGGCATTTCTATTACTGCTGTTAATAGCAGGCTAAGGCACATTTCTGCTCGCTTTACAGTAGTCACAATTACTTAATTGGTGATAGTGTGCTCTTTCTTAAACCCCTATGACCTTACACATACAATCTCATCCTTCTAGGGCTCTTTCATCCCATTCAGAGCAAACATGATGCTTTAATATGATAAGAAACCCTGATTATACAGCTGCAATTTGATTTCCCATTTTGCAGGTGCTGGAAACATAGCACCGGGAAGTTCAGGACAAATGCTCAAGTCCCCCAGTAAATCTGAACTGACCTTTAAACAGTTCAGGACTGAGTGTATTTTCTTTTTCCATAGTTTTAACCAAAATGAAGCATCTGGACTGTATCTGGTATAACATACCCAGAGTTGCTGCACAGCCCCTACAGGCAATCATGCAATTCATCACCCTGAACATCACTTTCCTGCAGTTCACACGACTTCAGCGCTGCCTACCCAGGGAGCATTTCTGGGTCACACAGGCATGAAGTGCCTGCCTTTCCTGCAAGGCCACATCTTTCCAAGTCTAACACCTTACAGAGGGTTTGAGTAACCCACTTGTATAACTGCAGGAACATGCAGTCACGATCTCTACCAGAACTGATGTCACAAACCTGGAGCAATGAAGCCTTTAGAGTTGCTTTGAACGAAGCCTGTCTGTAGCTACAGTTGTACGGTCATGGCAGGGCATTCTGCGTGCATTTGCATCATAAGAATACAACCTCAACATGCAAAAGAGTTTAGCGGGAGGCAGGCGCCACAAGAAGCTGGAGAAGTTTTTAGGTCTGTCAGAAGCAGAACCTACCCCTATCTGGGACAAAACCTACCCATATCGCAAGCTGCACTGCACGGCCGTCTATCACCATTTTCTTCGCTCTAAAATCAACACCTAAGGCGTAGCAGAACGGAATGAAGGCCTGTAAGAACGAACCGGCTAATGCCGCCCTCGTAGCCGGCTCCGCACCCCCCACCCCTGCCTGCGCCCTGTCCCGGCTCTCCCCGCTGCCTCTCGCCAATGGGACCCAAACCAAAACAAGCGGAAATACTCCCGGCTTGAAGGACCGGAGGAACGGGAGGGGACCCGGCAGATGCCGGACTCACCGATGGTGGGTTTCAGGCTCGGCTCAAACGTGCCGTCAGCGAACCGCAGCAGGAGGCTGTGGGGACAGAAGCCGAGAGCTCAGCGCGGTGCCGAGAGCGCTCCGCCCGCTCGGCCCGCGCGGCGAGCACCTGGACTTCCCCACGGCGCTGTCCCCGATCAGAAGCAGCTTCAGGGTGAGGCCTCCAGGGTCCATCCCCTGCGCTGCACGGGCCCGGTTCCGCCCGCGGCCGAGGAGCGGCGGAGCCGCTGGGTCGGCGATATCGAAGCCGCGCAGAAGGGCGGAACAACTGCGCCCACCCCGCGCTGTTCTGGGGTAAGCCATGCCGGGCGCCGCCGGCAGAGCCACCTGACGCGGCTCCGCCTATCAGGCGGCGGGCGGGCGGAGCTGGGCGGGCCCGAGTGGCTGCGCCGGGGGACCTCCGGCGGTCCGGCGGAGAGCGGCTTAGGCCCGGCCATGTCCGATTACCGGATCTCGGTGGAGGAGCTGAACGACCTTCTGGCTAACGGGAGCGGCTGCTACAGCCTCCCCAGCGCGCACAGCAACGAGGTGGTGCCGCGCATCCACGTGGGGAACGCGTGAGTGCGCCGGGCAGAGGCGGGCGGCTCGCGAGAGGCGAGGCTGGGCCCGTGTCTGTGAGCCCGTGAGCGCTGGAGGGGGCGGCCGCGCACAGTCGTGAGGCGCAGGGTGTGCACCGAGGAGCCGCCTGAACGGGAGCTCCGGTCAGAGGAGGAGGCCCTCGGGCTGCTGCGCGGAGCCTGGCCTGGGCTGGCAGCCCGAAGGCCTCGAGTGCCGGGGCGCTGTCGGCAGGACCCCTGCGGGTGCAAGGCCCGAGCTGCCGGGGCCTCCTGCTGGCGCCTGAGGGCGAGGCACGGCTCATAAATGTCACCTGCTGACATGCCCAGTACCCCGCTGAAGCCCCAGATCTAAGCTAAAATAACACAAAACAAGGTTAAAACTAATTAAGCAGCTGCGGAATGAAACAGCTGTGCAGTTGTGTCAGGGCTGGGCTTTTTGCCACTCCTGTTATTTCTTACCCCTGCTAAGAAGCTGTGGTCATTCACGCAGAAGAGGGAGGGGAGACAGGATGACATGAGGTGTATGCACCATATCGTCTGCGGAAGCCCAGTCGCAGCACTGGTGTAGTAACTGTCAGATGAATGGAGTAAGCTGGAACACGAAGAGCCAGCAAAGTAGCAATACAGATACTAGATCTTGGTTTAACCATGGACAGAATTATCTAAAGGAAGCAAGAGTGTAACAGGAGCCTCCCCCTCCCTGAATTGCCTGTCTTTTAGTTTAAAACCATTACCCCTTGTCCTGATGTTACCATCTGCTGTTTGGAGGAGTTAGCGTTTCAACATTGAATGTGATGCAGCTGGAATGAAATGTTAAGAATGGGAGAGATCCAAGAACTCTTTGGAAAGGGAGAAGGAAAAGGCATACAAATCCTCTCTTTTTCACCTCTAGCTGTGTAAGAAACTCATCTATAAAATCTGCAAAACTCATTCACTGGCAATGAGTTTGCCTCCAGGGGAGCCAGATGTAAGCACAATTCCAGGGCATGAGTTCCTATTGATCCTGACCAGTATCAGATATATACCAATCTATGTACTATTACTTGAACTGTATACTCGCCCCACTAAGAATAGGAACTCACAGCTGAATTAATACATTTTGTTTTGGCCTTGCACTGTAGGATTTACTTTTGTGTTGCAAGCAGGATTCCCCGGACACTGATACTTGTCCCCTGGCACAGATGATGTCCTGCCAGATGGAAAATCTGTCAACATTTGTTTGGGTAATGAAGCCTTTACAAATATTTGTCTCATTGCCATAGCTGTTTGGCACAGACAGCAGAAAATGCAGAAGCTTCAGTCATGCATAGGATTCATCTGCTTACACTACAGTTTAAGGGGTGAAGAGTCATTAGGAGAAAAGGAACGCTCCAGATGTTCATTTAGCTTGCGTAGATAACAGTTAACTCTTCTGGGCTTTCTGTATTCTGCAGCATTTTCCTACTTTGGTCAGAATTTTATGTTCAGAAAGAGTTACATTTTTATGCCATATTAAGGTCTACCAGATTAAGTTTCATGTGTGCTCTGCTCAGTTGTCAGTCAAGAAGCATTTTCTCATGCACAGCTAATGACCATGGCTCTAAATAATTCTGTGAATTTATAATCTGTAGCTGATCACTTCTGGGCACAGTATATTTAGCATCTGTTAACAGAAAAAGCTAAGGTTTTGGTTATCAATACCTTATGGGGACATCATAAATACTGAGATGATTCGCCAGGTTCTAATTGTTTTCTTGACACTTTTTATCATGCAGGTTCATAGCCAAGAACATTATGAAGCTGCAGCATCTGGGGATAACCCATATTCTGAATGCAGCAGAGGGGAAATCATTCATGCACGTGAACACCAATGCAGAGTTCTATGAAGGCACAGGCATCAGATACCATGGGATTAAAGCTAATGATACACAAGAGTTTAACCTCAGTCGCTATTTTGAGGAGGCAGCTGATTTTATTGAGAAAGCACTTTCCCAGAAGGATGGTAAGGCAAACTGCAATATCTTGCTATCATGTTTTCTGGGTACTGTGTATGTTTCTTGGCAACTTATTTTGCTGTTTAAAATGGCTCTTTGCTCAAATTAACAGTTGAACAACCAAGTCAGGAATTCAGATCAAGGCTCCATATCAAAGACATCAAAATACACAGTAAGACATAGTAATCTTCTGTCTATACATGTAGATCTCCAGCATATGGCAAACAGAAGTCTGTCACTGTAGAGGTGACTTCATAGAATCATAGAATAGTTAGGGATGGAAAGGATCTTCAGATCATCCAGTTCCAACCCCCCTGCCATGGGCAGGGATACCTCCTACTAAACCACATTGCCCAAGGCTCTGTCCAGCCTCATCTTGAACACCGCCAGGGATGGAACATTCACAACTTCCCTGTGCAGCCCAAGCTATTCGAAGCTATTGTGTCCTGTAATGGTGCTTTTCTTGGAAGATGTTATGTTATTTTTCCATAGAAGTGGTGGATCACATGCAAAAGCAATTTTTAGGAAAAACATTCAGGACATGGAAGTTGTTTTAGGATATTAGGAATTACAGATTAAAGGCAGAAGTGACAAAAGTAATGCATTGCTGAGGAGTGCTTACAACCTGGGGTTTTTCCAAATGTATAGCAGGGGTAGAGATTGGTGATGGTGACCTTTTTATTCCCGCAGGATTGCAGAAAGGCTGGAGATGAGATCTGCAATGTTGATTGCCACATTTCTCTCCTGTGTGTTTCCTCAGAGCAGAAACCTCAGGACATAGTGCAGTGGGCCAGATGGTGCTTGTTCTGCCTATTTCAGTATACAGTTATTTCTACATAAGCTTAATTTCTTTCTTGCTTCATGACTGAACATAAAAAGGGAGAAACAAGAAATCCCACAATTCTCTTAAGTTCTTTCTCTGAAATGGGCAAAGGGAGTACATGGGCTCTGATCTGCTTTTGACAGATGGAGGACCTCCAGTTTGGTGGAGCATTGTAACTCACTGGAACAGGCTACAGAAGAGAAGAGTTTAACAGTGCCATGACTGTCTCTGCTCAGTTTGATCTAAACAGTTGTAGAGGCAATCTGAATTTACAGTACCATTTCTATTTGCTGCATCTTTGAGTCTCAGTAGTTGTCTACCATGCCTGCCACTGTGTTCTTATGGTGGTAGACAAAGAGGAACTTTGTAGCTAGGTGATGCTGGAGCCAGTTTTAAGATTAACTTGCTATTGCACTTGGATAGTTTTGTTTGATGCCGAAATGTAGAGTAAGGATAGTGTAGAGGGATGCTGTAGTGTTTCCCTTCAGTTTCATTTAGCTTTCTAGTTGCTTGAAGTTCTCCAAGGCAGCCCTTAAGACACTGCCTTTCACAGAGCTAGAAACCCTTTTGCTTCTGATCATTTGCAGAGGGGAAGTCAATTCTCTTGCACATATATGACCAAGAGTCTCTAAATCTTGCTAATTTAGCACTGGAGGCTCTCAAGAACTGTTGAGAATGCATTGTTTTAGCTATTGTAATGTGCTCTTGGTGAGAAACTTGCCTTGAGCTGAGAAGCCTCTGCAGCTCAAGGCAAGTGTGGTAACAGGCTTTCTGTTGCTGTGGTTCAAAGCAACTTGTGGTTGTGATGCCAGAGTGTGTGTATAGTTCATCAGTTCTCTTGTCTCAGAAACAGATTTACTCTGGAGAGTAGCCTGGGGCTGTATCTCCCACTGCATTTGAGAAGGGAAAACTTTTGTTCCTGGAACAGCAGGTCAAAGAGGAAGCAGCTGAGAGGCAGTAAAGTCGAGCTAGATCTCCTAAAGAGAGCACTGGCCTGCTTTATTGTTGTTGGTTATGATACTGGGCAGAGAATGGATTGAGAGCAGCCCTGAGGAGAAGGACTTGGGGGTGTTGATTGACGAGAAGCTCGTCATGACCCTGCAGTGTGTACTTGCAGCCAAGACAGCCACCTATGTGCTGGGCTGCGTCACAAGGAGTGTGGACAGCAGGTCAAGGGAAGTGATCCTCCCCCTCTGCTCTTGTGGGACAAACAGGACAAACATCAGTGAGGTTAAATGGTTTGAGGGGTGCATCCATAAATCATAAATATTAATATGCTTTTTATCCTAACTATTTCATGTTGCTTTTCAAACGTATTCCAGAATAACCCAAATTATGACCTGTCTTCCCTGCAGGACAAGTGTTTGTGCATTGCCGTGAGGGCTACAGCCGTTCTCCTACCCTGGTTATTGCCTACCTCATGCTTCGCCAGAACATGGACGTCAAGACTGCGCTGTGCACGGTCCGGCAGAAGAGAGAGATTGGCCCCAATGATGGCTTCCTAAGGCAGCTTTGCCAGCTCAATGAGCGCTTAGTGAAGGAGGGCAAACTGAAGCCCTAGAACAGAGCACTCGAGTATTTTTTGCAGTTTCTCAGAGGATGTTTTAGATGCTTTAGATTCTCAACCCCCAAGCACCAAGCTCAATCATTTACTGTGAGGGAGACAGAATTCCTGCTCTTGTCCAGTGAAAGTATGCTTTCCAAACTCTGGGTCTGTCTTTCAAAGAGGCACAAAATTGTGTCACTGTTCTGAGCTGTTGCCATGAAGAAGTGTTTTTAGAGGGGTAACTCCAGTGATAGCAGCTGCCTTCACACATATGCCAGAGCCCCCTGCAGACTCTTTTGCATCTGTGGTTTGCATTGGCATTGAGTGTGATTCATTTAAGCCTTGTCTTATATCCCACCAGAGTACCATTTGCTGAGAGCCCCAACACATCATTCACTTTTAATTGAAGTACTGTATTTTCTAAAGCTTCTTTTTCATGCACACGGTGCCTAAAGTTTGAGTGTAGGAGCTTCAAGGAATGGAGAAGCATATATATAAATACACAGAAGCACCTGCTTGTAAAATGAAATATATGCAGTGTTGTGTTTAGTGTGGATTTATGCAATACACAGTGTGTGGTAGTAAAGCCATTCAGAGCCCAATCTTGATGCACACTGTATTTCCAAGAGTATTTGTACCTCTTGCTCTGGTGATTGACATGAAATAGTCGATATTAAATGCTCTTTTATTTTTGTTTTGAAGTCGTACTAGAAAACAAAGTCAAGAGCGAATGCTGAGGAAAAAACTTGAGCAAGGAAGACAAAATGGTTTATATGTAGGAGTGCTTGTACTGGATGTATGGTAAAGTCGTGAGTAGCAGAATATGATAGCTCCCGAGGCTTGTGTGAAATTACAATGTCTCTCTCCCTTCTTTCCTATCACTGTTTATTAACATAGGATGGAATGACCACATATGCAGATTACTTCCAGTAGGGCAGCACAGCTGTGCCTACAAAGCAGTTTGCAGAAGTACACTCAGGAGGCCTTGGATCGCTTGCATGGTGTGATAAAATAGAAGTGAGCATTGTTCCATACCACATTGAATAGGAAACATTTCCTTTGTGTTTAAATAAATGATGTCTTCATTCTGTTGAAACGAGTCATTGCAATGTTAGGAGAGGGAGCTTTGTTTACAGTATGCCTGATGGTGTGTAGGTGTGTACCTGGGAGTTATAGCACAATATTAATGCAGAGGGCCTTCTCTGCAAACTCAGAGTTGTTGGTTAAACTAACAGAACTTGAGATATATGTGTTCCCTTTTTATCTGTGTTTTAATGTGGTTCTAGATTAGAAATCTTACCACTATCTTAAACAAACATGGTTGTATTGGTAACATATGTAAGACCAGATCTACTTCTGTATATTCAGTTCGCTAATCAAAAATCACAAAGGACATACATTGTTTTGCTTCTGGTTGTTGGGGTTGTGTGGTTTGGGACAGGGTGGGGGGGCGGGTGGGAATGGTGGGAGGGAATCCTGCATAGCTATGTAACTTCTTTGAGGTTAAACTCCAGAAGTGAGTATTCTGGTTGAAGACCAGGCTTATTTCTGTTTCCTTGCGTAGGATGGGAACTGGTAAGTCAAGCAGCCTTTTCTTATGTGTCCTTTAAAGGGACAACTGGGGAACACTCTTCATAGTGTTTTCTTTCATCTTCCTACAGTCAGTATTTAGTGCTTGCTTTGAATCAAGATGGTTCAGTAGTAAGGAGCAGTAGGTAGTTTCATTGGCTGATTACATACCCATATATCAGAATTACATACTCATACGCTGCTAGATCCCATTATATCAGTATTAAGTGAATAGCTTCTCTTTCTGTTTTCTCACACCATGGATTCCTAATACCTATCTGCACTACAGGGAGAAAAAAAAGGAGCTTCACAAGCATGTACTTTGACCTGTTTCTTAGAAGTCAAAAATTCTAGTCCATGAAAGAGCCAAGAAAGCATTACACAGGTGACTTCTGTTACTCTTCATGGGTTGTGAGAAGGCTGATAGTTGTCAGATTAAACCAGAACACTTTAGTAAATGGAGTCTCTTTACCTGTTGTTGTAAGAAACCCTGGCGAATCGAGACCTACAGGAATTTGTTCTTATATTCAAGATATTCTTTGAGTTCATAGAACACTGCTCACTTCTGATGGGAACTTCAGTGCTAATCTGGCCCATTTAGCTTAGCGTGACAGAAATGATCTAACAAATGTTCTGCAGTAGGGGAGTGGAGAGAAATAAGACAGTGCTATAAATTGGTTTGACAATTGAGCTGTAAGATGGTATATCCTATTTTGAGTTACTGGTGGGTGACTCAGTAATGAAACTATTCGTAGCTCTACTTTTAGAGTAGACTAAAAATAGAGTGTCAGTCCACTGCTCCATTAATGGACCATAGCCTGCCTCTTTTAGTCTTATCTTGCTGTTTGAGTACAGTAATGTTTCAAATTCTTGCCTATGTTAGCTGTCCAAGAAGAGCTTGGATGCTTCGAATCCATCCTCCTGTGCTCTATACTTCTAAATCTCTTTTTTTGATTGCAGAACAAAGGTTTGTATAAAATGGGAATGAGAACTTTCTTTCCAGCTCATATGAAACCAAGAAAGTACTGGAAGAAATGCACCTTTTTGTCCTTCTGAAGTGTGAGATGTTCCTTACAAACATGCTGATTGGGGAAGGTATTTTTTCAAATGACTATTGATGGCAACACTACGTTTTTGGAGTTGAGACCTCTTGGTTATAGCTAAAATAGTGTGATGTGTTCACCCTGAAGAGCAGTGTGATGCTTTTTGGGTAAATAGCAGTCTGGAGAAGGGATTGAGTTTCTGTAAGATATGCGTTTATCCTTTTAGAAATGTGTCTACCATGTAAAATCCAGCACAATGAAGGAAAAAGCAATAGCTTAGGGGTTTTGTACTGAAGAGTTAGTGAAGTTGGAGAGTGGAAGAGTGGAAGTGAGAAGCTATTTGCATTGTATAACAAGTCACAAGGAGGAACCTCCAGATAGGTCAAATGATGATATGTGTAAAACCAAATTCACCTTCTACTCAGGCTGAACTAAATCTTTCTTGGCCTTTCCATAAGTACAGGAGAGAAGTTTGTAACTAAAAATTAAGGTTCAGTGTTTTCTGAGTGCTTTCTTTGTCCTTTGGTCTTGCGGCTGAGACTACAATGTTGACAGCAAGAGTAGGAGCTAGCATGCAGCTCTGAAGCACAGGTATTGACAGAACACACATGAGAGATTGTTGCAATACGTCCCTGCTGAAAAGTGAATATTCCATGAAGTTTCAAACTTAGAATCAATAGCATCCGAATGCAGGATGTTTTTAGCACAGAGGGGCTATCTCGTGGAATCCCAGTACAGCACAGAGGCTTCTTCTAAAATGACTTTCTGGGCTTTGCCAGTGAGTAAAACCAAAACTAGAATAAGCCTGAGAGGTCTCTTCTAAGGATTTGTTCATGAGGATTAGTGTCCTGTTCATTTTGCAAATAAATCCTGAAAACAAATTGAGCTGTTGTGGGATTCTGTCATTCCAGTTCCACTGTGCCAAGGTTCCTGGCTGGCTGACTCACCAGATGGAGCTGTAGGCTTGTTATTCTTCTCTAGATAGTCATCGTTCCATCCCTGAGCAATGCTCCTGTGTAAATCTAATGTGGTCCTGTCCTATTGCTGAAAAAGGCAAGCCGGCAGAATGATTTATCAGTGTGTTTGCTGGGCTCTGCTGGGAGAACACCAAGATTCCATTTATTCTTGGCTACTTGGGGGAGGTCACACCATAGCATTCTGACTGCTTTGCCAGGTAGTACATGACTTGGCAATGGGAGAGATAAAACTTGCTTGGGCAAGAGTGGCTTAGCAGCAGCTTAGAACTGTTTGAGAAGCAAATAAGTTATTGGTGAACATGTCAGAAGCTGAAGTCATGTGCAGTGTGTGAATTATAAGCTGCTGTCCACAGATAAGGGCTTAAGTTGCACACATGTATTATAGGGCTTGGATTCCAAACAGCACCGTGGCCATACCCCTTGGTCAGGTATGGGCAGAGGGGTGCATAGTGAGCACCAGATGTTACAAGTGACAGCACTGATTTCAGAAGCTGGTTTGTATGTTCGTGCCTTTATAGTAAGGAGTGCAGTGTTGCAGTGCATGCGTAGCAGGACACAAATCAGAGTCCAGAAAGCAGCCGCAACACATTCAGGCTAAATATACGATGCCAATTTGTTCCTTGTACCTGCTCCCTTGATACGTCGGATTCCTTCTTAGAATGTCTGTGGGATTTGGATTCTTTTCCTGCTCTATTAGGCTGCCCTCCTGGCCTGGGGACAAGGAGTTTTAAGCCAGAGGCTGAGGAGAGCTTCTGATTTTCACTTTCACAGACTTTCAGGTATTATTTCTCCCAGTGGGTAATAGAGGGAAGTGTTAAGGCAGTTACAGAGGGGATTGTTCAAGTACTTAAGAGAAGCTGTGTCAAGAAAAATGTTGTGTTTTATGTAACAATTGACTGTAAATGTGGTTCTCTGTAGCAGACCGATAGTGCCAATGACAGCTTTTGGAAATACTCACTAACAGGCATTAAGTGAAAAGAAATGAACAGAAACTGAGCTGAGTGATACATACAGTTCCAAAGGCATGTAACTAGAGGAGTGAATAGGTAGCAGTGGTTCAGTGATTACCAGGACTCCATTTTCTCCTCTCCTGTTGTGCTTCTCAGCTGTACACTGTGCCACAGGCTTTGATCTCACTTTGGACAGGGTCCCTATTGGTGAATACCAACACAACGTGGTATTCCTGTCTGCCAAAACCAGTATGTTGTATTTCACCATAAAACAGAGTCATTTCTTTGATAATTTCTTATCATCACAGTCACCCCAAGGAAGGATGCACCTCCACTTTAACTTCAGTGACACCCGTTTTCCCAGCCCAGGGAAGCTGTCAGCATGGAATGCAAGCCTTAGGTAAAGAGTCTTGTAGCATCAGGGCAAAGTCAGACAATGAATCTCTTCTACACAAAGTACTTTTGTGAGGATGTATGTGACAAACATTGCAATAACACACATGGGTGTCCCTCTACTGCTGCAAGCAAACATTTTTGCTTGCAGTAGCTATGGTGAGCTTAGTGTAGTATCCAACCTTACTAAAACCTGAGACTTTCCAGTTAACATGTATAGCCTGCTATCCTTTGTAAGTTACTTGAAAGTGTATGTAGTCTGAGACAAAGAAATGATGCGACTCTTTCCACTATCACCTGATTTTTGCAAGGAAGAATACCAGAGATGAGGTTTAAAAACATGACACATGAATACATCTTGGGCATAGGTGCAATAGACATAAGGGACATCAGTTCTCTCTTTTTGTTGGTTGCATCAGGACTGGAAATGAGTCTGGTCATGTTCTTGTGTTTGAAATAAGCAGGTGTCCTATATTCAACACTTAAGCAGAATGTCAGCAGTAGTAGCATGCAGTGAGAAAGAGCACATCCAAAAGCATTCCCCTAACTAATGTATTCCAAGTAGCTTATTTTTTGAAGGAAAACCAACCCAACCCCTTCTCATGTTGAACAGAAGCCCTTCCTGGTTCCTGCAGGACATTTGTGAAACAAAATGCAGAGCTCCTTGGCTTGTAAAGAGAAAAGAAAGCTGCACTCTTCCACCCCCAGTAATTTGCCTGCAGAGACTGCAAAGCAGAGCAGTGTACACTAACTACAGCTTTAGGTTTGCTTTGTACCGGGACAGGAGGGGAAGAACAACAGTGAAATCACAAAGTCTGAAAAACCTTTGGAAAAGACAATAGCCAAAGATGCCAATGTGGAGGTAGAGGCAGGTTTTAATTACACCAGTGTTAGCAAGAGGCTGCAGAGAGGCTCGTCAGCTCCCGGTTCACCCTGGGCTCGTCAGTCCCCACTGTTGCCAGGCACAAAACTGGGCACATACGAGAAGTTCTGACATAGAAGTTGTGGAATATTGTTCACTAACCCACCCCCAGACACCCATTTTATTTCACACCAACAAAAGCTGAGATGAATGAGTTGTTGCCTGGCCCTTCCCACTTTGCATAGTCATTGGCTGGCTTGGTTCTAAAAAGGGTTTAAAAAAGGGGAATAATGTGCCTTTGCCTGGGATCTGAGACTGTCAGGGTGCTGAAAGCTAATCTGCGAGCTGCCACCATGCAGATCTCTTGGGCTGTGTGCTCTGTCTGTGTCTTAACACAAATGGCATTTCGATCTGTGGACGGGTGGCAAGTGTTTAAAAATGATGCTACAGAAATCATTCCTGAGATCACTGAAAACACAGAAACACCGATGGAGCAGACTTTCAGCAACAACAACACAATGAACCAGGCAAAGCATGGAGGAAGACACATACAGCAAGCTCCAGACCCTAACGGTAAGAAAAATGCCATAATTATTACTGCTTTGGACCCTAATAGTTTGCAAAAGAATACTTGCTCTTATCTATTTCTTATTTATTTAATATATGTATTAAATCAAAACTTGAGGTGTGGACCTAATGCTGTAAGTGATAGGGAGTAATATCTACTGTAGAAGAAGTACTGATGTAAGTGTTAGAAGGGATGCACTGGGGTTTACTGATGAAGAATGTGGTCTATCTATTGAACAATCCTTAGGTGCTGCAACAGGCATTCCTGTTTTGCCCATCTGCTCTCTGCAGACACAACTCCAATATAGAAAACCTGCAGAAATATTACTTCAATTTCTCAGTGTTTTGTGCTTGCAAGGAGGAACTGTCACAAATCGACTTTCTGATGTCAGGATGGGGCAATGGGTTGACACTGGAGATAATATAAACTCTTAATCTTTAGAAAGAGTTGCACTAGTGATGCCAGAGGTCACACAGCAGAAATGGCACACGGAGGTTGTGTTCAGCTAGAGGAGAGAAGTGTGCTGCTCACTGTTCTTTGCCAGCAGCCAGGTACCAGCAACCAGAAAGCTGCTACAGACAGTTCAAACACTCCCAAGGGGAATTCTTGCCCAAGTGAATTGGAGGAACTTTATTTTGCAGAGGTGTGCAGTCTTGGAATCGGTTTGGCTGCTTTAAGAGCACTGACATAATTCATAATACACTGGCAGTGCATTTAGCCAAATACATAACATTTGCAATGATGCAAAACACAAGCTTTGTAAAGAGAGATGGAAGATGAGGAGTTGGCACCCAACAGAGAAAGGTAGCTTTGAAGAAGTGGCTTACTGGCAACCAGGACAACCCTGGTCCTCCAGGCTGACACGTCTACCAAACACAGAGAGCAACAAGAGAGTTTCCACTATTGTGCACCGCAGAGCTACCCTTCTGTTTCTGAGGACAACTGGAAGTGAATTGTGGTTTTCTGCTTTTGTAGCATTAACAGCATTTTAAAAGCAGTTTTTGAGAGTGTAACTTTATATAAAGCCTAAAAGGGGGGAGCACTCTGCTGCTCATAGGCAGCCCTAGCAACCACCAGGTCAAGGCAGGTTGGTTGTGTTGTTACAGCTGAATACCTTCATTCTTTAGCCTCTTACTACTCTGACATCAGTGGGGGGGAATCTGTCCCACTGATATGTGCATTTGCTTAAGCAAAAGAAAGTGAAGGAGCCTGGGCAGTCATTCGAGATATGAAATGGTTTTGCATCTTATTTTAATGTCTTTAACCCAAGAAATCAAAATACTGATGCCCGATCTTCCCAGGACACATGAGTTTGCACCAGACCATGAATAATTTTGCAGTATGTGGAATCTGCACTGACAGAGGACAGGACACGTATGCTGTCACTGATAGAGTCAGAGTTGTCTTTTGATGTACCAAGGAGGGGGCCACCATGTGAACAGCAAGGAGAATGAGCCCAACAGACACAGCCTTCTGTTTGTAACGTAACCTTTGAGGATTTGCACCACAAGTAGCATTCCTGAGTTAAAGTATCCTTTTGGCTGAGGGCAGAGCATTAATGTGAGTGTATCTGGTGAAGTTCTTTGGTAAACACCTTCAGAAATCGAAGTATGCGTCCTCCAAAGCAGTCGATTAGCCAAGTGGGCCACTTGGCAAAACCGATGCCTTCAGAATAAGTCTGTTCCTACAATTGCCTACAATTGGGAAGTTCTTCTAAAGCCTTAATGTTAAAAAAACCTTGTATTTCCCAATGTTTCATTTGCTTATATCTATCCATTGAGGAAAAGGGAAAAAAGACACTCTAAGGTTCCTAATCAGCCAGAAGGTGCCTCTAGCTGTCTGAAGGAAATTATGTGGCATATATGGGATTATCACAGAGTGCAGTAAACATGGAAAACCTAATGCCGGAAGAGTGGGAATCCCTTAGCACTGTTGTTACCTGCTATTCTCTGGCACACACTATAGTAGTTGAAAATCACTTAAGGAACACGTTACACGAAAGATTTAAAACTGAAGTCAACCTCTGAAGCCAATAAACTAGAGCAATGAGGGGAGGTTTTGCCCAAAGGTAAATGAAGCCGGGAGAATCCCATCCAAGTTTCCCATGAAGTAACTGCTGCTGCTGGGGTTACACTTCAGAAGCTCTGCTGCCCACGTGCACAAGTCTGAGATGGAATTTACCCAGTGACAAGCATTTTAGTCATCAATTGGTACATTGCTGGTCAAGGGTCTCATAACTAAAGTAGCCAAATGTTCCAAAGCTGCAGGGGTGAGTCTGGACTTACTCTTCCCATTCAGGATGCCGAGTTTGTATCTAGCTCAAAGCCAGATACCTATGACACAAACACCAAAGTGCTTTCTCAAGGGTGAGGAGAAAAGGAGTCAGTAATTAAAGTGTTTCTTGTTTGCAGATGCTTCCGACTTCAGCTGCAGAGAGATGCGAACCACCCGCTATGTCACAGAAGGGCCCTGCCGCAGCATGAAGCCTGTCAAGGAACTAGTGTGCTCTGGTCAGTGCGTCCCCTCGCACCTCCTGCCCAACTCCATCGGTAGAGGGAAGTGGTGGCGGCAGAACTCCCTGGATTATCGCTGCATCCCTGCTCACACTCGCACGCAGCGCATCCAGATGGCCTGTCCTGAGGAAGAGACTCGGACTTACAAATTCCGAGCGGTCACGTCCTGCAAATGCAAGCGCTACACTCGCTACCACAACCAGTCCGAGCTGAAGGACTTTGGGAAGGAACCTGCCAGGCCTCAGAAGAACAAGAAGCCCCGTCTCTCCAGGGCGAGGAGCAGCAAATCTAACCAGCATGAGTTAGAAAATGCTTATTAGAAGGCGGCTCTGAGCGATACAGCCTAGCAGCTCTGGATATCTGACGAGACATCAACTGGCAGTCACAGGCCACAGCAGCACGTTCTGACTGCAGTAGGTTTTAATTCCTTCTGCTAAACTGGGTCAAAGGCTCACATAGTGAATAATCTGTCAGACTGTAGCAGCTATGGTCTGATGAAAGAATGAGATAAACTGAGCTGGAGGTAGCAACACCTAAATTCAGTCTGAGAGGAGAGGTACACCTGGGAGATTCACTTGAGGTCCTGTGGCTTGTACAAGTAGGAAGGCAGAAGAAAGTGAAGCTGTTATGGTGACAATCACACTATATTAGAAGTCATTCTACTCTGTGAAAAGAATACTGAGATCCCTTTCCCACTTCTGTAAGTGCCATGGTGCAGGACAAGCATGAGATTAGGAAGCACCAGGAGAGTTACCATTCTCTGAATGAGTTGTAGGAAGTTAGTGATAGCAGGGA
Source organism: Amazona ochrocephala (assembly GCA_039720435.1). Classification (NCBI taxonomy): domain Eukaryota; kingdom Metazoa; phylum Chordata; class Aves; order Psittaciformes; family Psittacidae; genus Amazona; species Amazona ochrocephala. The sequence goes on from CM077897.1 coordinate 4,076,599, forward strand.
TTTCAACAGTAATGGTGCCTGAAGTCAAGTCTTTGGGATGTCAGCTGCCCTCATGACCCAGTTTTTTCCTCTAAAACACCAAAATCAAACAATGACAGCTGTGTTCTCAAAAGTCTGACAAATCTGCTTCATGCTTTTCATTAGAATGTAGGATAGACAGATTTAAAACTGAGATTTGACAACTAAACCCACAGAATCATAGAATGGTTTGGGTTGGAAGGGACCTTAGAGCTTATCCAGTTCCAACCCCCTGCCATGGGCAGGGACACCTTCCACTACAGCAGGTTACTCCAAGCCCCGTCCAACCTGTCCTTGACCACTGCCAGGGATGGGGCAGCCACAGCTTCTCTGAGCACCCTATGCCAGGGCCTCACTCTCATAGCAAAGCTTTTTCCTAATATCTAACGTACATCTCCCCTCTTTCACCTGGAAGCCATTTCCCCTTGTCCTGTCACTACAAGTCCTTGTAAAAAGTCCCTCTCCAGATTTCTTGTAGCCCCCCATTAACATATTGAAAGGCCACAATAAGGTTTGTGTTAGGGACAGTGGTTTGGTTTAGGAACAGTTAAACTCTACTAAGTGCAGGAGATTTATGAAGTGGGTGCTCCTCTCAAACCATTTAACCTCACTGCTGTTTGTCCCCTAAAGAGCTAACAATGTGTAGAACTGAACATAAAAGATACCGATTATTCCTTATTTCCCAGAACACAGTTGACTTTGGTATCACCTTGGATGTATCAATTTGCATTTTCTATTGCACAGAGTTTGGGTTATCTTGCCACACACTTCCTAGTGCTAAGACTGGGTAAGCCAAGTTCTGGGAGTAAGGTGCTGGTTAAAAGTGAGCCTCTGCTAATCTTAAAGTCATTAATTCCTCTAAGAAAGTCTTTGGTATGTGCAACTTTGGTAAGTCTTTAGCTTGACAGCAACTTTCCCTTTGTGTTCTTACAATAAAGAATAGTATTAGAGAGTGAATCGTCACATGCTGTATCTATTCAGTAGAAGTGCTAAGCCTAGTATCAGCTGAACACAGTTTGGGATGAAGCCAGTTCCTCACTGTTCTTGTTTTCTATGTAGAGTTTATGATGAAATCATATAAGCTATGGAAGTTTGCAATGTTGCTAGATTTTATGTGGGACCAGAGCCTAGAGATGAAAGGTGTTGGTTCACAGAGTGAATTACGTATTTATTTTGTCCTCAGAAATTATTTATACGATGTTTTTCCTTGTAGACAATGAGAAGTAAAATGGCTTTAAAAATAATAGGCTGTTATTTTTTCATTTTAAATGCATTGTTAATAAAGTGGAAACAATGATTGATTGGAGGAGGACTCATTGATTTGCAACTATAGGATCAAGCTGATTCACAGCAAAGCTGGAGAATTCCAGGGCAGTCAGGAAGTTGCCTCCCATTTCTGTCATTAAGTGTCAGGGTCCTTAATTCTCAATCAATCCATAACCTACGCAGCTCTAAAGAAGTTCCATCCTGGAACTTCTTGCTCCAATGCATGACATTTCCCATGGCAAAAGTCTTCCTGGGTAGATGCGGAGCTCAGATCTCCTTCAATATTCTCATTTCTGCTTCCCCTGGGGCATTCAAACTCAGCCCATTTCAGTCCTCTCTACTCCCAGTGATGTCTCTTGATTCATATATTCCCAACCTGATAAAGCCCCCAAAGAAAACAAGAAGTCTGTGAACTGTCCACTGAGATTGCGATTGAAATCCCATTACTTTAGATTTCTCTCACTGAAAAAGGAAGAAGTCTGGAGCCCCCTTGCATGTGCCAAGCAACAGTTCATCTCTTTAACAGTTTGATATTGCACACTTGCGCCCATTTTCATTTATAAGGCCATACTGTTTAAGAAACAAGGACATTTTCCAATGAAGTCAAGGAAAACTTGGCTTGAGCTTGGGCTGTGCATAGCATGCAGATCTTTCAGTACAACCATAAAGCAGAACAGCTTTCTGAAGACAGACAGTAGAGAAGGCATCCTTGCGTTACAATTGTTTGATACTTCCTATAAAGCCATAATACAAACGGTTGCCAACCTGTGATAACATTTCCCGGACTTATCTTTGACTTCCTGAATTTGGCACTTTGGGCTTAATTTGCAGAACTCAGTGTGAATACCTGCAAGTGCTTCCTAAGTAAGAAAAGAAGTTCAGTTCCCCTGCAAAGCAGTTCCACAGTCTCACTGGCATCTAAAGTCACTAGAATATGGGGTTTAAAGCGTTGACTGCGATAAACCAGTGAAAGCACTTCATATTGTCTATGACTGCATGCTGGGGGCCAGGCAGGGCTGAAGTATGGGGCCTGCTGCCTTAGGTGGACCATTAAAATCTTTCTCCCACATGGTTCACCTTAAAGACATCCTCTTCGAAAACCAAGCCAATACAGAAACCCAAACCCAAAGCAACATATGAACCCCCAAGCCCCACATGGTCACCCACCCCAGTTCTCTTCCACAAGAAGTGCCTTCTGCCATGCAGAATCTTGCAGGTTTCTGACTTACAATGTAAAGAAGAAGCAGTTCTTAAAAATGGAATTGGGCAAAGGCCGTGAAGTTGCCAAGCAAGCTAACCCAAAGCCAGCATTCTGCACAAAAAGGATAGTAGAAGCAGAGGTAGCCACTTATACACTAGGAAAAGCAACAGTCCTGGAGGGTACAGTACTTGGTGACAAAAAGATATAAGGCAAGGTAAGAGGGTGATCAGGGGACTGGAGCACCTCCTGTGTGGAGACAGGATGAGAAAGTTGGGGCTGTTCAGCCTGGAGAAGAGAAGGCTGCGTGGAGACCTCAGAGCAGCTTCCAGTATCTGAAGGGGGCCTATAGGGATGCTGGGGAGGGACTCTTCATTAGGGACTGTAGTGATAGGACAAGGGGTAATGGGTTTAAACTGAAACAGGGGAAGTTTAGATTGGATATAAGGAAGAAATTCTTTACTGTAAGGGTGGTGAGGCACTGGAATGGGTTGCCCAGGGAAGCTGTGAATGCTCCATCCCTGATGGTGCCCAAGGCCAGGTTGGACAGAGCCTTGGATGGCATGGTTTAGTGTGAGGTGCCCCTGCCCATGGCAGGGGGTTGGAACTGGGTGATCTTAAGATCCTTTCCAACCCTAACTATTCTATGATTCTATGATTGGCTCTTTGCATGTTAGAAAAGCTTTTACAAGAATGCCAATGGCCAGGGAGCCCTGAGGCACTGCTGTATTACCTATCAATGCCCATGCTGTTTACAGGCACTCCTCACTGTTTCTTACCACAGGTTCTTTCCAAACACAGCATTTGGGTTTGCACATTTACTGATTTTCTCTCCCCTCTAATAAAGGTGCATGTGATTTTAGCTCCACATTAGTGCAGATTACTCACAGCTCTTAGTAGAGCTCTAGAAAAAGGAAACTTAGAGACTTCCTGGCCTAATAACCTATGTTGGTGTTTGCTGAAAGCATCATTATGGCTCAAGGGATGTGCTGTGCAGAGGAGATGCTATCTCTAACTGGCGGTTTGAGAATGAGAGCCCGCAGGAAATTTCAGCTTGTCTTTCACACCAAATCTCTACACTTCCAGTTCCTTCCAAAGAAGAAAGCTTGATACTGAACACAGAGGGAATAACTGAAAACAGAGCGACTTCATAGATTGTCGTTCCATCAGTGAGACACAACTGGACATAAGGCATACATGGGACAGGCTCTTTCAGAGAAGCAAGTACTCCAAGGGGGCTTGGCAATGGGACGAGACCTGCTGCGCACTCCTTTTGCAGAAGCATTGAATCGTTTTTCTTCAGGGCTATAAATTTCTCAGGCAAAAGTGAGTTTCTTCACTGTAATTTTTGAGATAAAATAGCACAGCAGAATGCAACTTAAGTGCTACTGAGCTATAAGTAGTAACAGTCACTGAATGTGTCTTCACTTGGCTGGAGAGCGCTGCCTGTCAGCAGCAGAGCAACTGTCACAACGGGCAGCCCACAGGAAAACAATCCCGTTGCTCTTTGCCAAAAGGGATTCATGATTTCTTCAAATCAGCTTCGAGCATTCATCCCTTTGTCACCCATTTCTCTTCCCACTTGCGCAGAGAACAAACCATGGCAGATTCTCTGCAAGGCGCTCACAACAGTGAGTGTGCCAGCTGTATTTCTTCTGCTGTCAGAATACCCTTCTGCTATGATTCAGTGTAAGACAAAGGTCCGGGCAGCACCAACAGCCACAAGGTATCCGCACGGTCCCACAGATTTTGCATGAGGTTCAACTATTTGATTACAGATTGCACAAGAAAGGCCATATCTTAACCCAGTGAGGCCCTAAGCCCAGCAAACACATCATGTGTGTTCTGCACATGTGGTTGAGAAAGGCAGCATTGTGAAACACAGAGGGAATAAACACGTATGTTTTTAGCCATATGACATCAACTTATAATTAGCTTGTTTCACCCAAATTAGTGCAGTATATGGGCACACAAAACAACTTTTCTATAGTAAACAAGCTCAAAAGTCTTAAATTAACATAGAACACATTTGTATGGAACTTGAGTCTGGATTGAACATACTGTGAGCTGGAACCTGAAATGTGAATACACTGAAACTGCCCTTGATAGGCAAGTCCTGGAGACCCACCTGTGAAATGCTTCACAGTTCGAAATAAAGCCAGTCCAATCTGAGTGAATTGGATGATCTTAAGGTCCTTTCCAAGCAGAACCATTCTATGATTCTGTGGTTCTATTGCCAGCTCATATCCAGTTTTTCATCCACTGCTACCCTCATCCAAGCCCTTCTTTGCGGTGCTGTTTGTGATCTCTGCATGGCCCAGCCTGTACCATGTGTGGGTTTGCCTCAATGCATGTGCAGGAGCTTGCACTTGGCCTTGTTGAACTCCATGGAGTTCACACAGTCTTACCTGTCTAGCTTGCCAAGGTCCCTCTGGATGGCATCCCTTCCTTCTATAGTATCGACCACACCACTCAGCTTGGTGTCAGTTTGAACACTTTGGTATCTAAGCTTGTAATCCCAGCCCTGCTTCTCCTTGGTGCTACCAGGCTCTGTCTGGATCATGCTGATGCCATGACCATCCATTTTAGCCTGGTGAGATGAGGCAGTGCGTGATGTGAATCACTTTTTCACCACATATTGGCTACTCAGATTCTAACTGACACAGATGGGGCCCTTTGGATTGGAATTGTCCCTTACGAATTTGTATAACACCCAGGATGTGCAAACACTGATATATGCTTGGTGTCCATAATGGCAATACCATCACTTTCATCTTTAAGGGAAGCAGCCCCAACTCCTTGACTGTCACAAGGCCAAAGTCATGCATCTCCCCACTGAAGACTTCCACATCAGGCTGTTTGTACTGTAGTATTAACCTTCAGACTCAGGCTTTCTTGTTCATGGCTTTTTAGGCAACTCAAATATACTCCCAAACCAAGAAATACAAGTCTATTTATTTTGTGGTTATCGAGCCCCTAAATTAAACAGGCATCTTGATCAATTCACCAGCAATTTAATGCTTGTGTCATGAGGTTATTTCGATGTCTTAAGAAAATAGCTCAGTTCTGGCTAAATAAATAAGTGATGTCATTCTTCATTCAAGCTACCAGATTCTTCGGTATAAAAATTTCCCTTAGGAGAGGCCTTGGGACACAGTGGCTCCTCTGAGACTATTTACATCTGTCGGATTCTCTCATCTCTTCTTCCTTCCTCCTCTCTATTTCCTTCCCTTTCCCTACAAAACGGCCAGCATTTAACTCTAATGCTCCCAGTCTGCAGGGCATGGTTTAGAATTGGGTGGTTGTTGGTTTCTTTTATTGTTGTGCTGTTGGTTTGGGGGGGGGGCTTTTTTAGTGCTTGGTTCTTGTGTTTGTTTTCTGGTTGGTTTTGGTTGGTTTTTTATAACCAGAAATAAGGCTTAATTGCAGGTAATTGCTCTCCCATCAGGAGGGGTTTGCTATTTGCGGGGCCTGCTTTTTTTCCCTGTCAAATTAGCAGGAGAAGTTAACTTTAAGAGTGATAGTTTGCTCCTAAAATTGTTCTTCAGATTAAGGGTGTGCTCGGAACCGGAAACCTTCCACTCGGGATGGGTTTCTGCACGAAACAAAAGGAGCACAATCAGGAGCTCGGTATTGAGGGGAAGAGAGGACAGATAACTGCAGACATGCAGTGACTTGAGGAAATGCCTGTGAGATTTCAGCCTGCTCCTCGATTCAGATGGGCTTCTGAAGAAATAAAGCTTCAAGTCAGAGGTGCCCAGGTTCCTCGAGGGCCCCAAAATAGGCTTCGTCACTTTAAAAGCTCCATTTCTCTAGCATTAGTCTTTATTGACATCTCTAATACGACCTTAAGAGCTGACAGTCTGTCCGAAGGGCCATTCTTTGGACTTGCACTTGCAACAAGAACAGAACAATAGTACTTTCTGGAGTGAAAAGTGCTGATAAATGCATAGTTCAGCCATAGAGTTAAGGTTGGGACTTAAGATCACCTAGTTCCAACCCCCTGCCATAGGCAGGGAGCGTAGCTCAGTGGCAGGAATTAGTGTATAGGATATCCTTCCTGGGAAAGCCATCAGAACTTCGGAATTCAAGCACTGTATCCTCAAACGTGTCCCTTTCTCCCAGGTGGAATGCTGCCTGTCTAAGATGTAAGGATTTTAGCTAGCTCTTCATTATTTTGGGGTACTTCAAGCTTAAAGTGACCATCAGATGTGTGCTGTTCGAGCTTACTGAAGCAGAAAGCCTGAAGAGAGCCTCCTGGTCCTTTTGAAATTATAATGATTAATAACTGTTATTTACAGCACTGGGTGTTTATCTACTTCATTTCTGTGGCAAATGCAGACAAAAAGCATCACACTCTGTATTAGCTGACTGGATTCACAGCAGGCTATTCTTACACAGCATAGCATTCAAAAGAGACTCTAAATAACACCCTAAGACTTCATTTGGCAACTAAGCTGGTGAGAAATTGGGTATGTATTAAGCTCCGAGTAATGAAACAGTATGTAGACGTACTTAGCTACAAGTAGGACATACATGAAGGCTACAGATAGGAAAGATATAAACGAAAACAGGGCAGGATAAATGCATTGCAATCATGGGCAATGGGTTTTTTTAAGGCAGAAAAGCTGGAATGGGTCCCTGCCATGAGTCCATTCTGTTCGCCTGAGTAAAGCCTCAAGCTCAGGGTCTGCTTGGTGTTTTGTAGCTAAATTACAATATCTGGTAAGAAAAAAGAGCCAACGTGTTTTTTCCTTTGATCCTCAGTTAAAGCGGAGCGAGAAAATCCCTTTATAATTGGTTAATAGTTCATGGGGCTGAAATTGTTGTTGTAGCACAATCTGTGGGAAAAACACAGGAGAAACATTTCCTGCAGAAGGAATGCTGCAGTTTAATTACCACACATCGCTCGAGAGAGGATTTCAATTTATAGGGCCCTGTGTTCAGGCAGTTACTAGGTAGCCAGCTTGTACTGGAATATTGATGCTTTAGTCTAATCTCTGCTGTGCCAGAGAACAGTGGAGGGGCCTCATTCTCATGATGGGATAGAAGGAATGCTGCGCATTTCTTTGGTCTTATCAGGGTGTACATTGCTATGCCAGGCAGTTTAATTAATAACTGTCGACATCTTGTCATTTATCATTGCCAAAAGAGGAGGTGAGGACCCTGCCATATGCATGCTGTACAAATAAATTAAAGTTGTCTCAACCAGCCTCCAGGGTTATCTGCTGTCAGTCACTCGTGTTGTCCTTCCTGCGGTTCAAAGACTTGCATCGCATCTTGCTCTCAGGCCCGGGCAGCTATTTATACCATGTAAAACAAAAACAGATGCACATGCAAGCCTGGTGGAGAATCAACCTCAGCAAATCTTGCTGCAGATGGTTCACAATAAGACATTTACGACAAGAGTTGAAATGCACATCAAGGAAGAATGCTTCAGGAGCAAAGGCACGCATAGAAATTGGTCATTGAGATAGTGGGAAACTGCTGCAGCCAGGTGATGATGGTGGTGTAAGCTTTCTCACTGACTTCAAAAGGCATTAGAGCATCTTCATCTCCTGTAACATAGCTAAATGCTCAGTAGTTCAGTATATGTAAATACTCTGAATGGTCCTGGATACTGGAGAGGGTTTTCTTTCGAATAGTCAAGCAGAAAAACTTCCTCTTTGTGAATTTGGAGTCTTGGAGGCATTTTATAGGAAAGACCAATTCCAACGGGAATGAGAAGCTGGACATGGGTGGAGCAGTAGTGTAACACACTGCCAAACACAACCTGTTTGGGGAAGGAGAACTGTTCATGAGGGGTGCAGCTCTGTCCTCAGGGGCACAGTGTGCCAGGGGCTCATGTACACAGAGAAACAAGAGGCCCAGCGATATTATTTAAGTTAAAAACCCAATAAACTGAACTCTGGTTACTCTGTACAATAAACTGAATTGTGAGAAATAGTCATGGCAATGTGTGGATGCAGACAGAGCTTCCTGTGCCTACTGAGGCAAACGGTGGAGCATCTCTGCTTTGGTTTTTGGTTTTGCAGATACGTTTGACTGACTTTGAAGGACCTGCATCATTCTTGGTCACTGAAGGCCAGTATTAAGTACTGGAAACTGCCAGAAGCTTCCTTCCAGAAGGCAGGTGAGGCAACCTTTAAAGACTCCTATTAAGCTGTGACTCACTGAAGTACTTGTTAAAGCCTCCAGCATGAGTCAGGTCACACTGTCACTGACATCAGGAAAACAGTTAAGCAAATTGTGGGATATGGCAGTTTGGCCACACTGAGTATTCCAACTCTTCCCTTGTACTGCTTTCATGTGGGGGTTGACCCTACAGACAGAAGAGTTCCTGTAGCACTGGATAATATCTGGTTTTCACACACAGACTATACATCATTACATGCAGGTTTGTAATGGAGAACAAGTACATGGCAGGGGGGTTGGAACTCGATGATCTTGAGGTCCTTTCCAACCCTTACTATTCTATGATTCTATGAAGTACATGAAGAACGTGATCAGACAGACACTGCAAAGAAGAAAATCCTGCCCCAGAGCTTGTGAACTTCACGTTTAAAATGCCAAAGGGACAGAAAGTGGCCGGCGTTAAGACAGACCAAAAAGAAAGAGACCTGCCCCATGCCATCCCTAGCAGAGGCCCATGGCAGAACTAATACTCAGGGGTCAAATGGCAGAACTAACGACGAGAGCATTTTAATAATGTGATATGGTGGTAATTACGGCGCCTTCTGGCCACAGTAAATTGCCCTGTTTGGCTGAAGCCAAGCTGAAATAGCATGTTATGCATGCTGCAGGAAATGAGCTCAGAATATACAAAGCCTCAGTCTGTAGGTGATAAGTAAGGGCCCAACAAATTAATCTCATCAGCTGCATTCACCCCTGGGTGCTGCTCTGTGCCAGGCCACAGTGTGTGGGCTGGAGGCTATATTTTCAGTTGCCTGACTGAAACAGGTAGTTTGAATGACCATGATCCAAATGTTCTATTCTGTGCTGTCTGCACTGGAGATTGTCCTTGCTGAAATGGGAAGCATTAGCGTGTCATGTTTTACAGACAGGGAGACAAATCATGATGCTGACAGCTTACTTTGGGCAATATATTTGGAATTATTAAGTCTAATTTAGTGCATTTCTTCTTTTCCTTAGTCTTTTCCTCCTTAATGGCAAGCGTCTTTAGGAATAATTGTAATGGAATTATTTACAATGCCATTCCGAATGCACCAGGTTCTACAGCCTATCCATCGATGGCATTCCTCACGATATTATGAAGTCCTTGCAAGATCAGGAATCGCATCGAAGTGAAATGGAAAGAAAAAGCTGCCTTAGGCACCATTTAGCAGATAGCTTGCTATTAAATAAGGAAGGGGAGGAAAAAGAACGCATTAATTTCTAGGGAACAGCCCCCCCTCCATTTGAAAGCAGCACAATGCTCTTTCCAAAACATGCTGGTAAATGTTGCTGTCTTCAAGCCCTAATTACTGTGCTGGCCCCACACTCTGAGTGGGTTTCTAATTGGTTGCATTTATTTGCAAAGTCTCTACGGCACAGTGATAAATATAATCCCACTCGTGGCTGATTTGATGGAGGTTTGGGGGGTGAGAGGGGAGAGTAATTTCATGGTAAACCATAATTACCAGTACAAGTGGTACCTTCATTGCCAATCCAATCTGAGAGGGAAGCTGAGGCTCACATCGGCCTAATTTGAATTCTACTTGTTCATAGGAAATAAGTGGCAATTGCTAATTGCATGTAGCCCAGTTGTTTTCAATTGGGAACAATTTAGAAATGTGAATTTAATGTCAGTTTGGGTTTAATTTTGGCCATTTCCGACTTGAATTAGGCTGAAAGTCACAGAGCTGAACAGAGCAGACATCTAAGTTTTCCAGGTCTTCTACTGCTATTAGCCTTCGGTGGCAAAAGAGAGGACTTAAAGCAGCCTATCACTCTATGTTGTGTTGAGCTCTTTCAACAATCTAGTTCCAGCTATAAGGGCAATGCATAGCAAATGTGGTCCTAAACGAATTGCCTCCAGCTATGCGGTAACTCAATCACCATATGGAAATCTGTTTTTACTTTTGGGTCCACTGTTTCTCAACTTTTCTCATGAAAACACACTCCTTCCCAAGTTATTTGGGTCATTCATGGCTGGAAACCATGAGTTCTGATTGACCCCAAGTAAACAGAGGAATTATCACTATGTTATACTCAGAACTTGACTCCAGCTGTATATTCAATATGTATTTAATCACAAGGGATAACCCAAGTAGATTGTCCACACTTTTTCTCCACAGTTCACTGTCCTAAACACCTGAGATATTCCCTCTGGGAACTCCACTAGTTGGCAATGGGAATATCAAGTCAGACCTATAAATTCATTCTGACTTCCCATTGAGACACATGTTCAGCTGATTTGAGATTTAGACCATTGTAGTCACAAAACCTCAGACAAAGGTTTTTCATTTCAGGTGAACCTTCCCCTTCTATTGTCTATTGACTACCTACAGGGACTAGGTTTGTTAATCATGGCAAGAATAGCAACAGTGGCTTTATGAGTCCCCTAAAAAACATATGGGTAAGAAGCAACTGTGGGAATTAGACCGAAATGCACTTTGTGGCATCAACCTGAAGTACTGCAGTCTTTTTAATGAGTAATGTGGACTGTAAGACTGACTGGCTTAAAGAGAAGTACCTTCTCCAAGTCCTCCCCAAAAAGCTGTCCTTAGGATAATCTAGAGCCTTTAATATATTAACATGTTACCCTTGACTAAAGTAAGAGAGTTCTCTGATTTGTAAGCAGATGCAAATATATGGTAGATACAGGAAGACATAAGCATCAGGGTGTTTAAACCTGCCAGTAGCAGTATATACTCCTAGCTGCAGCTAGTCACAGCATAATGCATACTCTGAAGTGGATGGATAAGTGGCTCTTTTTGCCCCATTTTTTTGGAATCTTTCAGAGAGAAATGGAAGAATTCCTTGGGTTTTTTAGATAAGCTTCTGTTCTCATAGCTTCTGGGCAAATACCTCCTTATTTGCAAGAGGGCTTAGGGCCCTGGGAACCCAGCGAGGGGCATGTGGAAGAGTTGCTCACAGTCTTTTTTACCAAGCTAAAAATCACTTTTTCTATCAATCAAACCCTACATGAGGCCTCCTTCAACTTGCAGGCTCCTCACCTTTGTGTTCTGATCCCGCAAGTCACTGTCATGGCAACCGCAGAAGCCATTCCAACGGGGAAGACTGCCTTGGCGATGAGGAGGGGGCCTGTGGGCTGGGAATCCCTGCTCTGAGTTATGGTAGAAGGGATCACAGGGCAAGGGTGAGGATGGAGCCACCACAGTCGCAACTTTGCATAGGAGCTGCCATGTCAGTAAAGCGAAAAGTAAGTAAAAAAACCCCCCACCCTAAACCAAACCAAACTAAACCCAAACCCAACCTGGAAAGGACAGCAGTTTCCTTGATGATGAATCTGGGTGCACAGCGAGCCCTTCTGGCTGCTACTAATAGGAAAGACTGCACAAAGATCCAGTCCTTACCCTTCCCAGAAATGGGACCCTGCTCGCTACGCAAGCACCTACTGCTGATGGCCCCCACGTACGCTTTGGAGAACCCTCAAAGACATTTGTGCCCTTCACCTCCAATTGCCTAAGAAAGAGCAGAACACTTCCAGGAAAGCAAACATCATCCTGGAAAGCTCACATCCCGAACTGGGAGTCTACTCCAAGTTCTGATTTAGGTGAGGCTTTTATCAGGCTGCTTCTGACACCGCAGAAGGCAGCTGCACTTGGATTCTTTTGCATCTTGTTTTTGTTGCCCAAACTTCTATTTACTTGTCCTCCTCTTCTGAAGCTCCTAAGAATCAAAGATAGCTTTAAACCATAGAAAATACTCATTCTTTAATGTCTGGGGACTTCCATGGGAAAATGCCTTCAGGAAAAGAGAGATTTTCTCACTTAAGTAGCCTCTTCACAGCAATCTCTATAGATAATGCTGCCTCATTTATCTTCATTCTTATAGCCAGGCTTAAATAATTCTGCCCTTTTGCCCAAAGGGGACTGACATCAACAACTGTAAAGTACCTGATTTAGCAGCCCAATCCCCTACAGAAAAAGCTCATTTCATCTTTGGGAACACATTAACTGTTGTTTCTTGGTTTTCGCTTATAGAATCACTGCCAACAGGAGGAGAATGTCCGTAATGTCTCATTTTTATGTATTGCAGCATCAGGACTGATCAAAGTCTCCCAAGAGCTTTCTAGCTTCTGCTGTAGATACATCTGTTAGATGGTCCTTTATATATGATATTAAACTTAGAGCATTTTGGCAACATTGGATGCAATTTATCTGTGTCAAATTCTGCAGGAATAAGAATCAACTCAGTTCCACTCTAAGCTTTTCAAAGCTTTTGCTTTTCATTGCAAAAGGTGAAGCTTTGAACCCCAGAGTGTGGTTGTTTCCTCTTTCCAGATGAAGGCTAAAGCTTACAATTCTGGAAAACAATCATTTATCTGAAGCTAAACAGGTTTATTCAGCCTGAGGTGGATCCTCCTCCCTCTGTCAGATTCAATATTGATTCATTCCCTTAGTGGCTGATTGCAATACACTGTCCCTTGGTCATTTCCTGCTCTGGTTCATCTCCTGCAATTGCTTAGTAGCCCTTTTCTAGTGTAACACAGGTTTTTTGTTCCAAACTGCCCTGTATCATTATCCTATGTACTTCTATACTATAACATCATCCTATACTGTATCTATACTATATCTATATCTTCTATACTATGTATTATAGCATCATTATCCTATGTACTTCTATACTATAACATCATCCTATACTGTATCTATACTATATCTTCTATACTATGTATTATAGCATCATTATCCTATGTACTTCTGCTTCTTCAGCATGTGAGGTACTGCGTGTGAATAGTTAGCGCATGTGTGAACACATTTCACCTCAGTTTCCCTGATCTTATGTACACTTAAAAGTTACATGGGCTTTTTGGGGAGCCAGTTGCTTAACATTTAAAAAATAAGCCATCCACTAGAAACATCTTAATTTGCTTTTTCATACATGGAACTAAGCAGAGCAAGACATGTAGTGCTCAGGACAGTGTGAAAATCGAACTTGTCCCCCATGAATCATAACTGGTACATCCTGATTCACAGCAGGAACCACGGTGCCTCACGGTCTTCGAGCAAAGAACCACAGGAGTGGTTGTCGTGGTCAACTTCTAGCAATGGGTTTTGCTCCTCAGACACTTCTCCCACAACGGTGACAGTCCAATACCAAAAAAAAAGTAGCTTCTTCCCTTACTCCCAGGCAACATTCTGGCAAACACACTCATAATTTGCTGGAGAGGCCTGGAATGTAGAAGTTATCTACATAAAACCCAATGGGGATACAGCCATGAGGCAAAGGTTGCAGTTAGGGAGAGAGGAGCATGAATTCAGCAACCCCTGGACACGATGTCCACACAGGACTCCATGAGCGCAAAAGTGCACCAGCTCCTGAGCTCACCCTTGTTCTCCTGTTGCAAAACCAAGTCTTCACATTTCTCTTTGAGTAGCCCCGAATAATTGTCCTGTCTGAAGCTGTGATTTCCCTCGCCCTTTGCGATTAGTGTCTGAACTTGTTTGATTTTGCTAAACCGAACACTAAAGCATTGACCTTTCCTAAAATAATTGGTCCAGCTGGGGATTTATTAACTGCTTCGTATGCTTAGGTGTGGACTTCTTCCATGCAAAGATGTTCCTCACTGCTTTTCCTTAGCACTCAGTTTGAAAGCACGCTCCCCAGCTCTCAACTGCAGGCTGGAGGTCGCGCAAGCCAACCTTGCCAGTGGGTCTACAGAATGAACACTGAAAAATGACAGGGGAATGCTCACATCCACCCAACAGTGGAGAGCTGCAACGGTGCAGTGATTTTGTTAATGTGAAAAAGAATAATGGAACTTTTTGATAGAGCATTCAAAAACTTTGATTCGATTTTGTTTGTTTGCTTATTTTTCAGTGGAAGGAGCGAAGGGGGAAGGCAGCGTTTTATTTTAACCTTAGCTACAACTTCCCGGTAAAGTAGGGTCAGTTTAGGAAGACTTGCAAGTGGACAACTCCACCTCGTGGAATGAAATGGAAGAGTCTTTAGAAACGTTCTGAATTGCTCTCTTCAGCAAAGGCAACATGCCGAATTCGCCTTCGTAAATTATTTTCCAAGGCAAACCGTACTTGTCAGGGCATGCTCATGAGAAAGGCAGGAGGGAAGAAGGTTATAAAGAAAAATGACCACATATATGTGCGTTATGGTGCATCATACAACATAAGCGTGCTGCACTTGCACTTTCTATATGCAAAGATCATACGTTGCACATCAGGAATAGATTTCTCATACCAGGTCTAAAGTGTTCTTGTCTTGCAAGTATTTCTTTTGATTAAAACAAAAAAATTTAATCATAGATACGTTTCTATTAGAAGTGACCTTAAAGCTCATCCAGTCCCAACCCCTGCCATGGGCAGAGACACATTCCACTAGAGCAGGCTGCTCCAAGCCCCTGTGTCCAACCTGGCCTTGAACACTGCCAGGGATGGGGCAGCCACAGCTTCTGTGGGCACCCTGTGCCAGCGCCTCAGCACCCTCACAGGGAAGAGCTTCTCTCTAAGAGCTCATCTCAGTCTCCCCTCTGGCAGGTTAAAGCCATTCCCCTTGTCCTGTCCCTACAGACCCTTGTCCAAAGCCCCTCTCCAGGTTTCTTGCCTGAGCACAGCAGATCAGTGCCCAAATCGAGATGAAAATACAGGTCTTAAGTGTCAATTCATGAACCACATTGTATCTATAGAGACGAAAATGCCTAGCACTTGGTATAGTTTTGGAGGACTTTGTGATTTTACACACTTCTAAGTAGGTATTGAGCAAGGGATGTGGGAAGCCTTAGACTACATCCAGTCTCCAAGTCTATAATCACTGCAGTTTGTTTTCACTTACACCAATGGGATAATGACTTACAAATACTACTGGAAAACAGATAATTCAACATAAATTATCAACAAAATTATCAACCCCCCTTTTTTCTCAGTCTCTTTCAAACACACCATTCCCATGTGAGAGGAACGGCTGTAGAAGGAATCTTCTCCCAATTTCCTACCTGATAATCTAAAAATAAGAAAAATCAAGCAGTCCTTTCATTATACTTAACACACTTCCTCTGAATTTCATCTAGAAAGCACTCATTTGGAAAGAACCTCTTGGAAGAGAGGTTGTCAGGCAATGGAACAAAGAAAGTACGGTTCAAGCTGTGCCTACAGATAAAAGCCACCAAAGGAAGGTCAGGACACAACCTCTGCTCTCACAAGCAGACAGGACCCGCATCCATCAGGGGCTTCCTTTCCAGCTGAAGCTCTGATCAGTGTAAATGTCCTTACATGGGCCACAGAACTTCCCAAGTTTTGGAATTGGTGCTCAGTTCAATAGAAGCCGCAGATTCATTGCTTTTTCAAAGGCTGCCACTTGAGGGAAACATTCACTCACTAATGGTGGGGAGAGGAGCGTTTGAATTGAACAGCAATAGATCCTCATTGCTCCAGCTCTTAAGTGTAAGGGGATCTAATACAATAGCTGTAATGTGTTCGATGGTCTCAGCAGAATTCCCTAACGCAATGACAAATGGTAATGACTGAACTTTAATTAACATATAGGAATCCATAAGACATTCAAGGCCAGGCTGGATGGGGCTTGGAGCAGCCTGGTCTAGTGGAAGGTGTCCCTGCCTGCGGCAGGGGGCTGGAACTGGATGAGCTTTAAGGTTCCTTCAAACCCAATTCAGTCTGCGAGTCTATGATTTTTAATACCAGAATTGATGCTGATCTCTTCAGAACTAGAAACGTCTCCTGACTATATTCAAAATACCAAAAGTTGGAATACTTTGTTAATTTAGGCAAGTGCTTAAAAACCAAATAATTTCAATGTCCATAACAGTCATTCAGCACAGGAATGAATCCTGGCTCTCCTGGAAATCATTTCCAGAGTTCTCATTCAATTGCAGTTAGTTCAGCTGGCCCCAGTGAAAGAGATCACACAGTGCCATGACAAAAGCAGCAGCAAAGGATCTTCCCAAGAAAAACAGTGCAGAAGTCTTGGCACTGGAGAAGTTTAAAAGCTTAGTACTTGGCAGATACCCCTGTAACTCTATTGATTGGGATCTCCAGAAACAGATGGGATTCTCATTACAACAAAAACCCAACGTGAAACATTGCTCTCTGTCCCACCTCAAGGCACATGAACACACACTCAGGTATGAGTGTAGATTTGTTAATCTAGACCCACACAAATGGTTTTAAAAGGTTTAATGTTCTGCTCCTATCTTCTCCTTGGGGATGCCACAGTTCCTGTTTCTTTCGTGTGGTCTGATGAAAACAACAGATGAGTTTTACAGTCTGCCAAAAGCTGAGCTAATTCTGGATTTGTCACAGTATTTGCCCATCAAGTTCTTTAACTGTTCCTTTGCTGATCCTAAAAAGCATTCTGGATTTAATAGAAAGCTTCTGGTGCTTTGGACCTTGACATTCAGCTCTTCATGGACTAGCCACAACGGCGTGCACAATGGAAAGACAGGACTCGTGATAAAAGGATGATTTATCAAAGTTATTGGCAAACGATCTTTCCTGTCTGAAGGATTAATGTTACAATTGAGGCGCTGCTTGCTTTTATGACCTTTCAAGGAAAGGATATTCCTCATCTTTACATGGCACTGGGCCTCAAATCCAGAAAAAGAACCTGAAAGAGGAGACAGACAAGCAAGGAATACAGAAGTTGGTGTCCAGACTTGTAGGCAAAGATCTCTTCTCCCTTTGCACAGCTTAGGACACTGCTGCCAAAACAAGTGAACACACTTTGTGCCTGCTGCAAGTGTCAAGTCTCAAGACATGGATGTGTGCTTGCCTATTTTTCATTTCTATTTATTTCTTAACAGTAAATAGAAGCCAAAGACAATGTCTTAAACAAACGGCACAAGAAAATCCCCGTCAAGTGGGAACAGATCCAAGGTTCAGGAAGGTGAACACATCCATCTACCCTCGGTTTTACTGTTCCTCAGTTTCAATGACAGCAGCACCACCGAGTGCTTCCTCTCAAGTTTTTAGGAAAGAGATAGTGTCAGTGTCTCCCTCCCAGAGGTTCTTCCTCTGTAAGCAAATAGTATTGCTTACAAGTAAGCAAATACTATTGCTCAGTTGTCTTCTGCAGGCTTCAGTTTCTTCTCATCTACTTATGGGGTTAGATGAATTAGCAACTACTTCAGTGAGAGGAAGAGGGATACAAGTTTTATCCTGGACCAGGGAAAACCAAACTGAGTAAGACAAAGATAGAGCTCATTTATTCAATGGATTTATTGCAACTGTAACTGAGTTTTTCTGCACGCAAAACCGCTGAATCCAGTTAGCCTAAGATTGCCAGCACAGGCTGTTAACTCCTATCACACCTAAAACCCCAACCCCTCATTGTAGTGAGCATAGTGATAAAACCAGCTTAAAACCCAAAACAAAACACAAAGAAAAAAACCCCCCAAAAAAACCCCAACAAAATTGAATGATCTTTCAAACAAGAAGTGTCAAAACCAACAGACCATGCACTGTGGGATGCGATTGAGCAGTTGCCAGTTAATGTGTCTTCCTTTTACTGTTCCTGCAAACTTAAAGCTGGCTGCCTCTTTCTTCTGCTTTCTCTTCTGCTACTTTCTGTCCTAAGATGAATTATTATGTGTCTCTGAACACATCTTGATGTTTCCTGTACCTGAAGCGGGTTCTTTTCACTCCTGCAAAGCCATCAAATTTAATGAATACCGGAAATATTGACTTAGTGCAAAGAGAAATATTAGCATTAAATTAGAAACCCTTGTGGTGGTGATGCCAGGTCTCCATCGGCAGAGCTGGGCACACACTGGGTCTCACTAACATACCAGATGAGACTGTGGAAGGAAAACAGCTTTTCGTAGTTCTGCTCAGTGGTTTGACTGCACAGCTCCTGTCAGCTAATAAAGGTTATACCAACACCCTCCAATCTTATAGGGAATCATACTGCTAAGGTTCAGAGAGAGCTTACTCATGAAGCAAGTCTGCAAAATGCCCCTGAAAACGAACTTCAGAGGTGTTGAATACTATGATCCATTCTTTCTTTAACATGCAAAAACTGCCCAGCAGATGCGGCAAACCCAGGGCCAGCCACAGTCTTTCACTGAGGCTCCCCATCCTTCCTCTTCCCTGTCAATGTCAACACATTATTTTCAGCTGCACAGCCTCGTGAAAGCAGGACAAATATGACATTGCCATATGACCAAACCTGCGTATGAGAGCGGTTCAAGAGGAGCAGCTCAGTGTATAGACAACATCGAATTTCCTCGTATTGCAATCACTTGTGTGACAGAAGATGACTTCCTAATGGAATATTGAACTGTCTCCAGGAGCATCTGCTGTGCCAATGAGCGTAATCTTGTACCACTCTCAGTGCACTTACCACAGGGGCTTTGCTGATACAGCAGCTTCAGGCAGCAGTATTAAGGTTTCCTCATCTCTATCTCTGAATATCTTGTTGCAATGGCTTTTAGCCTCGCATCACATCCATTCTTTCAGGCCATGCTGCTATTCAACAGATACCCAACATTTGGCATAGGGGAACACATCTCACACAGAATCTGTTGGAAACCGAGTTTCATGATCTGCAGTTCCCTTCAGAAATTATTCTCCCTTCTTCACTGAGAGAAACCACCAACAATCTCAGCTTGGTGCTAGTGAATATTAATTCCTAACACTGGAGCTGAGAGAGAATTCATAGCACCAGAAACATGGTTAAGAGGCTGCAGTGATTGACTTAGAGGAAATATTAAGGGTCTGAAATACATCTGGCTTGTGTTTAAGATGGCTTAGCACAGATAACACAGAGTTTAAAAACACACTTGAATAATCACTCTCCACCTGCACAGTGCCAACATGTTGTCAGTTCGAATAATGAGATGAAGTCAGTAAAAGTGAGAGCTGAGACTAAACAGAAGGAAAGAGTGAAGAATTGACTTTCCAAAGGGAAACTGAGAGACTGAAACTGCGACAAACTCAGGGCTGGGCAATATCCTAGGGAATGACATTGGCACAGGGTGCCCAGAGAAGCTGTGGCTGCCCCATCACTGTCAGTGTTCAAGGCCAGGTTGGACAGGGCTTGGAGCAACCTGGTCTAGTGGAAGGTGTCCCTGCCTGTGGCAGGGGGGTGGAACTGGATGGGCTTAACCCAAACCATTCCATGATTCTATGGAAATGTCTAATAGAGAAAAGTAAAACATCCCTACCTGTAAGGAGAGTAAGTAACTGGGGCAGGTGCAGCAGAAGCAGAGTGGGACCAGGGCTCCTGTCCCACAGAGCTCCTGTGTTCCAAGAAATGGCACGAGCAGGAAGGTGATTGAGAAGAGGACCACATTCAAGAGGGATGATGTGGGTTGTGTCTGTCTTTATCGAGAAATAACATCGCCTTGCCAGAAAAAGAGAGGTGAAGCCATGGCACAAGATTTATTTCACCCTCGTGAAGTTCTGCAAACTACTTTGCAAGGTCTCAGGGTGGGCCTGACCTCAGATGGCTGAGAAATGCTTTCCTGGGGGAGTCAAAGAATGAGCTGATAGAAAAGGTCAGAGATAAAACTCCACTTTCCAGCCTTCAGCTTGCTATGGGAGCATTCATCACAACAACTGATCTCCACCCATGCTGTTTTTCCCTACCCAACACAGTGCTTGACTGAAGAGATGTTGACTTTACAAAGGTCAAAGGTGGCTGCCTCAACCAACAAATGGGGTTTAGCAAGAGGGAAGGATTGTTGTGCTTTCTTCTTTCAGGAATGAAGTGTCAGGAAGATGTAGAGGTCAAACAGGCCCCTGCTGAGTGCTGAGCGACAGCACCAGCTGTGGAGGGTGCTGGAGTGATGCAAGACCCAAGGGTTCTCACATTTGGGAAGGGAATGCCATCTCCTTTTCCCACATCTGAAGTCAGAGGAATAACAGAGAGGGCTCCGTTGGGAAAACAGGGTCCAAGCAGTTTGGAAAGCAAAGCGATGTGTAAGAATTGAGTCATGCCCTACAGACAGACCTCTGGCTCAGAACTCATGTAGATTCCCAGATGCGAGCCTGAAACTAGTCCTGGCTGAAGTGAACACTAGCCTAAGGGTCAGTCCTCCCTTCCCTTCTACCCCCCCAAGTATATGTGCAAGGACATAGATGTTTGCAGAACTAGCTAGATCATTTTGTAGTCCGAATGTAGGACTGAACAACAGCAGAGCGAGGCTTGAGTTCATACAAACCCCCATAACCTGTGTGACTGAAACGAGTGCTGTACATTTGACAACACACACACAGACTGTAAATGAAATGCTTCGCATTGGCAAAAAGTTCTGGACTCTAACTTCAATTCTGGAGCATTTGAACTATTCCTAAATTCATTATAAAGTGATCTTCCAGAAGAAGAGCTGTCTGGGAGCTATCCCCCTGCCAGTGAGCAGGAAATAGGTTTGCGTGTTTGTTCTCCAATATAACACAGCAACAGATTTAAGTATTTAGGAGAGTTTTACCTAGAGGATTAATTAGGTATCAGGGGTTTAGTGTTTTGCAAGGAAGTCAAGATTCACATGACAGAGCAGAAAGATCTGAACTAAACACACTTGATTTCTTAGGCCAAGCTCTAAGAGCCAACAGATACATCAGGATAAGCACAACTCCCCCCTGACTCCACCAACTCCTTGAAACTCTGAATTATACAGAAGCCAAATAAAGAGGTGTCACTGAAGCCCCTGTGATAAATGAAGGCTCTGTGTCCATCTGCTTAACGTCTGTGTCTGTGAGAGACCACAAAGCCCAGCACAAATGGTGGGAGAAGGGAAAGATGAGCACACAACATATAACAAGGCCTAGTGGAGGAAGTATTGGGAATGGCTGCAAGCAGATTATGGAAAAATGGAACACATGCACACGTGAATTGTCATTAAACCCATGGAGAACAACCTTGAGAGAAGCTGCAGCTCTGGCGTAGCAGGGTTTGGCCATTCCCAGCTGCCACATTGCTGTGAAGAAGGGATTGAGAACAGATTCCCTGCTAATGTGTTTTCAACCGTGATAGCTCTGGGGTCTAAGAATCTGCTTTCTGTTAGGAAGACCCATAAAACTTTCAACAACTGATGAAAAACATATCTTCCATTGGCACAAAAGCAGATTTCCTTGCAGGAAGGGGGGGCATATTGAAGATTCCTTAGGAAGGGTAATACAGGAAGAACAACTGCCACTGGCAGCGAACTCCAGCTTCCAGCAAATACATGGGTTACAAAGCTTACAAACCAAACCCACTCGAAGCTGTGCGTGTGCACAAGCCAGGTTTAATACTATTTTAAACATAAAATTGGGCCTTAAATTGTCTATAATCAGTGAGGTCCTTTCGGACTTCCATTTCCCACTTTAGTTGGTGTCTGTTGAATTCCGTATTAGGGCTTTTTCCAAAGCCAAGACTTGGGGGATTTTGTTAACAGCGCAATAAAAATAACTTCCTGATGGCAGAGGGGAACTTTAAAGCCCTTTTTGTGCGCTGCTCTTTTCTTTAAACAAAAAAATACAGACATTGTTTCTTTAAAAGGCTCCATCTGCAAATCCCATTAGATGTGCGTATAAGGTTTCGGATGATTAATAGTTGCTGCTTTTCTTTGGTTGGAGGACCTGGGTGCATGTGCATTAACCCCTCCCTCCCCTCTCTCACATTTCACTTCACAAACTTGTCGCTCGCTCCCCAGCCCCGTATTTAAAAGTGTTGCACTCATGTCCAGCCCTTCACGAGGAAGGAAGCTCCAGGCCTTGGGAAGCAGTTCAGAGCAATCGCTGCCTACACCTGGTTACTGTTCTCCAGTCAGGACAATGAAGACATTCAGAAGAGTTCCCAAAGTAACAATCCCGCAACAGCCTAAAACCCACAAAGAACCTGTTGTTTAGGGATGAAGTCTGCTCTGTGAAATCTGGAAGATTTCCCTTTTGCTCCTTTGCTGATTGTGAAGCCTGAGCTATAACCGCTCACCAGCACTGGTGTGTGAACCGGATTGGAAGCAAATGGATCCCGCCAGCAGCAGCTGCATGCGCAGTCAGCAGCCTCCTGCTCCGCTTTGGGGGTGCCTGCGGAGCACCCACATGGATGTCACCACAGCTTCAGGGCTGAACCACTACCCACCAGCATCATTCTCCTTCCATCAAAAGGCAGATTTTGCTATTTATCCTGACTTCTCAACCTCCTGCCTGGTGACCGCTCCCCACAGCTTCCCACACGAGGAGCGGACATTTACGGAGCAGCATCCCTCTTTCCAACACTCTGACTGGCATTTTGCAGCAACTGAAGCCAGAAGACGACTAAACCCAGGACTGGCCTTGGGTGCTGGGGAGTCAGAAGGCAGCAGCCCAAATCTAGTGAGTGCAGCAGTGGGTATGAATGAAGATGATGAGGTACCAGTAAATACTACAAATGAGACTGAGAAAAAGTCATCTAAAAGGAAAAAGGAGAACTCAGGTAGGTGATACAAAAGCAGGGTAATGGGATAGTACAAGCTGTAGATGAGAGCACCTGTAAGATCAGGCATTAAGAAATCAAGCTGATGAGGAAAATACTTGGTGATTCTGGACTGGGGAAGCTTACACTATAACAACATTGAAACTAAATGCCTTATTCTTTGATGACCTCTGGTGTTTGTATTCCACTCCTGCAGATCTTATTTACTGAACCAGGCATCTTACCCCCCAGCACAATGCACATTTGCTGTAAATAAACAAGAATCACATGGTACGTGATTGTGATGATCCCATGGCATGGGATGTGATTCAGATCACTGAGCTGAAAGTCCTAGGATGGGGAGCGATATATTGCATACCTGCCATTTGTCCAAGTGTGAGAAAGTGGCAGTCAAAGAGCAGAGATCTCTCACCTTGAGCTGCCTGTGCTGGCTGGAAATGTTATAGTGGGATTTTGACATATCAGTCAATGGTAAGAAGTATAAGATGCGAAGTCTCACTTTAGAGAGAAATTCTGTTTGGGTCTAAATATTCCGTGTTTTTAAACTCAGACCTACAAAAGGTTTCCCCATCAGGACAATGACCAGGGAGACAGAAAACATAGACAGTTTTCATTGTGTTATCCGAACTAGCAAAATGCATTCTACAGAGTAACAAGCAATCATTTCCTAGCTATAGAAACCTCTGATTTGCTGCTGTCTCAAATGAAGATATGTGAAATACGCATAAAATCGCTTTCTCCTAAGGAAGCTGTTAAAAATGAATAGGCTTATCTCCATCCATTTGCTACAGTAGTCATCTACAAGCTACAGTGCGCTTATCCCCACAGCATTGCTATGAAGTGGGGAATGTTTTCCAGTATCCCCATTTTACGGGTAGAGAGCACAGCGATAGAAGTATTCATTTATTTATGGGTTTTATGTGTTGGTTAGAGAACAGCAACCTTTCACCCACCTTTGGTTTCTCCCCTTGTTTTCTTTAGAAACCCACCTTTGCAAAATTTCAGTTCATTTTCCCAAAAGATAAAGGTAAAGGAGTTTAGAAAATGCATAATCAAAGTGAGTGATGCTTTTGTTAAAGCATTTGCAACTCATAGGAAAACGATGATTTCAGTATACTCAGATTAGAGGGATAGGCTTATTCTTGAAGAGCCTGATTTCAAAGCACATCTCCCTGTTTTAAGTAGAAGACGAATGTTCCTTCCATTCTCTATTACCAGCACCCTCACATGTTCTTGTCACACTTGCTGCTGTCCCATATACTTTTCATTACAGGGGAGCTGTAAGCAATGACATCACTGGAAGGTCTGGTGTTTCCTGCCTTCTAGCAAGTGCTGCTGTCTGTACACGTTATTACTTGAGCGAATGCAGAACAATGAAAACATCCCACAGGAGATTCCATAGCTTTTCACTTCACTCCTTTCCTCGCTTACTGGACAGCAGACAGAATTATTTGATACCCCTCCTGCAAGCTTTTCCTTCCTTCTGTCCGCAGACAAAATAGAAGGGGAAAGTCCGAGCAGTTCCAGTGTGATTTCTTTCACTTTTACAGCTGTTCCAGACCTGCAGCTGGACACAGCACATACTGACTGGTTATTCTAAGTGGAAGATAAGTCTTCTCTCTCCTCTCGAGAGCCTTCCTGGATACCCAGCCCCTTCTCCTCAGAGGCTAGGCTAGTAAAGAAAAATATCTTGAAATCACTTCAAGACAAAACTTGCAATATAAACTCTTTCCTTTTAGTTGGTGCCTTATCCACCACAAGTTTCCCTGAGCCACAACATAGATACAGCATTACCATGACCTGTACCAGTGCATGCAAAACGCACTGGTTCTTGCAAAGACCCCCACTATTACAAGACACCCAGTGAGGATTTTGGAACACGGCTCTTTGCAGAGCATTCTGAGAACAGTCAAAACCAAACACATTTCTCAGACAAATAAGCAGAATGTTATAAAAGTAAGAAAAAAACTTGTCAGTCTTTAAAGCTTTCTTTGAAGCATGGGTATAGCAAAAACATGCAGAGAATGGCTTTCCTATGGCAATAACAACAGTTGCATCTGCTACAGGTACTTGTGGATAAACATGCACACAACCTTCCCCTCCTCTACAGGCTTCAGTTATTTAGATGCCATATTCAGTCTTGACTTCACAAGCCCACCAAGTGACCTGAAGGTAGAAGTTAACCTTGTGTTGGCTCTTACAGCTGCCTCTGCTGTCCATCCACAGCCATTAACGTTTCCAAATAGAGCTTCAACCAAGTTTGTCTGACATGTCCTAACTTGTACTTGTGTTATGATGTACTCAAAGTTCTCAGATCTCCAAATATAGTACTGTAATACATCATAGGATTCTGACAGCTTTATTTTATGTGAATGAAACAGTACAGAAACAATACAAAAAGTGCTAGCTTTGCTCTCAAGGGAGAGTGATAATATGGATATAAGGAATGAAAGATAAAACATAGGGAAGGAAACTGTTTTGACACAGTGATAACAAGGAATGAGAGCTTCTTTCCCATAGCTGCTTATTTCTGACCTCACAGACCCAGGCAGGCTCTGACAGCACCTAATTCTGTGCTGTCCCAAGGCTGACAACAGTGACAAGCCATGCTGAGCTTGAGAGGGCACATACAAACTTCTTAGGCACTGAGCCCCTGCATTAGTAGTTTAGCTCAGACCTCAGCAGTGCACAAGTTGACAGAGATCAGTGCAGCTTTAAATGACACAACATATGTGTTTGCCTCTTAGAAACCCAGAATTCAAGCAACAAGGCAGAACCAAGCAGCAAATCCCGGAAGGAAAGGACGGCGTTCACAAAGGAGCAGCTACGGGAGCTGGAAGCTGAATTTGCCCACCATAACTACTTGACGAGGCTCAGGAGATACGAGATTGCTGTGAATCTGGATCTCACCGAAAGACAAGTAATTGCTGAGCCCCTGCCTCCTCAGCTTCTTCATCCCCACAATTTCTCCCTAAAGCTAAAGCAGATCTGTTACTCGAGAGTGCACTTTGGCAATGGCACAGAGTAATTTTAATACAAAGTCTCCTCGTTCCTTTATAACACATTTGTTACAAGTTGCTGTAATAGTTAATAAATGTAATTCTGTTTATCTAGGTAAAGACACTTTTGGGAATAGCCAGTATCTACCAAGCAGTTGTTCACCAACACTCATTGGTACATATCGAGGCTTACAGTTGGAATATGGATATCACCTTAGACTGCAGTTACAAGGAAGTTATTAGAATGATACATGTTTGATACATTCATTCTTCCTGGGTCAGAAAGTATTTTGAGGGGATAAAGAAAGACAAAATTACAGCGTTCTGGAGAGGGATATTTCTGTTCTCTCATTGTGATCTCAGGGTTTCCTTATCAAAGCTTAGTGAACAATTTAGGAGGTGCTCAATACTATCCACATTACAGTTCCTGAAGCATCAGATTGGATGGACTGGATGTTAAAAGACATTAGGTGCACTGTGCCCGTTGGGTTGGCACATTTAGTTGACACAAGGACAGATTCTAGGCAAAGCACTTGTATACCTCTGTGGGTCTGAGGGAAACATCTGCCTGGAACAGTTTGGAAAGGATTGTTCCTGCCTTTGCTAGAGAGATGGATTACCTCGACTTGTGGGGTTCCTTTCACCTGTTCTAGAATTCCACAAAACACCTATGCCTATGAATACACACAAGTATGCGTAGGTCTGCTCATACAGCTGAGGTTGAGGCAATAAGTAATTATTTCCTTTTATCACTCAGGTCAAAGTATGGTTTCAAAACAGAAGGATGAAGTGGAAACGTGTTAAAGGTGGGCAACAAGTGTCCCCCCATGAGCATGACACAGAAGATGTGGACTCCGCTGCCTCCCCCAGCTCTGACTAGCCCTTGCAGCAATGAGAGAGAAGCATGGAGAAAGTTAGTGATCAGAAAGTGGATGTGACACTGCTCTGGTTCAGCTACACCATGAGATGATCCTGCAAAACCTGCAGCCATGAACCTTTAAAAGGTATATGATGCTACCGAGGCAATTAAAGAACACAGCAGAAAAAAGCCAAAGGAGGGCATGATTCTGATCTTTGCCTGAATTAATTCAACTCTCTGTAGAACTGTCGTACTACCACAGATGTGCCTTTGTAATAAAAGCTAACAAACACTGAACATAAACCAGGCACCATGTTGCGTAGGCTCTCAAACAGAAGATGAAGGCTATCAGTCAGTGAGTGATAATGCAGCTGTGCCTTTCCCTGGTCACACCTCTTCGTGCTGCATTTGGACTTGACCATTTTCCTCATGCCTTGCTTTAAAAGAAAGAAACACTTTGGTGGTCACAGAGTCTTTCATGCAAATTGAATTGAGCTCCTGTATGTAGGTGGTGAGATTCCAACATAGATGTGAACCCAAATCTAGATGTGCAGAATTCTGCTTACCAGTTTCAGAAGAGACGGCTGTCACGTTGACGCTCCAAGAGAAGTGCCCCATTGATGCAGGTTGGAGAGGGACATTCTTCCATCCTTACTGTAAATCCTGAAATTAAAGTGTTGATCTCAGTTGCAAATATCTTTTCCAATAAACCAAATCCTGACGATTGTAACCAACGGTCCCAGCAGGTACAGCAGAGGTTGAGCCCTCTCACTGGTTTGTTTTCCACATTTCAATCCATTTAACTAAAGGAAAGCTCCTTTTCAGTGCTGCGTTTCTTTCAGATTCATGGAATCTCTCTGGAAATCCACAGTTTTCTTTGTGAATTGGGGATTGTCAGGAGAAGCAGCAAAATGTTATCCGTAGTGATTTCACTGACTTTACTGTCTACAAATTCTCGTTTCGTTTCCCAATGGAGACAAAACTTGCCTCCAAATAAACATGTACATGTGTATAGTGAAGTTACGTATTAAACCATCTGTTAATCCGGGTATTATGTGGATTTACACTCATTACTTACTGTCTACTAGATCAGTATCCAGATTCACGAAACATACAGTGATGTGACCAATGTTGCCCTTGAGAAGTGGGGCGGGGGAGAGAAACTGCATCACTGATGCTTCACAGGGCCTCTGCACAACCTACACTGTGGCCACAGCATGGACGCAAACATGGAAACCCTGTGAGTGTATTCACAGAGGGGTATTCCCATTACTTCTCAGACAGATATTCAAGCTCTATTAACCCTGAAAATTCCACCTGCCTCCCTGCAAAAAGCCATGCGCTTTGTCACCATAAGCTTAAATGAATGCTGCAGTTAATAATTAGTTAAAATGATGAGAAGTATGCATGACCTCCCTCTGAGCTACCCACATCTCTTCAGCTGAGGGAAACACTACCCTCCATCTCCTCCCAGGTCCTTTGTGTGTGACTGGTGTGATACTTCAATGGGAGATCTTGCAGACAGGGAGTTATGGCTGGATCCCAGTTGCTCCAGCAGTAATAAGCTGAGGTGTGCTATGACAGAGTACTGTCACTTGGGTTACAAACCTGATGCTAGGAATAGGTTAATAACCCACTGTTCAGGTTCCATAAAACTAGCTGGCTAAACGTACTGCCTATGCGCAGATGAGAACAAGCTGCAGTTTACTGTAACTTTAAGAGCAGAAAATGGCTTGGTCTAAATGGCTCTGCTGAAACCTTGGTGCCTTCTGATTAAGCTTCTGACTAAATTCACCAGTTTGGGTCTTGGCAAATGCTGAGGAACTCTGATTTTGTGAAGAACTCTGGTGCAAGCTCACACATCCTATCCTCATCTCAAGGAGCACAGAACGCTGTGGGGCAGGAGTTATTTGTTACTCATTTCCTTCATAGCTCTTAAGCCACTTAATTGAACGCTGTACATCACCTCACTGCCTCCACCCCATCATGGTTAGAAGTCCACGAGCTGCAGAAGCAGCTTATTTTGTGATGAAAACTTTTGGGCTCCTGGCTATCAACGTAAATCAAATTCAGCTCCGCACCCAGAAAGAAGGCTAACAAACCTCCCCTTCCAAGGAAGCTACCAATGGTAGTATACTGCATCCTAATTCACTTAGAAGCTAATCAGTGGGATCTCAGTCCATACCTATAATTACAGCTCCTAAACAGCTCTTGCTCTGGCTTTTGAGGGATGAGGTCCGAGTCACCTGTGAGATCGTTTCATGCTTAGGCAGCTTCTGCATGAAACCATCTGCCTAATTCTGAGACTCGTGTTTAGTGATGAAGCGTTTCACTCCTGACATCAAAGCATTTGACCCCTGAACCTGCGGTGCCAAGAATCTCCCAGGCAAAGCCTGTTGTCTAGGAGCAAAATCTCTGACCTGCAATTATTTGCTACAGAAACACCCATGAGGCTTTATGCTCCTCACAGAAGGGCAGTGAGAACCTGGGGTTGTTCAGCGATGCTTCCCATGCCTGCTTCTCAATACATGATCTGAGCACACAGTCATCCACATAAAGTCAGAAAGGGCTGTCAAGCCTTCCCAGGTAGCACATACAGGCTACTTAGACACATTCCCAAGAACTCCACACTATGCTATCAGATAGCGCAGAGTAGCCACAAAATAAACACAAGTAAAAGAATGCCAATTGTGAAGGGAACCTGTGAGAAAACCTGGGTGCTTCTTTGTGTGTATTTAATGATCTGGAGGAGCGCTTTGTCAAAAATGTAAAGTGCAGAATGCATTTCGCACAAAATAACCCCTTCTCACCAAAAATCGCTTGGAGTTCTTCAGAGAAAACAGTTAAAGTGGTGCTTCAACTCTTTCTTGTGACCCACAACGTCTGCAGAACAGTGCAGCACTCTGTTTCAACTGTCTGGAGCATAAAGAGGCCCTTTCAAGAGGAGTTACCCAAATCGAGGGTAGGTACCAGTGTGAACTTTCCCACAGCCTGGCCTCTCCTCATTAGTCAGTGTCACTCTTTGTGCTGGCAGCCTCTGTTTATTGCTATGGTAAGGTGGGTCCTTGGAGGTGCACCACCAATAGCCCCAACTCCTGTGGCAGGAAATGGCCTGGATCAGGCCTGACAAGACAGGCATGAGAGGGAGAGGAGTCCCACACAGGATATGGTTGTGTTCTGTCAGAGTGTATTTCAGTGTACACCTTGGCCAAGGCGCAATCTCAATGTTCAGTTGTAGGGAGTTATTGCTTCAGCTGTTGCATACTTGGGTTCTGCATGTCCTTTGTCATCAAGCTGGTGTTGGATGAAAGGGTGCCAGCTTCAACAAACACACAGTTTATGGTTATGTCTCAGGACACTGACACTGGAAACACTGCTGGAAGAGCTATGTCCGAGTTCTCAGCTTAAATGACAGAAACAGGCAAACATGCTATAGCCAAGTACGCACGTGCACTGAAAAGATACAAGCCTTCTAGAGGTGCTGTTCTTGGATTGGCTGTACAATGTTAGGAGATAGTGTAGATGTCCCAGATAGCATGTCTAGATATCCCATATAGTTCAGAATATCCTAGCTTTTACTGTCAGATCCAACAGTCCCTGTAAGGATGGGTTGCAAGGATGCTGGAAAGGGACTCTCCATCAGGGACTGTAGTGATAGGACAAGGGGTAATGGGTTTAAACTGAAAAAGGGGAAGTTCAGCTTAGATATAAGGAAGAAGTTCTTCCCTGCGCGGATGGTGAGGAACTGGCACAGGTTACCGAAGAAGCTGTAAATGCTCCATCCTTCAATGCCAGGTTGGACAGAGTCTTGGGTGACATGACCTAGTGTGACGCATCCCTGCCTGTGGCAGGGGGTTGGAACTGGATGATCTCAAGGTCCTTTCCAACCCAAACTATTCTGTGATTCTGTGATGTTAATTCAAAGCTCTCACTTTCCACCTCCTAAAACCAAACACAATAATGTCCTCCAGGGTCTAGGGAAGCAACACCAAACATTACTCTCTACTGAGATGCTGCTCTGCTGTAGAAACAGGCTGATAATGTAATGTGGAAACAAAAGCTAGCCTACCATATTCCTCCTGTCACTGGATACACTTATCACATGGTCAGAAAAGCCTAACGTTTTGCTAAGGAGTACGAAGGTTAACACACACCAGATGGCAGAGAAACAGATTTCTATGGAAGCTGGAGAAGTGCTCAGCGGGAAATGTCGGGAAGAACGAGCAGAGATTTCCCAGCATTTAACAAAGGAAAAAACCCCATTGAAAGTCCTGCTGCCTCCTAAAGGTCCCCGGAGCTGCTGCCATGTCACGGAGCATCGTGTGTTTTACACAGCACACTGGTCTATGGGCAGCTTGAGAATTTGCATGGGTAGAACGCTGTGGAGACGTGCAAAGCCCTCATGGAGGGCATTGTGCCTGCTGCTGAGCTCACACGCAGCCATTGCAGCTTTACAAAGAGAGTAGTGGAAATCATGAGCTTGCGGTTAGGAATTATTAGGTTTTTAGGGAGAGTGAACCGTTATTACCAACACAACAGCCATGGACTTGAGGGTAGCCGGAGCTCCACCTGATCACCTTTAGCTCCCCCAAAGCAGACTTCCTCCCCCCTTGCCAAGAGCTCCTATGCTTCCACCTTTCAATAGTCTTTCATACCCCAGCCACTGGGATACTCATTTCTTCCCAGTCACAGACAAAGCAGGTCTGGAGGCACAGAGATGTCATATTGCTCCCTGCTTGGCACACATCCCCACTGCCACAGGGTGCTGCAGGGAGCCCAGCTGCACCCCCAGCACAGGGGTGGGGTGCTTGGCAGCTACTGAAAGTGCTCATTTCTCCTCTGAGCTCCCACTCTGTCATGAGCTAATGAGGAGAGTCCTGAACCCCCCCCCCATGCACAGTGCTAATGACGGGGGGGCGCATGCTGTGACTAACGAAGCAGACCCTGCAGTTCACACTGTCTGGGAAACAAAAGAGCCCTTTCAGCGAGCATTTCACAGCCAGAGATTCTGAATGGGTCGTGTTCTACACGAGCACAGCTTACAAATCCCACTTCCAGGAGAATTTCCTAGGCACAGAGATGAGCACACCCAGCGGATCAGGGCAGCTTACGGAGCAGACACACAGTTTGTCGGTTACCAGACTTTCTCCCCCCCCCGCCCCCCCCCTTACAGTGCTCAGATTGAGTTTCATCAGCCACTATCTCATATTTTGGATAATTCCCTTCCCTTGAGGACAGTACACAGCCCCTGCAAGAAATATTATATGTCTGTGTTAGTGACTGGGCTCTGAACACTGAATCCGCGCAGCACTTCTAAGCAGATGGACAGGAAATCCATTTTCTCCCAGTGATTACAGTAGAAGGGCTTCTGTCTGACTGGAACTTGCCTGGTGTGGCTGTAAAATAATCTCAGCATCAGGCTATCACCTTTCAGGCTGTATTTGTGAATTATGATGGGGTGATTTCCACGGCAGCCCTGGGTACGGGCAGCTGCCTGCGGAGCTCTACACCTTCCCCCCCTCCAATGCCACATTGTTTTAATTTCTACACCAAGGAAGGATTTTCACACAGGATCAGACTTTTCCACCACTATTCCCTCCCTCTATACTCTATATATATTTCAAATAACTTCTACACAAGGGTAAGCAGCCGCTTGTCTGGAAGCTCCCTTGGGAACAGTTTGCAAAGAGATAACAGGAGTGAGTAACGGAGAGGATGGTGACTTCATCCCATGGAGGCTTGAGTCATGTTTCTCTCTTTCCTTTATAAAGAGTAAAACATTTCTCAAAGCTCCCTCAGCCATGCTCATTCTGTACTTCTGGATTTTAACCCTTTTCTATACATCCACCCTTTCCATTCTGTGTTTCTCCCATGAGAGATGACCAAGTGATGTAACTGATGAGCATCTGGGCACAGTCTCCCATTCAGAAAAAGAAGAGTCTATCAGATCTAATTTCATAGCTCCATCCACTTTCTCAGCTGCGGGGGGGGGGGGTGGGCAGACCTCTGGTCCCAGTACCACGGTCACTTACAAGTCTGGCCAGGAAATTCTTTTCCAAGGAAAAGTATCATTCTCCACTATAACAATTCACAATTGTTTCTGCCCGAAGCTAATTGAAAAGGAAATTCTGGCTGCATAGATATCCAATACTCTGCATTCTACCGAGGAAATGACAAAGTGCAAAGTAAGGCTTCTAATTTAAGAAGATGAGCAGCATGGGCTTGTGTCCACCTTCTTGCTGCTGGACTGGGGTAGAGCAAAGTTGTGAAGCTCTTTAAAATACCACCTTCTAAAATCAATCTGGTAGAGAATGAACCAATGAGATGAGAAATCATCTGTCCCAATGAAACATTTCAGGCACATCTCTGCCTTGTTTATTTGCAGAAGAGAGCACAGACACAACTGGGGTATGTTTTATATTACACAGCAGAAGGGTTTGTGGCATTCCTGTCTGCATTGAAGACATGTTTATACTGTTAGGTTCCATTATGAATCTGTTTAATACCCTGTGAATGCTCAGAGTCCTTTGCACAGTGCAGGCAGGAAGCCTTTAATGCACATACTGAGAAGACATTTCCAACCATTCAAGCATCAGATAAATATGCATGGAAAAACAAGCCATTTGACTGCAGTAACTGAATTCTTCTTGTGCTTTTGCAGGATTTCTTTGAGAACAAACCCTCCAGTTCTAGCAGAGTTGTTCACAAAGCCCAGGAAAGCCACAAAGGAAACACACTCAGTGGAAAACATACCAAGTCCAACATACCCTTTGCATTTTAACTGGGCAGTCATCAATGGCATGTATATCAACAGCTGGATTCAGCACCTAGAAGGGAGCAACCAGCAACATGCCCTGGCAGCCAGGAGGCAAACTGCATCCGGGATGCATCCAGCACAGCAGAATCAGCTGCTCAAAAGAGGTGGTTACTATCCCACTGTATTCAGCACTGGGGAGGCCTCATCTTCAACAGTGTGTGTAGGTCTGGGCCCCACTGTTTGGGGATGTGAGGGTGCTAGAACTGCCCAGATGAGGGCAACAAAGTTGGTGACAGGGCAGTAAGGTCTTTCCTATGAGCAGCAGCTGAGGACTTTGGTCTTGTCTACTTTGGAGATAAGGAGGCTGATGGGCGACCTCATTGCTCTCTACAGCTTCTTGAGGAGGGGACGTTGAGAGAGAAGTGCTGATCTCCCTGGGATGCAGGGACAGGATGCCTAGGAATGGTTCAAAGCTGCATCAGGGGAGATTCAGACTTGACAATAGGAAGCATTTCTTCACCAAGAGAGTAGTCAAACACTGGAATAGGCTTCCTAGATTGTGGTCAATGCTGCCAGTGTTTAAGAGGCATCTGGACCATGCTGTTAATACTATACTTCAACTTCTAGTCAGCCCTGAGCTGAACGATTCTATTCTAGTTGCATTTGCTTTGACATCTTATACATATGTGAAGACTGTAACTCCCCATTTGGAAAACAAGGGTAATAGTGTTGGGGTTGGAATATGTGCATAACTTCAAGTATGAAACTTGGCTTGAATTTTCACTTTCCTTCACAGTTGCTAAGGCCAACTTGACCAACGTTATTTTTAGGAGAAAAATGAGCTCCTCTCCCTGCTGTAATTTCATTGTGTCTCTGCCAGAATCAAGATGAGAAGATGCCAAGAAAAAGGATGAGCTCATTGCATTTAACGGTATGTGGATTCACAAATATAAACTGCATTACTGTATTCAGAAGCAGGCGATGGTATACAATAGGACTTTAAAGGCAGGTAATTTTGATTAGAAATGAAAAGAATAAGCTTTATTCTTTAGGTGTAAAACTGGCTGCTGATGTGGAGATTGCATTTCTTGCAGGACTAAATAACATACCACATCGTTTTAAAGGAGAAGGGATCTAGGAAATTCCCCCTGCTCGTAGTCAGAGAGCTGCTCTGA
Organism: Amazona ochrocephala; assembly: GCA_039720435.1. Taxonomy (NCBI): domain Eukaryota; kingdom Metazoa; phylum Chordata; class Aves; order Psittaciformes; family Psittacidae; genus Amazona; species Amazona ochrocephala. The sequence goes on from CM077897.1 coordinate 4,111,424, forward strand.
TTGCTCCTCCATAGGGGTGAAATTTGTGATTATTCACCATTGTTTTATTGTTCCTGCACTTTTGTCACCTCACATTAAATGAACAAGGTGAACATTATCGGTAACACAACATCGTGAAGTATAGCAAAGAGTCATTTGGATTTTCCTGTTCAAATACCAGGTACAAATCTCAGCCTCTGGAACGATGGATTCAGCACCCGTCCCACACCTGCTGGATTCTGGGTTGCACTGAGCTCAGAAAGTTCTTATTCCAGAGAGCAATGAATCCTGCTCAGTGAGGCTGTACCAGTTCAGAGGAGCCTCTCAATGCTGAGACATCTATCAACCATCACCTCACCAGCCGGGCATGCCCTAAGCAAGCTGGGACACAGCCTCTTGTATAATCCCCATGCAGTCTGTGCACTGTGTTGCATAAAAATGCAGGAATCTTCAACAGGGAAAGAGAGCTCAGATGTCCATAAGGGACATCCCAGTTCACAATGTGTCTGACTGGTTGGCTGGACTTTTGTGCAGGGCTTGGGCAGGTACAACTAAATCATTTTACGTGAGTTAGGTAACCCTGGGTGTCAAAGATTGCCTCATTCTCTATGTGACCAAAATGGAAATAAAACCTAAAGATACATCATTTCCCTGCATCCTTATGAAAATCCCTTAACTCCTCTGCCAAGTATCCCATGGCCCCTGTTTGAAAAGCAATAGGAAGATAGGACCCGTTCCATCTCCTCCTCAACATCACTGCGTCTCAGTGCCCTGTGGCTTTCCCAGTGGTGTCTGCTTCAGTGTCTCACTGACACAGAATGACCTAATTTGTTATGGCTGGTAAAAACTGGAAGAAATGGAATCCAGGGCCTGTAGTTAATCGGGGTCAGGTTGAGATGATTTATGATCTGAGGAATGTACGGACTCCTGACACTATCATCCCACCAACAGCATCAACCCGCTCAGCAACATCTGGAATCAAATGAAGATTGGGATTTTCCAGCAAATGGGAACTGGCACAGGTAAGACCTAAGGGAGAATGCAGAGGAGCGAGCAGATGCGGATGTATTTGATCTATAAAGCCAGGCACCTTCCCTCTGCACAAGATCAACCACTTCACCTTCAAGTCCTGATTTACCATGATTCGGAGGAAAGATGTTGCCAGGAATAGGTCTATGCCAAGAAAATTTCATCTGTCTGGAATCTGACAGGAAAAACTGGAAATTTCAGAGGGAGGTGGGATTTATCCTGGTTAAAGGTCTCCAGCATCCCTGTGCTCACTCAGATGGCTCATGTCAGCCAGACAGGCCCACTGCAAAATTGCATCAAATGGTTTTTCATCTCTCAAGAACCTTGAGCTGATTCCAAGTCAGAGGCTGTGCAGGGTAACCCATGACCCTAAACAGCAGAAGCCTTCAGCAGGTTCCCCCATGCCTTTTGCCTATGTCTTAAATCAACATCCTTCTTTTCTCTATGGATTGCAGAAAAGGATTACCGAAGAGTTACTCAATCTTCAAGTCCAAGGTACTTTAACACACTTCAGAAGTTAAATACACCATGAAAATAGGTTCATTCAATACTGGTTTTCTTTGGAAAGAATACACTGGTGTTTGTTTTCCTCGCTATGACTCTGCTGCTCCATTCTTGCCCACTTTGCATACTGCTCTTCATTGCGCAAGATGCAGCCATTCATCGGCGCAGTGAAATCTGTGCCTGAACACAAACTCCAGGCATACCCTTTTGCCCTCCCATACCAAAAGGTACTTTAACAAGCTTGGAAAGCCCAGCAAGGAGCCTGAATCATATAATCAATCCTGGAAACATCATATTTCAGCAAATACACAACATTGCTGCTAAAGCAACCACAAATGGCTATGCCTTGTCATGCCAAAGAGGAAAGGTATGTGCAAGACTGACAATGACCAGGTTTTGTAAACACTATGGGACGCTATTCAAATTGCTCCATCTTCTGCTCAAGATTCCTCCAGACATTAGTGCAAGTTTTAACCTTAATGCATTCTATGAAGGTCTGGACGAATGTGGTGCATTGAGTCCGTAACCTGGAAATCAGCCTTCTGCGTACTGCTTCGCTAAAAGACCAGAAAGGAAGCAGTTGTCTCCTGACTGTGTTATTACTGAGACCCAAGGGCTGGTTTGTGCCTTTTCCATTGTTTCGGATTTGTTTTTTAACCTCCATTTGTCATGGTTTAAATCTGACTGACAACAAACCCCCATGCAGCCGCTCACTCCCTCCCCCTTTGGGGGGAGAGAACCAGAAGGGTAAAAGTGAGATAAAGACAGTTTAATAAGTGAAGCAAAAGCTGCACATGCAGACAAAGAGAAATAAGGAATTCCGTCACCACTTCCCATTGGCAGGCTGGGGTTCCGCCATCTCCAGGAAAGCAGGGCTCCATCACGTATCATGCCTACCTGGGAAGACGAAACCCTTCATCCCTCTACACCCCCCTCCTTCCTGCTTCCCCCAGCTTTAAATGCTGAGCATGACACCAATGGCAGATGAAGGGAAGGGGAGAAAGGAAAATGGATGCAAGCCCAGAAGTGATGGTTGGAAGAAGTCTCTGTGGGATCCTGTGCTTCTTATTCAACCCAATCTTGCTGACACATACCTTCACCTGCTGGCTAAACGGAAAGTGCATTCACCCTTTACCTTGCATGTCTTAAGAGGGTCTTTGCACACCATTCCGCAGGGATATGAGCCCAAAACAGATAAAGCTTCTTAGAAAGTGAATTACCACTGTGGAGAGGGTGGGGTTGTGGCGCAAAGCACACCTACACTGAATCATCTATGCTGTATCTCAGTGGCTTCATCTAAAGGCACATGGCAAAGGAGCAAAAAGAACATAAGACTGAGTCACACTCTGGTCCCAGTGGAAGCCCAGAGTGCTCCAGTCCCAGCACAGGGAAAACTAGGAATGTAACTTCATCCTTATAAATCTTCCTGACTCGCTATCATCTGCAAAGCTGCCAGTGGATGCAGTGTGGCAGTAACTACATTTGGCAGCGCTCTTTGCTACCAGCAGGTTAACTCCCAACCAAGCAGACTGCAATAACATGGGGTATTTATTCAGCTGTGCCTCTCTTGTGGATCCTGGGGAGAAAAGATATGTTCTGGCCTCATTAATCACTTCACCCTTTGCTGGAGCAAACAAGAGTAGCCACAGGGGGTTGTCTTTGCTCAGGAGGTTTTGCAATGCATAGGGTTTGCTGAAAGAGACACCTTCACTAAAAGAACACAAAGTTCCTTCACTGCAAGGAGGGGAAGATGATCTGGGGTGACTACAGATGATACAGGGAGTGCAGAATAGGATTAAGCAGTGGTGCAAACAACTCCTTTGTGTCCCTTCCAACAGGTCAAGCACCATCTCAACTGGAATGCCCTGTGTGCACCCAGGGTAGGAAGCGTTTCTTACCATACAGACGTTAAAAAGAACATGCCTCGGCTACTCCCTGCTCCTGCCTGATTTGTGTCAGGGGAGCAAGGCTGCAATTGCAGGCTGCAAAAGCTTCTGGGATTCACAGGTTTGGGTGAATGCTCCGAACTGTGTATCTTCCTTCCTAAGGCACAATGCAGTGCTCCTTCCCACAAAGACCTCTGACACACTGAGGCAAGGACAGTACGGAGTCCTGCTCTTCAGGCACACGATACCTTCACTTTTCAGATCACCACAGATGCCACAAGGTAGGAGAGGACCATGGCACCTCTGAGTCTCAGCTGCTGTTCAATGACTGGGATGCGTGGGTACTGTAATGGTCAGGGCCTCTACAGCCGAGAGAGGCAGATGAAAGACCTTGACTCAGCATTTGATAGGAACCACCATTCCTGACCCCACTGTAGATGGAAGGCTTTGAAAGCTAAAGAAGTGTTTTTTCTTTGTCCCAGTGTGTAAAAGGATTCAACACCAAGGAATGAGGGGGAAATGTGTCTGGAGCAAAGGTTCAAAGCAACCTAGTGGTCTGCTGTGTTGCTAACGTTAGACATCAGCTTTGCCAGGCCCTGTACTCCATAACTTCAGCAGCTTTCAGGCACATTTATGCTGACTTCAAATGGCTTTTTGAATAGCTGATTAAAAATTGTTTTCATACCAAACACATTCTATTTATATATCTTCAGGTTTTCAGGATGCCATACACCCGCGTGTCTGGCAAAGCAGCACGAACCCCATCCCATCTGGGCTTTCGTTCAGAAAATGGGCTGTGAATGGATGACTCGATCCTTCCCCTCACTAAGCACCAAGTTCCCTCTGTGCAGCCTACTTGGCCCAGCACCAGGACTGAACAGTTGATAAAGAACACAAGCTCAATACCTGATAACGCAGGGTCCTCTTTTCAGCCTTTCAGAATGTGAGGGTTAACCTAATGATTACTACAGGAAGACAAATCTCAGCTCCTTCAGCTCTGTGACCTCCCAGGCCCAAGGCAGCATCTTCAGAAGTTCTCTCAAGTTGTAATTCTATGCATCTTCCTTACTGCTTTCGGAAAGACCAGAGGTTACACATGGTTCCCACTCCATCTCCTGGTGTTCACAAGCTTCTCCCCCCCCTACTTCCCCTTTCTGCTTACATGCAATAAAAAAGCCAGAGGCAGCAAGGCAAGAGAAAGGCAAAAAGGGTTTCGTGTCCCCAGGGGCCGATTTGCTGTATTATTTACAATACTTTTAAAATGGAAAATGTGGAAACAGTTTTGACTGATACTTCTGCTTCCACGTGGATGTTCTTGGCTTCTTTACTGTGATTCATGTGCAAGAATGAAGTCGGTATTGATTGATCGAGAGCTATCTCTGGATAACTGATTTTCCTACGTGCCTGGCTTCTTTTGCATCACTGGGTTTCTCTTCATCTTTACGCAATGAGCGGGGATGGCAGATGATGTAGCACTGTGCCAAAGTATTTCACAAGTTAATTGAGCCCTGTTAATCTTAGCTGGAATTCCATGCACGGCGCAATCCAAATGGTCCCATTTTCAGGAGCTCTGCATTAATAACTTCTTTCAAGATGCTTTGCAAGGCTTGGTTCTGATTTCATTGTGTTCCCAGGACTGTCAGATCCCTGTTTAGTTTCTGACATAACAGAGCAATTTCCTGGGAAGAGGCAGTAGCAAGGCACAGATTCTGCTTTTTGTCTGCTAGTCTTAACAACCACTCACTACTGTCCAAACCTGGACAACAGAAACTGCTTCAGGGACCAAAGAATCCTGTGAGAAATGGATTTCTTGGGCCCATCAGATTCCTCTTCTGTCCTATCCCAGATGCCTCACTGGTTACCGGGGTTCTGGCTGACTTCTTTAGCACAAACTCAATGAGCAATGATGTGAACTGACCGTGCAGCAGGGAGAGAAAGCAGCTCAAAGTCCTGCAAGATGAGCCGGTCACTGGATCAGTGCTCTCCATTATCACCGCACTGTCAGGGACCCCGCAATTCCCTGCTGAGAACTTCGCAGCTAAGTCTGAAAGCCTGACCGACTGCCCCGCTGTTCCTGCTCCCGTACTCCTGCTCCAGCCCTTTCCACCCCGCAGTCACCTCCTGCCAACGTGGGACTGAGGAAGGCGGGCGCCGGGCTGCCTGCAGCGCCCTCTCCTGGGCTGCAGCAGCAGCGATAGCCCTTCTCTGGCGCGACAGCATTTGGAGGGTTAAAAGGCTGCTGTGAGTTTTGTGGCTTCTTTCCAAAAGGTTTCAGTTAACACCAAAGGTCTCCTTATAGCTCACTCGCTTTAATAGATTTTTCCCATTGACTTCTCACTTTATAGACTATCATTTCCTTTTCTGCAGGGGAGCTATTTTCTGGGCCACTGATCCAGCCAACTTAAAAGGGATTTCATTGATTAGGTTTTATTGGTGGTTACTTTAACCATAATGGGATAAGTTGCTAGTACCTGCTAACAACTATATGTCTTGCTTTGGTACCCTGGCTCCATACCTCTGCAAGTGAAGTCTGGGTTCCCCTCTCCTGCCTCTATTGAGTGCCTTGTAACTACTAGCACCTCCTTACTACCTCAGTTGCTTTTGTCCTTCTTCATTTCAGTACAGCAAGTAAGTTGCATGGCCAAGTGCTGCCGACAAAATCCTCTACTTGTTGAATGTGGCACCTTATTCCATTTGTGTCCGTTTATCTCTGATCATCCCTACGCTCACACCAACATCCCCCAACTGCCATGAGAGAAGCTAAATGTAACATTGCAATATCAGGCCTTGGAAGCTGAAGAGAATGACAGGGAATTTCTTTGTACTTTATGTCTCTTTATAGGACATAGAGAAAAGGAATCGAGGGCAGCAGGCTGCTGCTCACTCCCATTTCCCTAAAAGTCCCTTTCTTGGCACTTTATCTCCATACATCCTGAGCAGGTATTTCTCTATTTGCTCTCACAACTGCCCTGGTACATTATAGCCATGTGACAATCAATTAACTGCTCACTCTATCACAATAAAGCAGCCACCCATCCTTATATAACTCTTTTTAATTGTTTTCTTACATTATAACATTTTGCTAAACTTATTCTGCCATAACTTACATCATTTAATTTCTCAAAGTGCTAATAATCTAATTGCTTCCTTCCTGCAGACAAAGTGCCGGAGCCATCTTCTCTCATTCAGAGCATTATAAAAAGTAGCTGGCATGAATACCTAAAAGGGGCAGTTTATTCACAAGGCCTTATAGGGAGCTGCTTTCTCCAGAGTCTCTGTGTTACGCCTCAGGCAGCCACAAAGAAACCTACCTAAGGCACTTCCTTGCATTCTGGGACTATCTCCCCTATAGATAATCACTTTGAGATTTAAAGCATGGCAAGGCTCCTAAGCAGAGCTCTATGGGCTAGTGGAGATCTCCTGCTGTATCACCCCTAAACAACACCCTGAAATCAAACCTTGACATTGGAATGACACGTAAATAATTCCCGCTACCACAGATCCTCTTGCAGGTTGCAGGAAGAGGCTGAAAAGAGCAATCTTTGCCATTTAGGCTTGAGCAAAAGAACGTGCCAGCAGAAAGACATTCTGTGCATTTCAAACCTTCATCAAACACCTCCATCTGCAACCCAGAATTCCCGAGTCTCCTGTTAATTATACCCACCCTGTTTCTAGGAAGATGGACTGTGTCAGAGCTGGGTTTGAGCTTCTTTGGGCACAACCGTTCTTTGCTACGTTCACCTTACTAAACTATACCATCAAGAACAGCCACAGTACCCCCAAATGGACACGATGGACACATCAGGAAGGGGATTGCAGAGTAGTCTGCAAGTTGCCAAGTGAGAGCTCGCGTTTTCTGTTTCTGTGCAACAGAGTGGCCGGGCTCATTTCATGTCTAACGTTAACAAACCTGAGTTCTTCATCCAGCTCTTTCTTTGTTGTTACTTTTCTAAAAGCTATAGGTCTGTTCCTGCTTCATTCTACAGCACAGAGAAGTTTGGGGGGGTTTAGCTTTCACATTGTCACTTTCTAAGACATTTGCCATTTGTTCCTGTTTCGGTCAGGATCTATCACCAGCAGCTTTATATTGCACTAACCACCGCTGCTGTGGACTGGGGTTCCTCTAACCAGTACAATAGATGAAACAGTTAAACCTTGGGGGCAGACACAAGAGGGGGAGAGGGATTAGACACACAACTCAATTGGTACTGGTGATTATGCTTAATATTATGCTTAATATTATGCTTAAACCACAACAGTAACTAAGAAAATAAACTGCAAACCCAGGGAAGAAACATTTTAGGCAGTGTGGATTACAGCATTGGAATAAATCTATTGCTAATGTCCCATAAGAAAGAACCAGCTCCCCCCTGGTTTGTGTATCACTTCAGAACTCTTCACGCTCTCTATGTCTTAAGAAAAAAAGATAATAGAAGGCAATTAATCACCTGGACTGTTAATCGCTGAGCCTGCAAAGAGGAACCCCAGAATCATAGTCCCACAACTGATTAGTCAGCCCTTGAAAACAAACATGACACATTTGCACAAGCCCACGAGGAACAGAGAAGAAACTATCAAACAAGTGACCTAATTTGCCACCTGTAATTTTTACTGACCTTCCACCCATCCTGAATGTTTCCTGATATAAAGCCAGCAGCTTTCCCAGGAATCTCAGCCTTCTCTCATACCGTTTATTAACTCTTCATCCTCTACATCATTAACCAACAATACTTGTATCATTCTGATTTTATGAAACCAGAAGAGAGAATTCATATAGATTACCAAGGAAAGCACAGGACATAGAAAGGAGCAGGGAGACAAGCAAGCTGATTTAAAACATGATTCATCCCCCAAGGCCATTGCGGTCATCAAGGGATAAATCAGAGATTGGCCTTATTCGTGATCAGCAGCATCAGTTTCACCTTTGACACGCAATTCATCATCAATACCAGCTGTGATTGATCTCTTGAATGTGCATCTGGATGCAAACTTCCTGAGAGCAACGTTTTCATTCTGCTGCCACAGATGGGTCAGGACTGTGTTTCAGTTGGGTTTCCTGACAGAGGGGGAGTCCTGGGAATGCTGGGGCTGGATCTTTCTGCTAGCAGAAAGATATATATATATATATACATGGACTAAGTAGGTCCTTATAGATGTTATTCTGCATAACAGAATCCCTTTCATAGTGAGCACATCAGTCTGTTCACTGGTGGTGGCAGCTATAGAGAAAATGACAAAAATGTGCAGCCCCTTTTAGTCTTGGGGATAACTTTCCCTTTTCCTTCTTTTCCTCTGGAGTATCTCGTTCTCTTCCAGGAGATGACATTCCTTGAATCATTATCTGCTCATCCCCAGGTCCCAACTGTTTCTCATATTTTTTGTAGGTTAAACAGGATCAATAAATATTAAATGTGCCTGTGGAACTGAAAGGAGGTATCTGAAAGAATGACAGGACACAGTGGTATGCACAAAGCAAACCCACTTTTCTGCTGTGCAGGACTAGATTTGGGGTTATAGTCCCTCAACATTGGCGAGAGTAAAACTGATTTTGATAGCCAGGGCTTTCATTATTTGCTTTCCAGAGGAATGAGTGAGGTTTTTTCCTCTTAATCTTGTTGGAAGTTCAATAACTTCTCCAGAACAGAACTGAATGTACCTGAAGCTTTGAAATGACTGCAGTGTGCGTGAGAAACAGCAAGCCTGATCGTGTGCCCCGCTGGGTGGGCGTTTGGAAGGGCAGGCTAAGCACGGCTCTGCCGCGCACCACAGGCATAGCCGGAGCGCCTTCTCAGCCTTCCATCAATGAACTTCGAGAGGTTTTTTTATGAATGGGAGCTCCGTCATTGAATGAAGACCAGAGCTCTGCGCTCCGATTGGCCCCGAAGGCTAAACCCCGCCCACTGTTCCCGGGGCGAGGGCCAGCGGGAGCGGGGATTGGCGGGCGTGCCTCGGCCCTGAGCTTCATTCACAAAGTCGCTGGAACAAAGGAGTGGGCGAGCCGCGGCCGCGAGCGCCGCGATGGGCCAATGGGAGGCGGCCCTCGGCCCCGCAGCGGACTGACGGCTCAGGGGGGCGGGGCCGCGCCGGGCTCCGCGTGGGCTGCGAGCCGCGGCCGGGGAGGGACGGGCACCGGCACCGGGACCGGGACCCGCAGGGGCGGGGGCCGTTGGTCCCGGCTGCAGCTGACGAGCTCGTTCCCGCCTCGTAGCCCAACTTTCGCCAGCCGCAGCGCGATCTTCGCCTCCCGCGGACGGCGGCAGCGTGGGGGAGCCGTGCCGAGAGCGCTGCCCCCCGACCGGCAGCCGAGGGCGGCAGGCAGGGACCAGACCGGCAGCCGAGAGCCTCCTCCTGCGCCCTCCGCGGGGCCCCGCCGAGACCCGGCAGCCCCGCGGAGGCGGCGCACGGGCGGCGGGATGAAGGCGTACCTGGACCAGCGGGTGCCGTTCACGCTCCCGCAGGTGAGTGGGGAGGGGTAGGGGGAAGCGCGGAGGGCTCGGGGCAGGGCCCGCTCCGGCCGGGTACCCCGCGCTGATCCGCTCCTCCCGCAGCAGCCTCCGGGCCAGGCGGCTCCCGGCGGAGCTCTAATGGGCGTTGGGAAGAGACCCGGGGATCCGGGCTTGCTGCCGGCGCAGGATTCGGAAGGTAAGGGGGCGCGGGAGGGGATGGTGAGAGTGAAGGTGAAGGCGAGTGGGCGAGGAGCGGGTCCCCCGCCCCCTGGTTCCGCTGTCCCTCCCCAGCGCTCCGCTGAGGAAACCTCTCGCTTTCCGCGCAGAGCTCTTCCAGGACTTGAGCAGGCTCCAGGAGACCTGGCTGACAGAAGGTACGTGCTTCCATCGCTCTCCTCTGTCTCTTGCCGCTCCTGTGCTCTGTTTCCCGGCTTCGTGCTGTAAGCGCTTTATTCAGACTTGCCAACCTCTGGCTTGTGCGACCGAGGACGCGTGAATCGCGCTCTGATGCACGGTGTTTGCTGGTGAATGGAGCTTGGCAGTTGGCCACTTATTTCCCTGGTTACAATTTTCTCTTCAGGCTACTTGTAACTGATTCTATTTCATGCTGACTTCATAAAATCAGAGTCTGGTTTGGGTTGGAAGAGACCTCTTTGAAGGGACATGCCTGGAACTGGCACCCTGCTCAGTTTGGTGTCTAAAAGTGGGTTTGCCTTTTGACTCCAAGAAAGAGCAGACTTCAAATCCCAGGAAGTCCCATTAATGCAAAGTGAAACCATTTTTACACAGTGCACTGAATTCGCTTTAATTCCAGCGCTGCAAATGATCGATTTTGATTGGATTAAGCAGCATTTCAACCAGGTCCTCAAGCACAGACTCTTGCTAAATAGAAAAGTGCTTATTGCAATGTAGGTGCTTCACAAATATTTCACAACAATACTATAAAAATACACATAGCTGTGAAAAGGGGGGGGGTTGAGTCTCCAAAAAGGTTTTTGTCAGCTAAGAAAGATGAAGGGGGACACCCCCCTGAAATCAGATGGTTTGTGTTCATGTCAAGCTGAAGTGACGCTGATCAAGCAGCGTTCAGGACTGGGAGGGTCGGAAGGATGCAAGAGGAACTACCTGGAGGCTGTGCAGGATTGAAACACTCACCTAACTTGCATCAGGGCTGAAAACTGAGTTGCTGCCCATATCCTAGATCTCTTGAATGTGCACACAAGCTTGAGACTAGTTTCTCTTAACTGTTTAACGATCTGGAGCTGCTGAGAAGCTGAGTTTGCTTCCAAGCTGATTTCTAAGGGTTGGTAATGTTTTTAGCTCACTCATCTAAATAATTTGCATAGAATCTCTTACAATACATTTGTCAGTAGCAGAGTGTTTGTAGAAGGAATTCACAAGTATCCTGGGTGAAGGGAAGGTCGCACATAGACTCATAGCACTACAGAGAAAGAGGGAATCTGCTGCTATACATGGTTAGTAAATGTTCATGCAAACCCTATTGCATGAATGTGCTTAGCATATAAGAAGATATATATATAACTTTAAATATAGATGGGGAAAGCAAAGAAATGTCTATCAGTATTGCAACTCTATGAAGTAGATAATGAATGTTGTGTGTTGGAACGAGGTCATCTTTAAGGCCCCTTTCAACCAAAAGCTTTCTATGATAATACAAAAAGACATGCTTTCTCCTGGCAACTTGGCCTTGTAGCCTTCTACTACAGCACTGCAAGTAGCACTGTGCAGCAGTGGGGCTGCGTGCTCCCACTCCAGCCATTCAAGTCCACTGCCTGTTGTTAATGCAGTGTTAGTCCCTAAGGTTTATTTTTGGCACGTCTTGTCTAGCTTAGCTTTAAGTGACTGAGATTAGTGGGTTTCCATTGTCCATGTCCCTTTGCTTTGACTACATCGCTTTTGCTTTAGAGCTGAGGGAGCGCACTCTGCAGCATCACAAACTCTCGGTTGGTCTGTTCTGTTCCTTCAGTGGTGCTTTGAGAGCTTTTGTGAAATATCAACCTGCTGCAGGCTCTCCCGTACAGTAAAAGGGATGGAAAAGTAACCGTTAGAAGCAATAAAGTCTTCTAACACAGCGTGTGCTGTGGTTAAGGTTCTCCCCACAGGTTCTCCCAAGGCACACCCCAAAGCTTAGGTCTTCGCCACATTAGTTGCTGCCTCTGGATAATGGAGCACAGCTCAGGAGGTGGACGGAGGCCACCTCCTCTACTGGAAGGTGTCCCTGCCCGTGGCAGGGGGCTGGAACTGGATGAGCTTTAAGGTCCCTTCCTACACAAACCGTTCCATGCTAATGTTGTTAACTGTTTCCCTGCTCACCGCATTCAGCAGCATCTCGTTGCAGTGGGACCAACAATGAGGGCAATGGGGCCTCTGCAGATATTCAGATGTCTTTGTTAGACAATCTGTGACGTATTCAAATACCTCAGACCTTGCTGTTGTTCTTGGACTTGTCCTAACAGTGCTGTCCATGAGCCAGATGCCTCAAAATAAGCTTTACTGTGCTGATATGTGGGGAAAGACCAGCTGGTTGTTATCGGGTCCTGTGACTACACCAGCATTTCCCATTGCAAACCACACATACTATTAACATTATACGCACTATTCACCATTTCCCCTTCCTGCTACCAGATATTCTTTTTGTTCTTCTGAAATGGTCTCCTGCGAATGTATTGGTTGGTGGTTGCTTTTCCTATGCTAAGTGCTTAAAAATCCCTGGGTGGTTTGTTTCTAATGAAAACCGTGAACCCAGAGCTCATAAACTTGCGGTTGTCCTTATTTCCAAGGTAAGGGAGAAAGAAGCTGGCAGATTTAAGGGGCAAATCTTGCAGGCAAAAGAACTGTATTCATTAATCCCAAAGGGAAACTTGCCTCAGTCGCTAAAGTGCATCCCAGCAGAAAGCTCGGATCTTTCCTGCATAGGCTTATTTCTGCCTTACTGTTAATTATACCATACAAAGTGCCAAATCTAATTCTCCTCTCCCTCTCTCTCTCCCTTGGCAGCTCAGGTTCCAGACAGTGATGAGCAATTTGTGCCTGACTTTCATTCAGAGAACTGTAAGTAGCACGGGGGTGATCACACATCTCGGGGGAGAAGGGCAGGATACGCTCCTACCAAATCCATAAATGCAACACACAGGCATTGAGGCTCAAGCACTCATTTTATTTGTGTTGTTGTGGAATGGATTGTTGTGATGGTGACAAAAACCCCCCATGCTAACTGTCCACATGTGCACAATGCTCGAGTATCTTCGTGTGGTGGTAGCTGCACAGTCCCTTATGCACAGTGATTTCAACAGATATGTATTTTAGTTGGTGTAGGTGTGAAGAATTAGGGCCCCCCAATAGCTGAGAAAATGCATCACTGTGACAATCGGATGTTGGGTTTGTGCTATTCCTTCTCCCAAAGCAGAATAAATCAGTCTGTGCATGGAATTATGGTGCTGTGACCCCTGCAGGTGCTTTTGGGGGGCTCTGCTCACCTGCACGGCTCCTGCCTGAGCATCTGCTGCCAGCACGGCCCCTGTGAGGCAGTGGTCCTGTCTGCTGCCTGCCCCAGCATGAGGACAGAGTACCCGGGGAGATGTGCTTGCTGGCTTGCTTGCTCTCTGTTCTCATGAACAGATTGCATCTGTTCACACAGGAGTGTAGAGACTGCACCACAAATGCGTGCTCTGAGAACTGGTCAAAGCACTCCAGGTTACAACGGAGCTGAGTGCTGCACAGGTCCAAGTGTACGTACAGGAGCCTTGCCCACAATGGTACATGCAGCTCTGTCTGCTTTCCTCCCGCTGGCCCTGCAGCACAGCCAGGTTTGCTCTCTGAGTCATGTATCTTGTTTCTTCCTCTTTTTGACCCAGAACTGAGGAGAGGGCTGGTCCAATGTTTCACACTGCATGAATGAATGAGCCGGTTGTAATGCAATAGCCTGTTCCAGCTAATAGGGGCCGGAAAGAATTGGCTGCTCCTAGCACAGCCAGCTTCTTGACACTTCAATGGAGTGCAGTGTACTGGGCACAGCGTTTTGGTTTTGTCCATGCTTCCTTCCCCCGCATCAGACTCAGCTGACACATCGGCACTTTTAGATGGGTTCTATACATCTGCTTACGCCACCCATTGGAATGAGCTGCTGCAGATGGAAAGGGAATGGATGCCTCAGGCATAGGAAGACCCTTTTCTCTTTCGACCGTTGCCTGGGCCTGGGGTGTTTGCACCAATGCAGGGGGGTCATGTGTGGGGTACAGAATCCAGCCCAGGGCAGCACTCACCTGCGGCAGCTTGGGCAGTGCCAAGAGCTGTTTGTGCAGGGACTGATGTTTGATGGCAGCCCCAGGAGTGGCTGTGGGAGCCACTTGTCCCTCAGAAGCTGCCACAAACAATGTGAGGCTCCGGTATCTTCTGAATTCATTTGTCTCTATTGCTCCTGTCAAGCTGCCAGGACAAGCCACCTGAACAAGCGCAAGGTGGTGGCATCTCAACTGACCTTATCCTGGCTGATCAATGTAAATACAAATGCATTTCTCTCTCTATAACCAAGCAAAGTCTCAACTGAGCTCTCATTTCTCTCCTACAGTAGCTTTTCACAGCCCTCCGGCTAAGATTAAACAGGAGCCGCAGAGTCCCTCCTCAGACCCCGCGCTGTCCTGCACCCATAAGCAGCCATTCCAGTACCACAACGGCGAGCAGTGCCTTTACACCAGGTAACACAGCTTACACAGGGGAGAGGCAGGAGCTGCTCTGAACTCAAGCACTACTGCATCACCTAATAAAGAGGTGTTCTGGCAACAGCCTGGTCTGTCTGCTGGGTAAGGGCAGCGCACACGTGCTGCAGCGGGTCAGCTCATGGCAGCCTGCTCATACTTCCATTTGTTGCACTGCATGGTGCAGACCTGTTCAGGGTAGGTCTGGGCTCACCTCTTCTTTCTCTTCCCTGGTGCTGCTCCTCAGCTACCCTGATGCTGAGAGCATCTATCACATGCCTTTCTCTCCCCATTGCCTTCCAAACTCTGTCCCACAGGGAGCTCCCTGACACCGCTGCCCACAGTCCCAGCTGCTTGCCTCAGTTTTAATATGGGTTCTTCGCTACAGACACATCCAGTTTTCTGTTTGAAGGGTTATTGCTGTCTGGGAACCGGTGATCAGAAAGGAAGGGGTTTATGCTGGGGGTTTTTGGCCTGGGTGGCAGCACAGAGGGGTGCTTATCTGCCTGAGAACTGTAATGCTCCAGTGTCTGTTTGACTGTCCCCAGTGCCTATGATCAACCCAGACAAGTTGGAATCAAGTCCCCCAGCCCAGGAACCCCAATACAGTCCCCATTTCAACAGTTCCCTAGACAGGACAGAAGCTTCCTCACCCCTGCGGGGCCACCGCATCCCACATCCAGCTGTGGATACTCCAATGAGAACAGGTGAGTTCCTGCCAGGAGGAGGCAGCCACTGGGAAGAAGGGTTTCCCTCCTCAGTGGTTCAGGGAGGAGGGGCTGCAGCTTCCAGCCATCACTGGATCCCCCCCATCCAAAGTACCTGGGACCCACCACTGCTACCTAGGGTTTGAAGAAGTCTATCAGTGTAAGCCTGTCAGGCTCTGCAGATGATGGGCTGTGGAGCTGCCATTGCAAACATCTGTCACAAGGGTCCCTTCCTTGCCTCAGCCACACATGCAGCTCCTAGAGCCCTGTCCCTCAACCGGCCCTGCAGCAGGGCCAAGATCGGAGGGGCCAAGCAAGCAGCCAGCCCATGTCCTCTCCCCTCTTCTAGCTCTGTGTACCAGCCACGGGTGGAGATGTGCCGTTCCTTCCCCTCCTCCCAGGGCATAGCCCAGGAAGACCCCGTTGCCTACCAGCGCCAGATGCCTGAGCCCTGCCTCCCGTGCCCTCATCAGGGCCTCAAACAGGAGTACCAGGACCTGCGCTATGAGCAGGGCAGCGAGATGGGCAGCAGCCGCCGGTACCCAGCAGCTCTGGTGATCAAGCAGGAGCAGGCGGACTACATGTACGACTCAGGTAGGAAGAACTGGCTCTGCCTGGCCGCGTATAAACCAGGCACCAGCGGGGGTGAGCAACCTCCTGGTGAACATCCATCACTGATGGCTTTGAAACGCTACTACGGCACCTTCAGGCATGCGTGTGGTCTGGGAAACAGGCTGAGCACGAGAGAAAAGGGTTATAACCCTGGAAACATCTCTCTAAGACACCTCTAAGAGGATGAGGTGATCGTCTTATCTTTCCACAAGGGATAAGTTGTCTTATTCCAGCAGACGTGCCCAAAGACTTGCTACCCTGACATCGCACCACCCTCTTCCAGAGGGAACGTTACGTGTGCTCTCCTGGTGTTTTAATGGACATTTTGAACTGTTTTCTCTAGCAGAACTGAATAGATAAGTCAAAAGCTCCTGTGAGGGGACAGAATTCACCGCTGTGGCTATGCTGATTACACGTTCACTGGGTCTTTCTGCCCAGGCAGGACAAGAAAAGGTGCAAAGCCAGAAGAATGCTGTGTGTGAGAGTAGTTTGTGATTGAGATAACAGCCTCAGCCCAGAGTAGCCTTTGCCCTTAGCATCAGCAAAATGTCTGCTGCAAGTAATAGCAGTACACAGGAGTCCGAGGGCAACGGAAGGTAAATCTTTCCAACGCTCCCCGTTACAGCTTACGTTTCAGGTGGGAATGAAAAACAGGTTTGAAACAGAAAGCTAAGGTTCAGAAGACACAGGATGCAGAAGACAGGAGCTGCAGTGCTCAGGCACAGGCACAAAGACCATGAGAAGACGTGGTGCTTGTTTTCTAACTCAGCCTCTTCTTTCCTTTGTGTTTTCTGAGCTGTTTGTGAGAATATGATGTGGAAGAGGCAGGGATGCTGAAGACATCGGCAGTCCCAGTTGGGAGGCATTGGCTGTAGGAAACATTCAGGTGCCACTACCCTCCATTAACGCGACCATAGTACTCCTGAGGGAACGTACTGCCTTCTCACCGGTGCAAACAGCAGCAGTGCGCTTGTCTTAAACTCAGATAAGGGAGAGGTGTCATAGAAACTTAGCCCATTGTCCAAGGTTTTGTATGGGGCGGTGCACAGGTCCTGGCTCCTCTGTCATGGTATACTACTACAGGAATGTACGACTGGGATTCATGCTTGGAAGTGTGACAAAGATGAGGTTGTGGTGGGATGGCTGAGACATTAAACGTTATCAGTCTGCCACTAATGTTTTAGGAGGGCTTTAGGAGAACGTTGGTTAGAAAGCAGCACTTAGCTGCCCGTCTCTGAGATCAAGCTCCTTCTGCTCCTCTGCTCCTTAATGAAACAAGTTTGTTACTTGCTCTGTAGATGTTCCCGGCTGTCCTTCCATGTACATCAATGTGGAGGGTTACCCAAGCCATCCAAATGCAGAAGATACATTAGGTAAGAACCTCGGTGACTGCTGTCTCTTCCCTGCACTGCGGTGCCCTCTGGTACTACCTCAACAACTGCTGCGTTGCTTCCTCCTTCAGGCTGCAGCTATGACAAGCAGATGAGGCCCTTCACTGATGATGTCTGTGTCGTTCCAGAGAAATGTGAAGGTTGGGAAAGCATGGCTCGGAGTTTGGGTGACAGATGGGGTTATCCAGCATCCCTGCCACCACTTACCCACTGCCCGCATAGTTGGGCACACTGTGCTCCTGCAAGGGTGGTAGCTAGGGTTCACACCTGCCTTTGGGGATCGCATTTCTTGAGCTTTCTTAACAGCAAAGAGGCCTTTTTACCATAAGTAGCTTAACTGTGAGGCTCTCCAGAGCTCCTCGGGGCAGAGCTGCTGGTGAATGGGCTGCTCTGGTGTGCTTGAACTGAAGCATTCCAGGCAAACAGCTGGGAAATGTGCTCTGAGGTCTGCAGTGGCCTTTGCAGCGTTGCCTGAGCAGCACCCGCTTCGTTCTCTCCGCAGGAGACATCAAGCAGGAAGCTGGAGGGTACCGGGAAGGACCCCCATACCAGCGCCGGGGATCTCTCCAGCTCTGGCAATTCCTTGTGGCTTTATTGGATGATCCAACCAACTCCCACTTCATTGCCTGGACGGGTAGAGGGATGGAGTTCAAGCTCATTGAGCCAGAAGAGGTGAAACCATTAAACCATTTAGCTTCCCTACAGGCTCAGGGGAAGCAGCCACTGCTGCTGAGGCTGGAAGTTCCCACCTGGCTTTTCCTCTGCCCTGGGAAGGCTCCTGCCTACCGGTGGTACTTGTTAGACCCTGCAGCAAGTCAGGCGCTGGCAGCAAATGAGCTCTGCAGTGGGAAGGAGAACGACTCGCATGGTACAGGGCTCTTCAGTTTGGGTTCTACTCATCCTGTTGAAAAGCTGCTAAATAATTAGCTTGAATCTGTTACTGTGTGTTTGTATGTGTTGTGGTACCATGAAAGAGAATCCGCTGGATAATGTTCTTTCGCCCTTGGGTTGGGTTCATGGGCATTCACGCACTTGGTTGCTTTATTCCACAGGTAGCCAGGCTGTGGGGTATTCAAAAGAACCGTCCGGCCATGAACTATGACAAGCTGAGCCGATCCCTTCGCTACTACTATGAGAAAGGCATCATGCAGAAGGTCAGTTTGCAAACAGGTGTGGGTTCTATGCCTTTAATGATGCTTCTCAACTTTGAGACAGGAAGTCTTTCTTTCTTTCTTGTGTATGGCTGCGGTCAGGAGAGTTGGCATTTATGCAGCTGCAAGTACGTATAATCAGTCTAGACTTCCAGTTGGTGAGCGAAACACTGGTTGGGGTTGGTCCTATGTGGCAGGGATGGTGTCTTCCAGAGCCAGAGCACTGGAGAGGATAACTCTGAGTGTAATCATGTGCAGTACAGACCAGCCAGGGTCTGCGGATGCTGTTGCTACCCGGACAGAGTCAGCTGGCAGCATCCCATTGCCCCAGGGCTGTTGCAGGGGAGCTCGGAGCAGCAGGGGAACAGCACCAGGGGAAGTTTAAAACCCTGCCACGTCCCAGGGCACTGTGCTGGAGTGGGCAGAGGGTTTGCGAACCTCCCTGCTGCTGAGGAGTGCTGCTGCCCGTGTGCTGCAGCGTTCATCCCTTCTGCCCTGCAGGTGGCCGGGGAGCGCTACGTGTACAAGTTCGTGTGTGAACCCGAAGCCTTGTTCTCTCTGGCCTTCCCCGATAATCAGCGGCCAGCGCTGAAGGCAGAGTTGGACCGGCAGGTCAGCGAGGAGGACACGGTGCCTCTGGCGCACCTGGAGGAGAACACCGCTTATCTGCCCGACCTTGGGAGCCTCCCTCCACAGCTTTACAGCAAGGGCTACACGTACTAGCACTGCTGGGAGCACACCCTGCCGCCCTTGCTTGTGTATAGTAGAAGTCTGGATGGTATCAATCAGTATAAGCAGTTTTCCAGGCCAGCCTGGGGTGGCACTAAACTATGGACACTTGCTTTGGTCAGGAAAAGCGTTCAGGTACACACGTGGGTAAGCACCTGACAGGGCTCTTGTGTGTTTGTGGTAAGACCCTCATATTGGTCAGGATGGGGCTCAGTCTCTGTGAAGCAGACATCTGAGCAGCAGAGCTGCCATCCTACAGGGCTCTGTTACAGATACAAGGATGCTGCAGCACTGCTGCTTCTTCCATTCCTCCCCTACATGTACTGCACCTCTGTATAACCTGTCCTCAGTAAGGGCTGTCTCTGACCCACACGGACTCACCTCTGCCAGGCCAGGCCTGCCTTCTCCCCAGGATGGCTGCGACACAGCGGTCACAGACCACACACCTCCCCTGTGACCTGCTTTGTGGGGATGGGGAATGCTTGCCCTGTACGTGCATAGTCCTGCCTTGTCGCCTCCTTGCTCACCACACTTTATGCCCAGGCTATCTGCCTGAGCAGGGCAGCTGGAGGCACTGGCCAGGATTGCGTTACCAATCCTGCCACTGTGGCAGCCTGTGGAGGAAATCCTGTATATTGATTGAAAGCCTCATTTCCCCCTTAGCCTCTCCCCTGCATGGCTAATGCCAACCCTCCCAGCCTTGTCCCTGGGCATAAGGGCCAGGAAAGGCAGTTCCCCCTGCCTCTGAGGCCAGGGACTCGGGGCAGCCTTCTATGCCAATGCCTTTGCATAGCCCCTGCAGAGACTTGGTGTTCTGGCACCCCCCATCCCTCCTGCCCTGCTGAGCACTTCCTCTGGTGCCCCAGAAGCAAGGGGGAACAGGAACCCTGCCATTGGTATAAAGCTGCCTTTACTATTTATGAGTGTAAAAAATACTGTAATTAATAAATCGGTTTATGTCTTTGGCCAAGTGCAACTTCACTCAGCGCCTGGCTAGGCCTCCCTTGCCTTCTAAGCTCGCTTTGCCTGGCTCCTCGGCACCTTTGGGTAGCTCAGGCAGATTGCTCAAGGATGCCTGGTTACTTCTGAACCACGGTGGAGTGCAAGCAATAAACACAAGCACCCCTACGGCCAGGACTGAACAATCACAATGGAACATGGGCAGCTCCTGCTGTACCTGGTGGCAGGGGAACACCCCTGGAGCCAGAAGCAAGGGCAGCACCACTGCACGTCCTTTCTCTTCCTTGCATTAAGAGCAAACAGTCGTGTTTTGATGTGTGTGCATGCACATGGGAACATGTGAGGTCTTCTGCTGTGAATATGGTGCTTGTGACAATCAGCTGACACGTGGACATGGGCCATAGAGACTGAGACAGAGTGTGTGCTCCATTCATTCAGATCCACACCTCCCCAAGGAGAACGACGTTCGAGCTCTATTTAACTTCATGGAGATCTAAAAGCATGAAAAAGCCCAGGGCATTTATACAACGTAATAAACCAGTATATACAACATCCCTGCCTGCCTCTGTACACAGCTTCCAAGTGAGACATCTGTCAGTGTGAAACATTCT
Organism: Amazona ochrocephala; assembly: GCA_039720435.1. Lineage (NCBI taxonomy): Eukaryota > Metazoa > Chordata > Aves > Psittaciformes > Psittacidae > Amazona > Amazona ochrocephala. Next base: position 4,132,144 of record CM077897.1, read on the forward strand.
CCAATCCACTGAGTGTGGAATGTACTCAACACTGATTTTAGCAAATGTCCCAGCTTTAGAAAGAAAAGGAGAAAAAGAAAGACCGGGTCAAATCTGCAGCTCTGAAGTCAAGTTACGTTTCATCTGCTTGCAACAGAAACAGCAATTCACAGATGCTCCAGCAGCCACAGCACACACTGGACAGTCAACTTCTTTTTAACCAAGGAACTGTTATGCAGTGTTTCATAGACGTGAGCTGCAAGAGCACATTCTAGTCAAAAAGCCAACAGCTGTGAAGTCGCCAAGCACTACAAGAGGAAATAAAACACATGACACATTGTAGAGAAAGGCGAGACATCTGTAAGCACTTACGCTCACAGACAGAGGCGTGCTGCAGAGTGGATGTGGTTAATTACGGCTCAATACATCAGCCTTCAGCACACAGAAGATGGTGATGAAGGAGAAGACCTGCAGTCTGACCTGTGCCATTGGCCAAGTATGACTGACATCCTAGCTGGGTTTCACGGGATCGTTTCTGCCCTCTCCCAAAGCCACAGATACTAAATGTCTCACCACAGATGGCTTGCTAAGAGACAGTTCCAGTGAACAGGGTAATGCACAAAATAGGAAAACTGGAGAACAAGCAGCTCCCCCAAACCAGCCACTGTACAAGAGTGCGGGTAGAAATCAATCTCGTTGTGCAGGGTAAAGAAATAAACTATTCCAGCCCACGTTTTTCAGCTCATTCAGAACACAGGCTGGAGAACAGCTATTTTCCAACTCACTATCCTCTTGCTGTTGTTCAGCTCAGCGCCCAGACTGCAGGCTTAGGGATACCTCTCTTAAAAGGAGGATGATTAAGGAACAACAGGTCAAGAACCATTTCAGAACAGAGAAGACCCACATTTGCCATACAGCTGCAGAACCCGAAGGGCAGCTGACATTAACACACATCGCCCCCTTGTGCTTTTGCTCTGAAAAGACCTATTTCCCGTTCATGTTGGAATTAAGCTTCAACTGAAGGGCTTTTCTTTCAGGGCTCTTTGCACCAGTACAAAAGTCACAGTGAGAGTTCCTGCGGGAAGCAGGCTCATCGCCGCCTGAATGCACGTGATATCCTCCAGGCATTGGGCTCCTCGTAGCGGTTGTAGAGGGGTTCCAGCCGCTGCTGCTTTTTCTGCTTGCTCAGCTTGGTTGGATCAGAAACCTTGAAGAAAGCTGGTGCAAATTCCACCAGCCAGCGAGGATCAATAGTTGTCACTTCACGCATGTACTCCTTGGTGGTCAGCACCAGTTCATGATACACCACCCTGTAAATAGGGACAGCAACTTTGGAACTCGGTTTTTCCAAACAAGAGAGAAGGCAAAGGCTGGAGTATCTAAGCTTGCCCCTTTATCTCCCTTTCACCCTCCTTCAGCACAAGGCTCCTTATGTTTCAGAAGAACACTCCAGAAGAAGTATCTTCTTCCTCTCCTAGTTCGCAACTACTCTTCAGTACAGAGCTACTTCATTCCAGCTAAAATGATTTTCCTCTCCACCCCATCCCTAACACTCAGTGTGTTTTAAGCTCACTTCCACAATACAGAAACACAGAACTTCCAGGCTTCAGGCCTGTCCTTGGCTCAAAAAGTCCATCTCATCTCTGCACAGGCACTAATTTTAACTGCAGAAAGAGCTAAGGGCAACTCTTCTCATTGCTGAGAAAGCAGCAGCCTATACTTTGACCTGTACCCCACAAGCAGTACACACCAAGCTTTTAACTTACAAAGTCTGAACTGAAATAGAAAATGACATGATATTGCCTTCCTTACCATTCTGGCTGCCTGTTGAAGAGAGCACTGGATGGGTGGATATAGACTACTTGTTGATCAATAAGTGTCCGATAGCCTTCCTGGGGATCCTTCTTTGCTGCGTTTCGGAAGAAGCCACTACAGATGGCTTTCTGGACCCGAACTGTTGCCTTCCCACAGGATACCACATCCAGCTTGTGCCTGCCAGACAGGAGTCAGAAAGAAAATTAGAGCTCTTCAGGTCTACTACAGTGTAAGACCACCAAGAAAGCAAAGTCACCACTTGTGCTTCTTGCCATGCTCACCTGTCCATAATGCCCAGCATCTGCTTGCGGATGTCCTGGGCTCTGCGTAAGGACCGGGCCTGGATAAAGTTTTCATAGCACCAGGGATTTGAAAACTTATTATTCTTCCAGGAATTGTAGACAGCCAGCAGAGTGAGGTGGTCACCTTCTGTCTGATGGAACTTGGCTTTCTTTTGATCAGCAAGTGCTTGTTTATCCTAATACATACAATAGTTATCGATCAGCATCGAGACAATCCTCGTGCAACATGAAGGCTCCTTGTCATTCATACCATGACATTTTAAGGCTACCAAGAAAGAGGTGATGTAAGACTGAGAAGACAACACAAAATTTGGAGTGGTGAGTGACTAAGCACCAAAGAGATGAGAACCTGAAGGCTCTCACTAAGCCAAAACCGTCCCTGTATGAAAGGGAAGCCCAGAACTGTTCCTGCCAAAGAGAGGCCCCAGTAGACTTTCCTAAAGTCTTTCCCATGGGTGACAAGGGAGCAACCAGAAAAGATGAAGGACCTAAGTGGCTCATGCATAGAGCAGGAAGCCTATGTACACACTAAACTAGCTATTTTTTCACCACTCTAAAAGCAACCTCAATTATGCATCATCAAAGGAGCTGAAGCAGCAGCTCTGACCCTGCTTACCTACCCACCTCCCCCCCGCTCCAGTGTGCAGATAAAACATTCATCAAACACTGTGGCTACCCAGATCAAAACAGAAGTTAGTTTGAACTGCAGCAATTCATCATAATGAAGAAACAATGGACTCAAGAAGAGTCAGCTACTGAGAAATCCTACCACAGCATAGGCTGCTGCTTGCTGACTTAAAAGAAATCAGCATAAGATAGGATAGCCATGATAAAAGTATATTCTGAATCTGAAAATTATCAGGGCATTCTGAACTCCACAGCTGGAGTTGGTTTAAGGTTGATTTCAGGTGTAAGGCTGGTTTAAGCCTGTATGTGTTTAGTGGGAAACACAAACGAGAATGTGAGACTTCTAACTTCCATCTTCCCACCTGTAAAGAAACTACCAACATCCACAGCTACAGGATGTTTAACTAAAAGGTACATTGGAAATGCAACGAATGAGCACAGATTCACTGTGCCACATATGCTCACTCTGAAGCAGGCACAGAAAACCCACCCAGACATTAACACTGCTGGGTCCTTACCTTTGGCCTGTAGAACACGTTCTGTACAGACAGCATGGACACTATTGTCAACATCTCTTCGCTGCATCCCAGATGCACAGACATGATCAACATCTTACACAGCATAGGCTCCAAGGGGAATTCTGCCATCTGCAAGAAACCCGTTTCAAGATACACAGCAACATCTTGGAAAAACCTTGAGTTCTCTCAGTGTAAAAGAGAGCACTGGCCCTTTCTTCCATGCTTCCTTTCCAAAGCAGTGTGCTTTACCCAGAATAACTTTACCCAACATGAAGCAAATTATTTGTCTATATTCCCTATCCCAAGAATATCCCAATACTTACAGGAAATTTTTAGACATTAATAAAATTAACCCTATGAATAAGGAGAAATAATAGCTGTTCCTTAAACAGCAAATGGTACATCAACTATGGTAAGGTGAAAAGCTACCCATAAAACACAAGAGAATAATAGCAAAAGGAAATCAATAGTGCTAGGCAAGTCCTTAGACAACTACTCTCGTGTCACCCCCTGAATATTTATTACTCTGACAGCACTAAGAAGTATTCTCTTTTGCCTACCCTGCGCCCAAGTCGAGTGAGCAGTCCCTCATCATCCAGAGCTCCCAGAGTGTAGAGCTGCTCCATGGCAGTTATGAGAGTTTCCATTGGGGGAGCATCCATAAAGTCAAAGGAGAGCAAATCATTGATGCCCATGGCCTGAGCAGAGGGAGTGAAGAAAACCCAAGTTAAAACACTGAGAAGGAAGACACCAAACTCCAGCCATAGCCACACCACCATTGAACAGTGAGGCAGACACTTGTTTCTTGAAATGCCCATGATCACATTGGCTGGCTATAAGCTGGTGAAATACTCACCTTCAGGGAAAGCACTGTACTGGCCAAATTTGTTCTCTGGATTTCAGGCACGTTGGTGGTTAGCATTTCATCTCTATAAGCACGCTCTGTATATAGCCTATAGCATTTTCCTGGTCCTGTTCTCCCAGCCCTTCCTGCTCGCTGCTTTGCTTGAGCCTAAAGGGAACAAGGCATCCCAGTGATCAAACAGGTAGAGGTGAACACAAGCCAAATAAAATGATCAACTATTCACAATTTTACTTAGATTACGAGGAAGATATTTCCAACACAAGCCAAGAAAGCACGAATTCCTTAGGCACAGCCTGAAGGAACCTCCGAGAGTTATCAAAAACATGGCTTTGTTATTGCCTCTCTTTGCTTTCATGTCCTTGCATGCCATATCATCATGATACACATTACCAGCAGGGTTAATAAAAGATGAAGAATCAAACACAGAATGCCTGCCTGTGAGATTGGTGTAACAACCAGCTGGTCAATTCCAGTCTTGGAGTTATAAACCTTCTGCTTCACAAAGCCAGGATCAACGACATAATATATTCCATCGATAGTCAAAGATGTCTCAGCGATATTAGTGGCGATGACAACCTGCAAACAACAGTGTGATTCAGCAGCAGTTCTGTGTCTGGTTGCCAAGCCAACCTTGCTGCTCAACTTAAACAACCCCTTCAATGTGATAGAAGCAGTTTGCTGTACATGCGGCTACTGTCACATATCATCTGAAGGAGAAATGTGTTCACAGAAGCACAGAAAGGAACATTACCTATAATCTAAGAAGGACAAGTTCCAAGCATATCTACATTTGGTTTAGATTTGTGTAATATGGGAAAAAGCATGATATAATCCATAATTAAAACCAAGTGAAAGACCATTGTAAGTCTGTAAACACAGTGCACTGACTTCAGGGAGAATTCCTGCCTATCACTCAGAGTCCATACTTAGAGAAGAACCTTCCAGAGAATGTATGTCTAGTTATTCACTGTTTGGTAGGAAATTTACATCCATGCAATGGGAACTGCATTTAGATTTCACTGAAGTTAATATCCTTTAAATGCAGCATTAAAAAGCAGACTGAGAACATTCCAGAGGTTTGCTGCACCAGAGGTCTCTATATACATTTTCAAAGGCTTAGAGAAAATGTACAGGCATGTACACATGCCTACAAACATGCAAAAAGATGCTCTAAGCTACATATAAGCCACCTTGTCTCCAAAACCACATTACTTTGTCTGAAGCTGTAACTGACAATCAGAAGATTAGCAGTGTAATACACCCCACTATTAAAACATATCAGCAGAAACTGAAGCCACACCGAGCTGAACTTACCTTTCTGCTTCCTGGTGGGGCAGGGTCAAAGATCCTGGTTTGCATTTCACTGGGTAAAGCTGAATAGACTGGTAGGATAATTAACTCTGGAACATCAGGTCCTAGAGATTTCATCCTCTCATAGAGGATTTCACAGGCAGTGTCAATCTCTTCCTGACCAGTCAGAAACACCAAAATGTCACCTACACAGGAAGCAAATTACAACATCCATAGAATCAATGCTGTTCAGTACAACGACTGCACGACCACATTTCCATCCCTCATCTTTTCCATTCAAAGAGAGTATCCCCAACTCTTGCTAGCCCTTGTGCAACAACTTAGCCAGAAGCAACTTACTTCAGTCTTTCACCCAATTTTCTCCGCATTTACTGTACTTTCAAACAACAGAGGATAGTGCTGAGAGCATTTTTCTCATGTTACTAATACATGATCCATGACTTCAAGAAAGACCTCACTTATAGATTAATGTCCTTGAATCACCAATAACCCTGGACCATTCTCTACTCACCTGGTGGCTCTGTCAAATGGATCTGCATTACTGTAATCAAACTGGCATCCAAATAATCTGTCTCTGGCTCTTTTGTGTATAGGATTTCCACTGGGTATGTTCTGCCAGGAATGGTGAAGATTGGTGCTTCATAGAAATACTGAGAGAATTTCACAGCATCCAGCGTCGCTGATGTCACGATCAGCTTCATATCCTGCCGCTTCTGCACTGTCTGGAGCAGCACAGAACGTTCTCAAGTTATTTAATGCCTTTGGGACTATGAACATATGGTACTTAAGCCAGAGAAATATGACTAGTAAAAACAGGTTTAAGGTCTGAGTAGAGGGACAGGTCATTGCAGTATCCAGAATTCCAAAACAAATCATCCGCTAAGGTGACATTTCAAACCTGCAGACAGCCTTTGTCAGACAAGGAAAAGCACAGCAAGAACATTCCTCTGCTCATCCATCACTATAAACACCCTGGACTGCCAACTCTTATTGTTTCTGCTGAATGTTGCTTGCTGTGTCTTCACACAGAGGCTCATCTTATGAAAGTTTGGACTACAAACCCTTTTGGGCATTTGCTTTGCTTCAGAAGAGACTCTTAGAGCACAGGAATGAACCTGACTTGTGTGTCTTTTCCTGTGAGCTCCTACATAGCATAAAGAGAACACTGACACAATAAATATCAAATGCTGCATTACCTTCTTCAGGAGTCCAAAGAGCACATCTGTGTGTATGGTCCTCTCATGGGCTTCATCCAGCATGATAATGGCATACTGGGTCAGATCAGGATCTATCAAACACTCCCTCAGTAACATGCCATCTGTCATGTATTTGATAACAGTTTCAGGGCTAGTGCAGTCTTCAAATCGAATGGTGTAGCCAACCTAGAAAGAAGAGTTGCACAGAAACTGAAGCTCCAGAATTAAGTTCTTAGCACCATTAATCCCCAGTTTGATTATTCTTAAAGCTCACTGTACTACCTCCACAGGCAGACACACATGGGCACACAAACAAACTAGCTCTAGGACTGACTTTTTCCACTTTTCCTCATGCTTATATTGACATGATCTTCAGCATGTAAATTCACCTCTTGTCCCAAGCAGCAACCAAATTCCTCTGACACCCTCTTCGCAACAGACATTGCAGCCACTCTACGAGGCTGAGTACATCCAATCTTCCCTCTTGATGTATACCCCGCCTCTGCCAGGTACTGGGTGATCTGGGTTGTTTTCCCAGACCCTGTCTCTCCAATAACAATCAGAATCTGGTTGTCATGAACCGCCTAGAAAAGGTCATAAGAGAGACACTTGTCAAAATTTATGATCAGAACACAAACCAAACCAACTCAACACAGTGTATGTAGGACTAGACTGAGGCCTGCTGCTGACCCGAAAAATCACACACGTTCTTACTGATCAAGTCAGCAAACAGCTTAACCATTCAGCTCACTCATCCTCTGCCAACATGATGCTAGTTTCAGTTTTGCCTTAAGTCAATAAATACATGGATGTTTATTAAAATATGCAGATATATAATACTTTAAAACAATTATTCCAAACTACAGCTCTGCACTTAAAATGATCAACTGGCTATCCACATGACAACACACCAAACCAAGATTTGATACTGCCACTTGCTCAAAGAAGAATGCTGTTCCAAGAGCCTTACTTGTATCAGCTGCTCCTTCAGTCTGAAGATTGGGAGACTCTCTCTCTGCTCAATGATGGAAAGTTGGGTCTTCTTACCATAAGAAGCTTTGTTACCACCAAATGCATGTTTCTTCCACTCTGGGATATCATTGGGCATCATTCCAATACCTCGCATGTTTGCAGCTATTTGTCTTCCATCCACTAGGAAAGAAATAATTTCACCATTACATCTGGGTTCACACAGGAGAGACCCTGATGACCCTGCTCCTATTATTCATCACCCATGCCTTCTATACTTGTGGATTTACGTATTTAAGCTCCTACGTGCATACCCCCACTATTACATTAATTCCCATATACAAAAACATGCTTCACCACCCAGAACACTTCTCATGGATAGCAGGATACACCTGTACATTTCTCTTGACATTCCTGCTTCCACTTTAGTGGAAAAGCCTTTCTTCTTTGCCTCACTTGACAAGTGAAGCAGATAAACGCACCATCAAGACATTTCCCCTGGGTTGTTCAACTGTCACAAACATAGCACAGTTCACACTTCCACATATTCAGACATACCATCAGGGAGAGGATCCACCCAGTGTGTGTTGAGCCCCATGGGGATAGAATCCATCTCTGCTTCTCTTTGGGCTTGTTTAAGTTCTCGTCTTTCTTTAGCTAAAGCGCTCTGCATCATTGCAGCCTGGGACAAGGAACCATCTGGATTCTGGAAAGCAAGAAGGAAGCAAAGATTTCAAGCACTCCCACTCCTTCAATTCTGTCACCACTGGCCTTTGGAAGCTTTAGAACACGTTAAACTTTTTATCTATTTAACTTCCAGGATATTTCCATTAGCACGGTCTCAAGAACTTCCATGGTTATGACTAATACGGAGCATTCTTACACTGTTGAGTCAGAAGGATTATGGGACAGCCAATGAAAAATAAGTATTTCTATAACATCATCTACTTTCAAAGGGTAAGAAAAAGCACAGCAGAAAAAGAATGTTCTAACACACTTATGTGAAATTGCTGCTGCTGCAGTCTAATATGCATTTTGGTTCTATTCTTTCACTTCACCGTCACCAGTTAAGTAAGAATCCAGCTCTATAAGTAAAGAAAGGATCTTCAGCACAGTGATCATGTTTTTCTGGGCTCTCAGTAATGTCCAGGTGGAAAACTGGTTGTTAAACTCCAAATATTTAATTAAACCAAGTACACTGGGTTTAGTCCTGGATATCTCTTACCTTCACTATCTTGATAGGACTCATATCCATGCTCTGTTTAGTATGACCTCGAAGGAACGGTGGCTCTTCTTCAACTAATTCAATCTCCAGGTCCTCATCTGAGATCCAAGTGACAATTGTTAGACATCTTTCAGGTACATAAAAGTACCTCCTCAAACCATGCTTCCTGGGTATTCTAGGTTATGATGTGCTTAGAAAGTTTGTGGAAACACCGCAAATAAGAATGCACAGACAGGACACATCCAAATGCACTAATAATAACGCTACAGCAACCCTAGTTCCAGATGTTTAAGCCCACAACAAACTGTGAGATCCTTCACATGCACTTATATCATTAGCTCTTTCAGAATCAAAACACGTCCAGAAACACAAGGAATTTACAACAACAATAAGACTATTTGGAAATGGTACCTTCTTCATCATCAACTTTAGGAAGAATCCCAGTCTCCTCATCAAAGTCAGGAAACTCTTCCTTGGAAAGCACATTAGCTGCAATCATCTGGGAACAGAATAAACACAACATGAATCTGTCTCCATGAACAAACACAAGTCATGTCTATGAGGTCTCAGTTCTAATGCAACTAGAAGATTTGTAAAACAGGAACAAGGGAACGTTGTGATTGCAGAACAAAAGGAATGGTCCAAGGGCTGGAGCACCTCTGGAAACAGGCTGAGAGAGCTGGGCTTGTTCAGCCTGAAGAAGAGAAGGCACCAGGGAGACCTTAGAGCAGCTCCCAGTACTTAAAGGGACTGACACGAAACCTGGAGAGGGGCTTCTGTCAAGAGCCTGCAGGGACAGGACAAAGGGGAATGGCTTTAACCTGCCAGAGGGGAGACTGAGATGAGATCTCAGGCAGAAGCTCTTCCCTGTGAGGGTGCTGAGGCGCTGGCCCAGGGTGCCCAGGGAAGCTGTGGCTGCCCCATCCCTGGCAGTGCTCAAGGCCAGGTTGGACAGGGCTTGGAGCAAACTGCTCAAGTGGAAGGTGTCCCTGCCCGTGGCAGGGTGTTGCAACTGGATGAGCTCTCAGGTGCCTCCCAACCCAAACCATTCTGAGATCCTATGAATACAAGAACACACCTGTTTTATTTCCCATTTCTCTGGGTCTGAAATCCGGGTGAGGCGCTTCCTTTCAAGGCTGTCATCCTCCACCTCCGGGGCATTCACCAGGGACAGGTGACTGGGTCTGTCTGGGTTTCTCATAGATGTTTCTTCATTGGTTTCTCCAATCAGGTTTCTCCTCCGGTTTGGATTCAAGTCTTCCCCAGTGTCTTGATCAACATCCTACATCAGATTGATTGATCAGTCTAATTACACTGCACTTCTTATCTTTCAACATTAGTGCTTCCTCTAACACAAGAGAAAAAGGTGAGTACACTTCTCAGAGAGACTACTGCCAACACCAGCCCAGACACAGAAAATGCTATTTCTCATAGTAGAAAAGGAAGACAAACACAGCAACAACTTGAGGTTTGCTGACACTTAGCGCATCAAGTCAAAAACTTGTTAGGAACATGACATCACAAAACTCTACAGGAAATGAGTAAGAAGTAATAGGCCACAAATATGGAAGAGTAACTCAATGTTTGTCAACTCCTTGAGGGGTTATGCATTAGTTTTCATCAAGAAGAGCTAAAAATGGCAAAAACAGGGATAATCTTCAAAAAATCTGGCACCACAAACTTATAATAAGCACTACAGAATGCCTTCCATACCTTCATGCTCAGGCTGGTTTTGGATCCCGTAAAGGATAAGACTTTAACTTTTACTCTTTGTCCTTTGCTCACCACATCAGCAACATTGGCAACACGTCCTTCTCTTCGAAGCTCTGAGATGTGGACCAAGCCCTCCCAGCGCTTCCTGCGGGTGAAGCAGAGGGGCCCGAGATGTCATAAATTATTACTCTGACAGTCCTGAAGATCATTCAGAGTCCACATTATTTTGCTGTCAACTGCATGTGTTCATAAACTAGCTTTTGCAAGAACATTCTCTGCTGAGTGAAACAAACCTGCATCTTGGCATCAACGCCAGCATTCCTTACTGCAGCCTTAGAACCCCTAAGATGCTAAAAGGAAAAGGAACTCACATGGAACAGTACCAGATTTATTATGAACATCAGAAAGTACCTTAGTCCTTCCAGTTGCACAAAACATCCAAACTGCATTATACTTGTGACTTTGCCATTGTAGATGTCTCCAATGGCAGGCTCCTCAGGTGGGGGACGGTCAATGTGTTTGTCTCTCCATCTCTCATTGCTCCTCTCAACGTATCTGTCTCGATCTTTACGGTCCCTACTTGGACTTCGAGTTCTGCTCCTTGATCGGTATCTGGATTTTCCCCTGTTCCTATCCCGAGTTCTAGAACGAGACCTAGAGCGAGATCTGTGGCTTCGCCTCCTGTCCCTGCTACGACTCCGGCTCCTCCTCTTCTTCTTTGCCCTGAGAAGCAAACAAACATATTTGCAGTGAAATCCCACATGAGAACAGAGAGAGCAGGGAACACCAACTGCCACCACCCACTTCCCCAGACACATGCTAGAACCCTACCGGTGGTCGCTGCTCCTCTGCTTGCCTTGCCTGTCCGCACTGGGCATCAGAGCTTCAAGTTCCTTAAGTGCATCAGCTGCCACTTTTACATCATCTTCATCCAGCATAGTCTGTGAGAACAGAGAACTAGTCTGTAAGAAGGCTGATAATCAGTCTACAGAAGGAATAACCACTCACATGCCTATTCAGAAGGCATGTAAGAGGAAAAAAGATCAGACATAATACATGTTCTAGGGGAATAAAAGTAGTAAAGCCACAATACTGAGACAATTCCGCTTTTATACAAAAACCTTTGCCTCAATACATCAAATTATTACAGAAATAAAACATGCAAATCCCTCGGAGCATTTGAATGGCCAAAACGTGCATCTAATTTGTAATCCAGCACGAGTTTGAGCACTATGTAAGAAAGGATTCAACTACAACTTCCATGTCACAAGAGCCTCATCTTCCAGATACCCTGTAGAACAGCTTCCATATGGCAACTGCTGGAACAACCAGTCTTGGAAACTATAAGCAATAATATCAACTTTTGGTCTCTTCTGTATTTAATTTCTCGCAGTCTACTTCTTTCCATGCATCAGCAAGAAACACACTAACATAAAAAAAAACCCTGAGACAACTTGAAAATAAGAGAAACATCACCATAAATAATGTGTTCAGATACGAAAGAAATCTGAAAGCATGACCTTACCCTGATATTGGGATTGTCTGGCCTGCAAAGAGCTGGAAACAATTCCTTCAGCTTTTCCTTCTCTGACTTGGGTTTGACAGCTGCATCTGAGACCGAAAAGAGAAAAGAAAAACCAACACAGAAAACCTTGAGCTTCACTGTCACAGTGAATCTGTGGAAGACATGAATACTTCCAACAGCACACTTGGGGTGGTTTTAGAGCCTAAACAGATTGGCTAATCTACTGCTAACAACAGAAATTCTTTACTGTACGGATGGTGAGGCCCTGGAATGGGTTCCCCAGGGAAGCTGTGAATGCTTCATCCCTGGCGGTGTTGGACATGGTTTAATGGGAGGTGTCCCTCCCCATGGCAGGGGGGCTGGAACCAGATGATCTTAAGGTCCTTTCCAGCCCTAACCATTCTATGATTCTATGAGAGCCTCCCACTTCACAGCAAGATACAAAGCCTTGCAAGCCTAGAGCAGTAACTGCACCAGCTGCCCCAAGCACGGCCAAAATCTAGAAGACCACCAAGCAAGAGTTTCAGTTTTCCATACCTTTGCTCGTAGAGGATTTTGGTGGGGGCCGCATGGTCTGTATGAGACGGAGCAAGTTACTAATAAGGGAATCCTGAAAAATGGAATAGAACACTTTAGTCTAAAGCAGGGCTGCAACCCTGGCTTCCATTCTGAGAGAGCACCAGTGAGGGCTTATCAGCACCACAGACAAAGGGCAATCCTGAAGATTCAGGTTCATTTTTACAACATATCACCGGACACATCCTAAAAATATGTAATAAACTGAATCTGAAAACTATTCTAATCATTCCATTTAAGTAACTCTTCTCCTTTCAGTCACCTTTGTGATCACCTGTTTAATCCAACTACACTCATTCCAGAGGAACTCATGCATCATAAAAAGACTTACAGCAACATTTACCTTCATGGAAAGTTGCTTTTGCATATTTTATATGCTCAAGGAGACAAGCGGAACCCTCTGCAAAGACTATATGACCTTTTAAACAGAGGGGAGCCCGGCTGGGGCAAGAATCCTCAACTGCTAGATAGGAGTTCTCCAATTGAAAACAACAACAGACATTAATCCCACCCTTTTCTCTCTAAAACAAGCTTTATGAGACAAACCAGGCCGAGAAGAACGCGTAAGTAACGCTCAGCTCTCACTCACAGTGAACTCGGCGCCATTCTTCAGAAGAACTGCTTTAAACGCCTCAAACGTGGTATTTTTCTCCGCGAGACTTATCACAAACTCGGCTGCGGGGAAAACACAGGAAGAAAATTAGGAGAAATAATTACGAGGCCGTGTAAGCGCTTCACGTTGAGGCAGAAGCTGTTCCGCGGCGCTACCTCCACCCGGGGCTGCCGCAACGCTGCTCCCACAAGCAGCGGGTCCCCTCCTGTGGCAGCAGCCCCCACAGAAGCCCTTCCTCCCCCTCACCACAGGTTTTATGAGGAAAACCAACCCTTTTCTTCCCCGATTCGAAAGCCCCTTCGCGGCTCCAACAGCCCCGTCCCAGCACCGCCCCACAGCGACTGCCGCTCACCCAGGTCCTTGTCGTTGATGCCCAGGTGATTGTCCAGCTCCGTGCACACCTTGGACACGAGCGACAGGTACTCGAGCTGAGCGAGCTCCTCCACCGCCAGCTCCGCCATGGCCGCGCCACAGTTCCGTTTCCGGCCCGCGGCGGAAGCGCTGTGGGGAGGGAATGGGCGAGGCCTCTCGTTGCCACGGACTCTGTGGTTGTGGCGGGGGGGGGGGCGGTGCGCAACTGCGGCCTCGGTTCAGCCGCCGACACCGGCCTAGGGCGGTGCTGCAGCCCCCGGAGCATCCCCTTGCCCTCCTCTGCACTCGCTCCAGCAGCTCCACGTCCCCCTGGTGCTGTTGCCTCAGAGCTGGACCAGGGCTGCAAGGGGGGGTCTCCCCCGAGCGCAGCACAGGGGCAGAGTCCCCTCCCTGAGCTGCTGCTCACGCTCTGTGGGTGCAGCTCAGCACACGGGGGGGGTTCTGGGCTCAAGCGCACACTGAAGCCGGGTCACGGGGAGCTCCTCCTCACCCCACACTCCCAAGTCCTTCACCTCAGGGCTGCGCCATCCACTCGCCCCGAGCCTGTGCTTGCTTGTCCCAGCCCAGGGGCAGGACGCTGCTGAACTTGATGCGGTTCGTTCCTTCTGGTCACGGCTCTGTCTTCCCTTAATGCCTTCTTCCATCTCCCTCCATGCCCAGATACCTGCTGATTAAGAAGCTGCTCCATCACTGAGTGGTACAGAAGCCACAGCCAAGGCACAGGCTTCCGAGCACTCTGGCCAGCATCCCCACCTGGGACAAGCCCCCAGGCCAAGAGGTCTGGTGTAAGGGCAGAGGAAAAGGGACCCTGGCCCTGCTCCCCTCTCACCACAGTTGACGTTGAAGGCGCTCACCCCAAATAAGATACAGAAGTCACATCTGCACTATAGAATATATTATAAATTATTCCATGCATCCATTAACAAAATATACAAAGCCAACAGAAGGATCTCTATCTTAAGCCTGAGCATTCATTATCTAAACCCTACTAAAAATTAACATGGAAAACAGCATTTCACACTTCATATTTCACTCTGCCATGAAATGCTCCTCCTCAAATGCTGTAGTGCTTCGTTGGTTTACAGAACACTTCAACAGGCCAAGTAAGAAGGTACACACAGAAAGAGCACACGTCCTGCTGGGCACTCCAGATCAAAGCAGATAATCACTCCACGCTCCAAAACATCATCAGCTACTGCTCTTCCTCCTCCTCATTCTTGAGTAGGCAGCAAACAGTACGCGTAAGTGCAGGTGAGAAAAACACCAGCAGTTCCAAGTTAGAGAATGGTCTTTACCTGGTCCCAGCAGACAGTTGTACTGGTGTAGAGATGGGAAACACTGCAAAATAGTTCTACTGTATTTCAAAATAAACATTTAAGAGTATCTCCCCCACAATCTATAAAAATAGGTTTAAAACAAAAATGGTATGATACATTTTATTTTCTTCACTTAATCATCTCTTATCTCTAAGGGTATTATGTCTTTTAAAAACTTACTACCACTGATCACCTGGTCAGTCACAATCCTGATAGTGCTTCAGCTACAGTGTGACACAACAGAACACCTTGACTCCAAGCAGCAGTAACAGAAAATAGTTTAGGATCAATGGTCTTTTCCTGCAGCAGGGAAAAGTCTGCTTGAAAGCAAGAATGTAGCCAAAGGGACCAGACTCTCAGGAGTTAACCTCCAGGTACACCACTGCGCAGGAGCATATGCTGCTGGTCTCCCGTGACGCTTCAGAATCGAACCTCTCAACGCACTTAGAAGGGAAATATTAACAGTTCCAAATTAAATATGAGCATCTAAACCAAAATCTTGTGAGCAAACTGGATCCTGCAGACAGATCTGTGGAAACACAGGAGCAGCCAGAACCACCACAGGGTACCGCACCCATGAAACTGCTTCAGCTAATGCCTTGTTCAAACTGAAGCACAAGTCACACAGTCCCTGCCTCAAGCACTCTTCCCATTCCTAAACACCACCAGAATTTGTACTCCAGTTCAGCTCTGGATTTCTACACTTGCCTCAATTCTTCTATGTGGTATTAAACACAACGAGAGGTTTGCACTATACTGAAAGAAAGACTTTAAACATTTCTACAACAAGCCTGTAAAAGACTCTTCCAAAGGCCTTTCCTTCCCTCACATTCCATTTTAACAAAACATTTTATGTAAGCTGTATTTTCCCCTAAAAGACATGCTTTGTGCTATCAGGACTAGAGCTGGTTCTATTGCCGCTGGTAAATTCACACTTCCTTCTTCATGCTGCTACATTCTGGTATTCTTACTTTAACAGTGATTCCACTTTCAGACTCTTCAGAAGTTGCTTGATGGCTTAAGATGGCTTTTGTGTCTGAGCAACCTTGTTCTCTAGAAACCATTTGCAAGGTTTAAGTCTGTCACATTACTATCATGCATTGGACAAATCAATAACTACATTGTACCAGAAGAAACAACTTGCTAGTTGTGGGCATCTCTCGTAAATTAGGCAAGACTACATTGTACAGCAGCATTTTACATTGGTTCCTAGTCCAAAGCTTGTTAAAAGCCAACAAAACTAGTTTCCAGCTGCCTAAATAGAAACATCTTACAGATGATAAGAGAGGAAGTTCTCATCTAGGTGGAAGTTTAAGGAATTCTACAGGGCTCCCTGATAAAAGGATTTGGTATGAAATTAGAGACTTAAAAAACTACTCATGAGGTCTAACTGTGAGGTCCAAATCAAAGGTGATATTCCGGACTCCAATTCCTAAGATGCTGTGACAAGCGCTGTTTGACATTTCCATGACAAAAACAAAAGCTCAAAGAAAAGCCAAAGTTGCAGTCACAGCTCCAAAGAGCACACAGCTGAGGCATAGCCTGCTACTGCTGTGGTGTTCTGGGAGAGTTTACTCAAAGAAGATGACTCCTCCCTCCACCAGGAAGGTTCAGCACCTACCACTGTACCAGTCACTGTTCCCAAGCTGAAGCAATTCAGTTACCACTTGAACCATGTTATTGTTGTGTTTCTTCAGCAGTCGCAGGTTTAACTGCCTGTCACAGAACCCCATCTCACACAGACTGGAAAGAAGAGTGGCAGTTTGCTCTTCTGTAGCTGCAGGCTGCTGGAAACAAAAGGATGATAAGCTATAAAAAGAGATTTTTTTCCCATTTGAAGCATTATTCTGGAATATAATTAAAGCACAGAGATCCTTTTGTTCACAATTTAGCTGATAATATTCACTGTTTACTCACAAAAAGGTGAATTACTACTCTGCCACGAGGCTGTGAGAGACCTGTCCCCATAGTATGTATTTCCCTGCCTCCTCATGAAGCAGCATACTTCAAAGGGATGCCACTGAGC
This sequence comes from Amazona ochrocephala, assembly GCA_039720435.1. Classification (NCBI taxonomy): domain Eukaryota; kingdom Metazoa; phylum Chordata; class Aves; order Psittaciformes; family Psittacidae; genus Amazona; species Amazona ochrocephala. The sequence goes on from CM077897.1 coordinate 4,149,092, forward strand.
TCAACATTCTACTGTTGCATGAAGTCCTATACACACTCTCAATACGTTTATGAAACATACACTTATAACTTTAAGGTTGGCATTCTATGAAACACCCTTAGCATACAGGAAAGAGATTTACCTGTTCTATAGTGGGGGGTCCAGCAAACAATGCTTTGTAGGCAGAGGCAGCAACCGACAAAGCACCCTTAACAAGTTCTCCTGCAATGCTGCTTCCTTGAGGGTATCTGCAGAGAAAGAAATCAGCCTTGACTTCAGGGTCAATAAGTATATGTTTCATGTGAAATCCAAGGCTCTTCCCTGTTGATGTGCCAAAGGAGACTTAGTTCTTGGGGAGAGAAAAGCCTGTGATCCAGAGGAACTACTGCTGTCTGAAGACTGACCTATATGACACATCCATTCAGGTCAGAGTAGCTTCAAGTTACTTAACATTCCACTCAGGGTTTTATCTTACTCCTCCAGCATCAGTATCTTCAGGTGCTTAATGGAGATGAATTTATAAAATCTCCATTTTAAGAATCCCAAGATATTCCACTTTAAGAAGAGTTCAGTTTGACCTCTTCATACACATCTACATCCTTCATTCTCATGTCTAAGTAGATGCCAAGATCTTATGACAATGCAGTATTCTGTAATTCAGCATATGTTTCCTTACAGAAGTGAGGCCTTTTGGAAAACACCAAGTGAAACCTGTCAGCCAGTATTTTTTCCTAGGGCCTAATTTAGCAAATTCAGTTCTCAGTTTAAAACAGTATTTGTGAGGTCACAGCTTCACTACCTTGGGTATTCTGAGTACTTCCATTTACTAGTTGAAAATCCAGAAGATCCTGGTCCATGACTATCTTCACCACTGGGTTCTGGAAGAGGAAGAAACAAATATCATTATCAACATGTTGAGTGAATGCAAAGCTGAAGAGACACAATATGCAGATAATGGAAAGGAGTGGTATTAAATCCAAAATTAATACTCTCACATTTAGTTATCCAGATTCTAACTGAATTGTCACTGCAGTCAAAACAAGCCAAAGTTTCAGAAATCACTTGGCTGATACATCAGTGGGTGTTTACTTCAACAAGAGACAAACTTGAGCTCCCAGTAATTGTAACAGCAGCTTAAATATACAGCTCATTAGTTCCAGAGCAAGGTAACTTTCCAGGTACCTACAGATACTTCCAAGTCCCATCCTACCATTTCTTTCCATTTCTTCAATGATCCACAAAACCAATCCTTTCTTTATGCAAATCTTCCACACAGTAAATTTTCAGCAGCCAGAGGAAAAAAAAACAATCATTACTTGGTAGATTTTTGCTCTCAATAACAAGGTACCCAACGCAATACTTGGCATAAGGAATAGGTGATAACAACAGGATGCATCCCTCATAAAAGTACTGTCAGTACCTTCTCTTGTTTGGTTACGAGTGGAGGAGAGATTCTCTGAAGCTGGTATGTTTGGTTCTTGGAAGATACGATCCTGAGGAGATGTGAGATTCCTGAGAACATAAGGCCAAAAAATTGCTTTTATTCCTTTCACTCTACATGTAGACAGACAGGTAAGTCAAGATCATCAGACAGAAGAAGAAGTCTCACATGCCTCTTGCACCCACCTCAGCAGCGAGTACAGGCTATGTAAAAAGATGCAGGATTTATCTCCAGTATGAGATAAAAATGTTTGTTACAACTCTTCCTGTTTGGATGCTCGAGCAGGACATCTGCAGGCTGTACAGCAACATTAACATAACCATTTTGTTCTTGTCCAAGAAGCATACCTTTGTGCCTGGGTTAAGGTGTCTGCAACCTCTGGGGTTAACAGCTCGGCAGCCAGTGTTCGTGAAGTTGTCAACATATCAGTGACACTCTGGATCTGTGGCTGGCTTCCCTCTTCCGGATTCTCTGCTCCTGTTTCAGGTTCTCCTGTCTTCTCCAAACTGGGCTGGGAAAGGGCTGAACAATACATAGACTCCCCTAAAGGACGGCTGGTGTCAAAGCACTCAGGGAGAATAATGATATAATCTTCTGATGAAGCAGAGGAGCCTTGACTTTGAATATCATCCTTCTCATCAACTTCATCAGAATTGCCAGTATCACTACAGGGGCCTGCTCTCTCACCAGGTAGTGGGAGGTCCCCTAACAGAGGAAAGAAAAATAGAGAAGGAAAGTGGAGTATTAACAACTGTCCATTTTGTATGGCTAGCACAAGGTCAGTATTGTCCTGGAAATTTCACTGATCTTTTTAAGCAGCAGTTAAACCAGCTGCTTCTTTCAAGCACTGACACCCATTTCCTCATGTCCTAGAACAGCGTCAGATGGTTTTATACCTCATTTTGTTTAGCCCTTTTTACAGCTTTATCTTAAAATCAAGCCTATTTTACTTACCACAGTCATTTTCTGTCATTGCCTCTGACTGATGGATCTTTGCTTCCTTTTTGAAGGTGGAATTAGCTTTGATCCCAGAAGATACTTCATTTATTGTATTACAACTGAAGGTGTCTTGCAGTGTTTGTGAAGACTCTAATAAAACAAGCAAGAAAAGCAAAGCAGTATCACCACCTGCACTGCAGAGCCATTTGTAGCCAATAGCTGACTGCACAGAAGTTAAAGCCACAGAAGGCAGCAGAGACAGAACTTACTCTGGAGAACTTTCTTCTTTTGGGGGGGCTTATGGTCAGGTGCAGCATCCAGGGTTAGGGAACGAATGACAGTTTCACACACAAACTGAGTCCCACTCATGTCTTCTTCCCCTTCCTCCTGATTCAATGGATGTTCAGCTTTTGCTTTCACCAGGCAAGTATCTGCAGGAAAGCAGGCTTCCCTCACTCCTTCCAAAGGGAAACAATAGGTTATTCTAATACCACGTCAAGGAAATGTTAAGTGCAAGAAGGATTTTTTAGGCTCACCAAGGTTAACACTGAGTCTGTGCTAATGCTTTTCAAAAATGGAAAGCTTTCGGAATTCAGCTCAAGCTGAATGTGAAAGTGACTGAGAAGCACAGAGGCTGCACCCAGCACGTTTGAGTACAACCTACTCCATACAGGGCAAACTGTTCATTCTCCCAACAATTTAGTGGTTAGACAAATGAAGGGAAACATTTGTATTTCCGAATTCTACATGTATTATGCTCCAACTTCTACAATCGGAGAGCAGCATCAGACCACAGGTTTATGAGGCAAACAACTGCTTTGGTTTTCCACAGAAGGCACAGGTTGGAAATCTTTTTAGACACTGCTGACTGCACCCAAGTGACAATACCCTCCTCCCCTCACACCCAAGCTCCCGGTGACTCCTGCTTACCAATCACTGGTTTAAATCCACTCCCCTCGTTCTCCTCCTCTATCTGACCTAAGCCAGGCTTCTCCACCAAGGGGCTATCATGCGGCAAAGGGGACATGCAGGGAGTCATGTCTGAAAAACAAAAGTAGCAAAGAGAGTAGGAACCGTCCTTCCTCCAGGTGGCAACCGTATAAGAAGCGATCCTTTTTGAAGGGATATTCTTTCAGGACAGAAGAAACTCAGTTATGTTACACAAGATCAGTTAGTGAAGTTAATCATAACTTCACACTACACCAGCACTAGGTGAGCAAAGAAAATAGCAGCCTTCAAGTTCTGGAATCTTATGGCCTTGGGAATGTGAAGCTGAAAACAAGCCAAGATAGCACACAGACTATGAGAACCTTACCAACAGGAGTATTGTGTGGCACTCGCTCCAACTCCTGCACAATGTTAATGTCCAACAGCTCAAAGGATAACAAGTCCTATGAAAACAAACACCAGAGTTCTCATCAGCAAACCCTGAATGAAATCCTACACTGTACTTCCCAGCATCAAATCCCATTAACTTACAAAGAGCCCAGCATGATCTCCAGAGAGCAGTTTCCCCATAACATCCACATCATAGAACATGGCACACAACCGAGGGGAACAAGAGGCCCCTTCCTTGTCAGGGGCCAGAGAAAGACCCCACTGACTCTTAGTCTGCCCCTTCCATATTACAACAGTCCCAAACACCAAGCTAAGAAAGTAGCTCTGCAATATCAAATGCAATATATACTTCCTGAAAATACAGTGGCTCTTTTACACTTCAGAAGGTTTTTGTTCTTACAGGTGTTTATGTACCTAGAGATCAAGCCCAAGCTGCTTTGCTTTATCTCTATGCGGGTTTAAGCACTTTACCTGTGCAGTGAGGAGGTCAACAGATGGGATATAAAATTCTCTCTCACTTGGGAGATTTTTGACCTTTAAAGGAATAGTTGGCAGAGGTATTTCAACCTGCTCCATGATTTCACCCATCCCTTGAGCACTTGCCTCTGTCTTAAAGGAAACACCCTGCAAAAGGAAAAAACAGTGATGTCCCAGAAGCACCTCATGCAGCAAATAGAACAGTTACGTGAAACATAAAGCCTGAATTTTGTGTGTAAGAACACAAGTGACTTGAAAGGTATTTTAATCAACTCATTTTAGAGCCAAGAGGACAAGATCTAACATAAAGAGAAGTCCGCAGTGTTTCAGTTCAGTCAAAGAGCTAGACGAATATCTGCAACAGACTGATAACTAGTCCCATGTCTGTCAAAAACAACTTACATATACAACAGAAGTTCTGCTTCTTTTCTATTAAAGATACAAGTTAGAAGCAAACAGCTTAAAAGAATCCTCTGGAAACCAATATAGCTAGGGACACTATGCCATTGCACTAAACAAGATACACTGCTCCTTCTCCTACGCAATTCAGAAGTGCCCCAACACTGGATGAGCTACTTGCCTTTTTGGTGCTGGAAGCTTTATCCTTCTGGCAGGAGTCAGGATCCTTCCCATCACTTTCTAGACATTCAGTAGCTGGGGAAGGATCCACAACAATACTGCACCAGATCCTGGGCCCAAACTGTTCCCCTCTGTGTGACAATCTCCAGTGAGAGGTGTAAATTCCTTCTATATTAGGAGCTACGAACTCAACTGAAACAGTTCCTACTTGTCCTGACGGAAGAGATGGCACCAACACATCTTTTTTTTCAGAAGATGCCAAGGTCAGGTTTCCCCACATGAGTTTCAGCTGAAATATACAATAGGAAAAGCAAAAAGTTAACTTCACAACTTCACAAGCTTCTCTACATACTGGGCAGGAAGGAGCACTCAAAGCTCCTCTTCTGAAAGACCTTGTAGATACTGGCATAGAGAAGAGAGGATGTCAGTAAACATTCTCACATTAGTCGCTATCACCACAAAGTAAGATTATAGCCCTATTTCTCAACATGAATGCCCTCACTCACAGAAGAAAGGCTTTTTGAAGTCAGAAAAGCAACACATGTTGTATACAAGGTTGAACTGTAACATAACAGCACTGCAAGACATGTTCAGGGATGTTAATTGCTTTCCTCCTGTAGTCTGCAGTTGTATAGGGTACCTAGACAGCTTTTTGTCCCAGTATTTCCAGCTTGTGAATTAAGAGGCCAAATGAAATCCTAAACAGGTTCTGACAGAGAATTCAAATTCCTAATGCATGCAAATATTATCTTCAAGAACTATTCTAGTGTGTAGAAGAAATAGCAAAAGCAGGATACCTTTGTGTCTGAGCTCCATTCCACACTGCCAGTATTCTTCATTCGCCAGTGTTTGATAAACTTTGTTCCTGGTTTCAAGTGAGTCCCATCTGGCAAGTTCTCATCCACAAACACTGCACTTAGTGTTGGGACAACTGCTTGGAAGGGTTGAGTAGGACTCCTGGGATTGGGGGAAGAAACAAACAGAAAATACACCAAAACCCCACCAAATCAAGAAAGCCATTCAGCTATTCCACTGGCTAAGACCAGAGGAGGCCATTTAGCCCATCTTCTAATTAGGAGATTAATTAGATCTAATTAGAATCTCTAGAAGGTTCTAGAGATCTTCTGCTATCTCAAGAAGAGCTGCAAAATTCTAGCATTGCAGCTACTGTTTTCAGCTGAAGTCTAAACAGTTTTACAGCTGTACATTCCTAAAACCAAAGGGGATGGGAAATGTAAAGACTGCTCATGATCCTCAGCCTAAGATCACAGAAGAAGAAACTAGGATTACTGCACATGAGCACACACCATGTAATTTATCCAAAGACAACACAGCAGGAAGATAAACTGACAGTAACATTCCTCTACACCATATGCACATGCCTGGCTATATGTGTATTCCCCAGGCACCCCCCTTGCTCCTAAGTCTGTATCAATATGTACGTTTCTGGTAATAACCATCAGTTGGATTTCTATTTCTCCTATTCTCCTCCCAGGTAAAACCAGTGACAACACTTCACCTCACCAATTCCACCGAGACAAAATTCTCACAGGGCCCACTGACAAATGACACTTCCACATAAGCTCCTGCTGTTACTTTAAATTGGTTTCATCACAAAAGGTCAGAGAGCACAACTAACAACATCTCTTACAGGAAGGTGTTGGGTTGAAGACTCTCAGATTTCAGAGTAGCTGAGCCACTCGTTTCCAGTATATGGACAGAGTTCCACAGATGAATCTTCCTATGCAATTTGAGCTGCTTTTTCAGCTCTCGGACCTCTGCTTTTCGCTGTTTCTTCTCTGCTCGTAATCTTTGCTTTTCTGCCTTCAGAAATCTTTTGTCCATCTGTTTCTGGAGCCTGCAGAGAGAATAAACCACCTTGTTACAACACATTAAGCTGATCAGAATTCAGCTCCAGCCAACACGGCTTTAGTCTCCAAGGGAACACTTCAAGAAATGCCTCATGCTTCTACACTGGATAGCAGATATTTTACAAGAACATCTTCATAGTTGCTTGTGAAGATGTTTTGAATGGCTTCAGTGAAAGAACAAATGTAAAGGCAGATTAGAGTATGCTCAAAGAAAAAGCAAGCTCTCAGTTAGCTGCCTATGACAACATTCTGTCTTTTCTACTTTGTAATTAAAACTGCTGTAAGATTCATGACTTAGGCCATTTGTAAGTCTATAGCTATTTTCTGCTACTCACAATGAAGTCCGAGTACCATCTCCATTTCTCCTTATCACTAAATCTACACTAAAAGCTGAACATCAACCCCACTTTGCTATCAGGATAATCCTGTCAGGTACTGAGAGGTGCCACCATTTACCTAACTTGCTCCAGAGCAGTAGGCAGGCGAGGGGAGAACTCTGCAAGGCTGTAATTCTCAGCAACACATAGCACAGGTCTTCGCAGCTTCAGCAAGACATGATTAGGATCATGTGCATATGTTCCTGCTTCACACTGTTCACAGATATTGTAGGCTGGGCAAAGGCTGCAAAGCAGAAGATGCAGAAGGTTACCAAGCAGCAAAGAATTAATGCACAGAAAAAGACACTGAATAATGAAGTCTTTAATTTCTGCAGAGCAACAAATTTGTAACATGCTAGCATTGGAAGCAAGGCCTGAGGGAAACAGAAGCTGGTTTTCTCACTTATACATCAATATTTGGAGCCATCTGGAATATATAGACCTCTCTTCCTGGCAAAACTGCAACATAGCTCCCACCTCCTTCTTGAATACACACTGAAAAAAAATCAATGCTTCCTTTAGCACAAGCGACTAACAATTGTTGCTATGAAGGATAAAACATTCTACTGAAATCCAATGCCAGAAACAGCATCATATTTCTAAAAACACAGAGAATAAATCAACCGCAGCATTCAGGGATGCAAAGCAGATTGGTCCTGCAGGACTGGTGAAAAAGAGACTGGCATTTCCTGCCAGCAAGGAAAACAAACATCCAAAGAAAACCTCCTGCTGGCATTCCATTCACTGCTCTGCCTAGTCCTAAAGTGCTGACCTCTACAGCAACTGCCTCATTCAGATGAAAGCCTCACTTCTGACACCTCATTTAAGACACTTGTCAGAACCTATTTCATATTATTAAACTCACAACAGTGAGATCACTAAAGAGAGGCATGACCTGCTTTAGCCTCACTGACTGACAGAACTAACAGACTATTGTACACTGGTGGATGTAAGTTTTGCCCTTTTTCACTTGTTTTTCTGTTTAGTTAACTGAAGAGAACATTTTCCTTACCATTATTGCACATTCTATGCAAAAAAGGTAACGAGTGTTTGAAAATACAGCGTTACAAAGCTCTCTCATTGCTTTAACAATCACATTTTCTCAAAACAGTATTAATCAAGTTCTTATGCAGATAAGGTCTAGTCACAACAGAGCACATAAGCTCTTTGAGACACATATTACATGATATGAGATGTACAGCATGCTGCAGCTTAGAAACCTAGAAGTCTATAACACCAAGACAACTTCTCAGACTCACTCCCATGTCAGGTTTCCCACACTCCCATCTCTCATCATATTCTACCTGCACTGGTAACGAACTCCGACGATCCGCGCCTGGCAGTTGCAGCAGGAGATGAGCCAGTCGCACTGGTTGCCATCGCCTGCCTGGCTCTCTGACACTGGAGGTTCGGCTGTAATAGTGCTGTCAGGAAAATCTGGAGGCTGACTTTGCTGAGCAAGCTTCTCATATAGCTTCTGCTCCAGCTTCTCAACAGTTTCCTTAACTACTTGTTCCCTAAACTGGAAACAAAGAAGTCAGGGATGAAACCCACCTATGCAGCTTCAAAAGTCAGATTACGCTGTCCCAAATCTCCCAATACATAAACCATAAAGCAGTTCAGAATCCACTTCCCATCCCCCCAGCACATTCCAGATGAAATTAAACAAGCATCACATTCCTCAAAGGGGATTTGTGTTTTAGAAAACACAGCCCAGAGCTTTTCACAAGAAAAATTCAGAGATCCTGTACTCCTGCTTACAATATTCAGGTTCTTCCATAGCTTCACACAAAGGGAAGGAAACCAACTGCTGAGACATTAACCCCAACAAACCCCTCTGGAGTCACTAGCATTAGGTTTGGTCCACCAGGGATGTTTTAAATACAGCCACCAAGTCCCCCATCTTTTGTTTGTATAAAAAGGTGGCAAAGGAAGGGAGACTGAGAAAAAAAGCTTAAATAAAAACGCACATACTATTGTATACTGCACCTTTTAGTTTCAAGAACTCACTAGCTAATGTACTCTAAGCATTCATATGTAACTGCCTCTCAGTTATGTTTATTAGCTGTTCAAAACAAGTTAACACCCGCAATTTATTAATCTATAGGTTATATTCAATGGTCTCCTCAAAGTATTTTCCTAAACTGAACAATCAAGAAAAGCAAGATCAAAAGCTCTACTCCAAGTCTACGAAACCAAGTATCACCCTACTGAAACTGGTCAAACCAGAGCATCCAACAGCAACGCCATATTTCTTGCTCTCTCATCACAAGTGAAGCTCCTACCAGGAGCACAATAAGGACTCTATCATGGGAGCTACTTCAACCTGCATTCAAATCCATCAAGTGCATAAACCAAACAATCCACTTTACACAAGAAGTGGCACATATCAAACTCTTTTTAAGGCAACAGCTACACTGTACAGCCATACAGACATCTACCTTTCATTTATCACTACAAAAGCAAAAGGATTAAATGCCTAAATGCCCTTTAAGATTCTTAGTCACAAGTACTGAGAGCAAGTGTGATCGGATGAACAGAGTTTGGCATCACAGGGATCTTTTTTACCCGCACCCTCTTATGTATTCCTTTAAGAACATTAAATTCATGAGGAAATACACTTACTGTTTCCAGGTAGCTAGTAAACCATTCTGGAGGTTTTTCATTTGTTCTTCCTGTTCTACTGTGATTTAACTTCCGCTGGGGAAAGAAAACCCACAAAAATAAGTCACCAACCCCAAGTATGCAAAGCTGCAAAACCCCTCACCCCAGCAAGTCAAACACTTGGGAACAGCTCTTATGTGGCTTTACAAAACAAAAAGAAGATCTCAAGTTATTTGGCAAACAGTGGGAAAGCAACAAACCAAACCCCTGACATTCTCCTGAGAAGTTTCTGCATTGTTAGTGTTTAAGTGTAATTCCGCATCAATGCCAAAGAAACCAAATAAACCAGCAGTTACCGGAGGGCAATCAGGGCTTCAGGAGACCAATTGCTTTGTTTATCAAAATACTTAAGAATGGTCAGCATGAAAGCATCTATATATCCAAATGCAGCATCAAAATAGCTTGAAGACATTCAAACACTTTCGCAAGCTACAATGGGTGCAGGCAGCTGAAAATGAAGACCAGCTTCTGAACTCAGAGGCTTCATGCATGGGTAAAGATGACAATCAGTCTATGAAGTGACTTATACTTATGAATTCTTTGTTTCAATGCATACATAATTCAGGTCTGCCTCCTACCTGAGTTGCCAGCTCTTCATTTTTTAAGTCTTCCTCTAACCCCTGAGCTAGCACAGAATAGTGCAAAGGAAGGTTCTTCTCCCCTTTAAGAGGTGCCAACTTTTCTGTTCCAGTTTTTTCATGCGGTTGCAGAGAAGAAGAATATGAAGCTTCTTTCAGAGAAGAGTTTTCTTCATACACATTCATCTGAAGCTGATTTCCTTGTTTAACTGCAATCTAAATAAATAGTATATACGACCATCTGATTTACTGCACTTACAACCAACACAGAAAATCATGTAAAACACAGCACTACACTACACTGGAGAGGTTGGTGAAAGACTGACACCCAAACCAAAGGAAAACCCAGTGAAATGCCAAGGCCCAGACAGCTGATGTTGATATTCTGTTCTGCTTTTCTTAAAGATTACCAATATGCTTATTAAAAAGTTGATTATAAGCAAAAGGATGAGAACGTAGATATTACCACAGGCATTTTTCACTCTGCAATAAAGCTGCTCAGATCACCAGTAAACAACAGACATTCTGCCCAGGAACTTACAGCGAGTTGCAATTTATGCTTATTTTGAAATTATTAGCAGATTTGAAAGACCACGAGCAAAGTGCTGAAAGCATTCATATAGCACAGTTGAAATGCAAAGGAAAGCAATTCTTTTGTCTACGTAAAATTAACTAATTCAAATTGCAGAAAGATGAATATATTGGAAACCAAAGTCCGAAGAGTGAAAGAGAGCATTTACCTTCAGAGCTTCTTCATATTCCTCTAAAGAAAAGAAAAAGGAAAGAAATGTGAATTTTCCCTGTCTCAAGCAGCATCTAAGTTTAGCACACAGTACCTAGGGACCCTACATTAAGAAGCATCTCCCATACCTTGTGTAAACCCTTTTACTAGTGCTACTGAAAGTTGTACATACAGCAACAAGCAAACATATTCTAACAGCCAAGAGATTTTACATTTCATTAATCCAGTCATTTCCAATTTGCTCCTATGGATTGAAACCTCCTTCCCTCAGGAAGGATTTGATGCCCAAGGATACACAGAACCCAGAAATCAAAGAGGAAGCCTTCTCAACTGCTTCTCCAGAAACATCAGCAACAGTTGGGGTCTGGCTACCCATTTCACTTCAGTAAAGTAGCAGCTCACCTTTGCTGTTCACAGAGACCTGCAAAGAGAAATAACAGTAATAGACATGAATGCACTTCTACAATTCTCTGAACATTAACATGCTTTCAGAACAAATGTACCCACTCCTTCAGATATTTGTTACTGACTCCACCCTTAATCACTCATCCGCCTTGTGGTGTTCTGGAGCAGAGCATGCTCTTCACTAGATCTGTGCACTAACAAAGGGCTCTGCACCTACTAGTAGCCAGAACAAGTGTGATCTCATCTACTGGCAGTAAGCTAACTTGTACTGCTACACAAGTACATAGAGGTGGGACCCAGTTACTTCTAATGCCCAACTCTAAAGTGTTTCATGATTTAGATACAAGCCCAACCCATCATCTACAGGTGCTCATTTACCCATTCTGCACACAGAAGTTACTAATACAAGAAGCTATTTAATCACTACAGCATTGCATGAGTCACTCCATTGGTATTTTAAAAACATCTTTAACAAATGCATCTGTATCTTTATATAGATACAGGCTAGAAAATAAGGGGACAACCTTTCCCTGAAGTGTTGCTGGATGTATCTTGACATTTCCCCTTTGGGGAAAAAGAAATAAAAACACAGATCCTATCTCTGCAATTTAGCAGAGCTACAAACCAAGTAATGGACCACAGTTTACAACAGTTACGTTCTGTTCCAGAGCTACATTCTTCTTTAGATAACAGAAAGAATATGAAAGGGTGAGGTTACGCCAAGTAGGAAGTTACTCAACAGAAGTAACCAATTTGTTTTCTGAGTCAGTAATCTGCTTGGAGATTACAGCATTTGCATAAAACAAGCAGAGGATTTGTGTACATCAGATCACTGAGCTGAACATATGCTCATGACGGGGGACCTACATTTTTCAGAGGCAAGAACACAGATTGAAGAGACAGGGCCTTCCCATGGCTGTAAGCACAGTTACCACTACTTCATTCTCATCAAATGACAAAGAAGAATTCCCCAACAGAAGCATTTCTCCCTCAGAGCCCACAGAAACACTGGCTGTTTCTATGGGATGGAAAAAAGAAAGGCAGCAGCTTCTAAAGAAGCATTTTAAGTAAGTATGCTACATTATGAGTGAAGCCACAAGACTAACAGCTATTTTCTTATCAAAGGAGCAAAACACCCCCACTTCTGATGCATAAGATACATTCCTGAAGGACCCACTGCAAATTATCAAGAGGCAGGGAAGGTTCACACCAGTGCTGGGAGGGTGGAGTGGAAGGTATTTTACCTCATCACTATCCTCATCAATGTATTTGATCTGAATGTTGTACAGGTCAAATGAAACTTTAACCTGTAAGGAAAAAGGAGGACAAAACCACAGTGAGACACAATGAGATAGGACTAAAGATGTCTTCAGTTAACCATGATTACTGCTTTAACCCTTCCAGACCTCCATTCAGTTTCTCCATTGAAATAAATACTGTCCTACAAAACCCATTCTGCAGCTGAACTCCTCCCAACGCCTCCAACATTGACTAACTCCTATAAGGAAAAGAAAAAGCTTTATTTCGTTGATGATTCCCCTTTCCCAGTTAATATTTACCCCCAAATAAACAATAACAACCTTTCCATTCCAAGGGGACAAGCTCAGGGTTAGGAACTCAATCATGCCAAAGGTGCCTAAAGCCAACAACCACTACCTCCTAACTTTTACATTAGAAAGCACCAAGAGGGAAGCTCATACAGGTGATCAGTCTCAAATGAGTCCTAAACAGAGGCACTTTTCACCCCCCTATGTTGAATAACAGCCTTTGAGGCTCACATGCATTTGGGTATCATTTACTTTCCAAGCTGGACTTTTCTCTACAGAAACTCTCTCTGAAACCCTGATATATTTGAGACATATTCTGCTAGCCTGGGCCTCACATAAGAACTCCATCAGCCATAGAAGGCAGCAGATGGTTGAGATCTACATAGCGCTTCAATGCCATAGCTATGTATGTTCTGCAATGAATGTGCTACACACAGCTTCTTACAGTGATATATCCCAAATTAATTTGGGACTGCAACACGAGAACCAATTTAGCTTGTCAAGAATGGTCTGCATCTACATTGACTAGTACCATAGACTGCTCCCCTGAAACTCAAAGTAAAACCAGAGATTGGGTTATCCCTTAGGAACAACAGAACTGGACAATGCATTAAAACACAGGCAACAGTTTAACTGACTCTACCTTGAAACAGTTATTCACACAGCAAAGGGCACAGACACCCGCTAGCACCACCTGGGTTCCACGACAAACTTATTGTCATGGAACACCACACCCTCAATCTTAAGAGCAACACTTTGCTTACAGAGCAATCTGCAAGCAGGGTTCTGACCAGTTCAGCCATTCCTGCAGGGTCTGTTTGCCAGCACATAGTTTAAGCCTGAACTACCGCCTCTTCTAGAAGAGCGCAATACAGCGAGTGAAGATGATGCGGCTCAAGGTTTGAATGAGTAATTCACAATACAAGCCCTTCCTATGAGGTACACTGGAACATATGAGCTACATGACAAGAACTGGAAGAGAGAAAATAAAACACTGCCAAGATCTCCTAAGATGCAGCTTTTCAATCACTGCAGCTTCATTATAACCAAATGAATCCTTATTACATCCTTATTATAAAGGAATCCTTATTATGAAGGAATCATAACCGCAGCCAATACACCCCTTCGCACTAACACCAGAAATAAAACCAAACAAGATACCAAATACATGACACACAGACCTCCATAAGCAACTGTCTATGCACACATGACCCAGGAACAGTTATTTACAGATCAGCACACAGAAGGCACCAGGAAGCAAGAAACCAAAAACCTATCAGTGCCTGAGTATCCAGACAGCAAAACTAACTCTCTGGAAACTGTTCTGTAAGTAACAGAAAGGCGTTATTGCACCACATCTACTTCCATGAGTAAAAGAATGGGAGTAAGGAGGCCAAACTGTACTGCATAGGGCTACAATGCCAAGAATCCGTAACTGTGGAGAAGAGCACACAACTAAAGCCACAGCTCGCAGGGAAAAAACAAGTGACCCGTAAAGGGCTTTATCCAAAGAGGCTCCAAAACACTCCCAAGTACGCAACAAACACAAAAGCTAGTGTTAACGCCAAGAGCAAAACTGAGGCCGCAACACAAAAAGCACCGCTGCGACAGCCTGTGGAAAGGGGGACGTAGCTCTGGCAGCCGAGAGCGAAGGCACCGGGCCCCTGGAGCGGCGCTCACCCTCCCCCCAGCTCTCACGGCTGCGGCCCGGGGCGCTCACCATGGCCTCCACGTCAGCCCATGTGGTGAGCGCCGGATCCGACACGAGGAAGCTGCGGGTGTCGCCGCGGCAGCGGACGCGGAGCTCCACCTGCGGCTCCATCAGGCGCTCCATGGCGCGCTCCCGAGGCGCCAAGTCCGTCCGCCTCCCCGACGGCCCTAACATGGCGGCCGGAGCGCGGCATGCCCCCCGCCCTCCGCGCCACGCTAATGGCTGCCCCTCCTGCCACTCATCTCTCTCCGCCGTCTGACTGGCTGGCAACGAGGGAGGGGGCGGGGCCAGGCCCTGCGGGACCACAACAACAAACAGACGGGGCGGACACGCACTTCCGAGGCGGTGCCGCAGCTCCCACAATGCAGCGCGCCAGCCCCTGCGCGCCTGCGGCGGAGTCGACGGACAGAAGCTGAGCCAATCAGGTTTGCGCTGCCCCGCTCAGCCCCGCCCCGATGCCGGGAAGGAGCTAATAAGAGGACGTTTCTCACCCGTGTGCAGTGGGCTCTGTATGGGATTGGCTGTTCAGGTGTTGTTGCGTCACGGAGAGGCGGAAAGGGCGCGAAATGCGATGCTGTGGGGCGGCTCCTGAGGCGGGCGGCGGAGCGGCTCCGGCTGCGGGCTCCGGGCAGCGGCCTCGGCTCCGGCAGGGTCCCGCTGGGCCGCACTGGCGGCGCTGGCCTCTCTCTGCGGCGGAGGGACGGTGGGGGCCGGGAGACCGGTGCACGGCGGGCAGAGCGCTGGGCTGCTTCGCTTGCGCCTGCTGATAGGCCTCGCCGCGGGGCCCGGCGCTGCTCCCGCCACCCCGTAAGGGTTAAGCTGTCTTTGTATTCAGGACTCGTGGCACTCGCGGTAGGGACTCATTGGTGCTGGTCAGGGTCGGTAGTTCTCGGGCCCTTTCATGAGCGTGTCTGCTTCTTCCTTTGCAACCTTTTCCACGCAGAAAGCTTCGGGGTTTTGCTGTTCGCACGTGTGTTTGTTGTGTCTCTGCTTCTCTGCTCGCATTCTGTTTGTTGCTTTGACTGCAAGGGACTTGACAAGTTCTAACTAAACATTCAGAGCAAGAACTCTGCAGATGCTGTAAAGCTTTGCTCGAGAAAGAGCAGCCAAGCATTCAGTACTGATTGCCATGTTATAGAAGAGTCAAGATACAAAACATTGTTCATGGGATGCAACAAATCAGAACCAAAGCTATTTACTTTTTTTCTGTAGGGTGTTTTTGGCTGTGAAAGATGGACTTCTCAGTGATTGCTGTTGGGGATGTGCAAAATGTGCTTTCTGCTATGCAGAAGAACTTGGAGTGCCCAATATGGTATGTCAGGAGAATAACGTGAATCTGTGTTACTACAGTTTGAGCCTTTTGTTTTTCTCTTTCTTTTCAAATGCTTTGGACGATTGATGGGTTATCAGAAAATAAGAAGAACTGAATTTTAAGGCTAAGCCTATTGATGTTTTGTAAGGCTCAAGTGAGGAAATGCAAGACACAACCTGGATTTTGCTCATATGTTGTAATAAATTTCGATTTTTCTGTTGTAACCTAAACATGTTGATCCTCTGTCTAGTTAGGAAAAACTGTAGCTGATTGGGGTAGAGAATGGTTTCTAAGGACCAGCAGGTTGAGGGAGGGGATTTTCCCCCTCTACTCTGCTCTGGTGAGACCCTCCTGCAGTCCCACATACAGCTCTGGGGCCCTAAACGTAAGAATGATGTAGACCTCTTTGAGCGAGTCCAGAGGAGGCCATGGAGATACTGCGAGGGCTGGAGCAGCTCTGCTCTGGAGCCAGGCTGAGAGAGCTGGGCTGGGGCAGCCTGGAGAGGAGAAGGCTCCTTAAGGGGAGGCCTTAGAGCAGCTCCAGTGCCTAAAGGGGCTGCAGGAAACCTGGAGAGGGGCTTTGGACAATGGATGTAGGGACAGGCCAAGGGGAATGGCTTTAACCTGACATGAGCTGAGCTGTTGGACAGAAGTTCTTCCCTGTAAGGGTGCTGAGGCGCTGGCACAGGGTGCCCAGAGCAGCTGTGGCTGCCCCATCCCTGGCAGTGTTCAGTGCCAGGCTGGACACAGGGGCTTGGAGCAATCTGCTCTAGTGGAAGGTTTTCCTGCCTGTGTGACAGGGACAATGTGCTAGACAATAATGGGTTTAGAATAGAAAACCGGGAAAGGAATGGAACGATTTAAACATTTATTGATGTTGACACATTTGTGTGTTTGGTTTATACATAGTAAGAGTCCTGTGGGCTCCTGAACTCACCAGAACTGCACTGTCCTTTGCTCTTGCCGCAGGAGGTCAGGGTTGAAAAAGGTTTTGGTGTTCTAATACCAAGTTGCCTGCTCTGATGAGTTGGCAGTTTATGAAAATGCAATCTTTTTGCCAGTGGCAGGCAAAGATTGGGAAGAGCTGGTAGATCTGTGTATAGCACATAATAACAGGATTTGTTGCCATACCTGGTTTTCAAATGAAAAACTGTCAAACGCTTCCTAGTTCTCTTCCCCACCGTGACTTTTTTTCCTTAAGATCAGGCAAGTGACTATTTCTGAATCTTATTTTGTTGTTCCTGGTTTATATGTAACTTTGTGCTCTTGTTTTCCTTCATTTTTCTCTTTGTAGCTTGGAAGTGATAAAAGAGCCAGTCTCAACAAAATGCGATCACATATTCTGCAGGTAGGATTGAAGGCTTGCAATGGCAATGCTTGGCCCATCTGTTTTTAGTTCTCCAAATAGATTTGTTTAGTGCTAATGTGTTTTGTGTTTTGATAATGTAATGTGTAGCTATTTGAGGGGGAAAATCCATTGTGAATAAGAAACAGCTGCAGTTTTATATGTGTCAAACACAACTGATTAATTCATCAGAACATCAGAACAGGAATGCAGGCATTTAACTTGATAATGAAGGGTTTCTACTAAGTGCTGTTTGCCTAGGCTCAGGTTTTAAACACATGAAATTCTTCCATTTTGTTACCTTCATGACTACTCCCTTTTTCCCCAGGTTCTGCATGTTCAAACTCCTCAGCAGAAAGAAGAAAGGTGTGACAGAGTGTCCACTGTGTAAGACTGAAGTTACCAAAAGGTAACTTCATCTTTGCAATGGGGCTTGAGGATAAGTTTGAACTCAAAGGAAAAGTTAATCATTGTCCTAAAAATGACTGAAATAAACCAGAAAAGGTAGTTTTTTCTTAAGGTAGCTGTTACCTTCTAAAGGAGTAACTTTGTGCCTTCACCCAGTATAAACCTGTTTCAGGTGAAGGCACTGTTCTTAGCCAATGTTTGCCCTATCAAGGATAGGCTGTGTTACTGTTCAGTCATTACAACTGGTTTCTGTGTGCTAAACCTACATGAGGAAAAGTGACATCTTCGTTTTGTGGTAGTTTTAACTCCTGCAGTAAGAGTTGTTTTGGGGAATTGTGTTGCTATTCCTTGGCATCAATTTCTCATTGTCCCATTTTCCACTTTGGAGTTTTACTCCTTTTTTGTTCAGCCAGAATTCTAGAACTGTTTCCATACATTTGTCTTAAAACAACTTTGGTGGTAATGTTATTTCAGAAGTCTGAAAGAAAATTCCAGATTTAAGCAACTAATTGAAGGATTGTTGGAAACTATCCATGCGTTCGAGCTTGACACTGGAGTAAAATGTAAGTTGTATCATCATTATTTGCAGGGTATCTCATTTCCTGTGCAGTTTTCAATATGAGAAGGATGTAGAAGCATATGTTCCATTAAGTTTCCACAATTTTTCTACCATAACCTCTTGAAGAGTGTAAAGGGTTTTTACTGTGCATTTGATGACTCCGACCAATCTTATTTTCAGTTCTTGAAATGTGGCTGAATGTGTATCAAATGATCTTAAGAACTGTGTGGCAAAATCCTGCTGTTGGTTATCGTAGAATCATCAAATCCTAGAATGGTTTGGGTTGAAAGGGACCTTAAAACTTATCCATTTCCAGCCCCCTGCGACAGGCAGGGACACCTTCCACCAGAGCAGATTGCTCCAAGTCCCATCCAACCTGGCCTTGAACACTGCCAGGGATGGGGCAGCCACAGCTTCTCTGGGCACCCTGTGCCAGCGCCTCAGTACCCTCACAGGGAAGAACTTCTGCTTGAGATCTCATCTCAATCTCTTCTCTGACAAGTTAAAGCCATTCTCCCTTGTCCAGTCCTTACAGGCCCTTGTCCAAAGCCCCTCTCCAGGTTTCTTGTTTTCAAGACGCGGTTGGGGCAAGTGGTGGGTTGTGGGGTTTGGGTTGTTTTTTCTTTATCAGTATAGTGCACTGTAAAAAAAGAGACTTTCCAACTCTTTTTCAACTTGTTCAGTCATTCTAAAATGACCAATGGTAGATCCTGTTGTTGCTGGATTATCCATAGAAGCAAAACTGCTTGGCAAAATACTTTGGCAAGATCAAGCTTTTACTTAATACTTGAAGAGAACTCCTAAAGAGCAATCAGACCACCAATTCAATTGGATTCCTTTCTCTGATAGTCATATTTTAGCTGTCTATATACTGGTTGCATCTGCTCAGTTTAAGACTGTTTGATTAACATATAATACCTGTTGTCATGCTCAGTGTAAGGAAATACTTCTGCTTTTTATTTCTTATTGCCATTTTTCAGTTTTAAACAGTCATCACTTTCCTAAACCATCCACAGAAGGTACTGCTGCTGAGTTCCCATGCAAAGAGGATTCTGTCATCCAAAGTAAGGGCTTCAGGAACAGGAGAAGTACTGACGGAAATGGACAAGAAAACTGCACCTTGGTATTATTTTTCTTCACTCTTTTTGTGGATTTTATGGTGGTTTATTTGGAATGTGTATATGTGCATGTACATGAATGAATGGAATAGGAGAATTTGCTTTGCTTTCAGATCGCTCTTTGACTTGAATGTTATTTCAGACAAGGGCATCTAAATATTTTTGTCTTCCTAACCTACTTTTAGACGTTTTTTGCATGAAATGACCTGAACTTAGAGAAAATACTGCCAGAAAATGTTCTGTTACCCAAAGCTTTTCCATACTCCTATTTAACGAGCTCTAAATATTAGTAGGCTTTTCAGTGGTAGGACCATGACAATGTCTTAAGACGTCTTAAGCCATTACCAACCCAATGTGGTTGCTGCAGATGGGATTTTCTTTCATGGTATATTGGTTTCTAGTCTCAGCTGCTTAACGCTGAATAGAATGTTAAGGAAGATAACACATGATTTGCGCTGTTAAACACATGTTAATTGTTCCCGTTAACACATTCCATTACTGATATTGGTCCAATAAGTTATATGTATTGGATTTTTGTATAGAAACAGCCAAATTAAATACTTAGTTCCTATATATATCGGCTCCCCCATCTGCTGTAGTTTAAGTAACCTCCACTTATTTTATGGAAACAACCTACGGTTATAACTAACTATTCCTTTCTATTCTCCTGTCAGCAGGAAGCTAATGTGGATATGCAGCTTACGGAAAGTAGGGTCAACAGGAGGTCCCTAAGAAACCAACCCCAGAAATGTGGCTCTCAAAAAGGGATTTACATAGAGTTTGGTAAGAGCTGTTGTTGATTTACACTAGTTGGGCATATATGTAGTGCCTGCAAAGTGATGAAAGGTGATGAGGTTCAAAGTCTTTATAAGCACTCATTTGTCCTTAACACCCAAAATAAGAACAAAGGAACAAATTATGACAATTCCAAATTCTTACATCAAAGGGCTTGTTCCATTATTTATTCTGTTGTAGGAAATAGTGCTGCTGTAGTAAACCTGTAAGGCTCAGTGCACAAGATCCAAAGAAGATGCTTACAGATGTGAAGAAGGTTGTTATAACTAATGATAACTATTGTTGTCTACAGAATATTAAGCTTTGTCACCAGTGCTTGAGGCTGTAGTTAATAACCAGAAGTAAACCTGAACTCTAATTAAGGAAAGAATATTTCCTTTCTCTCTCTCCTAGCTGGTGCTGACTGCTGTGAGAAACTGCTGTGCATAGTTCATTCTCTCCCTGTTCCTTCAGGGAAGGAATTGCTCCTTTTAACTGCCAATGTTCATCACCTCTCTCTTCTTTATTGCTTCTGTCACCATCAGTCAGAGGACCCAGAGCAGATACTCAAACATATTGCTCTGTCTTCCAGTTCAAAATTCTGAATACTTGTGGCTATTTCGTGTAGAAATTGAGATGTTGGAAACTTAACTCTTAGCTAGCTAACCCAGAGAGCTCTCTGTTACCAGTCATTCTAAACAACTTTATGCTGGAGCCATGTGGATATTTATATGTAGAAATTATTATCATGAGGTTAAAATACTATAGAATTTAACTTGGTTTGTCTTATCAAAGTTGCAAGCATCTACCTCTAGAAGGATCTAAGCTAAACACTGAATGTGGCAAGTCATCTTTCTCCAGTTCATTTCAACCAGAGTAACAGCTGATTTGGTTTTAGGCTCTGATTCATCTGAAGAAGTTTTCAAACAGTCAAGCAATACTGGGTAAGTAACAGTGATTCAGGAATTCGTATTTTCTAAAGATGTAGTTTCATTCCTATGTTTTCATTTCTTAGCACAGGACTAAGAGCATTCTTAACCTGACAAGTGATTTTCAACTTCAGGGGCACCAGGGCAGAATGGGTGGATGACTCCCAGCAGTGTGTCATATAATATGCTTTAAAGCTAGTTTCTGAATGTTTTATTGCTCACCCAGACATTAAATATTCAAGACAAGAGCATGTGCTATGCTTTAGAGTGTCAATATTACATTCAGGAAGGGGAGAGGATCTTTCAAAGAAATGGCCCAAAACGGAAGGGATCTAATTGTGGCGGTGTCAATCATGCAGCCTGGCTTCTCCAGAAACTGTTTCAGAGAGCAAAAAGGGAAGATTAAGCATCATGTTCTATTATGTCTATTGTTTCTTTCTCCCTAATAAAAGTAGATTTCCCTTCCCAACAGGTTAAAAGACAAAGAAGCACTTCAGATTTCAGCTCAAGAGAAGTTGGAAGAACTTAAGAGTGCTGAGATGGGGAATGAATATTCTTGCGGTACACAGCATGACAAACTGGGTGCTGAAGACATAATTCTACCAAATGTCATAGGTGTGTTCATTATTTTGGTGACAAAAATGATTAAGCTTGAAAGAAAAGACCACAAATTAACGTTTTGATTTCACATTATTAAATACATGTACTTGCAGTCTTGTCTGTTGTAATTTTGTTGCTGCCTACAGCTAGTGACACCGTAATACATGACTGTACCTGTAGACTAAATACTTAAAAGGTGAGTATTCTAAGTATATGCCCAGGAACAGAAGAGGGGGAGAAAGCACCTCAACCAAATTGCAAAACTTCCTCTGTTCTCCATCAGCCATATTATGCCTTGTAATACTGGCTGGTAATTCATGTAAGAAGTTGGATGAACATACGTTCATCCTTTCTCTAGAGGAAGATGAGTGCAGCATTATATTCTGGTTTGGGGGAAATAAGGACAGTTCTTTTAAAACAAAGTAGCTGTGAAGTATGTTCTTGTGCCTCTGCATGTAAAGTAGGATTTAATAATTTCTAATGCCTCTAAATCTTCAGGTGAAAGTAATCCCTTAAAGGAAGTCTTGAGCAAGAAAAGCACTCAGAGCATCACTGAATGTGCCCAAACTGGCCAAGTGAATATGACTGAATACCAGAGTTCTCCTTTCAATGTTCTTGCTGGAAACCTCCTCACAGAGCAGTGTGACACAATAGGTAATGCCAGTCCCTTAAGGAGTGAGGACACATCTTTCTTTAAGAACACAGAAGATATGGATGCAGAGCAACCTCAGTGCAATAGTAAAAGCAAAGAGTTTGACTTAAAAGGTAGCTCAGCAAGCAGGTTGGATAAAAGCAAGGAAATAGATGTTGCACAAAGGGGGGAAGCTGTGGAAATGGATGAACCTGAGAATGATTCTTCCCATGAGAAAGAACTTCCTCTGGAGAAACTGCTTCAGCCAGAGCCGCCTCACTGTGCTGCCCTGAATCCAGTCTCCAGGAAGAGATTGAAGAGAAGCATTCAGAAAGTCAATGAATGGTTTTCAAAGAGCAACGAGATTCTCTCTTCCAGTTCTTCCCAGGGTGATTCTGCTGGAGCAGCTGACATTTCAGGGGAAGGAGATGCATGTTTATCAGATAAAGATTCCTGTATTTCGGAGAAGACTGACCCTATGGTGGACTGTGTGGAAACTGCAGTGGTGGAAGGAAATGAGAGATCATCAAAACAAACAGCAGAGAGCATCAAAGATAAAATATTTGGGAAAACATATAAGAGAGAGAGGAAATCAAATCCCTCTGTTGTCTTCTTTTTACCTCCTGCAAAAAAGGAAGATGTGGCTGCTGATAAGTTCTTGGATCATTCAAGCAAAGACAGACTAAAGCGAAAAAGGAGAATTCCCCGTGTACTGCAACCTGAGGATTTCATCAGGAAAAGAGGTACAGAAGAGGCAAATGGGTCCCCTCAAAGTGTTAACTGGTGCCTTGGAGATGCTGAAAAGAACAGTTGTGATGCAAGTTCTGCTGTTAATGAGAATCAGCTCTCTGAGAATCGGGAGGATAATACACTGGTGGAACTTGAGGAACCAGGGGGATCCATATGGAAAAAAGCTACTGAAAAGGTGCCCGGCAAGCACAGTGCTGGGGAGCTGAAACTGAGTGACAGGGATCAGAAAAGCACCAAGAAAAGTTCTGCAGCAAAAAGATGCAGGCATTCTACCAGATCCGTGTGTGCCCTACAGTTAGTAGTGGATAGAAGCTCTGATTCTGCTGATGCGGCTGAGCCACAGATCGATAGCTACCCAAGCAGTGAGGAGCCCAGGAAAGCTGATTCTGAGCAAAGACAAATCAGGCGCAGCAGGAGGCTGCAGTTACTTTCTGAAGAACTGGCAAAAGAAGCAGGAAAAGGAGTTGAAACGAAGGGAACAAGGAAGTGTGACAGTGATCATGAAGGAGCTAGCTTTAGAGTCCAAACAAATGCATTAGTTCACACTTCTACATGCAAAGACCTGGATGAGCCCTGGGGTGAGTCGGGTTCCAAATCACTTACTAATCTGAAGGGTGGTGATCTGGAAGAAAATGAAATACAGATAAGTCTAAAGAATTCATCTGATCCTGCGGGAATTGCCAAAGCTCCCTTCAATCCTACATCTTCATGTCAGCATTCAGCTTGTAGCTCCTTTGTGCCTGATACAGGTTCTCAAGACGGTGAAGTCCAAGGTAGCCCTCTTCTGCAGTTTCCTTCAGCGGCTGTTGTGCAAACTGCTTCCCACCCAACTGAAGAGATGACTGAACCATGTACTGGATGTGATACACCAAATGTTCCCGGGGACTTGAGAACTGAAAAGCTGCCAATGGCTGAAAATGTTTTGGAATTGACCAAGGACGCTGAAGGGAGCGAGTTGGACACACTGTTTGTGCAAAATATATTCAGGCATTCAAAACGCCAGTCATTCAGCCTTCATTCCATTCCCAAGAAGGTGTGTGCAGTAGAAGATGCTGCTTCTGAAACTTCTAAGACACCATGTGCTGACCAGGTAGAAAATAAGCAGAGCAACTACTTCAAACCAGAACACCTAAAAGGGGAGAAAACAACTGCTGAAAGCTTGAGTATTGTTTATGAGGAAGAGAAAAATGTTTCACAGGTTGCAAATCGAGCGACTCTGACACCAATGAGGATGGGCACTGCTGGAACTGAAGACAAAAGCAGATTGCAAGAAGGAGAGCAAGGGAAGGAAAAGACATTGTCAACTGACACAGGAATAAAAGGCAAATTGAGACGGAATCCAATTCAAAGTAATAGGAGGCAAAGTGATCAGGCTGATACGAGAACTGATACAAACACAGATGGTGAAATATGCTTCAATTCAGAGAACAGTCAAGCAGGAAAGGCCAAAGTTGTTGATGACAAAGGACCAATAGAACCTTTTCACTCTGGCTCAATGATTTGTCCTGCACCTTGTCAGCAAGGGGCTGCTGAATTCTGCTGTGAAGTCACTGGGGAAAAAAGTAGCAGAAGAGAAAGCAAACCAGTAAAGGAGAATGATGAAGGAGCAAGCCAGGCTGCCAGCACAGGGATGCCAAAGCTTTCATTTACAGAAGCTTCAGAAGAATCTTGTACAAGGAGTAGTGATTTTACAGGTTTATCTGAAACCCCTGATGGCTTTCTGTACTCTGATGATGAGATTGGAGAGAACATCAGCTTTTCTGCAGTTCATAGGAGAGAGAGATCTGCTGTGTTTGCCAAAAGAGGTGATAATGCTCTGGAGCAAGAGCTACACAATAAAAGTGGTAGTTCTAAGTCAGGATCTCAACATATTCAAAGACCTCGAAGAAGAGCACAGAAACTGCAATCTTCAGATGAAGAATCTAGTGAGGATGAAGATTTACCATGTTTTCAGGCATTAATATTTGGCAAATCAGTGAGCACACCTTCGCAAAGCAGTAAACCAGCAACGTCTGTGGTGGAGTTTTCAGTGAGTCCCATCACGTTGCCTCACACTGGAAGTGACAAGGGCTATAACATGCAGAAGATGCCTGAAGCTGCCCTAAACAATGAATGCATTTCCCCAAGCCAGGAGTCCGAATGCTCTGTCAACTTATTTTCTTCCCAGTCCAACATGTCTGAAGAATCAATTGCAGTAGCACAACAGCTCAAGATCCCTTCAGTACAAGCTCATACATCTAAACAAGTGAACGATGTGACAGAGAGTAAAGAAACTTTCCCAAGTGGTAATGGAGGGCTGAAGAGAAGCAAAACTAGCTCCAAAGATGAGCGCCAAGAAGACCCAAACATGGCAGCAAACCTAGGTACAAACCAAGGTTTCTATCTCTGCAGCTCTGTGTCATGTCGTTGCACCTAGGTGTTTGACAGGAGCTTAGTTCTGTGTTTATGTGCTCCTTGCTCTTTTAAAGGAGTGTATCAGCCCTGAACAACCACTCAAAAAACCCTCAGGGGGTTATTTCCTGAAAATTAAGTTCTTCCAATATTCTTTGTTCAGAGCAAAAATGAATGGGGTGGGCGCTGGGGACCAGGCTGAGTCTGGCTGGGAACTGATGTTTGTGTGGAATGCCAATTTCTTCCTGTAATGTGATAGCCATAAAGCCCACAAAGCTGTTTCCCCTCCTAAAATGTTTGTTGAAATTGACTCTGGAATTCTGTAGTGTGTGTTTTGACCTTACAGCTTCCATAAGTAGCTGGGACTCTCCCATTGCTATTGAAACACTTGGAGTTCTATTTGCTTTGCCATATGTGTGGCTTGATGTTCTTTGAAATGTTCAGTTAAAGTAGATCTGTGATTCTAACTCCAGTGTTTTCAAAACGTGTCACTTTGTCGTGATAGTTAAGAGTTGGCTACAGGGGCTGTGTGGTAAGAGATTGTTGGGTTGGTTTGGTTTGGGCTTTATAACTAAGATCTTTCTTCTATGTTCTTCAAGGTGAAGCACCTGCATACGACAGTGAAACAAGTAATGTAGAAGATTCGTGTGAACCATTCTCTCAGGGTGAAATCCTTACTACCCAGGTAAGGGAGGTTTTGCACTAAATTCAAAACCTGGTTTGTGTTGGAACTACATTGCTCCCTGATGTAGCTCCACTGATAAGGATTCTGTGCTATGCCTGGGCTGGATGGAATGGTGCTGTGTGGGCCGATGGGGAGCTTTCAGGTTTGTTGTGTGGTGGGGGTTTTCTGTCTGTTTGAGGTTATTTTATTGGTTCAGTAACAAGGAAGTTCCACATGGTGTCAGTGCTGGAGCTAGGAATGTGGCAGCCCCTTTATCCTATAGGGTGAAGGTTTTAGGTTTTTAAAAGGATCCTCTGAAGCCCTGAGCTGCTTTCATGGGAAAGGTGTATATGGCATGTTTTTAATAGAGGGTATTGGGATATTTGAGAGAGAAAGTAATGAAATGAGAATGAAATACTTTATTCCTTTTAAACAGTCTTTGGGGCTTTCAGGAATGATGCCACATTGTGTATCCTTTGCAGCAGAAGAATATAATGCAAAATAACCTAAAGAAACTTCAGCAAGAAATGGCTGTACTTGAGGCAGTGCTGAAGCAGCATGGAAGTCAGGACTGTGAACTTTCACCTATCCCTAGGGAGCTGCCACATTCCAGCAGCGAAGGAACACCTGGAATGGAACAGATGAGACAAGGAGGTAAATAGCAGTGAAAACCTTTCCTAGCTTTCTCACAAACAGTTGTGATTAGAGTTCTTGATGGTTTGATACAAATTACAGACGTCTTTAGCTAGCGAATAAATGCCTCTACTGCTTGCAAACAGAGATATGGGAATGTGTTGAGGGATTCATAAACTGCACTTAATAGTGTAAATTTGCCTTTGGCCTTTTTTATAGCCTCCATTTGCCACATAATGTGAAGCTGAGCATCTTGATTTTGGAGATGCTTTAATAAATGAAATAAAACTTAGTTGTTAGCCTGTTTCAGATGGCTTTGTACTTTGTGCAGCTTTCTGGTTTGGGACTCTTGCCTCTCTGAAGTGAATCTGGACAGAGCTTTTTCGAGGGTGTTTGACTTCTTACCTGAACAGCAAAGAATTGTTGCTTTTGTTTTCCTTATTTGAGAATTATTTTTCTTCCAGGGGCAGAGTCAACCTCAGAAGTCAATTTTTACTATCACAGAGGCAGCAATTCAAAGCGATTTTCAGGCAGTGATTTCCATGATGTGCCAAGTGATTCTCTCAACAGTAAAATCAAAGAGCTAGGGAAAGAAAGGTAGGTGGTTTGGGTTTCCTTCGTGTTGGTGGGGGAGAGGTGTTATTTCTAATCTTGTAGTTTAACAAAATTGGGGGGTGAGGAAAACCCTTGAGGTAAATAAGTTTTGAGCCATTGCCATAACTCAGCTCTGATGCTTAAGAGTAACAACAAGAAAAGAAACACCCTATTAAAACCAGTTTCCCTCTCTGAAGGTCTCCAGAATTGTCGCTTCCACCTTCTAAACGCCATTTGTTAAAGAGACCAGATTTGAAGCAAGTTCCTCACTGTGACAGTGCTCTACAGAACAAAGCTGCTTTGGCAAAGACAAAACCTGTGCAGGAAGTGGTGCAGGAACATCGTCAGCATCAGCTTGCGGCAGGTAACATTGAAGATGGATCCAATACGTTTTGATTTCTGCTTTTTGCTGCTTTGTAACAGTTTTTCTGTACCAGCAAGATACAACTTTTTCTTATAAATCAAGGATTATAATTTATGTATTCCTGGCCAATTTTAAAGAATATTAGTTCTTGTTTAGTTGGTTTTGTTTAGTAGCCCAACTGTAGGTGCCCATCAGGGTGGGGTTGGACAACATCTGGACAGTAATGGGAGTGATTCTCACATTTGAATTAGTATTTCTTGACAGATACACTACTAAAAGTTTCACAGGTCTTGTGTCTCAGCTGTAGATCAGGCAAAAGTAGTGATGGAGGCAAAGGTGAAGTAATACACAAATAAGGAGAGGAAGTGACTGCAGCATTTAAACTTCAAGGCAGAGCAACAGCCTTCCCCCATGACTAAAAGGAGGGCAAAATTGTTTCAAGGAGTAATTTCTCTTTTCCTTTAGAAAATGCAGATGAGCAGAAATGTGGGACCAGGTTAAGCAGTGCATCTGTCTTATCAAATCTCTCTGGAAATGTGGCTGAGAGTTCAAATAACTCTTCCTCCTCTCTAAGACTTCTTAACCCTCAAACTGCAGAAGCAACAAATAGTTCTGTAGTGACTCAGAAAGCTAATAAAAGCTGTGCTCAAGAAAGCAAGTCAAAAAGAAGCGTGTGTTTTCCTCTATCTGCTCTGCACAATGCATCTGGGAAAGAAAATCTTACAAGTCCAGTTATGACTAACAGGAAAGCAATGTCAATTGTGGCATCAGGCCTCAGTCAAAGTGAACATGTAAGTATACTCAAGAAGTTTGAGATCACTTGTTAAGCATTCATGATTATTATAGTCCTCAACATAAAGAGAAAATGGGAAGTATAATGGAAACTAATCTTACATGTTAGCAATACAGCAACTCAGGTCAAACTTTTCACTCCTAATAATTTGAGAATGCTTCCTGTAAATGGCACAATTCAGTTTAGTGAAATTTGAACTTTTTAAATGACTGCCTATGGGAAAATTCTGTTATTCCAAATGAAGAGGATTTCATTTCTAGAAAGCCTTGGTGCTTGGAAGGGAGGAGGCTTGTGGTTGGTTCCCTGAATGTTCTCAGATGCTGCTTCCCTACCCAAATTCTGATCCAAAGTAAGAGTTTCTGTAATTAATCAATTCTGAGTTGCTAATAAACCTCTTTCTTAATAAACCTCCATGTCCAGGAGGATATGGCTTTTAGTTTAGAAACTACTGACTCAGAGCTCTTTACTGTAGCCCTTTGAACGGTGCCAAAGTTATTGACTTGTGAAGAAATGTATGTTCAGTGTGCCAACACAAATCTAGGTCTTTAAAGCAACTGTCTCACTATGTCATATTCCAATAAACTGGAGTAGTTGGGGTTTTAATCTGTTTTGCTAACTACTTATTTTCTTAACTACTTTCAGTTGGTGGTCCAGAAGTTTGTGAGAAAAACTCAGAGTACATTATCTAATCATGTTACTGAAGGAACCACCCACATCATAATGAAAACAGGTTTGTTGGGAGCTATGTGAACTAATCCTGGATATATACACTATGTAGAATGTTAACTCTAAGCTGACCACCAAGCAAGACAGCTCATCAGTACATCTGAGTAAGCTTCAAGAGAAGGTATTGTTTCAATAGAAATAGAAAACTGGAAGTGGAACTTCGCTGTGTGTATAGCTGCTGGTAATTGATAGTGAAATTGTGCTTCCATAGGAACAAAGCAGCACTATTTCATCCTAACTATTATTCGTGTGCTTACTTAAGGTACTCAAGTTGGGTTTTGCTCTTTGGTAGAGCTCAAGAATCCCATTGTTAGGCATTGGAAGGAGCTTGGTACAACAGTACTGTTGTACATTTGACAACATTATGTTGGCTTGGGCAAAGCAAAACATCAGGAAAATGAAGTTACTATATTGCTGCATCTAGGCATAGCTTTTAACCAATGGGGTTTTTAAAAAGCAAGATATTTTGAGCCAAATCTGGATATGGGGATGGTCTATGCTGTGCTTGCATTTTGCTTCATAGAAGCACTTGTAGCAGGCTCATATTTGGATACAATCTGTCACACAAGCCTTTCTTGCTTTTGAAAACCAACATAGGAAAGGAGCCAGAAATTCCAATTACTCCGAATATGTGGATCAATTTTTGCCCTTTTCTTCAGAAAGAGTATGATAAACACTATGACCATATGTTTTTGGAGAGGTATATGGTTCTGTCTTTATATAAATTCAAATAGGATAAACTGCCTCTTGAAGTTGTACCTGTTCTGGTAGAGTAACAGATGATCTTACATGGGTAGTCATCTAAAAGTTCCTGCTAATATTAGCACTGAATCCTGCTGTTGCTTTCTCTCTCTTGACTAATATTTGTGCTTGTTTTGCTTCTTGTCTTTGCTGAATGACAAAAACAGAGTTCAGAAGTTGTGTATGTGATTTGCTTCCATTCATCTCCTTCTGTTTAGTAGAATCAGGACATGAGAGCATCTGGGAATGTTTCTATAGATGGTTTTGATATTCTGCTGCTGCACTTAGCCAAAAACTTTTGCTTTTAGGTGCAAATAACCTGAGCTGTTTTGAGGTTTTTTCACTATTGGCAAACTGAAAGAGCTCTTCCTCTTGCTTGCTCTGCAGATAAGGAGCTGGTGTGTGAACGGACACTGAAGTACTTCCTGGGTATTGCAGGAAGAAAATGGGTGGTTAGTTATCAGTGTAAGTATAACCTGGTTTGGAGCTGAATGGTCTCTGCCCTTCTACCACAAATGTACTCTTCACTTGTTCCCAAAAAGATCTCTTCATGTCTCTTCATGTTGCAGGATTTCTTCTAAATACTTTAAAATCAGACTGTTGGCAGTGGAAGAACAATTTTGCTGCATAAAATGATTTGTTGTGTTCTGATCTTTTTCTTTAGGGGTAATTCAGTCTTTTGAAGAAGGAAGGATATTGAATGAGGTAGGTCTTTTAGCTTAAGAGTGAAATCTCAAATGCCTAATGCTGTCACATTGGGAGCTCTGTTAGAGTAACCTCAGATATTGTCTATATATTTAATATATGGAAATTTGGCTTTGTAAACCTTAGCATATGCTATGACCAAAAGCCACACTTGGGCTATGTGTATTCATTGTTACTGAAGGTATAATGGGTCCTTAACAGTTTTTTGGAACAAGTTAAGCATATTTTTTTTCCAAGTGATGGATGACAGCCTAGAGGAAAGAATCTATTGTTTGTTAAAGGAAATACTGTTGGGACACAGCTACACACATAGTTTTGGTTTATTTTTAAACTTTGGAATTCCCAGCTACTGAAAACTCGTTCCAGTATTTACTGCCTCTCCTGGTAGTAATGGTTTATTTGCTATGACCCTGACTTAGGCAGATCTTTGTATTCCTGGGTGGTGGTTGGATTTTCATTCTCTAGTACATGTTTTTGGAGAATGTCATAGTGACACCGGATGGATCTCATGTGTCTAACGGGCAGGCATGCCACTTTCAGATAGAAAATCCCTGTGCCCTTTTGTCAAGCCAAGAAGAAAAGCCTTGACCCCAAAAAGGCTCTAGGAAGGGGTATTAAAAGCCCTCCTGTGCTTGAGTGAAAGGGGGAGTTGCTACAGCATTGACTGGGAATGCTAGAACGTGGGACACATTGTCATACACTTTCACAGAAGCAAGGAGAAGAGCCTCCAGTTAGCATAGCTCGTAGATTTGCTTCTAATTATAACGAAGACCAAACTTTTTGTTTGTTATGTTCTAGGAGAACTTCGAAGTTAGAGGAGATGTAATCAATGGGAGAAACCACCAAGGTCCTAAGAGGGCTAGGCAGTCTCTGACTGAAAAGGTATGAGCATGTTGGGAATGAAAACCCTGTCCTGCTTTGACTGTTGCAGATACGTGGCTGTGCCAGCTGAACATCTAGAGCCTTTTCCCATTTCTCTATACAGAGAGTTGTACAAATTCAGCATTTCTAGAGATGAAAGTGAGCTCTATCAGCAGCAGAGGAGATAAGGTCCTGGCTCACTATGCTTAGGGTGAATGCCATCTTCTGTAACACTGGTTTAGGATAGCACAGGTTTTGGGGGTTGAAACAAGGGAACTGGTGAAGTTTTGTAGGTTCCAAAGAGCTTCAGATCTACTTTGTGAAACAGTGATAGCTTGATAACCAGCCTTAGAAGTGCAATGAAACAGTGCTGTCCTTTAAAGATACCCTATGTACTCTGTTAACATGTTCCTTGTTTTTCAGATCTTTAAAGACTTTGAGATCTGTTGCTATGGCCCTTTCACTGATATGACTACAGGTGCGTCACTTGAGTGGAATTCAACTCTTAGTATAAGAAATATTTGGAAGGGGGTGGTGGCCATTCACCAGAGGTTTATATTTGACCTCTTCTTGGATACTTTTGCCCATGGCAGGGGGGTTGGAACTCGATGATCTTGAGGTCCTTTCCAACCCTAACTATTCTATGATTCTTACTCTGACATTTTCAAAACACCTCCATGAGGCAGAGGTAAAGAACTTTACCCAGTTCTATCTCCAGATAGAACGGAAGTGGTATTTTCCTCTGTTTGGCTGTCCTCAGAGAACTGCTCTGGGAATTTCACTCTATTTCAAAGCAGGCCTTTTATCTTAGTTTCTCTCTAGCAATGAAGGAACAGCATTAATGTCATGCTGTCTGGCAGTTGCTTTGCATGCTATTGAACTTGTATTTAAGCATTTTTTTCCTTCTTAGTAAACATTTTTCTAGCAAAACCTACCTAAGTATCATTTCTGTCGCAGTTGATGCATCCTCAGTGTAATCTTCTCTAGAAGCAGATGTTAAAACTGAAACACACAACTTAGCCCAAGTTTCTATGCAAAGCCGAAGCTACTTTTTGATAAACTTGAGAATTTCAGCTTGAATTTTGTTACCTAAAAATATTTGTACCTCTCTTCCCATTTTTGTAGCTTATTCAGCAGTTCCTTTCTGATTTGTCCCATTTAACTTCATTTTTGACTGTGTGAAGTATCCTCACATCTCTTGACATTTACAGTAATTACTGCAGAGGATGCAGTGCTTTCACCTGCTGCAGTGATCATCAGTTCTGGCTCTTAGACTTGAGAGTCTTATTTCACTTCTTCACTATCAGTTCAACAGATTGGTGAAATTAAACACTTTAACTACTTCTGTTAATGAGAGAGGATTGCAGTTCTGACTTCTGGGTTTGAATTTGAATTTTGTGGTTTACATCCTTATGGTAAAAGGAAATAAATTGTTAGTGACTTTCTCTTTGGTTTGTGCATGTGCTGTTGTGCTGCGTCAGGGGTTTGGTCTTGTTTAGTTCTGACTGAGGGAGGAGAGTGAGTTGTTCCTCAGCAGGCTAGAACCTGAAAGGACTTATTCTCTACTAAGTCTTAAATTTCTTTCAAATTATGATCATTTATATCTTGGAACAAAGACATGAGGGCTTAGCTTCAATGTGATAGAAAACATTGAAGTAATAGGCTGTTTGATTTTCTTCAGAACATCTCGAATGGATGGTGGAGCTTTGTGGTGCCTCTGTCGTGAAGCAGCTTCATCTGTTCACACACCCCCCAGTAAGTGTTACTGAGTGTTACACTTGACATTGTGAAGAGTCTATAGTTGTGTAATACACAACATGTTGAAAGATTACGTGGCCTCCATGGGCTTGTCAAAGGCTAATATATACAGGTATGGTAGAGAACTGGCTGCACAATGATGCCGAACTGCACAGCAGCAGTTCTTGTGTTCTAGCCTCTGGTCACTGTGTTGGAAGACAGGTAAACTTGGAGAGGAAAACTGATGTGAGCCCTCTCTGAAGCCAGCACTGAGCCCCACTTTCCAGCACAAAAAGCCTTCACTGCTTAGTCACAGAAATCACAGACAATTCTTAGGAACTTGCATCTTTCTCTCTTGACTAACAATTCTTCAAGTCCTCTCTGAAGTGATGTGCTGAAGCAGTTAGCCCATTTATCACTCTCTGCAGATGGGTGTAAGAGTCATTTAATGACACACAGATAACAGCTTCATTTCCTATCTTGCAATCCTAGAATTCTAGTGCTGTCGTGGTTGTGCAGCCAGATGCTTGGATGGAAAACACAGATTATAGAGGTAAGACAACTGTCATGGACTGTTATATGGTACACATTGAGTGTCTTCCTCATCTCAGCCTTTTAATAGTTAAACATCAGAGAGGTTTGTAGAGGAATCGAAATAAAATCCTGCTGTATCTGGAGATGGAGGTATGTCTTGGAAAACTCTGGAAGAACAAGGTATATTATCTCAAGAATCAGCCATAGATAGGTCTTAAGGTAGCCTGGCAGGCAAATCCTGTTCTTGCTCAGCAACAGCTGTACAGACACTTTTCTCACTGGGGAGAGTTTCTAAAAGGTGGAAGTGTGCCCTTGGAGCCTCAGACAGGACAAGATTCTCTTGGTCTGGAAAGAACATCAAACTGCAGAGCAGGATGTAGCTTTGCCTTTTGATTTTTGTTATTGTTTTTCCTACTTTTTTAATCCAAATGCTCCAGGGAAACCCTCAGATTTTGCCAGTGCAAGTGTTCCAGAGTGACTTCTGCATGAGATAGCAGGAGTTATGGGATGAATGGGAGCTAGTTAGGCTACAGCGAAGCTCAACAAAAAAGAGGAACAGGAGGATGATGCAAAACCAGCAGCTATTTCCATGGCACTGGGGAATATGAGAGTATAAAGAGCCTGAACTGATGAAGCACAGGCAGGGAGCACTTCAGTGATTTTCTGTTGCTTCTGTCCATGAGACTTGTTGCTCATCACATACTCGGTATGCTTGAGCAGACAGGACCTGAGGCTCTGTCACTAGTCCTCAATGAAAAGATAACAAGGACTGCACTCTTTGCTTCTGGTATTTATTCTGTGTTATTCACATCTTCCTGCCTCACCATCTGCCCAGCAGCTGCTCTTTGGAGCAGCACTATTACCTGCGTTGTTTACAGGAGGAGTAACAATCCCATCACTGGTTTGAGACTTGGGGGTTTTCTATCAAGGCCTTTAAAATGGTGATTAAGCAAGTAGCTTAATCTGAAAGACATCAATAAGTTTACCTTCAGCTTGCTTTGACTCACTGATAACAGGTTTATGGTTTGTGTCTTTGTCTTACAGCAATCCAGCAAAAGGACAATGTTGCCATGGTGACTCGCGAGTGGGTACTAGACAGTGTTGCTTGCTATGAGTGCCAGGAGTTTGATGCCTACCTTGTGTCCTAAGGCTGAGCTGCACTTCTTCCAGCTCAGAAATTCTCATCAGTGCTGATAGCTTGGTAATTATTTAAGGACTGGAAATTTTGAAGTCACTTATGCAGAGATGATGTGTATGTAATGGTCTTGTTCAGAGTAAGATAAGTACATTCGTATTAACAATAAAGTTACTTAAACAGCGTTACCATATAAAGATGGAATTAGCTGCTGTTTTTTAAAGATTAACATTTCCAATTTTAAAATAGCCCTTTAAATTAATGGAAAACAAATTTGCAAAGTTAGAAACTGTAGAATGTGGCCTTAGAGAAATGGTCATGTATTATTTACCATTGCAGTAAGTTCGTGTTTCTTACCTGAGGACACCTTGGAGACAGTCATTTAAAAGAGTAATATTGATCTCAGGGCTTGAATGAAAGCATTTCCACTCCCAAGTAACCTCCACCTTTTCATTTTGCGTGAACGCCCTGAATAAGGGTGTATGCTGATATGATGGAATACTGTTTTGTGATTACTAATGCATCAGCCTGGTTAATCTTAGGCCAGGGATTATAGTTGTGTTGAAAACTATTCGAACAGCTCCCCTTGTATAGACAAGTGACAACTTGCCCTAACCAGGAAAATTATCACCAAGTACTGGAGAACCAGCGCTTGATTCTCAACATAAACCAAGCCTTAAAACCAGCAGCCTTTACCAGTGTTGTGTCAGTCTTATTTCTGAGAAATGTGTGAGGCACCAATGGAGAGATAACAGATGCACTTTAGTATCCCAATGACCTATAATAAGCCCTCTAAGAAGCTACTTCTTAATAGCCCCTGTCTGCAAAATGAGGCTGCAAAGAAAGTAAGTTGCTTTCTTACGGCTGAAAATACGTTGCTTGATTCTGTTGCCAAGCAATTCCCCTCAGATGATCTTGGTCTTCAAAGCAGGGAGAGGACCTGTTCAGAAAGTTGTTGTTTAAAGAAAAATGTGGCTAAGTTCAGAGAATTGTTCAGTGCTGGAATGCTGCTGGCTTGTCTTGGGAAGTGCAGAAAGTCTATTGAGGAATACTGAATGCTCAAAGGAAAGGAAATGAGTTTGGAAAGTATTTGCCTTATTTATTCAGTTTGAGATGTGAATCGTTTGGTCTCTGCAATGAGGTGAATATGAAACGTATCTGGAGTCAGCCTCCTGCAGGTGGGGATTGACTGGAGGAGGCCAAAAATGTAAATTACAATTTAGGGGCTGGAACCAGAGCTGCAATTTCCATTGACCTGAGAAGCCAATGTGTTATCAAGTGTCCTGCAGTTGCCAAGTGGAAGCAAATGTCCTCTTAATGAGGCATTGCTACTGGTAGTGTAAGTGCTGGAAGCATTTGCTCAGCTGCCATACCTCTGTTTTGCTTCTGCGTGACAATATTTCTTAACTATTGAGGCTGCTGTACCAGCCCTCCCCTTCAGAGTGATGCTTCTCTTATCTCTAGAGCCCACATTGCTTGAGGGGTTGTTGTGTTGTTGTTGGGATGATGCCTGGGACATTGCCCTTTCTCCTTGGAGGTGGCTGGAGCTGTGGAAACCGTTTCTGATAAAGCAGCTATCATCTGTGAATTCATGGAGTAATCTGTGTCTCATATAAGAAGTGAATGAAGGGAGGGGGTTTGACTAAGCAGATAGCCAGCTAAAGGAGGGCCATGTTTCCAGAGAAGTAGATGGTTTAAGGGGAGCTGATGTGGTCTTGATCAAATCCATAGTGACTTCTCTAATCTGCCTTCCAGCTTCAGTAATAAAGCTCAGCACTTGGAGCTTCACAGCCCCTCTGTGGATTGGAAATGCCATTTTATACACAAGGGTGAAGCTGCAATTCCTCCCTGTTTGCTCATGTGCAGCTTCATGGCACTGCACCTCCGAGGCTTCCTACCCTGGGAACGCAGTTTTGAGACATGCCTAGGCCATGCTGTGCCCTTTACCGTAGTTACCTCAGGGTAACAAGTAGCAGAATCAAACACCATGAAAGGACTAGACAGGTAGTTAAAGCAGCTGCATACAAACTGCCTTAGTCAGCAGCATGTGCCTTTTATACTATTCCCTAAAGTGAGGGAAGAAACAAAGTATAGGCTGGTGCTGGCTGGAGGTTTGCCTGAGGCTCTGCCCTCAGGCAAGTACTGTATTTGTAATTGGAACTGCTCTGCCTTTGTAAATTAGCAGGACCAACTTCCAAGGAGCCTGAGCTCTGTTGCTGTTCGGTGTACATACTCCTCTGCTGCTGCAGGCATCCCAGCCCTAGCAGTGTCTGCTAGACCAACTGCTCCTGCCCTGCAAAAGGAGACTGGCAAGAGCTTGCCTGTGGCTTGGGATGGTGAGATTTGCTCAACAAGGGTATCTTGCAACAGCTCCATTCTGTAGCTTCTCTGTGGGTGCCTTAACATTGAAATAGTGCTCCTTTGAATTCTGTGAAGTTGGGAAGGTTTGGTACCTGACCTACTGCTGGTGAGTGGCAGTGATTACTGCATAGCTTTTTGCTCAAGTAGTTTACTCTTTAAAATCCTCTCTCTGCATTCAGATCCATAAACAGAGTTATTTCCGTGCAGATCTGAAGCCATTTATAAGGAAGCAGCTTATTCATGGATGCAATTAGAACACTTGTCTGACTCATTACTGGAGCTAATGTAAATCAAAGAAATATTCAATCTGTACCTATAATTGTTCTGGGGGATCTGCTGGAATGTCTCATCTTGGGTCTGGTTTTATGTTGCTGATATTATGAATAAAAACCTTGTGCATAACCATGGTAGAAAATGCCCATGAGCTCACCTGCTTCACCGGCCAGATGATGCAAGCTGGGGTGAAGCACTGAAGGGCCTTGTCCTCCTCTCCCTGTGTTGTTCTGGGTGTTTGCTGTCTCTCCTTTAGCATCTCAGCTGTGATCCTGACACTGTAAAAGCACTGTTCAGTCCCGCCAGGGTTTGTGCAGGGATGCTTTAGTGCAAGTTGTACTATGTGCCTTTCTTTGCTATATATTGAATGTATTACCAGGAGGTTACAGAGCTAGAGGAGGCTGGTACAGTTGCTCCCAAGTCAAACACATATTAGACTCAACTCATTCTTCTCTATGGAGGTTCATCTCTATTTGAAAGGATGTGCTATTTGTTATGTGCCTACCAGCAACTTAAGCTTGAAAAGCATCAATTCTTGAGAACTGCTGAGCACAGGATTGTTAATCTTTTAATTCCTAATCTTATTTTTGCTAGGGTCACTGAACTGTGGGCAGTTTTGTGTGGTGGGTCCTGCAGATAACACCCCTCTTGAGAGCTACAGGGGAGGGGAGAGGAGGCTGAGCTGCCTCTACCCTCACCAAGCAACCAGACATGCATCTGTGCAAGTGTGTGCTGGCAATGCTAATGCAGCCGCTCCACTGTACAGGGGCGGCTCCTTGTTTTGCTGCTCACCACCAGCAGCTCTCTAGAAACCACTGACCCTTTCTTGATCTTCAGCTCACTGTGACAACCAGGCTCCGGGGCTGCTGTTTCCCTGCACGGTACCAGAGCAAGTACAGGGTTTCCTGCTGCTGTACTTGAAAAGCAGGAGCTGGGAATCGGGCTGGGTGTGGGGAAAGCCCTCCACGGGTGAACAGGTGAAGATGTGGGCTTACACCTGACCTGCAGAGCGGTTCTTCAGCTCCCCACAATTAGAGAGGATTATAACAAAGCCAGCTGTAAGAACGTAAGGCTGAGCCGCAGTGCTGGGAGTCACCGCGCAGGGAGGCACAGTGTCACTTTCTAATGCTTCCAGCTGGTAAAATCTTCATCTTTACATGAAATGTCTCTAACGGATCATGTAAATGGAGGCAGAAGGCTGGGAAAGGATAGCCACTGACTGGAATTATGTCAGCACTATGGGATATATGAGAACCTTTTCTTGCAACATGTCCTGGACATACTTCTTGGTCTTGAATTCAGTAGAAACTCTTCAGTTCTTGTGATGGGACAGAAATGTGCTCCTGAGAGATGGTTTTCCTAAGACATAGAGGTTGCCAACTCTTCAAAAAGGTTTTCCTTTCTCTGAAATATCCAAAGCTTATCATCAAGCTTATAACTCCAAATGAACTGTGTACAGAGTAGCTGGACCTAGAGCTAATCGCTGCTAGCACCAGGGCCAAAGGCACTGCTGCAACAGAGACAGAGGTGCCTGCTGAGGTGCTGGAGCCATCTCTGCTGCA
The DNA here is from genome assembly GCA_039720435.1 of Amazona ochrocephala. Lineage (NCBI taxonomy): Eukaryota > Metazoa > Chordata > Aves > Psittaciformes > Psittacidae > Amazona > Amazona ochrocephala. Next base: position 4,188,240 of record CM077897.1, read on the forward strand.
GCCCACAGCGTGGTGTAGAGGTGCCTAAGTGGGCCTGAAAGGAAAGGCGACTGCAGCAACACAGCCTGGTTCAGCAGCCTGCAGCATAGACAGCCCATGTACTACAACGAGGGCTACTAGTAGTCAGTCATAACGTATCCATGCAGGAGCCACTCTTCAATCTCGGTTCTGATGTCAGAGCAACAGGCCAGGCTTGTTCCACTACCTGGATGTCAACAAGCTGACTCAAAGAGGAGGAGGAAACAGCTGTGTCTTGCCCATGGTTATCTTTCCTATCTGCCTTTGTGCCTCCCCTTCCACCTTTCTATGGCGATAAAGCAAGGGCCACGAGTACATTCGTGCAGCACAGGCAATAGCAAGAGGCTCAGGGAGGAGGTTCTGTTTATGAGCCTCCCCAGGCAAGGCCTTTTGCTGGTACCTGCACAAGAAGTGTGTTTCATTAGCTGTGTTAATATTCAGGCCATGAAGTCATCAGCATTTGTATTTATTCCTTTATATACATGGAACAAGCTTCGAGAGCGCTGCTGCTGACAGCACATTCCCTCAAGGCCCTTCCTGGGAGAAGCAGTTGCCAGTTTGCATGCATACATTTCAATGAATTACAATGGGCTGATTGATGAAGTGAAATCAGATGATTAATTAAGTGACAGTTGTAGAAATCAGCTGGGGTCAGAGGAAACACATGGCAAAGGCAAGTGGTTCACTTGCAATTCCATTTTCACCTTGGATCAATGGTTCTCAGTCACTTCTTAGATATAGGGGGGTTTAGCACTGAAAACCAAAGCACAGCCAGGAGCCCCAGTGTCTTCTCTGTGCATCTCCTGGCCTCTGATCCGTGCTCTGAGCCTGGCATCTCTTTTCCACATTAACCCCTCACAGTCATGGCAAATGGATAATGGCGCTGGTGAGAGCTGAGCACAGTGCCAGGTTCCTGTGTTCATCTCTTGCCATCAGTGCACAGGCACAAACCACAGCACTGACACTGCTCCCGTGTTCCGATGGCTCTGCTGCAGTGTCACACCAGGCTGTGTCCTCATGCATCTGCCTTCCTCCCTGTGGCACCTCCTGGTGCTCTTTCTAATCCTCTGGGTACAACAACGTAGATGAAACCAGTCCCATCTGCTTCAGTGGTAGCTGAAGAATGTTGCTGAGGTAGGGATAGGATCATCTAAAGGGCATGAACCGCATGGTAGAGTTGTCTGAGGGTCTAACCTTTCCTTAATGTGTGTCTGTGTCCCCACCAACCCAGCTTGGACTCGCATCCAGATTCCTCCTGGAAATCTGTGCTCCATGTGCTGAAGCGTGGGGATTGCTCCAGGCTGCTTTTGGCCGGATAGCTGCAAAGAGCTGGCAACTGCCAAGTGATGCTGGGGCCACAGGAGACGCAAGTGGGGTGGCGAAACCCCACTCAGGAAGGGGACAAAGCCACGCAGGACCTGAGAGGCCCAGTTCTTGCCCCCTTGTTTGGCTTCTGTCGCCTGAGTGACCTCTCAAGAGCCCAGCCCAGGGCGGTGCAACCCTGGTGTCAGACCTTGCCTTCCCCAAACCCCTCCTCCTGCAGCGGAGCATCACTACTGCTCCTGCTGCTTGCATCCTTCCTCAGAAGCTGAGGGCTTCTGTGCATTGTAATGGGGCACCATCCCTGCAGGAGCAGCCGGTGCAGAGCTCTCCTGGGAGAGATCTGGCCTTTAAGAGGGTTACCAAGGTACCACGCTCGGGAGCAGACTGCTTCCTGCCATGATGCAGACTGAAGGGGCTGTCTGTCCCACCCAGCTAGCTGCTCATCCGGCCCCATGGGTATGGAATGTTGTTCTAGGCAGGACACCTGCACTGGCAGTGTTGCTCATAGATTTTTCTGTAGGCAGTAATTAGAGGCCTCGAGTCCTCCCCACTTGTCTTTAATGTGTCAGTTCCACTTCTTCCATCTGCATGGTTTTGTTCCTCTCTTCTCTGCGCTGACTCATCTGCCACAGGCAGCCCATGTGTGTGCAGACTCCTCGTGTCCCATGCCTGTGAGCTGGAGATGTGCACTGCACCAGGACGGTTGAGCTGGCATTCAGCAGCACAGAGAGAGCTGAGAGTTCACACCATGTAAGCTAGAACCAGGATCTAGCACTCCCAGTTGAGCAAGACCTCTCGAGGCTGTGATTTAGACCAGAAGCTACTGGTAGCGATTGGAGTCATTCATTTGGGGGACCTGATTCCCTCCATTGGCGATGCAGGAGTCGAGGGTACCCCATCCCCTAAGTTAACACCCAGCCCCACCAGCCCACTGTAATGAACATTGTTCATGCAGCCTACTGCTTCTGAGCTGCAAGGCTTGATCCACACACACGTGCTTCCTCTGGCCTTGACAGCACTGTGCCAGCGTGCTGTGTGTGCCTGCACCAGCACAGCATCCAACGCAGCACAAACAGCTCCCTAAACTGAAGATGGGGATGCTTGAGGCCCTCCTGCACGGCTCCACGTTCCTCCTGCCCAATACCTCCAACCTAGAGGCACATTGGCACTAGGCGCACTGTAGATGGAAGCAGCAGGGAACTGACTGCTTGCCGCTAGGTTTGAAGGACCCCCAACATCCTTCGTTCTCTGCATTTCTCAGTGGCTGTGAAAAGACAGGCTGCAGTGTGAAAGCGGTGATCAACCCCCTAAGACAGGCACAGACCACCTGCAAGTGCTCCGCAGCATTGGAGGATTCAGGATGGAGTAAGGTTATTCCAGGCAGGTGTTTCAGCCCCCAAAAAAATACATGCAGCAAAGTCCTCTGCTCTTCTCTCAGGTGTGTGTGTGTGAGTGAATTTCAAGAGCTAGAGAGATGCATTAGGACACAAATAGAAGCTGGGCAGCAAAACATCATGAAAGGATGCCTGGTTCTGACTATGAAAAATGGACAGAGTCAGAGCTGTGTGTTTTCCAACAAGGTTTATTTGTTTTCTGAACCCACTGACACAGCTGGACCTGGCAATGGAGCAGACTCTTTATTCCTTAAAGTGTCTATGTGACATGAAGTCAAGGCTAACACTGTAGTCAAAGGCATTTAGAGAGGACAGCAGCAGAAGCAATGGGAGGTGTGGGAGGAGGCTTCCAGCAGGCAGGAGGGGGATGAGCACCTTCCCTCCCATAGCCACAGTGGAGACAGGGTGCAGATACGCATGGAATCCTTTTGGTTCCCTGGACCAGATAAACACAGCACCATGCAACACAAGCTGCAGCTGGGAATGGGTGGAGAGCAGGAGATGGATGGTTACTGCAGTCTGCTGCCTCAGAAGCATGGCAGGAGCAGGCTGATGAGTAACCAGGCTGTCAGCAGCAGGGACACCAGGTCCTGAGCAGCCTTTGCTTGCTGAAGGGAACCACAGTTTGCGTGGTGCAGCTACTGGGATAGACCTGGCCCCTGGAGCCAGAGCCACTCTGCTGCATTTCATATGGAGTTCAAGCACCTCAAATAGTGTGAAAAGAGCCACCTATCTACAGCAGGAGGTGGGCTACTGTGGCGTCTTGTCAGGTTAAGGTTCCTTCCCAGGACATCCCATCCCTCCCAGCTCTGGCCCAGACCTGCACCTTCCCCATGGTGATTTGCTGTTCAGCCTAGCTCAAGGCAGCACCACCTCAAACATTGTTTCTCTTCTGAAGGAAGATTGCAAGAATACCTTCTGATTGTGCTCTGCTGCTGGCACCACCACCCATCTCCCACCCTCCAGCCCAGGTCCCACACAGCACCACGCTGCGGGTGTGTTTTAGCTGCACACAGGCACAGGGGCTGGGCCATGGGAACAGGAGGGGTGGCACACGCACAGGATCAGTCCCTTTCACTCCGTTTCACCCAGTTACAGACCTGCCAGCACCCGAATACTCCTCTGCCAAGTGGCTCCTTCACCCCAAGCAATCCACGCAGCAGTAGCCAACCCAGAAGTCTCCATGGTAAGGGGCACATTGCGCACCCCTGTTTGCAGCTGGGACCTTTGCTCAGCCCTAGGGACTTGAGAGAAAGGCTTTGGAAAGGCAGGCTGGCAACGCAGCCAGAGCCGTGCCCTTGTCTCAGCCAGTGACTGTACAAAATGGACAACACACACGCGTTATTTACAGCCGGGTTTTCACATGATGGAGCAGCTCTTGGCTCGGTCTTTCCTGATCTCCGTGTCGCTCAGTAAGTCCGTCCTGCCGGGCATCTGTGACGCCCGCTTCAGTCCCCGTTTGGAGTTGCTGCGCTTCAAGTTCTTGTGCACCCTGTTGACGGAGGCGAGCGTGGTCACATGGAACACATCCCGCACGCTGTTCTCGGACACCTTGGAGGAGCACTCTGCATAGGCCACTGCCCCGATCTGCCGCGCCAGCGCGCTGCCCTGTGCTCCGGAGGGAGCGGGAGGAAGAGGGAGCGGGTTAGGACAGCAGCACCCTGCAAGAGCATCCTTTCACAGCAGGGGCAGCCCTGTCAGAGCGCCCACAGGATTTACTCATCACCTCTCTAAAGTGCTGTGAGATACGTGGGTGGCCTCCCCAGCAGACAGTGCTACCAAGTGACTGTCACCAAGGCAGTGCCAGCCCTGCAGCAGGGTCCCAGACAACCCACTAGGGCAGTTACCTGGGACCTGCTGCCCACAGTGTGGAGCCAGGCACAGAGCAACCCAGACTGCACCAAATACTGGGGCTGCAGCCAGCCCATAGACACTGCTGGGCTCACTGAGAGCCGCAGCACATCGCAGACCCCCAGCTGTGGGTCCCGCATCCCCAGCAGTGCTCCCCAACAGCAGAGTCACTTGGAGCTGAAGGAGCTGCAGGAGCACAACGCTCCCCTTTCGCCAGTGCAGCTTGTCAAATCAGGCATCTCCACTGCACTCAAGGGAAGACTTTTCAGCTACTAACAAGGAGGCTGCTGTGCAGAGCATCAGGAACAGGCCAAGGGCTGCCAGAGCTGGGGAAGAGTGCTGTGAGCATGAGCAGCTCAGCACCCATGAGCCAATATAAACCGGCTTCAGACCAAAACCTGGGCACGGTGGGTCATTTGCTGCTGAGCTTCCCTGCCCAGCAGGTCCTGCAGCACAGCCCCAGTGCTGAACGTACCTGCTCGTGCGTGACAGGGATGAGGCGCTGCTTGGAGAGCTCCCGCAGCGTGTTCAGGTCCGTCCGCATGTCCAGCTTGCAGCCCACCAGCACGATCTTCGCATTGGGGCAGAACTCCTGAGTCTCCCCTTGCCACTGCAGAGGGCACAAGAAGGAGAAGGTGCTCAGGGATGCGACACTTGAAGAGCCCATGGTCACAGGGAGCTCTTTGCTCAGCACAGCCATCATTTGCTTGTTATTGGGAGCCACGTGTTAAAGGCATTACAATATTCAGCGCATAACTACAGCCAGGGAGATAGAGAATTGAAGCAGTGGCAGGAGAAGGCCACATCAAACACCCGCTTCCTTTGTACCAATGGCTCCTTTCAGAGTTCCAAAAGTTAATGCCCAATTTGCAGCTAAGTGGCCGCAGCAGTAAATCAACCCATCACCTATGACCTCCCCCAGGGCAGACCCGTACAGCCCCATCAGCCTGGCAGCACCCTGCTTACTTATGTAGTGCTTCTAAAGGAGGTGGATGATAAATGGAGATTACCCCTGGCTAAAGATGTCACTTGGAAATAGCAATTTCCTGCTGCACTGACTGATGGTTAAGCACATGCCCTCGGCAATTAGAAGGGGAAAGAAAACCAAGCCCGCAGCCCAGTGTCCATAAGCTGGTGGGGAAAGGCAGTGCCAAGAATGACCCGAGTTTCATTCAACCAATATGAGACTAAAGCAACTGTAAAAGACCAGGAGATGGGCTCAAGTATCTTCACCATGAAGCCAAAACCCCTGCTGCCAGGGACATCCACCCACATCCCCAGCACATGGGCAGCACAGCTTCTGGTGTCAAGAGCCAACGCAGCCGCAAGATGAGGAGGATGCGGTTCCTTTGGAGCAGGAATTCGTTTACCTGAAGGATGGAAACTCCCAAAGGGACTGAGCTACGGGGCCTGCTCTCACCAGGCAGAGGTCAGGGCTCTCTGTGGTGATACAGGCTCCTTGTCTATGGAGAGAGGTGCCACCCTCCTCTCGCATGATTGACTCTTGAGGGAGCCAAAGCTTTGCTGCGATATGGAGAGTTGTGAGAATGAGGGCACCACCCCGCAGAAACCTGCTTTGTGTGAACGGGAGAGCTGCTCCTTTGCATTCCCCTTCCCTTCAAGGGCACATGCTGTACAGGCAGCCCGGGCATCACAAGGGCAGTGAGAGTAATAGGGATTTCCTCTGCTGAATTTCTGCCTAAGGCTTGCATAGGAAGTGTTCCTTTGCTTCTTCGCCTGATATCAAAAGCTAAAACCCATTTCAACTTCATGGAATGGGCCTCACCTCCATAGGCTGCAAGCCTGCGCCAAAGGAAACGCGGCATCTACACAGAGGCACTGAAGAAATCCCCGGGGAATTAGGTTTTATTTCAAGTCACTGCATCAAAAAGACATCTCCCAACGGTACTCAGAGCATCTGCGAGGCTGCACAGGGAAGACCACGCACTGAGCAACGTGGACTCACATGAAGAGTGTGAAAGAGAGACAGAAATAAACCCCAGCCCCGGCTAATTACTGATGGGTTCACATCTCATTAAGGTACAAGTGATTTGCTTGCATTATTATTCTGCTGCCTCCCAGGCTGAGCTGTGAATTCTTTCAGTCCACATAAAACGCCTCCTTCCACCCAGCACGCTCAGTACCCCGGCCCTGCTTCGGCAACGAACACTGAGCCATTGACCAAGTTATCTGAAGGGTCTTTGTCCCCTCACCAGGACACTTCGGAGACACAGACCCACTTCTCAGCCCTCCCAGCAACTGAATAAGAGGCACTTGCTTCAGCACATCGTCTGGCAAGATGAGAGGCCAAAGGAGGCAGTCGGTACAACGCGACTGGTTCGGACAGCGGCCACGCAGCCCAGCAGCCTGGGGCTCACTGGGGAGAACAGCCTCAGCATCACTGTTGTGCGGTGCTTGTCACGCCTCGGTGTCTCAGAGAGCTTCACAAATGAGATGCCAGACAAAACTCACCCCTGGGAAGGAGACAGCGGCAGTGAGCGCTCTGCAGCTCTGCTGCACACGCAGGAGCTCACTGAAACCACAGCTCCCTGGGATCCGTGGCAGGAAGCGGGATACAGACAGATGAGGGATGCGAGTGGCTGGGGTCAGTGGGGTGCTATGGGACCTGCTGGCTGGAAGCATCTGCTGTGCTGGGAGGTGCTAACCTTCCTGCTACCGCGGAGACAGCCACTGAGCTCTGCGAGGGCAGACGGTGCTCAGGGCCCCATGTGCCATCCAGCCCAGTGGCACTGTGCCATCTCATTTTATTCATTCACAGCTTTGAGATTCAGTGCCACAGCTCTGAATTCTGCTTGTCGTCAAGCTATAGGGAAGTGAGTGATGTCTTTCTTACTGTGCAGACACTGAACTGAGGGGACAGCCAAAAACCTGAGCTCTCTACTTGCACGGAAACAGCACTGGGGGCCACTTCTCAACTGCTGCAAGCAATCCAGAGCATACCCATTGGTGGTTACGCTAACAAGAGATGCACACCACCTTCCAAGGTCTTCACGAAAAACAGAACAAATGCCCTACATTTCTCTGTCCACACACATATGTATGCAGACCCCCAGACCTCCCATGCTGCAAACTCCCATTCACTGGGCTCCTTTCAAATGGAAACATCAGCTTTCTGCACAGACCATGGAGGGATCAGCAGCAGCATCCTCATCCGAGCACAACCATCCTCACCCGAGCACAACCATCCTCATCCGAGCACAACCATCCTCACCTGAGGACCTTAACTCCAGCCAAGGCTTTCAGCCCTGATGGCAGCCCCAGGAAGCAGGAATGGTGCTGCTGCAAAGGACCCATCTCACCAGGCGGAAGCACGTTGGACACTCACCTTCTTGAGCACGCTGTCGAGGGTCTCCGGGCGGCTGATGTCAAAGCAGATGAGCACGGCATCCGAGTCCGGGTACGCCAAGGGACGGACGTTATCATAGTACGCCGAGCCTGGGGAGAGGAGCAGCCTGTGAGCAGAACATCCCACCCCACTGATGCTATTACCTGAATGGGCAGGCTGGGACCCCAGCCCTCTGCCAGGCACTGCAGATGCTGCCACATGGTGCAAACTGCTCTGCCAAGAGCCAGAGGACGTGGACCCAGACTTTCAACCAGTGAGCAGACACTGTCAGGTTCTGCAGAGGATGCGGTCCCTTCATTCAGTGTGGAAGTCAGAGGTTTTGTGCTCTCTCATTTATCCCTTTGCAGAGTGGAAACGAAGGCAAGTTTTGCATCTCTCTCCCTCCCTAATAAACATCTGGCAAGGAAGAAGCGATGGAGCTGTGATGCCAGAGCTTGGAAGGGCTGCGAGGCTGGAGAGCAGCACATGCCTCTCCACCACTGCTATTGTACGTATGCATCCTATTGTCATGCAGCTGCTGCACCACTAATGGTGGAAAAGTGCAGCTGAGAGAAGGCAGGGAACACTGAGCTATTTTTTATCCTCTCTCGCTATCTTTATACACGAGAGCTCACATAGATGGTGAGAATTGAAGACAAGTATAAAAAGAACTGCCTTGTACTCTGGATTTGTGCTGGGAAAAGTCGGACAGATTCTTTCTGGTACAGAAAGGATGCGCAAGCTGTAAATTGGAGGGGATGACGCTGTATTCGGCAGGATTTCTCACTGAGCAGGCAGAAAGCTCAGCCTGAATCCCGCCCAGCTCCTGCCACACACACCTTCAATGAGCATTCCAGGCATTGAAGTCATTGCCCCACAGTGATGCTGTTTGAAGTGTGCTCTGTGTGCAACTGCAGATGCCTCAGTCAACAGCAACGGAGCAATCGGCTCGTTGCTGCTTAAAAACACTGATTCGGTTTTATATTGGGCTTTACAATGGGCTTAAACTTCCTGTAGGGATGAGAAGCAGATGTTTGTTTATGCAAAGGGGAAGCAGAGACACCAGAGTCCTTGTTGGATCCGCTCCTCCCAAAGGATCGCCCACCCCAAGGCCAAGGAAACCGGATGCGCTTCCTGCCGCGGTCCCCCAGGATGCCCGGCCCAGGCCCTTTCCCACCCTGGGAAGAGGTGGAGCGCCCAGACCAGGTGTCAGGTGGTTCCTGATGAAGTTCAGCACCTGATGAATTATGGATGATGGCGGCTGATGTATCCCAGGAATCTGCCTGGGATAAGTGTGAGAGCAGAACAGGCTGAGCCGCCGCAGGAGCTCCGATCCTGGCTCTTGTCTGCACCGGGGCTCATAACTGCATCCAGCACAGCAGGGTACAGCCCCTCCAGCACAGCAAAGCATGCCCCGTGCCCTGCAATCACCCCAGATACCTCTGCAAAGCTCTGCCAGGGGAGCAGACCTGGCCCTGACTGCACGGCTCGGGCTGAGGGCTGTGTTGTGTCTTCCCAAGCCCTGCCCAGCTCCAGAGCATTTGGATTCACAGCAAAATCAGCTACAGGTATCCCCAGACACCACACTGCTGCCAGCCCCCAGCAGCAAAGGCACCCGGGCACATCCCTGCTCCCATCTATAAGAAGCCACAGCGTGGGTCTCCATCCCTGCAAAGTCATCGGGAAGATCAGCAGTTGGGATGCAGCACAGAAGAAGCAGACCCTGACCTCTGCAGAGCGCAGCCGTCCTCCTAGAGGGGAAGTCATGTTCCCTGCATGGAAAGCAGAGAGCCCCTGCGGCGCCCTGGCTGGCTCCGAGGACGGGGGATGCAGGCTGGTACCCAGCGAGGTGGCCCCGCATCCCAGGCACGGCGATCTCTGACCTCGCTTCAGGCTCAAGCTGCTCCCGAGCGTGACGGGCAGAGCCGCTGCCTCCCATCCTCCTGCAGCACAGCAAGGTGACCCAGATCCCCTGCAGGCAGCACCGAGCTCGGCAGAGCTGAGCTCCCCTTCGAACCGAGCTGTCAGGCTCCTGCCTGGTGCGGGTTTACCGGATGGGATGCGAGCTCCAGCACTGATCTGCATTTGGACTTGCTGAGTCCTTTGTCAGAGCCATGCCCTCTCCCCAATGCACATAAGGGGATCTGCCTCCAGACAGGGGCCCCAGCGCACGCTGCAGGAAAGCATTCCCACACACATCCTCTCCCTGCAGCTCCTCAGCTTTACATAAACACTGCAGATAAATCTGCCCCCTCCCAGCCCAGGAATGCTCCTTTTGTAGAGGTGCTTCGGGCTCCATTCAGCGCAGACATTGCCACAGCAAACTGTATCATAGCAACCTGCTGCTCCCTCAGCGGCCAGCTCCTGTCACCCTGCAGAGCCACCGCCATCCCCACCCCAGTGCCAGGAATGGCGCCAGCATCCAGCCTGGCATTTGATGATCCTGTGTCTTTACCGCATCAGGAAATTCCTTTGGGGAGATTATTCCTCTACTTTTGGCATCTGTTACTTTTTCATTGAGTACAACAGCTGACATAAAACCCACCCCAAAACACTCAGCGCCCTCAGCTCCAGGTCTGCAGTTCTATTGCTTCGGAGCACTTGCCACCTCTCAGATCCTCCAAGCAAGACCCTGCAGAGGCACTTCCGAATACACAGGAAGCCGAGATCCAACCTTCCTCCCCTGCATGAGTCACTCTCCCACTCGGCACCCAAGGTTTGCAAGAAGCAGGCCCTATGAGCATCTGTTTGTGATTCAACTGGAGCAACCAAAACCCAGCTCAAACATAAACCCCACGCAGTTGTAGTCTGAAAGCCAGGGCGGGCGCACCAGGAGCAGCTCCTCTTTCCCATCAGCTGGCAGCTCCTCAATGCCTGGCACTGCCACTCGGAGACGCCACTGTTTCTGAACTGAAACGTGCTGTTTCATCTCTACCAGCACAGAGTTAATCTACATTTGTTCCTTATTAGCTGTCCTGAGAGATAATGAGCCTCCTCCCATGGGCACCCTCCTTCCAACAATAGCGTATTACAAATGAGGAAAGCAAATACGCATGCAGAGCCATGCTCTGCTCCGTGAGGGGCTCCTGCAGCCCCAGCCAGCTCTGGCTTGGAACAGAGATGAGCACTGCCAAGACCTACATTTTTCAGCATTGCACTTGCCTTGGAGGACTCGCTGTGAACTCCCCCCATAGAGCCAGCGATGCTGTGGCACATGCTGCTGTCTGCGGGGACAGCCGAGAGCATCCTTCACAGAAGGAAGCAGAAATACATCCCAGCTTTATCGAGCCCTGCATCAACAAGCCCAAATTGCTCCAGGTTACCTCCTGCAGCAATGCCTGGCTTCAGACACTACACAGGATGTCTTCTTTGCTAGACAAATCCCATCACCAGCCCAGCCAGGCCTTGGTCCTCTGACAAAGCAGAGCCAAAGTGCGGCTCCCTTGGTATCCTCTCCCCATGCATGGCAAGAAGCCTGCACCACCTCTCAGCCAGCATCAGCCACAAGACTATCTCCTCCTCTATGGGTCCAAATTACCCTTCAATGAGCTTCACCAGCCACATGGCCCCCCACTGCTTCCCCATTCAGGGCTCAGGCCCTTGGGAGCTGCTCAGCACCAGCTCATATGCTCAGTGTTTCCTGAGGTTCCGCAGGGCTTTCTGGACTGAATTCACAGCTTTTTAGATGTAAGAGAAGTTCATCTGAGCGATGGTTTGCTACAAGCAAAGGCCCTGCATGCAGAGCACAGCTCTGAGCCCCCCTCCCACCTCTCCACGCTGGGCAGCTGCAGCAGAGCTCTGATGCGCGAGGAGGATGCTCACATTCAGTCACTGCACACTTTCCACACCTGAGTGCTCCAGACCCGGTTAATATTACATGAGGTGTCAACGAACACGATTGCTCATCCCTCTGCCAAGGCAGATGATGATGAAGGTGTTAATAATAATAACAACATATTTCATTTATATCACACCATTAAGACGGAAAACGAGATCTCTGTGCAATTCCCAGGGCAGGAGCAACCCAGGCGGCTGCTCCGGGATAGGGCTGCAGCTTCTGTGGGTGCCCCTCTCCTTCACCCAGCCCCAGCGAGGAGCTGAGCTCCAGGGCTCCCCAGTGCAGGCACAGAGAGGCCAGTCCCCATGGTGAGCCCGCAGGAATCTCAGCTGCCGTTCGGGGCCATCCAGGACACTCAGAGCTCCCGCTTCCGCTGCAGATGCAACCAGAGGGCACAGAGTCATCCGAAAATACTTCCCACTGCCAGAAAAGGGGAAATGGGTGCAGGGAAACAATGGCAGAGTCTACAGCAGAGGGAGAGGAGGAATTCAGCCCCAGGGAACACTGGAGATCAGGGTTAAACAGCCCCAAAGGTCATCCCCGGTCCCTTTATCCTACTGGGAACAGACTATGAAAGGCATTTTTCTTCCTGAGCCTTTCCCCAAGTTGACAAGCAGCTCCCCATGGCCCACGGGCACAGGCAGCATTGCGGATACAGGGCCTGCCATGAATGCTTCAGTTGCCTTTATAAAGGCAGAAAGCAACGTTTGGAAGAGAACGGCTCCGCATGCCTGGCACATGACAGACCAGGGTATGCAAATGCCCTCCCCATTCCCTATGCCATCAGTGCTGATGGGCCCTATAAACAGGAGGCCAAGCAACAAGCCATTGCAGCCTTCCAGACTGCAATAGATGCACATCAGGGAGACAAAGATCTGAAGCACCCCGAGTCCAGAGACCGGCTTTATCCTCAGTGTGAAACCAAACCCCCTCTTCGGAAAGCAAACCAGAAGGTTTCTTTGTCAGATTGACAAACTGCTGCAATATTGCTGAGCACCCTGCAGGTCCCAGCTCAGCCCGGGCTCAGAGGCACATTAAACACCCCCAATCCTCCCTGGCTGATTATTGGCTGGAAGGGGAGGATAATGCGGGTCCCACTGACACAAAACACATTTGTGACACAGATACAGTGCTCATTAGAGTCCAGCTTGGAAGAGGGACAAGTGGCAGAGACAGGAATTAAACCACTGGTGACAGAGACACTGGTAGTGACAGGCTCTGGCTGTACTGACTCCAAAGCCAAGGCATCCAGCAAAGCTGGAGGGAGGGAGAGAGCAGCAGAGGGAACTGCAACTATCCCTGGTGCAGGCTTCCATGGGACACCAAGCACGGCACAGCCATTGGCCCTGGGATGTGTGCAAGCTTCTCTCACGGCTGCACCATGGCATTTGTCTTGCACCACATCCCTGCAACCCCCTCAAGTGTAGGGAAGAAGGAAGTTGTTCCATGGCATGGAGCAAGCCATCGCCCAGGAAATGCATGACTGAAGCAATTGCTCCTCACCTTGGACAATCAACCTCTGCTCCCAGTTACATACGAAAATGAGTGAATTCCCATCCAGCACAGCTGGCACGGATGCAGGACGGAATGATCAGGATGAAGGGAATGGTATTTGCAAGGGCTGAGGTGGCATTCCAGAGCTTGTTACTGGAAACCTGTCACTCAGGAGGAGGCAGTTCTGCTGGATTTACTGGCAGAGGAATCCCCAGCTCAGGCAGGCACAGGGTCCTTCTGCCCCATCCAGATCCTGTGCCCTATCTCACATGTGCAGCTCACACAGGTTCATAGAATCCCAGTCTGGTTTGGGTTGGAAGGGACCTTAAAGCTCCTCCAGCTCCAACCCCTGCCATGGGCAGGGGCACCTTCCATAGAGCAGCTTGCTCCAAGCCCCTGTGTCCAACCTGGCCTTGAGCACTGCCAGGGATGGGGCAGCCACAGCTTCTCTGGGCACCCTGTGCCAGCGCCTCAGCACCCTCACAGGGAAGAGCTTCTGCCCAAGAGCTCATCTCAGTCTCCCCTCTTCTACCTTACAGGTTCAGAGGAGCTTGCTCAGATGCAAACCTCACTCTGGCAATTGAAGGAAGCTCTGGAAGCTCCTTGAGAAGTCCCCGCTGGCATCTCTGGGGCTGCAGCTCATCCAGGCTTCTCACTTGCATGCCTGTGGCAGCTGACAAGGGAGACAAATGGGAGCCAGAAGGCCCTTCCTGGCACCCTTGCCATGTCACAAGGGCAGCCGGCATTGCCACAACCGGCTGTCACCCTTTCTCTGGGTACAGCAAGCACCAGGAGCGGCAACAGATTCCCACAGCACAGCTTTGGCTTTGGGGAATGCATCCGAGGGCTGCACAAACACAATTACCTTTATGCAAGGTTGCATGTTCCAGGTTTGCCGTGCGTAAGCAGCAGACCCCTCCCTGACTGCTCAGCCACCAGATAAGGCTTTTCCCCACAGCAAAGGCTGTGCCTCTGCGCTCCTGGAGTTCAATGCAGTGGAGATGTAATCTGCAGAACGTGGGGCGCGATGAAAGCTGCGCCCATGTCCTCACTGCCCATGGCACGGGGCGCACACTGCCCGGTCCTTCACAGCTCTCCCCTGCACAAAGCCTCCTGCCATCCCAAGGCACACTGGCAGAGCATGGTGGGGCAGGAGGAGCATCCCTGGCAGCACACAGGGTGAAGGCTATTGGAAAGGCAAGTCGGCACAAGCAGAGGCCAGGGTGTGACTGCGCTGCTCCAGGGAGTTTCTGCAGGTCTGTGTCTGTGACCGCCTCGATAAGAAGCTTCCACTTACCCTAACCATGCATTAAATCAGCGTTAAAGCAGCATCAGGAGCCACAGGGCAGCCAGGCTGACAGAAGGAACAGGCAGAGCACAGCAGTGCTGGCCTTGCCCATGGGAGAGCACGGATCAGCTCTGTGCTGTGGGAAAGGGGCTGCATCAGAGCTGGGAGCCAACCCACCCCACAATCAGCCCATTCCTGCCTGCAAGTTGTCCCTATGGCACCGCTCCTCAGCCACTCGCGGGACTCCCAGGATACCACATCCTTAAGGGAGAAAGGACGATGCTGTCCTTGCGCAAGGCAGTGCAGGAGCGGCAGCCTCCACCCGAGCCACACTCCCTGCCCAGGGACCATCCTGTCCTGGCCTCTCAGGCACATCCTCCACCCACTCCATCACAAGCATTGCTTCTGCTGCAACTCTTTGAGCTTGCGAGTGGCTCCTGACCCGCCTGAGAACGTGACCCAGCTGCACA
Source organism: Amazona ochrocephala (assembly GCA_039720435.1). Taxonomy (NCBI): domain Eukaryota; kingdom Metazoa; phylum Chordata; class Aves; order Psittaciformes; family Psittacidae; genus Amazona; species Amazona ochrocephala. The sequence goes on from CM077897.1 coordinate 4,203,262, forward strand.
TACTTTTAGGTTTAACTACGTATTTGTGCTGAGGCAGAACATAGCTACGCCGGTTTCAGGCTCCCAGCCTCAACCCGGAGCATGGGAGGAGCTATTTTGGTATGGAAAGGGCAGCTCCACATTTTTGCTCTGCCTCCGAGTGCAAGCGGCATTGAACTCTTTCCCAAGGGGGAACTCGCTCTTGCACACTGGAAGAGGCAGCCATGGCAATCCTGGAGCCACACGCTGGGAATCCAGGCACAGCCTCAGCATCCATGGAGATGCCATTGCTAAACTCAGCCCCTTTCAGCTCTAATCTAATCAACATTCCTGGGTAGTTCCCCTAAAGAAGGATCTGTTATCACAGTCTGTAGGTTCCCACACAGGCCATACGAAGGCAGACTGTTTGCTGAGCACAGGCAAAGAGGGAGGTGGAGGGGGATTTGCAACTCACAGTGTTATTCTTGTCTTGAAAGCACATCTGCTTGAGAGACAGAAGCTCTGCCAAAGGCCTGGCAGCCGTGCAAGTCCCCTGTTGTGAGCTGCAGCACAGAGGGGAGCAAGGCAGCGCTGCTGAACCCACGGGCACTGATCTCTGCAGTGGCACAGGCTGTGGTAGACGCTGCGGCTCTTGGCAGCAGTGCATCCTGCTGGTCCACAAAAGGACAGGAATGGCCTCTCCAGCAGCTTTCCAAGGCAACAGTGATAACGTGCAAGGCACAATGCCAGGCCTGGTCCCCCCCACCCCAAGCCACTGGCACAGATGCCCCTACCAGAACCAGGCAGCTCTACTCTGCATCAGCAAAGCAGCTACATGGCCTCAGGTCACATCACGGCCCTGCCTGCCCTTTGAGGACACAGAAGATGGACAAGAGCCTCTGGGCACAGAGGGCCGTGAACCAAGAGCACAGAACAGAGCCCAGGCTGCCATGAAGAGAGCAGCTTCCTCGCCATCATTACTGGAAACAAACCAAACCCCCACCCAGGCAGAGCAAAGCCCCAGACCTGCCAGCTCTGGCGCGGGAGCACCCTGGCCGTGCCCATCTCTCCCCAGCAAGGCATCGGGTCAGCCCAGAGCTGCGGCAGTGCATCCACGGTCAATGCCTGAGTCACCCAGGGAAAGCATCAGGAGCTGGTCCCTGGGAAGGAGGGAGCTCAGGAGCACTGGACACTCGCTGAGCACCGCAGCAGCTCTGCTCCCACCAGAGCAGGACAGACCCTTGGTCACTCCCCAGTCCCACAGGGAACACAGGCACTGCATGGCTGGGGAAAACCTACCCACCCAGTGCACACCGACTGGTAACTGCTCTCCCTTTCACACCTCTGAAGCACAGAAATGAAACTCGCCTACTCCTTGTAAAGCATTGCTGGTGCTCAAAACCATCCATCCTCCCTCCACCTGGCCGCGAGGATGAAAGCCCTTCCTGACAGGGCTGGGACCAGCAGTGCGGGTCTGGGAGGCACCCAGCCCTTTGGGAGCAGCACTCCCAAGCCACCAGGCATCCTGTCAAACAGGAGTTTCACCCTGCCATAAGATACCAGCACCGTGTGGCTTCTGCACTGAGCACATTTGGCCAACAGGCAACAAAGAAAGAATTTGCCAGAGCAGGAGGAGCAGCAAAGCACCATGTCCCTGTAAAGCTCGGAGCAAAACCCCTATCCATCCCGTATGGCTTCCAAAGGAAAACAGAGCCATTTGGGAGCCATTCAGTTCTCCATCACTTCTGTCCACCCTATGGCAGCAGTTCTCTAACCAGCTTCACTGCCTGGCAGCTGTTAATGTCAGACCCTGCATTTGCCACTTAGCAGGAGGGGCACATTCAGCCTGGAAGGTCGATTTTCCAGCACACCTCCATCAGCCCCAGGGAGCAGACAACATTCCTGTTTGCACAGGGACCATCAGCAGGACTGCAGGCAGGCCACGGCCACGCTTGGTCACAAGGGAGGGAGTTTTCCAGGCAGCCCTTGTCCTTGCCCCAGCACTGCTGCCGGACGATGCTCAGCTCACCCTGCACAGCTTCCAGAGCCTCCAACCACTTCCACAACCATGGAGCAGGAGAAACTTAAACGAATTCACTCAGAGCCAGCTCCTCTGCCCAGGTCTGGTTTCTGGAGGAGCCCTGCAGCTCCAGTCACTCAACTAAGAGGTGGCGAGTGTTTAAGGTAAAACAATTAAACCAGGGTGATCCTGAGAGGAGGAGGGAGCGGTTTCCCAGCACCTCCCTTCCCGCTCTTGCTGGGATGGAATTTACCATGAACAATAAGGCCCTGTGTGCAAAGCTGCTTCAAACGGACAGGGACAAGGGAAAGTGCACCCCAGCGCCTGCCACCCTGCGTGAGGAGGGCAAGGAGCTCCTCTCAAGCTCTCCAGCTCAGCTGCTTCGCTGTTGTGCCAAAGTTCTTTTACCGCAGCTCCTGTTCATGGGTACCTCCAAAGGGTATCAGCAGCAGCTGCAGTCTGCAGCTGAAAACATCAGTTTGATTCCGAGGGTGCATTGCTCTGTATTGCTTTGCAGACTGTTTAGTGAAGAACTAGCTCCTATGCACTTCAAATCAAAGCTACAACGGAAGGGAACTTATCTGGAAAACTACAACAAAGCGTTGCTTTACATTTTTCCATAAGGAGAAGGGGGAAAGAATCAAAGTCCATTTTGCCTTGGCTGTAGAGATAAATATTAGACAACTTTACATCCTTTGCTGAATTTACTGACAGCATCAGACGCAGGCATCAGACACTTGTACACAGCTTTAAAGACTTTCTATCACATCCTTTCCTTTTGCCATTTGTAAGATCAAAGCCAAACGTTCTGCACAATTCCTAAAAAGCAGACAAGTCATCACACGCGCTTCGACACACTCAGGCGGGGAAGTTTCTCATGTCAAGTAGACACTTGGAGCAAAGCCACTCTAACAAAGATACCCCCCATACCTCCTTCGGCAGGCTGCAGAAGCCCCCACAGCCATGGGGCATCGCGCTGCGGGTGACACACGGGGCCACCCTCACTCCCATTCACCCCGATAGCACTCGTCCCACTGGAGCAGCTCCAGCTTCTGCGGGAAGGCCCAGGGTGGCTTCGCTGTTCCCATGGGACTTCACACAGACGCATCAGCCCAGCACCGTCCACCACGGAATGATTCCCGAGTCGCAGTCACTGCTCTGCACTTCAGGCACAGCTCCCAGTCAAATGGTGAGAGCCAGCGCTTCATCCATGGCACCAGCACCAAAAGCTGCCCTAAGAGCCAGCATCTTTGTGGCTCCCATCCCAGCACACATCGTGTGGGCAACGCAAAAGACCCCTTTCTGTTTCAGGGAATAAAAAGCAGCAAAAGCAAGATCTCGTGGGTCAGGAAGCCTCGGAACAGACTCAAACACATTTTACATGTTAGAACTAGTCCAAGCCTCAGCAAAGCCGCTACTTTAGGTAAAGCTGTGTGCCTACTACAGCTGTAATTTGATGGATGTAAGATCACAGCAAGGAATTTGAGTGTACAAGAGCAAAGAAAGTCCTAGGTCATGTTTTAATTTCCTATTGCTGTTGGACACTGAGAGGACATAAGGACTCCAGAAATTACAGGGCAAGAGCATCAGCAAGCCTCTGATGCACATACATTAACAGAGCACAGCATTCAGCTGCACCATGTGTATAGAACAGCCTAAAAAGCTTGTCAGAGGCAAATCAAACAGTGCACGTGAACTTTGCTGGATGCCAGCATTTTTATTAGCTTTGCATCAAGCACTCCGTTTGCAACTCCCTTGCCCCATCCCTGGCAGCACTCAAGGCCAGGTTGGACGGGGCTTGGAGCAGCCTGGTCTAGTGGAAGGAGTCCCTGCCTGTGTCACGGGGTTGGAACTCGATGAGCTTTAAGGTCCCTTCCAAACCAAACCATAGTGCGATTCTATTAATCAGCCCCAGCATGAAGTTCGGGAAGGGTCCCGATGGGCTGAGGCTGCTGTGACGAAGGCTTCAATGCAGAATCACAACAGGACATGAAGGGGCACAACCAAACCAGACCAAAAACCAGCGAAGAACCCCAGGGGCTCCGCGGCAGAGGGCAGTGAAGGGCAGCGCACTCCTCCCCACGGCGAGGACTCTCCTCGGGTAGCACCTCGCCCGCTCCTCGCCCCCCGCTCGGTGCATCCTTTCGCGGACACGGATGCGGCCGCTCCGCCGCGGATGCGGCACCGCAGCCTCCCCAGCGCGGCGGCGGAGCTGCCCGGGCCCCGGCCGGGGGACCGCAGGCTGCTGGAGCTCAGGGAGGGGAAGACCCTGTCCCGGCCCCGCCGCGCCCCGCCCCGCGCAGCCCCCGGCCCACCTGAGGTGTCCCACATGTTGAGCTCGGTGCGCTGCTTGTCGATCTCGAAGCTGGCCGTGTAGTTCTCGAAGACGGTGGGCACGTAGCTCTGGGGGGACGGAGGGAGAGCAGAGGTGAGCAGAGGTGAGCCCAGCCGAGCCAAACCGAGCCCGGCCCCGCCGCGCCCGCCCGGCCGCGCACACCTCGGGGTAGCAGTCCTTGGCGAAGACGTGCAGCAGCGCGGTCTTGCCGCACTGCGTGTCCCCCACCACCACGATCTTGCAGCGCGCCAGGTGCCCCTCCATGGTGCGGGACCGCGCCGCCCGCGCCGCCGCTTTACCGGGACGGCCCCGGCCTGGCCGCGCCCCCGGCCCCGGCGGCACCAACCAGACGCGGAGCGGAGCCGGCGATGGGCAGGGATGCACCGCCCCCCGCCGCCCTCAGCGGCCCCCCCCCCGCCCCGGGCTCGGAGCAGGGGCCAGAGCCGGGGGGCGGGCACGGCCCCGCGGGAACGGGCACCTCCCGGTGCACCGCGGAGGCCCCGAGCGGCGCGCACCGGGCCCGGCTCCCCAGCACCGCGCTGCCGAGGGCTGCGGGAGGGCACGGCACGGGGACCGAGGGCCCGCGATCGCTCCGGTCCCTGCGCGGGAGCTGCCCCGTCCCGCCGGGGTCTTCCCGCCGTGGCGCTGCCCAAGGGAAGGGGTTCGTTCCCCCGAGGAGGTCGGCAGGACGGGACCTGCCGGCATCTTGTCCCGCTCTACGCGAGCTTCAGCCGCTGTCCGTGAGCCCGATGCTGGCGAGGGTCCGTGTGGAGGCTGCACCAGCCGGGGCCTGGCTCACGGCTCTGTACAGAGAGAGCAGCGCCTTGTGCCTTCCATCCCCCCAGGTCCTGGCAGTGCGGCTGGAAATCTCAGCCAGCCATTTGAAGTCGAATCATTGAGAAAGCAACGGCTCCTGTAGTTACTGCTGCTGCTTTGCTGGCCACGCTGCAGGAAGATTTACCATAATAGCAAACTTTCATTTGCCAGAGACAAGCTGTCACAAAATGCAGTGAAAACAGAGACAATGAAGACAAAGCAAGTCTGAAGGACCAGAAACTGAAATGTTTTGGCAGTGAAACTGGATTTATTAATGGACTGAGGGGGCAGTTGGTTTCTGTGGAAATCACAGCCTCTTTTCATGTATAAACACTGGTGCTGCGCGTGGAGCCGGGATGAGGAACGCCCGCAGACACGGGGCAGGGCACGGGGCTATGAAGGCACCCTGTGGCTTCCAGCACTGCTTTGCTTTCTGCTGGGACACATCAGCCTGGGCCAGTGTGCACTTGGCAGAGCTGCCCCATGTCTTGGGGCCAAGTGCAGGCGGGGCTGGAGGTGTGTCCTGAGCACATCCAGCTGGTCAAACGAGAATTCAGGGCCCCCCACATCCACCCTATCATCGCATACCAGACAAGACCTAAGACAAGACCAGACAAGACAGAGGGATAAGGCTGCCCTGGGATCATGGTAGTGTAGCTCACCCAGTCTGACTCCTGCATTATATGGGCCAGGAAACTATTGCCAGTCGATTCCACCTTCCGTGGGTATTGCTGCTGCATCTCTGTGCCTCCCAGCCTTGCCTTAAGCAGTGCGATGAGTAACTGTCACATGCTTGTTTCCTTCCACCCTCCCCAGGGAAAGAAGCTTGTGCTGCACTGTGTCATCTTTTGTAAAGCCCTGCAGGGCTTTTTGTCTTCTTGTGTGTGTGGATCGCTCAGCTTTTCGATGGAGAAACGGCAAGAGAAGTTCATTGTGCTTGGGACTGTGGGTGAAGGAGTGCCTGGTGGCCATCACTGTCACCTGGAACAAGCTGTTCGCCCGGACAACACCCTTTCTTGGGAAAGCTTTTCACTGTGTTTCTCAAAAGGAATTAGCGTTTTGCTTCCAACCTACATTATTGTGACCCTGCTTCAGAGGAAGCAGGAAACTCTCTGTAGTGAATCATAGAAATCTAGAATGGTTTGTGTTGAAAGGGAGCTCAAAGCTCCTCCAGCTCCAACCTCTGCCACAGGCAGGGACACCTTCCATAGAGCAGCTTGCTCCAAGCCTCTGTGTCCAACCTGGCCTTGAGCACTGCCAGGGATGGGGCAGCCACAGCTTCTCTGGGCACCCTGTGCCAGCGCCTCAGCACCCTCACAGGGAAGAGCTCCTGCCTAAGAGCTCATCTCAGTCTCCCCTCTGGCAGGTTAAAGCCATTCCCAGTCTCTCTCAGCCTGGCTCCAGAGCAGAGCTGCTCCAGCCCTCGCAGCATCTCTGTGGCCTCCTCTGGGCTCGCTCCAGAACCTCCATACCTCTTGTGCTGTTGCCCCAGAGCTGGATCAGGACTGCAGCGGCGGGGGCCTCAGACCACAGCAGAGGGGGCAGGATCCCCTCCCTGAGCTGCTGCTCCCAATCTGGGGGTGCAGCCCAGCACACGGGGGGGTTCTGGGCTCAAGCACACGCTGAAGCCAGGTCGTGGGGAGCTTCTCATCACCCAGCACCCCCAAGTCCTTCTCCTCAGGGCTGCTCTCAATACATAAAAAATGTATTAAAATCTATTAATATATATCACAATGATCTGTACACCAATATATAATACTCCAGATCTCTGTAAACCTGCCAGCCACATGGGGCTTTCCTCGGGGGGGTGGGGGGGGAAGCAGCTGCGAGCGCCTTTTGCTGGGAGCCACTTGGGGCACTGTCAGTGCCGAGCCCTGGGCTCCATTTGGTGCAATGCACCTTTTGGCAGGCGCCACTTGCTGACTGCCGGCAACCTTCCGTCACGGTGTAAACGTTCCGAGTAGGATGCGGAGGGAGACGTGCTGTGACTGTCACCACGTCTGGTGAGGCGACAGATGGCTCTCGCATGTCTGCTCCTGGAAACGCTTCTCCAGTGGCTAGACCCTCCCTTGCTAATCCATGCTCTCCGGGCTTCTAATTGCCATTAGGAATTAGCTTTATTGTGTTATGTTTGTGTTGTTTCCCGTACAAAGGAACTGGAAGACATCTTCAGGACCTGTATTAGGGAAACGCACTGAGGGAAGCCAACCTGTACGGAAGGACCCACTGCCTGAAACCTGGAGCCTGTGACATCTTGTTCTCATGCTTGCACCCAGTCTCAAAGTCTGGTGCTTGACAGCCACTGCAACATCCTATTTCCACTGGTAAGCCAAAAACCTGGGACAGGAATAAGGGACACACTGTAATTTCTCATCAGGTCTTAAGTATCTTTTTGTCTGACTTGTCAAATACGTGAAAGAGCTAGAAAGGTGCCAGGCAGAACTGCAGTGTTGCTGTTAACACTCAGCAGTGCCGTCATTCAGCCCCGATGGTGTGTTATTTAATGGTTTCCACTGCAAGACGAAGAGGTGGCAAAGCAGTGGAGTTTGAACACACACAGCAGAAAAGATACAAATCAACAGCAATTAGGAAGGTTAAAAGGAAGAGAGAGAAAAAACCCAACCCAACAGCCAAATCCCCTTTCATGTGTCCAGCCTGTTTATATCCTATGCTAGAATAACGCTGATCTGACTCACTGCTGCCATTAATGAAGTTTACACCTCTGGCCGAGCACATTAATATATCTCAGCAAGCCAAAACTCATTATAAGAGTCCATAAATGCTATCAGATGAAAGCAGCATCCTTCAGCAATCTCAGGGATTAAAGCAAGGAGGCATTCAACTGACAAGCCTTTGGCTGGCAGGCCTGCGGTCGGAGCACGTGTGGTGTGGGAAGCACAATACCCCAGTTACGGCTGCGGATTTCTCTCTATGGAGACAGTGATGTGGAGCCCCTGCAGCACCCCTCTGGAGGCGAGCGGCTCCCTTCTCCCCCACTCTTAGACACTTCTTAGGACTCACCGGGCCCAGCAGCAGCTGAAGGGACATGGGAGGGCCTGGGGGCCTCCAGAGGTTGGCTGCAGACTGATCCCTGTGCAGGGACTGGCAGCACCAAAGGCAAATAAAGAGGGTCAGGGTGGGAGGAGGGAAATGGCTGATTCTCTGATTCTGTCCCCTTGGGGGTGGAAACATCCTCACCACACACATCCCCTCCCACTCTGCATCCGGCTACTTGAAATGCAGCTTCCAGCCAGCCCTGGCCTTGCCCTGGCCTTGCCCTGGGTGCAGGCAGGGCAGGATGTGCACGGTCCTGCCCATTGTGCCCCTTCATCCAAGGCCAGCGGCTCCCAGCACCGCTGCTGCGGGTTGCAGGGGAGCCTGGCTGCTCCCTGGCTGAGGGCTCAGAGGGAACAGCTTCTCCAGCAGTAGGAGTGATCTCCACCACCTCTGTGTTTGAAATCACTTGTCAAAATGAAGTATTTTCAGGTTTGCAGTTCTTTTTCACATGGAGAGTGGTGGAGGGTGGGGAATGAACCGAAATGAACTCTCAGAACTTCAGCTTCGTTGCCATTTAATGTCACACATGAACTGCACATCACGAACACAAATTTGGCTTTCCTTTGTAAGCCTTCCTTCCAGCGGGCCCAGCACAGTGCAGCAGCGGCAGGGGCTGGGTGGGGGTGAGGCTCTCGGGCTCTGCACCCCGCTGTGTCTCAGCACCACGCTTGCTTTTCCTTGCAGAGCAGCCCACATCCGTGGGGTGAGCCCAGGGAACGCCGTGTGTGTGGCACAGCCCTTGAGACGCAGCAGTTCTCTGGGGTGCAGAGAAAACCATCTCCCCTTACAAGACACGCACTGTGTCCGATGGTTACCTCATCCCTGCAAGCCGCGATGGGCGCACTGAGGGGAAGGTTGTACATTTTCAGCAAGGGAAGACACGCTGGCCAAATGATCAGCTCCTCATGGGTGCACAGCATGGGGATGTGCTAAGCCTGTAATTTTGGGACTGCCATTGCCAGTAAATTATTGATGCTGCAGTGGAAGGTTGACGTTAAGGATAAGGGTTCTCATTTCAAGGGATTGCTGAAAGGAGTGCAGTGGAAAAGGCGCCTGCCTTCAGAGGAGGATGTGGTGGGATGCTCTCTGTGCACCCCAGGAAACCGGCCTCATGCCAGCTGTACTGCTAGCTTGTGCTGCACATCCTCATCCTCTGCAGCTTGGGTTTGTGCAGGGGAAGATGCTGAAGCACCCTCAGCAGTGTTCTTTGTGGGAATGATACACTGTGCTGGAAGGGTTTCTTCAGTCTGCTGTCATCATGAGGACTCACGTTCACTGAGCATCAGTTACCACTTGGCAATCACCTCCATTGTCTCTGTGATCAAAACAGCGGCGCAGGGAGCTGTGGCTGTGAGTGGCAGGTACGTTTGAGGGGTTGTGTCACATTTCTTCTACCTGCTGCTCTACCCGTCAGATCTAAATGTAATTTACTGTGATACAGGCACAGTGTCATCCAGGAGGCACAGCACTGTCGTATGTGTGATGCAGCTGGGAGATCTCATCTGTGTGCATCCCAATGCTGCCAACACAGGTGAGGCAAAGGCAGAACAAAGGCAGGAGGACTCTTTCTCTTGAGTTCCCACAAACCCAGATCAAGGCACTTTCAGCCCCCGGCCCAGGGGGGCCCAGGCTGCCTCGACAGGCGAGGGGAGGCTTTTGCGGGCTTGGCCCTGCTGGGGACCATTCTGAATGAGCCCTGAGGCAACGGCCAAGCTCCCATAGGCAGCTGCCTGTTCCTTGAGAGCAGAGGAGGGGGGTAGTTAGAGCCCTGCATGAAAATAAAGGGAGGTGGAACAAAGCCCTAGGCAAGGTGGCCGGTACGGGGTGCGTCCTACTGCCAGAGGCTCCCCTGTGTCAGGTTAAAGCCATTCCCCTGTCCTGTCCCTACAGGCCCTTGTCCAAAGCCCCTCTCCAGGTTTCCTGCAGCCCCTTTAGGCCCTAGATCTGCTCTAAGGTCTCCCCTTAAGGAGCCTTCTCTTCTCCAGGCTGACCCAGCCCAGCTCTCAGCCTGGCTCCAGAGCAGAGCTGCTCCAGCCCTCGCAGCATCTCCGTGGCCCCCTCTGGACTCGCTCCAACAGCTCCACATCCTTTGTATCTTAGTTCCCAGAGCTCTATTTCAAAGCTCTACTCGAGCTCTTCCAGACTGGAGCTCCACTCCTCCCTCTTGTCCGCGAGCAGTGCGTTCCTCGTTTCCACTCCCCGCAGCCATTTCAGGGCTACCAGAAGGGATGTTTATTAACCCTCCGCGCCAGGGACAGCAGTTACAGTAATTGCAGCATCTCGGCCAGACGCCGCTCCAGCTGAACGGATGTCCCAGAGGAATCCAGCCCTTCGGCTGCTCCACCAGCACAACCGCACGCCCCGCCCCGCCCCGCCCTCGGCCGGGCCCCGGCTTTTCGCTGCCCGCCGCCGCCCCGCTCCCGCATCTGCTCCCGCAGCTCCGCTCCGCCATGTCCGCCGAACCGGCCGCCGCCGCTGCCGCCGCCGCCCCCCCAGAGCTGGCCCCCGGCCCCGAGCCGCCCGCGGGTGGCAATGAAGCGGCCGAGCACCGGGCGCTGGTGCTGACGGGCTTCGGCGGCTACGAGAAGCTGAAGGTGCAGTCGCGGCGCAGCAGCGGCCCGGGGCCGGGAGAGGTCTCGGTGCGCGTCCACGCCTGCGGCCTCAACTTCGCGGACCTGCTGGCGAGGCAGGGGCTGTACGACCGCCTGCCGCCGCCGCCCGTCTGCCCCGGCATGGAGTGCGCCGGCGTCGTCCGCGCCCTCGGCGACGGCGTCCGCGACCGACAGGTGAGGGCGGGGCGGCTCCGTCGGGTCGGGCTCGGTTCGGTTCGGCTCGGTTGGGCTGGGCTCGCCCCGCCGCACTGCGGTGGCCCCGCCCCGCAGCCCCGCAGGTGCGGCCCCGCCCGGCCCCGGTGGCCCCGCGAGGTCCCGGTCCCCTCAGTCCCGGCCCCACCGACGGGGGTGGGGGCGCGGTTCCTCGCCCGCAGCGCCCGACGCGGTCCCGCCCGCGCAGCCCCGGCAGCAGACAAAGCCCCGGCACAAAGGGCGGTGAGCCTGAAGGAAGCTGGAGAGGGCTTCGGACAAGGGCCTGCAGGGACAGGACAGGGGAATGGCTTCAACCTGACAGAGGGGAGACTGAGATGAGCTCTTGGGCAGAAGCTCTTCACTGTGAGGGTGCTGAGACGCTGGCACAGGGTGCCCAGAGAAGCTGTGGCTGCCCCATCCCTGGCAGTGCCCAAGGCCAGGTTGGACACAGGGGCTTGGAGCACCCTGCTCCAGTGGAAGGTGTCCCTGCCCGTGGCAGGGGTTGGAAGTGGGTGAGCTTTAAAGGTCCCTTCTAACCCAAACCTTTCCATGATTCTCTGTCCACAATGTTCTTGTTGGTGGCAAGCACTGGTGGGATGTTCAACTAAAGTGGGACTGTGTCATTCCAAACACATTTGAGAGCATCGTTTTAAGCTCCATGAATGTGGAAGGAAACCTCTAGTTGCTGCAGGGCTGTCAAGAGCCATCTGAGCGTGCTGAGGTGCAGGCAGGAGCAGGTTGGTTGATCTTGGTGCTGGGTTTGTGGTCTGCAAGGCTCTGGCTGTCGCATTTCCAGCGCCTCAGGGGACGGGGGAGTTGGCGCTGCACATCCCAATCCTTTGGGTCTCGGGGCTCTTGCAGTTGTGGTGCTTTAAAACAATAGTGGGGTGCATAGGGAGGAAAATGAAGTGTCTCAAAAAAACCCGGTGCTCAAAGGTGGTTCCCTTCGCTCCAGGAAAACATCTTGATTGACTGAAGTGGAAATACCAGACCCACATGCTGAGGAGCCTTTCTGCTCGCTGCTATGGCTCTGCCTCTTGTGTGCTTGCTGTGGTTTGCTGTGTCTTTCCTGTCTCAGAGCCAGCAGATATTCCTTGCCCAGTGGCATTAAGAGCAGATTTTTGGGGATGCCTCAGTTCAGGCTTGAGGTTTAGACCTGGAAGGTTTTTCTAAGCTTGGACATGCTTTTCACAGGGTTCTTCCTGTTAAGCATTGCCTCAAGCCTCCTGCCTGTAGGCAGAATGGTCCTTTACAAGGGGCAGCAGTGATGTTTCAGTGCTCAGACTCCTGCTCCCAGCTTGGGCTGGGAGGGCAGGACACAGGCCCCATCTCTCTGACCTCCTCAGGGGTCTGTTGGTGCCCTGGTCTTGGTGCCTGGTGAGTGGATCATGGGGTGCTGCAGTGCCTGCAGACACGTGTGTGCCTGGCTCTGATGTGTGATGACTTCTGCAAGCCTGGGCTTGTTTCAGACCGCCTTGTCCTCTGGTTGTAGGTTGGTGATAAGGTAATGGTCCTGGCTAAGTCAGGGCTCTGGCAAGAAGTGGTGAACGTTCCAGCCCGTCAGACTTTCCTGATGCCTGCGGGGATGAGCTTTGAGGAGGCCGCTGCTCTTCCTGTCAACTACATCACTGCCTACATGATCCTGTTCGACTTTGGAAACCTGAGACCCAACCAAAGTGTCCTCATCCACATGGCTGCAGGTAAATAGTCCTTGCCAGCCCATGCTAAGACTCTTGGCTTCAGTGTGCAGCCCCTGAACAGGTACCATGGGGAGGAAGCGATCAGAACAGGGCAGGACTGAGCCCATTTCCCAGCAGTGGGGTCAGTCTCCACCAGTGTGTCACAGGCATCAGGTTGTTCCATCCCCCCCGGTGCTGTGCCATCAGTACAAGCAGGGATAATTGACTTCTGCAGGGGTTTTCTGCCTGCTGGGGCTGTTTGCCTCTAAGTCTTTCTGCCTGTTGGTTCTCAGGTGGCGTGGGAACTGCTGCCATCCAGCTGTGCAAGACTGTAGAAAACGTCACCATTTTTGGCACAGCATCTGCCTCCAAGCACGACGCGCTCCGGAGCAGTGGAGTCGCTCACCCCATTGACTACAGAACGATGGATTACGTGGAGGAGGTCCGGAAGATCTCTCCCAAAGGTACTGGGTGCTGGAGGACGCGTACGCCCGTCCTGCGTGTTCTCAAGTGCAAAGAAACTCCTGCTTACTCTTGATTCCTTCTAGGTGTTGACATTGTCCTGGACCCCCTGGGAGGATCTGATACATCCAAAGCGTTTAACCTCTTGAAGCCGATGGGCAAACTCATCACTTACGGTGAGTGGGAGCAGAGTGTGCCCAAACCCCTGCTCCTGCACCAGGGGGAGCGTGTGGTGGCAGCGTGCACGTGGATCTGCATGGGATGCTCCGTGCTGCTCCGTGCCTGTTGCTCACTGCTGGGGGTATAGTGCTGCTATTTCACAAAGGTCTAAAGACCTTTAGACCTTTCCTAAAGGACACTTTGCTGAGGGGAGTGAGGTTTGTGCTGTGTTCCCAGAGCTTTGCTCACAGGCTCAGAGGCTCTTCCCTCCCATGGTGAGATATCTCTCCAAGTACGAGCCAGTGCCCGCAGGGGAAGCTGGAATGTCCTCACGAGGAATGCTGGCACAGCTGCTTTGTCCAGGCTGACTTCATGCACAGCGCTAATAGAGCCTTGCTTTTCTGCTAGAGGATGTGTGGGTGATGAGGTTTGAGGCTACTGAATACTTATCTCTCCGTTCCCCAGCCCTGGAACACTGTGATTTTGTCCCCTAGACAAAGCCCTCACACAACCCCCAGTGGGATTCCAGACCCATGCACCAGTGTATGGCTTCTGCTGTCCCCGCTGCTGCAGCGTGTGGCTCCCCTGGGGAAGCCTGGCTGTAGAGGGGAGTGCTGTCCTGCCAGCCTGGCTGGATGGGACTTGCAGCACTCCCTTGTCTCTGCCAGTCCGGCTGTGCTGCTGCTGCCCTCCCAAGAGAGGAGTTGTTCTGGATTTTGGTCATATATGGGTGCCTATGGTCCAAGTTCTGCGTGCCCTGAGGCCGAGGCAGGTACCTGCTTCCATGGAAGGTCAAATGGGCTGATCCTGATATGATCCAGTTCTTGCCTCTGTCCTCCATCACTCTGATTAGCTGTTGCCCTGCATATAGTCTGAGCTGTTCCATGGGATGCCTGCTGCCTCTCGGGTTGCGGTCATTCCAGCTCATCCATGGCTTCCTTGCTTTCTAGGGGTATCAAACCTGCTCACTGGGCAGAAGAAGAGCCTCGTGGCTATGGCTAAAACCTGGTGGAACCAGTTCAGCATCAATGCCTTGCAGCTCCTACATCATAACAAGGCTGTGTGTGGCTATGACCTTGGCTCCATGGACGAGGAATTTGAGCTTATTGGGCGTGTTTTGTCCAAGCTGGATAACCTTTACAGTCAAGGCAAAATCAAGCCCAAAATAGACTCTGTATGGCCTTTTGATCAGGTGAGTCTGAGTTAACATATGGGTTGCAGCACCCAGAAATTACTGGGTGAGTGTATTCTGCACAGTGAGCTCTGGTGCAGTGTGGACACCTTCCTTATATAGGGGCTCAACTGCTGCAGATGTTTAATAACCATCTGTTCTCAGGTATTCAGTGCTTTTTTCCTCTCAGGATATTAAGGGGGAGTCAAGGGGCTGGGCTCTTTGCTCCAGAGCACAGAGCTGGGCAGCACCAGACAGCATCCCTATGGAATAGGGCCGGTGCTCAGCTGTGCTCCATGCACAGCAGCAGCCCACAGAGGGTCTGGGTTATGCATCAGACTGGAAACTGCCCTGAGCTTGCAGCCTGTGATGGAGCAGACAGCTGGGAATGCTGCTACTGCCCTTCCACCAGGGAGACAGTGAAGCAGAATGAGGATGTTGGGAGTGGCAGTGTTCAGCAGCTCTGCTCTCTGCTGTTGCATCCATGTGTCCAGGCGGATTCTCCTCTTGGGAATCCTTTGCTGGGGTAGGGCTTAGTACCGATCAGTTGGTGTTCATACCCACAGTCTGGTGCAAGTGCTTAAGGAAAACTGATGAATCCAGGCCTGGCCCAGGTGCTGCTTTGCTTACAAAGAATAACAGTAGACCCCTGTGTGTGTTTGTTCTGTGGGGTGTGATGGTAGAAGCGCTGTCCTGGCTGTTGGCTGGGTTTCTGCAGTGCTCCCCTCTGGGAAGGAAGCTATGGAGATGCGCGCTTCGCTCTTCACGGTTTGGAGAGCATCCTTCTGCGAGCTGATCTGTGTGAATCCATGAGGATGGTTTCTCACTGTCCCATGGGGATTCCTCATGTCCCTACATTGGGGGAGCTGCCCACGTCTGTCCAAACTGCTTCTGTGCAGAGGCACCCTGTCAGGAAAGCTGCCCCTGGATGGTCCCTGGACCAGTCTGGGTGGCCCAGGCACCCAGGAAGGGCCAGTGCACGGGGGGTGTGGGTCTCACAGGGTTCCTGTTGCTTCCAGGTGGCAGATGCCATGAGGCAGATGCAGGAGAAGAAGAATGTTGGAAAGGTCATCCTGGTTCCTGAAGCACCCAAGGAAGAATCCAAAAAAGAAGAGAACTAAGAGAAGAGATGGGTGCAGATTGTGAATTCGTGGGTTAACTCCTTGATCTCTTTGGGACCTGGAAATGGACAGATCAGTAGCTTCCATCTTCAGCAGAACCTCGTGGTTAACGCTCAGCTGAGGTTTGCATGCTTTCGTTGTGACTGACCCCTTGCCCTCGCTGTCTGGTTTGAAGCCTGCTCATTTCGTACACTTTACTCATCACTTGTTTCTCTACTGAGTTTCCCAATGAGCCTCCTTTATCCCTGGCAGTGCAGCTGAAGCTTCCAGCAGTTGGTGGTTAACAACTGCACAGCCCATCACCGTGGAGTCAGGTATTAAATGCTGTAGGAACTGCCAAGTGTCTCTGCAGAACCTGGTCCTGTGGAAGCACTGCACTGTCAGGAGATGGGGCCAGACTTGGGAAGCTTCCTCCACAGCCAGAGCAAAAGCAGAGCTGGCCCAGTTTCATTCTAGCACTGGCTACTCTTCTCTTTACACTAAGCACACTCTTCCCTCTGCTTTCACAGGCCTCTAACAGCAGTCAGTTCTTAACAGGCCGCGTTGTCTTTGCCTTCTGAGTGACCATCCTGGCGTTTTGGAGTCTAGAGCATCTTGCACTTCATTTGCAGTCACTTCTCTGCGCAGCCAGCAAATAAGCTGACAGGCTGGTCTGTGTCTGAACACAGGAGGAAAGTTCCAATTGGGTAGCTTGATCTTGTCCATTTTCCGATTCCAAACTGTATAGGGAGATCGAAATTGTGTCTGATTTTTAGAGACCATAAGGACTCAACTGTGTCTCAAACGACTGGAACAATTGATGTTGGCTCTGTGCTTTATTGATGTTGGGCTCCAGGCTGGTATTGTTAAGGCTAAAGTTCACCCTCGTGTTTGTGTTTCCAAGGGCTGCAGTGTTGAAACAGACTTTAGCAGGATGGGAACAAAATAAGCCCGTTAATGCTTGCTTTTCGTGTGCGCTGGGGAGGGGCTGCGCTTTGGGGAGTAACACGCAAGACCCACTCCTGTAAGCCCTTCCCAGGGGCCTGGGCTGGCTCTTGTCTGGCGTGCTGCTCAGTGGAGCTATTGCCAGGTTATTGCTGTAGATGGTAAACAGCCCAGCTCTGCCAAGCCTCTTGGCCTGGGCATCTTGAGCAGTCGAAACAGTGCTTTCCATCCTCTTCTTGCTAGCTCGATAGGTATCCACTCGGACCAGCGCTCAGCTCGTGATTCAGTGCTGCAGCAGGGCTTGACTCTTCTTCCTCTGAAACTGCAAGTCATGGGACTCTTGGGCTCTCTTCCAACACTGAGGGCGCAGGAGCTGCCTGGGATGCTCCTCCCAGGCTAGAACTCCAGTTTCTCCTTTCGTTCTTCCGTGCATTTGGAAGCGGAGCTGTGCAGAGCCCCAAGCCCAGTCCTTCGAGCACTTATCCTGGGTGGTGCTTCCTCTTCCTGCTGGATCCCATTTTCAGCCCGAAGCAGCACGAGATGCGCTTTGAGGCTGCGCCGTGGGCTGTGAGTGCTGCAGGCTTTTAGGCTTCATTTTGGATTTGAAAAGGTAAACCTGAAGGGCACCAAGAAGAGCTGCTTATTGTGGCAAACCCTTGCTACTGGGAGTCCTGCTTACCCAAGCCCCAAGGAGGGGGTGAAGGACCCCATACACTAAAGAGCAGTGCTGTGCAGGGCTGGGGTTCCTGTGCAGGTGGGGAGGGTCCAGCTCCATCCTCCAGCAGGGCTCCTGTCTGTCAGTGTTGTATTGCAGGTGCTTAGACCCTAGTTCTTTAGCAGAGCATAGGCACAGCCTCTGCCCTGCCCTGGCTCTGCTGCTGCTGAGCCAATACATGGAGACCAAATGAAAGCTGCTGTTCAGTTAAAGCTCCATCGCCTGCAGATTTGGGGTGTTGGATGGATTTGTCACTACACTTCTGATTCAGGAGTTCATTCTTAAGGTTTATGGCCAGTGCTCCAAAGTGTGCAGCCACTCACCTAACAAAGGGAGGGCTTTGACCTCGAGGAGCTTCCTTGGATGCATCCTGACCCTGAGGGAGAGTCCTTGGCTGCAGGCTTGCTGCTCCAAGCAGGACCAACTCAGCATGCTTCTCTGGCAGGGCTGCATTTGCACCCCAGCCAAATCTGAGCTGTGGTCCCCCCCCTTGCCCGAGGACCCCAACTTCCTCACTTAGTACATGCTGCCCACCATCATGGGGGCATGGCAGGAGCTGTGGTGGGAAGGCTTGGTGGGTTTGGTTTGGCCTCTGCCATGGTGGGAGCATCTGGCACTTGAAGTGTTAAACCAACCCCATTCCCTCGGAGCTCAGAGGGGGCTGGAGCCTGTCGCGGATCCTTCTCAGTCCATCTCTTGCACTCGATACGTGAACTTCACAAACATGGTCTAAGGAAACTCACAAGCACAACTTTGAACCTTTCTGAATCCAAAATCTTGCTGCTTCTCCTTTCAACCTGCCCTCTCATGCCAGTTCAGATTCAGTCCAGCAGTGTCTGATGCTGCTTTACCCGGTCTGACAACAGGAGGACTGTCAAAAGTGCTAGAATGGGAAGTCTGGTCCTGTTCCTCCGAGAAGCTGCTCTTCACCTTGATGAAGGAGTGGTGTGCTCACACACAGCACAGCCCTGCACACTTCAGGTTCTGTGCACTTGGAAAGGGGAGCACTATCCAACTGTCTGTCCCAGTAACATCCTCTCCTTGCTTTACTCTCGGCCAAGCGTGTGCTCAGTGCCTTACTTGGATGCTCTTGGATCAGGCAGCATAGAAAGGCTCTCGCAGTCTGTCCCAGCTTCCCATAGGACTCCTCTGCCGTGCTGCCTTGTGCTACACCTCAGTAAACAGTATCTCGGTGCCTTCTTCTGCATGCCTGTGAGGACTAGGAAGTCACTGGAGCCTTTTCCATTCTGGCCTTTCAAAGTGTTGCCAAAACCCTGTTATGACGTTTGCTAGCTCTGGTTTGTGAACACTAGTGATGTAGTCTGACTTGCCATGGATAAGGTGCTCCCTTTCCGTGGGTTACAGCCTTTCCAGGCTGTGGTTCCATGCTCCCCTGTCCAAGAGCTCCATGGAGCCCTTGTCTCCCCCAGGGCAGCTGCTCAGCTTTAGCCAGTCCTTGAGGGAGGCTTTATCTGCTGCCCTGGAATCAGTTCTAGCTCGTGACTCCCTTCCTGTAGCTGCTCATGTGTTCTCCGTACGCATTCCTGAAGCCCTTATCAGGGCCAGAGTGCTGAGCAGTTACTATTGGTTAGTGTTTAGCGCTGTCTGTTTTATGTCCCTTGGTAGCAACAGTGTTTTCTACAGAAAGCCAAGATTAAGTATAACCTTGCCCTCCACATCCTCGCTCACGCTGCTCCCCTCTATGGGTTGGGGTTGGTTCTTCTTAGGTTGGGTTTGTTTGGGGGTTTTTTACCTTATTTTGTAATGGACATTTTAAGTATAGAACCGATGTGCAACAACTCCAGGTGTCTTAACTCCAAGTTAACCAGCAGGTTTATGTACCAAGGACCAAAGCAAAAACCAAACAAAGCCCCAGGATCAGAATCATTCCACTCACTGTTGCTGAACTGTTTAGGGCAGGGTGAGGAAACGGGAGTTTCCTGTGCTCAGCGGCAGGGTGCCATTCCAGCTCTAACAAGGGCCATTGAGTGTTTCTGTTGCTGATTGCCTGATCCAAAGGTTGTGGTGACGAGTCCAAGTGAGCCGCTCATGGCAGGAGCAGCGTTCCTGCTGCCAGGCTGCTCAGCACAGGGGTGCCTGTGCAGTGCCACCTACTGCAGGCGCCTTCCCAGACTGGTCTGGGAGGGAATGCAGCCCCTTTGCTATCACTGGGCTGCTTCTGTCATGTTTTTGGCTCTGGATTCTCTCGAGCTCACCTGTGTTGCAGCTTCTGTTTGCATAGAGGAGCATGGCCCCTGCCAGATGCTTTGGAGTTGGAGGAAGGAGTTTAGCTGTACCGTTTTGGACAAGGGTGTTAAGCTAGAACTGGTTAACCAGGGAGAAGTAAGAAGCGCTGCGGGCATCAGGCTTTAACTGGCCCGCTTACAGCTGCTGTCAGAGGTGCGACCCCACACTGTTGGCTGATGGAGGCTCTAGTGGGCCAAGCCCTGGTGATGGCAAAGCGGACAAGCGAGTATTACACGAGCGTGATGTGAAATGCATTCGACTGAGCCTCTCGCACCATCCAGTCTGGTCTGTGCTGTCCGAGTTGTGTTGATTTGGAGCGTGACTTGAGTGGAACTCATCCTACAGCCACATGGCAAAATCTCTGTATTCCGCTTTGTGCGTGTAACCAAGTTGGACAGAAAGCAAGTGTGCCAATGCTGTTTACATGACTATGCTGTGTAATGCTCTTCTGTCTAATGTTACCATATGCCTTATGTGTTTCAGATGTTAATTAAAAGCATAACAACCCACCCTCCCTGTGGTCTGCTGCTCAATCTGCTGTTGGAATGAACCCTCTGCCCCAGCTCTGCCTCTTCCTTCCCCAGGCAGGCAGCGGGTGGACACAGTTTGCTTCCCAAGGGAGAGAACACGCCTCTCCTCTCAAGGACTGCTCGCTGTGTACTCCATTGTGGCAGTGATGCTCTAGTGCCCTGTTCGAGAGGGCAGCTATTTTTGTGTAGCATGCCATTAGCTGCTCTCTGCCCTTTACTCTGTGTCTGGGTGGCTTTGTAGCCAGTCGAGATTGAAGTAGGTGCCTGGGGTGATAACAAGGAGTGACCAACCACTAAAAATGTAGGGATAAACGTTGTTTATTGTGTTCCTCCAGGTACAGGCAGGGACAGTCTGTATGGTCCCATGGAGGCAGCTCTCGCGTGTGCTGTCAGTGCTCCCCCAGCAGAGCAGCACGGTTCCTGCTGGCCCCAGAGCAGGGCTGGAGCTCGGTGCTGGCAGCAATAGGACTGAGCCATCTGCCCGAGCTGAGGCAGGCTCCTGCCCCGGTTTGGGTCGTGCTGCTGAAATCCACGTCAGGGCTCAGCCCGACACAAGCTGCATAGCTGCCTGCTGAGGATGCGCATCCCGGACTTGCAGGGGAGCTCTGATCCGTGCTGCGGCTGGGGATGGAGGTGCTGCTGTCACTAACCTGATTCCTGGCTGCCTCTGGGGCCGCAGGAGCTCCTTGGGCAAACACTCGCTTTCTCTTGAGCTGCCTGCGTTAAGCTGCACTTGTTTCAGTGAAGAGGAAGGGGAAGCAAGGCAGGAGCTGTGGCTGCTGCAGGGAGGCTCATGCAATGCCCAGTTTCTTCAGTACAGTGCAAACCTCACGGAGATACAGGGCATCCGGGTAACCGTTCCTGTGGGGCAGAGAAGGGAAGTGGTGTGAATCCTGCTGATGGTGCTAAAACCGCCTTCCGGCGCTTTCCTGTTCCTTCCAGTACAGGAAGAGGGGAGCACAGGCTGGTTTTGCTCCATGCATTCAGCAGGGCTGGGAGTGGAAGTCACAGCTTGCACCCAGGGCTGGCTGCAGAGACACGGGGAAAGGCAGGGAAACTGTAAGTGACCAGGGCCCCGAATTCCATCCATCGGGAGCTTAGTGGTGTGGGATGGGCAAGGGCTCAGCTCCAGCTGGAGGGGGCCAGAGCTGGTCTGCCAGACCCTGCGAGCCGAAGCAGAGTCACCAACTGCTGCTGTGGGAGCCTGGAAGAGCCACTCACAGCAGGATGGGATGAGCTGGAGCCCATGGTTCTCCGCCTTCAATTGCTGCTAGAAAACCCCACCCCTGGAAACTTGGGATGAGCTGAGTCATACCTGGCTTTGCCTCCATCCCAGGAGGTTTTGTGGGGGATAAGGCCCCATGTCACTCTTTCCTTGCCATTGCAGGACTTGATGTGAAATGTCAGCCCACAATCAAATGCTTTCTTCAGAAGCACTGCCGTCTTCTGCCCTTCCCTATTGTCCGGCAGGAAGGCACGGAAATGCCCCCCTTTGTAAGGCTGCCCTGGGTGGGGGTCACCAACCTTGGGACAGGAAGAAAACGTTTTAAACAACCACCTGAGTGCTGTGCCTCAGGGCTGACATCCGACATCCTCGCCAGCTGGGGCCCCATGGCCTGCTAGTGCCTTGGGACTAAAAGCAGAGGTCACAGCAAGCTGCTCCCAAACCTGGAGCACAGCCACAGTTCAACCCTTCTGCTGCCTTGCATGTGGGGCATGGAGCTGGAGCTGCCCTCCTCCCCCTGCCACACAACCCCTCGCTCCCACCCCAGCCCCACTGCACGTCCTGCATGCAGAACCCATTGCATGTCCTGCAGTGGGCTGGGGAAGCCCCAGCGGTGGTACCTACCCCTTGCACACCGTCAGGGATGATGTAGACAACCTGGAGCGTTGGGTCTCGGTAGTAGCCCGGCAGACTCTGGGACAAGGAGGAGACCTGGAACTTCCCTGGGATCCTGCAGCCGGGGGTAAGCGTGGAGACGCTGCAGCAGGGCGGCTGCGTGCTGTCCCCTGCGAAGCACGTCCTGCACAGCGAGTGACCGCAGCGCGCCGGGCAGGTCACGGCTGAGCCATGGCAGGCATCGCACCGGCCCACAGCGGTCATGCTGCTTTCCTGCCCCGGGCTGGGGCCTCTTGTCTGCCCCTCCTGCACACTGCTCCTGCCTGCGGGGAGCGGAGCCCTGTCCGGGGCCAGGGCTGCAGCCTCCGTGGGCCTGCAGAGCCGGGCGGGCAGCGAGTGAGGAGCCCCATCCGCTGCAGGCGCTGGGGAGCGCAGCCGTCCCATCGCCTCGCCGTGGCCTCCTCTGCTCTTGTCCCATGCAAACTGGAACCTGCCCAGCAAAACCTGCCTCGGCCGTGCCGTGTCCGGCTCCCCCACAGGCAGCTTGGTCTTCTGCTGCTCCTGGGACTCCTTCGGGCCAGTGGGACTTGACTTATCCACCACACCAGGGCTCAGAAGGTCGCCTCCGCCTTGTTCAGTCCCAGAATCAACACAGTCATTGGCTTCCTCCTGCCCCAGTGTGTGCTTGAGCCGCCAAAGGCTTGGGGACGTCTTAGCCCGGAGCACATCTGCGAGCTCTGCTTTATCACTAATGGTCAGGTCCTGCGGGTCCATCTGTAGGGACCCGAGGCTACCAGAGAGGGCTGCACCCAGCACCGTATCCTGGCTCCTGCTTGGCTGGACAGCGCTAGGGTACCCTGTGCTCTCTGGTCCTGGAGACTTCAGGGCAGGGAGCCTGCCGGAGGAAAACACTTGGAAGGCCTCACTCACTCCTGGCAGCATCTCCTTGGGGCAGGCAAGATACAGCTTGTCCTTGTCTTTGCTGAATCCAACCTGGAAGGAGTTTCCTCGCAAGAGGCTGCAGAGCTCACTCAGGGCGCTATCATCTGGACCATCTACAGCAAGCTCTGCATAGCTCAGACTCTGACACACGAGGTCAGGACACTTCTGCACGAGAGCTTCCACTTTCCATTTCGCCTGGAAAAGCTTCTCCCTGTCCTCTGCCTGTAGCGTCAGCACAGTGCAGTCCCCAGCACGGTGCTCCGAGAGCTGCACCCCCCCATCGCTGCACAGCTCAGCAACAGCGGCGCGGTGAACGTCCTTCAGGTAAGACCACTGCAGAGAGTCCAGGCTCATTTCTTCACTCACCCTTCCGCCCCCACTGCCTGTGTCCTGCCGCTTCTCACTTCCCTTTGATCTTGGCAGGGAGAAGCTGCTGGAACGCTGCAGAAGAGGCTTGGATTCAGAGGGTTTAGAGGTCCTTGTGTCAAAGGCACTAGATGTGCTTGCAAGTGAGTAGTGCTTGATGGGACCTGAGCCTCCAGAGTCTCTGTTTCCTTTGCCCCCAAAGGCAGACAGAGCCTTGTGTCTTGTAAGCCTGGCACCTCCTTTCATCTGGTCCCACTCTTTGGGGTCCTTCTGCTGAGACTCCGCTGCTGAGCCCAAATCCACAGCTGCTGTAGAGACACCAGGCCGGTACCGCGGGGTCAGGGCTGTCGGGTCACTTGGACTTAGAGCATCCGTTTGTGGGGGGGGGTTTCCAGAAGGCAGCGCCTGCCCCACTGCGGGGGGGTCCCAAGACCTCTCAGCTTTCAGGGTGCTGAAGCTGGCAGGCAGTTGGAGCTCCCCTCTCAGCTTTGAGCTGAGCCTTGGGGCTGAGGTGCCTGCAGGCTCCTTGGGCTTGTGCAGTGTATCCTCTGCGGGGTGGGAGGTTGTTGGCTGTGCGGGCAGGGAGCTGCTGACCATGGCTTGTGCGGCGCCTCTTCTGGCACTGAAATCCTGAACGTACTGCTTGGCCTCGGACACATCAACGAGGTTTCCAATGAGATAAAGCTGCTTCACGTCCTCGTGGCAGAGCAACTGGGGATACAGCTTCTGCAGCTCGTGCGTCAGAGCCCTGAGAGCCTGGCTGTCCAGATCCAGTCCTCCCTTGGTGATCTTCTCCTTGCGCAAGCTCCCCTCCAGCTGCTGGTAAAGCTTCTGCAGGGCCAGGCGGGCCTCTTGCAAGGCACCCATGTCCCCAGCCATCCCTGCAGCTGGCTGGAAGTACAGCATGGCAATGCCATCGTTGCTGACATCCACCACATCCACGCGATGCTGCTGTAGCACGCCTTGGTACTCGGCAGCACAGAACCTCTGCATGTACAAGTAAATGTCTGAGTCCACCACTAGGGAAAAGTCCTCCAGGTGTTCCACAGCTTTCCCATCCACAGGTCCCCAAGGGGATGGAGCTGCACCTGCCTCTTCACATGCCTGGTCCCAGTTTGGGAGCTTTGCTGTGTCTTGTGCTGACTCAGCAGAGTCAGGCTCTTGCTGGGGATCAGGCATTCTGGTCTCTTTGGCCACATGGCTGGAATCTGGCACGAGGGTCTCCCCAGCAGCTTGGCTCTTGAGGTTCAGGCTGCCCAGCAGGTCTCTGCTGAAGGCCTGCAGCTCAGTGAACGGCCCCTTGACTATGCAGTGGGCGTTCTTGGAGTCAAAGTGGAGCTGCACGTTGCTGTAGCCTTTATACAAGCTCCTCAGGAGGGCTTTGCCAGTAGGAAGCTTGCCATAGTCAACTATCACGGAAGCATATATGAAGATCTGCAAGTAGATAGCAAAAGAGTGAGAGAAGGATGAATAATACGCCCCTCCAAGGCAAGGGGGAGGCAGATGCACCCAGTGCTTGCCACAGCCCGTGTTATTATGGCAGAAAGACAACATGACCCAACACCTCTCAGCATCCTGCTTTCACAGGAGGTGGGAGCCAACACGGGCAGCACTGAGAGCCCCAGCCAGCCCAAGCAGCTCTTGGACCTTGTACACAGGGTCAAAAGCTTTCTGCAAGCAAAAAACACGAGGGCCAAATCGCAGAGAGCTGCAGCTCCACATCTACACACTGAGAGCTCTGCACACAGCTCACGCCCAAGAAATCCATTGTCCCTCCTGCGCCTGGAATGCAGCTGCTTTCCTGCTCTCCCAGAGCTTCAGCTGCAGACCTTCAAGCACCACGGGCTGGCAGAAAGGTCTGCAGTGCCAGGTTAGCTCCCATGCCCTTGTTGTCAGCGCTCAGCCGCGACGGCACAAGATGTGGCTGCTGCCATACACCGCTGAAGCTGCAGAAAGAGGAAAGAACTCCCCAGCGCCTCCCAACACCAGCACGTCTCCAAAGCTGTCCTGAGCAGGACACAGGAACAACACACTGTACGTGTCCAGCTAACAACACGCAAGCGCACTGACAGGGTCCCCCACTTGTCACCAGATGAGCTAGGGAGAAGCCCCCCTTCCCTCCAGTCTGACTGTTCTTCCTCACTTGCACAGGCACAAACACCAATGAGCTCGTGCCCGGCCTGTCCCTGTGGTACCAGCATGGAAAAGATTCCTGCTTTGAATAGGAATAAAAGTGGATTTGCCTGAAGTCTAATTAAGGTTAAAGGAGAGTGCAAGGTCTCCCTTTCCCAAGCACAGGCCCAGCGGCAGTGGGGATGCCACGGCCGTGTGTCTGCTCCGCACTACCTCATCGGGGCTCAGCTCTGCGGTGTGTGCTGTCACTTCCAGCAGGTATTTCTCCCCTCCGATGGACAAGACGTGATTCTTTACCTTCAGGATCCTCTGGGCCACTGGGTGGGAAAAGCACCAGCATCAGCGCAGCCCCGCGCCGAGGGGCAGCAGCACCGCCGCTGCCCGGCCCACACGGGGCAGGGGGGTCCGGGAGCGGGCGGAGCCCAGGGGCCGGTCCCTCGAGGGGCCGTTACCTTCCGGCGTCTCGAAGGTGATGAGGGCGCAAGCCCGGCTCCCGTCCCGCAGCACCTTCACGTCGGCGATCTCACCACCGCCGTTGCGGGAGCGCAGGAAGTGGATGGTCAGCTTGTCGGCCACCCTGTCGGGGGGCAGGTCTGCGGGGAGGCCCCCGACCCGCACGGTGCGGCCCGCCATGCCTCAGCCCCGACGGCAGCTCCCCCCGCACCGCGGAGTGACCCCGGCCCCGCTCCGGCTCCGGCCCCGGCCCCGCAGCCGCCGGGAAGCGAAAGCGAAACCTGCCCCGGCCCCGCCCCGAGCCCGCCCCTCCCGCCCGGCCCCAGCACCACAGACACTCCGCTCCCTGCACACGGTTTAATTGCCGCAGCTCCGCCACACCGGGACGCTACTCCGCGTCCTCCGTGAACACGGCCACCCCGTGGCGGCCCGCGGGGACGTAACCGATGGAGTCCACCTCCCCCCCGCCGCGGCTGGGCTTCTGGAAGTGGATCTCCAGGATGTCCCTCATAGGATCCTCGCTCAGCACATCCGGGATCCCCGAGAGCAGGACGGTCCGGGGACAGCGGGAGGGCTGGAGCTGGGCAGAGCGGGGTGAAGAGAGGGGCTTCAGGAGCCCCCTGCTCTGCCTGGCCCTGGGCTGGCACCAGGGTTCGTGCTCTTACCTGCAGGTTAGAGACCTCTCCCCTCATGCACGGTGATATTTTGAGCTCGTACGTGTGTTCCCACAAGGGCACCTGGATGCGTCCTCTCTCAATCAGCAGCTCTGCCACTGCCGGGGAGGGGGGAGGAAAGCCCTGAGTCACCCAAAGCCCCGCTGAGGTGCTGGGGAGGTGACAGCCCTGGCACAGACACTGAGGCTGGCACTGCCCAGCCTCAGCTCACCTGCACCAGAGACCTCAGGAGGGACAGGAGAGCCGGAGCTCCCTCTGCCTTCCCGGCTCCCCAGACACGGCTCCATCTGCTCCCAGGAGATGACCTGTGCTCAACGCTTGCCCACGCACCTCTGTCCTCTACAAAGGTCAGCACCACCTGGCCAGAGCTGTCCAGGAGCTCCGTGCTCTCCACCTCACCACCCCCATTCCTTCTCTTGCCGAAGAAGACCTCCAGCTTGTCCAGCAGTGCCTCCTCAGTGGTGTCCAGGCTGGGCAGGTCAGACAGGATGATGCTCCTACTGCCCTGAGTGAGCTTGATCTGTGGGTAGCCCATACTGGTCAGTGCCAGTGACACTGACAGGCTGGGCTGGTACTGGGGACCCGGCAGAGGCACGGTGGTGACAGGGCAGAGCTCAACGGGGAGCTGCAGGCCCTTGGGACCTACCTCCAGGGCAGATGGCAGCAGTATATCCACCGGCGCTGCCTGCACCCGCACTCTGCACTGGTCGAGCTCCTCCAGCTCCTCCCAACAGCTCAGCTCCACTATGTGCTCCTTTGCCTCTATGATCCTCTGGGCCACTGCAAGCAGGGAGAGGCCCCGGCACAGGGCATTGATGCCTGCCTCGAGCATTCCATAGGCTGGGATATGGGGCAGCACTGTGGGGAGGGGGCAAACCCCCCAGTGCTGGCAGAGGGGACAGAGAGCCAAAGCCTGGCCCAGGGAAGGGAAGCAAGGCAGGTTCCAAAGCAGAGTAACCACAACCCTCAGCTATGGTGGGGCTCTTCTCACTCTTACCCTCTGCCTTCTCAAAGGTGATGAGAGCTGAGCCCCCCTGCAAAGGGTAGCGGACCAGTGGGGTAAGCATCAGCTTGTTCGCATCCTTGTTTGTCACAAGTCCCTTAAATGCCATCTTCTTCTCTGGCAAGGCAGGCAGCAGCATCTAGGTTTGAGTACACAGACAGCACCTGAAGAAGCCTGGACCCTGCACAGGGCTAGTTCCTGCCAATCCAGACTTAGAAACAAGCTCATGGCTCAAATTCATAGAATGGTTTGGATTGGAAGGGACCTGAAAACTCACCCAGCTCCTCCATGGGCAGGGACACCTTCCACTGGAGCAGCTTGCTCCAAGCCCCATCCAACCTGGCCTTGAACACTGCCAGGGATGGGGCAGCCACAGCTTCCCTGGGCCCCCTGTGCCAGCGCCTCAGCACCCTCACAGGGAAGAGCTTCTCCCTTATTTCTAACCTGAACTTGCCCTGTTTAAGTTTAAACCCATCATCCCTTGTCCTATAAACAGCTAAAAGAGCTTCAGCAGAGTCTCTCCCAGGGTCCAGCTGTGCCTGAAGCCCCAAAGCCATGAGTGGACCCTCTAGTTCTGTCACAGGAGCTGGCAGGGGCCGTGCGAGTCCTCATATGGTGCCCAGTGTCATTCACCTGCAGCCTCTCCAGCCCTGTGCCAGCAGACGCGGGTGCCCACACACACAGTTACCATCTCCTGATGCTTCCAGAACAACTTCTGCCTTTTGTCTTCCAGTGTCTTGCTCAGCATCTTATGCTTCTGCACCAGTGTGTTCTTCATCTCCCTTGCTAGCAAAATGTTGTTCTGCAAGGAAGGAAAGAGGAGGCAGCAGGCGAACCACCCAGACAAGCATGCTGCCCTTAAGCACAACCCTATGCTTGGACACAGCTCCACTTGCACTGGTTTTCTGCTCTTGACTGCCTGCAGCCCTACCCCGGCTCCTCGCATTCGGTCACAGCCCTCCACTGCATGGCACAGGCTTTATGTGATGCCCTGTGCAACCTCCACCGGGTGCAGAGCAAAGCGACCTCAGAGCAGCGTGCCCAGTGACGTGTCCCCCGCACCCAGCTGCCACCGTTCCGAGCCCGACTTGGGGCCGGTCCCCAACCTGGAGGCAGATCTCTTCTTCTCTGTTTAAACTCTTCTGCTCCAGAAAGTTTTCGTAAAGACGTTCTCTCTCTTCCTTCAGCTCTCGCGTCCTTTGCTCTGCAGCTCCCGTGTCCATTTGCAGCTTCACATTGTCTTGCTCCAGAGCGCGACAAACCTCCTGTGAGGGGTCCCGTCAGTGAGACCCCGCAGCACCCCCGGCTGTCCGGCCCCCGCACACGCTGCTTCTCGCAGCCCCAGCCCCGTCTCCTTAACCCCCTTCCCCGCCACTCCCGACCCATAGCCCAGGGGAGCAGAGGAAACCCGAGCTCGCAGCCTGACCCGGGCGGACCCGGCTCCCCGGGCGGCAGCGGGACGCACCTTACAGCGCTCTATCTCCTGCCGGACGTGCTCGGGGGTGAGGGCCAAGGAGCCGAAGCCCGGGCCCGAGGGGCAAGGCAGCCGCACGAAGGAGTCCTAAAGGCAAGAGAGGTCTGAGGGGAGGGGGCCCTGCGCCCCACTCCGCGCCGAGCCCCGCGGCTCAGCCCTCACCTCCTCCTCTTCCATCGCCGGGATCAGGACCCTTCAGTTTCGCTTTCGCACCCGGCCCCGCCTTTCCGCTCCTCCCCCCCGCCCGCCCTCGCGTTCGCGGCGGAACGGACTCGCTCCCCGCAGCAGCCCCGCGGGCCGCCCCCCCCTCCCCGTGCGGCAAACGGCACCCACGGAGCCAGCCCCAAACTTGACACCCACTGGCGCATCACCACGCGGCGTCCGCCGAGCCACAGACGCCGGGAGCCGTCTGCCCCGCACCCTCATCCGGATTCACACCATTTTGGGCAGCGGGACTCCCGGCAGGGGCGGAACATTGCTCGCCCCTGGGTGGGAGGAGGGGAGAGCAGAGCCGACCCAGGGAAGTCCCACACCCTCCACAGACACCCTAAAGGCTCCAAAGCTCTCCCTGACCCCAGAGCAGGAGGATGTTCTATGATGGGGCTAAGGACTGATGGACAGGGGTAGAGCAGTTGACTTCATCTACCGGGACCTGTGCAAAGTGTTCAACACTGTCTCACACGACATCCTTGTCTCTAAGTTGGAGAGACACCAATTTGATAGGTGGACCACTCGGTGGACAAAGAACTGTCTGGATGGCCGCATGCAAAGAGCTGCGGTCAATGGCTCAATGTCCAGCTGGAGACCAGTAACGAGTGGTGCCCCCAGGGATCGGTGTTGGGACAGGTCTTGTTCAACATCTTTGCGGGTGACATGGACAGTGGGATTGAGTGTGCCCTCAGCAAGTTTGCCGATGACACCAAGCTGTGTGGTTCGGTTGATACACTGGAGGGAAGGAATGCCATCCAGAGGGACCTTGACACACTTGTGAGGTGGGCTGATGCCAACCTGATGAAGTTGAACCATGCCAAGTGCAAGGTCCTACACCTGGGTTGGAGCAATCCCAGGCACAGCTCCAGGTTGGGCAGGGAAGAGATTCAGAGCAGCCCTGAGGAGAAGGACTTGGGGGTGTTGGTCAATGAGAAACCGAACATGAGCCGGCTGCAGTGTGCGCTTGCAGCCCAGAAAGCCAACCGCATCCTGGGCTGCATCAAAAGGAGCGTGACCAGCAGCTCATGGAGGTGATCCTGCTCCTCTACTCTGCTCTCGTGAGACCTCACTTGGAGTATTGTGTGCAGCTCTGGTGTCCTCAACATAAAAAGGACATGGAACTGTTGGAACCAGTGCAGAGGAGGCCACGAGGATGATCAGGGGACTGGAGCACCTCCTGTATGGAGATAGGATGAGAAAGTTGGGGCTGTTCAGCCTGGAGAAGAGAAGGCTGCATGGAGACCTCAGAGCAGCTTCCAGTATCTGAAGGGGGCCTATAGGGATGCTGGGGAGGGACTCTTCATTAGGGACTGCAGTGATAGGACAAGGGGTAATGGGTTCAAACTGAAACAGGGGAAGTTTAGATTGGATATGAGGAAGAAATTCTTTACTGTAAGGGTGGTGAGGCACTGGAATGGGTTGCCCAAGGAAGCTGTGAATGTTCCATTGTTGGCAGTGTTCAAGGCTGGGCTGGACATAGCCTTTGGTGTCATGGTTTAGTGTGAGGTGTCCCTGCCCATGGCAGGGGGGTTGGAACTGGATGATCATAAGGTCCTTTCCAACCCCGACTATTCTATGACTCTATGATAGGCAGCGCAGAGGAAAAGGCCCAACACTGCCACTTCCTTTATACAACGAAACAAAATGGGTTTTAATAAACATTTATTGATGCAACCTGGTTCCACCTTTAGAACCGCAGCTTCTGGAAGAACCACTTGTTCTTGCCTGTCTTGTACCTGAAAGAGGAAGACAGAGGTCGGAAAACGCTCCCATACTTACATCTGAGTGGTCCCCAGCCCCCAAGGCTCCCCCAGGGGCAATGCAGCCCATGCCCTCCACCAGGCTGCAGCCAGAGCTGCTGTGCACATCCCAACTCCCATGGGAAGAGGTCAGCTCCCCGCTCTGTTCTCATCCTTATGAAGGGTGCCCATGCTCTGGCACGTCCCTCTCAAAGACAAGAGTGGCTGTGCCGCTCCTGCTGCTGAAGGAGCCTCTGAACAGAAACTGAGGAGGAGCAGCATCAACTCAAACACTCCTGGGCCAAGCCCTGGGACACCAGCACTGCGATGCCAAGACACCATCACCTGAAGGCTCTGCGGTGCTGGCACAAGGCCGCAACACTGCCCGAACACCAGCGAAGCGCTCCCTGCCCCAACACAGCAGCTCCCAGGCAGACATCCCACAAGCTCATGGAGGAGAGAAGGACACCCTCAACCCAAAACATATCCAAGGAAGCTGGGGCGGAAGTGTCCAAGCTGGGATTGGCCACACCGAGCCCTCCCCCTGGGGCTGGGAGGTGACACCATGAAAAGATGAACTTCCGACTCACCTTTCCTCAAACTTCACCTTGGCTTCACGCCTTGCTTTGCGCTTTAGGGCAGGGTCCCTGAACACATCCTTGTTGACCACTGTTTTGTCCAGTGGAATATCGACAGAATACCTGGATGAGAAAGCAGCAATGCTGGGAAAAGCCACGGTACTGGGCACAGAAGTAAACACAGCCAAAC
Organism: Amazona ochrocephala; assembly: GCA_039720435.1. Lineage (NCBI taxonomy): Eukaryota > Metazoa > Chordata > Aves > Psittaciformes > Psittacidae > Amazona > Amazona ochrocephala. Next base: position 4,234,862 of record CM077897.1, read on the forward strand.
CGGGCAGCGCAGGGACAAGAGCTGGGATGAGCAACTACAGCTCCTGAAGCCCCCCAGGTCAGGGAATCACCAAACCACCCGAGCGTGGAATGCCGCGCTGTGGGGCAGTCAGCTCCAGCTGAGCTCGAAGGGGATGGGAAGCAACGTGTCCAGCCCATGACAGCTCTGCTGGCAGCCTGGACCCCCACGGCTGCCTCAAAGGCACATCCACCAACACCCGGGACCAAGAGGCAAGTGAGCGTGGCTGAGGAAGGAGCCAGCTGCTTTAGTTTGGATGATCACTGATACCTCCCCTCAGCCTCACAGCCCCAGACCCTGTTTTGGCAGAAGATGCGCCCCACTTTTATCCATCACATAATGAAAAGCCTCAACAGCTCCGGCGTACATTGGAGGGAACGCAGGAGAACAGCGACTTCTGGGGGCAGCCGAGGCTCCTGCAGCCCCGCGGCCACACTCACCGGGTGGGCATCAGGTGGTTGTAGTTGTAAACCTTGACGAAGGACTTGATCTTGGACCTCTTTGCGATCTTCTTCTTGCCCATCGCGGCCGTCACCTTCCGCGGGTAGCGGTCGATGCCCGCCACCAACGCGTGGCTGTAGGGCCGGTCCGAGGTGCCATCGTCGATGTTCTGCAACACACCGAGAGCAGGCGGCGATGGCACCGCGGAGCCCCGGCTGCGGGGACGCCTCCGGCCCAGACCGCGGCACCGCTCCGGGCTCTCTCCCGCCCCGAGCTCACCTTCACGATCACGGCCTTGCGGCCCGAGTAGCGGCCGGCGAGCACCAGCACCACCTTCCCCGGCTTCATGAACTTGCCCATCCCTGCGGAGACACCGTGCGGGAGTCACGGCCGAGCCCGCGCCGCCCCCGGCCCGCCCCCTGCCGCGGATGGCGGTGGATGCCGCTCCCGAGCCCGCACTCACCGAGCGTCCCACAGCGATGGCTCCCAGGCCGGAAGAGAAAGCGGCGGCCGCGCCTCCCACTTTTCGCCGTGCGTCACCTCCGCTTCCTTTAGGAACGGCTCCAGCCGCCGATGCCGCCGTTGCCAGGCAACAGCCGGCGGTACCGCTCCTCGCTCCCCCCGCCTCGTTCCGGAGACCCTCCGGTCCCGGTGGCCGCGGGAACGGGGTGGGGGTATCCCCGGTAACCACCCCAGCACCGAGTCCCCGCTCCCGCTGTTAACACCGCAGAGCCCACGAGCCAGCACCCACCGCGCAATGGCTGGTGACGGACACACAACACGGGCACCGGGTTCTCGCACACGGACACTTGCTAAAGCGGTTTAATGCACCCCTAGGAAACAGCGGGCTGCGGTGCATGAGCAAAAGCTTGGGAAGAGGGGCTCCGGGAGCGCTGGGAAGAGAAACCCGAGGAGCCACAGGGCCCCCCCGCAGCTCTGCACCGGTTTTCTCCCCCTTTCAGAGCAGCGAGGGCTCAGCCTGCCTCGGTCTGTGTCACAGGAGACTTGTAGGGCAGCACTGAGAGCAGAGGGGCCAAGCTGCAGCTCCACAGGCCCCTGTGGCCACTGCCAGCCCCACACACTGAACACACCAACAAAGCGGTTTTGCTCTTCAGGGCTGCATAAAAGGGGCAGGGGGAGGTGCTGTGCAGCAGCAACCTTGTAAACACACACATTTCCAGCACTGAGATGCCATAAGATTTCCCTAAAAGCAAGTATCAATTTCAAAGAGCCAAACTTGGTCTTAAAAAAGCCAGGCTTTGAGCCCAGCAGCTGCCCTGCCTGTGGAAAAGGGATGATCTACAATAAAAACACATCAAAAAGCATCTTTGATGTTTTTCAGCTGCCGGACAGCCAGGTCTACTGGGAGGTTGAATTTCAAGTTGCTTAGGCGACTGAGAACGTTGAGCGCGCTCTCAAAGCCTGTGTTTGCCATGTAGCTCCATGGCTGGTAGTGGGCCTGCACCAGAGCTCCAGATTTGCAGATGAGATTCACCCAGGAGACCAGGCGCTGCTCATTCAGCGCCATACACACCAGCGCCTTCAGCTCCGAGTCCGCGCTGCGCTTGAAGGGGTCATGCTCCGTGAGGACAGTGTGAATCGCTGTCAGCAGGCTCTGTTTGGGTGTCACAGCCATGCCTCCTGTCACAGGCAAGGCAAAGGACTGGGAGAGCTTGCGAGCCGGGGATTCCACAAAGGCTTGTCCGTTCTTCGCATTGTAATACTTGACAAAGAGCTCCCAGGGGTGCATGGTCTGCGGCGAGGAGGAGAACGCAGGAATCAAGCACGCGATGGGTGCCAATACCAGGCTCATTCCTTGGGAAGAGGCGTAGAGCCCGTGGGCCATCAGGTCCCGCAAAGCGACGGTCAGCTCCTTCCGCACAGCCAGAGTCAGCTCATCCCTGCCTCCTAAGGGAATGTCCTGCAGGTCGGAGGAACTGATGACGTGGTCTTCCTGCTGGTACTTCATAGCCAGCTGCCTCACCCGCTCCACCGACAGCTCCAGTCTCTTGACTAAGGGGGAATAGTCTTTGTTGGCTTGGTCCTTCTGCCAGAGGGTGTGAGGAATCTGACCCGTAGCACAACCAAACTGACTGACAGCAAATATCTGCAGCACGGCAAGCATGCGACGCATGAGGTGCAGGCCTGTTTCTCTCATCTTTCTGGCATCTTCTGGGTTCACTGATCAGGTTATAAAAGAGAAAAACAAACTGTATCACCAAGGAATCAACAGCTCTGCTCTTCCAGACGCACAAAGGCAGTACAAATGTCTGCTGCTCCCCCATCACAAGTTCTCCTCCTCAGGGGCTTTTGGCACTAAGGCTGATGCTACTCCTAGTTTCAAAGCACTGAAACCCACCAGAAAAGCAAACACTGGCATGGCCTGCTCTCAACAATGAGGTCATCTGACAGAGAGGAAATCCTACAACAGGTTTCCCAGTGAGCGTGCACACAGTGAGGAAAGACCACTCTGTAGACATGACCGTATCAAGTGGATAATTAGGGATACCAAAACCTTTGCTGATGGAGATCACTGTCTATTTTCAAGCAGCGCCTTGCCTCAGCAGGTTAAGATGCAGTGCTTACTCCTGAGGCCACCATTAAATTCAAGTCGTAGGAGTAGCCACACTGGGTAAGACCCAAATTCCATCTCTGACACATTACTAAAGGTAAAGGTATTGCAGGATTTCTCTAGCACACTATCCTCGCCCCAGTAAATTCATGGGTAAGTAGCCAAGTCTCAAATTCCATAAAGAGCTCTGGATCTACCCAGCTCAGCGTATCCACTCAGAGCTAAGAGCTCAAAGAGCATTAATAACAGTGCTGCCCAATGGTGCGCACATGACAACAGCTCTGCTTCAGAAGCCCCTTTCCCTCCTGATCTCCACTGAGGACCAACCCCACCCTCTGTGCCACATGTTCAGGTTCTCTGATGGCTCCAGGGAGCCCACGGAGGAAGGGAATGGAACTGGAACACAGGCTTTGTGCCAGTGGGAGCAGAAAAGCACGGATGCCAACTGCCAGGAAGACAGCAAAGCAGCCTGGCATGGCTGGCTGCTGGTTCCTGCTTGTGAACCTCATGTGAGTGCTGCCAAGAGCCATGCCCGGAGCTCCAAGCCACACAGTGCCCACCTCTACTTCCAGGAGGACGTGTATTTGGCTTGTGGGAGCCACCACCATCTTTTCTGCCTGCACATTCACAGTGTCCATCTTCCGCCTTACCAGAGCTTCCAACTTCATCTAGAATGAGAATTTCACACTATTAGCTCACATTTGTAAATTCAGGCTGCGGATCCCAAACATTAAGGACAATATTCCTTATACCTCTCTGCACCTTTTTGGTCAGTTTCCTTCTCGCTACCATCACTTCAGGGACTTGTACTTCCCTGTGACCCAAAAACTCCTTCTGCATCCTCTGACATCAATGACCTCCCCCCCCCATGACTTTCTCAGGGAATTATAAGCAATTCAGTGTCTGCTCATCTAAAAACTCAGCACTGACCCTGAATGAAGTTGATGAACATTTCGAGGTCCCTTATCTGCGTCTTCAGCTGCTCCACCAGCTGCTCCTTCACCCTGGCTGGATTAACAATCTGCGCTATGGCAGCATCCACACGCTGTCGTAACTCCTCTGGAGAGAGCGTTGCAATATCTTCACTCAAGTCCATGTCCAGCTTCTTTATCAACTCGTTTATAATCATCTGCAAAACACGTCAGCAGCACAATCTGTGTGGCGCTGCCACCCATGAGCTCCACAACCCTCCCTGACCCATTTGTTGCCTTGGTGGAGAGGGGCTTTGGACAAGGGCCTGCAGGGACAGGCCAAGGGGAATGGCTTTAACCTGCCCAAAGGAGACTGAGATGAGCTCTTAGGCAGAAGCTCTTCCCTGTGAGGATGCTGAGGCGCTGGCACAGGGTGCCCAGAGAAGCTGTGGCTGCCCCATCCCTGGCAGTGTTCAAGGCCAGGTTGGACACAGGGGCTTGGAGCACCCTGCTCCAGTGGAAGGTGTCCCTGCCCGTGGCAGGGGTTGGACTGGATGAGCTTTAAGCTCCCTTCATCCCAAACCAGTCTGGGATTCTACGATACTGACACTTTACTACAGCTGCTGGTTAGAAATAAGCACCCATCAGCTCCCACAGTGTGTACAAGGCTCCCAAACGCCTGGGAGTCCACTGCCTCACCCGTTGTCTTTCCATAACCACAGACTGTGGCAGAGAATCGTAGCTGCCCTCTTGGTAAGCAAACGTCTCCAGGTCATCCAGCTGCGTCTTGAGCTGCAATATCAGCTCCCTCTGCTTCTCCTTCTGCACCTCCGTCTGCTCCTGCTTCTCTCGTTCACTCTGAGAAAGAGGGACCAGCAAACAGAACTGATGCATTGACACGCCAAGCCCCAGGGAACAGGATCGTGCTTCCTGCAGCTCCGGCCCGAGCACGGGACGCGCCTGCCCACGGCGGGAGGCACGGGCCACATCCCCTCACCCGGCCCCGGCGCTGCACTCACCGGGGCTCCGCCGAGGCCGAGCGGCGCGGGGCAGCCGCGGAAGGCGAAGTCCTCCAGGTCGCGGAGCAGACGGCGCTGCTCGCCCGGCCCGGCCCGCGCCACCTGCCGCAGCCGGAACTGCACCTGCGCGAAGTGCGAGGCGAGCGCCAGCAGCGCCCCGTGAAGCCGCCGCCGCTCCGCCCGCAGCCGCGGCACCGACTGCGGCGACCCCCCCGCCGCCTCCTCCTCCTCTTCCTCCTCCTCCGCCGCAGCCGACACGGCCCCCACCGGCGCCCAGCGCTCGCCCGGGCCCAGCGGGCCGCCCTCCGCCTCCATGGCTGCCGCTACCGCCGCCGCCGCTCCGCCGCCATCTTGCCGCTGGGGCGCGGGGAGTGTCCTGCCGGGGGCGGGGCGGGGCGAGCGCGCCCCCCCGCGGCCCGGGGGTCCCTCCCGGAGGGCCCCGCGACCGCCGCGTTCCCGGCCCGAAATAGCGCGGGGCGGAGCCGGCACAGCCATGGCGCGGTGAGTGCGGCCCCGGGGAGCGGGACGGGACGGGACGGGCACCCACCCACCCGAGGCACCGCCGTGCTCGACCCCTCAGCCCTGGGCACAGGGGGGAGCGGCGCCGGGAACGGCAGCGGGGAGCGAGGGCAGGGGCGTGAGAGCGGAGCGCTGCGGACCAGCGGCCGCTGCCCGGCCCGGAGCCCACCTCGTGGTGGGCAAAGCGCATGTGCCTGGGGCACCCTCCGTGCCCCCATCCCCACCCGGTGCCGGGTGGGCACCATGGCAGCAGCCGCTGCTCTGCTCTTTGCCAAGGCAACCCGCAAAGACGCTGTGGTACGACCGCCCGCGGTACGTCTACCTGGAGTTCTGCGTCGAGGACAGCAGGGATGTGGAGGTGCTCATTGAGGAGCAGCGGTTGGTGTTCAGGTGAGAGCTGCTCCCTGCCGGGGATGAGTCCCTTGGCTCGGGGTGGTGTGGACGCAGGGGGCTCTGAAGGGCAGGGCCTGTCTGGCCTCGCTCTCCTAAGCCAGGCTGTTACGGTGTTTTGGCAGTTGCAGAAATGCAGACGGCGTTGAGTTCTACAATGAGATCGACCTGTATGCCAGGGTCAACTCCAAGGTGAGGCTTCCCTCCAGGAAACTCTTCTCGGACAGCCTGCATTAGGCTCAGAGTTAAACCCAACCTGAGCAATGCCGCTTAACGTTGAGTCCTGCCCGTTCCCCAGAAGCCTGAGTGCTTTTAGCACCAACCCGGGAGCCTTGAGCCTGGACCTGGCACTCACGGTGCTGCCTTGGGCCAGAAAACCTGTCTCTGTGGTTCTGTGTCCCCCCACAGCCTGCATGTGGCTGAGTTTAATCCTGTGCGGGGCTGCAGTGGATTACAGACAGGAGTGAGGCATCTCCAGTGTCTTGGCAGGACTCACGGGAGAAGCGCTCTGACCGCTCCATCACATGCTTCATGAGAAAATGGAAGGAGAAAGTGGCCTGGCCCCGCATCACCAAGGAGAACATCAAGGTGCGTGTGGTGCCTGCGTGCCAGGACCAGCCTCAGCGCTTGCGCTGTCCCCACACAGCACCTTACAGCTCCTGAGGACCAACCTGCCCTGGGACAGAAACCAAGGGCCCCACACAGGGACCCCAAAGGGAGCTCAACCTCATGGATGCCATCAGTCCGCAGACCTCTGCCCTGCAGGAAGGATGCGGAACCCCCTTCCTTCAATGCAGGCAGAGTCAGGAGGGGCACGCTCCCCTCCCTGCCCTTCCCCAGCCCACCCCATGCAGCAGCAGCCCCACAGAGCAACCCCCAGGCTGTGAGGGGGAGCTGCCAGGTCCCCTCCCTCAGGGGATGCTCCCTCTGCCCACAGCCAGCCTGGCTCTCAGTGGACTTTGACAACTGGCGAGACTGGGAAGGGGATGAGGAGTTGGAGAGGGCCATGATGGAGGAGTATGCAGAGGTGAGCTGGGCTATGGGGTCCCAGGGCATCTGTGGGTGAGAGGGATGGGGGAGCTGGGCATTCAGAGTGCCCACGGCCGCTGGTTTCCCATACAGCTCCTGGAGAAGGTGACGGACAAAGCCCCCCCCCCAGCCATGGATGACCTGGATGTAAGTACTGCCCACGAGCCTGTCATGGGTCCAGCAGCGGCTCAAGGCTCCGCTCGGGCAGCCCATCCCGGAGCCCACCGGGGACACGCACCCGGGGCTGCCCAACCAGTGCCGGCGGCTGCCGCTTCCCTGGCGCCTCGCTCCTCCCTCCCGCAGGACGAGCTCTGAAGCTCAGGACCCGGGCACGCCGCGGAGGGCCTCCCGGTGCGCCGGCAGCGCGCACGGACGAGCAGCGCGGGCAGGGCTGTCGAGGAAGCAGAGCCGCGCCCTCGCCGAGCGCGGCGGACCCCGACCCAGGGCGGCGGGAGCCGTCCCGGCCTCCCCGTGCAGTTACAATAAACGTGAGCTGTGCCGCCGCCGTTTGCCGTCCGCTCCTCGTGTCCCGCCCCCGAGACCAGCGGCATCGGGAGCGCGCACCCGCAGGCGCCGCCTACCCGCGGCCGCCATTGCCGCCCGCCCCGTTGTGTCCCCGCCGCGGCCATGGTGTTCCGGTGCCAGCGGGACAGCTGGGCCCGGCAGGTAGCGGCGGGGCCGGCGCGGGGCGGGCCGGGGCCGCGGGGCAGGCGCGGGCCCTCACGGCGCCGTCGGTCCCGTTGCAGTTCGCCACCAGGGTGGTGTCGTGCCGGGCGGCGGAGCTGCGGCCCGAGGGCGGCGGGGAGCCGGTGCGCGGGTTCCAGGTGGTGCTGGAGGACACCATCCTCTTCCCCGAGGGCGGCGGGCAGGTAGGGGCCGGGCTGGGCTGGGCCGGGCGGGGGGCCGGGGCCGCGGCGCTGATCCCCGTGTCCGCAGCCGGATGACCGCGGGCTCATCGGCGATGTGCCGGTGCTGCGAGTAACGCGGCGGGGCCCCGAGGCCGTCCACTTCGTGCCGGCGGCGCTGGAGCCGGGCGCCGAGGTGCTGCTGTCGCTGGACTGGGAGCGCCGCTTCGACCACATGCAGCAGCATTCAGGTGCGTGCCCGGGTGCGCCCCTCCGCTGGGGCGGGCAGTGCTCAGCTCGGAGCCCGGCCAGGGGAGGGGGCAGCCCGGCAGCTCTGCCCGCCCCGGGCTCCCCTTGCGCTGTGAACGGGTCGGGAAGGAAACGTTCAGCCTGGTTTGAAGCGTGCTTTCCCCTTCTCCTGGGTCCGGTGGCGCTCACAGCTGTGGCTTGCACATCACTTGCAGGGCAGCACCTCATCACTGCAATCGCAGATCAGATGTTTGGATTCAAGACAACTTCTTGGTGAGCGGGGAAAAGGCTTCTTCTGCCCCCAGTCTCACCTTGTTTGGCATGTGCCACCGTGCTGGGCTGTGAGGAGCTGAGCAGAGGGCTCAGAGGGCCTGGGAGAGGTGACTGAGCCAGGGAGGAGCTTTGGGGAGAAGCTGCGCAAAGCATGTGCTCTGTCTTTGGGTGTTTGATGTGCACTGTGTGCTCTGTAAGTAGCGGAGGAGGGAATGTTTCTTTCAGTCACATCTCCAGCAGTGGGGTGGTGCTTAGTGCTGCCCAGAGGAGCCTGCCGGCAGGTCTTAACTCCAGCAGCAGATGTTCACTGGTGCAGGGAGCTGGGCCGCCAGCGAAGCATCATTGAGCTGGACACCCCCTCCGTGACAGCAGAGCAAATAGAGGCCCTGGAGAGGAGTGTGAATGAGAAAATCAGGGAGAGGGTGCCTGTGACAGTGAGGGAACTGACTGCAGATGATCCTGACATTGAAACAGTGAGTGGTGGGAGACAACTGGTGGTGTCTGTAGGGCCAAGATAACCACAGCATGGATGCCACCGTGGTGCCATTGTCCTTGTGCTAGGTGAGAAGCCGTGGTTTGCCAGATGACCACGTGGGGCCAGTGCGAGTGATTGACATCGAAGGCATAGACTCCAACATGTGCTGTGGGACCCACGTCTCCAACCTGAGTGACCTGCAGGTGCTGAGCTACTCTCAGGAGCACGTGGAAGTCCCTGAGATCCACAGTCTGTTGGCATTGTCCCAGCGGTAGAGGGGGTAGCAGGAGCCCTGTGCTGGCTGAGCCCAACAGCACCGTGCACAGGGCACAGTCTGCATCCATTCACTCAGGTGAATGCAGGAAAGGCCCCTCCTGGCCTGGCCTGGCCTGGCCTGGCCTTTCTTCATAGCAGAACTCAGCCCTCACCTGCAGCAGTGGGATTGTCTGCACTGCCAGTGCTCTGCAAAGGCATGCGCTGGGTTGCCAGGGTGGCAGTGCTGTGCTGCGTTGCAGCCATTTGTTCTCTGCTTAAAGCACTGATATTTTTGAGTGCTTGTCATGAACAAGGGAGGAATCTTTTGCAGGGAGGTGGAGATAAAATTCTAGAGATGCTTTTAAGTGTTGCTGTCTTTTCAGTCTTTTGTGGGAGTCTGTATCCCACCAGAGACCTCCAGGTGCACTGCGGAGTGCAACCCAGGATGGACAAATCATACTCATTCCGCTGTATCACCATCCTTTGGGGGTTCTTTGTATGTTGACCTTATGGTTGATTTTACCTTATGGTTGATATTATGTCATAGCAGCCTTCCAGTATCTGAATGGGGGGCTATAGGGATGCTGTGGAGGGACTCTTCATTAGGGACTGTAGTGATAGGACAAGGGGTAACGGGTTCAAATTGATACAGGGGAAGTTTAGATTGGATATAAGGAGGAAATTCTTTACTGTAAGGGTGGTGAGGCACTGGAATGGGTTGCCCAAGGAAGTTGTGAATGCTCCATCCCTGGCAGTGTTCAAGGCCGGGTTGGACAGAGCCTTTGGTGGCATGGTTTAGTGTGAGGCATCCCTGCCCACGGCAGGGGGTTGGAACTGGATGATCTTAAGGTCCTTTCCAATCCTGACTATGATTCTATTTTAATCACTGGCAGAGGGTCAATACTCAGAACAAGGCATAACCTGGTCGGAACTGGCCATCTGTGTGAGTATAAGGAAAATGCTGTTCCTTTCTGACCAAGGTGATTTTCTTTTTAAGGTTATTAAACTCCTTGGCACAGAAAAAGGGAAAAAGAACAAAACCAACTTGGTTTTCCTGGCAGGAAACAGAGTGCTGAAGTCGCTTGAACAAAGTCACAGTACTGAGAAGGCTCTAACTTCACTGCTCAAGTAATGCCCTTTCCGCTTCTGTTACTTCATCTTTACGATTCCTTCTGACAAATACCACATAAGCCTCAGCAAATGTCTATGCGGTGCTTATTTCTCTCGCTCCTTTAAGAAACCCTTTCCTCGTCCCCCAGAACAGTGATCCCAGTTCTCCCCGTTCTTTCAGAAATGGACCAGGTGAGCACGTCGAGGCTGTGAAAAGACTGCAGAGCTCAGTGAAACTGCTGCAGAAGGTACAGGGGTGGCTGAGAACAGCACATTGGGGCTGCTTCCTATAGAGCCAAGCTTTAGTCCTAACTGGGAATTGAACTGTGGATGGTAGGAAAACTGCTCCAGCCTCTGGGAACACAGCGGAGGGTTCGTGATTGCTCCGTTGCAGCACAGTTTGTTTGCTTCTCTTGCAGAATAACTTGAACCTGCTTCGAGACATTGCTGTTCTGATAGCCCGGGACTTCAAGAGCAAGCCTGCTCCAAGTCAGCTCTTTGTGCTACACAGGTACAGAGTTGTTCAGGGAAAAGGGAGAAATGGCATCGTGGTATCATACGCGTGTTACGGCAGTTGCATCTCTGACACCTTTTCAGGCTTGTTCCTCAAGGAAGGATATAAACAAGGTGGATAGAGGATTAAACTGCCTCAGCCTGCTGGACAGTTGTGTCATTGAGGAACGTGTCAGTAATTCAGTCACTGAGTTCTGCTTTCATAGCGAACAGATAACTGTGTCTGGTTTCTCTCTGCCGTTGGTGTTTTCAAATAGAGCTCTTTCTTAAACACAAATAATTCCCAACACGTCCATAGGAATGCACAATGAGGAATGCACAGAAAACCCCTGGTCCGCATCCTAAGAGCAAGAGGCCAAAACCCCCAGGCCTGATCAGACCTTTGGTTTCTGCTTGATATTGTGGGCTCCCGAGGGGATTTTTGCTTCTTTCTGATGTGGTTTTTTTGCCCATCCCTACAGGAAAGAGGGTGACTCTGAGTTTATGAACATCATCGCTAATGAGATCGGGACAGAGGTAAGTGACGGACGGAGACTCACCTGACCCCATGGGCTTTTCCATTCAAGCTGTAGCCCAGGCAGCGGCTGACAGGGCTTCTGTTTGCCCCATAGTCCCAAGCAAGGTGTTGTTTGCTTTCAAAAGGTACCTGAGATTATTGTCCCCATCAGCCTGGGTCTGCAGGGGGGCCCTCAACAGTCAGGAAACACAACAGGGAAAATCCAGAGCGCTGTAGAAGAGCCTGTGCCCAGAGAGCTGCACAGAGCCCTACTGGAATAGGATAGGATGGAATATTGCAGTTGGAAAGGAATGGAATAGGCTGCTGCAGTTGGGAGGGATCTACAGTGATCATCCAGTCCGTCTGCCAACTGTATCCTAACTTGGATATCCCCATACCCATTCTGTCCCCCACTACATATGATTGAGGTTAAGGTTAAACTCCCTCCATTTTCCTTCCTTCATCTGGAGCCTCTGCCTCAGTAATGCACACAGACTTCTGAATTATTGGTATGCATGAATGGGTCCTGAGGCCAGTGAGGCCTCAGTCCTCCTCCTGGCAAGGAGAGCACTGGGTATTCTGGAGCAGGATCCATCTCTCCATAGGAAACCCTGCTGTTCCTGACTGTGGGAGATGACAAAGAAGCTGGACTCTTTCTTCTGGCTGGACCAGTTGAAGCAGTTGAGAATTTAGGTCCCAGGTAACGTGTTGTGTGGGCTCTTTAAACTGAGTGAGAATCTGATGGTGCAGCCTGAGCATCATCGAGGCACGAATCCGTGTTTGCTCCCTGGGGCGGGATGGGCCAGGCCACTCTCCTCTCTGCAAGTGAGAAGGAGCCCGTGCTGCTGTTACTGCAGGGTGGCAGAGCTGCTGGGGGGCAAAGGAGCTGGGAAGCGAGGCCGCTTTCAGGGCAAGGCCACCAGGATGAGTCGGCGAGGAGAAGTGGAAGCTCTGCTCCGGGAATTCACCAGCAGTGGGAGCCCTGAGGCGTAGGAAGGGCTCTCAAAGCAGAGCTGTCCTCCCTGCTTCGCGTAAGCTCCCCCGCCTTCTCTCCCGGAGAATAAAGGCATAAACCCAGCAGCTGGTGCTCGTGTGCGCCGTGTGAGCTGATGGGACGATGGGGAAGGGGATCTGCCCTCCGCGCTTTGCTGCGAGGGATCTATATAGATCTGTCTATAGAGGATGGGGCATGTTCCCACCTCACACCTCGCCCGGGCAGAGACAAGCCTTTCCCTTTTTGAGGTGCGGTTGTTACTGGTCCATTTTTGATCCTCACAAGTTTCTCGGGCTAACACAGGTGTAAACTCCCTTGGGATGTGGCAAAGCTGCTGCCCCTGGCCCCGCTGCCAGGCTGGGTCCTGGACCTGCTGCGATCTCAGCTGCGGGGCCTAAGGGGCGCTGTGGTCACAGCGTGGAAAGGCAGGATCAGTAAATGGGGGATTTTTCCCCCTCTTGCAAGAAATGGCAGTTTTGGTCCAGATGCTGCTAATAAATAGAGAAATAAAAGAAATCTCCATCCTAAGGAGGTTTATCTATGATGAACGCAGGATATATGCCTCTTCCTGAGGCTCCAAGGGCTGGAGCGCCTCCACTATGGAGCCGGGCTGAGAGAACTGGGCTGGTTCAGCCTGGAGAAGAGAAGGCTCCTTAAAGGGAGACCTTAGAGCAGCTCCAGTGCCTAAAGGGGCTCCAGGAAACCTGGAGAGGGGCTTTGGACAGGGCCTGTAGGGACAGGACAAGGGGAATGGCTTTAACCTGCCAGAGGGGAGACTGAGATGAGCTCTTAGGCAGAAGCTCTTCCCTGTGAGGATGCTGAGGCGCTGGCACAGGGTGCCCAGAGAAGCTGTGGCTGCCCCATCCCTGGCAGTGCTCAAGGCCAGGTTGGACACAGGGGCTTGGAGCAAGCTGCTCTATGGAAGGTGTCCCTGCCCGTGGCAGGGGTTGGAGCTGGAGGAGCTTTAAGGTCCCTTCCAACCCACACGGTTCTGTGACTGTGGTGGGGTTTGTGTGGGTTCTGCTGATTCGCCATCTGGTCAGAAGGAAGGTGCTCTCTTGCCTGGTGGCTCTCGGTGTTTTGGCAGAGGGCTCCCATCAGAGGCCTGGCAAGGGCTGCAAAGCCTCCACACATCGGCCGCATGCAGTGAAGGCTGATCCAAGCCGCAGCAGGACCACGGGTGTTGCCAGGGCTCTGCTGGACACCATCTCCCCCAGGCGTTGCAAGATCCGGGCAGGGGAAAGGGGCCACAGCAGAGAGCACTGTTGATGCTTACAGGGTATGGGGTAAGTGCTGCAGGAGCTGGCGCTTTGGGGGAGATGCTGCATGTGCAGTATCCAGGGGCTGAGCCAGCACTGACCACCCAGCCCTGCCCCTCAGCCCTGGGGCTCAGCACAGCCCCAGCTGAGCCGCTCCATCCCAGGGCTGTGCTTGTTTCCATAAGCAGTGAGGTGACACAACACCTGTACCCAGAAACCATGGATAAACAGCACAAAAAGCAGCTCACCCCCACCTGCTGTGCTGCCTGCATCTGCCTGCACCCAGGGGGTGAACGGTGATGAGGACCAGGGAAGCTCAGTGCTGCCTTTCCCGGTGGTTTAATCCTTCTGTCGATGCCAACAGCAGTCCCACCACATCCCTGTGCCCTGGAAGCCAATCACCCATCCCACCTCGCCAGCCAGCAACGCGGGCAAACTCGGCAGCTAAACACACCTTCAGCTTTAATAACATCCCTCTTGCTCCCAGACGTGTGTGGACAGATATGCATCCTGTATGCATGCATACATATGCATACGTGTACCGCAAGCTGCTTCACACAACACTGAGCACCACAGGGCTGGGAGGGCTCCCGCAAGCCAGCGCTTTGTCTCCAAATCACAGTGTCTGCCTGTTCCTGTAACAGCTGCCTCGCCAGCAGCCCCTGAGCACCCATGGATGAGCGCCCTGCTCCCACTGGTGCCATCTCCAGCCCTGCAGCACGGAGCTGGCGCATCCCCATGAGCTGCAGGGGAGCACAGCGGTGTCCCCACACCGCACCAGGTCCTGGGTGTGCGAAGGGCAGCAGGAGAGCCCTGGGAGCGTGGGGCTCGCTGTGGCATCCGCTGGCCACAGACCACCCAAGCCTAAGCGTGACCATCGCTATGGGTCCATGCAGGAGCCGCCCGGCAGCGCCTTCACAGTCTGCTCCCGGTGTGCAGTCAGTCTGTGCAGGTTTAGAGGGGAGCAAACAGTGCTGGGTGCACCCATGGTCTGTGACTGCCCCCGAGCCCAGAGCCTGGGCGCACCGTTACCTGTAGGGCCGTTCCTATGCAGCCTTCTTGTCCCCTGTGGCCAGGAGCTGGGAGATGCAGTAGGGGACGAGGCCGACCGTGGCCAGCGGCACCGCCGCGCTCTTGCAGAACGAGAGGACGTAGAAGAGCAGCTGCATGTGGGAGGGCAGCTTGAAGGCATCAAAGAGGTGCAGGATGAGGAGGGAGGCAGCAGCGCAGCCCAGGCGGAATGGCAACCGCTGGCCCTGCTTCCCCCGGCAGCTCTCCAGGTACATGTGGGAGTTGAGGGCCAGCCCCAGCCCGAAGAGGATGCCCAGGTTACGAAGGAGGCTGGCGAAGGGGGTGGTGTCAATGTGGACCCACTCAGGGTGCTTGCACCATTTCTGTGCCTTTTCCAGTGTCCAGAGCAGGTCCACGCCAACCGCCCGCAGCAGCAGGTAGAAGCCCAGGGCGAAGCTGAAGAGGAAGAAGGTGATGCCCACGTAGCGGCGGAGGCTGGCGTGGTAGATGCAGCCGATGTGCTGGAACGTCTTCGCCACGGCCATCCCTGCCGGTAAGGAAGCGGGAGAGGAGGCAGCGCCCATCAGTGAGGGATCCCTGCTCCTCAGGGTGCTGGAGCTGAGCGGGGGACACGTGGTGGGGCTCCCCAGTGCTCCACACGGCGCTCACTGCCCTGAGATGCTCACAGGGGCTGGTTCTGTCCCTCACACGGTAATGACCCTTTCACACCCAAGCCCATGTCTTGGGCCATGTTTGAGGTCCCTCAGAGCCCAGCAGGGCCCTCCCTGCCCCACTGGGATTCCTGCCTCGGATGGGGCAGGGACAAAGGCACATCCTGGGGGCATCCTGCCCTTGAGGAGGAGGGCAGTGACTGCAAAGCCACAGAGGCAGCTTTGCATCAGCACCTCACAGGCATCTATCAGGCCACTGCACCCTTCCTGACCAGCGCTGCAGGTGCTGTGGGGAAGGGGATGGGGGTCAGATGCGCTCACCTGAGATGACCCCTGCAATGACCTGATGGGGGAAGTGGGCAGCAATGAAGACTCGGGACAGGCAGACACAGACCTGGACTGCCCAGAACCCCATCCACAGCACCGTCCACAGCACCCTGTAAGGATCAGGCACCCACGTCAGTCCCAGCGCTGCCCCCAGCCCTGTGCCCCGGCTGGCTCTGGAGCAGCCCCTGCCCACCACAGGTACTTGCAGCACGCAGCTCACCAGTATTTGAGTGTCTTCAACTGCTTCTTCCCCATGGCAGCGGAGAGGAGGGCCATCACCATGACATAATACACGCCTGCTGCGCCCATGGCGTGTCCAGAGGGGCTCCCTGAGCACGAAGAGAGCCCCACATCAGACCCCCTCCATAGAGTGACACCGTCCGCATGGCGCCCAGCACCAGTCCCCCTGCAGCTGCTGCTCTGGAGCTGGGAAAGCTCCTTCCCCACCGAGCGGCTGCCAGCGCATGGGGCTGGAGCAGGGCATGGCCCTGGCACAGGGCTGCAGCCGAGTGCAGGCAGGGGTTGGTGCTGCACGGCCACGTCTGCACCGGGGTCAAGGTCTGCCCTGCGCAGGGGCTGTCCTGCCTGCACCGGCGGCGGTATCAGCCCTCCCCGGGGAGCCAGGCAGGGTTACAGCGGGCAGCAGCCGCAGCCGTGGCCATGGCACCACCTCCCTCCCCATAGGGAGCTGCATGCGCAGGGCCCCGGGCAGGCACCCACTGTCCCTTCCAGGGACCCACCAGGGCCGGTCTCACAGGTGAGTGGGAACTGCTGGATCTCTGGGGCAGAGGCATTGCTGTAATAGTCCGTCTCATGGACCCACCAGTATGGTCTTTCCCCAAAGAGGATCCTGCAAAGAAAGAAGAACAGGGGCTGTAGGGGTCCTGCGCTGCAAAGCTGATGGCACAGCTGCGGGTTCCACTCCGGCCTGGGAGCTGGAAGAGGCAAAGGACCCATGGAACCATCCAGGGTGTCCCAACAGACACAACATCCAGCTGGTTGCTTGGTCCCAATAGCAAATGCTGCTTGTGCATGTGCCCATGCCTGGCCCCTGAAGGGGGAGAGCAAGTCAACAGGCTGAGAAAGAAGAGTGGTGTCTGCTCCCCTACAGTCTTTTTCAGGCCAAGAGCAACTGTCTTGGGGTGGCATCAAAGGCAGAGGCCCCCCATCCCTGTCACACCTGCAGACAAGCACGGGCATCCAGGGGGATCTGAGCTGCAGGAAGGCACAGAACTGGGTCCTGCTGCAGGGACACAGTGTGCAGCCCCAGAACCTTGGGATGCTGAAAGGCTGCTGCAGGGATGGCACCCACGGGTACCACAGCCCACTGCCAGGCTGGGACATGACCTCTTGTCTTTGGTTTACACCCGTGTCAAGGCTGAGAGCGCACATCTGGCCCTCACTGCTCCAGCTGTGCCAACACGCATGGAGGGAGCTGTGGCACGGGGCCACTCACCACTTGAAGACGAGGTTGAGCCAGTCGCCGATCACGGCCACCCAGACGAGCTTGATGCCCACGGACTCATTGGAATGGAACCAGATAGGGAAGAGGACAAAGAAAGCATTCCTGAGGTCGGCAGCGAAGGAGATGAAGAGGAACAAGTCCTGGGAGCCGTGGAAGTGCTCCTGCAGCCAGCGTGTCGCCTGGATGCCCGCGTCGTGCAGGAGGTTCATGCTGGATTCCATCCTCCTGCGTGGCTCAGGCTGTCCCGCGCTGCACCGCGCCGCCGGGGTTTTATACTGCGCAGGGTCGTGTTTGCTGCATGCAGGTTGCTTGTCCCAGCGCTGATCTTTGGACCCAAAACCACTTTTGCCAAAGGTGCATCACCGAGGGGTTGTCACAAACATGTTTGGAACAGCTTACGTAAAAGGGAAGACAGACTTCAGGGCGCGTGGAGCGCGGGGTGCTCCAGCACAGCGCCTTAACCCTTTCCCACACTGTGCCCTCCCTGCAGGGTGCTGGTGGCTGCCTCAACCCGGGATCCTGCAGCTCCTGCCCTTCCTGACGCCCAGCTCAGCTGCTCCCACTGAGCGGCAGTGTTTGCTGTTATCAGGGAGGGGATGCAGGTGCCCGTGCCCTGCGTGAACAGTGCCACAGAGCTGCGGCGCATTTCCCATCCCTCTGCCATCACCCCAGCACCACCAGAGCATTGCAGGGATGCCCAGGCGCAAGGACTGGGTTGTGCGTGGAGTGGAAGGCCTGGTGCCCCCACCTGATGAAGAGCCACCTTGGTGCCACGCCAGGCTGGTTGAATGTAATGGAAACTTTCCAAGCCATGGGGAGCTCCTGGCTGCCAGGGGCTGTTCTGGTCTCTGGTGTGGGGTTACAGGGTGCAAAGAAGGGTCCTTAACCCGCTAAGGAGGGAAGGCATTCCTCCCAGCGCAGATCCTCCGGGTTAACCCCATCCTGCACAAGTGCCCTGTCTGCAGGGATGGAGATGAACACATCACTCATCCCACCGGTGCTGCCG
This sequence comes from Amazona ochrocephala, assembly GCA_039720435.1. Taxonomy (NCBI): domain Eukaryota; kingdom Metazoa; phylum Chordata; class Aves; order Psittaciformes; family Psittacidae; genus Amazona; species Amazona ochrocephala. The sequence goes on from CM077897.1 coordinate 4,252,710, forward strand.
CCGCAGCTTTATCACCCTGGGGAGCAGCATCCCCAGGAGGTGGTGGTGAATGGAGATGGTGGTGAATGAGTAACGTGGAGCTATCCCCAGGAGCCTGAGCACACAGCATCATCCTGGCCAGAGGACTCTGCTGGGGCACGGACACGCAGCCCCATGGCAGCACCATGCATGGGGTGCCCCACCAGAGCCTCCCGCAGTGCAAGAGGCGGCTGCCCGTGCTTGCGGGGCAGGCAAGAGGCGTTAATGATTAGCAGCCAGTGAAAATACATCACTTATCTCCCCTCCTCGGGAAAGTTCAGGTCAAGATCCTTGAACCGCTACCCGTGTGCTGTCTGCCATGGCAAGGAGCAGGCAGAGGTCGTGCCCAGGCTCTGTGCTGCTGCGGGCAGCATCCTGCCCCCTTGCCTGCGCGCAGCCCAGGGAGCCACAGGGACTAAACCAGCAAACCCACTTCAAACCTCCCTCCGTGGGATACAGGCACAGAACCCCAACGAAGCCGAAGGTTGCACAGAAATGGAATTGCTCTTGCAAAACAAATTCCCAGCAGCTCATTCCAGGGTCTTCAACCCAGCGCGGCTCTGGCCAGCGCGGAGGAATGCAGCAGGCTTGGCTTCCACATCAAAACCGCTTTGGAACAGTCAGCAATAAATTCTCCCTGGGAGATTTCACAGCGGAAAATGGGGGCAAAAGGTGCTGGGGGATGGGAACTCGCACGTTCCAGCCCCTTGGAAAGAGTCCCTGCCGGAAAAGTGGGGCCATGGCAGGGAGAGGCCACGTCCTCCCTGCGGTCCGGCCCCAGCCAGGCTGTGTGTGCTGCTTCCCAGTGCTCTGCTCTCCAGGTAGATCCCTGGTCCCAGAGTGGCTCCAGCTTTCCCATAGGAGGAGCAGGGCCCGGCTGTGGGTGCTTTGTGTGGCTCTGTGCTGGGCTCTGTGCGCTGCGAGCCTGGGATCAGGCTCAGCACCCGGAGCTGTGCGCGGCTGCCTCTGGGACGCGGTGTCCCCACGATTCCCAAGGCACCGGCTGCAGCTGCAGGCAATGCTGTGCACGTGGGAGCTATAGCACACTGTGCTGCACATGGGGCCACGGCTCCATCCAGAACATTCCCAGCCTGCGGGCAGCAGCCGGGAGCGAGCTGGGTCGCTGCAGCATGGGGCTGCCTGGCCTCACCTGTGTCAGCGTGCGGGCAGAGTCCAGGCAGCACCACAAGCACGTGGGCACTCAGTGACAGGCAGGGAGCAGCAGCAGGGAGCATCCCGCATGCTCCACCACGCTGCCCCCGCTGTCACCCCAGGGCCTCGCTCCAAGCCATGCCCTGTGCTGCACAACATCATTCCCTGCTCGGCAGCGGGCCAGGCCGGCTCCAAGGGGATGCTCAGGGCTGCTCAAGCCCATCGCAGCTTGGCCCTGGGCAGACCCAGCTCCCACAGTGAGGGGGCAGAGGGGATGGATGCCCACCATGCCCCCAGGGACACATTGGCCAGCACCTGGCATCTGCAGCCACATGAGGCTGGAGCTGAATGACCCTTGCCAAGCTCCTCAGTGTCCCCAGCCCAGCCTGGTAGAGCGAGGATGAGCTTTGGACGGTGTGGAATTCGGTGGGGGCTGCGGGAGCAAGGGTCCCCGTGTCTGCGGGGGCTGAGCACACCGGGCAGCAGCCAAGGCCAGAGCCGATTGATGCACCTCGGAACGGCCGTTACACATTAACTCCCTTGTTTGTCCCATATTCCCTGGCAGGAACCTCCAGCCAACACCCCGGGTCCAAGAGCACGGCCAGTGCGGGCAAGCACAGCCCTGCCAGGCACTGCCCCGCGGCCACCCCAGTGCTGGATCAGGACCCCCCGTTACAGGCAGCAGTGCCTGCAGCAGCAGCAGTGCTGGGCTCTGGCCTCCAGCCACAGGAGCCGCAGCAGCTCCCATGAGCTACACACAGGTTAGGTCAGAAAAAGCACCCACGCGCCTGTTTATTGGGGAAGGGGGAACATGGGACAGCGCAGCCCAGGCAGTGCCCGTCCCGCTGTCCTTGTCCTGCAGGCTCTCAGCGCACTGTCCCCATCCCCAGAGCTTGGCACCGCTGCAGCAGCTGCAGCTCAGCATCAGCCCTGGAGCTGCACATCCATGGGGCCGAGGGGGACATCCTCGGCATCCCGGAGCTGCCGGCTCCACTGTGGCTGGGTAAAGCCTCGGTGTGGACCGTGGCTCCAAGGGGAGCTGCAGCTCTGTGCAGTGCCCAGCCCTGGGCAGCACCATCGCCCTGTGTGCAGTGACCTACCGTGGGGAGCAGCAGGAGCCCCGGTCCTGGAAGAGGAGAGCAGCTTGGGCAGCCCACAGCGTTTTGGGTGGCATCCTGGATGTGGTCTGTGAGAGGTCACTGCTTGGGGTTGTCCTTCAGAGGCTGTGAGCCCACCTTTGGCAGGGCTGAAACGAGAACTGAGCTCACCCTGAGCACGCAGCATCCCTGACAAGGGGAGGACAGTCCCGGCGTGGCACCGGAGCCTCTCCAAGGACCACACACAGCGAGGGGCTGGGCAGCAGCAGCCCCTTCCCCATCAGAGTGCACCAGGCGGCGGGGCCAGGCTGAGGTTGAGGAACCCCCCGTATCGGAAGGGGGGCAGATGGGGGGCACAGGCTGGGGACGGGCAGGCCAGCGGGTTGGCTCCGCACGTCCCGGGGTCCTGCTCGCTGCTGAAGTAGACGCTGTCGGGTGAGTCCACTGAGGGGTCCTCATCGAAGTAGTTGTAGGGCCTCAGGAAAAAGCCGACGCCATTCCCCACGGTCACCGTGTTGGGGATGTCTTCAGCATGGGGGACGTGCAGGAACCCCACCGAGATCCAGGCCACCAGGTCCTGGGTAGGAGGGCAGCCCCATAGGTCCCAGTGAGTCCCTTTGAGCCCGTCACCCACCCAGGTTGGCTGCAGGACACGCGAAGCCTCTGGCTGGGGCAGGAGCCAGGGCTGCACCCACAGCGTTGGGCTCCCCCCGGCTCAGGGGACCCCGGCTCACCTCATTGGTGATGGTCTCGTTGTTGATGAAGTCAGCGAAGGCAACGGTGGGTGTCCAGGGGTCATTCTGGTTGTAGACGCTGGTGCTGGAGGGCTCCTCCTCCTTCCGACGGGTGACGGCCAACTGGTACCTGCACAGGGAGCAGAGGGGCTCATCCATGCGCTGCCTGGGGATGCAGAGGGACTGAGCGCATCCCTGGTGTGCGCCAGGGCACCAGCTCTGTCCTGCATCAGGGAGGGAAAAGAAGGGGTTGGCACATGCAACTGCTCTAAATTAATCTTATCTAGGGTCAGATTCGTGCCTGTGAACTGCTACAAACAGATGCCATTGAGCAGCTTTTCCAGGGACTTTTAGAGCCAAAAACTGCATGTTTGGTGTTTACCCCATCCCTGCAGCCTGGCACCAGCCAGGAACAGTGGAACCCGGTGTCCGGCCATGGACCCACCTGCCCCAGCTGATGGCTCTCTCCATGGGGCTGCTGGTGGGAAGGTGCTCCCCAGCGAAGCTGTTGATCTGGATCCGGTAGCTGCGTGGATGCCCCCACTTATTGGAATTGGGACTGGCAAAGGAGACGTAACGCGGCATGGGGGCATTGAGCGGGAACGCCGCCTCATCCTCCCTCTCCAGCCTTTTCCTGCGGAGGTACAGCCGCTCAATGGTGTTCTGCATGCTCCAGGGTTCTTTCATGAGCTTGTATCCCATGTCCTGGGTCTCCAGGGTGTTCAGCTGCCCTGTGAAACAGCAGGAAAGGTCCTCAGATCTGCAGCCCACAGTGAACCACAGCCATGCACAAAGGCACCCAGACCTACCATCAACATCCAGGTCCACCTTGTAGTGCATGTGGTGGAGGTGCATCGTCCCCAGCGTGTGGGGCCCAACCCTGCTGCCGTAGTCAGTGCCTTGGCCATGGAGGAAGGAGGTGCTGATGTAGCCGGTGGCGTGCACCCGGACCTCCACGGCCCCGTTGCTGTGGAACATGAAGTCCCAGATGTAGTCGTAGTTGATGAGAGTGGAGATGGCGCGGATGACCAGCATGGTTTTCCGCAGCCCCCCATAGTACAAGGACTGGGAGTCAGAGAAGTGGCGCCGCAGGGGGAGAGCAGCATCGTGCTCGAAAATGCACAGTGAGTTCTGGTTGGTTTTAGGGGTATCTGACTCCACCAGGTAGTGCCGGTCCACGTAGGTCGCGGCGTAGGGGCAGTCGAGGCCCCGCACAAGCTCATAGGCAAACCTGCCGATGCCAAAGCTCCCATCGAGGTAGCGGGTCGACATGCCCCCGGGGCAGTTGGAGCCATACAGGGCTAAGGCTTCCTGAAGGCTCAGCTCATAGACAATCCTCTCCCCACGGTACCTGATGTCAAAGAAGCGCGGGCCAGAGCTGGGGCTCATGCCAAAGGTGATGCTCCAGCCCTGGAAGGTGACGCGGTTGCCCATGACGCTGTAGCGGGGACCCTGGGGCTCATAATGCAGTGGACCTGGGGAGCCGGGCTGGTGCCGTGGCCTCATTGAGCCGAGCACTGATTCAGCCCGAGGCTTCTGGATCCTGACAACCTCCAGCAAGTTGGCCATAAACTCTTCCTCCAGATCTCCCATGTTGGCAAAGTACTGGCCATTGTAGAAGACGCGGCGCAGCTGCCAGAGGGAGACATCGAGATCCCCATGGTCCACCAGCACCTCCAGCCCCACTGGTGAGAGGTAGTAGCCAGAACCAGCCACACCATGGAAGAGGACAAACCAGGTTGCGCGATCGCCGGACTTGAAGCCACGTGGGGCCGTTGTGAGGGTGGTCAGGTCGGTACCATCAGACTCACAGCACGCGGCGAGGAAGCGCGGAGCCTTTTGCAGCTCCCGCCGGATGAGGGCATTGATAACCACGTACTCCTTACCGGTAACGGGTCTGCGGTGGTACGGCACCTTCCCCCTGTACCTGCGCACCGTCACGTCCCGGTGATACGCCGGCGTCGGCAGCGGCCCCACCACGTACTCGGTGATGTTGGGGTCGGGCTGGTCCCCAAAGTACAGCACAGCCAGCGCCTCGCGGGGGGGACGAGCCCCTGCCCCGTCCAGGAAGCGCAGCACCTCTGCCTTGGCCGGGACCTGCAGCTCCACGGAGGCGATGCAGTTGTCGGAGGGCTTTGCGTGCGCGGCGTCCACCAGCCGCAGCCCGAGGTGTCCCTGCAGGTACCGCACCACTTGGGCCAGCTCCGCGGGGGTCAGGTCCGCAAACACCAGGCTCTGGCCGCCGTCGGGGTCCTCCTGCGCCGGGGACCGGTGCGGGCAGGCAGCGGGGGCCCTGCCCCTGGTCAGCAGCACACAGACCAATGCGAATATGGTGGCTAAAGCCAGAGCGAGGAGCACGAGCGCGGTTCGCACGTTCATGGCTGCGGAGGCTCAGCGCTCCCCAGGTCTGGCACAGTGAGTTTCCAGCTGCAGAATGCAGCAGGGGCTGCGCTTCGTTGGGTTTGTGTTTTATCCCCCGTTCTCTCAACAGGGAACAGCCCATGGGGGATGTTCTCAGACATGCCCAGGAGTTGCTGGGGACCATAAAAGGCAATTTCCTTCTGCTTCCCCCAGCGGGTCATAATTTTAAGTACACTTGATGCTTCTGCATCGGTCCTCCTCCCCTTGTCCCACTGCAGACCTCGGAGAGGACAGATCCAGTCACTTGGGGGAAATAAATCTATCTCCCTGCACTTCCTTCTCTTAACCCCGCAGGCACAAGCAGCCAGGCCAGCAGTGGAGACAGCGAGAAGGATGCTCCTCTGTGCAGAGCAGTGCTGAGCGCAGCATCACCCCCCCACCGTCGCCAGCAGCACCTCCACAGCCTGTGCAGAGGCATTGCAGCATCGCACACTGCTGACACCACCCCATGCGTGGTCCTGAAGCTGGGTAAGAAGGAGAGGACAGTGGCTGGTGTCCCCCAGAGGTGCCTCCTGATGCTGGGGGGCATCCTGGCATAGACAGGGCTGTGAGGAGGGGGATGAGGGCTCCAGAACCCACCCAGCATTCTGGCAAACAGCAGCAGCACGAGCCTTGCACTGGGCTCTCTGTGGTGGCTGAAGTCGGTGTGGTTTGGACGGAGGGACCCATGAGACCCATCCCTGCAACGGTCCCCTCTGCACCCTGCAGCGAGAGCTCAGCCCGAAGGGGTCATAGCCCTGTCCCAGCCTCCCCCCCCACAAGCCCCTGGACTCCTCAGCCCACCCCTGGACCATCCCATATCCGAACACCCCCAGCGTGGTCTGTGGATTAAGGAAACACAGCAGAGAGCCCGCAGCATCCCTGCAGCAGACGCTGCTGTAAGTCATAAGAACGAGACACTCAAAGAGAGCGCTGGACCAGAACCACTTTCATTCTCTTAACCTGAGACCGGCACTACACAGCGCTTGCTTCTACAGCAGAGGAACGGGGTTTTCTCCTCGCTTTCCCTCTGCAACAGACTCAAATTCAGCAATTAACAGAGCTCACATAGGCTTCCCATGTGGCGCCATGCCAGGAAGATCATGCTTCCCTTTTACAGAGCACTATCTTAAAGCAATGGTAACGAGTGAAGTTGTTTCACAACTGGAAATCGAGACAACTCCACCAAAACACTGGGACACCCGAGACGGAGCAGCCCGGGGTCTCTGTGCCTCCCAGCACTGTCCTCTGGCATTAAAGCCTGCTCATGTTTCGGAAACCATCATAGGTGAACGGGGGGAAGTTCGGCAAACAGGAGGCAGTTTGGGGCAGGCACGCAACAGGGTTGACTTCACAGGCCGTGACATCCTGCTCACTGGTGAAAAACACCCCATCGTGCGAGTATATGGAGGGGTCCAGGTCGTAGTAGTTGTAGGGTCTCAGGAGAAAGCCGACTGAGTTCCCTACTGTCACAGTGTTGGGAATATCCTCCGAGTGCGGGATGTGAAGGAAACCAGCGGTTATCCAGGCAACCAGGTCCTAGGCAGGGAAGAGCCACAGAACAGGGTTATTTCAGACCCCTGCAGAGCAACAGCCAGGACCTGCGCAGGGGACACGGAACGCTACAGGAGAGCAGGATGGGAACCAGTGGAGCTGCTTCCACACCACAAGCTCCCATTTCCAAGGGGAGATCCCTTCCCTTCCCAAAGACCAGCCTGCAGCCACGGCTGTTGATACCCACCCAGCAGAAAGGGCCCTGTCCTGAGCTCTGCAGCCAGGCTCTGGCTCCACAGAGATTTTCCTGATGTTTTGCTGCATCTCCATAGGGAGAAACAAGCTCCTGCTCTGCACGCTGACCTCTGCGCTCAGAGCAAAGCACCAGATACACAGCAAAGGGGATGCTCAAACCCGCTTCCCTCATTCCCCGGGGCTGTTCCTCTCCCAGCTGAGCCCACTGGGTAGCTCTGGGGCTGGGTACCACAGCTCCAGCCCAGTGGACCCCGGCTCACCTCGTTGGTGATGGTTTCATTGTTGATGAAGTCAGCGAAGGCGACAGTGGGTGTCCAGGGGTCATTCTGGTTGTAGATGCTGGTGCTGGTGGGCTCCTCCTCCTTCCGGCGGGTGACGGCCAACTGGTACCTGAGGAGAAGCCAGGAGATGGGAGCAGCGCCCTGGGACAGGGTAGAGCTAAACCCACCCCTTGCTCCCATGGAGTAACCCCAGCCCAGGAGAGCACTTTCCCTATCCCTCCCCATCAAGGAACAGCCTTCCCAGACAGTGGGGCTGGGGGCATCTCCAAGAACCTGCTGCCCCAGTCAGAGCAGCCTGACCTTGCCCAGCTGATGGCCCTCTCCATGGAGCTGCCTTCGGGGACATGGTCTCCTGCAGAACTGGTGACCTGGATCCTGTAGCCACGCTGGTGGCCCCACTTGTTTTTGCTGTTGGCTGCAAAGTAGATGTATCTGGGCATCTTTGCCTGGAGCCGGAAGGCAGCCTGGTCCTCTGTGTCCAGGACCTTCTTGGTGAGTCGTGGCCGCTCTATCTGCTGCTCTGGGTTCCAGGGAGCCCGCACCACCTCAAAGGCCATGTCGTGGGCCACCAGGGAGTTCTTCACTCCTGTGAAGCAAAAGCAGTCACTGAGGAGCATTCCTGCAGTCCCCTGCTCCCCACGGACATCTCCCCATCCTCACCACCTGCACCCCAGCCTCTGAGCACCAGCTCCTGCACGTGACGGCAGTTACTGCTCTGCAGCTCCAGTGCTCCATGATGTTGTCTGCACTTATCTCTGGCTGTATGGCTGTAGCTTTGTCTGACCCAGGCAACACCACCACCCATGGGGACTCACCCTCTGCGAGAGGCGGCGGGGAGCCCCATCCCGGTGCAGAAGAACAGGTTTGCTTCCCAATGCAAGCAGACTCTAATTAAGCCAAGCGCCTGATGATCCAGGCATTGTGTTTGTGCTCATCAGCATGGGCCCTGTGAGCTGGAAAGCACCAGGAAGAGCCCAGGCTCGGAGCACATTTGCACATCACAGAACTGGAGCAGTGCTGCACAGTTCAGGTCTTCCCACAAAGGAAAGGGATGGGCCAGAGGCTCAGAGCAACCGGAGCGGCTCAGGAGCAAATACGGCCAGGGATGAGGTGGCAAAGACACAGAAACCTGGAGCTGCTGCTCCAGTTGCTGCTCTGAGCAGCAAAGCCGCACGCTCAGTGCCTGCCCCTGTGCCCCATCACACACCAGCAGCAGAAACAACCCAAGGCAGCCCCAGGAAGAAGGAATGAAACCAAAGAACAGCTTGATCAACCCTGATTGCCATCATGTGGGGCTCGGGACAGGGGCAGGGTCTGTGCATGGGCAGGAGGGGAAGGACCAGTCCCACAATGGGAAGGCAGCAGCCATGGCATGACTGGATCTGCACAGCAACAAGGGGTGACTGCAGTGGACAGAGGGGGAGCCTACCCCTGCATGACAGCAGCTTTTCACTGCTCTAAGGACAGAAGGGAGGCAGCTCTGTGCGAGCACAGCCCCCTGCCCACATGGAAAGGATAATCTGCGTAAGGATCGAAAACATCAAGGTTTGGGAGTCTGAAAGTACTCGGAGATGGCACAAAGGAGAGCAAAGACCCAGACCTACCTCCCACGTCCAAGTCCACCTTATAGTTGATGAAATGGGTGCGTATCGTACCCAGTGTGTGGTCCCAAACCCTATTGCCATATCTCAGGCCATCCCCGTGGAGGAAGGATGAGCTCGGGTACCCTGTAGCCTGAACTTTGCCTTCAATGGCCCCGTTCTGGTAGAAGATGAAGTCCCATACGTAGTCATGGCTGCCCACAGTTGCAATGGACCGAAGGACCAGAGCAGAGTTGACCAAACCCCCGTAGTAGAGCGACTGCAGGTTGGAGTAGTGGCGCCGCAGTGGGGAGCCCAGGTTCTGCTCAAAGATGCACAGAGAAGCCTTTCTCTTGCTGGGCCTCAGGGTCTCGGACAGAGAGTGTGTGTCGATGTAGGTGGCTGAGTACGGGCAGTCGACCCCTCGCACCAAGGGGGAGGTGTAGCGCCCGATGCCGAAGCTCCCATCCATGTACCGCGTGGACATCCCTCCGGGGCAGTTGGAGCCGTACACTGACATTGCCTCTTGGATGCTGATTTCATAGGCAACCCTCTCCCCCTTGTGTCGGATGTCAAACAGGCGCAGGCCCGTGCTCACACTCATCCCAAAGGCAAAGCTCCACGCCTGGTACAGGACGTGGTTGTTCCTGATGCTGTAGCGAGGACCCTGTGGCTCGTACTGCAAAGGGAACAGCGCGGCCGAAGGCGCCCGTGGCTTCATGGACGAGAAGCCCCCGTCCCGCGGCGCTCTCCTCACCTTCTCCACGCTGATGCGACCCTGCACGTAGGCGCTCTCCAGCTGCACCATGTCCCTGTAGTACTGCCCGTTGTAGAAGACCCTGCTCACCGCCCAGCGGGAGATGTCCAGGCTGCTGTGGTCAACCAGCACCTCCAGCCCCACCGGGTGCACGAAGAACCCGCTCACGTTCTGAAACAAGGAGAACCAGGACTTACGGTCTCCAGACTGGAACCCGTGAGGGGCTGCGCTCTGAAACGCCACATTGGTGCTGTCGTACTCGAGGACTTCCTTCAGGAAGGTCGGGGCTGCAGCAAACGCCACCGTCTTCAAGAAAGCTCCCACTTGCTCGTACTCACTGGCCAGCATTGGTCTGCGGTGGTACGGCACCTTCCCCCTGTACCTGCGCACCGTCACGTCCCGGTGATACGCCGGCGTCGGCAGCGGCCCCACCACGTACTCGGTGATGTTGGGGTCGGGCTGGTCCCCAAAGTACAGCACAGCCAGCGCCTCGCGGGGGGGACGAGCCCCTGCCCCGTCCAGGAAGCGCAGCACCTCTGCCTTGGCCGGGACCTGCAGCTCCACGGAGGCGATGCAGTTGTCGGAGGGCTTTGCGTGCGCGGCGTCCACCAGCCGCAGCCCGAGGTGTCCCTGCAGGTACCGCACCACTTGGGCCAGCTCCGCGGGGGTCAGGTCCGCAAACACCAGGCTCTGGCTCGTGGATCCCATCTCCTCCTCGGTGCGGGGCTGCGATTCACAGCTGGGGGATCGCCTGCCCCTGCTCAGCAGCGCACAGGACAGAGCGAAGATCACCACCGCGGCCCCCACCAGCAGCACGTAGGGCAGTTTGGGGTTCATCTCTCCAAGTGCAGAGCCCGTGCACAGGGTTTGGCTGCAGCATCCAGAATGCGTCCCTCTGCTGCGGACCAGGCTCTTAATCCCTTTGCCATCTGTGGGCGTAAAGGCATCTCATAAGGTGGGGATGGAGCCTGGAGCTTGCATGGGGCTGAGAGGAGATCACAGGTCTCAGCCAGTTCATCCTGTTTCCTCCCCACCCCAGACACCCTGGGGAAGCCACCACGGAGCCGGTGCCTGACTCACTTCCCAGACACTGATGGGTTTCTCTGCTGCAGGGTGACACCACAGAGCCCCATCCTCTGCCTGCCCAAGGGGCATTTGCTTCTTGCAGCATCCCCTATGAGACCCCATCCCACGTCCTGTGGGAGAGCAGCAATGCCATGGAGGGAAGCTCAGCCAGGCGAGTCCTTCTGCACCTCAGTGCCCCGGGACCAGCCCTGCTTCCCTGGGGAAACGGCGCTCCAGGAGAGCCCCGGACCTGCAGCTCCTCAGCACCTCCACAGCCCAGTTCTCCCTGTCCCCACTCCCTGTCCCTCCCAGCCCTGCGGGAAGGGACACGGCTGCTCCAGCCTGGCTCCAGCCACGGGCAGACAACCTGAGACGGGAGGAAGCTGCCTGGTGAGAACCGGCAGCACCCACCAGACCCCTGGGAGCAGCCGCAAGCGAGAGGCACTGCCTGGAGCTGCTGCACCAGGAGGAGCAGAGGCTGCAGGGCGACCAACAGGACAAATCTGTCCCCATTCAGCCATCCCAGCCCCACTCCAGAGGACGTCATCCTCGGACAGAAGCTGTCCCAGACAGAAATGGCCACTGGCAGGAAACTCCCATATTCCTGACCGCATGATAGAGAGCAGTGAGCAGGGGTCAGGGCCACCCCACTGCAGCGTGAGGAGGCTGCTCCTGCACGGGCACCAGTTCCTGCAAGGCTGGTCCCACTGCGGCCCCGTGCAAGGCAGCAGCGATGCTCCACCAGAGCCACAGATGGAGCACAGGAGCACGCTCCATGTCGGTCCCTTCTGGTGGGGACAGTTTGAGGCACAGATGGGAGGGTCAGGCTGAGGCTGCAGCCACTGGATCCACTCAGCATGCTTGCGATCATGTTAACTTAGGAGCTTCAGTTTTCAGTCTCACTTCCATCCTCACCCTTTTCCCCTGTAGGTCCCACACCAGCCTCGGATGAGGATCCAAGCAGTCCACGTGGGAGATGCCCCATTGCTGTTGTGCAGTCCTGCTGCTGGCAAAGGGCTGCCCTCCCTCGCTGGGGAATGGCTCTGGGCTTTCACACAGCTCTTCCCCAGAGCGTTTTGCAGCAGCCGCGGCTCAGGGTCTGGAAGCAGAGCAGGGAGATGAGCATCGCCACCATGCAGGAACTGCATCACGTTTCACGCCTCCCTCACAGGAAGGGAACCAGCATCCAGCCTGTTTCTGGCTGTACCGATGGCAGCAGCGCCTTTCAAGGCCACACAAACCACAGCATCACAGGTGGGTACCAGAGAGGACGCTGGAGCGGCTGCACTGGATGCGCATCACTCCCGCCCCCAGCAGCAGTCACTGGAGCTGCCTTTCCCCTCGCTGCGGTGCAGCCGCAGCCTCTGGTCCTGTGCAGATGCCGAACGTTCTTCCCCCTGCGTTTCACAGGAGCAGGTCTCGCTAACACCAAACGCCGCCAGTCTGTGCCCCGGCACCTCCCCAGGCTGCAGCTGCCGCAATGGCCTTCAAGGGGAAGCAAAGTCCTTTGATGCCAGCACTTGGCTGCTCAGCCCCGCCAGCAGCAAGGGGCTGCTCTGCGCTCACGTAACTCCACAGGGATCCGCAGCCAAAACCCGTGACTCGGAGCAGGAGCAAAGGGAATTCGTTGGCTCACTACAGCAGCTCCGCAGCCCAGGACTTGGGATCCAGCTTACTGGTGTCTCCTCAAAGGAGGAGCAGGATGGAGCTGCACCCGCTCTGCCCTGCGCTGCACAGGTCCTGCTGCCTGGCTCATGCTGGGCAGCCAAGGTACAAGAAGGACTTCCCCAAGTTACCAGAGCAGCAGGACCAGCACCAAAGAGCCGGCTCCCACCTCCAGCGCTGCAGATGGGGCTGTGCCTATGGCAACACATCCTGTGCCAGGCGGAGGCCTCAAGGAAACGCAAACATTTTTCAGCTGCTACCTTCATACTTTCCTTGGCCTGGACACGGAGCTCCCAGACAATTCCCACTGCCTTCAACTCCATCACCGCAGCAGGCTGTTCTATACACAGGAATGACTTTGCAGTGACAGAAGAGGTTGGGAGAGTGGAAAAAGAGAGTTCAGCTGTTAGTTATGAGCGACTCAAGAGGCAGGAGGCAATCCCCCAGAGCATTGGGGTTTACCAGAATAATGGCAGGCAGTAAAGGAAGACCCAGACCTACCTCCCACGTCCAAGTCCACCTTATAGTTGATGAAATGGGTGTGTATCGTACCCAGCGTGTGCTCCCAAACCCTATTGCCGTATCTCAGGCCATCCCCGTAGAAGAAGGATGAGCTCGGGTACCCCGTGGCCTGGGCCTTGCCTTCAATGGCCCCGTTCTGGTAGAAGATGAAGTCCCACACGTAATCGTAGTTGCCCACGGTTGCAATGGACCGAAGGACCAGAGCGGAGTTGACCATCCCGCCGTAGTACAGCGACTGCAGGTTGGAGTAGTGGCGCCGCAGTGGGGAGCCCAGGTTCTGCTCAAAGATGCAGATGGCACCTTTACTAACTTGAGGGACCTGAGAATGAGCGAGGAAGTGCACATCCAGGTACGTTGCTAAATAGGGGCAGTCGACCCCTCGCACCAAGGGGGAGGTGTAGCGCCCGATGCCGAAGCTCCCATCCATGTACCGCGTGGACATCCCTCCGGGGCAGTTGGAGCCGTACACTGACATTGCCTCTTGGATGCTGATTTCATAGGCAACCCTCTCCCCCTTGTGTCGGATGTCAAACAGGCGCAGGCCCGTGCTCACGCTCATCCCAAAGGCAAAGCTCCACGCCTGGTACAGGACGTGGTTGTTCCTGATGCTGTAGCGAGGACCCTGTGGCTCGTACTGCAAAGGGAACAGCGTGGCCGAAGGCGCCCGTGGCTTCATGGACGAGAAGTCCCCGTCCCGCGGCGCTCTCCTCACCTTCTCCACGCTGATGCGACCCTGCACGTAGGCGCTCTCCAGCTGCACCATGTCCCTGTAGTACTGCCCGTTGTAGAAGACCCTGCTCACCGCCCAGCGGGAGATGTCCAGGCTGCTGTGGTCAACCAGCACCTCCAGCCCCACCGGGTGCACGAAGAACCCGCTCACGTTCTGAAACAAGGCGAACCAGGACTTACGGTCTCCAGACTGGAACCCGCGCGGAGCAGCTGTCAGGGCTGCGAGGCTGCCTCCATCGTACTCCATCACTGTGTGCATGAAGGATGGAGCTGCGGGGAACACTTGGCCTTTTAAAAACGCAGCCAGCTGCCTGTATTCGGCAGCCAGCGTCGGTCTGCGGTGGTACGGCACCGTCCCCCCGTACCTGCGCACCGTCACGTCCCGGTGATACGCCGGCGTCGGCAGCGGCCCCACCACGTACTCGGTGATGTTGGGGTCAGGCTGGTCCCCAAAGTACAGCACAGCCAGCGCCTCGCGGGGGGGACGAGCCCCTGCCCCGTCCAGGAACCGCAGCACCTCTGCCTTGGCCGGGACCTGCAGCTCCACGGAGGCAATGCAGTTGTCGGAGGGCTTTGCGTGCGCGGCGTCCACCAGCCGCAGCCCGAGGTGTCCCTGCAGGTACCGCACCACTTGGGCCAGCTCCGCGGGGGTCAGGTCCGCAAACACCAGGCTCTGGCCACCGTCGGGGTCCCCCTGCACCGGGGACCGGTGCGGGCAGGCAGCGGGGGCCCTGCCCCTGGTCAGCAGCACACAGACCAATGCGAATATGGTGGCTAAAGCCAGAGCGAGGAGCACGAGCGCGGTTCGCACGTTCATGGCTCTGCTGGTCCCTGGCTCTCGCAGCAGCTCGGAGTGTGGTTTCCAGCTGCTCCTCTCTCAGTTTAGGCTGCACTGGATGGATGAGCAGGGTGAGCACAAAGGACTGGGAGAGGCCAGGGGAGGAGATCCGAACTTGGTGGTGAGCAGCAAGGGCAGATCTCTCACTGCAGCCTCCTCTGTCCTCCCCAGGCAGTGCCTGAAAGCAGCAGTGCAGATGCAGGGTCGGTGACTCAGACGAGCTCCACAACTCCGTTACTTGTTCAGTCCAACCTCGCTTCCTGCGGCTGCCTGTAAAAGAGCAGCTCCTGTCGTCAGCCCGAGGTGCCTGCGACCTCTGCACGGCTCTGACAAGCTGCGAATTGTTGCCATGCTGTAGAATTCCACCTCTTTGCATCCCATCGCGTTTCCTTGTGTATGAGGCTGCTTCCTTGTAAACACTGTCCCTGGCAGCCCCGTTCTGAGCTTGCAGCAGCTTTTTGTTTGTTTTATTTTAAACCTTCCACGCGGAAGCCTTTGCTGAGAACACATCACTTGTGTAGCGGTGGAGCAGCTCTGGCAGGCATGGAGAGATGGAGCTCAGGGCGAGATTCAGGCACCAGCGCGCTGCGGACAACCAGCTCTTAGTTCGCACCTCTGAGCAGCTATGAACTCATTCATTCCACTGAAACAAGCCCGCGCAGCTTTTGTCTCTGCTTCCAGCTCACAGACCACTGAAGCGCAGCTCCCGAGAGGTCCATCAAGGATAAAGCCACCCCAAGCTGCGGTACCCAAGAAGCCGATGGCACCCAGGGCGCAGGGCTCATCCTGCCAGGCGGCAGAGCCTGGGGGTCAGACAGCTCCAATCCCTGCCTGTCCCCGCTGGTGCTGGGAAGCACAAGGCATCCAAGAGAGCCATGGCTGCAGATTCAACCCAACGTTTCCACTCCTGCTGCCAGCCTCACCTCACCTCACCCTGGCCCTTCTCAACCTCCTCCCGACAGTTTCCCGGCCGTGCTCACCAGACACCACACTGGTAGGCAGGAGGCCACATCGCCATAGGACACACTCCATTATCCTCACCACCACAGGCAGCCTCAGCCTTCTTTAGCCCAGGCTGCAGCTGTGCAGGGCAGGGACACGCACGCCCGTTCCCTGCCAGCAATGTGTCATTGCTGCCTTACCGGCTGCTGTGCCAGCACCGGCAGAGCCATGGCTCCTGGTTCACGTGGCGGCGGTGCCAGAGGAGGGCATGGACACAAGCGATGGGGAGAGATGGGACAGATGAGGACAGAGCCTTGGCTACACAGGATGCTGCAGCCACAGGTTTCAGAGGTATCTTGCTCTCCTCAGCTGGCCTCTAGTGGCAGAATGCCTCTGAGCAGCCACGAATTAAGCAAAGATGCGCTGACTTCCAAGTCAATCTTTCAATCCCTGATTCAAGGCTTTGAGGACTACTTGGGGCTGGGCCTGAAAGAAAAACTCCCTTTTCACGTAAGCCTGGAAGAGGGAATCTCTTTCACCCAGCATTCCACAGGTGCTCTGCACCAACACACACCTACAGAGCTGAGCCAAGAGGATGCCCGCACAGTGCTCACATTGACACCCCCCGACACAAAGAGCAGAGCCTCCACTTTTCACTTCTCCTCTTGGTTTTGCATCCCAAGTCCCTAAAGGTCAAGGCAGAGGCTGCAATTACAGACGGTCATTTTCTAAGCAGCGCAGCAGTACTTTAAAGACCTGGATGAGCTCCACAGCCTTTAGTGCCCCACAAATCACAACTCAACGCTGCAGCTCGCCTGGGAGACGTCTGAAAATAAAGCGTGGGACACAGCCCTGGGTCTGTGCATGTCAGGGTTTGGAAAAGAAAGAGAAACCCTGACCTGGAATGACATCCCCACGCCAACCCAATGCACAGCACACACCCAGGGCTGCAGGACCGGGCTGCAGGGTGGGTGCCGTGGGTGCGTGGCTGATACCGCAGTATCGAGCACTGCCCGCCTCTGCTGTGCTTCTCAAGATGAGGACTTGCAAAGCTTCTTACAAGCACCACAAGCACCGGCCTGCACTCACTGGGAGCAACGTTTAGGATAGAACAGCCCTAAATCCATCTACATCTTACAGTACGGATTTCAGGAAGCAGAGTAACTAACGGAGCCTGCCGAGCCAGGAAACGCATGTCAATACCCTCCTGATGGAAGCACTCAGGGATCTTTAAGGGCCACATCACTGAGATGCTCATGTACCTTCTCCAAAAGAAGCCTGGGGCAGCTGAAGCCATGTCTCTGAAACAGCAGCATAACTTGCTCATGACTTGTTTGCTTCATGGTGTTGGATGCCCATCACCCGGCCCACATCTGATAGGGAGAATTCACATCCTCCTCCTGGCGTTCATTTTGGCTCCCAGATCTTTTGGACACTGCCCATTGGTGCCTTTGCTAAATTGCAGACATCTCCCAGATAAAGCAAGGAGAGAGTGCACTGGGTTTTGCTCAGAGAGATGTAGAGGGGGCAAACAACAGCCTCTCACATCAGCAGAAACCAAAACCAGAGACAGGCAGCGGAAAGTCCGGGACTGGCAGACACTTGGGAGAGAACAGCACAGGAAATCCTGTGCCAATGCTCCCGCCACAGGCAAGGCTGAAGCATGCCCCAGTCCAGACCTTAGCCTTTGGAAAACTCCCATTCCCTCATCTCACGGGGCCAGCTCCTGCACAACAGAACAGCGGGAATTGCCTGACCCTTCCCCACGGCGGCTGCAAATGGGACCGTCTGCGCCTGCACCCAACTGCTGCGCCTTTGTTCTCCTCCCAGCATTTAACAGTCCCTGTGCAGAAGCTGGGATGTCACCCGTGAACAGCCCCAACAGCGCAGTGTCACTTGGAGAGCGGAGCACAAACCCCTGCACTGAGAGGTGAGGGTTATGGACAAGAAACCCTCCCCTGCTCCTGGCTTGCAGCCCAGCTCCTGTCTCTCAGGCACCAGCAGGACTCTCCCAGCCCCAGCAGCACAGGGAAGGCAGGAGCGTGTCCTTCCGCCATCCCCCAGCAGGAGACACAGAGGCCAGGGACAGCCCTTCCCTTGGCACCACATGCACGGGGCAGGCAAGAGAGTAACGGAACACACGCAGCAGTGGAGGCTGCGGTCTCAAGGGGACACCACACAAACCACATGAGGTGCCTGAGTGCCACGCACTGGGCCGAGGTGGAACAGAGCAGCTCAAACACAGACCCATGAGCCCAAAGGCAAACTGCAGTAGAAACAACCTAAAAGCAGTGCAGAGCAGCTTACAACAGAGAGAGGAATGAGGAGAATGCAGGGAAGGAGCAACTGGATGTGAGAAAGGCAGAGCCAGGGGCCCTGCGCAGCCTGGGAGCTCAGCATCACACACAAGGGGCTACCTTAGAAGAATTCCAAGTACCTTGTTTTAATTTCTTGACATGGTAAAAGTTTACATACGTTCATCTGGCAAAGAGAGCCCAACAAATGAAAAGGAATCCATACAAACACAAGGGGAAGCGCTGCTCCCAGACAGCAGCCAGAATGCAGTTGGTTTGTTACTGAGTATTTATTAGCGGGAAGACTAAGAGTTGACTTACTACAAACAACAACGGAAGAGTCTATAGCAAGGGCCAGCAGCCCTCCACACTGGGGGCAAATCCCTGGGAAACCAGCAAGAGACACCATGGCTCTTAGAGGTCGAAGCAGAAGAAACGAAGAAACTAAGTAAAAAACAAAGGGAGGGGAGAGAATTCATTCCATTTGTCACCGTTGTTACAATGGGGGGAACACAACTATTAAGGCTACCGCACAATGGGAATATACAGGTGTAACAGCGAGACCTGGCAAACAGTGAGATTCCTGAAACAAATGATTTCG
The DNA here is from genome assembly GCA_039720435.1 of Amazona ochrocephala. Classification (NCBI taxonomy): domain Eukaryota; kingdom Metazoa; phylum Chordata; class Aves; order Psittaciformes; family Psittacidae; genus Amazona; species Amazona ochrocephala. The sequence goes on from CM077897.1 coordinate 4,271,134, forward strand.
TGTTCCCTGAAGAGGGGATTGAAGTAGAAATACTATAAATAAGAAAAATTTTGGAGCCTGCAGCGTTCTGGGCCCATCTGCCACACGCAGAAACAGATGCAACACAACCAGTCATTCCCAAAGGGGTTTGTAATGGCCCATGACACGTTCCGGCAGAGTCCCCAGGCACGCGAGCATGCCTTCTGCAGGGGAAGGACTACAGGGGTCTGCCATGGGACCAGGTAGCTGGGCACCAGCCATCCTCACCCCAAGCACCAGCTGCACGGGAGCATTGCCAGGGGATAGCGGGGCTCAGCTTGAGCACGTGTGGAGACTACCAGGAGTTAGTATCAGACCTTGGGCCCTCCCTCCTCTCATGCCGAAGGGGCAGCAGGATGCGTGTGAATAACATTGGGTTTAGCCAACAAAGTGGCTCTATGTCGAATCACAACCAGGGGCAGAAGCCACCCGAGCTCCTGACCCGCTGAGTTTCAAGCACCACCTTGTGCTGCTCTGCACTGATCTAGCCAGAACTGACAAGGCAGAGGGACATGGGGCAGGTTCTGCTCAGTCAGGAGAGAGCCAGGAGTGCAGAGCACGCAGCAGCACCAGGGCCAGGAGGGGCAGGTTCCCCTGCCCTTGCAGAGCACCAGCAGCAGAAGGGCCCAGCAGCAAAGAGCCACCTTCTCCCCCACAGCACCACCACCCCAGCATGCCCTGTCTGCCCCACTCCGAGACCCCAGCTAAGAGATGGGGCAGGACAGCAGCTTGGTCTCTAGTGTTGCTCCTACTCAGGTAGGAAGAAAGGCATGAAGGAATGTTCCCGCCTGGCTGGTGCTCTCACTCCGAAGTAGCCTCTAGGGCACCCCAAAGCAGCACGGCCTTCTCGGTACCAGTTACTAGAGGGAGGGAGAGCTCCTGAGACCTGAACAAAACCAATCACAAAACTAGGCAAGAGTTTCTTAAGAGTTTAACTAAGAATGCGATACTATTTCCAGCCAGTTTCCCTTCTCGATAGTCACGTAACAAACCAAGGCAATGACGGTCTTTAGCTGACTGAACAGTTCTCAAGTTCAAACGTTGACACCTAATAGAGGGTCTCAGCATTGCTGCTCCTAGGCCTCTTGATCTTCTCGATGTTTTTAAGGATCATGTCATGCAAAGTGACCTGCGAAATGGGAGGCAAGGACTCAGGGTGAGGAGATGCAGCATTCAGCCGTCGCAACGAGTCCTGGTTAAAGCAGCAGCATAGATCACGCTGGCACTACCCTCACCCTCTGCATGCAATCGCACCCCTAGTTCAAGGTAAGGGCTTCTTTCAGCCAGACTGTGCAGAAGTCACCACATGTTAACACACAAAAGACTTCTCTAAGGACCCCAGGGATAGTTTGTACTGCAAGAAGAGTTCAGGAGCACTCCACAGAGGCGGAAGGAGTATTTTGTGCTAGACACCAGCACCCCCAGGAGAGGTGACAGCCAGCTCCTCTCAGCAGAGCAGGGAGGAGGCAGGAGCGGGTGCACCCCATGGGGAAGGGCAGGGCAGGAGGGTCACAAGGGCTCTCTCTTGTTGGCAAGCTCCAGTTTTCCACTTACATATTGATTCCTCAGCTCTGAAATGATCAGGCGCAGACTAATGTACTCCTTCTCGTCGATCTCAGTCACGGTGCGGCGATAGTCCTCCTGCATGGAGCAGAGGCTGAGCCCAGCGCTGCCTCCACAGCACCAAGGGAACCCCCAATTCGGTTGCTTCCCTCTAATGCAGATGTCCTGCATCTCTGCATGATCCCTCCCTGCCTCCCCTGAGACCCTCAGCCCAGAAAGGACAGTGATGAAGTGGCCCAAAGAGTCCCAAAAAGCAGCAGCATGTACCATGCCCATCTCCACTTCCCCATTCACTTACCACATGAGGGTACTTAGCTATTTTGGAAACCAGTTTTGCTCTTGTGATATAATATCTGGTAAGAAAAGGGAGAGACTCAAGGTCAGATTAACAGCACCGAGATCTTTCTCAGGCCCAGGCTGCCCTAGGAAAGCTGGAGGACCTTCCCCAAGCACTTCCCTTTCCCAAGGGGCTCCCACAGATGAGGCCTGTCCTTGCATGCCTACCTAGAAATCTGGTCCAGGTAGGACGCTGCCTCACTCTCCACAGTTCGAAGCTCAGCAACTGTTTCCTCCTGCAGGGAAGAGGAGCAAGTCATTAACTTCACGAGACTGCTCACCAGGGCTCTGCAAGCAGCACGTCTCAGCAGTGCCATGGCAAGCTCAGGCTGGGCTTTTATAACCTGAGTGAACACTCTCAAATGAAAGATGCAGAGGAAGCCAAGAGACCCCTGTCCCTGGAGCACAGCTCCTCCTGCAGCAGGGCAGTGAGTAGAGCCAGCAGTGCCTCACCTGAATAGAAACACCAAAGTTGTTTCCATCTTCTATCCTGGGAATGAGAAGCTGCACCCACATTTTGACCTGTGGTGGAGAGATCACAGCACTGATCAATACCGACATCTCTGCAGAGAATGTGCTCAAGAAGATATAGAGAGGGACCAGAGAAGGGCCACAAAGATGATCCAAAGTTGAGAGCTGGGCTCGTTCAGCCTAGAGAAGAGAAGGCTCCAGGAAGGCCTTACCCCCGTGTTCCAGTAATTAAAGGGTGGCTACAAAGAGCAAGACTCCCTTTTGACAAGGACTCACATGGAGGAGAGGAGGGGTGATGGGCACAAATTACTCCTGGGGAGATGCCAACTGAACACAGGAAGTTTTTCCCAATGAGAACAATCAGCAGCTGGGATCTCCCCAGGGAAGTGGTGGATTCCTCAGTACTGGACACTGTTAAGATTCAGCTGGTCAGAGTGCCGGGATACCTAGTACTTTGCCCAGAAAGATTGCACCAGATGATCCTTGAGGTCCCTTCCCCGCTGGGATTCTAGGATTATTTCCCTACACCTATCCCCAGCCACTCTCAGCCACTGCAATACAAATCCTGCCTTTCCTCATCCACAGAGCACAGAAGGGTCGGTTCCTTCCACCCAGGGCAGCCTTGCCTCCATCCTCCTGCTTCCACTTGCTCCAGAGCTCATACCCACCGTATTACACTTCTCAATAAGCAGCCTGATTTCTGGTTTCACTTTCTCAATGATGTCCACCAGCTGCTGGTTGCTCTTCAGCATCCCATTGGGCATCACAAACACTTTGGTACCTACCAGCAGAGGAGAAAAACACCTCATCAGGACACACAGGAAGAGCTGCACCAGCAGAGCAGACCGAAGGTCCACGTGAGCATCTGATCTCCTGCAAAGGCTTGTGGACACTGACTCAGGCTATAGCTAACCTGGGGAAGGGGAGATCTGACATGGGATAACAGCAGTTACCACAGGGGAAAGAAAAGAGAGAACATGAAGCTGAAGAGCTCTAGGCTGCTGAGCCTGGGCACAAGGGATTTCCTGTTCCACGTGTGCGAGCTGTTTGTGCCCCAGCTTAATCCAAAGCCTGGTATCTTCCTCCAGACAAGGAGAGCCACAGAGAGATGAGCTGCCTCTGTTAGCAAGCCAAGCTCAAGCAAGTACTACTTATGGCTATCAGAGAAGTCCTAATTATGCTTCTGAGAGCTGGAACCTGACTCCTCCTCAACAGAAGTGTAAGCCAAGCTTGGAGAGGTCGTGGGGACAGGCCTGCATGAGCAGCAGCTGCTGTCAGGACAGGGCAAGCGGGATTCATGCCATTTCCTATCCCCAGGGCACGGTGCACTGGTTCAGGGCGCAAGCAGCAACACCAGGGACTTGGGGACTCTTACCCTGAAAGGTCTCCTCGCGCTCCTCCAGCTTCCTCTTTTTCATATTTGGCTAAAACACACAGAATGTTTTACTCACAAACTACTCGTGAGCTACAGCAGAGTCCCAAAGGAAAACTCCAGAGCCTCCGCTACGCTCCCGGATCTAAGCATCCTCTGTTAAAAGCAAAGGAGGTCTGCAGAGCACAGTATTGCCTTCAGCAGACTGCCCAGGCTTGAGAGACCAATTCCTAAAAGCCTTTGGGAGAGCCATAGAGTTCTACTGAGTGAGAATATACCCCACTCCAGCACAGGGCAAGGCATGCAGCTTTAATCAAAAGCAGGGATCCCAGCCAAGAGAGTAACCTTACCCCATCCAGTCCATCGTGGCTGTTTGTGAGAAGAATTGGGTCAGGCACTGGGAGGTTCATGTCCGAATGGATCTGAGTGAGATCATGAATATTCAGGATAGGATCCTGGAAAATAAAGCAGATTTGTTATTTAATTATGAGTGAAGAAATTCTGTCCCATCAAACACAACGAGAAGACAAAAGATTCAGCCCTTTCTCTTATCCAACTATAAAATAAGGACAAATGAAACAGAAGGGGTCTAACAACAAACCCGTGAGGAGCCCTCCCTCCACCCACGAGCAGCGTGCCAGCTCCAGCCTGGATCAAAGCTATCAGCTGCCTGCAGGGCTGGAGCCATGTGAGAGCACAGCACGGCCCCACATAGCAAAACATGTAAGAAAGATAAATGCGGTGATCACACAAAGAAGCCTGGAAGGGGAAGCACCCCCTCTAGAGCCAAGAGCACTCAAATGCATGCAAGCGGCTGAGCTGCCGCTTCGCCCCTGTGCAACACAGTGAAAGACACAACAGGATGGGACCTGTCACGGTGCTGTCAGCACTCAGCCTGGACATGGAAAAGGAGACAGCAAGATCTCACCTTGAGGAACCCATCGAGTTCTAACAGCTTCTTTGGGAAAAAGTTTGCCACCAGGTCTTCAGCCTGAGACAGAAAGAACAGACAACGATGTGAAACAACGCCGCGAGGTTCCCACCACCAGAACAGCAGGAAACCAACTGTGCAAGGGCAGGAAACAGGAGAGAACATGAGTGCTGTGGCTGCCGTCACACTAAGGCAGGGTGAGAACGGGCCAAGGAGAGCACAAGGCTCAAGCCCCTCGCCACGGCTGGCGGCTGATGCGCTGCAGGGCATCCTGGAGAGGCTCTGATCACAGCCAGGTCTCTCAGGGACATGGGCCCGACGGGCTCTTCCCTGCCCCACCAGGGGCAGCGCAGGGGGACCCTCACCTCGCTCGTGATCCGCTCCCTGAAGGAATCAACCTGCGGAAAGACAAAAGCAGCAGCTCAGTCACTCCCGAGCCACACCGAGCGCCTCGGGGCCGGCTCCCGCCCTCCGCAGGACCACCGGGAGCTGACCGAGCCGCTCCGCTCCGCGCCGAGCGGCCGCCGGAAACCGCTCCCCCCACTCCGCCAACAACGCCCCCAGCCCCGTCTGCGCGGGCCGGGCCCCGGGGGCCCATCCATCGGCAAGAGGAGAACCGAACACCGCGCGGCTCCCGCCCGGGCCGGCGGCGGCACCGGGCGCGGAAGCGCAGGTTCCAGGCCTCGCTTGGGCCAGCGCCCGCCCTCCCAGCGCAACGGCAGCGGCCTCGCGTCCAACGGCCGCGGTGGAACCACCGGGGCAGCAGTGGTGTGGAGCGGCCCAGTCCCGAGGCCCGGGACCGGTCCGCGCGGCGCTGAACCGGGAGGGGGAAGGCCGCCGGCGGGGCGCACACCTTGAGCTTCACCTCCGGGTCCACCTTGAGCAGCGAGGCCATGGCGGCGGCGGGGGAGGAGCGTCCGGTGCGGTGCTGTCCGCTCCGGTCGGGTCGGGTCCGGTCCGCTCGGCTCCGGGTGATGCCGCGGGGGCCGCGCTGCCGCTGCCCCACCACCGGCGTCGCCGCCACCACCACCACCACCGGAACTGACCTCACGTCGGTGCGCCCGCCAATTGCCGCTCGCCTCCCGCCGCCGCCGCGCGCATGCGCCGCCGGTCCGAGGTCCTGGCAGCTCACGGGAAAAAATGGCCGCTCCCCACCACCACCACCACCCTTTCCCTTTCCACACACCCCTGCCAGGACCGTGCGTCACGTCCGCCGGTCCGCGGCGGCGATGGCGCGGGGCTGAGCGGGCATGGAGGGCAGCCGCGCGGCCGGCGGCACGGCGCAGGTCAGCTTCGTGTGCCAGCGCTGCGGGCAGCCGCTCAAGCTCGACACCTCCTTCAAGATCCTGGACCGCCTCACGATCCAGGAGCTCACCGGTACTGCGGGGCCGCGGGCGGGCGGGGGGCGCCGGGCCGGGCCCGGACAACGGTAACGCGTCTTCTCCCGCAGCCCCGCTGCTGACCGCCGCACCGGCCCGGCCCGGAGACGCGCACGAAGAGGAGAGTGCCCTGACGGAGGTGCGGTGGGGTCGGGGGTAGAGATAGGGGTGGCCCCTTGCGGTCCCCCCCGCCGGTGACGGTGTCCGCTTGTCCCGCAGGAAGCCTTCGCGGAGAACCGGCAGGATGGCGTGTCCCGGCGGTTCATCCCTCCGGCCAGGTACGGCCGCGCTCCCGGCAGGGCCGCGGGGAGGCGCGGGGGAAGCGAGGTCCTGTCCGTCCCGTCCCTAGGGCCCGGCTGAGCCCTGCACGTAGCAGCCAGGCCTATGTGGCCTCTGTTTCCCCCGAGGGTGCGTGGCACTGCCTGAGGCTGCCCCTTACCTCCGGGTGAACCCAACCCAGTGTCTCGGTAGAGCTTACCCACAATCCAGCTCCTCCTGCTCTGTGCTCGTCCCTTCTGCCTCTTAACCCAGCCTCGGGTTTAAGCCAAGCCCAAGGCCTGGTTCCCCGGGCCCCCCAGCACTCAGTTCTCCATTAAATTCTTTCCAAGAATGATGTCAACAGAAAGTGCCAACAGCTTCACGCTGATCGGGGAGGCGTCAGATGGCGGCACCATGGAAAACCTCAGCCGCAGACTGAAGGCAAGTTTTGTGTGAGGTGGTAAGTGTGGGCACCTCCGAGCCAGAGCAGCGCTAGTTCTGGATGCTCTGGGAGATGCAGCACGGGCATCCCAGTGGTACTGGTGGTGAGTTTTGAGTGCGGAGCCGACAGCAGCCACCGCTACACTCAGCCGGATGGCAAACGCTTCCCGCAGGTCACCGGCGACCTCTTTGACATCATGTCTGGGCAGACAGATGTGGATCACCCTCTGTGTGAGGAGTGCACGGACACGCTGCTGGACCAGCTGGACACGCAGCTTAACATCACGGAGAATGAGTGCCAGAACTACAAGTGAGTGAGCCGGAGGCGACCCAGGACCAAGCAGCTTTAGGCTGGGGAAAGCCCAGAGCGTGCCCATGACCACTGAGATATCCCTGACTTGAGCACTTGGGGTTGTCTTTGAATGACACGAAACCTTCACTTGTGAGAGCCCCGTGGTAACAGCTTCTCCAGCTGAGGTCTGTGGCATTCCAGTGCAATCAAAGGCTCCACAGAGACAGTTCCTGTCAGGCAGCAGCAGGCCTCAGTCACCATCTTGCTCCCCTGCTCTGTGTGTTCCTGACTCATGGTGCAGGATCAACACAGCTTGGGAATAACAACAGTGGGAGATCCGAGTCCCTGTTTTAACTGCTGCAAGCAGGAGCCTCCCAGCATCCCTGGTTTGGTAATCCTGGCGCTCTCCTTTAGGAGGTGTCTGGAGATCCTGGAACAGATGAACGAGGATGATAAGGAGAAGCTGCAAATGGAACTGAAGGAACTCGCACTGGAAGAAGAGCAGCTGATCCAGGAGCTGGAGGATGTCGAGAAGAACCGCAAGGTTGTGGCTGACGACTTCGAGAGAGTCCGGGCAGAGGCGGAGCGGCTGGAGCAGGAGGAAGCGCAGTGAGTGACCTACAGCTCAGCTTATGGCAGGGATATTAAGTAACAGATGAGATTACAATGCAGAGAAAGCTGTAAGTAACAGCCAAACGCAGGTGGCTTGGTCTTTGCAAAACTGAAGTTGGCATGGCCCAATAAGCCCTGCAGTACCAGGAGAGCAGTCACTTGTCTGTAAAAGCACATGACATTTGTTGTCTTGCTCTTGTTCAAAGGTATCAGAAGGAATACTGTGAATTCAAGAGGCAGCAGCTGGAGCTGGACGATGAGCTGAAGAGTGTGGAGAACCAGATGCGCTATGCCCAGATGCAACTGGATAAACTAAAGAAAACAAATGTGTTCAACGCTACCTTCCACATCTGGTACCGTGGGTCTGCTTGGAGCAGGAACAGCACTAATGGGGTCACACATACCTAAAGGAAGCTGCAGAGGCTGTTGACAAGGGCCTGCAGGGACAGCACAAGGGAATGGCTTTAACCTGCCAGAGGGCAGACTGAGATGAGCTCTTAGGCAGAAGCTCTTCCCCATGAGGGTGCTGAGGCCCTGGCACAGGGTGCCCAGAGAAGCTGTGGCTGCGCCATCCCTGGCAGTGTTCAAGGCCAGGTTGGACACAGGGGCTTGGAGCAACCTGCTCCAGTGGAAGGTGTCCCTGCCCATGGCAGGGGTTGGAACTGGATGAGCTTCAAGGTCCCTTCCAACACAAATCAGTCTGGGATTCCATGATAAACAGATAACAAGGGCTTGCTATTTACATACACTTTGTAATCAGAGCCCCAAACCCCCTTTGCTGAGCTCCCCATGCATGGTGGATGGCTGTTGCACTGCAGCCATCACACACTTTATTGCCAGAAGCTGTTCCTGCTCCAACAGTTCATTTATAATTCCTCTTACCACAGGCACAGTGGTCAGTTTGGCACAATAAATAACTTCAGACTTGGCCGTCTCCCCAGCGTTCCTGTAGAATGGAATGAGATCAACGCTGCCTGGGGGCAGACTGTGCTGCTGCTCCATGCCCTTGCAAACAAAATGGGCCTGAAGTTTCAAAGGTACATGCCATATAACACACCTTTTGCATCTGGCCCAGACAGAGACAGTCGGGCTCATGTGCTTGTGAATGCTGTCTCCTTTCAGATACCGTCTTGTACCATATGGCAACCACTCATATTTAGAGTCCCTCACAGACAAATCAAAGGTAAGAGACCCTACACAAGTCACACTGACCTTGAGTGCCACAGAGCCCTGGTCACAGAAGGCAAACATAGCTTTTTATGTATCTATGGTACAGGACAACTGCGTGCTGCAGCTTCTCTAACAAAATGTCTAATGTAATAACTAGTATCTAACCTAGTCATTCCATATCCTGTGTCAAGGTGCTCTTTCTGCCACCTGGTTAAAAACAACAGGACTCTGGAGCCAAACACTGCACTGGCCAGAGGAAGATGGTTTGGGCTGGTTGGTGGTGATTAGGAACCCAAGCCTGCACATAGCAGGCACCAACAACAGAACAAGTCACACTTGCTACATGCCACAAACCATTTCTAAGGATCCCATGACAAATTTAAGCCTCACACTAAAGAGGACTAAAGAGCTGCAATGACTGTACCTAAACGGGAGTGCTTAGAGTGCTTGAAACCCATCTCTTTTCCAGGAGCTTCCCTTGTACTGTTCCGGAGGCCTGAGGTTCTTCTGGGACAATAAATTCGACCATGCGATGGTGGCTTTCCTGGACTGTGTGCAGCAGTTTAAAGAGGAAGTGGAGAAAGGGGAAACCCGGTTTTGTTTGCCCTACAGGTAAGTGCTGCTCTCTAACATAGCAAGTGAACACCTCGTGCGCAGCCCCACACAGCACCAACTGACCCAGTCCTGCCCTGGAATCAGCCTGTGTTCCATATAACTTGCAAAACTACCCTATTTCCCTTAGTTTAATTGGAATTTAAAGCCTGTTCCTCAGGTGAAGACCTGAGGCTTGCTAGATCTCACTTAAACCCAAAAGTATTCCTACATGGAATAACATAAATGTCAGGTTGAAATGTCACATGGAGATGAAATGCTTGCACTAGAAACGCACTAATAAAGCTTTTTATGGTCTAGGATGGACGTGGAGAAAGGAAAGATTGAAGACACAGGTGGCAGCGGTGGCTCTTACTCTATTAAAACACAATTTAACTCTGAGGAGCAATGGACAAAAGCACTGAAGTTCATGTTAACTAACCTGAAGTGGGGTCTTGCCTGGGTCTCATCCCAGTTCTATAACAAGTAACCACGGGAAGAACTGGTCCTGGCAGCTGCAGGATGTCTGCGTTCCGTCGGAGAAAGTCACATTAAGATGTCTCTTAATATTAACCAGTATAAAATGTTTACAATACCAAAAAACCACAAGACACTTTATTTAAAAGACCATTATTACAAGTAGTATTTAGAAAAGCAATATGTAAAGTTGTGTCGTGGAGCTGAACAGAGTAAAATGTCAGCTGTGAAATCAATGCTAAACTGGCACTTTGAGGTTAAGAGATACTGCTGAACTTCAAACAGGTGAGTTCAGTACCACTCTTACAGCTGAACACAGGTTAAAGAAGTGAAATGTTACAAACACAGGAACATAGAGGACCTCACGGTAACTGCAGTCTGAAATAAAGAGTTCTAAGTCACGTCAGCACTTTGTGCCACTCAACGTAGCAAGGTTTGATACTGCTTCAGGTACTGTTAGCTGTGATGATGCTGGTGTTTGTGATACTTCCTGCAGCCTGTTCTCACCTGGAGGTGCACCCAGTAAATAATAAAACACTATTCCACACGGAGCGTGCTTCCATGCGACATGGGCTGGGCACAGCTCCCAGCAACGGGCTCAGCAAGCCCCTGCTATCGTGACAGTTGCGTCGCTTTCCAAACTGGGGAGTTGTACCTTTGACCACAGAGATGGGCAGCTGCCTGCTGGGGTGGGGGCGAAGAGGGGACACGGGAACATCCCAGCTGCCTGAGACAAGAGTTCGTTTTAAAGCAGCAGCAAATAGAGAAAGCAAGTACAGCTCTGTTTGTAACACGGTTGTGAGCTGCTCCTGGTGCCACTACCACACCATGGCTTCGCTGCCTTTTCAGAACATGGCTCCTTAGAGCTTTCTCCTTGTTCAAGGAAACTTCTATTTGTAACTAAGCTGATGTAGGTCTTACGATAAAGCTTTTTCTGCCTAAAGAGGTTATTTCTACTCAGCTCCTGGTGCCTCCCTTCACAGCATTGGGGAGTTGCCTGAAAGGAGCTTTTCTAACTAACACTGGTGTTCCAAACAAAAGCAAACCAAATTGCATGGGGTGCTCTGGCCAGTGGCAATGCTTTGCTGCCCTGGGGCTGCTCTACTGAAGAGGCCCCACTCTCTGTTCCAGAGCTTTTGTTCCACAGCTCCTGCAGCACTGCCTTGGAGTGGTGCTGCCAATGACCTGTTTCAGTACTGCATCAGAAAACTCTCGTATGCTCTGTGAAGTGATGCCAGTGATACAGTTCAAATGCTCCACAACCTTCAAAAAACCAAGAGAGCTATTTACTAACAGTGCCTAAGAGATGTTCTTATACAGACATAACTTCTTAATCCTGCAAATCTAATGGGAGTAGCAGTGCTCCACGGGCACGCTTCAACAAGTGTGAAGCCTCTCAGTTATGTTTTCTATGTGGTTGGGGGTTTGTTTGCTTGGTTTGGGGGGGTTATGTTTGGTTTGCATTATCTTTTTTAATCCCTTCTACTGAAGAGGTGAAAAAGCTACAGGCTGTGAAGCAGTCCCATGGGGTTACTTCACCTGTTTGGGGTTCGTTCTGGCTGTGGGGACACTGAAGCATGAGGACATACGCTAGTGCACACGGGAGCCTTCCAACACCCTCACACGTGCTTCCTGCTGCACTTCCAACAACCCACATAGAGCCAACACCTTTAGAAGTGACTGTACCTGCTTCCAGTGCCCAGGGTTTAATATGAACACGCTTGTGCTGATGATTCCTACAGCCAAGAGCATAAAATCTTCCTTCACTGTCAAAAACTTTGCTCTGCAGAAGTAAAAGTGTCTCCTGGTGTCATCAATGCCAGCTTTGCAGTTCAAAAGCACCTGCTTCTGGCAGGGCTATAAGGCACATGTTCACTTACTCAGTCCAAACAGAGCCTGATGCTGTTAACTTTAATGCACACTGCCAAAGCTGGGGTTTTATGATTACATTAAACATTTCCCTAGCTTGCCCCTAAAGCACCTGTGTAGAAGCACATTGCTTTGAACTGGTACATTAAGCTCAATAAATGCTGAAATCCCCCCAAAATTATTGTTTTTAAAAAATGTGCCCCCCCCCAAATGGCATCATGGGAATTATGCTACTATTTCATAGGGGGTTTTAGGGGTTTCATTTCAAAGGGTTAAAGCATCATCCATGGGAGCTACTCACACTTGCAGTTTGCTTGGTGCGGAGTTTTCAATGGTGATCTTCAACAGAGTGTCATAGATGGCATCTCGTGCAAGGTAGGAGAAGTCGAGGAGCTCAATACACATCTGATGTAAGGGCTTGGTGGGAAGCAAGCAGCCGTTGTACCCTAGCACAGAGATCACACAGGAGCAGCACCACGTCTCAAAGCATGAAACTGGGTTAGAAAAGCCACCAGCCAAGGGTGGAGATTCCTGGTGCCAACTGCCCCTTGTTTCTAAGTGCCACAGGCTTTCTCAAGCTCAGTATCATCTCACTCATATCTAAAGTCAGGTTGTTAGAGCTGGGCACTTGTAGAAAACATGTTCTTACATTAGGTTTCTTCTACTGAACACATCATGTTCAACATGCTGTCCAACAGCACTCATCAGATTCTAGTAAGGACAAAGTTCTCACCCAAAAAGTAAAGCCCTGCACAATGTGAACGCACCATATGCCAAAACCTGTGATAGCAGACATTCTGCTTCAAAGCAGCAATGGCTCTATCACACCTTTTAAAAACCCTTTTCCCATCCTCTCACCCAGAACCTCCAGGAGCAATTCTACGTAAGCCAAAGGAGTGGAGACGTTGACCTGGAAGTGCAGAGCTTTTAGAACAGCGAGTTCTGACTCGAGCAGCTCCTGCTTCGTGTATGAGTATTTCAGAGATTGCAGAAACTTTAAAGCTACGTCACTGGTAACTCTCTGAGGAGGAAAAAAGAGGGGGGAAAAGAGAAATGAGCTCCTGGGCAGCGGGGAGAAGCAAGTAGCTCCTTGGTTTACTCCTCCCACTGGATTTCAGCCGGAGCCACTGCAGCTCCCATGGCTCTCTAACCCTGACTCTTCTATTGAGCCTTCTCTCCCCAAGGTTTCCTCTACCCCACAATCTTTCCCCCTGCAGACATACAGCTTTTGACAACCACAGGCTGACTTTTCCCCACTGCCTGCACTTTTTCCCCCCAATACTGGGAACGTTTCCCAACAAATTGCTGCTTGACAAGTGACAATTCATCTGCCCTAAATGTTTCAACCTAAATGTAGGTCTCCCTTTCAATATACTTTGCATTTCATGATCACTAATATCTTTCAAAGAGGAAATAATAGAACCACATAATTGTTTGGGTTGAAAAGGACCTTGAGATCATCCAGTTCCAACCCCCTGCATGGACAGGGATGCCTCACACCAGACCATGTCGCATAAGGCTCTGTCCAACCTGGCCGTGACCACTGCCAGGGATGGAGCATTTACCACTTCTCTGGGCACCCTGTGCAGTGCCTCAGCACCCCACAGTAAAGAACTTCTTCTTTATATCTGACCTGAACTTCCCCTGTTTCAGTTTAAACCCATCACCCCTTGTCCTATTGCTCCGGTCCCTGATGAAGAGTCCCTCTCCAGCATCCTTGTAGCCCCCTTCAGACAATGGAAGCTGCCCTGAGGTCTCCACACAGCTTCTCTTCTCCAGCCTGAACAGCCCCAATGTTCTCAGCCTGTCTCCACACGGAAGGTACTCCAGTCCCTTATCGCTCCCATGGCCCTCTTTCTGATCTTCTTTTTAAGAGACATAAGCGTACCACATCGCTTACTACACTGCTAAAAGCCACGACAAGAACAGGTTCATTGGGCTTACGTTATAGTGCAGGGACAGTTTGCTCGCGAGCTGAACGCATGACACGAGCCGCAGGACAAACGTGTTGTAGATCTGATCTTCCAGAGAGCTCCAGCTGCTGCCTCCCCCCTGCTCACAGTGTCTCCTGGAGGACTTAGAGATTTGTTCCACCTGCTTGGTCATAAACCTACAAAACCCAGAACTGCTCAGGGAACAGTTCTCTTCTGCCAAGAACAAGGAAAAGCAGCAGTTCTGCATGTATTCCGCTCAAACTTTGAGCTAAATGAGCAGAGATAAAGCTCTGGGGCTGCAAAACCCCATCACAGGTTGGTCGAGTGAGCGGTGCAGGGCACACGGAGCAGAACCACACGAGAGAGACAAGGAACGCAGTGAGCACTTGGGGTGGTTGTTACCTCTCAAGTAACTCCACTGCCTGGTACCGTGCTGCCTGGTCCAGGTGCCACTGGTCAGCCAAGAGGAACATGAACTCTGCAAGGGAAGAGCGGAGTCAGCCCTGCCCCTGCCCTGCCCGACACAGGCAGCGGGGCCGGGGCTCACCCACGATCCGCGGCTCCCGGAAGCACCCGGCCTCCTCGGGCAGCACGCTCAGGTGCTGCTCGTTCTCCGCGGCCAGGCGGATCAGCGCGTCCTCGATGGCCTCCGGGGCCACGCTGCCAAAGGCGGGGCCAGGGTCACGGCACCGGGACGCCGCTTGCGCCTGGGAGCCCATTGCCCGCTCCGGTCACTGCCCCAACGGCACCGCCGCGCCTCGACGCCGCCGGTGCGGCCCCGGCAACACGACCGGGACCGGCGGCTCCTCAGCGAGGCCACGCCCCAGCGGGGCCCCGCTCAGCCAATCAGAGCGCCCCTCCTCTCCGCGCCCCGCCACATCCAATCACTCGACGCCCCGCTCCCAGAAGGCCGCTTCCGATTGGTAGCGTCTCCCTGCTGGGTGTGACGTCAGCACGCTGTACGGTAGGCGGTGGGGAAGATGGCGGCGCAGGAGCCGGGGCGGGAGGCGGCGTTCGCGCAGCGGATCGACCCTCGGCGGGAGCCGGGGCTGAGCCCCGAGCAGCGCCTGCACATGGAGCAGGTGGAGCGCGCCCTGCGCCGCCGCCTCCGCGGCCGCAACGTGCTGCTGGCGCTCGGCATCGGCGCCGTCACAGCCGGGATCTGTATCCTGCGGGGCCGGGCCGGGGGGGAGTCGGGGGAAAGTCGGGGCCGCTCCGCGCCCGCGCTTGTCCTTAACGCCCCCCGCAGACGCGTACACCTTCTACTCGGTGTCGCAGGAGCGGTTCCTGGACGATCTGGAGCAGGAGGTGGAGGCGGCGCGGGAGCGGGCCCGGGAGCGGGCTGAGAGCGCGGCGAGCTGAGCTTGGAGCGCCCGGCCCGGCCCCAGTGAACGGCGCGGGAGGGGGAAACGGCCGGCCCCGGGTGCGGGGTCTGAGCCTGCCCGGTGCGGTGCAGGGAGACGCGCCGGGGGCTCCCCCGCAGGCAGCTGCCTTAGCCAGGGACCCACTCCTGGGGAGGGCGGCGCTGCCCATCGGTTCCACTAATAAACACCCCGTCTGGAGCCTGCATCGGTGCCTGGTGAAGTCGCTGCTGGTCAGAGCCCTGCTCCGGGGTCTGCTGAGATGGGGCAAGTTTCCACTTTGCTCTTCATCATCTTAGCTCATCTTTGTGCTCTTACAGGAGCAAGGCTGCGGGTCCCACCGGACAAACACAAAGAGGCCCGAGCTGTGTTTAATTTGTCTTTATGAAACACTTTCCAGGCATCAGTTCGTATCTGAGTGCACCCACTGCTGGTCCTGGTCACGGTACGGAGCCGAGGGAAGCTGCTTCTGGCTCCTCTGTGCAGGATGAGCCGAGGGGGGCAGCAAGCAGGGCAGCCCTGGGGCAGTGGGTCCAGCCCCACACATCATCCCACACAGAGCAGGGCTGGTGGTGGGGCTGGGATGGATGGAAATCACTGGGGGGGGGGGTCTGCCTGCGGGGGTCCATGAGGGGTGGCAGCGCCTTGCATGTGTCCTGCAGCTGGAGAAACAGACTGGGAATGGCAGGGAGGGGTCCAGGGGGCACGAGGTGGGAGGACCGATGCGGAGGGCTGGAGGTGAGGGGCTGCGGGCACTCGGCTGGCTCGGCCCCACGGCGCTGGCTGCCCCAGGGCTGGTGCTGCCCTCCCGGGAGGCGCAGGGGGGGCTCTCCCCCACCCCGGGGCAGCGGGCACTTGGTTGAGGTAGTTCATGAGGTCACTCCTGGCCCGGCGGCTACTGGGAAGAGAAGCAGCGGTGAGCAGCGGCAGCACGGCGGGGCCGCCAGGGGCAGCACCGGCCCCGAGCTCTTACCATGCGGCTGAAGTCCTCGGCGAAGGTCACCCCTTTGCTGAGCCGCTGCTCCTGCGAGCCCGTGCTGCTGCCGCTCAGCGAGTTACGGCGCATGATGCCTGCGGGGACACGGCGGCCCTGAGCGCGGGCACCGGCGGTGCCGCAGCCCCACGGTCCCCGGGGGGTCGAGCAGAGGAGGGGTCGGCACCTTGGGGCTGCGCCAGCTCCAGGCGCTGCAGGCTGTTGCGGCGGGACGGGTTGAAGCTGCCCTTGGAGAGGCGGCGCTGGCGGCTGGAGAGCATGGCAGCGGGGGACACGATGCCCAGCGGCGGCTGCTTCCCCATGCGCAGGTACAGCTCCTCGATCTCCTTCTTCTGCGCGCTCTGCAGCAGCTGCACCTCGGCCAGGTGCCTGGGGAGGAGAGGAGGCAGGAGCTGGCAGCCGAGCGCTGCGTTGCGCCCAGCCAAGCGCACGCAACCCCTGTGCTGCCTCCCAGGTGCAGCCCCCGAAGCTCTGCTCACTTCTGGCGCAGGTTCTGCAGCTCCTCCCAGATCTCCTCATCCTCGCTCTCGGTGTCGTCGCTGCTCAGGTAGGACAAGCTGCGGGAGTAGCTCAGCCACACCTGGTTTATCACCGCCTGCGGCGCGCTCTCGCCACCGTCCTCCCCAGGACCCTCCCGGTCACTCTCCGCTGCCGCCACCGTGCCCTCCTCGCCCAGCACCGCCTCAGCCTCAGGGTCCTGCTCCGCCATCTCCAGCACCGAGTCCGAGTTGCTGCTTGAGCTGCCCCTTCTGTCAGGGGCTGCAGGTGAGGGGCAGGCGCCCGCCGCTGGCTCTGTGCTGTGCTGCTCGCCCTCGCTGCTGCCCAGCACCGGAGACGTCGCTGCCAGGTCCTTGGTTGGTGTCACCTGGAACCGGCCCAGGATCTGGGGCTTGGCCTCTGCTGGGGACAGGGGGCAGTTGGTGGGGTTCAGGGCACCAGGGCTGTCGCAGTGCCCTGGCACCGCCTCGGCCCTTCCCCTCCTCACCTTCATTGATGGGCGAGAGCTGGGCCTTGGGCACACCAGGGGCTGGTGACTCCGAGATGATGAGCGAGTGGCTGGGCTTGGGGGAGCCAGGCAGCACCTGCAGGTACTCAAACACTGTCAACCACCCCACCCGGCTCCCCCTGCATCTCTGGGCCTCCACTGCTGTTCCCATACCCTGAGACCCACTGCCTGCTCAGCCCTCCCTGCATCCCCGGGGCTCCCCACCCCATCCCAGGGCAGCATCTGCAGGGACAACCTGGCCCCCTGCAGCTGAGCCCCACCTGAGGAGCCGTTGCCACCTCAGCACTCACCGCGCTGCCCTCCGGGCTCCCTGGAGTGGATGTGCTCAGCAATGGCAGGGGACTCCCCACAGCACCACCTGGGGGGCACGGTGGGGCTGGTGCCGGCGAAGGGAACGGCACGGGCCCCCTGGCAGGGGGGACATCAGCTCCTGCTGACACCAGAGTCCCGCTGGAGGCTGGTGCTGGCTTGGCCATGCTGGCGGGGTCGGGGTAGACAAAGCGCGGGGGCCCCAGGACCAGGCTCTGTGGCCGCGGCAGCAGCGGTGGGTACCCCTGCCCACCGGAGCTGGCGATGGAGGAGATGCTGGGCAGCAGTGTGTGTGCCACGCTCATCACTGCCAGAGAAAAGACATTGGCCAGAGAAAGAAAGGGGGTGGTGGGGGACCAGGATGTGCTGGTCACAGGGGGGCTCAGGGGGCTGCTGGGCTCGCTGGGGACAGGGGATGTGGGGACCGGCAGCGGGGACAGGAGGGGCTGGGGCAGGGCCGGGGGTACAGGCCCGCCTTGGGTGCTTTGGGGGGTCTGTGGGAGCATCGGTGGTGCTGTCAACCAGGAGGGAGCCACCGAGACAAGGGGCCAGGTCTGCACGGAGCCTGCAGAGAGAAGAGCATCAGGAGCACCCCGGCCCCCACAGGCCCCCTCCTGTCCCTTGGAGCCTTGAGCTGCCGAGGGTGCGGGCCCAGGCACCAGGACGGATGTGCTGGGCTGGTACCTGCAGGGGAGCCCAGCAGCGCTGGCTGCAGCTCACCGGCTGCCGGTGCCTCCACGGGGCTGCCGAGGTCGTTCTCCGATGGGGAGCTGCTCAGCAGTGGCAGGACCGGGGACTGCACTGAGAGGCTGGGGCTGGTGCAGCCCAGGTCTGCGGCACAGGGGTGACAGCCGGCACTCAGCCAGGGCAGGATGTGCGCCATGGGCTTGGCCAGGGCCATTACTCTCCCTGCGTGGGACCTGGGGAGGGATGAGAAGGGCCTGCACAAGGCAGAGACCTACCACTGAGTGAGGACGAGGAGATGGAGCGCGACAGCTCCTGCAGCGGCAGGTCCATCTGCTGAGGGGATGCAGTGAGGCAGCGCTGGGGCAGAGGCCCTGCAGGCTGATCCAAGCTCCCGTGAGCTCCCTCCCCAGCCCCAGCACTGAGCAGGGTACACCACAACCCATTGCAGGAGCAGGCAAATGACCTGGAGCCGCAGGCATGGGGCAGCTCCTGCCCATGGCTAGAGAGCTCTGCACCCCGGCCCTCTCCTGCTGGGCTCTCTGGGGCCAGCAGCACCCACAGCTATACTCAGTGCCGGTGCCTGCCCTGGGCACTCACAGGGCTGCTCGCAGACTCAGGGCTCCGGGGCAGCTCCGCAGCGCTGCGCCCATCCTTGCGGAGCAGGGTCTCCACACGGTGGATGATGTCCCGGATGCGGTGGATGAAGCCGTCCCGCTCCGACTTGAGGATGAACTCGTTGTGGACCTGCAGGCAGAGGGGTGGTCAGCACCCAGCTAGGCCAGGCACACTCCTGCCCTCACCCTGCCCCACAGTCACCATGACGGCCGCAATCTCCTCTGGGTTGTCCCCATCCAGGTCGAACTTGAAGGTCACCATCTTGTTGTTGTAGGTCTGCAGCTGGCACTCCACCACCCGGTCGTTCTTGTCGGAGATCTGCGGGCAGCGCTGCCGGCTCAGCCCGGGGCCACCCTCCTGCCCGCCCGCCCGCTGCCCGCGGCACTCACGTTGGTGATACGGAGCCTGGAGCGGGCTCTGCGCCGCAGCAGCTTCCCCGCAGCCCGCTTGGCCGGCAGCTTGGAGCTCTGCTCGCCGGCCGACAGCCCCTCGCAGCCGTCGCTCATGCCCGACGCCACATCGGAGGCGTAGCTGCAGGCAGCCCCGAGGGGGAGCATCAGCGCCGCCGTTCGCAGCCGCTGCCGCCCGCCCCGCGCCGCCGGCCCCGCGCCCTCACCTGTCCACCGGGGAGGAGAAGCCGCTGGCGGAGGGCAGGCGCTCGGGGGGCAGCTGCACCGCGATGCTCTGCGGGGAGAGGACGGCGTCAGCCGCTGCCGCGCCCGCCCCGGCCCCAGCGCCGCGGGGCCCCGCTCACCGTGGGGAAGCAGCGCGCAGGGCGGGCGGGCGGAGGGCTCGAGGGCCCCCCCGCCGGGAAGCTGCGATGTGCCAGGTCCGGGGAGTCCAGGAAGCCGGAGGAGCTCAGGTACCCGTCGGTCTCACCGTCGGCTGCGGGAGCACCGCATGAGCGCAGCCGGAGCACGGCCCCACGTGGGCTGTGGGGCTCTGTTCACAGCTGGAGGCAGGGAGGGACCCCCCACCCGCTTCCCAGCCCAAGTCACCCCTTGTGGTCCCCCCAGCCCAGCCCACGCTGCTGCCCCACTCACACGTGGCCGAGGAGTAGCTGGTGTGCCGGTAGCTGAAGTGCTGGTGCTGGTCGGCCTCGGGCTCCTCGGGCTCGGGGGGGAAGGTGCTGCTGAAGATGGACTCCCCGGAGCCGGGTGTGAGCAGGGCGGGCACAGGGGCTCCGGGCGGCAGCGGGGACTTGAGCTCCTCCAGCATCCGCAGGACGCCCGGCGGTTGCTCCGGCTCCGAGGGCGATGGCATCTCCCGGGAGCGCTTCAGCTTCTCCCTCTTGCGCTTGATGGCAACCACACGGTCCCGCACTGCCTTGGCCACCAGCTTGTAGTCAGCCTCGCAGATGAAGCCCAGGACCACCTGTACAGGAGGGGTTTGTCACGTTGGGGTGCAGGGACCCTGCAGTGACCAGGGTTCCTCCGTCCTTGAACCCACCATCTCCTGGGCCACCTCCTCCGCCACATCCTTGTAGAGCTCAAAGAGGAACTCGATGGCGTTGTTGTCCTTGTACTTGCCGTGGAGCTTCTTCGTGTCGTCCATGCGCAGCCAGAGCTTGAGCCCAGACTTGATGCCATCGTCCTCCTCTGCCAGCTCCACGTGCACCCCCGTGTCCTCCTGGAAGAAGGAGTGCTCCAGCAGGTCCTGGATGGTGTACCTATGGGAGCACAGCTCAGCAAGGGGCCAGAGGCTGGGGGGGCTCTTCCACCCAGGCCCCTGCTCCCCTGATACCTCTCGTCCTTATCCATGCGGATGCAGCCCTCGATGATCTCCTTCAGCTCCGGCACCTTCACCTTGTAGAAGCTGCTGGGCTTCAGGCCCTGGGGGTGATGTGCATCAGCATCTCCTGTGCTGGACCCTGCCACGGTGCTGGGTTTCCAGGGCCCAGGGCTGAACCCAGGCTCTGCAGGCACAGCCCCACCGGCAGCAGGGACATGTGGGGACAGGGCTCCCAGCCCATGGCCCCAGCAGCCTGCGTGCCCCGGGGTGCTGCGTTTCCACCCCAGTGAGCAGGAGCCAGCCAGCACCATACGGGGCAGCCACGGTGCCCCAGGCAAGGGGTGGCTGAGCAAACCTGCGCCCGTTCCACCCCATTAACGTGCTGGCAGTGGCTGGCGCAGGGCGAGGGACGTGGGGCCTGGCCAAGCCAGCCACCGACCCCCCAGCCCCGTCTCACCACCCAGACTGGTTTTAGCTGCTGTAGGCCCTGCAGAGTGACACTTTATGGGGAGCAGCAAAGCCAAAGAGCTCCATCTGACCAGGCCCCCCCTGACCCCCTCACCCGACTCAGCACCAGCAGCAGCATCGCCCCAGCTCGGGGCCGCTCACCGAGGTGACCTTGCGGTAGATCTGGGCGGCGTTCTGGCACTCCGAGTAGGGGTACTCCGAGGTGGCCATCTCCAGCATGCACATCCCGAAGGCATAGACGTCCACCGCCTCGTCGTACTTCTCCTCGTACATCTCCGGCGCCATGAACTCAGGGGTACCTGGGGGCAGGAGCAGGGCTCAGTGACCCCATCACCGCCCCATTGTGGCAGCCGCCAGCCCTGTGCCACCAGCACCCCACCTATGACGCTCTTGGCGAAGGAGGCTCTCTTCAGCGTGGCCAGGCCCAGGTCCCCGATCTTGACGGAGCCGGTGGGACCCGTGATGAAGATGTTGTCGCACTTGAGGTCACGGTGGATGATGGGGGGCGAGCGCGTGTGCAGGAAGTGCAGCCCCTTGAGGATCTGCCGGCTCCAGCGCTGCAGCACCTTGAGCTTCATCTCCTTGAACCGCTTCAGATACCTGTGGGGGGACACAAAGGGGCTCAGCCCCTGCCTCACCCCAGCCCACCCTCCTCCCATTGCCATGCTGAGCCCATCCGGGCACAGGAGCCCAGGCAGGGCCAACAGCAGAGAGCGTCTTGGCTGGGCTCTGCAGACACAGCACAGAAAACACAGCGCAGGCGCCAAGCTCCGAGCACCGGTGCCAGGAACCCGGGGTGCCGGGGTGCCGGGGCCACCCCATCCCCATGCAGGGTGGTGCCAGGGAAGCTCCTGGGTGTCCGGATCCCACCTGAGCCCACTACAGCCTGTTGTCCCACCTCAACACCATCACTGCAGGGACCCCATTCCCTCCCCTCACCCCCCAACCTGGCGCTGGGTCCCTGCTCACGTTTTCAGGGTGCCGGACGTCATGAGCTCTGTGACCAGCACGATGCAGAGCTGGCCTTTGATGGATGACTTCCAGGAGTCATAGAAGCGGACAATGTTGGGATGCTGCAGCCCCTTCAGCATCTCCACCTCCTCGCTGAACCGCTGCCGTTCTGTCTTTGACAGCTTCCGTGTCTGTGGGAGCAATGGGGAGAGGTGATGGGGGCATCGGGGTCCCTGGCGAGCACGGGGGGATGCCCTGGCTTATAAGAGACCCAGACGCCCTCACGCCTACGTACGAGGTACCAGGGGCTGCAGTGGCCCCAGTGCAGGGCTGGGATCAGATGTGCTGTCCCCCAGCACAGGGGGGGTTGGAGCCGTCCCTGGCCATGGTCTCACTCCATCGAGGCAGCCTCCACACCCCAGCCTTGCTCTGGATGGAGCTGCTCTCCCCAGGCTGGGGTAGGATGGCCAAAGCCTCCCATGAGAGATGCTGTGAGAGGTGCCCGGTGCGGGGGCCAACTGTCCCCATCCCCATTGTTCTTATCCCCCACCAAGGGATGGGGAGCCCCCGCTGCAGCCACCCAGCTGAGGGGAAGTGCAGGGGCTCTGCAGGGGCTGCCCCCCAGCACAGCCCCTCATCGGGGCACCACCAGCTCCCAGCGCCGGGCACCGGCATGGCAGGGTGTTGGACCAGCCTGAATGGGGCCTTTGTTGGGGAGAGCAGGAGGGGGAGGCTCCAGCTCAGGTTTTTCCATGTTCCTCCTGCTCGAGTTAATTAAAGTGGAAACCGAAGCTGAGGGCGCTGAGCGGAGCTGGGGCTGGGGCCAGCAGCAAGGACATGGACCCCTCTTCCCAAGGGACACAGCCCCATAAGCGGGGAGCCACCAGCCAGACCCAGGAGAAGCCAGGTCCTGCCCCAGGCCCAGAGAGCTGCAAACACTGAGCCCCAGGCAGGGCAGGGGCAGGAGAGGGACCAGGACCGGGAGCACCGACAAACACCACAATGAGGGACCCCAAAGGGCACAGCCGCTGCCGAGCGGAGGCCTCCCAGCCAGGACCCCCATCCAGCCCTGTGGAGCTGTGGGGCCAAGGAAAACCCCCAGGCTGCTGCTGGCAGCCCCGGCGCTGCCACCACCAGCGCTGCCAGAGCCGAGCTCGGCTCCTTGGCCAGTGGCCGCCTCCATCAGCACAAGCAGCTTTCCCAACATCTTCATTGCATCACAGCGGCCCCGCGCCCGGGCTGGAGCCGCTCCATAATCCCCTCTACTTTTAACACACGCTCAGGGACCCGGCTCAGCCCAGATGAGAACCTGAGCCCTTCTGCAGTGGATGAATGGGACCTTTCATACCCGAGGAGGAAAACAGCCACCGAAGCCTGTGCATGGCCCATGGCACACCGGCGGCCCTGCCCAGCACCGTGGTTGCGCTCACACCCTGGCCCCATCCCCACCGAGGAGCCTGGGGGTTCACTGCCCCCCACAACCCTGCGAGGGCACAATGAAGCCAAGAGGGGCTACAAACAGAGGCAGGGAGGGGGTCACATCAGCCACGGCCCTCCCAGCTTGGCAAGAGCGGTGCCCGCTTGGAGCGGCTGTGCCAGCGCGGCCCCGCGGTGCCACCACCAGCCCGGGTGCCTGGGGACAGGGCTGAGGGGGCTGCGCTTGTCCCCAGGCGGGTGCCAGGGCCGCCGGGCCCACCCGGCTCCGTTCCTCCCGCGCCACAAAAGCAGCAGCGGGTCCCGTTCCCCGGCATCTGCCGAGCGCCCAATGAGCACTGGAGGGGGCAGAGCGGCCCGGCCCGGCCCCAGCCCGGGCAAAGGAGCTGCTCAGCCCCGGGCAGGCGCTGGGAGGACAGAGCAGCGCTGCCAGCCCCGCACGGGGACACCGTGTCCTCCCCCCAGCAGCAGCGCGGGCAGGGCAGGGGAGGACGCTGGGGACGGGTGAGGAGCTGGGTGGCAGCGGTCCAGCCCCATCCCATGCGCCAGGAGCTGGCTGCTGGGGAGCCCGTCACGGCCAACAGCGGGAGGAGGGAGCGCTGGGCACGGCCGGGCACGGCCCTCGGCTCTGCGGCAGAAGGCTCTGCCCGGAGCGGGGAAGCACCAGCGCTGTCCTCGGGGTCTGCAGCCCCCGCAGGGCCCCGGCTCCGTAGCGACCCAGGCCGGGGCTCCCTCAACCTGCGAGGGGCTGAGAGCTGTGCCTGGGAAGGGGGAATTTAGGCTCCGGAGGGACGTTCACGGTGATGCCGTGGTGGGGCACAGAGCATTGGAGACAGCCCAGCACCCTCCCTGCAGCCACAGCACCCCAGCGGGTACCTGTGCACCACCGCTGCCACCACCACCACCACCGCATGCTGAGCAGTGACCCTGTGCATGCCCATGAGCCCACACTCATGTTCCCAAACCCGCAGGACCCCGTCGAGCAAATCCTGTCACTCTGCTCAGTTCATCCCATGGAGGGGCAGAGCTCCCAGGCACTGCCACAGGGCCTGGCCAGGCTCAGGCACACGATTCCCAAGCGCAGCACAGGCAGGACAGGCTGGAGTGCGATGGATGGGGTCTGAGGAGGTGCAGGGCTTTGGGAAGGTGCCCACAGCCCCTGGGGTGCAGGAGCTGGGGGAGCACGGCAGCACCCAGGGAGCCCAAGGGGACCCACAGGAAAACGGCTCACAGGCAGGTATTTACAGCTCGATCCTGCTCCGGGCCTCCACTTTCCTCCCTGCTTCCTCCTTCCCGCTGCCCACAGCACCTATCAACAGAAATAGGCCCCAGGCTAAAGCTGGAAAGCACAAACAGGTCACTGCGGGGCCGCGGGACGCAGGCAGGAGGCAAAGACAGATGCTGCCTTCAGGACTGGGGGCAGTGGCACAGGGGGACAGGGACGGGCAGGTCCCCAGAGGGGTCCCACAGGAAGGCAGGGGACAGGCAGAAACATCCTCCAGGTCACCAGGCACACGGGAGGGAAGGGCAGGGCAAGGATGGAACAGAGAGCTGGGATTTGGGATCGGGAGCCATCAGAGCAGCCGGACAAGGCTCTCTGGACCGGAACAGGTCAGGGCTGAGGGCAGGTATTCATTTAGGTTTGAAAGGCAATAAAAGGAGAACTGTGAAGGACCCGGGACAAAGCTATTTTTAAAAGGGCAGAACCACAACCAGTTTTATTTGCGGTTCCAAATCCCGTATTTGTGTCACAGTGTCTGATTCTTCGCATGATTGCTGCAAAAACAACAAACTGCTGAAAGTCCTTTTCTGTGCTCTCAGCCCCTTGTGGGACGTGGATGGTGGGACAACAGACACTGGATAAAGAGCAGTCAGTGGGATGGAGAAGGGAGAGGGCTGGGGCAGAGGGATGGAGCACGAACAAGCACTGGGGCTGCCCCTTGAGGGGCTCATGTGTTCGGCCAGGCTGCGGCTCCCCTGGGAGGTGACAGTGGTGGCCCAAGGAGCCAGACCTGCCAGGCACTGTGGGGTGCCCATGGGACGATCCCCAGCCAGAGCTCGGCCTCTCGGGCACACATCCTGCTGCAGCCCAGCAGGCTCAGGGCAGGCAGCAGCTCCCACACGTGCCCGCTGGGCTCGGGCACAGCCGCTGTTTCTGCTTCCCAACTCCATTCCCTCCACCAGGGATGGTGCGGTCTCATCCTCTCACAAGACACTGGAGCTGCCCCTGCCTGCTCTCCTGCCAGACCGTGACCAGCCCTTTGGTAAACAGAGCTCTCTGTGCCCATTGGCACTGCCCTGGGCTGCACAACGAGCACCAGGACCGCATCCAGCCCCAGTGCACACGCAGGAGCTGCTCTGACCCAGCGGTATGGGGACAGGGGTCCCACAGCCCAGCCACAGGAGCAAACAGCAGGAGGGCAGGGAGCTGGGGCATATCTGGATGAGGAGTAAGACCTATGGAGCCAGCTGGTGGGAAGCACTGGGCACAGCTCACTCATCCCGGGAAGGTCCTTGGCTCACCAAGGAGAGCCCTTCCCTGCCAGAGGACTCAAACAGAGCTCAGGAGCATTTGGACAGAGCTGCACAAGGGAGGGAGCACGGAGCCGGCTGAGGCAATTGTGCAACCCGGAGGCAGGCATAGGCCCAAGACCTCGTCTTCCTCAGGCAGCCCCTCCAGCATCACCCACCGCTATCGCAGGATCTCGCAGTGCTGGGCCCAGCCCAGCACCCTCCTGCAGCTGCACCAGGGTTCTCGGAACAAGGCAACAAACTCGCAAGACACGTTCTCCCATGTTGAGGAGGACTTGGACCT
The DNA here is from genome assembly GCA_039720435.1 of Amazona ochrocephala. Lineage (NCBI taxonomy): Eukaryota > Metazoa > Chordata > Aves > Psittaciformes > Psittacidae > Amazona > Amazona ochrocephala. Next base: position 4,297,219 of record CM077897.1, read on the forward strand.
CCCAGCAGCCACCCCAGCATCAGGAGCCTGTTGGAGACTTTGGACTTCATCAAAGCCCCTCCCCAGGGGCTCCATGGGGAAAGGGGAGCCCCATGGCATGGCTCTCCCTGCACAGCTCCATGGACAAGATCAGACCCATCAAAAGCAACAAGTGGGAGCAGGCATTGCAAAGGCAACACCTTCACCGCTGTCAGCATCCTGCCACAGGGCTGCAGGGCAGCAAAGGGGATGGAGGAGCAGGGCAGCAGGAGGAGCTGGGGGCACGCTCAGGGACCTGGAAAACCACTGGTCCTGGGGCTGCCCGCAGAGAGCCCCTGGCAGCACCACAGAAACCACATGCGGGTGCCCACGGACACCACTTCAACCAAGGTCAAGCAGCCAGAGCACAGCAAGGTCGCTCCCGACGGACGCCCAGCCCGGGGCGCGCTGCAGCACGTGCCCCCGCGCACACCGAGGGCTATCGGAGCAAACCTCGGAGCCAGCTCCAGCCCTGGCACAGGCACAGCACCAGAGAGGGCTCCTGCCCTTACTGCCCTTCCAAAGGGAAAGCTGCAGGCTGGTGGGCAGCGAAAAGGCAGCGGGTGCTCAGTCCCTGCAGCAGGTCCTGGATCCACCCGTAAACCCTCGGAGCTGGGACTGGCACCAGGAGTGCAGGCGCTCCATAGCTCCGGTGCGCTCCATAGCACAGGCAGCAGGAAGGCCCATGTGAGAACAGCATGTGAGGGGCAGGAGGGCCAGGAGCAGCGTGTTACCGGGGAGCCTGGGCCCGGGCCAAGAGCCCCTGCAGCTCCAGGGAAGGGTGAGGGAAGGTGAGGGGAGACGGGGCCCAGCGCAGCGCCTTGCCCCGCTCTGCCACTGCAGCCCGACCGCACCGACGTGCCCGGCACCAACGGGGGACCTCGGGTCCCTCCCGGAAAGATCCCGCACGGCAGCTGGGGGCAGAGGGGCTCGGGGCCGGGGGGAGAGGGGCCTGCCTATGATGGGGAACTTGCCGGGGCAGGGCGCGGGCAGAGCGGCCGTACCTGCAGCTCGCACCAGGCCACCTCCACCGTGGTCTCCGTGTCCAGCCCCTTGTAGACGGTCTTGAAGGAGCCGCGCCCGATCTCGATGTCAAACTTGAGGAACCGGCCGTCGGGGGAGGTGGCGACCGCGCGCGTCTCCACCTCCTCACTCTCCGTCTCCTCCGGCTCCCGGCGACCGGCGGCCACCGGCGGTGGCAGCAGCGGCGGCGGCGGCGGCGACCCCCCGCGCCCCTCGCCCGGCGCCGGGTAGCCCAGCAGCTCCAGCTCGGCCGAGCTCCGCCGGTTGAAGCGGGAGGAGGCGCGGCGGGAGTCGCGTCCCGACAGCCGCCGGTTGCGGTGCGGGGCCCTCCCGGGGAGCCCCGGCCCCGGCTCCGGCTCTGGCTCCGGCGCGGAGCCGCCTCCCGTTCGCTCTGCCTCGGGCTGGGACATGGCTCCGGCGGGTTCTGCCGCAAGCATCGGCTCAGCCCGGCCCGGGGCGACGGCTCCCGCGCAGCTCCGCACCCGGTGCCGCCGCGGCCCCGCAGCCACGAGCGACCGACGAGCACCGGCCCGGGCACCGGCCCCGGCCCCGGCCCAGCCCGGCGGCACCTCCCCCGCCCCGCCCGGGCCCGCCCCCGCGCGGCCACCGCCTCCCGCCTGCGCTGCGCCACCGGCCCCGCCACCGGGCACGGGCAGTGGTGTGGGACGGGCTCCGAGCGGCGCGGACAGCGGGAAAGGGGAACATCCCCCTCCCGGGGCTCCCCCGGACGGGGGCCGCTGCCCGGCTCCTCCCAGGGCTCCGGGGCAGCGCTGCCGTGGCGCTGGCATCGGGGGCTCGGAGCCCCCCTCCCGTCGCCGCACCGGGGGGCTCTGGGGCCGCTGAACCGAAGCCCCGGGCGGGCGGCGCAGCCGAAGCCGGGGCGCAGGAAGGTGCCTGCTTTAGACATTTCCTCGGGGCTCTGCCTCGGCGTTCCGGAGCAGCGTGTCCCGGAGCTGCCCCTCTGCTCCCCACCACTCCCCACCCTGACATTAGGGTCGTGCAAATAGGAAGATCCGAACGTGTGTGTCAGCGTTGTGCGAGCCAAAAGCTGGGACAAGAGCTTGTTGTGTCTTCAGGTGAAAGGAGGAGGTTGTTCTACCCGGTGAGGCTGTTTACACAAAACACAAAGCAATTGAGTCTGGCGCTAATTTCTTTTCCCTAAGGTCAGATTGTTTCTACTCAGCGATACCGGAAACCTGAAGGAAGGGATGGATGCAGAGCACAGCCATGTCCCCCCCAAACACTGACCTGGCGCATGCAGGGTGACACAGTGTGATTCAGGGCCAGGTCGGATGGGGCTTGGAGCAGCCTGCTCTAGTGGAAGGTGCCCCTGCCCGTGGCAGGGGATTGGAACTGAATGAGCTTTAAGGTCCCTTCCTACCCAAACCCGCCTGGGATTCGATGATCCAGGGCTGCTGGATACCCAGTGCAGTTGCAGCCCCACGAGCTCCCATGTCTGACAAGCAGGGAGGACCAACCTGCACAGCTCTGAGCAGCACATGGCTCCTGGTCACGGCCAGCCCAAACGCTGCCCAAGCCCCTGCAGCCGCTGCCGTTCGAGGGTCCCTGCTGGGTCCCTGTGCTGCCCAGTGCCGGGACACAGCCCAGGCTGGCAGGGAGCCCCAGCTCCTCCGCAGGAGACACAGAGCCAGGCAGTGACCATAGCTTGGGCTCTGGTAGGCTCCTGCTCCCTTACCAAGTGAAACAAGATGCCACAGAAGATCCCAGAGGAGCGTCCTGGTCCCATTGAGGCCCCTGAAGGCAGGAAAGGAAACTTAGGTGGCATTTGCTCTGCCGGCTGCCCTCCCACCCCTCCCTGGACACCAAGCTGCTGCCAGCTTGGCCTGAAATCAGAAGGCTCCCGCTGCGCAGTCAGGTGCCCATTGCAGCGCCGTGATGGTGCCCACAGCTCCCCTCTTATCAGGGTGACATTTCTGGGCTGCGAGTGCCAGCTCTGGCCCCTGCTTTGAGGAACCGCTGCAATCAGGCAACGTAGCCCATTTCTTGCTTGCATTTGGCTGCCAGGAAGAGAACAGGGGACTGTGTAATCGCCCTCCTCAGGATTAGATCATGAATTAAAGCCCTAATCAGCATCTTGCTCCAGCAAGCCCTGCCAGGAATTGCCCGTTCTGATTCCAGAGCTTGGGGGGAGATCACAGGGGGTGCAGGACGGGTTGAACGCGGATGGGGGATGCACAGCTCGGGCTGTGGGGCACAGGGTGCCCATCTTGGGAAGGGCCTGAATGGATGAGAGCTCTGCAGAGCCCCATGGCTTGTGTCAGGGTTGGTTTCAGCTCCCAGCCTCCTCCTTGCCCTGACACATGGGTTCAGGGAGGAGATGTCACCAAACCTCAGCCACAGCTTTAACCCCAGGCAGGTGATTTGATAACTCCGGAGGATTTCCTTAGCCCAGAATTACAACTGGATCGCGCCTGCACATCCATCCTGATGTACACATCTATCAGACTGACACAACTCTTGCTCCAGGACCGGCCACGTTAAATGAAACCCCTCTTGGCACCGTCCCCCCCCGTGACAGTGGGATCCGAGTGTGCGTGACCCGATAGTGCCTTATCTCGCAGCAGCCCCCTGCGCTCTGCCTCTCCCTGGCCAGCGAGTCCTAATCACTGCGGCCAGACGTGGCAACGGCCTCAGAGTGGCCACAGGCCAGGGGCTGCGCCGGCCCCCCCGTGGGAAAGGCACCTTCTCCATTGAGGCCCTTGGTGGGGACAGAGCCTGAACTGTGCCCGCGATGGGACACGGGGGGGGGAGGGGGGGGCAGAGATTTAGGGCTGTTTTTAAGCTCTCCAACACCAAACTCCCATGCAAAGGGATCAGCGGGGATGGGGTGGGCAGAGCCCAGGCCCTGGCAGCACGGTGGAGGCAAAGAAGTGGCGGGCACAGAGCCACCTGGGTGGGCTCCAGCCATATTCAGCTCCATACTCAGCTCCTCCACTTTGCTCCAGGAGCTTTCTCTCTCTCATGCTGTGTCTGAAGCATCAGGAAGAGGTGAACCTGCTCCCAGTCATGGGAATGTCGTGGTTGGAGGCTGCGACGCTCCCTCTGAGCAGTCTAATCGTGGCTCTTCCATCTCTACCCAGCACCCGAGGGCTTGACACCAGAGCAGCCTCCCAGCATCTCTGGGCTGGCTCTGATGTCTCAGTGCTGTGATTACACCATCAACCATTATGAAGTGCTGAATAAAGATAAGGAAGCCAGGTTCAAAGGGCTCTTGTTTTACCTGCTGCAGGAGCTGAGCTCACCCCCAGCTACCGGCTGCACCGTTCCCTGCAGGGGGAACAGCGGCTGCTGGGAGCTGGTCCCACCGGACCCCATGGGTGCAGCTGGATGCGACCCTCTGGAACCGGCCAAGAGGGGGTGGGAAAAGGAATATTACCCAGTGTCCGTTCGGAAGGGGGGACATGCTCTTCCTCCTCCTCCCACTAAGTAAGCAACTAAGTAAGGAGCTGAGAGACGTGAATCACTGCCAGGACTGCATTGGAAAGCAAAAGCCTGGTTTAGGCTTATCTAATGTCACATCAGCCATTTCCTACGAAGGGAGCAAATTTAATTAAGAACACAGACTGACTCAAGGACAGTCGGGTTACCCACAGCACACGCAACACAATGCTGAGGCATCGGCATCCTGCATACAGAGCAAGGAGCACAAACATCCCCAGCCTGGCTGCTAGAGGCTCCTTACCCAGAGTAAACCTAGAGCAGCCAGCACAGAAACATGGATCGCTGCAGGGATACAGGGAGAGGGCAGCAACCGGAGAGGGAAGGGCGCAGTGTGGGTGGCGTAGAGAGGAAGAGGCAGATCTTGGATGTTGAAACAAGCCCAGCGCAGACACTGGTAGCTGATGGCTCCTACAGAGACCTCGCTGGCTGCAGAGGCAGGAGCCCCGTGCCCACTGTGGAGACACACCACAGGGCTCTCGGCACAGCACAGCCTTTCCTGTGCCGTTCTGTTCGCTCACCTCAGTCACCACAGGGCCAATGGTCTCCAGAAAGGATCAGACTCCACATTAGCCCAGTGTGTCAATGGCTCGGGACAAGCACTTCTGGTGCCCTTCTCCAGCGGGCAAGTGCTGTCACACAGGAATTCACCAGCATAGAGAGGAACCCTGAGCACCAGATGCAGCTCTGGCCATGCCCACATGAAGCCAGGACACGCACTGTGCTCAGCTCCACATAGGACATTTTCACATGTCCCACCCCACAGACTGAGCCTTACTCCAGCATCTCATCTACCCTGAACATCACCCACTGTAGATGAGGGCTGCAGCTGAACCAGTGCCAAGTTATCCTGCAAGGGCAGGACAGGCTGCTCAGCACCAGCTGGGGGAGACGGATGCAGCGTGCTGAGGAGCTGGATCCCGAGAACGACCACACTGGGAATAACCAAAGGTTGCTGCAGCACAGAACCCCACCTCTGCCTGCAGCCAGCACCCAGCGCTTGGGTGAAGGACAGGGAAGGCAAGTGTGATCCTGGCACAGCTTCCCCGTCAGCAAGTCAGCATTTACTGGTCATGGACTGGGTGGTGGTTTCTGACAAGCTGGGCACTTCGTTATCAGCACCAGGAATCTAAAACCTTAGTCATATCCTGCACCAGCCGCTGTGGCAGAGGCTTTACCACACACCTCTGCAGCAACCCCCTTGCTATCAGCAGTCTGCATGGGGAAAAGGAAAGCAAATGTTGCCCGCAAGACAGGCAGCAAGTGCCCTCACAGCCCATGGCTCCGATCTGTGGAGAAAAGCACTTGTGCTGTCTGCTTCCCACTTGGCAATGCTGTGCAGTGTTCCCAGCACGCTGCCGCGCTCCACTGGTGCAGTAAGGAAACGTGGCTGAAGGGCAAGAATCTGGTACACTGCTCGGTTTGGCTCCTGATGTTAAAATAAAGATAGAGTAAAACATCCAGGCTGCTCTATAAATACAACTCATTTTAATTACTCCAAATTAGCTCCTTGGCAGCCACCCCACCCCACTGCACAAACTGCTTTGCAGCAAGCACGGATCATCCTGCTGTTGAGGGCCTCCACAGCGCAGCGACAACCAGCTTCGTGTGCTTGCTCCCATCTTGGCAATGCCGTGTGGCTGCAGCGCCCAAGCACTGGGCAGCAGGAGGGAAGGGGCTGCCCTGCGAGGCCCAGCCTGACCAGCTGAAGAGGCCACTCCATGTCCCTCAGGGGCAGGGATCAGCAGCAGGAGCAGTCCCAGCAGCTCACTTCTGGGCGGTCGCTCTCTGGAGCAGCTTTAGCCTCTCAAACACAGTCAACAGGGAGAAAAGAGAGAGGAACTCTGAATGTGTCTAAGTCTTGTCTTCGGGAGGCTTCGCAGGTTCTCTTTGCCCCAAGATGTCCCCAGCGTGCAGCTCCTTCAGCCACGGCTTGCACCCAGGCCAGGAGAGCAAACCCTCACAGAGGACTGCTCCGGCAGCCAGGGCAGAGCCAGTGGGCTCCTATCAGAAGAACTTGACGCCTCGGCCATCGTCCAGTGTGATGATCTCAGCCTTGTGCTCTTGCTGCAAGGCTTGCAGGGCACGGAGCAGCATCGCCTCATCCAAGCCGTGGAACTCTAGGGAAGGACAGAGATGCTCATCAACAGCGAGAAAAAAACCACATCAGGAAACAAAGAGGCTTACAAAGCCCACCAGGGGCTGGCGGCAGCGAAGCAGAGGGCTCCAAGGAGCACCTCTCAGACCCCAGCACTGTAACACTACAGCAAATCTGGAGTTAGACACTCATCCTGATGCTGCTGCCTCAGGAACAAAGCCTGAAGGTCAACAGAGAGGGAGGAATGAGTCACAGCAGTCCCAAAGGCAGCGCAGGAGCTAGACACAAACCCAAAGCACCCCACATCTCGCAGCAGATAAGAGCTGGGGCGTGGGGAGGTGCAAATGCAAACAGCGAGAACAAAGGGAGATGTCCTTACAGGGCTGTAAAAGAGCCTTCAGAGGGACATTCGCCAGTGGTGAGCAATAAAACTGGCGGACTTGCATAAGCAATTCAAAACCATTTGAGCTATAAAACTATCATCTCACCATCATCAGCATGCTCTGAAAACTGCTCCAAACACGACCCATGACCTTACCTTCGTTCTCTGTATCGTCTCCACTGACTAATTCATACAGTGTGAATACAGAGTTGGTCAAGCCGTTCTTTGACACCTGGAAACATAAAAGCAATATAACAAATCTCATCCGTGTGATTTAATACCCTCGGCACGATCTCTCAGGGCAAGCGAAATGGAACACAGACATCAGCCGATGAGCAGAAATACCCTGCAAACACTCCGGGGCACTGAGGAGCCAAGAAACAACAGGCAAGGAAACTCAGGAGGTTCCTTTCCCGGCACCTCTGCTCTCTCAGCCATGTATTTCACAATAAGGACTTGCGCCATAGGAACACAACTGCACCTTACAGCAAGCGAAAAGCTGTTAATGCCCCTGTGCTCCACTGTGACAGAGAGAAACAGGAGAAGAAAGGTAAAAGCAGTGAGGAAGCAAAGGAACAGTATCCCAGTGGTCCCAGCCCTCCCGCACACCGCGTCTGCGTCCTCACCCACTGATAGATGAGCTTCCCCCATTCTTCAGGTCTCCTCCACATGATCAGGAAACTGGTTTTGTTCTTATCCAACCATTCCAGGTTTCCTAAAGCCAACAAGGAAAAGGGGTTTCACCAGAGCACAGGTCAATGGTAAGGGTCAAACCCACAGGTTTTGGGACACGCGCTGGCCATGACACCCCAGGAGCTGCAGGCTCCCGCCTCTCCCCATCCCCGTTCTATGTGTATGGGAAGGAATTTGCCCTTCGGGCCCCTCTTCCCCGCCCACCCCGGCGAGGCAGGGCCCTGGGCCGGCCCGCACAGAGCCCACACAGCGGCTGCCGCCCTCCCCGCCCCACGGGCACCGGCCGGGCCGGGCAGACGGCACCCACCGTTCTTGCGGAGCTCCTCCAGCACCACCTGGATGGATTCCAGCGGGAGCTTCCCTGGGCGCGGGTTAAGGACACGTTCACCGGCGGCGGGAAAGGGGGTGCGGGGAGGGGCCGGGGCGCAGCGGGCCCCAAAGGATACGCTGCAGGCGGTGGTTGGCGAAGAGCGGGCTGTCCTGTGCCTCCCGCACCGTCATGGCGGGCAGCCGGTGCCGCTGGCTGTAGGCGAGCGCCAGCGCGCACCAGGCCGAGAGCTGCTTCTGCCGCGTCTCGCCGTTGGGCTGCAGCCTGCGGGGACTCCGGTCAGCGGCTCCGCGGCCTCCCCTAGCCCCGCTCCCGCAACCGGCCCCGCTCCCGCAACCGGCCCCGCTCCAGTACCCGGCCCCGCTCCAGTACCCGGCCCCGCTCCAGTACCCGGCCCCGCTCCCGCACCCGGCCCCGCTCCCGCACCCGGCCCCGCTCCCGCACCCGGCCCCGCTCCCGCACCCGGCCCCGGCCCCGCTCCGCACCCGGCCCCGGCCCCGGCCCCGCCCCGCTCCCGCACCCGGCCCCGCTCCCGGCCCCGGTGCGCGCTCACGTGAAGAACGGCGGGAAGCTGTACTGCCAGGGCCACGCGAAGCTCATCGCCGCCACCGGAACCGCCGCCGCCTTCCGCCCGGCCCGGAGCGCTTCCGGCCCGCCCTGGCCCCCGCGAAACCCCGCCCCCTCTGAGCTCCGCCTCCTCTGTAAGCCACGCCCCCTCTGAGCTGCGCCCCGCGTGGCCGGCAGCGGCGTGGCCCCTGCCGGTGCTCGGTGCTCGGTGCCCGGTGCCCGGTTCCCTGTACCCGATGCTCGGTGCCCGGTGCTCAGTGCCCAGTTTCCGGTGCCCGGTGCTCGGTGCGCTCCCCGGCCAGGGCTGCTGGCTCCCCGCTGCCCTGCGGGGCCATATCAGAACGGGGCCCGGTGGCAAAGAGCCGTGCAAGAACCAGTGGCGCGTGTAGGGGGGAAGAAGCGTTTAATCCCATCCGGGACCAGGGGCGCTGCCCCAGCAGCGTGTGCCGGTAGCCCCGGGACCCCCCCGGAGGAGGCCCCCCCCACCCCCGGGTGGGCAGCATGTGCACGCGACACACAAGGCTGCTGCCCGGTCTCTGCCAGCCACAAGACAGGGCGGGCTGAGCCGTGGTGCCCCAGTACGGCGCTAGGGCTGGGCCTTGCCATCCTTGCTGCGCCAGATGACAAGGGTGACGAGGAAGGGGATGAGGCAGATGGGGGCGATGATCATGGCCAGCAGCACATCCTCAGGAGGGTCGAAGTAGACCTGGTGCTCCAGGGTGCAGTTGTGGAAGTAGCGGTGGTGGCTCTGGAAGATGTACTGCTCTGCCAGCGCATTGGGGTAGCCATAGCGCAGGTGGTCAGCCAAGTCCTCCAGGCATGCCTGCAGCAAGCTGTAGGGCCTGGGGAGAGAGCACAGGGTGCTGGGAGGGGATGGGGACACGTGGGGACCCAAGGTAGCTGAGAGATGCAGAGAGCTGCTGGAGGAGAAGGTGGCCCTGGGTGCTTTGGCAAGGGCTTTGCCCTGCTCGAACACTTCCCACTGTCTTGGGAGCTGCTTCCACTATGTGGCCCTGGGGATGGAGGGGCCACAGGCAATGCCCCACCAAGGAGTCCCCACATGCAGCTTCCCCCACCAAGGCCATCCCCAGAGCTGGTCAGAGCCCCCCATACCCCTGCAGCACTGCCAGGGGGGTCTCCAGCCACCCCGTACCTGCTGATGACTTTCCACTCGCACAGCTCTGACGCTGTCACGTTACTCATCATTTCAACAAAGATATCCCAGCACTTCTGTGTGAGGTTGGTGTACGTCTCCTCTGCAGGAGAAAGGACGGGGTTCATCCTGCTGTGCAGAGCTGGCCCTGCACCACTGCCCGGCCCTGGCCGAGTCCCAGCACTCACCCACGAGCTGCTCCGTCTGGTTGAACATGGCCATGGCCACAGGCGGGCTCGTTCTGGCATCCTGGCCAAAGCCCTCCACCTCGGCAACTGCAGGAGCCAGCCTGGTCCCCAGGAGCACTGTGGAGTGGGGGGGACAGGGTCAGCAGGAGACGGACACAGCAGATCTGGGTCTGCAGGAGAGAACGGGTTTGGGGTGTCCCTTGGGGCTGCAGGGGAGCGTGCTGCCAGAGCCCTACGGGCAGGGACTGGGGGGGGCAGACAGGCTACAGGCAGCTGCCCAGGGGCTTGGAGGGGTGTCAGGGGGCTGTGGGCCCTGGGCCACAGTGTGAGGGCGGCCATGCCCCCTGCCCATGGGGAGCCACTGCAGGGGCCGCCCCATTGCCCCTGGTGGCTGCATTGCAGCTGGATAGGGCTGGGGCAGGAAAAGGAAGCTCTGGCCGCAGCACGGCACTGCCGGAGAGCCCCTCCACCCGCTGGCTGCCTCACACCCAGCACTGCCTGCCATGGGCACATCCCGCCTGGAACACCAGAGACCCACAGCCCGAGGAAACCATTCTGTCCATCTTCTGCCCTCGGCCTAGGGCTCATGGCATGGGGCAGCGATGCTGGATGTGTAGTGAGCTGCCCTGGTGGGCACTGCCTGGGCCTCTTATGGGGAGCTCCCTCACAGCCATGGGGTAATTCTGGGCTGGCACAGCAGCAGCAGCAAGGGCAGCTTGCCACGTCCTGCTCTTTGTCCCTGACAGCCCCGTCCAGCCCGTCTCTGCCCGAGCGCTTGCGGTGCCGCAGCTCCTGTCCCAGCCCGGTGTCACGGGGCTCTCCAGCCACTCTTGTGGGTCATTTGCCAAAAGCTCGGGGCTGAGTGTGGTGGGGGCTGCCCCACAGCACCCATCGCCTGCCGCTGGTCCCTAGCCACGCAGGCAATGCTGTCCCCACTGCCCAGGCTGGGCTGAGCCGAGACCCGGGCCCCCGTCCGGGGTGGTGCGGGGCACCGGAGCCTCCCGCCCCCCTCGCACTTACCCCAGAGCAGCAGGACCCCTCCAGAGAACCGGCCGGAGCCCATCGGCGTGCGCGGTGCCATCCCGCAGAAGCCTGCGGCTAACGACTGGGACAAGTATTTCAATGGAAATAACAGGAAGCAACTCCTTTCCTCTGACAGGGGCAGTTTGACTACAGGAGACGTGTGAAAAATGAGATTGCTCAGAGCTGCTTTAAAGAGGCTCTCCCGGCGGGATCCCGCCGCCGTGCGGGGCCGACGGTCCCTGCGGGCATCGCTCCCGCACGCCGGCGCCCGGGCAGCCCGCGCCTCACCCGGCAGCCCGGAGGCTCCGCTCCCCGCGCCGCACGTCCAGTTTTACGAGGCCGCTATTTGTTTACTTGTGTATTTCTCTTTAATCCTGTCTGGGCTGGGTTGTGAAATCCCTCGTCTCCTGCGTGGAGGGCAGGCAGCCCGGCAGCGGGGGGAGTGGACGGGGAAGCGCAGTGTCCCCGGACAGGCGCTGCCGCCTGGGCACTGGGGACCCGCAGCACCGACACCGCGGCTCCTGCCTCCCCCGGGGCACCTGCCCCATGGCCGGCATCGCCGCGGTAGCCCCGGGCCCCTGCCTCAGCCGAGGAGGGTCGGGTGATGGTGTGACCTGCCCGCGGTGAGAGGCCGATGCAGGCGGCGATGTGGGGACGGGACCGGGCAAAGGCTTGGCCCACGTTGCCAGTCCCCGGCCACGCCACCCTCCTCCCGCACAGCCCTGCCTGTGCCCTTCGCTCTTGGCACCGCTCCTGCCCATGGGGCCCGCATCCCCCCGCAGCAGCGCGGCCCCGCGGCATTCCCACCCCAGGACCAGGCTGAGGCCGAGAAAACTCATTTCACCCCCGGCCCAGGGCAGAGTGTGCTTCCAAAGCTTCCCCTTTAACAACCCGCCCATAGGATGCGCTGAGTGGAGTCGGAGCGTGATGAAGCGCAGCTCGGAGGGACCCTCCCTGCTGCAGAAAGATGATCTTGCTGGGCTTTGCGCTCGCCGGCAAACACCCCGGCAGAGCAGCCTGACCCTCCACCACCGCCCCACAGCAGCGCGGGACCTTTCATGGGCGAGCGGCTGCATCTGGAAGCCATCAGACCCTGGCGCCCCGGGGGCCGCAGGGTTGGAGCCCCCTGGTCCCGCTGTTGGTTGGAGCCAGTGAAGCCTCCGGCTGGGCGGCAGGAGCCTCTGCCAGGGAGACACCCAATGATCTCAGCACAGCCCCAGGGCTGGGACGGCTGCCCTGCTCCTGAGGTGTCCAGAGGGGATGGGCAGGGATACGATGGGCAGGGACAGGACAGTGGCTGCCAGCCAAAGCTTGGGGCTCCCTCATCCCCAGCCTGGCATCCCCATCGCTCCATGCCAGCTGGGGAAAAGGCTCATCTCATGCAGGGTCAGGACTCCAGTTCCCTTCTCCTGACTCTCCCCTGCTTTGGGGCAGATGCAGGCATCCAGAGCCCCAGGCCTCGCCCTCCCCAATGCCAGGGGACCCACTCCATTCCCAGGGATGCTCAGACCCCCATCACTGCTCTGCCCTGTCCCCTGCACCCCCGGCCCACCCCTCAGTTCCCAGGGCTGGGAAGGAAGAGAGCAGCCGCTGGCTCCTCGCAGGCATGGGGGCAGGCAGGGGCTGGCGTGTGAGCCCCTTTTGGGGCTCTGCTGAGCACGACGGCTGCTGCGAGGGGCACGAGGCAGCTGAGCCCCACAGCCACAGCCAGAGCCAGCCAGGGGGGCATCACACCCGGTTGGGGGGGCTCAGCCCCTGTGCAGTTGGTGAAGTATTCAGCATGAACCTGCAGGAAGAAGGCGTCGAGGACGGAGCTGGGCCAAGGGCAGGAGAGGAGCTGGGCCAGCAGCTGGGTGCAGCCGGAGAGCTCACTGTAGGCACTGCGGGGGGGGGGGCAGCGTGAGGCCACGTCCACAGCAGTGGCCCCGCTCTGGGTGTGCATTCGGCACCACCGGGACTGGCACTGACCCACCTGCTGATCTGGTCCCAGCGGCAGCGGCTGCCCTCAGGGGTGGTCATGAGGGTGGCATGGAAGGGAGCCCAGCAGTAGAGGGAGATCCAGTCCTGGTAGGTGTCCTGGCAGCGGGCTGCCCCCCCCAGCACCTCCGGCAGTTCTGCGGAGCACCGGACAGACCCCGGGATGCCCCCCCCGCCTTTCCCCCCAGTTTTGGTTTTGAGGGGGATGTTTGGGGTCACCCATCGGGAACACTCCCAGCTCTGTCCATTGCAGACCCCTCTGCCATATGGGAGTTCAATGTGTGGCCCTGAGGGTCCCCCTGTGACCTGGGCCCTTGTGAGCCCCAGATCAGATCACAGGAGGTCTGTGGGAGGGTGGGGAGGACAGCCAGGACTGCAGGAGGGCAGCTCTACTCACCGTCCTCATCCAGGTACACGTAGTAACCTGGAAGGAGAGACAGTGCTGCCAGTGCCAGCGGGACCTGCGGGACTGCGCGAGGGCAGCAGAGCCCATGGCTGTGAGGATGCTGCGGCAGCTGGGGCCACAGCCGTGCTGGGACCATGGCATCAGGGTCTTACCTTCACCCTCGAGGTCCCCATACTCTGTGTCCCCACACCCTGCAGCAAAGAGACACGGGGTGCTAGGGCTGCACTGGGGCAGGAGCTGGATCAGCACCTCAGGTACGCCTCCTCCTCCTCCTCCCAGGCCAAGCTGAGCAGAACAGAGGTGACTGAGCCAAGGGGAGGAAAGGGGAGCGGGAGGCTTCTGGCTCTGCTTTGGCATTGGTGCCCGTGGGGACTCACTGCAAGGTCAGACCCCGTGCCCGACCTCTTGGGCACCTCTATGCAGGCCCCCCAGTTGCTACCCCCTCACCGCACTGCACAGCCCCAGGCTGCTCTTACCGCGCTGGAGCAGGGCGAGGAGCAGGCAGCAGAGGATCCGCGCCCTGAGGAGCATCCTCCCACCACGGGGCCCTCGACACCTGGGCTGGGGCCGTGCTCCGGGGGTTTATCCCGGTGCCCGCCCCGCCCCAGCGCTGCCCGCTCGCTCCCGAGCCAATGCCCGGGAAGGTCGGGGGGACGCCGCGCTCCCACCCCGTCTGACTCAGCGAAGCTCCAAGGGCATCAGATGCGGGCTCGGGACGCGGCTGCGGGCTCGGGGTGGCCCCGTTCGTCCCCCCTGCGGGGCCACCACCCCTCCTTCTGACGGGAAGCGGAGCCCCGAACCGCAACCCCCGGTCCCCGTCTAGCAGGGCCGAAGGGGAAGGATGGGACCCTCGCCGGGGCCGGGCTCGGCACCGCCCGTTCAGGCCGCCAGGGCCCCCGGAGCAGGAAAGCCGCCGCCAACAGCCGCTTCCTGCTCGGCGCCGCTGCAGGAAGCTCGGGGCCCGCCCGGCCGCGGGGATCAGCCCCGCCATTGCCCCGCAGCGATGCGGCACCCACGTCCCCCGGGTCTCCGGGCCTGTCCCTGGCCGCTCGGGGGCCAGAAGCGCAGTGGTCACAGGAGCCGGGGGCGCCTCGTCGGGGACCGCGGCCCCCACTCCCCCCGGGCTCGGAGTGCGGCATAGTCGGGGCGGGGACGGGCGCTGCCCGGCCAAGCGCTTCCAGCGGGAGCGGGACGGGCAGAGCCCGCGGGGAGACGGGGAAGGCGCACCCGAACGTGTGCGGGCACCGGGCTCGGAACCGCCGGGTGAGGCTCGTTCCCTGCAGCCGGTACGGGGCAGCTCTGCGCTGTAGCCAGAGAACCGGAGCCCTGCCCGGGTCCCAACACCCGAGTGCCCGAGCCCCCCGGTACCGGCGGTGGCGCGGGAGGGGGCGTGGTTATTGTGAGGGGCGGGGCTCTACCGGGGAGTGGTCTTGCGAGGGGCGGGGCTCTAACGGGGTGTGGTTATCTATGCGCATGCGCCGATGCGCTGGGGCGGTGCGATGGCGGAGGAGTGAGTGCGGGGCCTGGGGGGATCCGTGGTACCGGCGCGGGGGGGGCGCTGGGCCGCGCTCCTCGCTCCCCCGGTGCCGGGCGGCCTCGGCCCGCTCCGGTGTTTGGCACCGCAGCAGCCGTGCGGCCCCGCAGGGAGCGGCTCGGGCCCATCCGGCGGGGGGGGTCAGTGGGAGCCTCAGAACCGGTGCGGCCCGAGGCCGAGCTCGCAGCTCCGCCCGCGGCTCCGTCCCGGCCCTTCCCGGCCGCGAGGGCCGCTCCAGGCCGGGGGTGCCTCGGGAGCCACCGCCGGGCCCGGGCTCGGGCAGCGCACGGCGCCCACGGGCTGCTCGGGCCTCTCGGTGCGCTGTGTTCGCAACAGGAACTCGTGCGGGGTTACGGGGTTCTTCTTAACGAGTTAAAGCCCGCGATGCGGTCACCCCCCGCGGGGTCTGTGCCGGTGGCCCTTGGGCAGGGTTAAGCTCCCCGTTATTTGGTGTTCATTCACTTCTACAGGAAGATGGAAATCGCTGCTCCTCCAACGTCCAAGTGCATCATTTACTGGAAGAGGAAAGTCAAGTCTGAGTACATGCGCCTCCGGCAGCTCAAGAGGTTCCAGGCGAACATGGGAGCTAAGGTAAAGCCTGCTCTGGCTGAAGGGGTATCTGCCGAACGCCTCAGCTGATAGCACTTGAGCAGCTCTCAGGCGGGTGCTTCGTCCTGGGGATTGCTCAGCTGTAGCCCAGTTGCAAGCTGGGGAAGTCGGAAGGGATCCTGCTCCTCCTCGTGCAGCGCTGTGTGTTGTGCTGGTGCGGTGCTTGTGCAGCTGCAGCAAAGGGGACTCATCTCTCGTGGGTCTTTAAAGTCTCCCTGCTGGGGGTTCAAGGGGACTCTGCTGCTCACAGGCAGGGTTTTAGAGGAGGTCGGCTGGGATCAGGAGGTACCAAATGCTACTCATTGTTGGGAGGATTTTAAGGAGAGTTTTGCACCAATGCTGAGTTTAATGCTAATTCCTTCTAACAATATCATCAGTTTGAGATGCTCTGCCTTGCATACGCTTCTGATACTCTTCTGAACATCTTGTGAAGGGTTTTCGTGTTCTCAGTGTGATCTCTTAAACTGCGTGTTGCATTCCCTCACTGCAGGCTCTGTTTGTGGCCAACTTTGCGAAGGTTCATGAGAAGACTCAGATCCTGAATGAAGACTGGAAGAAGCTCCGCGTGCAGCCGGTGCAGCTGATGAAGCCCGTCAGTGGGCACCCATTCCTCAAGCAGGTGTGGAGAGGGAAAGGGGCTCAGCAGCAGAAGCATGGAGCGGAAGCAGTGCTCTGCAGGGAGCTGTGCCAACGGGGTTGGTTGTTTCCTCACTGCCCTCTCTGTCCTCCTGTTCCAGTGTACAGTTGAGAGCATCTTCCCGGGGTTTCCCAGCCAGACACTGTACATGAGGACCCTGAACACAGTGGCACTGGTGCCCATTATGTACTCCTGGTCTCCTCTTCAGCAGAACTTCATGGTACGTAGGGAGGCTCTGGGGCACAAGGGCTTGGGACAGTTTGTATGTAGTTGTGATGTGGCTGTGGAGTGATTGGACCTTCTTCAACCCACTTGTTATAAGCAATGTCTGCTCAAAGGATGATGGAAACTGTTCATTTGGTTGGCTGTTTTGTGGTACCCCATAAAACAGCCTTGTGCCTGGGCTGTCTTACCTGACTCCTTGATAGGGTCCCTGTTATTTCAGAGGGTCCACAGAGCAGATATGGTTTGTTGCTTGATGGCTTGTTCTTTTCCCCCGTTAAGATTTTTCTTCCTTTCTCGATGAAGAGTTTTATTTCCTAGGCAGGTCCTTTCCTTTGTGACTGCATCACCCTGCTGCTCTCATTGTCAGGGTGCTACTGAGGGTTAGTTCCTGTATGGTGGAAGAAAAGGGAGTGATTTAATGCAGGTTCTGGTGTGGTGGTGTTAAGATTACCTGTTAAGCAAGCAGCTGGCCTGTGCCTGGCCTGGCTCTTTGCCCTGGGGTTGGGATATGTCCCTGCACCGTGCAGGGCAGCTGCATGCTGGGGCACAGCGTGAGACCAGCGACTGTAATGCAGAGCCAGCGGTGGCATGGCAATGGAGAGCCAGTGTCCTTGCTCCTGTGGTTAACATGAGAACAGCTCCTCAGCTTTGGCTGTGTTCCTCTGGGAGTGAGTTACCAGTTTGCCTTTTGCTGTTCCAGTTCTGTGCTCTGCCTGAGCACAATGTCTGATGTTTTCTGGTTGTTATTGCTGGCGGAGTGTGTGGTTCTGAGTTTCTGCAAGTGTCGGAGGCACTGCTCCTTTCTTTTAAGGCAAATAGCGCTTTTGGGGTTGGATTTATGCTGCTGGCACGGGATAACAATGAAATGTCAGGGATGAGGCATCTGAAATTGCAGCTTGGGAGGGGGAAGCTTTGCTTTGTGCTCCGGGTCCGCATGGGCAGGAGGAGCCTCGACCAGGCTGCAGGTGCCGCTGCTCAGAGTTGTATCTGACCTCTGCAGGTGGAGGATGAAACTGTTCTGTGCAATATCCCTTACATGGGAGACGAGGTGAAGGAAGAAGATGAAACTTTCATTGAAGAACTTATTAATAACTATGATGGGAAAGTCCATGGAGAGGAAGGTAGGAACAGTCAGCACTGCCGGTTCAGTCTCTTGTGAGTAACAAAGTAGTTAAGAAGTCAAAAGGTGGCAGCAGTAACCAGCATTGCTGCGGGAGCTCTTAGAGCAGAAAACCAGGAGCATGCCTAATGTTCTAGATTGCAAGGATATGATCCTGCCTTTCAATACCCTGCGCAGTTCCAGGCTCTTATGCTGGAGCTGTTGTTCATGGGGGTTCATGTGCTCCAAGATGCTGAACAATATGTTAGAAGATGCTCAGCAGCTTTGCTTTGCTTGTGACCTCAGTCAAGGCTTTAATGAGGCTTTTCAGAAATGCAGAGCAGTGATTCCCTGCAGTGCTGCCTACCCCGTCATAAAGCTCTGCATGGAGGGAGGAAAGCAGTGGAGAACTGGGGTGTCCTGTCTTCAGATGGCACAAATGATGCACACTGCTCTTGTGACTCTCTAGCATTAAAATCCCACCTATCCCTTCAAAACGGAGAGGTTCTGGTTTGTGATTTACCACCATGAGGAGCATGAAGAGGATGGCATTGCCACAGGCTGACTGATGTCTCTGTGTTCCAGAAATGATTTCAGGCTCAGTCCTCATCAGTGATGCTGTGTTCCTGGAGCTGGTGAATGCCCTCAATCAGTACTCGGACGAGGAAGAGGAAGGACACAACGATTCTGAAGTTAAACAAGAGGATGGGAAAGAGGAGCTGCCAGTGACAAGGAAGAGAAAGCGAATTGCAGTGGAAGGTGGGTTTGGCCACGGAAAGTGAGGTTCCTTTGGTCACATTTCCATCCTGCCCTGCCTGGTTGCTGAGGGTAGTGACCAGCCTGGCAGGTTCTGGTCACTGAAAGCAGGGGATGCAGTTGGTTGTTCTCACCATCCCCTTGGCCAGGATAAGAAGTCACCAGTTTAGAGTGTGGTGAGGAAAACTGAGGTGAATCATCACCGCTGAGCTGAGCAGCAGTGGGTGTTACCTGAGGAGGCTGTGGGAGCTGTGCTCCTCGGGGGTTCAAGGTGCTGGGCTGGCAGGCACCTGCCGGGGAGTTGGTAGATCCCATTCTGCTGCAGGCAAAGGCAGACGGTTTCAAATCCCTTCCAGACCCGTTTTCCATGTGTTTGTTCCCGTTCCCTCTCCTGTGCCACCTGGAGCTCTCATTGCACAGAGATAGCTCCGGGTCTGTGGGATTTTTCTTGTGTCCTGCATGACCTTAGGAATGCTGACTGCTGTCTTTGTCTTCGTCTTTGGTTTATAGTGATGTGGGTAGCACAAATACCAGGACCTTTTCTAAAGGTGGAAAAGCTTTGTCTGCAAATCCTGTTTTGGTAAAAACAAGCAGTGATGAGGGTCCTTAAGAAGTCGTTAGCTGCTTAAGGACTGGTTAGTGCTTCCATGGGGATGTTACAGCTCTAAAGTGGCATCGTGGCCTAGCTGCAGGGCAAAAGGTTTATCCATTGTATATGGGATTACATTTCTGCCTCTTGAAATACAATCCTGAATGCCTGCTGTGGAAGAAGGAAAGAGGTGTTCCCATCTGATTTAACTGAGGAATTGTCTCTCCTCCTCTTCTTAGGTAACAAGAAGTGTTCAAAGAAGCGCTTTCCAAATGACATGATATTCACTGCTATTTCTTCTATGTTTCCTGAATACGGCTTCCCAGAGGATATGAAAGAGAGGTAGATTTGTGCTGCACTTGTCTGTCCCCTGTCTTGGTGTCAGTTGAGATCTGTACATCAGCAAACAGCGCTGTGCCCCGAGCCCAAAGCAGAGCTCAGCTGGCTGCAGGCACCACCAGCAGAGCAGCCTTTGAGCATCAGAGGCTCCGGTTGAGCCTCCAGTACCTGGCTCGGGGTGCTGCTGCCCCAGATGGTCCCTGCTTGTGTGATGTGTCCCGCAGGAGGCGGGGTGCGCATCTGTGGGTGTCTGTGTGTCCACAGGTACCGGGAGCTCACGGAAGTGTCAGACCCCAACGTGCTGCCGCCGCAGTGCACTCCCAACATAGACGGGCCGTGTGCGAAGTCGGTGCAGCGGGAGCAGTCCCTGCACTCCTTCCACACCCTCTTCTGCCGCCGCTGCTTCAAATATGACTGCTTTCTGCATCGTAAGTGCAGGCTCGGCCGGACACTTCCCTAGAGCCCTTCTCTCCTCGGTTGTCCTCAGTGCTTCGTGCCTCTGCCATCTGTGCTTAGTGTCTGTGCCGCAGGCTTTAGAGGGTGGTGCCTCCCCGGAGGTTGCAGTGAAGCCGTAGGAGCTTACAGGTGCCCAGAAGCCTTTTATACAGACGGCTCCACTTGGTTCCTGAGACGGACGGGACCGACCTGCGTGGCCGTCCCGCTCTCACCACTGCTCCGCGCTTGAGCCTCCGGGCGTTTGTGCCATGACCAGACTTCACTCTTGCTTTGCAGAAGCTCATCAGGGAAAGCCATGAATGTTTCGCTTCCAAAGTCTGGACATGCCCCTGTGTTTTGTTGCTTCACTGGAACTTACAGCTTCATCTTAGTCATGTTCCTGCGGTTTGTCCTGCCCAGAGCCTTTTGGATGCTATTGGACCTGCTGTTTCCCAGGTCTAAGGGCTTCTTTGGAAAGCCACAGGACTCTTTCCAGTGAATTATTTATTAAAAGATGTAATGTTAAGATCATGTGGTCCTTTTGTTTCAGTCTGAAAGCAGATCTTTTTCCTATGGCCTCTCCTTCCCAAGTGTTCCCCCTCTGCTGCCGAGTCCCCGTCACGGGTTGGAGCATGGGTTGGAGTCCTGCCACCTCCTTCCCCACTGCCAGGAGAGCTGCTCGGGGCTGTTGCTGCCTGCCTCAGGCTCCCACTTCCCTTCGCTGAGCTCCTGCTGCCCTGTCCCTTGCAGTGTGTGGGGAGACTCTTGGAGGGTGCTAATGGTAAAGATAACTGTTATTTTTTCAGCTTTTCATGCTACTCCTAATGTGTACAAACGAAAGAATAGAGAGACCAAGATTGAGCCAGATCCTTGCGGAGCAGACTGTTTCCTCTGGCTGGTAGGTTTCTGCATTGCTGCTTTTGAAACCACAGGAGAAGTGACTTGTCCAGCCTGGCCCTGCAGAGCCCTCTGGCTCCTTTTCACAGCTCTGATCTTAGTTCTAATCCTCATTGGATTCAGGGAATCCAAATGCAGACCTTACCAGATGTGTTGTCATAGCAAATCTCCAATGAAGACTAAGCTCATAGGTACCAGATGGGAAACTGTGGTGAGGAATGATTTCCTTGGGCCCTGTGGGGCGTTTGAAAAAGGGAGCCCAGGTTAAAAGCACTGGGGTGGAAGGCTCGAGCTATTTTAAATGCTCTTTCAGAGCCGCAGCCTGGCTGCGTTATGGGGTGAGAGCTGCAGGGACAGGGGTGCCCGTGGTGGTGTTGGTCAGCTCCATGATCCGGGCTGTCCTGGGGAGCTGCGGGGCTGGAACAGAGGGAGAGGCCGCAAGAACTTCATTGCAGGGCAAGAGACAAGGGAGTGGGGCCAGGGCATTTCTTCCAACCGGGCTGTGATGCTGCACGAAGCAGGAGCGTGCAGTGCGGGCAGCTGCTGAAGTGAGCGCTAGGGCAGGTCCTCACCTGCTCTTGGTGGTGGCAGGGCTTGTCCCAGGCCCTGCGGAAAAGCCTTTCCCTTGTTCCCTGGTCGCTTGCCACCCGCCTTGTCTTCTGCTCTGGTTGCAGGAAGGAGCCAAGGAGTTCGCTGCGCTGCACAACCCCAGGTCCAAGTGCTCAGGCCGGCGCCGCCGGAGGCACCATGTGGTGGGTGCTTCCTGCTCAAACACCCCAGCTTCCACCATCACCGAGGCGAAGGAGGGCGACAGCGACCGAGACACGGGCAACGAGTGGGCTTCCAGCTCCTCAGGTACGATGCCAGCCCGGGGGCTCTGTCCTGGGACGGTGGCTCCAGTGCTGCCTTGCAGCAATGGGCCAGTGCCACCATCCCAGCAGGCAGTGGGCACTGCTGAGCTCCGCTGCCCGCGGGCGGGTGCGTTCTCCCCTGCTGTACACGGTCCAACATCTCCGTTCCTGCCAGAGGCAAACTCCCGCTGCCAGACGCCCACCAAGCAGAAGCTGAGCCCGGCCTCCTCCCAGCTGTTTGTGGTGGAGACGCCGCAGGAGCCCGTCGAGTGGACGGGAGCCGAGGAGTCGCTCTTCCGTGTCTTCCATGGGACCTACTTCAACAACTTCTGCTCTATTGCCAGGCTGCTGGGAACAAAGACCTGCAAGCAGGTGGGGAGCGCGGCAGCACCGCGGCTTGCCTGGTGGTTTTGTTTCCGTGCAGCAAATCAGCCCCAGGAACGCGTTGCATCAATCCTTGGTGGAGCTCAGTGTTACTTGGCCCTTGGCAGGACCAGCCCGCTTGGCTCCCTGCAGGGGGATGGGTGCTGGCAGGGTGGGTGCTCCTGAATCCCAGCCAAGAGAAGCAATGGTACCCGTGGTCGGTGGCACTGGGCGCTGTTTACTGGGCCTGGGAGCCCCTCTGTGTGTGTCTTTGCACTGCTGTTTATGCTTTATATAGAAACAACTTGAGTGCATTGAACTTTAGTTGTCTTTTTCCTTCTGTTCTCTTGCAGGTCTTTCAGTTTGCAGTGAAAGAATCGCTTATAACAAAACTGCCAACAAACGAATTAATGAATCCATCCCAGAAGAAGAAAAGGAAGCACAGGCAAGTGTTGGACATGCTTGTTTTGTTCTTAAAATGCAACCAGATCCACTGCTTTCTGTGCCAACTCATTCCTGGTAATCCCCATCTGGCTCCCATCTGCGCGCACATCCCGCTGTCACACAGGGCTGCTGGCCCCGGCCTATCCCTGGTGCTGGGGGCTCTGTGGCCCCGGGCTGGAGCCATGCAGGAGTGGGCAGTGCCACGGGAGAGCTGGTGCTGTGTCCCCACAGCAGCCATAGCTCCTTGGTTCATAATCTCCTTTGTGTGTGCTAATCCCAGTGTGTCCAGTATTATTCTGGCACTAGCATTTGCCTTAAGTAGCTGCAGCTGCATCATTCTCATCTTTCTCCTGTTTCTGGCTGCCTGGTGGTTGTTAATGCTTGAGGCTGGAATTGCCCCACGGCTGTGCTGAGCGCTTGTGGCCGGCTCTTCCCAACGGAGGCTCCTGTGTCCTCTCAACCCCTCTGTGCTTCTCTTGCAGGCTGTGGGCTGCGCACTGCAGGAAGATTCAGCTGAAGAAAGGTAACGTTGGCTGTGGCTGTGTCCCACCGCGTTCACAGGATGCTCCCTGGTCACACAGCCCCATGGCCACATCTCCCAGCCCTGCTCTTTGGGGTGCCGTGGTGCCGGTGCTCCTGAGCCTGGCCAGAGCCTCTCCTGGTCTTGCTTCCACCATAGTGGCAGCTGAGGTTTGGTGTCTGGCCCTGCTGTTGGCGGCAGAGCAGTTGTGGGTGCTGGTGATGGCAGTTGTGCGCCTGTGGGTGCTGGATGCCGTTGGGCTCCCTGCCCTCTGCAGGCACATTGGGGAGGTTGCAGCTTCTCTGCTCCAGAGCCCTGCGTTTGCTGCTTATCATTGTTCCTGCGACGTGCGGCTTCTGATGGGGGCGTTTCTCCTCTTGTTGTAGATAATTCGCCTACCCAGGTGTACAACTACCAGCCTTGTGACCACCCCGAGCACCCCTGCGACAGCTCCTGCCCTTGCATCATGACTCAGAACTTCTGTGAGAAGTTCTGCCAGTGCAACCCTGACTGTAAGGAAACACCTGGGACTGGGGGGGGGGAAGCATCCAGTTCTCCCGGCAGCGGCCAGAGGGAGGGCGCGGAGCTGCTGCTTGCTAGAGGCTTTATTCCTGCATCCACTGCTCTGCCCGTTTGCAGCAGCTCGATTCGGAGTCTGCTGAAATCCAATGGGGAAACTGTTCTGTGCTGCCCATGACTCAACAGCTGAGATATGTGCTCTTGTTTGGGGAATACCCATCTGCATGCCTGCATCCAGCATCAGCAGCCGCGGGTGATGCTGTGGTTCCCTGAGAGCAGGATCTGTGGCCAGCAGTTAGGGTGGGAGTTGGGTCACTGTTCTGCCATGGTTAGTTTTAATCTCTGGGCTCGCATTCCCAGCTCTGCAATGGAGATAACTGTGCTTGGCCACATTAGTGTGGCTTCTGCGGGTGGATTTGTGAAGAGTTATGACCCAGCTTGGGGCTGGAAGGACCGCAGGGTGACAGGGAGCCAGCTCAGGCTCCAGGATTCCCTTTACTGGTCTGTTATGCTGATATTATCCGAGCAGTTTACTTTCAACCATCATAAGTGGTCCCAAGAGGCAGATCAGCATCAGCAGCCATGCGGATGGGAAGGACCCTGTGCATGGTCTGTGCTCCGCTGGGTGCGAGCGTGCACTCGGTGTTTCCTGGTTCACTTCCAGCTCTGGTTCCCAGGCTGTCTCACATTCACCTCGACTCCTTGTGCTCCTGGCGAGTCACTTTGGGGGTAGGAAGGCTGCTGGGGCCTCCTGTCTGCTGCCCAGAGCACAGTGGATGTAGTGCTCTTCATTAGCCCAAAGGCACCTTCCTTACGTGTGCATGGTGGTGGGCAGGAAGCATGGCCCTCGGGCCCAGACAGCCTTAGTCCTGAACCTGCCCATGGGCCTGCCAGGGTGAGACCTGGCTCGGGAGGAGCTTCCCTGGGGCAGGGACGCTGTACGGCCCCTGGGTGCAGAGCCCTGTGCTGTGCTGCTGCAGGTCAGAACCGCTTCCCGGGCTGCCGCTGTAAAACCCAGTGCAACACCAAGCAGTGCCCGTGCTACCTGGCTGTGCGGGAGTGCGACCCAGACCTGTGCCTGACCTGCGGGGCTTCGGAGCACTGGGACTGCAAGGTGGTCTCCTGCAAGAACTGCAGCATCCAGCGGGGTCTCAAAAAGGTACTGCCCGCATCAGCTGCTGGTGGCGGCTGCCTCGGGTGCAGCCGGTACCAGCAGAGCCCCGGCTGCGCGCTGGTGAGGAGCTCTGGAAGAGAAGCTGCTCTGGGGCTTTTGTAGCACTTAGTCTGCAGGAGGGACTGTGGATATGGAAATGGAGAGAAGGGGATTGCATGAGGAAGGGCTGAGAGCGAGGAAGTGTAAAATGTGACTCCAGAGAAAGGCTCAGTCCTGAATTCTGCCGGGCAGGGCAGGGGATTGCATGTGAAAAAGACGAAAGATACAGATTAGTGGGTGTCAGGTAATGCACAGCTCCAGTCTAGTGATGCTGTGACACGTCAGTCTGGAGGGAGCTGCGCGTCCCCTTAAAGCAGGGGATGCTGCGTAGAGACTGATCCCCCTTCACTCTGTGATGCTAGGACCTTGAGCGTGGCATTGGCTGTTCCCAGGTGCTGCCCCAGCCCTGGTGCATGCCAGGAGGTGCAGAGCTCCTCGCTCTGCCTGAGGCAGGGTGGGATCTGTGCATTGGGAGTCATGGGCCTGCTGACCATTAACTGCTTCCTTTCCTCCCCGGCTCCAGCATTTGCTGCTGGCACCATCGGATGTCGCTGGCTGGGGGACCTTCATCAAGGAATCTGTGCAGAAGAACGAGTTCATCTCCGAGTACTGTGGTGAGGTCAGTGCTTCTGCCCATGCCAGGGGGCTGTGTTGTGGCTGACCAGGTTTGGAGGCTGACTCTTGTACTGCTTGGGACCTATGGCAGTACCTCTAGGCCCTCCACCATGGAGGAGCAGGTCAGGTACATGCTGCTCCTCAGGGCCCAGCTCCTCTGCCTGCTCCCTCCCTGGAGCGCTGGTGAGCTCCAGCCGCTGGGGTGGGAGAGCAGGAGGGAGATGAGTCCCGCTCCTCACAGCATCCCTTGGTGTGCCCTCGGGCGCTGGATCTCTCAAGGTGCTCTCCTTCTGCAGCTTATCTCGCAGGATGAGGCGGACCGGCGAGGGAAGGTCTATGACAAGTACATGTCCAGCTTCCTCTTCAACCTCAACAATGGTAACTGGCCTGGGGCTGCGAGGGTCGGATGAGACCTGGGCAGCCCGGCGGGGGCTGGTGGCCGGGTGGCAATGGCAGCCCCTGCGAACAGGCCTCTGCGTGCCACAGTTTGGGGCTTTTTCTGGTGTTTTTATAGATTTTGTTGTTGATGCCACCCGCAAAGGCAATAAAATCCGCTTTGCCAATCACTCGGTGAACCCCAACTGCTATGCCAAAGGTGAGGCACCCCGGCTCAGGCCCACCTCTGTGTGTGGCTCTCTTGGGTCCTGTTCAGCTCTGGGATCGCAACGGATTCTCTGGGGTCCCAGCTTGTCCTGAGCCTGGGCAGAGACTCCTCTCTGCAGCGGGTCCCATTCCTGCTGCTGTGGCCAGGCAGGGCTGAAGCGCTGCAGGAGCAATGGGCTGCAGCCGCAGCCGCGTGTCTCTGATGTCTCTTTGTTGCAGTGGTGATGGTAAATGGAGACCACCGGATCGGGATCTTTGCCAAGAGGGCGATCCAGGCAGGAGAGGAGCTCTTCTTCGATTACAGGTACCTGGGGAGCGGCTGCTGAGGATGGGGGTGCAGGGTTGGCCCTGCTTCCTTGTGGGGAGCATGGGGGGGTCACTGCAGCTGTGACTTTCCTGTCTTGTAGGTACAGCCAGGCGGATGCCCTGAAGTATGTCGGCATAGAGAGGGAGACAGATATCATCTAGGCTCCGTGTGGGGCAGTCCCTAGCGCACCCTGCTGCTGCACCCTGTAAGCAATGCCATGTTTGCTTCACGCTGACATGACTGCTGCTCTTCCCGTTGCTGAGTGTGTCACAAATGCTACTTCCCACCCAGAGAGAGACTCGGGGCAGGAGTGTGAGTGGCTGCTGCCAGGGGCAGCTTTGCCAGCACTGGGCAGGCGCCGGAGCTCTGCTCTACCCACCCAGGCTGGAGGGAGCCATGGGCCGAGGCTGGGGCTTGAAGCAAAGTTGTGCTGCAGGAGCAGAGACAGCCCCAATGTCTCTTGCCATTGACTGCTGGAAGCACAAGCGCAAGTGTGGTATCACCCACACTGAGGGCTGGGTTGGGCTCCAGTCTCGGTGCCTCCTCTCGCTGCTCATTTTGTCCTGGTGATGAGGACAGCGAGAAGGTTAAAGCCATAGAGCTGTGGCCGCAGCATGGCCTGGACTGCTGTGGCTGAGGCTGTTTCCCCTCTGCCCCAGCTGGCTGGGGGACAGGGACCACCGCACCACGGGTGGTGTGATGCAGGGAGATGGGGAGAGCAGCGCTATGCAAAAAGTCACTTTGGGTGGTGGGATACCACTGAGCTGGTTGGAGATAATGTTATGGGAATGCTGCTGCAAGCACAAGAGGAGGCAGGAGGCAGCAGGGCCCCATGAGCCTGAGGATGCCCTTTGGCTTGTCCAGGTGGTTGTTGGCTCATACTGGAGCTGGCACACAGATGCCTCTGCCCGAGGTCTGGGTCCTCCCTCCTCTACCAGGACAGTCCCTGTTGGAGGAGCATGGGTCTGGCCCTGGGGATAAAGGGGGAACGTTCTCTGCAGGGTGAGGTTTGGCCTTCGCACCGCATGCAAAAAGAAGAAGCAAAGCACTTTAAACTGCTCCTCTCAGCCAGCAGCTGCATTCTGTCTGCTCTGGGGGTGCAAGGACCGCAGAGGGCTGAGATTGCTGCTCTGCAGCTCCACTGCAGGGATGTTGGGATGGGGTATTGGGCAGAGCCCTCTGTCCCTTTGTGGGGGTAGCATTTGGGGGCACTGCAGAGCTGAGCGGTGCTGGGTCCTGCCTGGCTCCTTGCGCGAACCCTGGAACACCCATGGTGCAGCTCATCCCTGCTGCCACGGTCCATGGATGGAGCGAGGTGCTGGGTCTGCCCCAAGAACCGAGCCCTGCCCCATGGGCTCTCTGTCTGTCCTTACGCTGCCCACGCTGCCCCTGAGGCTCGGAGGGGTCTGGGTCTGTCTGGAGCTGTGCTTGTAGATGCCAGCACCCGCCTGCGCCTGCCCGGCTCCCCCCACTGTGCTCTCAGTTCAGCGCCCTCACCACTTCGGCCACATCTGCACTAGGCCAGGCTTGTGTCTGTGGTTTGCTGACAGTGGATAACAATGATGCACTTTACGAATACCGTGGCTTGTAGCCTTTGTCATAATAAAGTGGTAGCGAACCCCCCCCCGGCTCTGTGGCCTCTGTTACCCTTGGGAGCAGCTACCAGTGGTGTCTGTGTCCCCTCCCCTGCCTGCACTGGGCCCCCTCGGTGGCAGCTGGCACCCGGAGCCCAGCGGGGCTTGTGACCAGCTCCCAGTGCTGCCACTGCCTGCATCTCCATTGTCTCAGGTGTTGGTGGAGGCAGAGATGTGCATAGGGGTACAGTGAGCACCCGAGCTGCATCCAGCCTCTGCTTTCCATCCTGCATCTGGCTCTGGGCATGGGAATTGCTGTTGTCCTTGTAGCTGAGCCATGAGGGGGGAGAGGAGCTCCCAGCTGCCAAAGGGAAGGCTGGGGAGCATCAGCCGCTGTCATTCTGCCTTTATTTGAGTACCTTCACATCTCAGTCAACAAAACAGGCTTTGTAAAAATAAAGTGCCCGGCGGAGCTCGGCCTTCGGGTGGGTAAATGCGTTTCTGTAACGTCGTCTTACCACAACACAGCGAGTGGCCGGGAGCGGTCCCTGGGCTGGAGGTGTCGGGCAGGACCCGTGGCCGCAGCGCCCGGGAGGAGCTTCCCTTTGGATTTTTATACAAACGGAGAGAATAAAAAACCCGGGGGGTGCTGCAGAGCAACGCAACCGCTCGGGAGGGTCCGTTCCCTGAGCGGGTGAAAGCAGCGGCGAGGTGCGGTGGCATCATGCGCGGCAGCGGCGGGGGGCACCGGCGCGGGCAGGGTATTGCTGAGAGCGGGGCTGGCGCCGGGGTCCTCGTGGCTCTGGGTTAAGCGAGCAAAGCAGCGGCTCGACTACGTGTGAGCGGGGCGGCGGGGCCCGCGCTCCCCGCCAAGGGGCGGTGCTGCCCGCACCGGGGCTCCGGAAGGGGCCGGGCGGGCGCTGGGTCCCGGCCGCGCTCCGGGGCCGGGGCGGTGGTGGCGGCGGCGGGGGGGCGGTCGTGCCCCGCGGCGGGTGTTGGCAGTTCAGGAGCGCTCGGCCCTTTGGTCCCGCGATGCTCGCTGGGCCCCAGCGCTGTGGGGCTGCGAGCCCGTCCCACCCCCGGGCGCCGCTAATCCCCTTTGGGCTCCTCCAGGATCTGGGGCAGGTTCTGGTCCTTGCGTGCCGACAGCGGCTTGGCAGCGCTGCCGTAGTCCTGGATGGCCTTGGGCTCGTTGGTGTGGTAGGAGCCCTTGTAGCGGTGGTAGTAGAAGTACAGCAGCGCCAGCAGCCCCCCGAGCAGCAGGAGCAGGAAGATCACGACTGCAGGGAAGAGGTAGTGATGAGGGGCTGCGGGGGGGGGCACAGGGCCAGGGCAGAGGTAGGGGACACCGGCTGGGTGCTTCACTTACACCCGATGATGATCCCGATCCAGCCATCATCGTGCACGTGGGGGAAGTCTGCGGAGACAGAGAGGCTGAGACCGGGCTGCAGCGGGGTCTTGTGCTGCAGCATCCCCTCTGCAGCTGATGCTTGCCGGAGCGGGGGGGGGCACCACAGCACTTACCTATGTCCATGTACCAGGGGTCCATCTCGGGAGGGATGAGGATGGTGGTGAGGGGGAGCATGGAGGCACAGTTCGACTCCACCAGCTCCCCACGGATGCTGTAGGGCTTCAGGACACTGGTGGGGTGGAAGATGGCTTTGAGAGGGACGAGGGTGTTGAACTTCACCCCTGAGAGACAGCCCGAGAAGCCGGGCGTGTTGTAGCGCTGGATCTCGGGGTCGATCACACCGGTCTCTGTGGGGGCACAGAAGGAGAAGGCTCATCCCCTGCAGAGGGCAAGGACCGTGCTGGGCAGAGAAGACCCCGAGACCCCAGCATGGGAGTGGGCAGCCGACGGCAGGACCCAGCTCACCCATCACGCGCCCCAGGTACAGGTTTTTGGGCGAGTCCAGCTTGCTGTCCACGAACAGGGAGAACTGCTGCTCCATCACCGGCAGATAGTCCACCTGGGGACAGGGACGGTGCTGAGCCTCCTCTGCCTCCCGCACCCAGCCTGTGCCCCCTCCCAGCATCACCCAAGCCCCGCAGCCCCCCATAGGCTATACCTGCGTGTACAGTGTGCGGTGCAGGCGGGTGATGTTCACTCTATGGGGCCTCCCGTCTGTCACTGGCTTGGTGGTGAGGGCAAAGACGTAGGGGCTGGTGCCCAACTGGTAGCGCAGCTGCAGGCTCCCTGTGGGCCCAGTGGGGCCATCAGTGGGGCCGGGGCTCTGGGCAGTGGGTCCAGCCCCTCCGCAGCACTGGTGACTGGCATCGGTAGGGAGGAGGGTCCCGTGCGGCTGCGGTGCCTGGGGAGGTCCCCGCAGGATCCCTCACCATCATCCTTGATGAGCACGGCCATGTAGTCCTTGACGAAGGTGCTGACGTAGAGCAGCACGGCGGGCGCCGCGGTGGTGCTGAAGCTGAAGCTCACCTCCTCGCTGGTGAGGTTGTAGCCGGGCAGGGGCTGCCAGGGGCTGCTGATGATGCTGGCAAACTCGCGGGCGGCGTACAGCGACATGGGCAGGATGTTGTACCGCACCCAGGTGCCCTCCTCGAAGTACCCGCCGATGTCTGCGGGGCACACGCCGGGTGATGGGAGCACCGGGGGAACTCCAGGGAGCCCCATCCCAGCCCCGGGGAGGACCCCGCGCTCACCGTGGTTGCAGAAGGGCCCATCGAAGGCGGAGATGCTGCAGTTGCAGCTGTAGTGGCTGTAGCGCTCGACGCAGAGCCCGCTGTTCTGGCAGGGCACTGGCGGGTCCTGGCAGTGCCCGGTGCAGTTGACCCTCACACCCTCTGTCTCGTTGGCTTTGCCCTCCAGGTTGAGCGTCACCCCGTTCATCCGCAGCGCCCGCAGGCACCCCAGGAACGGGCGCATCTTGTGCTCCGCTGCGCCTGCAGCGGGGCCGAGAGTCAGCCCCGGTGGCACACGGGGACCTGGGCACCGGGGATGTGGCCGGGGGCTCTCACCGACATAGAGGGGTCTGTCGAAGTCCAGGCGCACGAAGCTCTGCGGAGGAGCCTGGCGCACCACCCAGGGCAGCTTGTCCACCCGCAGCCGCGCCAGCTTCACGTTGAGCTCAGCCTTCACCTGGTGCCACTCGTCGTCGTTCCAGGGCACCGCCGACCGCACCGTCAGGTTCTCGTCCCCGTTCCCGATGTCATAGGCAAACACCACGTCCCTGGTGGCTGTAGGGACACGGTGTTGGGAGGAGCCCCCGGTCACACCACCCCTCACCCCCCCTGCCTGCCCGTACTGTTGAGCTCCACACGGATGTAGTTTCGGGAGCCGGGATTCTCCAGGAAGACGCCGGACTGGGCGGTGGTCTTGAAGTAGAAGGAGATGTCGAGGCTGTGGTTGGCCTGGAAGGTGGGGAAGAGCAGGGCTGCACCCTTGTTGAAGGAGATGGTGTTCCAGGTGTTGCCTGTGGGGAGCAGGAGCGGTGAGGGATGGGAATGGACCACCGCAGCCATGGCACCCCCTGGGACCCGCTGTGGGTCCGGTCACTCACGGTCTCCGTAGCACCGCAGGGGCCCCAGCAGGAACTGGGCTTCGGAGCCGGTGCGGTTGGTGTCTCCAACCACAACCTGTGTGACGGGCAGGTGGTCCACGAAGGTCAGCAGGCCCTTGTCTGTTCTCCTGCACACGGCACATGTGTTGGAGGGGCCATGAGGGGCTTCTGCCCCTTCACCAACCTCCCCCTGCCTGTGTCCTTTGTGTCCTCGTCCCATCCCACCACCGCTCACCACAGCGCGTGGTCGGCATCACAGTTGCAGAAGTACTTGGGGTCAGCGCAGTTCTTGTCCAGGCCGCAGGCGCAGCGCTGGATCCCCGGCCGGGAGCCCCCCCAGTAGTAATGCCGCTCGTCGTGACGGCCCATCCAGAAGCTGAAGGGCAGCCCGGCTGCAGGCACAGGGGAGGCTGAGGATGTGGTCCCGCAGCATGGTCCCACCGTACGGCCCCGCAGCACAGCCCTGTGCTATGGCCCTACGCCCCCCGGTGCTCACAGGGGGTGTTGAGCAGGCGGGAGCTGTAGCAGTGGAGCTCGATGCGCTGCTCGCAGTACTCGGAGGCATTTGCCAGCGCTGAGACCTCAGCCCAGGAGGCGTTCCAGTACTCCACGGCGCCCAGGTAGGGCTGGTCCACGCTGGAGCCCGTCACCCGCGTGGCGTAGTGGCGGTTGTGCCGGATGATGGTCCATGCTCGGTCCTCTGTGGAGGCAGGGGGATGCTAGGTCCAACCCCCAGGATACCCCTGCTCCAGCCCCAATACACAGGCAGAGGCTGGCCCTGGGGGACTGTGTAGAGGGATCCCTGCGCCCTCCCGCTGCCCCCACCTCGGATGTCGCAGTACACGGTGAAGGGCTTGAGCGGCCCGCTGCCATCTGGGTCAATGGTGTAGTTCCCTGAGGTTTTCCCACTGACCCGATAAGCATCGCACGACTCCTTGTAAAGGGCTGGAAGAGGGAAACAGGGCTCTGGTCAGCATGGGTGGGAGTGGGAGGACTGCAGGGTTAGGGCTAGGATTAGGGTTAGGGTCAGGGTTAGGGTTAGGGTTAGGGTTAGGGTTAGGGTTAGGGTTAGGGTTAGGGTTAGGGTTAGGTGGGGTGCTCCCCACCCCAGCATCGCAGGCTCACATTTGTGGCAGGTCTCTCCCTTGTACCCTGTCAGGTCACAGATGCACATGAAGTCATCCCAGGACTGGATGCAGCGGCCATCGTGCTCGCACAGGTTGGGGGTACACCTGAGGGCGCAGAAGGCTCCTGTCCTGGCACCAGTGCAGCCCCCAATGCCTGCCTGTGCCCAACCAGCACCCCTGCCTCCACTGATACCTGTCTGTGATGCCACAGACGTTGAAGAACACATTGAAGTACTGCCCCTGCCGGTGCTGCTCCAGCAGCACCATGTCCACAGGCTGCATGTCCACGTTCAGCATCTGCAGGCAGCCGTGGAAGGCTGTCTGGTTCGACCGGCAGCCGGTGACTGAGGCCGGCTTGGGGCAGCCTGCAAGGCACAGCGTGGTGAGCAGTCCCCAGGCACCCATAGCCCCGGTTCCCCCCGCCACCCACCTCCGAAGAAGTACTGGCTGCCGGTGCGGAGCTGGAAGGGATGCGCCACCCGGAACTCAGCACCATCGTCATCGTCGATGGTCACCACGGCCGAGCCGTCCCGCGCCACCAGCTGCACCGAGTGCCAGAAGCCATCGTTCAGGCGATGCCCTGTGCAGGGACAGGAGAGTGCATCAGAGATGCTGCCAGCAGCCTGACACCGGCCCCACGCTGGCTCCTCAGCCCACCTGCGGCAAACTCCAGCTTCTTCTTGCCAGGCTGAGCGATGGAGACGTTGATCTGACCCTCGCTCAGCACCACCTCGAGGGAGCCCAGGCGGTCGGAGAAGCTGGTGTAGAGTAAGAGCCCAGCGGTGTCCCAGGAGCGGAAGCGGAAGCTGACGGACAGGCGGTTCCTCCGTGGGATCCCTGGCACACTCACGTAGTTGTTGATGCCAGCGAAGGTGATGGGGCTGTACAGCTGGTCCCGGCAGTAGTGGCCCACACTGCCCTGGGGGCAACCACAGGAGGTGGTGAGCAGTGGGATGCCCCCTCATCCCATCCCATCCCATCCCATCCCATCCCATCCCATCCCATCCCACCCCATCTCAAACCATCCCCACAGCCCTGGCCTCGGTCGCTCCCGATCAATCCCGTTGCCTGGCAGAACCAGGCAGATGCTCCAGGCCAGGAACAACCTCCCACAGTCAATGCAGTGCCGCTCGGCTGAGCACTGCCACTGCGTGTCCTCACATCACCCCACAGTGGGGCTGAGGACCTGGCCCTCCTCCAGGAAGGGGGTCCCCCCACAGCAGGAATAGGGCTCCCGGGGAAGGGGCTTCCACCCAGGCCTGGACCTCAAAGCGGATGTTGGGTCTCCGGTGCCGGGCCAGGTCGGCGATGTTGACCCCATTGAAGATGATGTTCTCCACGCAGCCCCGGAAGTTTTGCCGGTAGGTGAGGTGCTGCTTGTCCTGGTCAATCACACCCCCGAAGAAGAGCTGGGAGGCAGGGGGAGAGGGTCAGCCCCTTGCTGGGGTTGTTGGGCATCAGCATCCTGGCAGCTCCCTGCCCACTGCACCCACCTCCGTGTCAAGGTCGAGCTGGTCGAAGGTGCCGTGGCAGCGGAAGCGCTTGACCTCCCCGTCAAGCGTGAGATTGACGTGGCGGCCATAGCGCTCGATGTGCAGCGAGTGCCAGTGCTGGTCATCCAGGAGGCTGCCCACCGTTACCGTCGTGTGGCCTTCGGTGGCATGCACCGGGCTGCTGCCTGGGGATGGGCAGCCTCAGCTGGTGGCTCCCCAGCCCTGTGTCCCCCAGCCCTACATCGCCTGGCCCTGGCTCACCTAAGCTGATGTGCAGGAAGAGCTGAGCCTGTTTGAGCTCCACTGTGATGTAGTCACCCTGCGCGCCCTCGCCGTGCATCAGCACCCCGTCCTGCTCCAGCGTCTTGAAGTTGAAGGAGATGTCATCCTCCATGGTGCTGATCCTCTTGGCCCGGAAGCGGTAGGAGATGGCATCATCCCCATCGAAGTAGAGCACGTGGGACCCTGGGGAGAGCAGAGTGGCCCTGGTCACGTCACTGCCCGCAGCAGCAGGCGTCTGGCATGGGGAATGCTCCATCCTGTTGCATTTCATGCCAGAGCTGATAACTGCAGACGTCTTGGACACAACCCCGATGGGAAAGGGTTCTCCAGACGGGCTGGAGCCAGGGCCCAGGTGGAGCCCACACCATGTGGGGCTGCCGGAGCCCCAGCTCGGGTACTCACGGTAGGGGCAGCCATAGAGGCCCAGGCGCAGCCCAATCTTCCCACGCGGGTTCCAGGCCACAGGGATGATGCGGATGTAGCGCGCGAGGATGGGGTAGTGCAGGTCGTGCCGCACCACCCCGCTCTCATTCACGTTCCCAAAGAACGTCTGCGGATGAAGGGCCACCATCAGCACCTCGCTCCAGGCAGTCGCTCCTCCCAGGGATCCCCCTCCCGCAGGGACCCCTGGGCAGCTCTTACCCAGTTGCTGCCCTGCTGGAAGAAGGGTTTCCAGCTGGTGGGGTGGTCTCCATAGAGCACGATGTATCTCGTCAGCCAGTCGTACGTGTTGAAGGTCCCCTGTGTGGCCACTGCATTGATCCGGTGCTTTTGCATCAGGTCGATCTGGAGCCAGGGTTGTTTGTCCCGGGGGTCAGGGGACCAGCCGCTGGTGCCTGCAGGGGGAGCGGCTCAGCCCCGCTGCAGCACCCGGCTGTGGGTGGGAGCTGGAGGGCTGCCGGGCTCACCCCCACCCCGGGTGGGCATCCGAGGACCCCTCAGCCCCACACGAGGCAAGACCTTGCAGGGGACACCTCCTGCCCATTGCTCTGCCCCCACCCCGTCTGCGCCCCGGTCCTGGGGACTCACTGTGCAACCGGGCAAAGGTGGCCGAGTAGAAGATGTTGTATCTGGAGGAGGCACCGAGGGACCAGGAGTACAGGGGAGAGACGAGCTCATCGTAGCAGGGTCCTGCGGGCAGAGCGGGGCTGGGGCCGGGCTCGGGGCGCTGGGGGTGACGTCTATGGCTCTGGGGACCCCGGGACCCCGCGGGAGCGGCGGGTCCAGCTCCCGCTCTGCCCTCCCACTGCAGCGGAGCTGACACACCTCTGCGGGCCCCGGCGCCCGCACCGGCCGCCGCTGCACTGACGTGAGCGCCGGGACCCCCCCTTCGCCCCGCCCCGGGCAAACGCCCCTCAGAGACGGCTCCAGCCGGGTCCCGAGCCCCGCGGAGGGCCCCCCCCGCCGGGTCGGACGGAACCGGGGAGCCCAGGAGCGTTTGCTGCACCCCCGGCCTCACTGCGGGGCCAGGGCAGTAGCGCTGTGCCTAATGCTGCATCACCTCTGCCTGCATCGTCCCTGCCTGCATCGTCCCTGCCTGCATCATCCCTGCCTGCACCGCTCCTGCCTGCACCGCTCCTGCTGGCACCGTCCCTGCCTGCGCCGCTCCTGCCTTCGCCGTCCCCCGCCGCCGTCCCCCGCCTCCATCCCCCGCAGCCCGCGCGTCCTCACGCCACCCCGGCCCCGGAGGAAGGGGCCAAGGGCTCCGGCTCCGAGGTGCAGCAGGGATCAGTCCAGTGCCGCCCCGCGGCGGGGCCGGGACCGGCGGCGGCGATGGCCGAGGGGCTGGCGGTGCTGGCCGAGCGCGGCCGCGCCCGGGGATGCGGCGCAGCGGGGCGGGTGCTTGGGGTATCCCCGGAGGCTCCGGGCCGGTGCGGTGCCACCGGCGGGGGGGCTGCGGAGAGTCTGACCGGGGAAGGGAGGGCGGGGGGTCTTACGGACGCCCGTGTCCGAGGGTGACCTTGGGGACGACGCGGACCGGGGCGTCGGGGGAGAACGGGGGATGCCCAGGGAAACGGAGCTGGGGGGAATGGTGCGGCTCTGCGGGGCCGGGGGACGGGTGCGGTCCCGCAGTGCGGAGCGGCCGCTCCCGGGGCTGCAGCCCCACTTACGTGCAAGGCAGCCGGGCCCGGGGCGCAGGATGCCGGTGCAGGCGGCGAGCAGGAGTCCGAGGAGGCGGCGAGCGCTCATGCTGGAGCGCTCCGAGCGCCCTCGGAGCCGCCGCTCCCGGTGCTGCAGCCGCGCGGCGGAGCGGGGCCGGCGGCTCCGCCCACGGCGGGGTGGGGGGGGGGCGTCCCCGGGACCGGGATGCGGCGCAGCGCAGAGATACGGCCCCCCCCTCAGCTCTCCCTTGTGCCGCGCCCACGAGGGATGCTCCCCGGGGGTTAAGGTTGGGGATGCGAATAGGGACGTGCAGGGAGCTCCCTGCGTGTTACCGGGTCCCGCTCCCGGTGCCCAGAGCCTGCGGTAGCCGGGGAGGGGGGGGGCTGGAGCGATGCCCCCTGCCCACCCGTAACAGATGTGGCAGCAGTTTGTAATCAAGCCGCAGATTAAGGTCTGAGGGTCTCGGGGCCTCCTGTCTCTCTCCAGTGGTGCAGAAGATGGGATTTATCCTGTCTGTTCCCAAACATACCCAGACACCCACAGAACGGATGGAGGGGGGGTTGGCAGCCGCGTGTCCTACATATGCTGCCTGCCCCACAGACCGTGCAGTGCTCTGTGTCCCCCTGCTCTGCAGCGAGCCCCACAAACCCAGCCCCGAGCATGGGGGTGCACTGGGGCCCCAACAGGGCTCGGTGCGGGCAGCTCTGCACCGCTGGCGCCGGGGTGCTGCCCACTGGTCCTGGGCACCGCGGGGCCGGGCTGCGGGTGCCAGGGCCGCTTCCTGCGCAGGCAGAGCCGAGCCTGGGCTGGCAGGCGAAAGAGGGAACAGAAACCTGCAGGTGGGGTGAGGAGGGGGGGGGGCTGGCAGAGACCCTGCCCGCCTGCAGGCAGCAGGAGGGCCGAAGGCAGAGCTGGGATAAGCCCCGACAGAGACGGCTGTAGCCGGGAGAAAGGGGGATTGAGGGATTACCACAGCAAATGGATGGAAGCCCATTAAAGCTGGAGATCAGTTTGTTCTTCCCTGGGGAGAAGAAAGTGGGGGCTGTGCCCTACAGGAGCTAAACTGTTCCTTAATGAGGAGCTGGGAATTTTATTGCCAAGAACCAGAACAGGCGGCCCAGTGCTGCAGGGCTGCGGGGTGCAGGGCAAGGCTGGGCTGGGACCAGATTACAGCCGGTGCCCAGCTCAGCTCCAGCCCACACTCCATGGCCCTTTGCATCCAGCCAGGAACCAGGCAGCCCTTGTGGGGCAGGAGCCACAGACAGGCCTGGTAAGGTCGGGTCCTCCCAACACTGGATGCCCCCCCAGCCCCGCGGGACGGGGGCTGAGCAGTGCTGCAATTTCCATCTCCAGAGCACAGGTGGTAGCCACAGAGTAAGAGATGCAGGATGCGCTCCAGAGCAGGGTCACATTTGCCTCCCCTCCTTCCTCCCCGGGGCTGGGCCGTGAGCTCTGCACCGCTCTCAATATCGGGAGCTGCACGTGGCCAAACCACAGGCTGCAGAGTGCGAGACACCGAGGGCTCCAGACGTGCCAGCCAGGGGATCGGTCCCATTGCGCCATGCAGGAGCAGGTGAGGGCTGCGGGGCGAGGGGCTCGCTGGGGCCGGGGACACACCCCCCTCCCCCCCCTTCACCGGCTTTATTTGTTGCTTTTAAATGGCTCTTGTGAGATGCGTGGGTTTGGGCTGAAAGGCAAAGCCCCAGGAGCACAGGGCAGTGCCCCAGGACCCCAGGGCGTGGAGCAGGGAATGGGCTGCAGGAGCTGCTGGGCAGTCAACCTCCGGCAGCACCGAGTTCACATCCCACCTGCGGCCCCGGATCGGGTCAGGGATCAGGCTCACTGGTGGGAGCTGGGGTGAAACTGCTGCCATGAGGCTGCTCTGAGCCAGAGCCGTGCTGGATCCTGACCTCCACGGCAATGCGGTCCCAGGAGCAGCACTGTCCCTCTGCCCGAAGCAGGGCCAAGAGCCTGGGAGCTGGGAGCCCTGTGCACAGCTGCCTGCAGGCTGGGCAAGGCAGTGGGAAGCCCCAGGACCTCCCTGGCTGGGAGCAGGACTGGGGCTGTCAGCACTGGGGGTCCCCATGGTGCAGCATGGGTGCTCTGGGCAGGTCCATCTGCATAGGTGGCCAGGGCCATGGGCTGGGGGCTGAGCCCCTGGGGAGCTGAAGAGCAGCACGGTTTGTTCGTGGGATGTGGAGCTGCACCGGGGACGCCACGGCCGGGGTCACGTCTCCATCAGCTCTGCACCGCAAGCAGCTGCTCCTGAAGCCTGTGGTTGCTCTCACAATGACTGAGCACATGGTGAACCTCGGTCTGCTTGGGGTGGGTGTGAGATGGAAACTGCCTGAGTGCAGGGCCGGTGGAGGAGGCTCCCTGGGTGTGAGCATCCCTGACACCCTCCTCTGCGCAGGTGACCCCCAGCCCCGTCCCAATGGAGCTGACGGCCACCACCGACTTCTACCCATGGGAGGATGGGGACTCATGGGAAGGAGGCATCCTGCCCGAGCTCTGTGAGAAGCAGGCAGTGCAGAGCTTCGCCCGCACCTACCAACCTGCTGTCTACCTGCTGCTCTCACTGCTGGGCACGGTGGGGAACGGGCTGGTGCTGCTCACGCACACCCGGTACCGCCGAGCACACAGCATCACCGACGTCTGCCTCCTGCATCTCGCTGTGTCCGACCTCCTGCTGCTCCTGACGCTGCCCTTTGCTGTCATCGACACGCTGCAGAGCTGGTCCCCGGGCACAGCCACCTGCAAGGCGCTGCAGGGCCTCTATGCCCTCAACTTCTACAGTGGCTTCCTCTTCCTCACCTGCATCAGCGTGGACCGCTATGTGGCCATCGTGCGGGTGCCAGCCGCCTGCCGCCTGCGCCCGCGGGCTCGCCGCCACGGTTGGCTGACAGCAGGGCTGGCCTGGCTGCTGGCCACGCTGCTGGCGCTGCCACAGTTCATCTACGGGCGAGTGGAGCAGCACCAGGACCTCCGGCTCTGCCGCGTCGTCTTCCCCCGCGCGGTCTCGCGGGTGGCACGAGGGGCCACCAACCTGGTGCAGGTGGTGCTGGGCTTCGCAGTGCCCTTCCTGGTGATGGCGAGCTGCTACGCGGCCGTGGCGCGGACGCTGCTGGCGGCCCGCGGTGCCCAGCCCCACCGTGCGCTGCGGGTGCTGCTGGCCCTCGTGCTGGTGTTCGTGGCCCTGCAGCTGCCCCACAGCCTGATGGTGCTGCTGGATGCGGCCGAGCTGTTGGCCAGCTGGGAGGTGAGCTGCGCCCAGAGCCGCCGCAAGGACCTGGCGCTGCTGGTGACCGGCGGGCTGGCGTACCTGCGCTGCTGCCTCAACCCCCTGCTCTACGCCTTCCTGGGCCAGCGCTTCCGCCGCGAGCTGTGGCTGCTGGCCAGCGATGCCGGCTGCGTGGGGCCCCTTGACCCGCACTGCCCCGGCTGCCCCAGTCCCCGCCGGCGCACGTCGCTCTCCACCTGCCCTGATGTGGTGTAGGGACACGGAGCCCACGGCCGGGACAGGGACCAGCGCCCCAGGGCTCGGCCCCTCTGCAGCTCCCTTGGGACAGCCCTGTCTGTGCATGGCAGAGCCGATGCCCCGCACGGTGCCTGCGCACGCACAGGCAGAGGGAAGAGCAGCCCCGCAGAGCCCGTGAGCCCTGCAGGTGCCTCTGCTGTGCAGTGAACTGATGGACGGGGTGGACCCTGCAGCATCACACATGCTCCAGGGGACCACGTAATCTCATATGTGCTCCAGGGGACCACGTAATCTCATATGTGCTCCAGGGGACCACGTAATGTCATATGTGCTCCAGGAGACCACGTAATGTCATATGTGCTCCAGGGGACCACGTAATGTCATATGTGCTCCATGGGACCACGTAATGTCATATGTGCTGCAGGGGACCACGTAATGTCATATGTGCTCCATGGGACCACGTAATGTCATATGTGCTTCAGGGGACCACGTAATGTCATATGTGCTCCAGGGGACCATGTAATGTCATATGTGCTCCATGGGACCACGTAATGTCATATGTGCTGCAGGGGACCACGTAATGTCATATGTGCTCCAGGGGACCACGTAATGTCATATGTGCTCCATGGGACCACGTAATGTCATATGTGCTGCAGGGGACCATGTAATGTCACATGTGCTCCACGGGACCATGTAATGTCATATGTGCTGCAGGGGACCACGTAATGTCATATGTGCTCCAGGGGACCATGTAATGTCATATGAGCTCCAGGGGACCATGTAATGTCACATGTGGTCTGGGGTGCGGGCAGTGTCACGCGTGCCCCAGGGGCTGATGCAGCGTCACACGTGCTGTGGGGTGCGGTGCCGTGTCACGCGTGCTGCGGGGCTGTGCGGTTCCGGTGGGCCCGGGCTGGTTCCCACCCTCGCAATAAACCGCGGTTGAATCCCGACGGGCGAGCGGAGTCTTTGCGTGGGGGGGGGTGGGGGGAGGTCGGTCAGGCCGTGCCCACCGGCGCTGGCCGGGGATGCCTGCAGGCGGCAGCAGAACCTCGCGCTTCCCGCCTGCTCCCTGCCCCTGCCCTGCCCGTTCCCGCGGCCCTGCCTGGGCTCGCCCGTGCGCGAGGCGGCTCCGGCAGCCGTGGAGCGGGCTTGGAGCGGCTGCAGGCGGAGGGACCCCGTGAGGGGGCAGCTGGGGCAGGAGTGGGGGTCACCCCCAGCACAGCCGCTGGCCGAGCTCAGGCCACTGTCCCCACGGTGCCGGAGGGGCTGCGAGCCCCGGGGCTGGTGCCCTGCCGAGGGCGCAGACCCCCGGCGCCGTGCGGCTGCACCAGGGTGCCAGGAGCGGGACGGGGCCTGGCTTTGGTGCAGCCGCCCATGCAGTGTCCGCGGAGGAGCCAGGCATGTGGGGAAGCACCTCCGGGTCCTGCCCGGCTGCAGGCTGCTTCCTGCTCACCCCCAGGTCCCATGCGGGATTAGCCCAGCGTTCCTGGGAAAAGCTGTCCCGGAAACACCTTTACTGCTGACTCAGCATCCGCATCCCTACAGTGAAGGGCCTGGCTGATGGACCCTCATCCCCTACAGCCCTCTGCTGACCCTGCTGATGGTGGGGCCAGATTCAGGCACTATCTCCCTGCACTGGCCCCACGGCAGTGCTGGGTTTGGCCCTGCAGCGGTGCTGCCATCTCCTCACATCGCTGTGTCCCCCACCATGGCTCTGTCGTGGTGCTGCTGCCTGCCCTTGCTGCCCCAATGGCCCCGCAGCAGGGCTCAGCCCCGGCGCAGGCCCGGTGCAGGCTGTGTGGGAGGAGAGCTGGCAGCGGCGCTTCCTGCGTGCGCATCCCAGCACCCGGCTCCCACAGACGGTGTTGACCCAACAGCTGTAGCACAGCCAGAGCCGGGGCTGATGTGCTTAACCCCTTCTGGGGCTCTGAGAGCAAGGCCAGGGCCCAGGCACCAGCACGGCACCCACGGCACCAGCACCCATGGACCCTCTGCTGCCAGGCAGGGCCCAGGGCCAAGCTGAGCTCTGCTGCTTTGCTGCGGCACTGAGTGTGACCCCCCCACGAGCCCCCTCCACCCGCTCCCCATGGTGGCAGCACCAGGCCAAGCACGGGGCCCTCCAGCCCATGAGCTGCCGCTGGCCCACGCTTGGCACTGGCACCACACCGGCTGAGCTGCCATCCCGGGACGGGTGTTGGTGCTGCGGCATGAGGGGGCAGCGCATGGCACCGGCGCCGTGGGGCTCGACGTGCAGACAGTGAAACCCCGGGGCTGCTGGAACCGGCGCACTCAGCCTGGCATGGGGCCCGGTGCCGGTACCGGTGAGCTGCACGCGGTGCCAGTGCTCACGCCGGGCTCAGGCGGTGCTTGGTGCCCACAGCACCGGCCCCGCCGCAGCCTGGGCCCCCCCGGGGCTCCTCCCGGTGCTCCCCCCCGTCCGGCGCGCGCCCCCGCCCGGCAGATGACGCAAGCGGCGGCTCCGCCGCCCCGGGCTCGCTGACTCCGCCCCGGGCCGCGCACGGCGATTGGCGGCTGCCGGTGACGCGCCCGGCCCGGCCCGGCCGGGGCGGTGGCGGGGCCGGTCCCGGTTGTGGCGGCCGGTGCGCGGTGCGGGCTGGGCGGCGGGGCCGGTCCCGTCCCGGTGCCGTCCGGTGCCGTCCGGTGCCGGCGGGGCGATGCCGTTCCCGGGCGGGCTGTGGTGGCTGCTGTGCTGCCGGCAGGGCTTCACGCTGCTGCGGCGGGACTACGGCGAGGCAGACCGGGAGGCGGACGGCGAGGCCGAGGAGGAGGAGGAAGCGTCCTTCGAGCTCCGCGCCCAGGGAGACCAGGTGGGGCCGGTACCGGAGCCAGGACTTGCACCGGAGCCTCGGCTGAGCACGGTGCGGCGGGACCGGTGGCGCGCGGCTTCTCCCCCCCGGGCGCACAGCTCGGCCCGGCCCCGCTCCCCTCCGCCGCCGCCTGCCCGCGCACGTCCCCCCCGGTCCCGCAGCCCGGGCTGCCCTTGGCACGTCCCCGCGGGGCGCGGGGGGTCCCGGAGCCCGCAGGGCAGAACCGAGGGGCTCTGGTACCGCGGCCGCCTGGGTCCTGGTGCGGGACCCTTCCTGGTGCCGCGGCGGCGGGACCGGGAGCCCGACGGGTGCAGGGGTGCGGGCGAAACCGGGGAGCTGCCAGGGTGGGTGGGCAGCCTGGGGGATCGGCAGCGCCGGATCCGCAGCGGGGCCGGACCTGTCCCGTGCGGCGGCCGGGGTGCCTGAGGTGCGTGGAACCGGCTCCCCGCAGACCTGCTGGAGCGGCCCGGCCCGCAGCACCCCGGGAGCACGTGCGGGGAACGGGCCTGGATCTCCCCGCTCCGGCTGCTTCCTCTGTTTAGAGAAGCGGAGCGGCGGAAACCGGCGCTTCCTCCGGCGGGAGGAACGGTGATAGCGCGGGGCGGCGGGGGAGCGCGGCTCCCGGGCACTTCTCCTGCCCATCCCGGCCGCCTTCTGCACCGTCTGGGGGTGGCGACGCTCTCCTGGTTGCTGCAGCCCCTTTCCCG
Organism: Amazona ochrocephala; assembly: GCA_039720435.1. NCBI lineage: Eukaryota > Metazoa > Chordata > Aves > Psittaciformes > Psittacidae > Amazona > Amazona ochrocephala. The sequence goes on from CM077897.1 coordinate 4,340,202, forward strand.
GTGCCTGCTGCACGGGCCCGAGCCCCCCACCCCGCGTATCCGCTGCCAGCGGGTCTCCTTGTGCTGGTCCCGCAGGGACAGGGGACAGCGCAGGGCTGGAGCTGGGCCCGGGGACACCGGTGGCAGTGCCAAGGGCACGGCAATGGCAGGAGCTGTCTTTGGGCTTCCCGCATCCCATGAGCCGGGGCTGGCGGGGGCGGCCGTGACGCAGGCTCCCCAGGGAGCCCGTCACCGTGGCCAGGGCTCTTTGGGAACCCGCCACAGCGGCCGCCCCTTCCTGGGAGCGTGGGAGCAGCTACGCCGACCCTGCCACCGCGGCTCCGCTCCTGGTTATTTATATCCCTGAGAAGGAGCCGCCATGGCCTCGTCCTCCTGCGGGTAAGGAGCTGGTCCCATCTCGGTGCCTGCAGCCACGCAGCAGCGCATGGGGCCCTCCGCGGCCTCGGCAGCAGGACAATCGCCGGCCCCATGCATTGGCACCGTGCAACAAGTGCCCTTAACGCCCCGGATCACGGTGCCGTTGCTGCCCCTGGCGCAGCCTTACCTGCAGCGGCTCCCCCCTCCCCGGCACTATTTTTAGCAGCCTTCTCCTCTCCTCGGCGCCCCGTGGCGCGCTCCGGCCTGTCGCGCCTCCGGCTGCCCCGTTGGGCAGTGCCGGTGCCTGCCCGTGCCTGGGCTCTGCCTCGTGTCCCAGCACGTGCCCCGGGGTCATCACGTGCGCGGCACCGTCCATGTCGAGTTGTGCTGCACGAGGAGGAACCGGCCCCTGTCCCGCTGCGGGGCCAGGGACTTCCCTGCGCCGCGTCCCACCGCCGCGGGCAGGAAGTCAGTGGCCCCATTACAATGGGACTTTGTGCCCTGGGCGCATTACTCAGCACTGACCTTGTGCAATTCTGCACGGTGTTCAGGCGGCCGGGTCAGCCCAGGACACGCAGCCTGGCGGCTGCCCCGCACCCCGGAGTGCCCCCGTGGCTGCCATGGGGACACCGGGGCTCCCGGCCCCGCTGCGGCAGGACTGAGCCTGTCCCTCTAGGCCTGGAGCTGGGCTGGCGAGGAGGCGAGCAGGCGCTGGGTGCCAGGCAGTGACTGTGGGGCTGAGACATCTCCTTCCTCCCTAGGGGTCCCTGGAGGTGAGCCTGAGCCAGCCCACCCGCAGCAGCAGCGGCTCGGAGCGGTGAGTGGTGCCCTGTGTCCGTCCTGCTTGGGCATCCTGTCCCATCCATCCCATCCCGTGCGTGGTGCTGGGGGTCTGGCACACACTGGTAGGAGGCACTGGTGCAGCGCAGCTGCCCACGGCGCCAGCACCAAGATGTGCTGGTCTATGGGCTAGAGCAGAAGCCGGCAGAGCCGCGATTGCCACACTCTGTCCCCATCTCCAGTGCATCATTGGGCACATCTCCATCCCTCTGCCACGCTGATGGCTTGGCTGCTGCAGGCTTAGCCAGCAAGGGCTCTGCTGGGCCATGTCCACCAGCGGAGGCCGTGCCTTGGGGCAGTGTGTGCCCATGGATATGGGGTGCCGGGGCACAGGGCGCTGCTCGCTCCCTGTCCTCCCAGTGCCGGCACGGCCGCCAACATTCCTTCCTGGTTGTTCATTTTCCGAATTCCTTGGCAGGGCCATGACTGCAAACAGCTTATTTTTAGCCAGGGTCATCTGCACCCGATGGCTTTGCTGTGTTCCCACCGTGTGCTTGTGGGGTGCCCAGAGCCCCCCCGGGCCAGGATCCTCCCAGCCCCCAGGCCAGGTCCCTGCTCCAGGGCTGTGGGAGGTTCTGGTGGGCACCAGTGCTCAGCCCCATGTCACCCTCAGGTCCCTGCTTGTCGCAGAGGAGATGCGCAGCCTCATCGTGGAGAAGGGCCCAGAGCCAGTGGAGGATGACCCTGACGCTCTCATTAAAGGTGGGTGCAGCCATGCTGGGCACAGGGGCTTCTGCCTCCGGAGCTCGTGCTCCGACCATGTCTGGGTCCCACCCTAGGGGCACAGGGAGCACTGGGCAGACCCTGCCCTGCACCAAAGGGCTGGTGGGACGGATGCTGCTGGCGGCAGCAGACGCTGAAGCATCATCCCCATCCCAGGCTGGCTGCAGCGGGAGGTGCGGGGCGGCGTGAAGACCCCCTGGATCCGGCCACGGAAGTACTGGTTCGTGCTGACGCCCGACTCCCTGGACTACTACAGCAGCAACGAGAAGGGGGCCCGGCGGCTGGGCTCCCTCGTGCTCACCAGCCTCTGCTCCGTGCTGTGGCCAGACAAGCAGACCTACAAGGAGACGGGTAAGGCGCTGGCACCCGTCCTCTGGGAAGCACCGTGTGCCCTGTGCCACCCTCCCAACCCGGGGGTCTCCATCACCCAGAGGAGGGGCTGAGCTGTGTCTGTGCCTCTGTCCCTCGCAGGCTACTGGAGCGTGACGGTGTTTGGCAGGAAGCACTGCTACCGCCTGTACACGGAGCGCCTGAAGGAGGCCGTGCGCTGGGTGTGCGCGGTGCAGAAGGTCATCGACAGCAAAGCGCCGGTGCAGACACCCACCCAGCTGCTGATGCGCGATGTCGAGGTGAGCCCCGCGGGGCTGGTGTGTGGTGGGGTGGTCGGTGGGGCCTCGTGTGCCCTGGGGTGGTTTTGGGTACCTGGGCCGGGCGGTGATGGTGGGTACCTGTGCTGGGTGGTGGTGGTTTTGGGTACCTTGTCCGTGTGGTGATGGTTTTGGGTACCTGGTCCAGGCAGTGATGGTGGGTGCCTGTACTGAGTGGTGGTGGTTTTGGGTACCTGTGCTGAGTGGTGGTGGTTTTGGGTACCTGTACTGAGTGGTGGTGGTTTTGGGTACCTGTGCTGGGTGGTGGTGGTGGTGGGTACCTGTGCTGGGTGGCGGTGGTTTTGGGTAATGGGCCTGGTGTTGATGGCGGGTACCTGTGCTGGGTGGTGATGGGTTCCTGTGCCAGCACTCGGCCAGGCAGCCCCTCTGCAGCTGAGTTCATTGTTTCTCCCTCCCAGGAGCACTGCGGCAGCCCCGAGGTGCTGGAGCAGATCTACCGCTGCAACCCCATCCTGCGCTACACCAGCAGCCCCCTCTACGCTCCCCTGCTGCCCTTCCCCTACGGCAGCCTGGACCAAAGCGGTGAGGGGCAGGCGGTGGCGCAAAGCCTGGTCCAGGGCCCCACTGGGAGCTGTGCAGGGCAGGGGGGCGCTGGGCCCCAGGTGCCTGGATGTGAGGGGGGGTCCTGGGGAAGCCCGTGGGGCTGTTAACCCCGATGCTGTCCCGCAGCCCCCGGCCCCCGCAGCTACACCACGCTGCGCGACGAGGCCGTGAAGCTCTTCAACTCGCTGCAGCAGCTGGAGTCGGAGCGGGACCCGGTGCCGCTGATGCAGGGCGTCCTGCAGACCTGCCTGGACCTGCCCCCGCTGGTGGACGAGATCTACTGCCAGCTGGTGAAGCAGACCACGGAGCCGCCGGCGCCGGGCGGGCAGGGCGACCTGCACTACTGGCAGCTCCTCACCTGCATGAGCTGCACCTTCCTGCCCTCCCCGCCCGTCCTGCGCTTCCTGCGCTTCCACCTGGACAGGCGAGTGCCGGGCACCGGCTGCGGGCAGGGAGGGGGCCGGAGCCTTCACTGAATCGGCGCTGCTCTGACCCCCCCCGGTGCCTTTGCAGGACAGAGAGCAGGTTCCCCACCTCGGAGATGGCCAAGTACGCCTGCTTCATCCGGGAGGCGCTGGGCAAGACCAAGGGGCGGGAGTGCGTGCCCTCACTGGAGGAGATCCTGGTGCTGATGCGGCGGCAGGAGATGATCTGCACCGTGCACTGCCCCGGGGCGCCCGCCTGCAGCGTGGCCATCAGCTCCCACACCACGGCTCAGGAGGTGAGGGGCTGCAGCCGCAGCGGGCTTGGGGCATCGGACAGGAGGGGCCGGGCAGGCAGTGAGCGCGGGTGGTGAAGGGCTCCTGTGGGTCTCTCTGGTGGAGAGGGGCCGGGGCTTTGCCCACCTTGACCTTGCCCCTTGGTTTTGCCTCACCAAAGGTGGCCCAGGAGCTGGTGTCGCGCCTGGGGCTGTCCCAGAGCCCCAATCTCTTTGCGCTCTATGAGCAGTCCCGGCGCAGGGAGCACCCCGTGGGCAGTGCCACGCTGCTGGCCGATGTCCTCACCAGGTTTGAAAAGTAAATGTCCCGCTCTGCTGCTTATGGGGTAGATGGATTTGATGGGATTGGATGGGATGGGATGGGATTGGATGGGATGGGATGGGATTGGATGGGATGGGATGGGGTGGGGTGGGATGGGATGGGGCTGCCTCCCCCTGCCTGCACTCCTGCTGATGGGGCCAGTCCCTTCTCCTGCAGCCTGGCTGGGGAGGAGCGGGAGCAGGACCCACCGTGCCGGCTCTGCTTCAAACACTACGGCTTCCTGGACACGGACAATGTCCCGCGGGAAAGCCTGGAGTTCGCTCTCCTCTTTGAGCAGGTGAGAGCCACGACGGAGGGGCAGTGCCGAGCCGTGCCATGCTGGGATGGGCATGCTGTGCCATGCCATGATGGCTGTGCCGCGCCATGGTGGCCATGCTGGGATGGCCGTGCTGTGCCGTGCCATGGTGACTGTGCCGTGCCATGCCATGATGGCTGTGCCGTGCCATGGTGACCATGCCGTGCCATGCCATGACGGCTGTGCTGTGCCATGGTGACCATGCCGTGCCATGCCATGATGGCTGTGCCGTGCCATGGTGACCATGCCGTGCCATGCCATGATGGCTGTGCCGTGCCATGGTGACCGTGCCGTGCCGTGCCATGGTGGCCGTGCCGTGCCAGCTCACGCCGCCCTCCCGCAGGCACACGAGATGGTGCTGCGGGGCTACGTGCCCACGTCGGAGGAGACGCTGCAGACGTTGGCAGCGCTGCGCCTGCAGAGCCTCAACAGCGACTTCTCCACCCATGCGCCCTTCCCGCGCCTGGAGGAGCTCTTCCCGCCCCACGTGCTGCACGCGCGGCTGCCGGCCCCCCGCCACCGGCCCCCCGCCAAGTGCCGGGGCGCGCGGCTGCGCGCGGGGCTGCTGGCCGGGGGGCTCTGGGGGCAGGCGCTGGCCAAGCAGCGCGCGGAGCGGGACCAGCGCCTGCGGGGCCGCCTGCGGGAGGAGGGCGCCAGCACCATGGCCGCCATCCTGGAGAAGTGGAAGCTGCTGCAGGGCATGGGCCGGCCCGAGGCCATGGCCGCGTACGTGGCGCTGGTGCGTGAGTGGCCCGGATTCGGCTCCACGCTCTTCGACGTAGACGTGCGTGCGGTGAGGCACCGGGGCTGTGGGATTGGGGGGGGCAGCCCTGGGTCGCTGCCGCTCTGTGACCCCCCCATGTCCCCGCAGAGCCCCGTAGGGGCCGCACGGCAGCGGCTGTGGCTCGGCATCGGCGCCAAGGCCGTTTCGCTCTACAAGCCCGGGGAGCCCGAGCCCTTGGACAGCTTCTGCTACGGCCGCATCTCCTCCTTCGGCGCCTCCGACAGCAGCACTTTCCACATCTCCGTGGAGGACCGGGACCTGCTCTTCGAGACCTCCCAGGTAAGGGGGCTCCATCCCCCCTGCATCCCCTGCCCCATGCAGGCTGCCCCCGGCTGCCCCGTGTCCCCTCTGCCCGCAGGTGGAGGAGATCGCGCAGCTCCTCAACACCTACCTCACCTCCGCGGCCACCCGGCAGCCGGCCCTGTCCCCGGAGCCGGCCCCCAGCCCCGCTGCCTCTGACCCCAGCGTGCCACCCCGGGGGCTCTGCCCCGCGGCCGGGCCCTGGCAGCAGCAGCCACCGGTGGGCTCCTTCCACAGCCAGCCCGGTGCCCAGTGCGGCCACGCAGGCTGCTCGTGACGGCCGGTGCTGAGCCGTGGGTCTGTGCCGGTCCGGAGCGGCTCCGGAGCAGGGGGATGGGGCTCCCCCCCGCACCGCCGGTGCCTTTCTGGTGACTTCCTTAATTTATTTCGAGCCCCCCAACGTCTCCCAGCACTTTCCCTGGAGGGCAGCGGGTCCCTGCGCTGCCACCAGGCCTGTCCCTGTCCCTGTACCCCGGTGCCTTCGCCTCCAGCACTCGTGCTGCCTGGCAGCTCTGCCCGCGTGCCGGCTCTGCCCGTACTGGGCAGCGGTGCTGTGCCATCGTCCGTCCGTCCGCTGAACCCACCCCTCTTGGAAAGCTGCGGGCGGCTTTTGGCCCAGCGCCCTCCTCCTGGTCCTGGCACGGCGGCCGGGTCCCGGTGCCTCGTGGTGGCCCCATGCAGGGCTCATGGTGCAGGGGGGGCCGGTGCGGCAGCGGGCGCTCGGCCCCCCGGTGTTGCCTCTGTCACGTTTGTCTTTGTCGGTTCCGTCTTGGGGATGGGGGGGAGTTGTTTGTTTTTCTAATAAATGCACAAAGGACAGGCTGGGGCTCGGGCTGCGGTGGGGCTGCGGTGGGACACCCTGATCCCGGGGCAGCGAGTGCAGCAGGGCCTGGGCCACGCAGCCGGAGCAGCACAGCGTGTCCTTGGGGGCAGCGCCTGCTGGCCACAGCCTTTGGCAGTTCATCAACAGCGCGGGCAGCTCCGGCTCCCCGGCACCCCCTGGCACTGGCTGCCCCGGCAGCAGGCGCCTCGGCGGGGCTGGTGCCAAAGAGGGCGTGGGAGCCCGGCGCTGAGGGGTATTTTTAGCCTCCTGGTCCGTGCCATAGGGTCAGAGGAAAAGGCTAATTCTCACCTTGGGCTGCCTGTGGGCTTGGGCCAGCGCCAGAGCTGCCCCACCCCCCTGTCCCCTGCAGCCTGAATCACGCAGGGCAGGACTGGGCGCTGCCATGTCCGGCTGTCCCCATTGACACCGGCCAGCGCTGAGCTCGTGTCCTGCCCTGCAGTGCCATCCCCTGCCTTGGCTCCTGCGTGATGAGGGCCCCTTCGTGGCCCCTGCATGGGGCATCGTCCCTGTGAACCAGCACTGCGGGCAGGGGCAGGGCGGCGCCGGCTCCTGTCCCTGGTCAGCCATGGCAGCAGGTCCTGCCGGTATTTCTGGCTCTGCTGCGGCAGTGGCCCCGGCGGCAGCAGCTCCCGGCACCACCGGGACGTGCAGGGGAGCAGCGGCCCCAGTTCAAGCGCTCCCGGGACCCTGCGGAGCTGCGGCTGCGCAGTGGGGCTGGACACAGCAAGCGCTGGCCCTGGCAGCATCTGCAGCTGCTCCTTGCCCAGCTGCTCGCGCAGGGAGACGCGGAGGCAGCGTCAGTGCAGGAGCAGCCTTTATTAAAGCAAAATAACCTACAAAAATATAGATACAGCCTGTGCCCCAGGCCTGATCTGGCGGAGGAGGAACAAGGCTCCGGCCCAGGGCAAGGACTAGCTCAGCCACACAGAGCCTTTGGCCACAGGGGTTGTGTGCACCCACCTCATCAGCCCAGGCCTGTTCCAAGCCCCTGGGTTCGCTCTCATCACCCTCCTCCGAGCGAGCGTTGCTCGCACGGGCAGAGGTTCCCTCCCAGCGCAGCGCGCAGCTGCCCCAGTCCTGTCCTGGGCCAGGGCACGGGGGGAGCAGGGGCTGTCCCCTGCCAAGGATCTTAAGGGGCTGCTGCCGCCGAGGAGCGCAGCGGTGTGTGTGTGCAGCCGGTGCTGCCGGCGCCGCGGCCGGGCAGCGCTGAGGGTTGCTAAACGTGGGCATGGCAGGGCCGAGCCCTGCCGGCGTGCGCGGAGGTGGCGGCGGCAGGACGCTCACTGCTCCTGCGTGCCCCAGGAGATGTAGTCGGGGCGCGTGGCCGCGTGGTACTCGTCGATCAGCTGCTGCACGATCTCCCGGGAGTTGTCCAGCTCGTCGAAGTTGTCCTTGAAGATGTCCTCCTTGCGGAACTGCTCCAGGAACGCCTCGCGCTTGCGCAGCTTGTCGTACTGCCGGCACGTCCGCTCAAACAGCTGCGGGCAGCGTGGGGCTCAGCGTGGCCGTGGCTCCCCGGGGAGCCCCCCCTGCTGCTGTACCCAGCACGGAGAAAGGAACGCGGCCGCAGCCTGCTCCTTGGGGAGCAGGAGGATGAATGGGACCCCAGCCCTGCGGTGCCCCCCCTCCCATCGGCTGCCCAGCCTGCTGCAGCGTTGTGAGACCCCCGGAGACTGTGCAATAGTGAGTGAAGGGACACCAGAGCTGCAGATGGGGCCCCAGAGATGCAGAGGGAAGCACTCACCGAGGAGATGTTGGTGTGGTTTGCCATCATGAGGCCGCTGACACGGTGTGCCGAGGGCAGGTAGGGGGATTTACGGGATAAAGCCACCTGGATGCTGGCAGGACCCCAGGGGATGAAGTTGGCCAGTTTCCTCTCCCGGATCCGCTGCAGACTCTTGTGAACCTGGTGGGATGAGAGCAGCGAAGGGCAGGAGGGTGATGGGCAGAGCAGCCTGGTGCCAGCAGAGCCAGGAGCTGCTCCTCACAGGGTATTTGGCTGCAGAAAGGTGGATTCCAGCAAATGGAGCTACTCATGGTCAGGGACTAGCGGCCTTTCATAAGGCCAGGGCCCACAGGAGCAACTTGGAGCCACTTCTCAGGTATGGCTCCGTCTTACCCCAGGACCAGGGTGACCATGCTCTCCCATGGCTGGCCATGCCATCACCATCTGGAATGGCCATGGGAGCTCACCTGTGTGGGATCCACCTCCCCCTGGATGATGTTGAGGATGGCGATGTAGCAGTGGTTGGTCTGCCTGTCTCGCCCTGTGGACACCATCACGTTCTTAGGCTGCAGCAATCGCCTCATCACGTCCAGGACTGTGGTTTTCCTCACGCTGGCCACCTGCAAATGCCAGCCTGGGGTCAGAGGGAGCAGGCGAGCTTCTGCCCAGCACACACATACACAGGAGCAGAGGGCAGCTGCATGGAGAAGCCCTCGCCCCAGGGATGGACACACATGCAAAGCCACATGCAGGACAGGGACATCCCAAAGCCACACAGCAGGCACAGCCAGGCTGAGAACCAGAGCGTTGGCAGAGGCTCCAACACGAAGGTGCTGAGCTGCCCCCCAGCAGCACAGCAGGGGCTGGGGTGAGGCTCAGGTGAGGCCAGAGTGACAGGGACATGTTTCACGTTGTTCCTGTCAAACTCCTGTCCTGTTCTGCTGCCCAGGCAAGGAGCGGGGCTGCAGGAGAGGAGAACGCTCACTGCCACCCGCCACCACAGGCACAGGGAGCTGCCACCGGCAGGACTGGCACCCAAGGGAGAGCCCAGGGCAAAGACAGTTCTGCATGTGGCAGCCCGGCTCCAGGCACTGGCTGAGCCCTCCCCACACTCCTCTGCAGAGGACAGGTCACACACTCGATACCCTTTTCAGAGCCAGCAGTTTCTCAGATTTGCTTCTCTGAGCAACATCCTGAGGGAATGCACATAAGGAGAAGAGCAGCTGTGAGTGAGCTCCTGCAGCACGGCCAACGCAGTGAGAGCCTCCTACACCTCACCCTAAGGAGGGGCACTGGCTGGGGGTGAGCTGAACGCAAGCGGTAGCATGTGAGGCAGGAGAGGGGTGGCACTTCCCCCCCGGCAGAACACAGAACATGGTGCTTGGAGCCCATGAATGAGAACACCCAACAGGGTTCTGACCCACACAGCCTGGGCTGGTGGCCCAGCAAGGCAGCAGGACTGGCAGGGCCACTCTGCTGGGCTCGCTCCCATGGTTTCTAAGGGTGGCTTCTGTCAGGTCAGATGCTGTCAGCTCTCCCATGGCTACAGCAGGGAGCCCAGCGGGTGTGCAAGGGCCTGCTCACGTCTGATGCACGTCACACATGGCTACCACGTGGGCCTGGGATTTGGAACAGCAACTCCAGCTCCCAGCGGGACCATGGGACTGATGTTATCAGGTGAGTGTGGCAGCTCCTGCCCCGGGAAGGGGCATTCCCGGCGGGCAGCATTACCGACTGGTCGGTGGTGAGCGGCGTGTAGCCCGTCATGAGGAAGTGCAGCCGGGGCGTGGGGATCAGAGAGGCAATGAGCCCGATGAGGTCGTTGTTCATGTACCCAGGGTACCGGAGCGTGGTGGTGCTGGCAGACATGATGGTGGAGACCTGGGGGAAGAGGATGGGGGTGAGCACCCGCATCACCCCATGGTCACACTCAAACCTTGCTTCACACAGCCCGTGCAGGCTGCCCCTTCTCACCAGCTGGTTGATCTGAGAGAAGGATGGGTTCTGGATGTGCAGCCGGTCTGTCGCGATCCGGTTCAAGGCCGTGTTGTCCAGAACCACCTGCAAGAGGAAGGAACCGGCTCTGTGAGGAGCCTCAGCCTGGGCAGGGGCAGCCCCAGCCAGTGCCCTAGAGCATCCACTGCCCAGCACGGGCCCTGGGCACCGTGCAGATGGCAGACATCAGAACCCACTCGCTGACCCATGTGCAGCGTAACTGACACTGTCAATGGAAGCTTTTCCCTCCTGTCCTGGCTGAGCTCCTCAGTGCTCTCCCAAAGAGCTCTGCCTCTGCACCAGCACCTTGCAGCTACTGTCAGCCCCAGCAGCTCTGGAGAGCAGGTCCTGCCCTGCATCACGCAGGGATAAGCTGGGAGAGATGAGCAGTGTCTTGGTTAGGAGCTGAGCGAAGGCCCTGGTGCAGGCTGAAAGAGGCTGCCTGGCTGGGACGTGTGAATGCTGAAAGCAGGGCTGGACTCGAGTGCAAGCAGAAGGCTACAGAGCAGAGGAAGTGGAGCCAGTGCTGCCGTGGGAAGTATGTGCTGGGTCACGGAGGCACCAATGCCCAGCTGGACAGCACAGCAGCACTCAGCACAGAGCCCTTGTCCCTGGAGTCACCACATCTCACATCTGCTCAGTCCTTCTGGACAGGGATGCTGTGCCGGGGGCACATGGCCCATTGCTGTGGCCCTCACCCCACACACCTACAGCACTTGCCCCAGCAAAGGCCATGCTGCTGAGCGGCAGGGACGAGGCTGCCACGCAGGAGCTGCCTGACACACAGTGAGACTCCTCTTACCACGCAGTCAGCGTTCTGTGTCAGCCTCTTCAGTGTCAGGAGAGAGTTGTAGGGCTGGACCACAACATCGCTCATCTCATCCTGGTTTGGGAAAACTGAGTAGGTCTCCACCAGCTTCTTGGGATACCTGGTGAGAAAGCCCAGCCATCTCAAGAGTTAACACCACCAAGCCAGCACTCTCCTCCCACAGGCTCCCTGTGCAGTCTCCAGGGCTCAGGACAGCACTGAGTCACCAGTGCTGCGTGCCAGAGTTGGCTCCCAGCGAGGGAGAGAATTTGTCCCAGCAGTGCCTACCCCAGCAGTACAGGAGGAAGCTGCCAGACAGTGCTGCAGGCAAGGCTGAGCCATCCACAGGCTGATTAAGCAGCTGCTTACAAGCCTTGTCAAGAGGCTGCAAGCTCAAACAGGCAGCGATGGCAGCTCGGAGCCCACAGCTACAGCCTCCCACCCTCCCCGGCACAGCCAGGGTGTCTGAAGGCAGCTGCCTGATAAGTATGGCTGAGCGAAGGCAGAGTTTGAGGCCAGTTGCAGAGTCTCTGAGGTCCTGAGGCGTATCAGGAGCCGTCCCCTCACGGGGCAGCGTGCCAGGGGTTGCACAAGGCAGTGTTTGGGTGGGGGTGGTGGCTCTGAGTCAGCGCTGTGCTCTGGCAGGGCGCCGAGGCTGGGCCGGGTGCCAGGAGGGACAGGGACAGCCTGAGCACTCACCTGTCATTCAGCCTCTCCAGGAGGTACGAGCCCAGTCCCGAGCCCGTTCCGCCAGCAATGGAGTGGCAAAGCACAAAGCCCTGCAAGGAAGCAGGACACGGGCAGCTCAAGGTGCAGCTCAGCGCCAGGAGCAGGCAGAACAAAGCCCCCTGTGCCACCACCACCTCCGGCCAGGGCAACTGTGTCTCTGCACACACCACAACGTGCAACTGCTGCTCAGGAGCCTCCTGTTTCCTCCCACCCCACAACAGACCAGAATAGCTCCAACGTCACCTGCAGAGTACAGTCGGTTCCATGAAACAGAGGTACACGTCCCCACCCTTTCCCTGGGCCTTCCAGGCCATCCCCCTCCTTCTACAGTGCCCCAGGCCAAACTTGCTCTAGCTAACTTGAGGGCAGGGCAACCAGATCCAAATCCCTCGATGTACTTACTTCCAAGCTGTCGCTCCCATCAGCCTCTCTGTCTATTATGTCAAATATATCTTCGTGGATTTTTTCTCCCTGCAAGAGACACCAGACCACATCTTGTTCCTTTCCCACAGAAAATGGAGCAGAGCAGCTGAAGCCTGGAGTGAACCACGCCAGGCTGGCAGTGTGCCCCTGCGCCCAGGGTGCCCCAGAGCCTCCGCTGTGAGCCCCTGCTGAAGGACGAGGTGGATCTCAGAAACCACGTCCTGAGCCTGACATGAGAGAGCCACGATTCAGCCTCACACCAAATGACCCAGGAGCACCAAAGCTGTTACCTGTGAGAAGCCACTGGCCCAGTTGTTCCCAGCTCCCCCGCCATGCTCAGACAAGTAGATGTTTTCTGGGTTGTAAAGGTTGGCATAAGGGGAGTTCAGGATGGAATGGATAACTCGGGGCTCCAGGTCCAGCAGCACGGCTCGTGGGATGTAGTGCTCATCGTCTGCCTGTGAGGAGGAGCAGCAAGATCAGTGCAGAAGAAACAGCGAATGCCTGGGCCACCCCCTGGCCGCGGGACAGCGCGGCACTGCCGCCGCCTGACGGGGAAGAGGAGGAAGGACACTCGCTCCGTACAACCTGCCCGCCCCGCAGCAGCTCCATGAGCACAACCTGAACGTGGGGCAGGCGGAGCGGGGGCTCTCCCCGAACGGGTGGTTACGTCAGGAGGTATCTATGGCACCTCAGCTTCGTGCCTCTGCCTCCACAGACGCAGAGCACAGAAGGAGCGCTGGCAGCACGCTGCCTGAGGCTGCCGCTCCAACCAGCCCGGGGGCAGCATCAGCCCACGGGCCCCGGAGGATGGGGCTGCTGACAGCAGCTGTGCCACATGGATCCCCGCGGTGACACGGGCAGCGCACCCCGCAGCACAGCGAGCACGGGCAGCGACAGCGCCCGCAGTACCTGGTAGAAGAAGACGTCCTTGCGGTCGGTGCCCTCGGTGGCGAACTCCTCCACGATGCCCTCGGGGCTGATGCCGTGCTCGGCGCAGAGCTGCTTCCAGAACTCGAACCCGACTGCGGGGCGCGGGGGGGGGGGAATCGGTCAGACCGGGGGCGCGACGCCGCTGCCCCCGCCGGGACCAGGGCAGAGCCCGGAGCACCCCCAGGCCGGGGGGCTCGGCCCCGCCCACCTCACCAGACCACGCCCACTAGCTCAGGCTCCGCCCCCTCTCCCTCAGCAGCCCGGCCCTGCCCGCGCCCGCCGCCCGGCCCCGCCGCCGCGCTCACTCTGGTTGCCGCACTGGCCCAGCTGCAGGGTGATGATCTCCCGCGGCATCGCGGCCCGGCCCCGTTTGGCTCCGTTCGCCTCCGTTCAGCTCCGCTCCGCCCCCCGCCGCTCCTCCGACCGCCGCGGCTCCCGCCCGGCGCCAACCGCACCGCGCGCGCGCGCCGCCAACTTCCGGGAGAGCGCCGTCCGGCCCCGCCCCCCTCCCCAAGTCCTGGAAACGCGCATGCGCTCTGACAAGACAGCAGCTGCTGCGCCTGCGCCGAAATGGCGGCACCCAGGGTTACGTCGCTCCGCGCGGCGGCAGGGCGCCGCCATGATGGCCCAGAGGCCGTGCGCGCGCGCTGTGCGGCGGCCGGATGTTGACGCCGTGAGGGAGCGATGGCGGCGGCGGCTCCCGGTGAACGGCAGCGGCGGGTGCGCGCTGTGAGCGCGGCGCTGCGCGGCCGCCTTGGGCCCTACGAGCCGCTGCTGAGCGCCGTGCAGGCGGCGCTGGTGTGGGAGCGGCCGGGCCGCAGCGCGCTGTGGTGGGCGGCGGTGCACGGCCTCTTCTGGTGAGCGGGCGGCGGCGGCGGGGCCCGGGCGGGGGGAACCGAGCGGGACCGGGGTTCGCTCCACCGCAGAGCGGTGCCCGTGTCGGGAGGTGCAGCCCGCGGAGGCCCCCGGGAGCAGCCGCTGTGCCGTTCCCCTGCTCGGTACCGCGGGGGCCGCCGGAGCGCCGCGGGCTGCGGGGGTGGGGGTGGGTATCGGGTATCGGGTGGGCGCTGGGAGCGGGGGCCCTGCCTCCCCTCTCCGGTCCCCGGCAGGGCTGAGGACAGGTCACGGCCGGAGGCGGGACCCGAGCAGGCAGCCCGAGAGGTCCCGCTCTTGCCCTGCTTCAGCTTCTCAGAGGAGCGTGGAGCGCTGTTGTCTGCTTCGGCTCTGTCCCTCTCCGTGTCCCTTTGTTATCCCAAAGCCCCGAACTAACCAGCAAAACCCGCTGCCTCTGCCAGGAGCTCGGAGTGACCCGAGCAGATAAGGGTCCCTGGAGCTGCCTGATACACCATGGGCAGGCTGCCGTTGCTGATCACCACTTGCTTACTTTGCTCTGGCTACAACTGTTCCGAGTGACTGCCTTGGTGTGAGCGAGGGTGTGTTACCGCTCTGGTGTGTGTCACGCAGGTCTGGTCAGTACCATGTCTTCATTTCTTCCCCATAGGTTTTTTGCTCTGACTTCTCTTCGCTTGCTGTTCCTGGTTGCGTTTACCCTCATAGTAGTAGTTTGTGTAGATCAGTGGAAGAGCAAAATCTGGCCTGAAATTGGAGGTAAGTTGCAACGTTTGAGCTGATAGCAGCAAAGTGAGCGCTGGGTTTAGCCCCAGAGGTGCAGGCTCTGGTGCTGAGTAGTTAAAATCCTGGCTCTTGTGCTTTGTGAGTGTAGGAGCAAGAGGTGTATTCTTCCTCGACTTGGAGAGTCCTCGTCTATGTAAACATAAAGGCCTTTTCATGCTCATGATACTGTCTCATGGTATTGTCTCCTAAGCTTGAACCATCAGGTGTATGTGGACTAGCGCAGGGGTTGGAGCAGGGATTCCCTTTCCCATCATTCAGTACAAGAGCAAAAACTTGGAAGTGTTTGTGGGAAAAACAGGATTTCTCCTCAGAATCCCTCATAAACCAGCTTCATGGTGTAGGACAAAGATGAGGCCTGGCCTTGCTGTTGAGACCTCTTTGAAAGGAGGGGCATCATGCTGGCTGTTAAGGAAGTTAGTCTGGAGCTTTCAGGACGCAGAGGTGCTCTAGTTATCATTTGATATTAATACACTCATGACTACTACCGCTCCTCCAGCACAGGGTTTGCATGGACAGGTCAGTGTTGAGCAGCGTGTGTGGATTGCATGCTCCCAGAGGTGGGTCCCTCACTAACGAGCAAGAACAACTCCCAGCTTTCTGCTTCAGCCTCTCTTCTGTGTTGTACTTGGGAAGACTTTAAAGCTTTCCTTGGGCTCCAGCAGCAGCTTGGCTCAGGCTCTGTGGCTGAAGCATTCCTGCTTATGAGGAAGTGTCTGCCCAGCTCCCTCAGAACCTTGGTTTCAATTTGTCAGGATAACTTTTCAAATCCCAGTCTGGGTGAGAAAGTATCCAAAGGCTTCAGTCTCTGATGCCTCTCAGTAATCAGCTGCTCTTCCTTCACGTGTGTACAGGGGAAGGGGGGAGATGGAAGTGGATGGGTTTTGCTATTACCTTCCAGACAACATCCAACAGATCCCCAGGAGGAACAGGGAGACCCTCTTGCACCTCCTCCTGTCACACGTACACGTTCAAAGTGTGTTATGGAGTGATCCATCTCTGGTTCTTAATTACAGTTAATGCCTTCCCCAGGTATTCCCCGACTCATTAAAGCTTTACTTAAATCCCAAGACCTAAGTGTTCTCATGGCAAATTCCTTGCAACTAATGTAGTGTCTGTTCTTAATGTTTTAGTGGCAAGACCTGACGAATTAGACAATGAGAGGTAGGAAACTAATTGACTTCTCTGCTCTTGGTGTTTGCTGTGATGATACCGTATCACTACCACCTGCATGTGCTCTTTTGAGTGAGGAAGGAAGGGGGAGAAGGGAGCTGCTCAGTGGAGGGAGGATGGAGCCTTCGACCCTGTCAAGCCCTGGGACAAGTACTTGACTTGCCTAAGCTGTTACATTACACTTTGCCTTCCTACTAGCCCTTGACAGTGCTTACTTAGCATTGTAAAACTTCCCTTGTGCCCTTAAGTTAGAGGTCCTGCCTCAAAAGCAGCTCCTTCTGTATGGGCCTCCAGTAGCAGGAAATCAGCCTTTCCTTTGGAAAGGATGGAGTCTTCTGAGACTTGACAGGGAATGTTTAACAGCTTGTTCTGGGAGCTGGTGCTGCATACTTGGGATCTGACTGCAGCATTAACGATGGCTTGAGAAACATTGGGGTGGTGCCTTACTAATAACACCTTCCTGCCCTGTGGTGCTGCTCTGAGTGCTCAGCTCCTGATTAAATCACTTGAGCTGGTGCCAAATGACAGGTTTTACTTTGTTTTCTTTTGCAAGAGGCCCAAGTACCGAAGGAACTGCTCTTCCTTAATCTCTATACTTGTGACTAGCAGTTAAGAAGCACTAATAGAACTTGCCAGAGACAGTGCCTCCGAAGGAACTGAGCATATGAAGTAAGGTGCAAAGCTGCTTGTAGAGACCTTGCGCTGAATTCCTGGGGGTTGCGGTTGGTTAAGTCAATGCAGAAAAAGCAAATGGATTTGCTTCTGCACTGCTCTTTCCCTCAAGCAGCATGGAAACTAGTCTAAGCCAAAGACTGAGAGACTGGAATCGCTGCTCCTTAGCTGTGGGAGAACTGGGGCACTTGGAGAGCAGTCCCTGGAAGTGCTGTTCTGGAAGACAGCTGAGCCTCAGCTAAAGCTCTAAAGAGCTCAGTGCTGTGGGAGGAGAGAAGGAAGTATTGAGACAAGTGTCTGTAACAAGTGATTTCTGCACTGGTCGATGCAGTGAGCTCTCTTCCTGAATTCCTGCCTTTCCTGCAGCTGGGGATACGTCCACCCTCGGCTGCTCGGAGTGCCAGAGCTCTGTCACCATTTGGCTGAAGGATGGGTGGCTGGGACCAACTTCTTAAGCAATCTCTTCATCTTCAAGAGGCAAAACCCTGGCAAGGTAAGAATGTACAGACCTCAGCACATCAAACATGTGGTGTGGAGCCTCTGCTGCCCACCAGGATCCTCTTGTGGCATCCAGCGTTGGCTGAATGCGCTCACACATGGGAGGTTACCACGTCTCCCTTATGGCTGTTAAGTGGTGGGAAGAGATGGAAAGCACAGGCAGAACAGCCAGGCTGGGGAGGAGGGAGGAGGAAGCGAGTGTTGGCATGTTGGTTGTGAAATGTAGCTGCTCCTTCTGTAGGTTTCCAGCTCTGTCAGTGTCTGTCAAACTCCCTCAGCGGATTTGAGCAGTGAGAAAGATGTGTCAAGCTGCTTTTTTGTTTGTTCTCCTTTTTCTTTTATTGAGGCTTATGCAAAGAGCAGTTTGTAACATGCTGGAACTGTCCTTGTCCTTTTCACCTGCAAGCTTCCTGTCTCCGCAAAGCCTCTCCCTAGCTTTGGGAAGCTCTTCATATGCTGAGGCAAGAGGCCTTGGTAATGCTGCCTGTGCCTTTGCTGGTCCCAGAGGTGGTGCTTGAGCACTGGGAAGGTTTTGCTGCCGTTAGAACTGTGACTTAGAATCTGCAAGACCCAAGTGAATCCACTGCTTTGGAAACTCACTGTCTCCCCTGTCTTCAGTTTTGCCTTCTAGTGTGTGGAGTCTTTACTTTCCTGGCTGTCCTGGGCCGCTATATCCCTGGACTATTGCTCTCATACTTGCTGTGTAAGTAGATCTCTGTGCCAATACCGACTTAGAAGTGAAAAGGGGTAAAGATGAGTAGGATCTGAATGGCTGGGATGGGGCTCTTCTGCTCAGAAGGACAGCTTGTGTGAATGGCTTCACAATTGAAAAGAATACATTCTGCCTGGAATGTGGTGGGTCCTGACTGGGACTCTGAGGTCTCTGGTCCAGAGGGAACATGTTCGAGTGCTCAGTAACCACACACCTGAGCACTCAGAGGCTGGCCTCTCAGTTTTGCTGCCTTGGCAGAGGTGGTTGCACTGTTCCAACGCCTCCTGCAGCGTTGCATCCCTTCAGATGTGGCATTCTCTGTGTGTTACCCTGCATCACAAAATGGGCAGGATGTTTGCATTCTGGACAGACTTCTAATGTGCATTCCCACTTACCTCAGTGCTCTTCATCCTGCTGTGGCCCCTTGCTGTGTACCACAGACTGGGGCAGCGCATGTACGTGAGGCTGGAGCCAGCTCTGCAGCGGCTGCAGTTCAGCTTTCGAGGCTACATGATACCGAAGCAGCGGGAGAAGCAACGTAAGTTCCTGTGCTGTGTTTCTGACCCTTCAGACACTGGTCCTCAGTACCTGAAACAGCCCATGAGGGGAGCCTGGAGTGGGCTATGCCCTCAGGGAAGGAGGCAAAGCAGTTCTACCTCTCAACAAGCACTAACACCTCCCAGTGCCAGCTCCTCATGGTGCTGAGCTGCTTCGTTCCTCAGCTGCCAGAACTGTGTGTTCCATCTTGTGTTGCACTGAAAACAGAGGGAGGGTTCAGTGCAAGGCAGCTGCCAAACACGTTCATCTCAGCAAAAGATGTGCAGCAGCCCAAGTTGGAAGTGGTCACGTTGCTGTGCTGTGGAGCAAAGCACGCTGTGCTGGGTCATGTCCAAGCTTGCCAGATTAAGGGGTTTTGTGCTTGGCACAGGGCTGGTCCTGCACAGAGCGCTGGCCCAGCAGCAGCACTGAGCTTTGACTCTGGTTTCTGGCAGTGCGTCACCGATCCCTGAACCAGGAGGCTGTGGATGATGGGAGTGACAGTGAGGAGGAACTTGCTGCCTTCTGTCCTAAGGTAATAACAGCAGCTGAATGCAATAAACTCACTGTGTTGTGTGGACATACAGTGAGTGGGCATGTATCCAGCATGTTGTAGTTGAGTTGTTGTGGAAGATCAGATGAGGATATTCTCCTTTGAGAAAGGTCTTTCTTATTCTGTCTCCCTCGGATATGTCCAGAGCTGCTTGTACCAGCTACAATCTCCTAGGCTGGGCTGTAAAGTGGGAAATGAGCCTCCATGAGGGTTGGCTTTCACTGGAGGCCGCTGGATCATGTGTTTTTTCTTGAGGTGCAGGAATAAGCTTCCCAGTATTGATGTTTTCAATGTCATCTCCTCTTTGAAAGCTGGATGACTCCATGGTCGCCAAGGAACTCACCATCTCCGACTCAGAGCATTCTGATGCTGAGGTTTCCTACACGGAGAATGGGATGTTCAACCTTTCGAGGGGTCAGACTCCCCTGACAGAGGGGTCAGAAGGTGAGAGGGAAGGGGGCAGCTTCTGGAAGGTGTGGAATGCTGAGCAGGCGCCAGTGTGACGGGTCAGAGGGAGGATGCATTGCCTTCTGGCCTTGAGGTCTGCCTCTTTGATGTCTCTTGCTGCCTAAGATGAGATGCAAGTACATGTTTTTTCAGGATGGAGCTTCCTTCATTCCTGTGGTGCTTTAGTGAGCAGTTAGAACTGCTCTCACAGGCAGATCCAGCTCTGCCAGTCCCTGCCTGCAGGGACACGGTGCAGCTTGGTCTGCATGGGGGTGTCTGGTTCTGCATCCTTGTTCCTTGTGTGTGAACTGGGAGCTCAGCAGCAGCCCCACGACCTGTGTGAGGGGGACACTGGGGAGGGTTTGGTCTGTGAGCCTCGGGGGGGAGCTGTGGCCCAGCTTTCATGTGCTGTGCCGCCCTGGCCTCTGGGCTGTTCGTGTGTGTTTAAAGCTCCTTCTCCCTTCTAGACCTGGACGGTCACAGTGACCCAGAAGAATCTTTTGCCCGGGATCTCCCTGACTTCCCTTCCATAAACCCAGAAGTAACTGGCATAGATGATGAAGATGACACCAGCATTGGGATCCCGAGCCTGGCTTACCGCTCACAAGTGACTGAAGATCTGCACCTCCCATATGAGCAGGAGGAAGGCAGTTGCCTGCCCCCCATACAGAACCTGCCTGGCAACGTCACTGGCTTCGTCACCAGAAGCATGATCCAGCTCGCACTGGCAGGAGCCCCTCAGCCAGGCCCCTCACGCAGTGACAATCCCCAGAGGGCTGCAAAGACTTACCTCAGAATGGCCAGCTTGGACTTGGACACTGATGTGGAAGGAGATGACTTTGAACTGCTGGATCAGTCTGAGCTGAACCAGCTGGATCCTGCGGGCTCCCGGGGCCAGTAGGTGAGCCCAGCACTTCCCTCTGGTTTTCTATTGTGCGGCGCGGAGGGAATCCTGGCAGGAAAAGCCTTGCACAGTTGTCTAGATGCTCTCCTGTGTGAGCCTGAGTGACGTGATGGCCGGGCCTGGCTGGGAACACCACTGTGACCTGGGACTCTGTATCCTCGCTGGGATTTTAAAATAAACTACACTGGTAATTCATAGAGCAAAGGCGTTGCTGTGATCGCTCCACCGACACCCACGTGCTGCCCTGCACCCAGGATGCTGCTTGCTCCAAACTGCCTCACCTGAGACCGTAACCCTGGTGTGTGTCACTCTAGAGGCCACTGCTTGGCTCAGCCCAGCATCGCCCAGGACAAGCTCGAAGCCCATCCTCTGGGGCTGGTTTCCCCTCAGACCTGTTGTCCGGGACTTAGTGCTGATCTGTCTTAAAGACAGCCATTCCCTGCTCCTAAAACGTGCACAGAATCCAGGTCTTCTCTCCCAGCAACGTCCGGCTCCAGGTAGAAACAAAAGCTGCTGTGGGCACAGCCATGTGTGTGTGTGATGAGCACTCCCCTCCTGTCCCGGCTCTAGTGATGCTGTTTTGTAAGAGACACCATGGCAATAAGACACCTCCTGTGATGATGAGAGTCCTGCAGTGACCGACGTGTGGCAGCTGCTTTGTGTTGCTTTCCTAAAACAATGGACTGATGCTTTGCGGAACCCCCCCCTTGCTCCTCCAACACCTGCTCGGTGCCCACCCTGCCCGGGTTGGCGGAGGGAGGAGCTGGAGCTGCCCCTGGCTTCCCACCCCCTGCATCGGCAGCACCGGTGATGGAGGAGCTTTGGTGCCCGTTGTGGTCGCACAAACCAGCACCCTCCAGGGACGGACCGTCTGCGCCCGTGCCCGGTCCCGAGCCGCGCTCAGCCCCCTCGTTGCTTTTCCTAAGCCATAGAACCCGGTTGCGGTCGCGTTTGTGCACTAAGAACGAAACGCGCCCGTCGGGGACCCCCCGCCTCTGTCTGTGTCTGGGCCCGAGCCCCGATGGTGCCGCTGCGGGCTCGGAGCTGAGGGACCCCGGTGCGGGTCCCTGCGTGCGCCGCGCGGCGAGGGCCGGAGCGCTGCGGCCCCGCCTCCTCGGGGCGCGGCTTCGCCTCTCCGCCAATCAGAGCCCGCCGCCGTACCACTAGTTGGCGGGGATTGGGCGGTGAGGCGGAAGTGCGTCATCGTCGCCGGGCCAGGAGAGGAGCGGGAAGAGTGGAGAGGGAGGATGAGCAAAGGCCGCGATGGCGCCGGGGCGGGCGGTGAGCGGCGGCCGGGGCTCTGTGCGGGGCGGGCGGGGACCAGGGCCGGGCGGGGAGCAGGGCTCGGTGCGAGCAAGGAGGGGACTGGGGCCGGGCTGCCGCGGTGACGGGCGCAGTGTCCCGCAGGAGGCGCCGCCGCCGTGCTGCTGCGGTACCTGCGGGAGCAGAACCGGCCCTATAGCGCCCAGGACGCCTTTAGCAACCTGCAGCGGGAGCACGGGCTCGGCAAGGCGGTGAGCGGGGCCGGGCTGGGGAGCGCGGGCAGGGCCGGGCCGGGCGCAGGGCCCGGCTGACGGCGCGGGGCCCCGCAGGCCGTGGTGAAGGCGCTGGAGCAGCTGGCGCAGCAGGGCCGCATCCGGGAGAAGGCCTACGGGAAGCAGAAGATTTACTTCGCCGATCAGGTGAGACCCGGCCCCGGGCGCTGCCTGCGCGCCCCCGCCGCGCTCAGCCGCCGCCTCCCTGCAGGAGCAGCTCCCGGCCGCCAGCGATGCGGAGCTCCGCGGCCTGGACGCGCAGATCGCCGCCCTCTCCGGCCAGGTGCAGGCGCTGCAGCAGAGCTGCCGGCAGATGGAGGCAGGTGAGCGCCCCGGCAGCCCCTCCGCGGTACCGGCAGCAGCTCGGGGGCATGGGCTGAGCGGTGCCTCCCTTCCAGAGCTGAAGGACCTGAGCAGCTCCATGACAACCTCTGAGATGGCCAAAGAGATCAAAGAGTTGAAGAGGGACTGTGAGAGTTACACAGAGAAACTGGAGAGGATGAAGTCGGCCACGAACCACGTCACTCCAGAAGAAAAGGAGAAGGTGAAGAGCTGCTGGGGCCAAGCACACTCCAGACCCTCAGGGCACCTTCAGGCAGCAGCTGAGCTGCCTCCTCCTCACACACCTTGTTCACTTGGTCACTTCATCTTGCCCAGGCAACCAAAAAGCCAACAGCATCCTGGCCTGTATCAGAAATAGCATAGCCAACAGGGCCAGGGCAGTGATCACTGCAACCCCCCTGCACTGGCACTGGTGAGGCCGCACCCTGAATCCTGTGTTAGCTCTGGACCCCTCACTGCAACAGAGACATTGAGGTGCTGGAGTGGGGCCAGAGAAGGGTAATGGAGCTGGTGCAGGGCCTGGAGCACAGTGTGATGGGGAACGGCTGAGGGACCTGGGGGGTTCAGATGGAGAAGAGAAGGCTCAGGGGGGACCTGATCACTCCCTACAACTGCCTGAGAGGAGGATGGAGCCAGGAGGGCGCTGGGCTCTGCTCCCAAGGAACAAGGGATGGGACAAGAGGAAACGGCCTCAAGCTGCACCAGGGCAGGTTTAGATGGAGCTGAGGAACAATTCCTGCCCCAAAGGGTGCTCAGGCATTGGAACTGCCCAGGGCAGTGCTGCAGTCACCGTCCCTGCAAGTGCTCACACACGAGGCCCTCAGGGACATAGGTCAGTGGTGGCCTTGGCAGTGCTGGGGTAGAGGTTGGACTTGATGAGCTTAAAGGTCTTTTCCAGCCCAGTTGATTCTCTGGTTCTATGCTCTGCCCCTGTCTGTGCTGAGCTGGTTCACAGAGAGCTCCATGTCCCTGCAGGGCCCTTGTGAGCCACTTGGGCTGTTAAATAACCCCCTGGTTGGGACTTCAGGCAGGTCCTTGGCACCGGGCACTTATGGCACCTTTGTGGGGTGGCTTCTGCTGGGCTGGGTCTCACTTTTCTCTTGCTGCCCACAGGTCTGCAGTGAGCAGAAGCTGTACTGCAGAGAGTGGCGGCGCAGGAAGCGAATGGTAATGGTTGTGCCACCAAGCAGCGGGGTGGTGATGGTCCTGTTGTGACACTGGGTGCCATGGATGCGCTGGCAGGGAGGAGGGGTCTGCTGGGCACCTTGGGGAGCAGCCCCAGCTTGAGCTGAGCCCCTTCCCGCTGCTGCAGTGCTGAGACTGTAGCTGTGGAGCAGACAGTGCTGTGCTTGGGGTTGGGGTACCACAGTGCTCCCCTGGGTGCTGCAGTGCCCGAGGACAGGGTCCCTGCAGAGCTCTGCCTGCCCTTGGGAACAACCAGCCCGTTACCCCCTGCAATGGCTCAGGTCACCCCTGTCCCTGCAGGCGACTGAGCTGCTGGATGCCATCCTGGAGGGGTACCCCAAAAGCAAGAAGCAATTCTTCGTAAGTCCCAGGTCTGGGCTCTGTGGGGCCGGCGCTGTGCTGAGCTCCACGGTGCTGAGCCCACTGTGCTCCTGCAGGAGGAGGTCGGGATAGAGACGGACGAGGAGCACAACGTTGTGCTGCCAGCGGCTGTGTGAGGCACTGGGGAGCTTTTGCTCCAGGAGAAGGTGCTGGTGCTGGAACTCAGCTCTTGGGTTGGTTTTTGTCCTCTTTTTGCAGGGCTTGGGCTCATCCTGCACATTTATATGTTGTGGTTCGGAATGCTTTGCAGCAGGGCCCTGGTGGTCCAGGGGGGCCTCGGGAGGGTGAAGGAGCTCCACATGTATTTCAGCCATTGACATGAGCACAGGCTCCATTAAACACCAGGATTTGGGTTCAGGTTGTGGTGGCCTCTCTGTTCCCAGGGTGTCAGGCAGGGTTTGGGTTCAGGGTTGCAGCAGCCCTGAGGGGTGCGGAAGGCAGAGGTGGGATAGGCTCAACCCTGAGCACTCAGCATCAGAAATAAAACCAGAAAACGCATTAAAACATTCAGCAAAATCGATTTACTTACTTTTCACAATAGAAAAAATAGGGGATTTCACAGGTGAGCTCTGTGAAATGCACATCCTCCTCCTGCGGCAGCAGCAAATCCAGGGCTCCTGTCCGTGCCCTGTGTCCAGCCCCAGAGCCCCAGCCCTGAGCTGTGCACCCCGAGTTTGCTTCCACACCCGCAGCGTCTGCCCAGGGCCACGCCTGAGCCTGAGCCTGTGCCGGGGGGTGATGAGCAGCGCTGCAGGGCTTGGCCTGGGGGCTGCCCTTGTGATGCATTGACCCAAAGGGAGGGGTTGACCAATGATTCTGTCTCAAAATCACCCCCCAACCACCGCTGGGGTAGAAGCTGTAACTGAACCATTCCCATGCACTGAAACCATGGAGCTGAGAGTCACCTCCTGGATACCCAGTGTGAAATAAATACCCACCCCGCTGAGTGGGAGCAAACCACAATCACAGAGCACAGACTGCACTGGGAGAGCCCCCCCTGTGACCAACCCCCCCCCAGCAGCTGCTCCTCAGCACAAGGTGGCCAAAGCCACGACCCCCCTGACAACAGCAGCATGGGGCAGGTTCGAGAGTGTCAGAGTCTGGCTGCAAAGTGATGCTGGGAAGGCTTCAGGGTGTTTGTTTGCACTGATTCATCGAACCAAACCCAGGCTGTGTGTGTGTGGGGATGAAAGGAGCAGCAGTGAGCGGCTGCCTTCAGCTATGGCCACATCAAAACCAGGGAGAAGCCAGAAGCAACTCCCCAACTTACAAACCCTGCCCCATCGTGGCTGCTTCAGAGGGGCATGAGGAAGCCCCAGGTAGAGGAGAAGCCTCTTGAACAGAAACCAACAGTGGTTCACATGCGTTCTTGTCTCCTTTCCCAGTCCCTGGGAGCAGAGGGGCCGGAGCTGCTGCACTGCTAGCCCAGGCAAACGCCACCACAACTGCATGAGCTGGAACTTGGGGGTAGATATGGGGGCACCTCTGCTCCATGCACACTTCCCCCTGTTTTGCTAAGTCCCTACAACTATTTAGTGATCTCGACTGTGCTCGGGTTGGGTTTGTAGTTAATAAATAATCCAGAGAAGCTTTACAAGCAGGAGGAGGGGATGACCCAGCCCCTGCTGGTGCCCATCACCGCGGCCCCTGGGCGGGTGGTGGCAGCCCCGGGGCCGAGGCGCTGCAGGAGCTCAGTAGAGCTGACTCTTGAGCTGGTGCAGGACCCCGATCACGATGTCCTGCAGCGTCTGGAGCAGGGGGAGACATGAGACAGGGTCAGTTCTTCCAGTGGAGGAACAGCCCCAGGGTTGGCACCCGCAGCCCCCTCCAGCGCTCACCTGGGGCTTGCAGTGCTCCTCGATCCAGCTGAAGACGCATGCCGAGAGCTCCTGGAAACTTGTCACCGAGATGGAGGCGTTAAAGGACTGGAACAGGGAATCCATAATGCCTTGGAACACATTGAACTTCACCTCGTCGGAGACCTGGTTCTTCCCCTCGTTCGGGTTGTCCTGATGAGCTTTCACGATCTGCTCGTAGTTCCTGAAACAAAGCAAGTGCCCCGTGGTCAGCAGCAGAGGCCTCTGCAGGGACAGGGGAAGGAGACCCTGCAGGGAGCCAACACTGGGAAGCTGCAGCCGCTCCTGGCACCAGGAACTCGGGGACACCTTCACACACAACCCCACCACTGACCCAGGACACCCACACTAAGGGCCGCTGGAGGAGAAGCCGTGGCAGAGAGGCAGGGAGGGGTTTGGGGCTGCGGGCACAGTCTGGCAAGGCTGGGGCAGGAAGAAGAGGGCAGCCCCCGACAGCTCCTCCCTTACGCTTTCATGATCTTCAAGGCCATCACGTCCTTCCTGAGGGTGGACAGTTCCTCCTCTTGCTTCTTCTTTTCCTTGTGCAGGAACTGGATGTAGTCAATGGCTGGGTGTGAAAACACAAGAGTGAGGATCTGAGAATGCACCCAAGAGCCCCAGCAGAGCTCCCTCTGCCCTGGTCCTCCTCTCCTCAGGAGGTGGGTGGTGGTGACAGCACTGGGCTCCCCCAGAGCATCATCGCACCAGCAGGTCCCAGTGTGCTGAACCCCCAGGCTGCATGGCTCTAGCGAGGTGTTTTGGGGGGGTTCATGGCACCTCCTTCCCTCTCCCCACCCTCAAGACTCACTTTTCTGGAGAACAATGGCCTTGCTCAGCTTCTGGGAGCCTATGGAGAAATCCTGCTGCTCACAGGTGGGAACGATGGCCTGCAGGTCATCGTAGCCTTTCTGTGGGGAAGCAGAGGCACATACATGCCGTTGGAGTGCAGCAGTGTGCTTCAAAAGGCACCAAACCCCAGCTCCCACCACACAGGCAGAGCCTGGGGAGGGCTGATCCAGCAGGAAAGCCAAGGGGAAGGTGCTGAGGGCAGCAGGGTGCTGCAGGGCTCTCGGTTACCTTGATGGCATCTCGCCTCTTCTGCTCTGCCTGCGTGTGCGCCCGCCTGCGCCGGTCCTTGTACGACTCCTTGTAGGGCTCCTGGTGGTAATCGCTGTCCTCATCATCTGCACGGACACAACGCAGGGGAGGGTGATGGAGCTGGGCTGGCTGCTGCACCAGGCCACAGGCAAACACCCCACGGGGCCCGGCCAACCCCTGCCCTTCCCTTGTACAACCGGGCAGGAGGACGATGCCTGCAGCTCCCTTGGGAAGGCATTAAACCCCAACCCGCTGGATGCCCCGGTGCGGTCCCCACCGCCTCCCCTTGGCACGGGGAGGGAGCAGGACCCCCTGCTCCGTGGGGGCACTGCAGGGAGCAGGAAGACCCGCGCTCACGGGGAACAAACCCCACCCGTGTTGGGGACAGAGGAGGCGCTGGTGGAGCCGATGCTGTTGGCCCGCGACACGATGCTGCTCTTCCGGGCGTTCTCCATGAAGAGCGCTGCAGGGGACGGGGCACAGTAAGGGGCACACGCGGGGGCATCAGCAGGGACGAGGGGACAGGCCCCTGGCGGCCGGGGCCGAGCACGTACCCGAGTCCAGGCCATTGTCGCCGTACGCTGCGTCCACCTTGAGCGGGGCCGGCGGGAGCGGAGACGTGAGCGGAGCGGGGGCAGCACCCGCGGCCCGGACCCCCCCGGGAGGTACCGGGGGCTCCTCCCGCCCCGGCCCCGTGCGCGGTCACCCGGCCCCGCACCCCCGGCCCTGCGCGCACCGCCCGGTCCCGGTACTGGTCCCAGCCCCGCTCTTGCTCCCGGCCCCGATTCTGGTCCCGGCCCCGCTCCCGGTCCTGGTCCCGGCCCCGCTTCTGGTCCCGGCCCCGCTCCCGCTCCTGATACCAGGCCGATCCCGACCCCGATCCCGGCCCCGCTCCCACCTTCCCCCACGCGTCCTCGGCCGCGGCGCAGGGCGGCTCCGCCATCTTCCGCCCGCCCCGCTCATGTGAGCGCCGCGAGAGCCAACGGGAAACGCCCCCCGCCCCGTTCCGCCGGACCGCCAGGGGGCGCCCGCCCCCCATACACAGGCACACGGGACAGGCACCGCCCGCACGGAGCCACCTTCTCCTTTACTGCGAACGGGGCCCGCACCGACGGCCTCGGCCCCCGGGGGCCGCTCCCCGCAGGGCGGGGGGCGATGGGGGCGCTGCTCCCGGGCGGTGCCATGGACGGTACCCCCCCGGTGCGGGATCTGGGACCGCAGACCCGTCACGGGCCGCGCGTGCGGCCGAGGCGCTGCTGCAGGAGCTCCCAGGCCTTCTCCACCTGCACCAAAGCAGCCGCCTCAGAGCCGGGCGCAGCCGGGGGTCCCCCCCGAACCCCCCGTGGCCATGCCCGGGGGTGCTCCCCTGAGGACGGCCCCGAGCGCTGCTCCCGCCCGGGGCTCACCTGCTTGCGGGTGACGTGCGGCTCCCAGAGCGTGCAGAGCACGACCTGCGCCTGCTGCACGCGCTGCCCGTTGCCCATCTGGCTCCGCAGCCGCCTCCTCGCCGCCTCCTCGCTCAGCCCGTCCCGCGCCACCACGCGCCGCACGGCCTGCAGGGACCACGGCGGACCTCAGGCCAAGCACCGGCCCCCGGCAGCGAGACCCGGGCCAAGGGGCAGCTCCCACCTCATCCTCCGGGATGACGGCCACCCACACCTCATGGACCATGTCCTGCCAGCCGGCCTCCAGCAGCACGGCGGCGTCCAGCACGCACACGGCCTTTCCTATGGGGTGAGCACATTCCTCACTGCCTGCAGCCGCAGGGCAACGGGGCTGCTCCTCTCCACGCTCCCCACGTCCTGGAGCGTGGCCCAGCGGAGCAGGGGTTTGCCCAGGGATGCGCTAGTGGAAAGCCCCATTGCGCTGCCCAAGGAGAGGGGTCTGAGCACGGAGAACGCTCCCGGCGCTGCCCAAAGCAGCCGCTCCCCAGGGCGCTGTGTCCTCACGTGCTGCACAAGACCACGCTCCTCGCTCTGTGTTCGGTTACCTTGAGCTTCCGCCTCCCGGATCTGCTCCTTCACCATCCGGGCTATCTCGGGCCACACGATGTCTGTGAGACTCTTCAGCCGCTCCTAGAAAGGACGGTGACTTGGCCCCAACCTCGGAGAGCACCGGCTCCGCGCACATCAGGGATGGAGATGAAACCCTGCCTGTGCTGCTCCTACCTCGTTTCCAAACACTTTGGCCCCAAGGACTTTCCTGTTGATTGTCCCATCTTCAGACAGGATTTCTGCAAGACAGAAGCAGAGCAGGCTTGGGAGGAATGAACCCATCTCCCTTCCCCGCAGCCAGCCCAGGGCACAGCAACAGGGACCTGGAAAGGAGCTGCAGGACCTGCCCTGGCAGCTTGCTCCAGGTAGACAGGGAATAGCTTTTCCCAGCGGAGCAGGAGCCCGGCTCAGCCCCCTGCACTGCCTGCAGCAGCTCCGCCATGGGGCGTGCAAGGCTTGGGGGAAGCAGTGGTGTGTCCTGCTCAGGCCCAGCTATCCCTGAGTGAGCTACAGAGCCCAGGACGGCTCCCTGGGGTGATGGCGCATCCCTCCCTCCTCTTCCTCTTCCCAGCCCTCCCCGCAGCTTTCAGTGGCTCTACCTGCACCAAAGGTCGCCACCACCTGCTTGTAGGCAGGGCCACCAGGGACATAGACAGCGTGGCCCAGCTTGTCAGCGTCGATGAGGAACGCTCCCAGGCCCCCCAGGAGCCTGGCGATGGACGTTTTCCCACTCCCGGTTCCTCCGGTCAGGCCGATCACGTAGGGGCGCGAAGGCAGGGCAGGGTCTTGCTATGGGGAGAAGGAAACCCATTGCCAGCACATGGAGGACATGGGCTTTGCTGGAGAAGGATCCCACACACCCGGCCTTGCAAACGGGCACGGAAGGTGCTGGCACTGCAGAGCACGGGCAGCGGGTCCTCCAGAACACATCCCCTGCAGCAGGGCCTGAGGCTGCCCCCTCCTCCCGGGCACACGGCTCCCCACAGCTCCCCGAGACCCCCTCACCCGTGGGGGCCGCAGCAGCGTCCCCAGCAGCCGGTGCCGCAGGCTGGAGGAGCTGATCTTCTCCTCCTCGTTCTCACCGTGGTCGGGGTCCTGCATCAGCAGGATCTCATGGAGAGCCAGCGCGGGGAGCCCCTGCCAGAGAAGAGCCCCGAGGGCTGTCGGCAGCGGGGACACCCCAAGAGGACGGGGCTCCAGGCCCCAACGGAGCAGCACAAACACAGCTGCGGCTGCTCCCAGTGTCCCCACGAGGCAGCTCCGTCCCCAGGGGCACATTCCCAGCAGCAGAGGGGAAGGCAGCTCTATGGGACAGGATGCCAGCAGTCACGTGCATGGGCATCCCGGGCACACCACAGACATTTACGTTCTCAAGTCGCTGCTTGTTCACGGCCTCCCCGCCCCGGCGGGTCTCCTGGCTGACCACCAAGCACTGCAGGTCGGGGTCGGTGATGGTGGGGCCGTAGGGGTCCAGGAGCCGCACAATGTCATAGCGCAGCGACGGCTTCACGTCCTCCAGGAACTCGCGCACCTTTGCCACTCGCAGCTCGTACGGCTCAATCAGCTCCATCAGGACCTTGTCTGCGGGCACCGGGAGCACAGGGAACAAGGGAGTGTTTAACACCGGGCAGCTCCCCGAGCAGTGGTGGAAAGCATCAGACCGGGAGATGGAGACAAAAGCCGCATGTGGCTTTGGGAGGCAGCCCCTCACGCCTCGCTCGCTGCTATGGATGCGATGCTGTATCCCCACTATCACCCTGCCCCGGGCAGCACCACCCGGGTGCTTGGGGCCCAGGCACCACGGGGCTCCGGCCCCTCTCTGGTCAGCCCCCCTGGCCTCACACCGGCAGCAGCATCGCTGCCCTCAGCTCCCCCCGTCCCAGCAGGGTGCCGCCGCCCCGGCACTCACGGCGGAGCAGGTCACCGTCGGCCACCCCGGCCAGGAGCCGGTCCCGGGCCAGAAGGCAGCAAGTACTGAGCAGGAGGCGGTGGGCGCCGTGGAGGCGGTCGAAGGTGCCACCGACCGCCACGCCGGAGAAGTTGGGAAGCGCCGCATCGGGGTCGCACTCGGGGTCCTCCTCGGGGTCCCCATCGAGGTCCCCCGCGGCGTCCCCCAGCAGCAGCGTGGGCAGGTCCGGGGGGCAGCCGTAGGCGGCGGCGGCCAAGCTCTGCAGCCCGAGCCGCACCGGCCCCGGCGGCCCCGGCGCCTCGCTGGCGGGCAGCAGCAGGACGCGGGGCGGCCGCGCCAGGCGGCGGCCGGGGCCCAGCAGGACGCGCAGGTCCATCCCGCGCCGCGCCGCCGCCGCGTACAGCGCGGCCAAAGCCCGCAGCAGCGCGGGGCCGGCGGGCGGCGGGGCCGCGGGGCTCGGCGGCGGGGCCGCGGCGAGGCGCAGCCCCGGCTGCAGGTGCACGTACAGCGGCCCCGCCACCAGCCCCGCGGCCGCCGCCAGCGCCGCCGCCGCCCGTCGGGGCAGCGCGCCCAGCGGAGCCGTCAGCACCAACAGCCCCGACCCGAACGGCGGCATCGCCCCTCCCGGAAGCCGCGGGCAACCGCGACCCGGAACGCACCGCGGGACCGCCCCGGGCCCCGCCTCTCGCGAGGGAGCCCCGGTGAGAGGCGAGCGGCGGGGCCGGGCTCCGCCCGCCGAGGGAGGGGACAGAGAGCTCCGGCCCCGCGGAGCCTCCGGGCTCGGCGGGAGGGACAGAGCCGGGAGGCTGCGGCTTCAAAGGGGTTTATTTGCGGCACGGTGGGACCCGACCCCCCCGCCCGGGCCGCAGGTGCGGGTCAGCGCTGGTCCCCGCCGGCCTCTCCGCGGCCGAACACGAAGTCGTGCATGGCCTGGACGTAGGCGGAGCCGTCGGTGAGCCTGAGGCGTGCGAGCGGCGCCAGGAGCTGGCTGGTGGCGCGGCGCAGGGGTGGGCAGGGGCTGCCCATGGCTTCCAGGAACACCTGAACCGCAGAGGGTCAGAGCCGCGGCCCCACGACGCGGCCCCCCCCGGAGTCCCGCACCCCGCCTGACCTGCAGCACCTCCTCCACGTCCTGAGCCTCCTCGCGGAAGAGCCCCTGGCAGTGCCGCAGGTACCTGCGGTAGAGCCCCCGCGTCTCGGCGTCCAGGCCCTGCAGTTCGCTGCCGTCGGGGTCCGGGCGCTGCAGGTTGCTCAGGAAGCTCGTGTTCACGGGGCCGCACTCCACCAGCGTCAGGCTGCGGGGGGGGCGCTGAGCTCATGAACTGCCGTGGCCCCCCCACCGCGGTGCCCGGCGGCGGGAGCGCGGCCCCCGCGGCACTCACTGGATGTTGAAGGGCCGCAGGACGATGGCCAGGCTCTCGCACAGCCCCTCCACCGCGAACTTGCTGGCGCAGTACACGGAGTTGAAGGGCAGCCCTGGGGCAGAGCCGCAGCCTGAGCACCGGGGGCCCTTCCCTGCGGTTCCCCGGGTCGCAGGGTGCTGCGGGTTCCCACCTTGCAGCCCCCCGATGCTGCTGGAGACAATGATGCGCCCAGCCCTGCGGCGCTTCATGGTGGGCAGGAACGCCTGGATGGTGCGGATGGCCCCGAAGAGGTTCACATCAAACACGTTCTTCATGTCCTGGTCCGTGCAGGTCTCCAGGGGGCCCATCAGTCCCACCCCAGCGTTGCAGACTGCTGGGCACAGCACTGGTGAGCCAGCACTGCAGACCCCTCGAGGTGCCATCAGCCCCTGGTATCCCCAAACCCAGCTCCCACGTCCCAGGACCAGGACCGCCGGCACCTCCCATCATTTGGCCCCTGCGCTGGGGACGGTCCCGCTGCCCCCCTGAGGACCCCCTGGGAAGAGCCGTACCCAGCACATCCAGCGCCTGCCCCTGCACCCGGCGTGCGGCGGCTTCCAGTGACCGCGGGTCGGTCACGTCGAGCTGCAGCACCTCCAGCGTGTCGGGGCAGCGGCCCCCGAGGCGCTGCAGCAGCCGCTCGCCGTTGGCCAGGTCACGCATGGTGGCGTACACTGCGGGAGAGAACGTGGCCACGGTGCCATCAGTGCCGGCCACAGCCCACCCCGAGCATCGCTGCCCTTGGCCCAGCCTGGGAGCCCCCCATGGTCCATCCCCTCTCCCCGGCGCAGCATCACCCCTTTACCTTTGAAGGCGCCGTCGGCCGCCAGGCGCGCGGCCAGGCCCAGGCCGATGCCCGAGGAGCAGCCCGTGATCAGCACCGTGGTTCTCTCCATGGCCCCGCGGTGCCGGCTGCGGCGGCTGCACCCTTTAAGAGGGCTGGAGGGGGGGTCCCCCCGCCCCACGAACCGGTGTTGTGTCTGAGCCTTATCTCAAGGCCCCTCCGCCCACCTCCCTGCGCCTTGATGCTGGTGCAGCTGCAGCGATAGAGCCAGGACCCCCCCGCGGGAGGAGGCGGGGGGGGAGCCGCAGCCCCGGGGCTGTGCTGTGCCGTGCTGTGCTGTGCCAGGCTCCGCATCTGACAGCGCCCAGGAGCCCGCTCCTCTGCCGCCCGCATTGCCCACGTTCCGCTGGGGAGAGGGGATGGACACACACGGGAGGAACAAAGCTCTCAGCGGCCAGGATTTAATTGCTCCCCAGGCAGCGCAGGCCTTGGAATCCCTGTCCTGGGGAGCGCGGCCCAGCAGAAACCTCCTCAAAGTCTCTTTCAATACAAAAGGCACAAAGTGAGGGGGGGTCCCCGCAGGCACCGGGGTCCATGGAGCAGGGAGCACTCGGCCCACGGAGGACAAAGCCCACAGTGGCAGTGAGGCCGGATGCCCCCTTTCCCTAGGGCTGCTTGAGCACTGAGCACGACGCAGGAGCGGTCCCTGGGGCAGAGCCTGGCCCCATGCAGCCACCAACCCCCATGCGCAGGAAGCAGGGGTCCAGGGGAGGGAGGACACGGGGGGGGGCTCTGTCCAAGTCACAGCATCCCAGCGCGGGCGCTGGGGTAGTACTTGAGGAACAGCTTCCTGGAGATCTCCAACGTGTCCCCGGCCGGCACGGCTGGGTACCGCTTCTTGTTGTACACGAAGCCCCTCTCCACCTGGAACACGGCCTGGTTGAACTGCTCCTGGTGGAAGGGGGTGCCCGAGTTGAGGCTCTCCACCAGCGCAGACACGAAGAGGCTCCAGCGCACGCCATAGTAGTCCAGCACCAGCCCCCCCAGCTGCTTGTTGGCGTAGTCCAGGATGTTCCCATTGGGTCCCCACAGCGTCAGCTGGTTCCGGGCGTTCACCTCGTACTGCTCGGCCTCGCGGTCGCTGGTGGCCACGGCGCGGGCGCTCTCCAGCCAGCGGCCCAGCAGGAAGAGGCTGTGGCTGCAGAGGAGGCTGTCGAGCTCCGGCAGCAGGTCATAGAGCAGGACCCCGCCGGCTGTCAGCAGCTCGGGCAGCGCGTGGCTCTGGAAGGCGCCGCGGATGCTCCGGTAGAAGCGGCTCACGAGCTGCTGCGCCGCCTGGCGCGTCACGTCCACCAGGTCATAGCGGAAAGCGGTGCTGGAGCCCAGCTCCGCGCCGGCGCTCAGCAGCAGGCGCCAGGCCTCGTCCACGTCGCTGGCGTTGTACCACAGCTCCGTGTCCATGCGCAGGGACGGGCGGCGCACGAGCGGGCTGCGGTTGTGGTTCACGCAGACGCCGGTGCAGTTGTAGACGCTGCGGAGCAGCAGGCGCCAGGCGCCGGCCGCGGCGGCGTTGGCGGCGCCGTAGCGGCGCTCGGCGTAGCGGGACACCCAGCGCGGCAGGTCCAGGGGCTCGTGGCGCCAGCCCAGCTCGTTCATCAGCTCGTACACCATGTCATTCTGCTCGATGCCCTCGGGAACCAGCCCGGTGCCCACCATGGTGGAGTTCGGGAAGCGTCGGGCCGCGAAGGGTCCGCTGTTGATGGCCTCCACGGTGCCGAAGAGGCCGTGGTTGCCCCCGAAGTTGTGCAGCATGCACCAGATGAAGGGCTGCCCGTAGAAGGACTCTGTCCACTGGTACACAGGCTTGGACTCGGCGAAGAGGTCAAGAACGATCATCCTGCCCAGGGGCACGCCGTGCAGCAGCGCCCGCACCTGCGCCGGCTGCCAGAACCCGGGCTGGTGCTGGAAGAGCCAGCCCTGCATCAGCCACAGCGCCTCGGGGTCGGCTGGGGACGAAGGTGCAGGGTGAGGCCCCCTCCGGGCAGGAGCCCGAGAGCCACCGAGCGACCTCTTGGAGCGACGTCGAGGGTCCGGCAGCAGCGGGTCTGCCCAGCACGTGTGGGGCCTGCAGCCGCCCTCCCGCTGCCCCCACCTGAGCCCCTGGAGAGCCACCGCACGCTGACCCACCTCCCGTCATCGACCTGAAGACGGCGTTGCTGACCCGCGAGAGGTAGGCGGGGTCGGAGGAGAGCGGAGTCATCTCGTTGAAGGTGTCGGCGCTGTAGATGTGGTCTGTGCCAAACTCCTTGATCAGCTCCTTCAGGAAGAGGGTCCCGATCACCTGGAACATGGGGTCCTGCGGGTCCAGCAGGTAGGTACACGAGTAGGTGCAGTCGAAGTGGCTCCATCCCCCGAGGCGAGTGGCGTTCACACGTGGGAAAACCCTGCGCCAAGGGCAAAGAAGGGATCAAGGGCCGGACAAGAGCACCACGGGGCAGCCTCATAGGGAAGGCAGCACAGGCACGGGGGGCAGGAGCTGCGTTGGCCCCAGAGCGCCCTGTGCATCCCAAGGGATGGAGACGGGACCGGAGCTGCCCTTCCCCGCGGGGTCTGTGAGCACGTGAGGCTGCACCTACCGCAGAACCCCCTGGGGCACGTGGCCCGCGAAGGCCGGCAGCACCGTGAGCATCCCCAGCGAGCGCATCCTCTCCACGATCCGGTACTGGGAGAGAGAAGGAGGGAGGGAGCAGGGGCGTAGGAGCCCCAACCTCCCCGCGAGGGGCCCCAGGGCCCTACCGGAGCTTGGGGAAGAGGATGGTGGCCCCAAGGCTCCAAGATCTGGATGTGCAGGACCAGGGCAGGGGCTCGTGTGGGGCCGCCGGTACCTGCAGGTAGCGCTGTTTGAGGTGCCAGGCGGGCGGCAGCGGCCCTGCCCATCCGTGGAGGTTCCCCATGCGGTTCCAGGCCAGGAACGCCGGCCCCGTGAAGTACGCATCGATCTCCGACTGGTTCAGGCCCAGCGAGCGGTAAACCTGCGCGGGCAGTGGAGGCTCAGCCGGCCCCATGGCTGCCCCACGGCTGCCCCACAGCCCTGTGATACTCAACCCGCTGCCAGGTCGCCTCCTGCCCCACGAAGGCCAGTGCCAGGTTGATGCCGCTGAGCGCCATCCAGTCGATCTCACGCTCCCAGCGTGCCCAGTCCCACCACGCAAAGGAGTAGCTCTGGGTGCAGACGTTCTGGTAGTACCGGTACCTGGGGAGCGGGCGGGAGGCTGCGGATGGACCCCCCCCGTTCCCGGCCCCGTTCCCGTTACATAAGGGGCGCCTTGTCCCGGGGTAACGAGGCGTGAGCAGCGCCCGGCCCCGCCGCGCTGGGCCCCGCGGCCCCGTTACCTGCCGGGGGCGGCGGCGCGGATCTCGGCCCGCAGCCGCGGGAGGGGGTCGGGCAGACGGAGCTGCGCCCCGGACCACGACACGTGGCAGCCGCAGAAGTCGCGCAGGTACCGGTAGAGGCCCGCGGCCGCCGCCACGCCGCTGGAGCCCGTCACGGCCACGGCCACGGCGGCGCCGGGCGGGGAGCGCAACCGATAGGAGTCGGTGCCGGCCCCGTCCTCCGCCAGCGCCGCGTCCACCGACAGCGCCACGGCGGCGGCGCGCGGGCCCAGCAGCCGCCGCGCCAGCGCCCGCACCGCGTGTTCCTGCCGCGCGTCCCCCGCGCCCGCCCGCACCGGCGGCGGCAGCGGCAGCAGCAGCAGCAGCAGCAGCGGCCCCAGCGCCGGGCCCCAGCGCGCCGCCATCGCCGTTCCTCCCCCAGCGCCGGAGGCGGGGCCGGGGCGGGGCTGGGACCGGCGGCTGCCGGGGACGCAGCGGGCGGGGAGCGAGGCTGCTGCTTGGGACCCCTCCCCTCCCCTCCCCCGGGGCTGGCGCCGGCGGCTCCGGGCTGGGTCCGTACCGCGTTTTCCACCCGCGGTCCCGGAGCCTCCTCCGAGCCCCGGGAAGCGGCGGTGCGCGGCGCCGCGCCCCAGGGATCGACCGAGACCCGCCGCGGCCTGCAGGGGGCGCTGCGAGACCGGGTCCGGGCTCCCGCAGCTCCGGAGCACGTCCCAGGGCGCCTTTGGCGCCGAGGCGAAGGCCGAGGCCGGGCAGTGAGGGCAGCGCCGGCGGCTCCGGAGCCGAGAAGGCGGCCGAGGGGAGGGATGGAAACGGGAACCCGGCGATGGCCTCAGGAGTGGTGCAAGAGCCGAGGAACGGGGTGAAAGGGAGCGCGGCCCCTGGACAGGGCTGGCACCGGCAGCACCGCGGGATGGGTCCCGGCGGAGGGGGCAGGCGCAGCCCAGGCCGGATCCTCACCCCCCCACGGGACACAAGGGCCAGGACCGCGGAAACCTCTCTGCCACTCCCCGCACGGAACCCCCCGGGCAGGAAAGGCCTTGAACAACCCCCAGCCTCCGGCTGGCACCGGCGCAGGGCCCGCACCGTGCAGGGGCATCCCTGAGCCCAGGTTCAGTCGGGCCTCGGCTCTTCCTCTGGTGCAACCCCGTGCTTTGCTCAGTTGCCGGGGGCGGTGGAGGCTCCAGGCCAAAGCAGCCCCTGCCCAGCCCCGGGTGCGCTCTGATAACGCAGCACAGGGATGCTTGACCAGGGCACGGTTGCATAGGGCTGCGTTCACAACCCGGGTAGAGGCCCCAGCTGCCCCCGGCAGGAGGAAGAGGAGCTCATTGAGCGCAGGGGAAGCAGGAGAGAGGCCGGGCTGGGTGTTGTGCAGTTGGTTTAATGTACACAGTGACCGTGAGCAATACCGGACCAGGACCACTGCTGCACCCGCAGGCACGGCCTGATTCCAGCTCTGTGACCGTGTGCAGCACAAGGGTCCCTGTGCACACACAAACCTAATTGTCATCCCTTGAACCGGCCCGTGCTGCGTGGCCTCTCCTCCTCCATTCCAGGTTACAGTGATTCTCAGCATTGTTCTAATGTGGTCACACGCGAGTACTTCGGCTGCACTGCGAGTTAAACACGACAGTTACACACAGCACTAACACACACACGCACCACTGCTCCTACAGCTACATCCACGTGAGGAGGGTGAGGAAGTCACACCTTGCACAAGAGAAAAAGCAACAGCTACTGCAGGGAAATAGCAGCGCGAGCCCATTGCCATGGGGCTGCTCTGGCAAGGCTCAGCCTCTGTTCTGCCCTAAAGGGCTCCTCAGAACCCCAGCACAATGACAACGCAGCACCGGTACCTCAAAGAGCCGAATCCCTGCCTGGGACGAGGCACAGATGGGACACAGCACATGCGGGAGCCCCGAGGCTGCCGCCTGCTCCTGGTTCCTTTGCTCAGAGGCAGGGACGTGGGCCCCACACATCAACCTTCCTCTTCCCGAGCAGCGTTGTGCAGGCAGAGGTAGTTCAGCCCTTCCTCTATGTGCTGTGCGGCCCCTGAGCCATGGCTGCATCCCTGTCCTGCCCCGATGCACACCCTGAGGACACGCTGCACGCGTCGGCTCGCACAGCTCCTGCACTCGCTATCTGCAGTGGTAAACTTAAGGACTAAGAGTTTCTTTGATCCAGTGTCACTAGCCCAGAGACAAAGCCCTCGGGGGCTGCAATAAGTTACGTTCACTATGGGAGGGGTACATGCAATGGGACACACGGGGCAGGGCTGGCCACGAGGAATGGTGCCCGAGGGGGGGCACTTAATCGTCAAACCTCCCCTCGCGGATGGTATCGAAGGAGAAAGGGAGAAACTTGAATCCAGTGCCAGTGTAGAACTTGTTCTGGAACTCAATCCTGCAAGGGAAGAAAAGAGCTCATGAGAAAGGCAACTCTCTGCTATGGCTTAGCAACAAACAGAGCGTACATTGACTGTCCAAAATGAAGCTTTAAAGACGAAACCTGGTATTAGAACGTAGCGCAAAGCCCACGATGCTGTTTGCTGCTTCTGCAGCAGAGCACAACTCCGCACGTACCTTCACCCTAGCCCACAGGCAAGAGAAGGGCACCAGAACTGCGCTGAGCTCCCTCAGCATCCCCAGGGAGCCCAGCGCCTTTCCACATCGCCTTCAGTTACAGCACCCGGGTCGCGTGATGCTGCGCTCGGCCTTCCCCGCCAGCTGCTGCTGCTGATTTACTGCAGGCTGTTTGCTTTCCTCCCACCACTGCTGCAGAGGCAGAGCTGTGCCTCCTGCCTCCGGCTGAGCATTAACTCGGCCCCGTCTCCCTGCTTCCCCTAATGAACTCTGCTCAGGGAAAGCAGCGCCCAATGGGCAGCAAGAGGCAAACAGGGCAGGAGAACCCCATCGTCCCCAGTCACACAACACCAAGCTCTGTGCTTCAGGAGCCGCGTGAGAAACACTTTCCATTGCGTGATGCCCCACGCCTCGGCAGGAATCAGGCGGCAGCAAACGGCAGAGCCATGAACGCAGCCACCATCATTGGAAAAGCAGCTTTGGATGCGGCTTTGCCCCATCGGGAATCAGCAAAGTGCGGTACTGCAGCCAGCAAGAAGTGATTGCCCAGCAGGGACAGGTTCAGAACAGCTCGGCTCTTGTGGCAACATCTCTGCTGCCTGTCCGTGCAGATCTGCAGCGCTCCCTGCAGAGGAATCCCTAGGATGAGCAGGATTTTCCGTGTGGGAGGAAGGGCTCCATGCCAACCGGCTCCGGTTTGCAGGAACCCTGATATCTCCATGAGGATCCTGTGACTAAGGAACTATTCTGTAAGCAAAGGGAAATGGGAGGCAGAGGGTTGGGTATCTGAGTCACACAGAGCCCCTGCCAATGCAACCTTAACCCCGGTGATGAACTGCTCCAGCTGGCCCCGCATCCCTTTGGCCACACTCACAACTGGGAGCCTGGAGCTCATTTAACACCAAGCTCTCTCCTACAGAGGGATATAAACCCCACTCCTCACTGCTCTGAATTAACCTCATTTGCTTGTATTATGCCTACTGGTACCCGGTGTTTCTAGCTGTGCCCTGGTCATGGGACACAGACAAGGGAAAAGAGCTTCTGGTTCCAAATCAGGCCCAAAACTGCGCCTAAAATACTGCTTTCCACAGGAAAACAACCACTGAGACCATTCCTGCCTCAACCCCTGCTGCTGGGATTCAGTTCCAAGCTCCTTTAGGACACAGACTGTGTTTGCTCGCAGCGGAGGAGCTGAGTGGCTTCAAAAAGGCTGCTTCGATGCAAACATTCCCATCAAGCACCTCACTGAGGAGCAAACAAAGGTCGGATGCTTCAGAGCAGGGATGCTGCAGGGAGGGGAGGCCCAAGGTCGGATGCTTCAGAGCAGGGATGCTGCAGGGAGGGGAGGCCCAAGGTCGGATGCTTCAGAGCAGGGATGCTGCAGGGAGGGGAGGCCCAAGGTCGGATGCTTCAGAGCAGGGATGCTGCAGGGAGGGGAGGCCCAACGTGGGGCAGGGCTCAGGCAGCTCCCGCAGACCCTGCTCCACACCCCTCAATCCTGGCACAGCGCTCGGAGCGCTTCCTCCAGCCCGGCCTGCGGAAGGAATGCGTGCTGGGAATGCACAGCACAAGTCCCCCCCCCCATTCGGGACTGACAGGCAGAGCACATGGAACACACTGTGCTGTTTTCCATGCTGGATTCCTCCTGGTTTCCAGGAAGAACCACCCCCACCTACACAGTTCCTGAGGGGGGACCCTTCTCCCATTGCCAGCAAATCCGACCTGCTCCTCCCGGCACAGCTGCATTTGTTGTGTGCCCCCCCCATTCCTAAACAGGGAGCACCCCACTGCAAACATCCCCATTTCACATCCAGGAGCAAATAGGAGCAACGTTAACAGCGTGTTCTTTGAACACCTCCCTCCTCACTGTGACACCCCAGCAAAGGCCAGGTCATTCCATTCAGCCTGAAACACTGCCTTAACCTGCTCCCCAGGCCCGAAGCTCGAGCAGGTTCTCTCTTAGAGAACCATTGCCTCAATGTATTTAGGGCAAATACTTCACTGAAAGCTGCAGCTCCCCATCGATGCCCTGCACTGCTCTGCATGGCAGCAGCCGTCCCTGTGCTGCTGAGGCTCAGCCTGGTTCCCCTCTGTGCCGCTTCAGGGACGTGCATCCTTCCAGGCAGGTTTTAACCCCCCTCTTTGGAGGTGGCCTGGCAATGGGAGAGCCCCCCCTTGGCTGAGCCACAGCCCCAGTCCACTTGGCCCAGGTGCTCTGTGAGTGGTACCCACGAGGGGCCTGGCGTTACCAACACAAGAGAGGTGCCTCCAAACGTGCTTTATCACCTTAGCCCATCCCTCTGGTAAAGAGGACCACACTGAGCCCGCCAAGCAAAGCCATTCAGAACCGGCCACCTCCTGCTGCTCCGAGATGTGCAGCCCGAGAAGCAAGGCTGAAACCCAGCTGACTGACAAGCAACTGCGGGTCAAACCCACTGCACACGCGTTAGGATCCTGCCTGCACCAGGATCCTGCCTGCACCAGGATCCTGCCTGCGCCCTGCTCCTCTTGGATGCTGCAGCAGGAACACGGGGCAGGGCTTGCAGAGCTCCTTCAGAGCCAGGCAGCGGCTCAGCCCAGCGGCACGGGCAGGGATAGGAAACAGCAGGCAGGGAGCAGCGAGCTCCGAGCGCCGGCCGGGAGGATTTCCAGGCTGGATGCCAGGAAAGGCAGCAGCAGCGGCCAGCAGCCATTTGCACAGCCCCCGGCTCCCGCAGCACAAGATGGTGACACCGCAGGGGACGCTGCAGGGACCCCCCCATCAGGGAGGGACCGGGACAGAGCTTTCCCTCCCCAGCAGCAGCAGAAGGGCAAAAAGGCCGTTCCCTTTCCCAGCATGGCTTCCTCGGCCGCTCCCCGCGCCTTTGCTTCCCGCTGGAGCAAGGCAGAACATTCCTTGGGAGCTCCATGGCTCTTCGCTTTGCTCTCCCATTTACCAGGCAAGGCGGCAGTGAGCTGAGCCGCACAGAGGCCCAGGCGTCCTCTCTGACACCTGGGGCTGAGGAGAGCCCTTGGCCTGCAGAGCCCATTCCCACGTTGCTCCTGTGATCCCACCCAGTGGGAAGCTGAAGGGGAACAATGAGCGCTCTCAAGCAGGGATTAGAGCAAGCTCTTGAATGCTTCCCATACTTGGGTGAAGAGAAAGCAATGAGCGCTCCAGGAGTAATTCCCTCTTCTTTACTGGCTGGATGCATACGCATGAGCTTCATCATCATGGCAAAGGGGCTAAAAAGCACCTGCCGATAAGCAAGGCCAGCAAGAAAGGGCTGCCATTCCCTAGCACCAAAGGGCAGGGGCAGAGCTGCCCCTGTTCAGTGCAAGGCATGGCAAAGAGGAACGAGACCACGTGAAGGTAACTGCAGGCAGCAGCTATTGCTCACTAAGGAAAGCAAACACGAGCCAAGAGACAGAACAAGAAAGCCCTACTGAGAGCCACAGGCATGCTCACGTATGCAGCACAACCATCCCACTGCTCACAAAGCTTCGTCTGATTTATAAGCAGAGATCAGCT
The DNA here is from genome assembly GCA_039720435.1 of Amazona ochrocephala. Taxonomy (NCBI): domain Eukaryota; kingdom Metazoa; phylum Chordata; class Aves; order Psittaciformes; family Psittacidae; genus Amazona; species Amazona ochrocephala. Next base: position 4,382,308 of record CM077897.1, read on the forward strand.
CCTCTCCATCATTTCTAAGCAGGGGTCACACACCCCAGCAGGACAGAGCTGTGTCACTGGAAACAAGCCTGAATCCCCCGACCCTGTTCGAGGCTTCCTGCTGTCGGAGCACATCCGCTGCAGGACACTCAGGTGTTCGGGCAGCTTTGTGGTGCTCCAGCACTGACCCTGGCTCGGTACCATCCACAACCCCAACTTTACAGCCGTAGCTGCCTGTGTCAATACCATTCTCTAGAAGATGGCACCTCCGCACAGCTCAGGTGGCATCCGTGTTCCTGCCCAAAGAGCTCGGAAGCTGTTGCTGCCCCAGTAACTCACCAGTGCAAGCGAAGAGCATGGAGGAAAGCAGAGAGCCCCTCCATGACCAGCAGAATGGCCACCGTCAGGGTAGCGAAAGCAGCAAAGACAAAGAAGAGGCCTAAGCCTCCACCCAGGCTCCTCACGCTGAGGCCAGTGTGGATCACCATGGTCCAGAGCACCTCCGAGAGCTCTGCAGGAGGAAGGGGAGAAGAGGGTTCGGTGAGCGGAGGGGTTGTTCCCGTTCACTTGAAGCAAGACCTCAAGTCAAGCAAACTCCCATTGCAGTGGGGTGGGAAGCAGGAGGGACAGCAGCTTTTGCAGCTGAGTGTCAGGCCATTGCCTCCCACTGGCACACACGGTAGAGCCATGGGGCAGAGCCTTTGCTCAGCAGCTCTTTGCTTCATTCAGTGCTTCCAGCTCCATCCCTCCCTTTGAGCAGAGCACTGTGCACGCAGACACTGCTGCTCACGCTCCATCCCTCCCAGCTCGTGCATACACAGCTCTGTCCTCCAGCGGTGCTTCTGAGAGGCTCCCTGCATTCCCACGTCCACGCTGATCCAAACCTCACTTCCACAAGGAATACTCACGTGCATGGGCCAAGCTGAGAGCCCAGAGCCTCAGGTAGGACGCAGTGTTTGAGATGCACCCCAGGCAGTACTCGATGGTGTGGATGGCCTGGTACACCACGGTGTCCCCAAAGTCAAACTGCAAAGAGAACACGGGCAATGGGGATTGCTGAGCCAGCACGCTGCTGGGGCTGCTGCCCAGGACATGGTGCTCGAGGTCACACACTGACACTGCCTTCTCCTGGTTTAGCATGGAGGGCTTATCAAGGAAACCCTTTGGTAGGGTGATGGTTCACTGCTGCAGGGGCAGCACTCTCATTGTCACGTTCTAGCATATCAAAGTAAGGTGTTCCAAACGGAGCCATGGGCTTTGCCAGGAGAAGACTGCTCAGCAGCAAGGTCGTGTTCACACGGATTCACCAGCACATGGTAGGTACTGCTACATGAAAGGAGACAGTACTGATACTGCTGCGTATGCACCTTTGCTACAGGACAGAGCATTCTGAAGATACAAACGTGCCCTTTGGAAAGCAAAACCAAGGCATAAAGCAACTGTGGCAGGGTCACATCTGCCTCCATTCACTGGGCGAGCCTCTGGGTCTTGGTAGTTCTCTGAAATAAAGGAACTTATAAGGAAGTCTGCCACAGGGCAGTGTCTAATTCTGCAGCTTGGGAAAGCACTCCCTGCCTTTTGGATTGAATCCATGCTTCAGAAACTGCTCTTATTTAAGTGAACACGATGTTTAAATCCATCAAGTGACTAATGCTCCAAGCATGCACACAAAGCTATTTATATTCCTCTTTCTCCCCCAGCGTATCCAGGGCCAGAACTGTGGCAAACAAGTTAAATCAGACATCCAAAGCCTCATTCTCCCTGCACAGAACATGAGCTGCAAAGGTCTTCACTGAAGCCCCTCGGTTCCCAATGCCCCTGTATGTAACAGAGCTCTAGGCACAAGCACCTTCGGCACGACTCACAACAGCCCCACTGCTGCTTTCATTCCATGGCATTTATAGTTGCTGTAATAGAATTGGTTACCTGAGAGGGCTGAAGCCTACAATCAACCCTGCATGAGCCGTCCTGAACACCCCTAGTTTGTTAATACTCCTGCTTGCTACAAGTGATCACGAACAGCAGTTCCTCAGAACACAGCTCCCCTTTTACAGCTGATGAGCGCTATGAAGCCGGACTGGGTTTGCTGTATTTGCTGACTGGCAACAACCTGGGTTATCCCTAAAAGAGCCGACAGTTTGGGCAAAGAGAGCTCTGAAGAGCTTTTTGCAGTGCAGAATGACCAAAGACACGACACAAGGCAAATGAGGCTCCTGCAGAAGGTGAAAAGCAACTTTCCACTTTCAGACTTCCAGCTTTGTGGATAAGCTGAGGAAGGTCTGCAACAGAGGGGCAGGCAAACAAGCTGCGTAGGCGAAGTAACTAAAGGTCTGTTAATGGGCACGAATGTATGAGGCCTGTGACATGGAAGTAGCCAGATCCTTTGGAAAACACGATGTTGTGACATGTGTAACTCGGCACGTGTTTTACACCAATGGGCAATGGTCCAGATACACATGAAGGCAAAGCTGGCTGGAGTCTTACCACCTCATCCTCTGTAGGCTTGAAAACATAAGTTTACATTTAGTGCAGGGTCTCCATCACATTCAGCATAAGCACATGCAGTAATTCCCTCCTAAACACAACACAGTGAAGCAGTAACACATCACATGCACGCCAGAGGCAAAATACTGCTCAAAGAGGCATCCGAATGCACCCAAACTACATGAGATCAGCTTCGGTAAGGCAAAGCAATTAATATTATCCCCAACCATCAAAATGAACACAACCAAGATTCCACTGCTCCAGAGATACAGCCCTGGGTTTCTGCTGACCCTGGAGCAGCAGGCACCAGCGCTGCTCTTCAGCCAGAGCAGAGCCACCCAGGAGTACCCCACAGCTCCCACTGTGCAGCCCCATAGATGATGGTTCTTTCCACTGAGGACAAACAGAGCCCCATTTCTCTTTATATGCAAACTGCACTGCTTTTTCTGGAGTCCTGGGAGCAACCAAGGGATAATCTGCATGAAAACACTTCACTGAGAGCGTTGCTATTTAACCAGCTTGGAAATCAGGAAAAGCAGTCCAAAAGCTAGCACATTCTGCTATTGGGAACATTGCCCCGAGAGAGGGTGGTGCTTACCTCCTCCCCCTCCTCGGAATGGGTAGATAACTGGTCATGTTGAATGATCTCAGCATCCTCCTCAGTCGGGCCATTGCCCACCCGGATCCCACCGAAGTTGTGTGTTCCCTACCACGTGCAGAAAGAGAAAGAGCAAAGTGTTGTTTGTGGTTTACTGCAAGAGCACGGCTTTCTTACGAGTCCACGTGCAGCAGCAGCTCACAGAAGGGAACAAAACATGAAGTATGGAGGCTCAGGTTAAACCAGCTGGAGAACTCTACGTCCCAGCTCGGATGGGAAAGATGCTCATTCCTGCTAGGGCTGGGGAAAAGAAGTCTGTCTGAGTGAGTACTCCATACATTTCCACACAGTAACTGCAACCCCAAGTGAAATAAAAGGCACATCTCCCAAGAGGACATTTGCTGGCACTGACGTGCAACAGAGCAACGTTCTGCCCAGCAGCTGGGGACAGGCACCCGAACACCAGGGCTCTTGCGAGTGGCACAGTCACATCGTGGCAGGTCACAGCAGAAGGGACGGACACGAACACACACGCCTGCTCCCCACCAGCGCCAGCGAACTATCAGCACTCCCGGCAGATCAGGCTTTCCCTTACTTGGGAACTCTACGCTGTGCAAGCAGTTCCTTATTTAGACATTGGTGCTGACATTCCACATCTGCCCTCGGCCGTACCAACACTGCGCTCCACATGGAGAGGAATAATCCACAACCTGCGCTGGAACTCTGAAAGCATCGGGAGCTCTTCCCACTTCCCTGTGCTCACTGCGGCGTTAACATCGGATTCATGGCAGGCTTCCTCCCCATAGCAGCTGACCACCACCACCAACGCTGCACAAAGCTGTCCCATCACCTGGCAGTGCCCTCAAGCAGGGCCTACATGCATTGGAAACATGCTGGACAACAAATGCACATCGCTGCCTCTGGCTTTCTGCTCAGCAAGCAGCACTGGGCGCTCTACAGCAGGATTTCTATCTCCCTCCAGAGACAGAAAACGCTCATGAGTGATCTGGGGGACTATAAATTAAGACCTGTGGGTCTGAGATGCCACTGGGGAAGGGACCAAGTCCCGCTGCACCCTTCACTCCACCAGAAAGCTTTGGCAGTCAAGGGCTGTCTATAGGTTCAGACACAAAGAAGAAGAGACAACTGCTGCTGAAAGGCTTATTTGTGCCCAACCGCTTCATAACAGCTTCAATTCGAAGTTCCTCCAAGGGTGCGGGTGTCAGGAATCCCGTGATGACTGACAGGAAGTTGCTGGGAGGCCATCACATAAACACGATGGTTGGGAACACACAATGCAAACAGAAAAGCTTCCCTGAAAAGAATCCTCATCTGTCTTCAACAAATACGCAAGAAAAGGAAAGAAAAGGGGAACTTAACCTGGGGGCTGTGGTATTCTCGTGCTGCTCTGCAGGGCCTGAGTTCAGCAGCGCTCCTGCATTCTGGGCACACATAACTATTCTCCTTCAGCCTGGTAGTTCTTCCAGAATGTATCAACTCTGCTGCACTTTGCTCTTGCCAAGAGAAAGCGTTTTTCACCCTAAAGGTGCAGGTGTCATTCACTTAGGGAATTCAGATACATTCCGTGCTCTCTTGATCATTAGATAGAAAGGCAACTCCCATCTTTAAATCCATCAGGTGACTTTTAAATCCACTCACTGTCGCAGCCGCTGCTGCCTCTAGTGCCTGCTCGCTCGGGGCTGGGCTGACCTGGGCCTCCACGGGCTGCCCTTCCTGATAGTGAATGGAAGAAAAGAAAGGGAGGAGGAAGAAAACAAAGAGAGGGAGGGAGACGAATGGAGGGGACATGGGAGGATGAAAGATGGTCAGAGAAGGGAGAGGGAGTGTCTTTAACTGAACTCGTCTTTGACTCACTTCACATCCCGAAAGCTCTCTGCCACACATGCAGGGAGAGCTTGCAAGCCTCCTCAGTGCACGTGTGCCAGGTTCCTACATCTTACATGAAGACACTTGACATACAGTCGGGCACCGAGAGAGGACCCCACAGACAGCCCCTCACGTAACGACTGCCTAAGGCTACTTTGGGTTTTGTCCTTTTCATTGCTATTTACCATCCAAACTGCTTTAACAGGCAGCTGATCAGTCTGCCACCCCATCAAGGTCACGTCTCTGCATTTACACTGCCAGCCTAGCAAAGGCACAGAAGTGCATCCAGCAACCAGTAACAGAGCTGATAAAGCCCAAGCCAGATCGATTGTTTTCATCGTTACCAACACAAAGGGTTTTCAGAAGCAGGTTTGATGCTGAATGCAGATCTGAGAAGCAGGCAGGCAACACTGTGCCTCCAGTAAAACCCACCTGCCTTCATGCCTAGGAATATAAACGCTTTGCAGGTCTCAACGCAGTGTGACCCCACGTATCCAAGCTCAAGATGGAGAACGTGGCTTTTGAACCATCATTAGTTTTTGTACTGAAAATAGAAGAGGTAGTCACCCACCAAGTGCTTTCTCCTTAAATACTGATGGCGAAGGACCAGGGGTTTAGCTACCAGCATCCAGGGCACACACAGTAACGCCACCACCACAAGGAAACACTGGAGGCCTTGCTGCAAAAGAAACAGGTCTCAGCTGATTGACATGCTCAAACACACACACAAAACCTAGCAAGGCGGCACTGAACAAGTGGAACCCTGTATTTAACGCCTGCCTGCACGCCCCAGCTGACTGTGCACAGCATGAAATGCTGGTACTGGGCTACATTAGGGGATAATCCACAAGATTGTGCAGGGAATGAGGATTTGACAGATGTCTGATAGTGCTGGGAGGAAATGGCGCTAGCGTCTTAGCTAAGCTTAGAGGCATCACACTGCAGAGGCAGGACAATATTCCTAATCACTTTCCGCTATTAATCTGAATCCAAATGCTCTGGAGCCACAGCTGACATGCTCAGATGGATATAAATTCCTGGTGTAGGGATTAGTTCTTCCTTCTTCAACATTACATAGTGTCAGGCTTCAGAAGTGATGCCAAACTTCCTCCATCACAGGGGAAAAAACATTTCCTACTCAATTTCACAATTATTATCAGATATGATGAATATTACAATTATAATCAATGTCATGAAGCATTTCTGATCTTATTTAGCAAGAGCACCCACCTGCCCCTTATAAAGCATCTTATTACTGGTGTCGCTATAGGAGAAGAGAAACATGTTGATAAAGTGTATTAAAAGGCTTGGTGCATCCTTGGAGGTGTGAGCATCATAGGCTGTCCATTTGTAGAAAATGAGAATAACGAGGTATCCAAAGAGTGACGACATGAAAATCATCTCTGGAATAAATCCCAGGTAGATGTTCAGTGGCTTCTTAAAGTAGCTACGGGGGGGAGAAAAATGGAGAGCTTAATGTTACATGTGGTCAGCATTAGGTACAGGTAGGGCAAAAAGCTTTTATCATCTTCAGAACAAAGCTGCAGTAACTGGGACTTGAACCCAGCAACGACACGACGTGCATCGTTCTGCACAGCCCCACAGGAACAACTGCGCTGCTCCTTCAGCATAGGTTGAAGTCTGATGGGCTCCTGCAGCTTGAGCTAACACATACCCAAAGAAGCCCCCCACCCCGATGAGGAAAACAGCAAAGCACTCACATGTGGTTGAGAAGACTCAGTGTGACACCAAAGAGCATGTGGATAATGCCAAGAATCACAGACATTTTCATCTTAAAGGAGTTGAGGAAGGCCAGTTTATTGCTGGCAATATTCCAGATCTGTGGAAAAGAAGACGAGGTCAGCCCAGTGCCCACCAAAAGGAAACCAGAGGATGAAAACCTTCGCTTTAAGCTAAACACTATCAACCATCCAGGAAGCATTAGGCTGCAAGAGCAGGTTTCTTTTCCAGGTGTGTCTGTCACATGGATACCTTCGGAGGAAATGAGCAGCCAACCTCTCCTGCTGGGAACACTTAGAGCAAGTGATCCATCAGCAGGGCAGGAATCAAACCCTGCTTGTTTTTATGGCAGGCAAAGGCTGCAGGAAAAATGGGGCTGTATCCTCGACAGGAAAGAAAATATTTATCCATTTCAATGAACAATGACACATGGTTCTGATTTTCTGCACTTCCCGTGAATGTGGAACACACCACGTCTGTATCGAGCATTTTAAGCAGCATTACTGATGGAAGTGGATATCAAATGATGAGATTACTCAAAAATTGCAGTTCCAAGACTGACTGAAAAGGGTTAAAAAGTAACTTCATCAAGTGATTTGCAAGTCTAACCAGTTCTGATTAAACCCCTGCAGGTCAGAGAGGGTGAGAAAGAAGCCTTTAATGGACCTGCAAAAGAGTCTCTCCATCCCGAATCCAGCATTTCAGTGGGAGCTGAATTAACGTGACCATTCCGGAGTGTTTCCAACACTGATTGCTAAGGGAATGGCTGAGCTGTGGATACAGTGAACCAGACAGGCACTTCTGCTGACACAGGGATGTTCTGTAAGGACAGCAAAGGAAGGACTGGCTCCTACCGGGTCAATGCCGAAGGGGTAGGGGCCACCGAACACGCCGGGAATGGCAGGGTTCAGCTGCAGCAGAGGAGTGGTCTCTAGCAAAGCATCTCTGTTTGGGTAGAAGTAGATCATACAGACATTAAGACAAGCAACACTGTCCTCTCTCTGTAAAAACTAACAGCGTTCTTCCCTTGTGAGAGCAGGGAGTGTCTCAAACTGAGAGAACGTTCAGGTGCCTGCATGGTCCTAGGGATTTTCCTGAATGAATAATGGATCTGCTTCTTGACCTCTTGCTCAGTCAAGTCACAAGGAAGAAAGGCGCAGGGGGCAGGAATGTCTATGGGAAAGGGACTGGAGCACCTCCCGTATGAAGACAGGATGAGAAAGTCGGGGCTGTTCAGCCTGGAGAAGAGAAGGCTGCGTGGAGACCACAGAGCAGCCTTCCAGTGTCTGAAGGGGGCCTATAGGGATGCTGGGGAGGGACTCTTCATTAGGGACTGTAGTGATAGGACAAGGGGTAACCGGTTCAAACTGAAACAGGGGAAGTTTAGATTGGATATGAGGAAGAAATTCTTTACTGTAAGGGTGGTGAGGCACTGGAATGGGTTGCCCAGGGAAGCTGTGAATGCTCCATCACTGGCAGTATTCAAGGCCGGACTGGACATAGCCTTGGATGGCATGGTTTAGTGGGTGGTGTCCCTGCCCATGGCAGAGGGGTTGGAACTGGATGATCATAAGGTCCTTTCCAACCCCAACTATTCTATGGTTCTATGACTACACTACATCTTCCCAAGTTTTCTGGAAGAACAAAAAGCTGGTTTGAAACTCGATGGAGAGCACGTTCACACTCTCCTGCGGTGCTGCTTGAGACTGAGCTCAAGTTTGGTTTCCTGAGCACGGAGGACAATGGGGACACATAGATCACTTGCTTATCACTGTCACTCTCTAGCTAGTTACCAACTGTCTACTCACGACCAGTTGCCTTTCGTGAACATGGGCCGGACGCTCCATGATGAGCCGAAGAAATTCAGGGACTTGGAGAAACAGTCGTTGTAGATGAGGCCGGTGTAGGTGGAGAACAGCCCCATCAGCAGGATGATGTATCGGCCACTAAAAACCATGTTGAACATCTGTATAGAAAAACAACCCAAAAAGGAACAAAGGAAGTCCATGAGAACAGGGAAGCTGCCTCATGACACAGTAAAATCAGTCAGCTGCAGGGCAAGACCACCACCACACGGACTGAAAGCCCAAAGTGTCCATCTCCCCATGGCAGGGATTAAGGGTGCAAGAGGCAGCAGTGCAGAAGAGAATCTGAACCCAGAGGCTGCAGAGGAGCGTGGCTGTGCACAGAGCAGCTGGGAGGAGCCGAAAAGGACAAACTGCACTGCACACACTGCTGCAAACCCCGCTGGCAGCACAGGTTGGAAGCAGACAGCACAGACCTCTTCAGCTCTCTCAGTGCAGCTTAACTCGGGTTCACCTCCTGTCAGCCAAAGCCCCGAGCAAGCAGAACCCACCTGGATCAGCAAATTGGAGATCTACACATACAGGAAGCAGGAGTTCTGCAGTGACTGAACCCCTTTATGATCCAACCAAGCTTTGGGTGATCTGTTTACAAGAGCTTATCTACAGCACTTCCTTCAAACAACTGAAATCATTCCCTATAAATAGCCAAAAGGAAACCCAAAGGAACTCCCTACTGTTATGAAATGATGCCACTCACTCTGTGGTCTACAGGCTTCCCAAACTCCAAGTGAAGGGAGTAATGGGCATTGTCAGCTGAAGGGGGAAGGATGGAGCAAACCAGCTACAACGCTGGTTTAAATGCAAAGCTCGGCAGGAGCGGCCACTTTACCTCATTGTCACTCTTCTGCGAGAGAATCCGACTTTCCCTAAGCACCATCCAAACAGCAATCAGAGTCATCAGGATTCCATGGCCAAAGTCTCCAAACATCACAGCAAACAGAAAGGGGAAGGTAATGATCGTATATGGTGCTGCAAGAGAAAAGAGGACACTCCTCACGTGCTGCACTTGGGAAAGCCCTGATTTAGCACAGCACAATCCATGCCATTCAGCAATGTCATTCCCAAGCTTCTCCTCTACTAGGAGAAGCACTCTGTTAGGCATTTGCACACAGGGCAAACAACACAGAGAAACACCGTAACTGTAAAATCAAGAGACGTCTTGGGCTTCCCCATGTCTGAATGTACCTGGATTTATTTCCCGATACGTCCCAATGCCGTAAGCATCAACAATGTTTTGAAAGCCACAAGTAAACTTGTTAGTTTTGTTGTACGTTGGTGGGGTCTGATTGGTTTGCATCCTGTTTAGAATGGACGGGACAGTGGATCCACTGTGCTCCTGTTTAAACAAAGAGGAAGGTTAGAAAACCCACCCTCTGAGCACGGGAGGAGAGAGCACACCACCACTTCCTTGTTAGCGCTGGAAAACCACAAGCTTGCATGTCTGCAGTGTGCTCCCACCATGAGAAATGCACTTGAGCAGCCGAGGAAGGCTGCCAAGTTTCCACTGCTCTCCATTTAGTGTGAGCAGCACGTGTAGTGAGGATGGGCACTGTCTGATTAGGACAGACAAGAAAACTCATGCAAGAGTGAGCTTGGGTGTTTTAAACAGCGAATGGAAGGACTTCAAGGCACCCAACTCATGTGTCTGAGCAGAGGGTGAGCTTGCTCACGTCCTGTAGTGCTCCTTTCACGAAGTTCCACTACGGGTCCAAAGAGCAGGACTGCAGCACAGCCAGGTTAGCTAAATGTACCAAACACATGAACGTACAAAGCACAGAATGCCTCAGCATCCCAGCATTCCCCTGAACTTACAGCTTCCCACCACATCCTTGCAACCAAGTTTAGCTCCAAGCCATGATTCCTGCACGTTAAACAAACTGTCCTCTGCGAGGACTGATTCCAGCAGCCCCAAGGGATGGATCCCATTTGGAAGAATCAATCCCCTGCCGCGGATGCTGCAGTGCAGCAGCTACTCACAGTGCCTCTCCTGAGAGCAAACTGGATGGAATCGAGGTCGGCCACGGGGCACCAGACTTCAGCAATGAGGCACTTCTGCGTGACGTCGATGTTGCAGAGGTTCAGGGTGTGGTAGATGGCCTTCATCTTGCGCACCTTGATGAACCACACGCGGATGGTTTTGGCAGCTGCCTGCAGGACCCGCTGCCGATGATCCTCGGTCTGGTTCAGCACCTTTCACAGGGAAGCGGGATGAAGATGAAGCCAAATCATTGGCCAAAGCATCCAGACGTGCCCAGCAAAATGGGGCTGACCAAGCCCTACCCACCAGCAGACAATGAGCCCCCTCCCCATCCCATGCACAAAACAGCCTCATGCCCACAATATATGCTTTAGGCTCTGTATTAGTATAGTTCTGCTAAGAGGTGTACAGGCTTCTTTCCAGGGCTACTTTCTGACTGCTCCCCTCCTGCAGCTCCAGGGTCAGTGGGTATTTCAAACAAGGAACTGTGCCGAGAGCACTGAGAACATTTTTCCCTCCACCCAGGTTAAAAGAGCAGAGTTCTACAAATGAGGTGCACGTTGCCCTAAGAAAACACACAGATTACAATGAGGGAGGCTTTTACTGAAGGGAAAAGGAGAAAGTGTTTCCTACTGAGGCTGTTTCCCAACTGGAACATACCTAACTCAGGCCAAGTCAGATTGCCAGACTGGAAAGTCTTAGACTCAAGGGAAGGGGAGGACACAGGGCACATGCGGCTTTTAATCCTACTCATTCAATTGCTTCTGAGTTCTTGTCTACTTCAAAACTGCTGAAGAGCCGCACTCCACAACGCCAGCTCAAGGCAGTTTATGAAAGCAGCCCCCCAGATTCAGCCAGTTTTCCTTTTAGTTTCTGAACCTGTTTGTCTCAAATCCTTTATATTTGTCTGCATTATAACCTCAGGCTGCTGCACAAGAGATGAGTTGTAAAGCAGAAGCTCTTCAGGACAGCACAAAGTGAGAATACAGGCAGGCAGAGAAAGAGAAGAGCCAAGTTAATGTCAGCATTGTTATCTCAGCTTGGAAATAGGTGTAAGTGCTCTCAGGGTTCTGGCAGATGGAGCAGGCAATCAGACAAGCATGCTTTCAGAGCTGGAAAACATGGTATCTCCTTACACATGCATACTCCTCTGCTCCCTGGTATGCAGTTCTCTGTCCATGCTGTACTTATACATGTGTATAATGAACTCAGCCCTCCAGAAACATCAACCCACCCCATCATCCTAACCCCTGACAAAGAAAACAACTGAGCAGCCTCCAAACATCTCTCTTGCACTGCTGAGCTGCTCGTCTCCAGCTACCTGGAGCTGAAAATAGTGTCATCTGATGATGCTCATCTTTTAATAGGACCCAAAGAAGTTTTCAACTAGATTATTAAAAAGAAAAAAGGGCATTGACCCCTCATTTTACCATCTGAAGATCATCAATTCTGGTATTGACACCAGAAGCCATTTCCTTCCGCTCCTGGGGTGTTTCTGGGCATGGGTAGAGGGAGGCACGGAATCTGAAAGACATGCAAGCCACCTTAGTAACAAAGATGGGAGGAGATAGATCAGTCAGGGAAATAGCTGGCTGAGGCTGAACAAAGCAAGAAGCACCTTAAGAGAAGCTTCTGATCAGCAGAAACTGCCAAGCAGAGTTTCGCTCTTTAAACCAAGTGGATACAGGAGTGTGCTTTCAGCCAAAACAGAAGCTGAACACTTAAGAAAACAGAAGTGAGAGAAAGCCCTCTGCTCCCTGTGGTGACAAGTGGCTCAAAGGCACTGTCACGCAGTCCATCAGCCACCCCAGCCCAGGGTGCTGCTATCATGCCAATGCAGCTGCTGCTACCAGTACTCACTGCTGGCCTGCCCCATGAGACTATCGCCTGCTCACAGCCCGCTGGGACTGTCTGCAAGTTCACCACTTGAACCTCCTTGGTCTGAGGCATTCTCTGGCCAAACACTCAACTGCTCAGTGCATGCCAGGCTTGGGGAGGGGCTGGTTTGACTGTACAATAGGCTTTGGCTACTTATGGTACATTTTCTTTGCTGTCAAAATCTGTACTCCTGCAGTCATCATGAAATCAGGCGTTGAACAATCGCAGGATTAAGGCATGGCAATGTGTTTCGAGTATTGGAGAGAGCTGCCCAGATGGAAGGCTTTCATACCCTTCACATATCTTCTTGACTCTGTTCTTCAGCTGGTCGCCTTGGAAGAAGATGATAAACACAGACTTGTGCACATAATCCCCCTAGAACAGCAGAAAGAGCACAGTGTAAGAGCTCCAGAAAGCAGCATTACAGTTCTACTTTCCCTTCCTCTGGATCCACATGCTCAGAGCTCGTACCTGCACAGTCCCTCAAGAATGGACCTTACAGCACTAGAACAGTCCTAAGGAAAGCCATTTTCTTAGCCTCAGAGTGGAATACCCCTATTTGTGTTACTGATATTCTGGAGCCTCCATTATCAATTCTGTGTAATACACAGACCGTGGAACATGCATCAGCTCTTCCTGCAGGCAGCTCACCTCAGAACAGCACAAAGAGCTAAAGAGTGAATGAAAAGGAGACCAAGAGGAGTTTAACAGCTCTGCCTCTCCGGGGAGGCCAAGGGCACATTCCTACAGAGCTGCTCTGGAGCGGGCGGCCAGGTCCCCTTCCTGCGTTTGTTGACAAGTTATTGTTCTGCCTTACTTAGGAAATTCGAACAGTGTGTTTCAGGAATAACTCCATTAGGTGGAACCTCGACTCGAGGAAGTGTTGCACAATAAGAACAAAGTCTCTCCTGGTAGACAGATAATTCAACAGGTCAACTACCAGCAGTCGGTGGGGCAGGAGGAGGATCCGCCTTCCCTGAGCAGCAAAGAGGCAGTTACCAGCTTTCCACTCTGCTTGGTTCCACTGCAGCCTATGTGCAGCCTTTCTTTTTAGCAGTTAGGAGCAACAGTACCCGAAGTTTGGGCACTCTTTGGGCTCAAGTTTGGGAAGAGAAGGACATCAAATGTAAAACCAGGCCCAATCACAACGCCTACTATTTGTATCTGTAAGAAAGCCAGCAAACCTCAGGTGGATGGTTAAATTATTGACTAGCACATTAAGAAGAAAACAATGGGTCCAACAAGGGGAAATGAGCCACAGATGTTACAGACTGCTCCTGTCCCTGAGAGCCTCTCTCAAGGAGGATTAGTACCTATTCAGACAGCACATGAGCTGCTGTTTGGGCCAGAGAAGCAAATGTGCCCTCCTGCAGTCCAGAGTTTGAGCTGTTCTTCCCTCTTTCAACAGCATTCACCATCATCCTGCTATTTTTGCTTTACTAAAGCATTAGTCACTAAAGCCTCAGAGGCTGCAAGGAGGTGCTGGAAAGGAACACAACCCAAACATCTGTCTGCATGTTGCTCACTGAAGGCCAGAGGCTTGGATGGATAGATCCGAGACCCCTACACGTATCTGAGGCCTCTGCTGCTGTAAACAGGAGGTCCTTTTACCGTCACCGGATCCTCCAGCGGGTTCTCAATCTCTGCCTGGCGCAGGAACACGTTCCCTCGGCACACTCGCCACAGCATGCGCTCGAAGGTGGGGATCCGCTCCCGGTTGATCACACCAGCCACAAACCTGTGCAGGGCACAGCAGAAAGATGAAGCTCTGCACCTAAGGGGCAATCACAGCCTAACACCCAAAGCACTGAGGGCAGCTGAAGCTCAGCATCACGTTGAAAGCGACTGAAATCTTGCTTTAAAATGGGTTCTTGAAGCAAAATGGCAGGTCCTCTAACTACAGAGACAAAACTGCAACAACTGCACTACAGCACGAGCTATGCCTTCTAACAGGATCAAAGAGTCTAGTAAAGGAGATTATACATCACTGGTTAAAGAGGAAATAAATGCATTTACACATACAGTTTCTATGCTGTTAGTCTTCATCTCAACAGGATCCTGATATGTATATGGGTATACATGTGTATACGATATACATGGCAAGGATTATAGCAGCCATAGCTGCCACGGACTATGCACTGGGCATGTGCTTCAGAAGACCCCAGTGGCTCAAACCCCTGTGTCTGGATAAACAATTACGCACATGCAAAGACACCCTGGAAGGAGCCAATGAAGAGGATACAGAACGACCCAGCTTCTCAGAGTACTGCGTGCTCTGAGTAGTTATGAGTTTCACCAACGCTGTGAGAGCTCAGAACTTCTGACAAAGCACCAGAACAGATTAACAGGGAACAAACAAGAACAAGGGCTTTGCAAAGGGGGAATGTGTGAAGCACAGGTATCAGCTGGGAAGTCAATGGGCACAGGACAAGAATGGAGACCAAGAGCTGGGTTTAGATCAGCCTTCATCTGCTTGATGTGCCAGTCTGGAAAGCTGCACAACTGCACACAAATGGTTGCAGATTCCAGAGGCTGAACCCCAGGGATCCTAAAGCCAGCTAAAAGGGAGCCCAAGCTGCCATTACCCAAGTCGTAGCGGGGCACCTCTTCCCATCTCGCTTGGTTCCAGGAGCGAAGAGGATTCTTCCAACAGGTCTGGATCCGCCATCTGCTGATGATGCAATTCAGCCTGAATTCACAAATCAATTAATATCTAATGAAACTGGTTAGTGGCATGCAGGGCACGAGGAACCAGGAGAGAGAGTGGGGAGACAAGAAAAGAATGAACAGAAGACAGCGGAAAGAGGAAGGAGATGACAGAAAACACAGCAAGAATGACACAAGCAAGGAATAAAACAGGAGGAAAAGTGGAATGGCTCAGCAAAGCTTCCGTACAAGAGAAGGTTAAAGACTGCTGCAGCTGAACAGAGGCTGTGGGATACACAAGTCTGAAGAAAGGCAGAAATCAATCTGATTTATCAAGTTTATGTTCCCAAGAACCATTTTTTAATGGCACAAACCATTCACCTCATCTTTCTGTCTCTTAAATGGAGAAAAACGTGAAGGTAGATGCTGATTCCCTCCTTGGGCATCTTCTGCATATTAATAAAGATGCAAGAGGTGTTTCTAAGAGGTGCCTGGGCAATTCTGCCTGCGTATAAAGAGCCTGGAAGCCTGGTCCTACACAAGAGGAAGATGCTCAGGTCTTCCAGAGATGGTTCAACCCACCTCGAGATCCCATGCAGCTGCCCACCGCTGTGACCCTACAACCAGATACGAGACCTGTGCATCCAACACATCAGCCATGCCCCGGAGCAGAGGCAATACCTCATCCAGTTGGGAATTACGTGACGGGAGTCTGATTGATTCCATCGTAATCGCCACATCAGCGTACATAGAGGGTCAGAATCAGGAACAAAACCTGGAAGTACCGCATGGTAATTTTCTTTACTGGCTTCACAAAGGTCTCCCTCCAGGAAAAACACACAATACTTCCAGCTTAAAAACACGCTTATTGATTAAATCTTTTCATTCTTCAGGTTATTTATCCTTATTCACCCCACTGTATTATTTGCTATGTACTACAGTATTATTTGCTATGTACTATTGCCAGACACACCAGACGCATTGCTTAGGGCATTCTGACAAAGATGCTCATTTTCTGACTAGGCAGGCATTAAAACAGGCTGCGGTTTTACCCTGTCCTTCACTGGAAGGATTTGCAGGTTCAAATTCTTGGGAATATAGCTTGTACGTGCCAGCCAGTCAAGTCAGATGGATGCTCAAACCACATCCTCTTGCGCCGCATCTTCACACATGATTCAAGCCCACATCATTGTTATTTCTGCCTCTGCAGCTTGTATAATGCAATGATGAAAATTACAGTTCCCTAGCACAAACAGAGGCCAAAGTCTACCCCCTGTGCTACACAGGAGGTCTCCCTACAAGGGAACTTGCTAAAATACACGTGAAGGTAGAGTTTGACCCTGGAACACGTAAAATGCACGCACAGATTCAGCACAGCCTTGCAAAAGCCTATAGCAAGTTGACTGACACAGCCAAAGCTGCTTTGTGCAACAGTTACATCATCATTTGAGTGGAAAGAAGAACCAAGCCTCTACATTCTGCTTGCTCATCAAATAAATGTATTTGCCACAGACGAGGTTTTGCAAGGCTGACATCGAAGGCAGCTCGGCTGCTTGTGCCCATGCTCGCTTGAGCTCACAGATGTTACACAAGGAAGGGAGCCCCTAACTGACTTTGGAAAGCCCACCTGAAGAATTTCTGATGCTTTCCACTTCAAGGTAACTTGGGGCAACACCAAAAACTGAATGAGAATTTTGCTTCCCAGAGAACACAACCAAAAGAGGACAGTTTGGTACCCACGCACCAAGCAAACATACCGGTGGTTGTCTGGTACCTACATTTCACGATGTTGAAACCAGTCAGACACAGTTGTAAGAGGCTTGTATTGTATTCATCACTCGTCAAGATCTCAACCAGTTTTACTAAACAAGAACTTCCTGACAAAAGGACAATTTGCACAATGAACCCCTATGACCCTCCATCGCTTTGGTTCATCTCTCAATGACTTGGATTCAATGATCACCCCCTTTCTGCAAAGGAAGTGCCACAGCAACAACAGCTCTGGTTCTGGAAGGACAATTAAAGCAGTGCTGCGAGGTTTAACAGAAACAAAAGCCCAAGAGACGGTGTGGAAATCAAAGAGCTCTACAGCTACAGGGCAGAGAAAGGAGACTCCAGGAAATCTGTTTTGAATGAGAGTTTTCACCAGCAGGGAGTGAAATATCAGAGTGATTGGGAAGTACTTCTTCCATCAGGTTGTTCTGGATGAGAGAAACCCAAGCATTTGCGTGCCAGTAATTAGTAAGCAGAGCTTTCATTAATAAACACTTTTAATTGCTTTCTGTTCACTCAGATCAGAACCTTTATCTTGATCAGCATCTTTAATCTCACGGCCTGAAACCCAGGTTAATCTTCCCCTTCCTGATCACAGTCCTGCTCTGGCTCCCTGTGCTCCGCCATACAATGCAAGCCCCTCCCAATGCACAAACAGAATGGAATCCAATTTTCACACAGACTAAAAGGGATTCACTTCACCATCTACTTATTAACCCAGAGCCCAGACAGAAATGACAGATGCAAAGCAAACAGAAACAAAGCAGGTGGTGAGAAGAGTCAGAGGAGAGAGAGATGGGGAACTGCATGCCATTAACCATTACTTTTCCAGTCTTCTTTTACGCTCACACTCTAGGCAAAGCTTTCAGAGAAATCTCTCCAGCTCATACTGGTCTTCATAAGCAAAGACAAGAAGACTGAGAAAAGGAGCATAATCATCAACATGGTACGTTGAAACAAGAAATGGCTATGAGGTCCTGTGAGGAACAAGCCACCCTCCCCTCAGCGCACCAACTCCAGAGAGCAAATGCCCAGACCTAAGTCATTTGGATTGTGAAGCCATTTCTTGCGCAACTTACTACTGTGAATAACAACCTTAATTACTAGTCACTGAAGTCTTCGAGTGTTGAAGGTAGTGTGCAAACGGCAGCATGAAGAAACAAAAGGGTTCATGCTCGGGATAACAAGATGTTGAGGTCGCTTTCACACACAGCAGTGCATTTATGGCTTGTGGTTTGGTTTGTTATTACAGAAAGCAGTTATCAACAGGAGCAGGAACCTATTGAAACGTCCTGTGGTCAGCTCACTGGAGTGTGACCTCAGTTCCCTTTGCGGGTGACCCAGCGGAGACTGTTCAGAACATGGATCTGGATCTCAATTCAGTGTGAGCACACTGCATGGGAAGAACAGCAGCAGGCAGCTCCCAGCAGAGGACAGGAACTACCTGCCCTCAGGTAGCACAGGCTGGCAGCAGCACCACCTAACACAGCCAAGTGCCAGATGATCAGCTTAACGCCGTTTGTCCAAGGAGACTCTTGTAAATGAACGTTCAACACTCGAAGACATTTATCTGGTACTGAAAACAACCCCAGGACCAATGAACCCCTCACACCAGCAGCACCATCTCTGTCAACATGGACTAAGGCTTGTGTTGGCATGGGAACAACCTGAATGCCTGAACAGGCAGCACCCTGTGCCAAAAACCCAAACCCCAACCATTAGCTAAAGAGGCTGAAGCTTGCAGGAGCCCAGCTCTACTCGATCACAACCTTGGTACATACCAGAAGCCAAATGCAGTAAGAACTCTTTGATCAAACCCTTCAATTAGCTGTAACAGGACATATATTCAGCTAAAATGTGTCCTTCTAAAAAACATCGGGCAACTCTTTGAGAAAGCTCCCTGGACTCTGAGATACTTCAGCTTTACTAGGAAGGATTATGCCTTCTCCCATGTGGGTATCATGAATGACATCAGAGAAGCTCTTCTCAGGCCCACTGAAGGAGCTGCCAGTTTCTGGCCCAGCTGCTGACTGAGAAAGTGATGACTTTAAATTGCAGCTTTGATCCAGAATTTACCTCCAAGAACCTCAGGGTTTGATCAAAGGCTCAATTAAATAATCAATTACTTCAGGGGACTTTGTATTACTGATTTATATGTAATCTCCACGTAACATTCCAAAAGCTGAAGAGAAACAAAGCTTCATTGCAATTCCCCTTGGGAGCGAGGCAGGACCGTTCACCTGCCTGTATACCAAAGAACTTACCCACTGCACCAACGGCTCGACTGTAGCACCAAGGCTTTGGTCTGCTGGTGTGCTTTAAAGACCATCAGCACCTTTGTGACTGTACACAATTCAGAGATAAACCACTGCTTAACTGTTTTAACCCCAAAGCAACATCATAAGGTAAATCACAGATAGCTGCATGTACTGCATGGAGCATGGAAAACCACTTGAGCAGCTATCTTGAAGCACAGGAACGTCTCTGCTGCCCAAAGCAGCAACTAAAGGATATCTGAGACTAAAACTGGTGACTTGTGGCGGAAGAGGCAGCTCCCCGGGTGTCAGCCCCCATATTCTGACCTCATCAAAGAACTGCTGAGTTTTACGCAGGATGAATTTCAACTCCGTCAGCTCCAAGAAGTTTCTCTTCAGCGCTTCCTGGTTCGTGTTGATTTCTTTAAGCTCATTTTCAATTTTCTCAAAGTTTGCCTGCAAGAGGCGAAAAGGAGAAGGAAAAATGGGATTAAAGCAATTCCACACCCAAGTGCTCTTAGGTCTGTTAAAACAAGGAAGCAGGAAGGATGCTCTCCATCCCCATGTGACTGCAGGGTGGCTCCAGCCCACCATGAGACACAGCTCCAGGTCTGGGACATTCTCTGCAGGCTTTTATAGACTGTTAATGCATACTTTTATAGGCTCGAATAACACAGTGTTCTTCGCATCATTAAAACCCCTTATAAACCTTAGAACGCCCCACTGTAAACCCTGCAATTCCCGCAGCTGTGCATTCATTGAAGTGGGTGAAATGCCTTTTAAGTCCTTCCACTTCTCATTGTATTTGGGCAAATGCACAAGCAAACAATGCCTGTGACTAAAGCTCAGCCTGGTGTGAGCTGGCAGAGCTCACACTGCAGGTGGCAGCTGGGGACAATGTTTAATGCACCTTTGCCACTAAATTCATTGGGTTTTAACGATGGAAATGGTTCCCCTGTCTTCATCTAGAGCCAAATACGAGAGTCTTAACACACATCCTCACCTCCAAGTCGATCATGTCACGTGGAAAAGGCACCTCTGGGTTTTCACCGGTGTCCATGATAGGAATATTTGCCTTTTTAATCTCCTTCTCAACAAACCCTGGAGAGACAGCATTGTTACTGTTAACTAAAGAGACACTTCAATGTCAAACTGTCACTGTAGCCACCACTCAGCCCCAGCAGTGGCTGGGAATTCTTTCACCTCCTATTCCAAGTTGTCTTACTTGGTTAAGGAGCAGACTGCCCAGGGAAGCTGTGGCTGCCCCATCCCTGGCAGTGTTCAAGGCCAGGTTGGACACAGGGGCTTGGAGCACCCTGCTCCAGTGGAAGGTGTCCCTGCCCATGGCATGGGTTGGAACTGGAGGAGCTTTAAGGTCTCTTCCAACACAAACCATCTATGATGGTATGAACATCTTTCACATCGGAAACAAGTCCCGGAGGTGGTTTGACCGGTACTGCATGGCAGCCTCCGCCCCTCCGGTCAGCACTCTGCTGCCTGATGCTGCCTTGCAGCGTTAACCTCCGTGCTTGCTTCTGCCACGGAAGCACAGAGCAGAACCCTATGGAAGACACGTACGGAGCTTTCGGTCCATCTCCTCGCACCTCCTGACTTCATTGACGAACTTGCGCTGGAACACGTTCACGTCCGGGTTCAGCTGCGGAGAGAAACGCGTTTGCACCGCTCATACGCGGGGCCCGGGGCTCGGTCCCGCCGGGTGCCGCGGGGCCCGGTCCCGCGGGTACTCACATCGCGGAACTGGACCTTGCCCAGCTCGCCCAGCTCGCTGACACAGCAATACGCGGCCTCGGACTGCAGGAAAAGCTGGGCCAGGGTCATCTCCTCGCTGCGGAACAGCTCCCCCATGGCGGCGTCGGCTCCTCCGCGGCCCCTGAGGAGAACGGCGGTGAGAACCGGGCCGGAGCCCCCCCCGCCCCGGTGCCCCGTGGGAGGGCGGCCAGGCTCGTCCCGGTGCCCCACGTTACCGCCCCCGTGCCCCGTGCCCCGCATCACCGCCCGGTGCCTCCCGTTACCGCCTCGGTGCCCCGCATCACCGCTCGGTGCCTCTCGTTACCGCCCCGGTGCCCCTCGTTACCGCTCCGGTGCCCCCATTACCGGCCGCAGCCCCCGCTCCGCCTGACCCGCCGCGGCTCCCGTTCCTGACGTCACCGCGCACGCAGAACGCTGTCACGCGGGCTCGTCTCCTAGCGACGGCGCGCCCCGGCTGAGTCCCGCAGCGGAAGTGATGTCACAGGACGGGCGGAGCCGCCTCGCCCGCTGCACTTGTTACGTCACTGATTACGTCATGACGCGGGCCCTGTAGCAGGAGTGGCCTTTTGGGGGGTTCTATGGCGGCCATGGGGTGGGCACCAGGGGAGCTGCGGCTGCCCCGGCCCGGCGCAGGGCACGGGACTGCAGCGCCCCGCTCCGGGGGGAGGGGCCAGGACCGGGGCAGCCGTGAGCTCCCGTTCAGCTCGAGCCAGGCTCGGTTCCGTTGTCCGGGGTGCGCCCGGCGCACGGCTGCTGCTGCGCTGCTTCGGCATCACTGGGATCCGGGCCGTGTCTGTGGAGGAGCCTCAGACCGAACCAGATCCACCGAGCAGCGGGACGCTGCTGGAAGGGATCCCAGGGTCCCGGTGCCCGGGCCAGCGGCGCCCAGGGGGAGGCCGCCGGTTGCCACCTCTTGGCTTTTCCTGGTACCGAAGTGAAGTGTCCCAGCATAGAAAATTACTCATGGTGGTTCAGGTCGGGGGTGAGCGCTGCAAGCGCAGCAGCACTGAGAGCAGCACTGAGGGCAGCACATCGCCTCTGCTGCTGCCCAGCATCACTGAGGGCAGCACATCTCCTCTCCTGCTGCCCAGCATCACTGAGGGCAGCACATCTCCTCTCCTGCTGCCCAGCATCACTGAGGGCAACACATCACCTCTCCTGCTGCACAGCATCACTGAGGGCAGCACATCTCCTCTCCTGCTGCCCAGCATCACTGAGGGCAGCACATCTCCTCTCCTGCTGCCCAGCATCACTGAGGGCAACACATCACCTCTCCTGCTGCACAGCATCACTGAGGGCAGCACATCTCCTCTCCTGCTGCCCAGCATCACTGAGGGCAGCACATCTCCTCTCCTGCTGCCCAGCATCACTGGGGGCAGCACATCTCCTCTCCTGCTGCCCAGCATCACTGAGGGCAGCACATCACCTCTGCTGCCCAGCATCACTGAGGGCAGCACATCACCTCTCCTGCTGCCCAGCATCACTGAGGGCAGCACATCACCTCTGCTGCTGCACAGCATCACTGAGGGCAGCACATCACCTCTCCTGCTGCCCAGCATCACTGAGGGCAGCATGTCACCTCTCCTGCTGAGCATCAGGCACAAACACCCATCCCTGCTCTGTTGTTGGACTGATTCTTTGCAGAGTGACCTATGCAGCCTGACTCCCAAATGGAGCAGCTGAGCCTGCGCTGAAGTCCCCCATGGAGTAGATGGCAGATCTAGAAAGGGAGCGCTGCTCTGCCTGCTGCCCTGCGCACAGAAAATTCCAGCAGACAGCTGTGGAAATCCACTCTGAAGGAGATACTCCCATGGAGAACTGCAGAGCCTCAGCGCTGCCTCACTGGAGTGAGGGGGTTGTTTCATGGCACTGACTCATCAGCAGCAAACACTGGAAAGAAATGCTCAGGAAAAGAAAAGGGTCCCTGCAGGAAAAAACAGGGTGTAGGAAAACAACCTATTTTTAATACATGACATAATGGCCATTGTGGAGGTCCTGCAGCAGCACTGACTGATGCACAGCGACAGCAGATCTGGCCCAGTGCTGCAGCGCGGGCACAGCAGCAGAGAAAAGCTGTCACATGGGGGGAGAGCACAGGGCAGGGAAAGTGCTGACTGTGGGGAGCATTCAGCAGTGAACAATGTCCCTGTACATCTGCTGATGTCCCGTGGGTTTCCCAGCCTGGGCCTGGGATGAAGCACCTCCCCACTGTGTTCTAAGGCAGGAAGCTGCTCATGGCTTCAAGAGGTGCCAACTGCCAACACTGCACAAGGCTCTCAATTGCTTTGTGCCGATACTGAGGTTCAAAGTTAGCAAAATAAGGGTAATCTCTCCCCTGTGGTTTCCAAAGCAATACATATGGGAGTGAGTTCTGAAACGGGGGGGGTACCCATAAAGCCTCAGTTAATGCAGTGTATTCGGGCATTGCCTGCAGTACACTGCAGCATGGCACGTGCAGAAGCATGTCTTGCTTTCCAAAGCCTGGCCTCGATTTGTCCATGGATGAAGGACGGCAGAGCCGAGGGAGCTGCGCTGAGGTGGGAGTGCCCAAGGACTTCCCTGCAGGAGTGAATCCTCCTGCTCCCCGTGTTAAACCTGCCTAGAGGTTTGTACCACGGCGACATTCAGGCACATGGGAGCCTGCGTGTGCATGAAGTTAATGCTGTAACTACTGCATCCAAATGGAGGCGTTTCTTTAAGGTATTGACCTCAGGCTCTTGTAGTCCTGGAAAACAAACCCAGCCCCTGAGTACTGGCAGAAGATGTGAATTTTCCAGCTGAACTCGAGCGTGTGCAGTTGTTTGAAGCAGCCTTCCCTTAACGCACACAGCTGTGCCCCGATGGGGGACTGCTTCTTTCCAGCAGCTTCCTGAGCGTTGACTCGAGGCTCTTTGTCTTTCCTCTCGTTGCTTCAGACTCGCGGTGCAGAGGAGGCGGTTGTGGTTCCAGAGCTTTGCATTCCTGCCTGAGCTGTGCCTGTGTTTGCTCGCAGAGCCATCGCCTCCCCTCCAACTATTTTAGTCATTCCAGAGAGGGTGGGTCAGAGGCATTTGGCAGCGGGTCCTTTGCCGAGGTGGAGTCAGCCAATGACCTGCAGGCTGGGAGACTTTCGCAGGGCAGTTTGGCTGGAGGGCTCTGCGGGGCTGTGCCATTTGCAGTGCAGCACAGACATCCCCACGCTGCGCTCCCCGCTCCTGGCGCAGCTCCCAGCGCAGGGTTTAGCCGAGGCTCGGGTTTAGCTTTCCCTCCTCTCTGTCCCTGCAGTGACAGCTTCCCGGGCTCTGCTCGCCGGCACTCCTGAGCCAGCATGGAGGAGACTACTCTGCAAATCATCGAACCACCAACTGTTTCCGAGGCCTCGGAGGAGCCCGTGCCCGAGGAACCCATCAAACCAGACCAGATCAATGGCGTGATGGTGCTGACCCTGCTGGACAAGATCATTGGAGCGGTGGATCAGATCCAGCTGACCCAAACGCAGCTGGAGGAGCGACAGCAAGACATGGATAGCGCCGTGACCAGCATCCAGGGCGAGCTGACCAAGCTGACGAAGGCTCACACCACCACCAGCAACACCGTGAACAAGATGCTGGAAAAGGTGCGCAAGGTGAGCGTGAACGTGAAGACGGTCCGGCAGAACCTGGAGAAACAAGCGGGGCAGATAAAGAAGCTGGAGGCCAACGAAGCGGAGCTGCTGAAACGCAGGAACTTCAAAGTCATGATCTACCAGGTAAGGAGCTGTTTGACACGCGCTTTGTGTCCTCTTGGTGGGTGTTCTCTTTGTGGAGGGGTCTGTCACGCTGTGGGGTCGGTCCATGGCTCTCCCCTCGCTGCCTGGCAGCCCAAAATGAGCAGCACCACTCTCATTCATGAGTTAACACTGCCTGCGTGTTGAAGGCAAGGTTTGGTAGAGCTGCTACGTATAAGAGGAGTTGTAATGAAGACAGCGAGGACGGCCCTAAGCACCCATTGCAACGGAGCAGAAATACCAAAATCCCCTGATTTTACTGCTTAGCTAGAACTGAACAAGAATGCACTGGGTTCAGGATGGGGGTCTTGTAAATCCATGTGCCAATGTCTTCTCTGCTGAGAGACAACGTGTATGGCTGCATGGAGAGTGATAATGTTTCACATTTGGGACATGCAGGCAGTAATGGCAGCATTGGGGTGAAGTGCACTCACTGGGACAGGCAGAGACACTGGAGGGAAAGCAGAGCAGCTCCCTGAGCTCCAGTGCTCGGATCTGCCCTTGTGTTGTACAGACTCCCACGTTCTCCTTCCTGCAAGCTGGAAGTGTTGAATGTTGGAGTTAACGGGTGTCAGGAAGAGCTTTGGTTTGTTTCATGTTCCCCCTGTGCCAAGTGTTGGAATTTACTGTTAAACAAGGAGAAAGGGAGGAGAATGTTCCTGTCAGTTCCTGGCTGGAGTTAGACTTCCTTATCAGAGCAAACTCTTATACTGGACCATGGAAGAGAAGTGAATGAAATAGTTAATGATTCAGTTAGAAGCCTCTGGGTTAATAATAGACAGCGCCAGGGACAAAGAAAGAAGCATCAAGTGCTCATCATGGGAAGAGAGGGAAGAAAAAGGGGGAATGCTTCTTATCACAGGGTTTGAAGGGAGAGCTGAGCGTAATAGGCTCAGGAATCTACCAAGTCCAGGGCCCTGCATAACTCTGATTCAGAGCTTAAGCATTTGTAGCTTTATCATGCCCAAAAAGCTGCCAGGTTCGAGCCTATTCCAACCGTGCGGCAACTTAACCAGTAGAGATATCGATTTATTCCAAGTTATTTGTATCAGGCTCTTGGGGGAGGCTGTATCTACCCATGGAGAAATCAAATGGAACTCTGCATGCACCGCAGAAGCAACAGCCAGTGCAAAATGAGAAGAGTGAGGGCAATTGTTTAAACAGAACATCCCGTGTGGCTTTACGGAAGTAGGTAGGAAGTTGGCATGTTCCTGGGGCCTTTGGGGGCTGCTCCCTTGGCTTTGCTGGTGCTTAGCAATATTGAGTAGACCTTGTCTTTAATATAAAAGGGCAATCCTGCTTCTGAAGGAAATGAGGTCCAAACAGCCTCTGAGTGCTTCAGTTGGCAACGGACTACAGGGGTCTTGTGAATCATGGAGCTATTAGGGAGTAAAAAGCAGTGATTTGTAATTCAGAGCAATTTCCCAGCAGGGAATTGAGTGGGATTTGACTGTGAGGCCACAGAGCCCGAGTGTGAAATTCCCCAGGTTTGCTTCATGTGAAATGGAGCCTCTTGCTCTCTATGGCAATGCCCCCCCTCTGCGGGAAGGCAGGGCAGGCCTGGCCACAGAGGGTGAGGATCCCATTTGGGAGGACCCAAGCTGTGGTCGGCCCTGCTCCGGCAAACGAAGGTCTCTCTTGGGGGAGAAACTCTTGGAGTATCTCTTCATGCGGTGCTTAAACTGCACAACAAGCGCTGGGGTGGGCTTTGGGTGTTTGAACACTGGGAAGAAATAGGCAATACCAACATGAATGTGCCTGAGCACCAAATGCTGCTCCGGGTCGTGGTGCTGCACAGAGACTGTACAACAGGATGGGGTGGCCAGGCCAGGCCCGGGCACAGGCACCCCCCAGAAAAAAGGGGATGGTTTTGCAGTGCTGCTCTTCCCTGCATACAATGCAAATGTAGTGTTGGTCAACAGGGGAAGTTTCTGAATGATACCAACGTACCGTGTGTCTCAGAGCTGTTGTCATGATTAGTTCTGCTGTGGAGCAAGGTTATTTAATAGCTGCATTACTCTGTAGATAAATGTCATAAAACATCACCATGGCATTTTCAGTGTACAGAACCTGGAATTGTGTGGCTTGGTGTAAGGGAAAATAGTCTGTCCTATGCAGGAGGCTCTCTTCTTATTCCAAGGAAGTTATTACCCCTTGCGGGGGATCTGGGACCTTTTGTTATTGAACATTTGGGGGGATCTGGGAAGTTTTGGTTTGGCTTTAGGGGGTTCGTTTGCTTGGGTTTGTCCTGGGAGGGACGGGGGGGTTGGAGTTTGTGTCTCCCTGGGGTTCTGGAGCTGTCACTCTGCGCAGATCCCTGGCACAGGCAGGCAGTGGGAAGCGCGCAGCGGATGTGCAGAGCAGCAGGTCATCGCTCTGTGTCCTGAATATTCCAGCACTGGAAGGGATTCAGTTCCAGGCACACCGGTCACGAGAGTGGCACTACCTGGTGCAAACAAAACCCTGCAGAACGCGGTGCTGGCTTTGTGTGTCCATTCGAGAGGCTGATGTTCAGCTGCTTTACCAGCACTGCTCAGCGCTGTTTGATGCTGTTGATTCCCACCTCGCTGCCCGTGTCCTCATGTCTTTCTGTGCTTCAGTATTAATAATCATGCCATGCAAAACGCTGCAGCAAGAGTCCATAAACCTGAAACTGTGACAGGCTCCCCCCTGGGGGGTTAACGAGGAGAAGTCCCTGAGTTCTGTGTCTATGGTTGAAACCAAATCTAAACTCACACAATAACCCCTTTCTAATTCAGTGTTTCACTTCTCAAGACCCACCTACCGAGGCTTGCGTTGGGGACTTTGCTATGGCGCAATTCGTTCTGTGGTGGTGAGCAACTGCTTACTACTTTGTAACTCAGAACAAGCTGCCTTTGGAAAGCTGTCATTAACTTGCCCCTGCGATCGCGCTTCCAGATGCTATGGCTAAAAATGCAAAGATTTATTGGGCTGTTTGGAGAACAAGAGATCAAATCACCTGAAGTGACATCAAATATTACTTAAAGCCAGGAGTGGCTGTTTCGAGGCAAGACAGCCAGGTCAGACAGTTGGCATGCTCTGTGGGATGTAGTGTCATCGAGCCGGTGCTATGGAGGATTAAAGGGAGCTGGAGGTAAACCAGCTCTCCGCTGGTTGTAGGGGTTTGGTTATTGTCTCAGCATTGAGGCAGTTACAGATGTTTCAGGGGTGCAAATAGGATGTTTTGGCACCCTGGGGGACGAGGTGGAAGTTGTGTCTTGCTGATGGATGAGGAGGAACTGAAATCAGGTTGTGTCTGGGGGTGCTGTGGAGCCGGGACTCTGCTGGGCTGGGGGAAAGCAGGGACTGAACCGCATCCGCTGGGGCAGCTGAGGAGCAGGCGTTAACCCAGCCCTGTCCCCACAGCCCTGTGTGTGCCTGTGCTGCTCGCTTGCTCCCTCTCACATACACTGGTACCTGATGCCGCCAGGAGCTGGTCTGATGCCTGCCAAGGGAAGGGTTTCTGTATTGATGGAACATAGGGAATTCGATCAGTTCTGGAGAAATACATTTGAACACCCCCCCCAAATGATCCCCTCTTTCTGTTTGGAAGACTTGCCTACCAAAAGCAAAGGGGACAGCTTTTGGCAGACTTTTTGTCCTCTTTCCATACCCAGACCTTGCCCTCCTGCGGAATCTGCTGTCAGATGGCTGCGTGCAGGCGTTAGCAGCCTCAGTGCTTCCTTTGTGTGTGTGTCCCAGGCTCCCGGCCTCCAGGGAAATCAGGACAGCAGCAAATGTGTTGAGAGGGGCTGCTAATGAAAACAAACTGGAGCAGGTCCAGAGGAGGCCACGAGGATGATCAGGGGCTGAGCTCCTCCGGTACGGAGCCAGGCTGAGAACACTGGGGCTGTTCAGCCTGGAGAAGAGAAGCTGTGTGGAGACCTCAGAGCAGCTTCCAGTGTCTGAAGGGGGCTACAGGGATGCTGGGGAGCGACTCTTCATCAGAGACTGCAGTGATAGGACAAGGGGTGATGGGTTCAAACTGAAACAGGGGAAGTTCAGGTTAGATATAAGGAGGAAGTTCTCCACTGTGAGGGTGCTGAGGCGCTGGCACAGGGTGCCCAGAGAAGCTGTGGCTGCCCCATCCCTGCAGTGCTCAAGGCCAGGTTGGACGCAGCCTTGGGAGATGTGGTCTAGGATGAGGCGTCCCTGCCCATGGCAGGGGTTGGAACTGGATGCTCTTAAGGTCCTTTCCAACCCAACCCATTCCATGATTCTATGACCTCCTCCCAAATCTCCTGCTTTTAGGAGACAAGAATGTGCGGCTCATGATGAGATAACAGATGTCCCATGCATGAAGCTGCTGCTCTGAAGCCAGACACGTGCCACACTCAGCTGTGCAATGGCACATGGCAGCTCCCACCAGAGCACGGCATTATTGCTCCAAACGCCTTCTGACAATTAAACTTATTCCAGCAGATGCCAGAGGCCTGGATTCTGGATTTCTTACAGGCAGCCGAGCGCTTGCAGCACCCGCACACACATCCAGGAGGGAATTCCTGAGGTCCTTTATTTGGGCGCTGGGTTCAAGGCAGGTCTGCCTGGGATGGGGGGGTGGTTATCGAAAAGAGCAGCCGGTGGCCAGGGCTGCCCCATGCTGTCGAGCTGGCTCCCATGGCTCTACAGGGGATGACGGTGGCCACCCGGAGCCTGGTGGGGCATGGAGCTCCTCCGGGAAGGGCCGGGTGGATACGGGAGCGGCTGGAACGCGAACCTCAGCCTCACAATGTGGAGGGTAGGTAGGGCTGGGAGTATAAATAGCACAGTTTGGCTTTTGTGCTTTGAGGGGGCCTTATACGGACGAGAGCAGCGAGGTTGTGGGCGGTGGGGAGGAGGGTGAATTTCCAACCCACACCCGAATGCCACAGACTGGGCAGCCAGACCTGAGCTGCCTTGGGTTCGGGCCTGTGCTCCTCCAAATAACACGTGGAAAAGGACTTGTGTGATGAGAAGCAGGGCAGGGAGCGCAGGGCGTGCGAACCCGTGTGCTGCAGTCCCCAAACTGCCCAAGGCTTGGGGCTGGTGGCAGCAGAGGGGTCAGAGCCCGTGTGCTCTGCAGGCAACAGGAGCAGGCAGCGTGGGTCTGTGCCCTGCGTTCAGGGGAGCCTGAGCAAAAGCAGTCAAGAATGAATAGAGAGAGATTCAGAGCAGCCCAAGGAGGAGGACCTGGGGGTGTTGGTTGATGAGAAACTGAACATGAGCCGGCTGCAGTGTGCGCTTGAGCCCAGAAACCAACCGTATCCTGGGCTGCATCGACAGGAGCATGGCCAGCAGGGCATGGAGGTGATCCTGCCCCTCTGCTCTGCTCTGTGAGACCTCACTTGGAGTATTGAGTGCAGTTCTGGTGTCCTCAGCATCAAAAGGACATGGAGCTGTTGGAACAAGTCCAGAGGAGGCCACGAGGATGATCAGGGGCTGGAGCACCTCTCGTATGAAGATAGGATGAGAAAATTGGGGCTGTTCAGCCTGGAGAAGAGAAGGCTGCGTGGAGACCTCAGAGCAGCCTTCCAGTATCTGAAGGGGGCCTATAGGGATGCTGGGGATGGACTCTTCATTAGGGACTGTAGTGAGAGGACAAGGGGTAATGGGTTCAAACTGAAACAGGGGAAGTTTAGATTGGATATGAGGAAGAAATTCTTTACTGTGAGGGTGGTGAGGCACTGGAATGGGTTGCCCAGGGAAGTTGTGAATGCTCCATCGCTGGTGGTGTTCAAGGACGGGTTGGACATAGCCTTGGGTGGCATGGTTTGGTGGGAGCTGTCCCTGCCCATGGCAGGGGGTTGGAACTCGATGATCTTAAGGTCCTTTCCAACCCCAACTATTCTATGATTCTATGTCAGCATTGACTATGTCAGGGGGAGGCCCTTGACCCGCGTGTGCTCCATCCCTTGTAAGGGGCACCATGGGGAAAGAATCCTCCACGCTCTGCATGTTACTGAACTACAAGAGTCTCAAGTTAATAACTCCCAGGAGGGAGTCTGAGCCTTAAACCAATATCAGGATGTAAGAGCTCCCACTTCCAGCGTTTTTCTTAATGCAGGTTACAGTCTTTCTACCATAACCCCCCAACTCTGGAGCGTGGATTTCTGTGTTGCAGCCCGGCATCAACTGCATTAATATTTCATTGCTCAGGTATTATTTATAAGCAGTTAGTGCCAAGACTGTGCTTTGCTGAAATCGTTTCAGCATTATAGGTACACACTGAGCTGTGCAGCAGGAAATTGCCTCCAAGGGCTATTAATGGCTCAGGAAAATCAAACCAGAGGTAATATTCCTTCTGATCACGTATCCGTCTCTCAGGCCTCCCCTGGGCCTCTCAGCAGTGAATCTAAGTGTCTGGGATTAGAAATCAAAGCATTCAAGAAGCCATTTAGTGCTCAGACACAGCCCCATCCCTCTCCAGTGTGCCCTGGGTGGGAATTTGACTGGTAGGTGGTAAAAGCTGCTTTGTGCTGTAGGCGCTGCAGAGCACTGGAAGGGTGTGAGTGTCATAGGAGGTGCTGCTGCCGTTTGTTATCCCCATTTCCCCCGGTTTATGGATATGGGAACGCTCTGGAGTTGTCCTCCAGCATCGCTCCCAGGGCAGCTCTGCCTGTGCTGTCCCCCTGTCCCAGCTTCAGCCAAGACAGAAGAGTGAGCAGCCGCGCTCCGACTAACAGCCAGCATCCCACAGCACACCATGGGCTCAGGGTGGGAAGCACTGGGCTCTTCCTGCATCTTGCTGCTCCCCCGAGCTGTCGCTCCCTAAGGAATGAGAAGGGAACAATGCAGTGTCCTCTCTGATGTGCGATGATGTGTCTGTGACCCATGCAGAGCATAGCAGTGACTCCGAAGCTTGCTGGCACATTGCTTATGCCCTCTTTTACCCTGGCTGGGCTAACGCTGTCCTCTGGATTCTGCAAGACCTACAACTTAGAAGGTACCTCAGGAACCACAGCTCCACTGCCCAGCTGCAACACAAGACAAAGCCCAGGAACAAAGATGCTCAGCGTCAGTGAGGGGAAATCAAACATTCAGAGTAAGAGGCCTCAGGATGTTTAGTCTGTAGCTCTAAGTGAGGATGCGAATGTCAGCATCAGCACGGCTCTATCTGCAGACCATCTGTAGCGCGGACTCCATCGTTGGGACAGGTTTATCCGGGAGGAGGCAGTTCCGAGAGCAAAGCCAGTTGTACAAAGAGCCTGCAAACAGGATCAGACCCTTCTTTCCTGCTGTCAGAGGGGAAGAAACCCCAACCTTTTCACTCTGCATCTATTTACTCCTCTGTTTCCTCCAGCCCTGCCTTCTTTCTGCCTCACTGATGGCTGGAACACTTCTCCAAGCACAGCTTCCTCTCCACTGCCGCTCCTCTGTTTGCACCATCAGGTCCAAAGGAGCTCCAGTGCTGGAGCTGTGCTGCTCCCTGTCCTAGTTACAGGGAGGGCGCAGCCTCTCAGGTCCCAGCCCCAGGACACAGCATTACTGGAGGTGCCTGGTAGAAAAAGGTGCCAAGGAGGTTGCGCAACACAGACTTAGGGAGGGAAGAGGGCCTTCTGCTAGTCAGGGAGGTATGGCTTGAGAGCAGACTAGCTTATCCCTTTAATCCCAACCGCTTTTGCTCTTACCCCTCATGTTGTGGATCTTTCCCTTTGCCTCTGCAGTGTTCTTTGGGAACTGCAGGATTCAGTCTTTAAGAACTGGAGGCTCCTGATTTTATTGGCGATAAAATCCGACCTTTGGGACATGGGAGTCGAGGCCATGCTCAGTGTTACTGGGTGCAGATGTCTGTGAGCTGCTGGGTATTGCCCAGTGCTGGGGCCGGGTATGCTCCATGTGCTGACAAACCCAGCGCTGGGGTTCTAGAATGAATAACACAGGCTTTAAAATCACTGCCTTTTCATAAGCGGGCACTATGAGCAGCCTCTGCTTTCAGCCACACCACAGGGATCAGAGGAACCTCCGGAACAGCTCCATCAGATCACTGTGAGCAGAATCCGGCCCCATGGCAGCGCTCAGGGTAATGGGCCTGAAGCCATAGGAGGGACTCTGCATCTCCCGGGCCCTGCTGTTGATGAGGGAGGGACTCTTCCCTCTGATAAATCTTTGCTGTCTTTCCCATCAGATTTTGCTGCCTGGCTTCTCTCTTTACTAAAACACCCCCTGTGCCTTTTCCCTCCGCCTGTTCTCATGCTAAGCAGGATGACTTTGCCGGTGACATTCCCGATGCCATTCCCAGCAGGGGCAGGTAAGTTTTTCTATTGTGCTTCCTTTCCGTGGCCATTGAAACGCCGTTTTCCTCATCATAGCCTGAGAAGACCCAGACTGTGCGCTCTGAGCCTTCGCCAGGGACTGCCCTGTGAGCCGGCTGCAGGAAGGGTGCCATGGCCCGCACCAGAAGACGTGCCAGGAGGCAGCAGTTTAGGGCCTCGGCAGGAGAACCCCCTGAAGATGACTTTGAACCTCTCCTGAAGCTGCTGATTCCAGAGCCTTTGCCTCTCTGCTTGTGCCTGCTTCGGGCTGCGGAGCTGAGCTTCCAGTTGGCAGGAACGCCTCCGCTGTTGCCTAATGCGCTTGCTGCTGCCTTCACAGTGCTGCTGGAGCTGGGATTTGCTCTCAGGCATCCTGGGACTTGTCACGCACTCACCTCTGCGCCCTGGGAGGCAGGCATTGCTGTGCATGAAGGGCTGGTAGCCAGGAGCAGTTGGCTCTGCTGGTGTGTGCTGTGACTGGGCAAATCCGACCTGTTTGCTGAGCCTCGGTTTCTGCCTCTGACACGCAGACCTGCTCAAACCTCCTCGGGCTTCTCGGAAGGTTTAGCTTGTGTTTGTGGAATGGTTTGGGGTTGGTTTAAGTAGATAAAGTCAGGCAGAGAGCACTGTGTGTAAAGCTCCCGTTGTCGCAGGCAGGACCTGTTCCTGCTCAGCACCAGCAGCCCCCGGTGCTGTTCACTAGGAGCCAGTGGTGACTTCCACTGCTGTTTGTCTAACACTTATCTCACACCGCAAGAGCTGCCGGTAACAGCACAGGGCCCTGTTAAAGCCTTCCTCTTACTGTGTGCCTGCTGGAGCAACACCCAGCTCCAGCAGCCCACGCTTCGGGTGATGGGAGCAGCCACATCGGCCCAGGGCCAGGACCATCCCGGATCCAGGCAAAGGCGAACTCATCCCAGGAACTGGGCTGTCGGGGAAGCTGCCAGGGGACACTTCTCCTACAGAAGGCAGTTTTGGTCCCCCCCCCACCTTCCCCTGGGTGAGTGCAGCTCCGGTTCACCCATCAGCAGCTGGGCTCAGCCCTGTTTGCTCATAGCAGAGCCTGGGGATGTGAGCAGGGCACGTTCTGCATGTTCCAGCTGCATGTGAACCGGCCTGAACCGTCTGTGCTGCCGCGTGTGCGACAGGAACGGAACAGAGCGACCTGCAGATGTGCTCGGCATGTGCGTGTGTCAAACCCTTCCATTAAACCTTCCAGCCGGAGTGCCTGGCAGCGCTGGGACTCTGTTCTTTCCGCAGCCGGAGCAATCCCGGAGCCCCTCTCACGCTTTGGGAGCGGTGGGAAGAGCGGGGCTGGGAATGCAGCTCAGCTTTGTGTCTCATTGGCCTTTTATAAGGCAGGGGAAGTGTTTACATGTGTTGTAGCAACGTGCTGGTGTCCATGGGGTGGCCGTGACTCACCGCACGGGAACTCGCCTGGAAAACAGCGCTCAGCGTTGCAGGCACATCCCCCAGCAGGGCCGGGCGCAGGAGGAGCGGCCCAGCACCCATCTGCTGCCAGCCCAGCGCCCGGCTCCAGGCACCGGGGCCCCTCCGGGTGCTCCCAAGGCGCAAGCCGCCATCCCATCGGCTCTGCCAGCCCGAGGGAGCTTCCCGAAGTGAACCCTGTCCCCAGGGAGGTCCCTGCGCAGGGGCAGCGCAGCGAAACGGGACGGGGGGGGGGGGTGAAAGGCAGGGAGAGGCTTTGAGTGAAGCCTGGGGCTGGCAGCGGGCTCAGCCCCGCACGCACACGTCCAGGCACACGCGCTGCCCGCCCTGCCGCAGGCGCAGCTCTGCCTGAGCTCAGGGATGCCTTTGGCAGCGGGAGCCATCCGGGCACAGAGCTGGTTCACATCTGCTGATGGGAGCCCCTGTTTGAGCGCCCCAACAGACAGCAATGTCAAGAGCCGGGATTTGGGACTCACCCACTTCGAGGGTCAGTGTTTTCCTGGTAAAAATAGAGTAGTTGGAATGCCTGGTGCGCAAAATGTGGCTCATAGGGAAACAGAGTGTACAGACCAGAGTGCCTTGCCCAGAGCACGGATCTGTGTAGCTGCCACTCATAGACCCGGGATGGTTCGTGATTGTTCCAGCCAGATCCCGTTGTTCCCCATAGGCAGTGCTGTGTCTGCAGGCACTGGGCAGGGAGGAGGAGAAGGAGACCCTTGGTGGCATTGGTGGCATTGGGGCAGTGCCTGGGTGCGGGTGGGGATCTGCATGTGAGGGATGCTCAGCACGGGGCACCATGAGGTGCATGGGACAGTGAGTGTGGGTCTGTCCATGCTGCACCCTATGGGAGCTGGGACCAAACGGCCTGCACTGCTGGTCCTGGGTGCAGTGGCAGGGACTGCAAAGAGCCACCTTGTCCCCCTGCCCCATGTACTGGGAGCTGCTGCCAATCACGTTGTTGTGGCTGCAAGGAAAGATCTGCAGGATGGTGCTGAGCTGGGGGGGGTGTTGCTGGCGCAGCCCATGAAGCCACACTTGGTCAGAAGGTGCATTGGGTGCTGTAACACAAGGACCGGTGGTTATCCCTGTAGCAGGCAGGGAGGCTCCGAGGTGCTGTTTCCTTCTGCAGACACATGTTCTGGAGTTAACCAGGGGCCAACAAGTATCTGAGTCCGCAGGATATGGCCCATGTCCAGGGCTAGTGGTGCCAGGGAGAGGGGGATGCCTTTGTTCTGCCTCATTGTGTTGACTCAGAGGGAAGGAAGCGGCCGGAGTTCCTGATGTTCTGGGCTGGCGGGGCCGGCTCCTCGGGAGTCTCTGGGATTGCTCCAGCAGGTGTTGTTGTGGAGAACAGGATCCTGCCCGCCCAGCACCGGGGTTTGCTCGGGGCGGACCTGGCCCTCGGGAGCGCGTGGCCATTGTTTTCCCTTCGAGCAGCAGAGCAAATGAAGAAAACACATGCGGCCGCCTCACCTCAATCCCAGAGAGCATCCGGGCCCCGCGCTGGGATCCGCAGGGTGCAGCGCTTTGCTCGGCACAGCTCTGTGCTCTGACCCCTGCTCTGCACATGGCACTGCAGCCAGTGCCACCCTCCCGTGCTCCACGGAGCTGAGCTGCGGCTGCTCACAGAGCTTTCCCCATGCTCCAGAACCGCCGCCTGCCCAAGGGACAGCGCCTGGGGAGGAAGGAGACACAGCTGGATTCTGAGCTGCGCTGCAGCCATGTTCAATCAGCTCATGTCGGTCCTCAGGCGGTGCGCGGGCAGCAGGATCAGACCCTGCCCTGTGTGCTGGTGGCCGTGGCCTGCCCCAGCAGCGTGCACAGAACGCACCGAGCACTGCGCAGGGACCGGGATGTTCTGTGCCGCAGGAACCGGCGCAGAAGCGGCTCCAGGGGCTGGGCCCTGGCGGCTGCTTTGCTGCTTTGACCATCACGAGTGTCCTGGCTCTTGACGTCTTCCCCTGCGCTGGGTGCTGGTGAGGCCGCACCTCGAATCCTGTGTTCAGCACTGGGCCCCGCGCGACAGGAGAGACATCGAGGTGCTGGAGCAGGGCCACAGAGGGGCGGTGCAGTGGGTACCGCTGTGTGAGCGTGACACAGAGCAGCAGCCAGCACCCGGGGACATGGGGGGCACCGGCAGCCTCCATTCCGCTCCTGCCTGCAGGGGCTGGGACTGCCCAGCATTCCACACCTCGGCTCTGTGCCTGCCTGTTCCCTGCACAGCCACGGGGCTGGGGTGGGTTTGGGGCAGCTGCAGCCTCTCCCACCCGGCCCCATAGGTTAAAACCACCTGGGTAGTAGCACTGGGAGCCGCTGCTGCTGCGCTCCGTGCAGTGAGGGGCTATTTCCAGCCTGGCTGGGACACGAGGTGATCCAGTGCAGGGACGCACGCTATGTGCTGCTCAGATGAAAACCAATCCCGCTCCAGACCTGCTCCCCATTCCCGGGCACATGCTTGTCCTCTGCCATTGGGATCAGAAACTTGGCTGACCTGGGAGAGTGGAGAAGCTGAATGAATTCACCCCGTGCCGAGGAGAGGCAGCGTAACCTTGCAGCCCTGCAGGTCAGGGCTCTGTTCCTGCTGTCTTCAGGCACAGCTTGGATAAATTCCCTAACTTACCCCGAGCAGGGAAATGGGAAAACCAGGGCGGCCTGCTGCATCCCAAGGGATGTCGCAGCCCCGCATCTGGATCCTGCGGGCCTTGGGAAGGTCTGAGCACAGGCCGGGGTGCACAGACGTGTATGGCATGGCCAGATCCCGGCTCCGGACTGTGCTGCCATCTGCAGCCCAGCGCAGCGCCGAGCCCGGGCAGTGCCCTGCCAAGAGGAGACACCCATTGAGACACCGCGGGATAGGGCAGGAGGGGCCCCGGGTGGGCGCTGGGGGGCAAAGGGGCACAGCATTGTTCCGAGGGGTTCCCTGCTCCCTCTGCAGCAGAATGTGCAGGAGCACTCCTGGAGCTGGGAGTGCGTGATGGGCAGGTCCTGGTGAAGGTGAAACGGGCTGTGAGAGGGGCACAGCATGAAGGGAAAGGGCTGCAGGTTCAGCGCTGGCACCTCTGGAGTCACAACGGGTTTGGAACCATCCTGGGATCCTGAGCTTAACTACCGAGAGCCCTGAGCTGCTGCGGGCAGGGCAGAGCCTCCTGACGGTAACTAAAGGAGGACGTGCCCAGGCCCGATGTCACCTGCGGGTGGCTCTGAGCCTGGGGAGGCTGCGTGTGTCTGTGTGCGTGTCTGTGTCTCACTGGCTCCGCTCTGTGTCTTGCAGGATGAAGTGAAGCTCCCGTCTAAACTGAGCATCAGCAAGTCTCTAAAGGAGGGTGAAAAGCTGGAGAAGGAAGGTGAGGGTGAAGAGGGGCCTGTGGGTGAGGACCATGCAGAGGAGGACCACGTCCAGCTCTCCTCAGATGAAGAGGTGGAGATTGAAGAGATTATTGAAGAGTCACGGGCAGAGCGCATCAAAAGGAGCGGCATGAAAAGAGTGGATGACTTTAAGAAGGCATTCTCGAAGGAGAAGATGGAGAAAACTAAGCTAAAGACCAAGGAAAACCTGGAGAAGACCCGCCACAACTTGGAGAAGACCCGCCACAACCTGGAGAAGAGGATGAATAAACTGGGCACCAAGATTGTGACTAATGAAAGGAGGGAGAAGATGAAGACCTCTCGGGACAAGCTGAGGAAGTCGTTCACCCCGGACCACACCATCTACGCCAGGTCCAAGACAGCCGTCTACAAAGTGCCACCCTTCACTTTCCATGTCAAGAAGATAAGAGAGGGCGAGGTGGAAGTGAAGGCCACGGAGCTGGTGGAGGTGGGTGGAGAGGAGGGAGAAAACTCGGATCTGATGCGTGGGGAGAGCCCCGAGACGCACACACTGCTGGAGATCACGGAGGAGTCGGACGCGGTACTGGTGGACAAGAGCGACAGCGAGTAGGACAGGGCTGCAGCGCGGAAGGGTTGTGGACGGCGGCTGAACACGTATTCACTCACATTCGAGAGCTCTCTGTGCCCCTGGTGCCCCAGGGCAAGCGTACACGATGCATCTTTACTACCCCGTCGAGCCGACGCCGATCCCCTGCCTGCTTGGACAAGGTGTAGTTTATGTTTTAGTTTTAGCACACAAACGTTAGGAACACGGGACTCTTTTTCTTACACTGTCCAATCACCCTTTGGAGACCATTCCTGCTGCAGAAAGCCTTTAGCACCAAGCCTGAAGATGGGCTTTGAGTGACGGGGACCCGGCCCAGCTGGACAGTGCTAAAACCAAGATAATGGCTGTACACCTGGAAAGCTCAAGTGTCCTCCAGAAGCCAAGACCTGGTGTCAAGACAGCATCCTGCCCATATCCCCCCTGCGGCTGTCCCACAGGCAGGAGGGCTCCAGCATCCGAGGGGGCTGAGGAGCCACGGTTGCACCCAGCGTGCAGGAGTCCTGCTGACAGGCAGAGCCCTGCATGGCCACCACACAGCCCTGACCCGCTCTGCCCTCCCCAGGACTCTGCGACCCACTGCTGCCTTGGGTGGCTTCTCCACAAAGCCACCCTGCAGCAGGGACAGCCGTGGGTGCCCATCTGGCACCACACAGCCGGGCCCAATGCTCCCTCCCTCGGTGCTGGGGCCGTCGCAGCGTCGGGGCTGCTCCCTCCCTGCTCGCGTTATGGATGCGGCTGCCAGAGCCTCAGCGAGTCCGGGTAGCGCCACGGAGGTGGTGCGGGATCCGGTCCCTCACACCCGCAGGGGCGGTGGCAGCTCGCAGCGAGGGGACGTGCGAGCAACAGCGCCGGAGCGGCCGCCGCCGGCTGCGACGTTTCCAGAGGGATTCGGGATGCGCTGATGGCGTGAGGCTTGCGACTGCCACAGAGCGGCCTTGACAACGGCCGGCCCCGGACCTGGAGTGCTTCCGAGCTCCCTCTTCCCTCGGGGGTCCTGGCACGGCCCAGGCTCCCACCACGTCCTCGCTTCTCTCCCGCTTTCTGCAGCTTTACCTTGCACAAGGCAGCGCCAGCGCAGCCGCGGGCACAGCCCCGGCTCAGACCCGGCCCTGCGGGAGTGGAGGCCGAACCCGGCGAGGGGCACGGGAGGGCCCCAGTCGTGCCCATCCCCGTCTGCTCGCCGGGCTCGACCCTTCCCGGGAGCGCGGTCGCTTCCGTCCCTCGGAGCCAGCGTAACCCAATAGATGAACCGGCTTCTCCCCCGCTTATCGTCCGCCGCGCCCGGCCTGGCCCCGGGGCTTGACCCGGTGCCCCGGTAAAGCCGCCCCAGGGCAGCGCGGCCGCAGCCGCTGTTCCCGAGCAGGTGGCGGTTGCGGGCAGCCCCCGGTCCCTGAGCACCGGCTGTGCCCACGGGGCGGCAGTTCCGGGCCCCCCCGCCCGGGGCCATTTCCTCGCAGGTTCCCCCCCCCTTCCCCGGGCCGGGCGGGCGCGGCCGGACGAGCCCCAAAGCTCCCGCGGCTGCGTCCCGGTGAGAGCGCGACAAATAAAGTCTCTTTTCTAAAGCACTCGCGTGCGGCCTCTCCGTTGCACCGGCCCGGGGGCACCGGCGGGACCGGGGACCGGAGGGAGCTGGGATCGCCGGGACCGGAGGGAGAGGGGACCGCGCCGTCGAGCCTCGGGAGCAGCCAGAGGTCGGCGCTGCCCCTTTAAGAGGCGGTGGCGGCGGGCCGCGCGGTGACGTCACAGCGCTGCCCGGAACTCAGCTGGATTTCCCGCACGGCCGTTCCCGGCAGTCGCTGCCCCCCCCGCCGCGCCGCCCCGCACCGCCCCCTCCCCAGCTCCGCCCCGCGGCGGGAGGCGGTGCCATCCGGGAACAACCATCACGGGGCAGACCCCCGCGCCATGACGTACTGCGCAGCGGCCGCGCTGATTGGCTTTCAGGGCCCGTCCCTCGCGGGGCAGCGGGAGCTCTTTGCTGCCATTGGCTGTGCCAGCAGTGACGTTGCGGGGCGGGGCCGCACGGGTGCGGGTCCTCGTCCCTCGGGCAGGGTCCGGACGCGATCGCCGCGGGCATCGGGAGCCGCTGCCCCGCCCCGCCGGGACCGCGGTGAGCGCGGGGGGGTCCGGGAGCGGGGACGGGGCCGCTGAACCCGGGGGGGGGACCGGGACTGAGCCGGTGGCGGACGGAGCAGAGCGGAGCGCGGCGCTGCCCCCGGTCCCTGTGCCCGCCGGTTCGTGTTGGGATCCCGGCGGCGGGGCAGAGCTGGCGCCGCCGTGCACCGGTGGGGCAGCAGGCGGGGGCAGCACGGCCGCTATTAGGGCAGTGGTTAACGCAGTCCTCGCAGTAACGGGGATTCTTTCCTGCCCCGGGCCCAGCAGGCGCAGCGCTGGGCTGGGGCAGCTCCCAGGGCTCTTGGTTCCTCCCGCCCCGGTGCAGAGCCGGGTCTGTTCCCGCACAGACCCTACTGGGGGTCAGCATCCGGAGCAGAGGAGCTGCGGCCCGGTGCGGTGTTGGTGGTGGGTGCTCGCACACCCCCGTGTCCCGATGGGGTTGGACGGCCCCTGGGCTGGAGCAGGGCTTCGGGCAGGTCCTGGTGCCGCCTGTGAAGTGGTGACGGTCATTTCGTCAGCGTGAAGGAGGCTGACACCGGAGGAGGGCCCTGCACCAGGGCTGGAAGAACCTGGCTGACGTCTCTAGGGGAACTTTAACCCCTTGCACGGAGCTGCTCCCCGGGGCTTTGGTTGGGTGAGCATCCTGCGGGGGTAGAGGCGATGCAGTGAGCGAGGAGCAGGCACGGAGCAAGGGGTGCCTCGGGTGAACGTGGCCCGTGTGTGGTGGAGCTGCCCAAGTGCTCACAGGGGCTCTGCCCTCCCCTGCCAGCCACTGCCCCGGGGTGCGCGTGGCTGTTGTCCCGCAGGCTCTGTGTGCACACCACGGCCCTGGGCCTGCCCCAGGCACGGCCCTTCTGCCTCTGCCCGTGTGTTTGTGGCAGGGCAGCCAGCCCCGCTTCCACCCTGAAGGCGATGGCTGTCGCTGTGCACTGCAGTGGAGCCTCTCCTGCTGCCCCACAGTGATGGGAGGCAGGAGGGGTGTGCACTGGGGATGGGGACAGGGGCAGTGGGAGCTGGGATGGAGCCTGGGGGAGCCGCGATGAGGAGCAGCCGGGGGCGGTGCGCGGGTTGCGGGGGAGCTTCGCCCCGCGCTGCCCCCTCCTGTCGCAAATCCTTGCAAATCCCTTCGTCCCCGCTCTGTTTTCCCACTCTGGGGTTGGCTTTGGAAGCGCTCCAGAGGCGCTGGGGCCAACTTCTCCCTGGACATCCCTTTCAAAGCAGCTCTTGTGTTGCCCGGAGCCGTCCGCTGCTTTGGTGGAGCGCAGTTGTTCATCCGGCTGCGAAGGGGGGGGAGCCGGGGCAGGAAGGTGCCTGCTGTCACTGCAGCCGCTGGGGTCTGAGCAAGGCTCTGACGCTCCCATTGGTGATAACTTAACGTGAGCTGGGCACTGCTGTAGGTAACGGAGCTGCGGCCCCGCAGGGGATGAGCGCCGGGCTGTGCCACTGCGCCGCTTGGACCCGTTGTGCTCTGCCCTTGCCGGGGAGCTAAAGAAAGGTGAACTTTAGCTCCTGAGCTACTTTTAGCAGCTTTGCTTTGAGCTCTGGAGCTTGCGTCGTGCTGCGCAGGGCCATGGCTGTGTTGGGTGCTCCCTGGCTCTGCTCCAGAGGCTCACCACTGAGTCCAGCACAGTCGGAAAGGTTCGACCCTCAAATCTTCCCCCCCGGTCAGTGCTTCCCCGCAGTGGGGCTGCTGGCGAGGGGCTCCTGTGCAGGGCTTTGGGGCTGATTAGATCTGAGTTTCCCTTAATGCTGGGGGCTGCGTCAGTAAGAGCATCACAGGGACCCTTTCCCCCCGGTTTGATGGGTGCTTCGGGCTGCCTGGCTGCCTTCTGTTGATGCTGCAGGTGCTGGAGCTCGGTGCTGTGCTCCGGGAGGCAACATCTCCTCTCAGCCCAGCTTTTGGCTGCTTCCTGCTCCCAGGCAGTGCTGCCTCCCCTCATCCCCCCGCTCTCATGGGCTGCAGGCCCTCCCCAGGGCTCTGTGTCCCCCCCTGTCACTGCGCTGGCCTGATCCTGTGTTGGAGCAAAGCCCATCGGGAGGCTCTTCCCACCTGCGGTGCAGCGCATTGGCATGGCCAGGGCAGGCTCTGCTTGAGCTCAGCGTGAGGAGCTGCTGCTGCTGAGACATCGCTCGAGGTGGGACCAGGATGCAGCAGCGGCTCCCCTGGGGATGGGGAGCAGGGCACCGGGGCCGTGCTCTGCCGCGCTCCCTTTGCCTCCCGGGCGCTGTCGCTGCCGCGGTGGGAGCAGCTCCTGTCCCCGCACGCTGGGTCTGTCCCCAGGGCCTGGCCGGGCACCGGCTTCCTGCGGGTGCGGAGCATGCGCTGAGCGGGACCGCGGCGGCTCCTCCTGCGCTATTTGTGGCAGGGAGAAGTGGCCGATTCCTGTCCAAACGCCACGTGGCAGCGCGGGGGGCTCCGTCCTGGCAGGGGGGGGGGCTCCCATTGCTGCCCCGAGGTACCCGGGTTGGGGCTTGCTTGTGGAGGATCTGCTTGGATCAAGGGTGCGGTGAAGTGGCTGCTGCAGTCTGGAGGGGCAAAGTCCATCTGTGGGCTGCTCCAGGAAGACGGCTCCCCTTGATGGGGGTCCAGGGGCTGCACTGGATGGGGGTCCAGGGGCTGCACTGGATGGGGATGCAGGGGCTGCACTGGATGGGGGTCCAGGGGCTGCACTGGATGGGGGTCCAGGGGCTGCACTGGATGGGGGTCCAGGGGCTGCACTGGATGGGGGTCCAGGGGCTGCACTGGATGGGGGTCCAGGGGCTGCACTGGATGGGGGTCCAGGGGCTGCACTGGATGGGGGTCCAGGGGCTGCACTGGATGGGGGTCCAGGGGCTGCACTGGATGGGGGTCCAGGGGCTCCGGTCCTTGGCTCGGAGCTGCAGCAGCCGCTGCTGTTTGCAGCAGGACGGGGCTGCGGTGACTGTGGTGCAATAGGAAATGGGGAGGCTGAGCTCACCGGCCGGGCAGGGCACTCTGGTGCCTCCTTGGGTTTCAGCCCTTGCCCTCTCCAAGCGTTCATTGGGTTTTGCCCCCAGGAGCACCATAAGGTTCACGCTGTACCAGGAGCCCCCAGGGCCGCGTTGAAAGCTCCCCGCATGCTGCTCCCAGTGCTGCTGCAGCGGTTCAGATGGGCAGCAAAGAGCTGAGCCCATGGCAGGATGCGGGCTTGATGTAACGCCCAATGCAGAGCCCTGATCTGGGACCCTCTCGCAGGTCTTGCCCTGGGGCTGAAGGAGCATCTCTTGTTTACATGGTCTTGCATGGGCCTGTGTCTCTCCTCCCTTTCATGTATTGCTCCACTGAGAACAGGCTTGGCTCACGTGGTCCTCTCTGAGGATTGCACCATGGGTCTGCTGTTCAAGGTTGATGTCCTGTGGGTGTTGCTCCCGGCTTTGTGGCTGTGAAGGTCAAAACCCCTCTTTAACTCCATGTCAGGTGCCAGTGTCTTGTCCCTGTGCCTCGGTCCACGGGAGGATGTTTCCTCCTTTCTCTCCTTGCACTAAAAGCATCCAGGGAAATGGGGAAGGAGCAATGGCCACAACCTCCAGGAGAGCACCACACAGTGATGGTGCCAGTGTCAGGTGTGACCCTCTCGTGCTGCCCCAGCATCCGCGCTCCCTCCTCACCGCCACCTCTGCTCCCTGCCTCCTGTCCATCCCCACACCGTCCCCTTTGCCTTCGCCCCGCTGCTTCCTGCAGGGAGGCGCCTTTGGCGGTGCCGCCGCTCGCTGCCCCTCCGTTGATTCCATCCATTCACAAGTCACCGACTGGAAAATTGCCCCTTCCTCCTTTCTGCTGCTTCCCGGCAGTCTCCGCCTTCCTCTTCCTGTAAGCTCTGCAGCTCCTTCCCTGCCTCCCGAGCACTGCAGCGCTTGTGCTGCCTGCCCGGGAGATGCTGGCGCCACGTTAGAGCCTTGTACCTGTCACCGGTGGCCTCCAGGACTCCTCCCCCCCGAGGAGGAGGTAGGAAACCTTTGGGAAGCGGTGCCTCTCCCTTTAGGGGAAGCTTTGGTGCTGGCCCTTGGGAATCGCGCTGTCCTGGGGGTGCTCACCAGGTTGAAGCGAGCCCAGAGCTGCGTTCCCAATGTGCCTGTGCCCGGTGCAGAGAGGTGCGGTGCTGAGCTCTGCCCTCCGGCCTCCCGGGTTCCAGGTGGATGTCATGAAGAGAAGGAGTCAATGCGGGCTTCGTTCAGCTCCGCAGCCGGGGCGGCTGCATGGAGCCCCTGTGCTGCTGCTCCTGGGGGGCTCAGGGGCAGCTCCCTCCTGTGCTGCCAGGGCTTGGGGTGAGGAGGGTTTCCCATGGCATCCAGATCCGCTCCTTCCCTCCCTCCCCGAGGTGTGTGTGCTGCTCCTCCCGCTCCAGGGATGCAGTTCCAGGCTGTGGTTCCGCCTTCCCGTGATCCGGCTCAGCGCCCTGCCCGGAGGCACAAACCGATGCTGGTCCCAGGGCCGCTGGCTCAGGATCCAGCTC
This sequence comes from Amazona ochrocephala, assembly GCA_039720435.1. Classification (NCBI taxonomy): domain Eukaryota; kingdom Metazoa; phylum Chordata; class Aves; order Psittaciformes; family Psittacidae; genus Amazona; species Amazona ochrocephala. Next base: position 4,427,125 of record CM077897.1, read on the forward strand.
CTGGATGTGTGATGGGCTCCGTAGGGACACCGGGCTTGGGCTCATCCCTTGGGGGATCTGTGCCAGCCCCTCGGCATTGCCCGTCTTGGCCCTCCCAGCACCGCGTGTCCTGGCTCTCTCTGGTGCTGCCCCCCCGCAGCAGTGGCCATGGCTGGGTCTGAACCCGTGGCAGGAGGAGCCCGGAGCCCCGGTGCCAGCTCTGAGTGTGCCCATGCCAGCAGGTCTCCGGCGCTGGCCAGGATGGCACAATGGAACCAGCTGCAGCAGCTCGACACGCGGTACCTGGAGCAGCTCCACCAGCTCTACAGCGACAGCTTTCCCATGGAGCTCCGGCAGTTCCTGGCCCCGTGGATTGAGAGCCAGGACTGGTATGTCCTCGTGAAACACCGATGGGGGACTTTGCTCGGGGCACCCCCCCTGGGTGCAGCCCGCACCGGGTGGTGTGAGGAGCTCTGTTGCTTGCCCTGAGAGGTAAAGGGGAGCAGGACTCGGTGTGCGTGGTATCAGACCCTGGGTCAGGGGAAGGAGGAGCTCCAAAGCAGAGGTGTCCCCATCCAGGGCTGACATTGACCTCTGCTGTACATGAGCTTGGCGCAGAGCACCGGTTCCTGGGTCCCATCCAGGGAGCGCGTGGGGCTGATGGGGTGCTCGGGTGCTGTCTGCCTGGCTTAAGGCCACACTTTAAGCCCGAGTCCAAAGCCTCCTTGTCACCCTGCCCACAGTCAGTCCGAGGGCTCTGTTTGTTGACATGGAGCAGGTCAGGCCTGCTCCTCCCGTGCTGTGGTGCAGGTTAGGAAGGTGGCTGGGGGTTAAACCGCGCAGGAGCTGCCTGCCCCTTCCTTCCCCTGTGCAGGGCGTACGCTGCCAGCAAGGAGTCCCATGCGACGCTGGTGTTCCACAACCTGCTGGGGGAGATTGACCAGCAGTACAGCCGCTTCCTGCAGGAGTCCAACGTCCTCTACCAGCACAACCTGCGGCGCATCAAGCAGTTCCTGCAGGTGAGATGGGAGGCGTTGGGTTTGGGGGGGGGGAAGCCGGTGGAAGTCAAGGGGCTTTCGTGACCCGCAGCCATAAAGGATGTGGGGATCGCAGGTAAAGGATGTGGGGATCGCAGGGGTTAGGCTGTGCCTTTGTGCCTGCTCACCTCGGGGGTTCGTTTTCACCGCGTACAGAGCAGGTACCTGGAGAAGCCGATGGAGATCGCCCGCATCGTGGCTCGCTGCCTGTGGGAAGAGTCCCGGCTCCTCCAGACCGCAGCCACCGCAGCCCAGGTCAGTGGCTTGGGTGGGTGTCCTGGGGCCTCCACCCCAGCCCGTGTGGGACTCGGTGCCGCGGCTCCCCGTGTGCTCCCTTCAGTAACAAAGCTGCTTTGTGCTGAGGGGTGGTTTGGCTGCGGTGGGTGATGGCTTCTGCTCTCCAGACAGCGTTGCTTCCCTCCAGGATGCAGCCTGGGTGGCTCTTTGCTTTGTGCGTCCATCTCTCCTCTCACCCCTTGCTTGGGTGCGCTTTGCTGTGCAGCCCTGGAGCGAGTGCTGCAAGGGAGCAGCTGCACTGGCTTTTGTTACTGAGAGGGATGAAGACCCTTCCTGCAGCACCTTGCCAGGCTGGGAGGGGAGCCAGGGCCCTGTTCTCATGCCCTCCTTGTCCCCTCCGCAGCAAGGGGGACAGGCCACGCATCCCACAGCAGCTGTAGTGACAGAAAAGCAGCAGATGCTGGAGCAGCATCTGCAGGACGTGAGGAAGAGGGTGCAGGTACGTGTGCTGCCTCAGCACCTTCTCCCTTCCCACCACAGTGAGTTAGTACTTTGAATAAATCCGCATCTCTTGCCTTGCAGGATCTGGAGCAGAAGATGAAAGTGGTGGAGAATCTCCAGGATGACTTTGATTTTAACTACAAGACTTTGAAAAGCCAAGGAGGTAATGGGAGCTCATTAGCACCTGGTGAACCAAAGTGTGTTCCTGCACGGAAACGTGCTGGAGGGCATGTTCCAGCCCTCCTGTGCCTCCTCCCCGGGGTCAGAAGGGTGGCTTAGGCTCAGGGCATTTGCATGGCAATTGGAGGAACCTCCTTTGTTTCTGCCACTGACTCTGCCTGCGGGGGAGCTGAACCTGTGAGCAGAGGAACGGCTTATGGAGGTGATAGTGCTTAACTGGGGAAGGCTTTCTGAGATGCCCGCTCCTTGGAGGTCGAAGCGGTTTGCTTGTGTGATGTTGGGTGGGTGGGAGCAGCTCAAGTCTCCCAACCTCTGCACAGACATGCAGGATCTCAATGGAAACAATCAGTCCGTGACCCGGCAGAAGATGCAGCAGCTGGAGCAGATGCTGACGGCGCTGGACCAGATGCGAAGGGTACGTGGTGGAGCTGGGCTGGGGATGCCCTTTGCCAGGACTTCGGTGTCCCCGCATGGCCAGAGCTGAGAGCGTCTGTGACCCTGCCTGTCTGTGGATGTGTAACTTGGAGGGTGGTGAACGTGCTGCTTTCTTCCCCCCCAGGGCATTGTGAGTGAGCTGGCTGGGCTGCTCTCGGCCATGGAGTATGTGCAGAAGATGCTGGCAGATGAGGAACTGGCAGACTGGAAGAGACGGCAGCAGATCGCCTGCATTGGCGGCCCCCCCAATATCTGCTTAGACCGGCTGGAGAACTGGTGAGTGCTGCCTGGGGCTGCAGCAGGCCCTGGAGAGGAGGCATTCCAACCCCTGCAGTGCAGATGGGCTCCTGCCTCTGGAAACAGCCTTGCAAATGGGCTTCTGGTGCCTGCACGGGGACATGGAACCCATCAGTCAGGCTGGTCCCCTGCAGTGGGCATTGGGATGGTGAGCCCCAGGCCTGGGGGATTTTAAGGCTGCTGTGAGAGGTTCCAGGTGTGTCTCTGCAGAGCCTGGGGGTTCCTTTTGTAATGTGTGCGCCAGGCTGGGAGCCACAGGCACCTTCTGTTCTCCGCTGCTCCTCTTGCACAAGCAAGGGCAGAGCGGGCTCTGCAGCCAGAGCTAACGCCGGTTCCTCCTGCTCCCCTAGGATAACCTCTCTTGCCGAATCACAGCTACAGACCCGGCAGCAGATCAAGAAGCTGGAAGAGCTGCAGCAGAAAGTGTCCTACAAGGGTGACCCCATTGTCCAGCACCGGCCCATGCTGGAGGAGCGGATCGTGGACCTGTTCAGGAACCTGATGAAAAGGTGCTGAGGAAGCCCCAGGCAGCCCCTGGTCACAGGCACCGGCTGGAGGGATGGGCAGCGAGTGGCTGGATCCGGCCTGAGGTTTCACTGTGGTTCTGATGCCTTTCCCCTGCAGTGCTTTCGTTGTGGAGAGGCAGCCCTGCATGCCCATGCACCCCGACCGGCCCCTGGTCATCAAAACCGGGGTGCAGTTCACCACCAAAGTCAGGTGGGTCAGTGCCCTGCTGCAGGGAGAGCTGGTGTGGAGGGTGCTGCTGCTGCTGGAGACACCGTTGCTGCCCGCACAGCAGCTCTGCAGCCTCTGCCGGATGCTGCAGTGAACCGGGCTCGTGCAGGATGCTCACACTCTGCATCTGCTGCCCCTGTGCAGGTTGTTGGTCAAGTTCCCAGAGCTGAACTATCAGCTGAAGATCAAAGTCTGCATCGACAAGTGAGTCCCGTGCTCTGATCCTGCTGGTGTTGGGGGGAGTTACTGGAGTGGGACTTACTCCTGCTCTCCTTGGGTCAGGCTCCATCCCTGCACCGAGTATGATCCTCAGTAGAAGGGGGATGGAGGTGGCGCTGGGTCCTGAGGGTTCATTTCCACGTTGGGGGACAGCTTGGGGGGGTTGTGGGACAGCGATGCAGCAGCCCCGCACCCCAGCTTGTCTGCATCAGCATGGGAAGGCCATGGCCATGACCGGCGTCTCTCTCCCCTTCCCTAGGGACTCTGGGGATGTCGCAGCACTCCGGGGGTAAGTGCAGCGTTTTGGAGGTTTTCCTGGCTTCCTTTGGCCAAGCTCCCACTGGCGCATCCCTTCTGGAAGCGCCGTCAGCCGCGCTCCGTCTTTCCTCTCTTGAGGTCCCGCAAGTTTAACATCCTGGGCACAAACACCAAGGTCATGAACATGGAAGAGTCCAACAACGGCAGCCTCTCGGCTGAGTTCAAGCACCTGGTAGGTACCGCATGCTCCTGGGCCGCTCCTGTTCCGGCCACGTGCTGTCACGGTGTCACCACAGCCCGTCCCCTCTGTCCACAGACCCTGCGGGAGCAGCGCTGTGGTAACGGAGGCCGAGCCAACTGCGATGTGAGTGCTGCTGTCCTGGCTGGGAGAGCTCTTTACGAGCATCTCTGCTCTGGTGTCACAGCCGAGCCCCTTCCACCCAGACCCGAGCTGCTTGTGGGGCCCCATGGCCAAGCTCCTGCGTGCTCATTGTGTCCTTCCACCCCAGGCCTCGCTCATAGTCACTGAGGAGCTGCACCTCATCACCTTCGAGACAGAGGTGTATCACCAGGGGCTGAAGATCGACCTGGAGGTGAGCTGTGGGTTCCTACTGCGCTGCCATGGGCCTGGGTGCAGTGGAGCCCTGGGAGGCGTCCCAGCCTGTGGTCCCATCCTGTCTTTGCAGACCCACTCGCTGCCTGTGGTGGTCATCTCCAACATCTGCCAGATGCCGAATGCCTGGGCATCCATCCTGTGGTACAACATGCTGACCAACAACCCCAAGGTAGGGCCGGCACTGCGGGGCAGCTGTGGGACCCGGGACACGGCTGGAGCAGGCCCTGGCCCTGCGTCTGCCCCAAGGCCTGCTCAGGGCTGTGTCTTCCCTTGTGCAGAACGTGAACTTCTTCACCAAGCCCCCCATCGGGACGTGGGACCAGGTGGCAGAGGTGCTGAGCTGGCAGTTCTCCTCCACCACCAAGCGTGGCCTCAGCATCGAGCAGCTGACAACGCTGGCGGAGAAGCTTCTAGGTAACCCTGTGTGTGATCCGGAGGGGGGTCCTCACTCAGTGTAGGAGCAGGGCTGTGGTGGCTGGGGGGGGGCTGTAATTTCAGTTCCTGGTCTCTGCCAACCAACCCAAACCTGGAGCTGCTGCCTGTGGAAGAGCAGCTCTTGCCTAAAGGTTGATGCTTGTGTCCTGTGCCAGGCCCGGGTGTGAATTACTCCGGCTGTCAGATCACCTGGGCCAAGTTCTGCAAGGTACAACCTCCTCCCTTCTCCTGAGCGCCTTCCCTTGGCTCTTCCCTTCCTCCAAGGCTCACAGCCTCTCTGCCCTCCTCCTCAGGAGAACATGGCTGGCAAAGGCTTCTCCTTCTGGGTCTGGCTGGACAACATCATTGACTTGGTGAAAAAGTACATCCTGGCGCTGTGGAATGAAGGGTGAGCGTTGGTCCAGAGGTCCTCGTTTGGGCAGGGTCGCACCGTGCTGATGGAGTGCAGGGGCTCTCCTGGGAAGTGTTTTCTGTCTATTAGGGTGATCCCTTGGGGATCCTTGCACTGGGTGGCTCAGGTGGTGGCCAGGCCGAGTCCTGCCTGGGTCAGACCCTGCAGTAGCTGCCCCGGTGTCCTGACCTCCCCTCGCTTCCTGCTGCCCAGGTACATCATGGGCTTCATCAGCAAGGAGCGGGAGCGAGCGATCCTGAGCACCAAGCCCCCGGGCACCTTCCTGCTGCGGTTCAGCGAGAGCAGCAAGGAGGGGGGCATCACCTTCACATGGGTGGAGAAGGACATCAGCGGTGCGTGGCTCCCCCCTCACTGCCCTTGGGTGCCTGGGGGCCTTCCTGGCTCTGAATGGGGCTTGGAACCTCCTCATAGGACATCTGCTCTTTGTCCTTGTCCTGACGAGCACCCTGCCTAGGTTTAGCCCTCTGAGCCTGGGTGCCCTTTGCTGGGTGTCCTGCCCGTGTGCCACCCGTGTGGCGCAGCTTTCCATGGCACTGAAGGCGCTTGGCAGGTCCCTGTCCTGCCCTGCTCTGCTGGGTGCGTTGTGACACTGCGCATGGCCCCGAGCTGGTCCCATCCCCGCTGCTGCTGGGGGGGGGGTTGGGGAACACGGGTGTCTTGCCCCGTGTCAAAAGTCTCCTTGTACAGGGAAGACCCAGATCCAGTCCGTGGAGCCTTACACAAAGCAGCAGCTGAACAACATGTCGTTCGCGGAGATCATCATGGGCTACAAAATCATGGATGCCACCAACATCCTGGTGTCCCCCCTGGTGTACCTGTACCCAGACATCCCCAAGGAGGAGGCCTTTGGGAAGTACTGCCGCTCCGAGAGCCAGGAGCACTCTGAAGCCACGGACTCAGGTAGTTGTTGGCTTTCTGTGCTCCCCTGTGCCGCTGGTGGGGGCTGGACCCATGGCACAGCCATGGCGTGGGATGGGCGGGGGGGTGCAGGCAGAGGATGGGCTCCTCCTTGGGTGGCTGCTGACCAGGCTGCTCCTGCGCAGGTGCTGCTCCCTATCTGAAGACCAAGTTCATCTGTGTCACCCCGTGAGTGCTGCTGGGGCTGCCTGGGGCTGGGGGTGTTCATGTGCTCAGCCCTGCCTGGGGGGGGGGGATGTGGATGCTCTCTGGGTACCGCTGGGCTCCACTCTGCCCACACCGCAGCCCGGCCCTCCCCTCCCGGGGCCCCTTTCCTGTGTGGAGCTCTCAGGAGCGGCTGTGCCGTGCCCTGGGGCCCATCGGGGGGGGGGCAGAGGGCTCCATCCAGGCCCTGACTCCGGAGCTGTCTCTGCTCTTCCCTTCCTCCCTCGCGCAGCACCTCCTTCAGCAACACCATCGACCTGCCCATGTCCCCGCGCACCCTGGACACGCTCATGCAGTTCGGCAACACCAGCGAGGGAGCGGAGGCCAACACCGGGGGGCAGTTCGGTGAGTCCGGTGGGGCTCAGCACCCGAGGGGGGGGACACACACACGCACGGGTCCCGTAACCCCCGGCTGCGTCTCCCCACAGAGTCGCTGACCTTCGACATGGAGCTGACCCCAGAATGTGCCTCCTCACCCATGTGAGGTCCTCGCCAGCGCCTGCGGGACCCCCCCAGGATGTGGCTCCCGTCCCCACAGAGCCCCCCCCTTGGTCTCGCTCGTGGCTGCTTTGGGGCCGTTCCGCAGGAGGAGCTGGGGCCGGGTCCTCGCCACCGAGCCCCTGTGTGCCCTGAGCGCTCCCGGGGCGGTGCCGCTGCCTCGGGGGGGGGATGAACCCTTTTCTATTTCCTTCCATAGCCGTTTTTTACCCTTCTTTTGCTCATTCAAGTGCCTGTTCCCCTCCGCCACAGCCCCGTTTGTACGCGCGCTCCTGCAGCCCCGGCCCTGCTCCCTGCTGCTGGAAGCTGCGCTCCTGCCTGCCGGAGCCCAGCAGCCCATGGACGCTTCAGGAGCCTGGATTTGCCCCTGGCAGGATGGTCCTGGCCCCCACGCCGGTCACCTGCCCTGCAGCGGGGGGGGTTCAGCGCGTGGCTCGGAGCTGCTGCCCCGTGGGCCCTGTGGGTGATGCTGTGCGGGCTCAGCCTGGGCTTTGCCCTGGGCAGGGGGTTGTGGGGGCCTGTTCTTGCCCCCAGCTTCCTGCTGCGGGTGCAGAGCTCCGGCCGGGGCAGCCCTTTCCCTATGGGGCAGGGCTGTGTCCCAGGCACCGCTGCGTGCTTGGGAGCGAGCAGCATTTGCGTCTTGGCTCTGTTCTGGGCCCTGGGTATAACCGATAACCACAGCGGCTGCCCCGGCCGCGGCTCCCCCTGGATCAGGCTGGAGCAGGCCCCACGGCTGCGCTGCTCTTGCTGCATGGAGGTGTATCCCCATCGGACCTCGGTGGAGGACAGGAGATGGCTGCTGGAGCCAGCGCCATGGCAACGGGTGCCCCGTGCTCTTCTCCTCGGGCATGGCTGTGGGGTTGCAGCTTGTGCCGGTTGTGTTGGAGGTTTGGCTGTCACTGCTGAGGTAGGAGGGGGCAAGAGCAGGATGGACCTAGGGCAAGGAACCCGCTGTTGGCCATGGGTGCATCGGGGGATCGAGGGAAGGGGGAAGCCGCTGGCCCATGTGGGGCTGTAGGTACCAAAAAGGGGGGGAGCCCTCCTGCCCTTCCACTGAGGAAATAGAGAAAGCTCCCCCCCCCAGCAACACATTAACGGTGTGAATGGGGCTGTGGGTAACAGCAACGGCGATGGAGCCCTGGCAGGGGGCTGTGGGGCTGAGCCCCCCCTTTGGCCGTGTGCAGGCAGGCGGAGGGCTCCGCGCGGCGGGGGGGCGATGCCTCCAGCAGCACCGATCCTGCACCCAGGTTTATATTCTGTGTAGTTTATTGCTGTGCCCACCGGCTCCGACCTTCTCCGCAATAAAGGCTCTGAAGCGGGCGCTGGGCGCTGCGGCCGCAGCCGTGCCCTGCTCCGGGGCTCCATCCGCGCGGCGCAGCCCTGACCTCAGCCTGCGGTTTGCTCCGTGCTGCGGGGGCCACGGCTCGGCCCTTATCGGGGCTCAGCAGGGCCCTGCTGGGGCGGGGGGCGCCGGGGGGGGGTGGCCCCAACCGCAGCCCCCAGTGCGCGGCCCCTCCGCGTGCGTCAGGGAAACTCCAGTGCTGGGGTGGGAGGATGAGGCCGTGGCGGTGCTGGTGCCATGGCCCTGCTCTGTGTGCTCCATGGGGCTGCCCCATGGCTCTGGGCACAGGGGCCATGGCTCTGGGCTGGGGCAGGGGGTGGCTGCCTGCGGCCGCTGTCCTACCCATGTCCGTTAACCCTGGTTGGGGCAGCAGGGCCCAGGCTGTGCAGGGCAAAGTGAGGATGTGCAGGGAGCAGCCAACCCCCAGTGCTGCCCACGAAGCACCAGCATCGCCTGCAGAGCCTTCATGGCACCGTTTGGGGTCTGATGAGGCCAAGAGGGGGGAGCTCTTTGTCAGCGTGGGATGGTTTCATGCAGGTCATGCCCAACAAACCCCCATATACCCCTAGGGAACTGTCTGCATTGGACGTGGTTGAGGCGCTGGAGACGGCCCTGGACCCTCCGCTGCCTGTCTCACACTCAGCATCCTGCTGGGGTTTGAGCTCGATGCTGAGGCCATCGCCTGCGCCTGCTCCGGGTGCCAGCCCCACCAGGACCCTGCATTTCCCCCTTAGCCCCAGCCAGGGCTCTGCACGGCGCTGGCAAACCCATTCCCGCGCCCGAGGCAGCCGCTGGGCTCACACGGATCATCCCCCCCATTCCTCACACGGGAACCTGACCCAGCCCAGCCCCAGGGACCCCTCTTCCCTTCCCCTTGGTGGTTCCCAGCTCCCCTCCGCCAGCTGCAGGATGAGCTGGAAAACCCCCGACCGAGGAATTTTCCTACCGCTATGCAAACCCCGGGGTTGCCACAACCGCTCCCGGTCAGGAACGCGGCGTCCTGTCCCGCGCTCCTGCAGATAAGTGGTTTCTTATCTCCCTGCACCCACACGCCCCGCTGCATCCCTGTCGGAACCTGCCCTGCTCCCTGCGTGTAGCCGGGGGGCCTGGCCCTTCACCGATGGGGTTCATGTGCCGCTGATCTGAGCTCGGGGGCTGCTCTCTGGAGGCTCCGGTTGGCATCGGGCTGGGCGAGTGCCGCGGCCTGGTTTGCAGAGGGGGAAGGTCCCTGTGCCAGGCTGGACCCTCGCCACCAACCCCTGTCCCCTTCTGCCCCCCCCCGGATGCTGCGGGAGGGATGGGCGCTGTGGGAATGGGGTTGTTTGTGGCTCCAAAAGGAGGTCACAGGGTGGCTTTGCTCCTTCCCCAGCGCAGCAGGGACGGTGTCTGAGCCAGCCAAGGGATTAGGGGTCTCCAGATGCAGATAAGCTGCTTGGGGTGCGGATGGGGATGAATGTGGCAGCCACCTGCCAGGGATGTGAGGACCTGGAGCTGGTGCCCCTTGTGGGACCAAACCCCAGGGTCCTGCTGGCCCCCGTTTGGTGCAACGCCGACCATTCCCTAGGGATGAACCCACAGGCAGGGATCACGGCAGGACCCTGCCTTGCCCCCAGCTCCCGCGGTCCCCTTGTGCCCAGGGCTGGCTGCAGCCATGAGGCGCTGCTCTGTACCTGCTGGCTTGCGGGGGCCACGTGTGCTGCGGTCTCCTCCATCCTTCCCCTGTCCGCTGTGTGTGGTTGTCAAGGGGGGGAATGGGAATGGTGGGTGCTGTGCTCCGAGCACCCAACGGAGCCTCCTCCTCGTCACGCCCTCGTTGAGGGGGGGCTTTGGGCCGAGCTGCAGAGCAGGAGCCATCGGTGCCTCCGGCTCTTGTAAAACAACGGTCAAATATTGCATCACTCGAGCAGCGCAGAGCCAAGCAAGGTCCCGGTGGTGGCACCCACTGCCAGATGTGCCAGAGGTCAGACCCACAGCGCCGTCCCCACGTGCTACCATTGCCAGCCCCAGCGGCAGCTGCCATGCCTGAGGGACACAACCTGCCTGGTCCCTGCTCATCCCATCCTGGAGCCGAGTGTGGCATCTGCCTGTGCCAGCACCAACGCCAGGGGCTCGCCTTGCCCATTCGGAGACACGGCTTCCTTGGTGTCTGTTAGCACCGCACCACTGTTAGCAGAGACGGGAGCCCCCTGCATCCCTGTGCCTGCCCTTCATCCAGGCACATCTGCTCCACTGGAAACCCACCAGTGTGTGTGGGGGGGGTGAGCTGCCCCCCACTGCTGTCCCCAGAGGCAGGCCCCTGCTCCAAGCACAGGAGCCAGACCCATGGGATGTGCCCCATAGAGGTCCCCGCGTTACCTCACTGGGCCTTCCCCTCAGAGCTGCCCAGCACCATCACTCCAGCTCAGCCATGGCAGGGGCAGTGCCCAGCCCTGGCTCATTCGGGGCCGTTCTCACTTTCGGGTTCCTGCTTTCACTCCCTTTGTGCTTCCTCCTCAGACCTGGCTGCTGATTCCTATTCCTGCCGCCTGGCCCTACCCATGTGTGGCTGTGCCAGCCTGCATCCCGCATCATGCATCCCGCATCCTGCATCCTCCATCCTGCACCCCGCATCCCGTACCGCAGAGAAGGGACTCCGGCTCTGCCTGCAGAGGCTTTGTTGTTGGTGCTGGGGTGGCCGCCGCTGAACCGGGCTGACCCGTGCAGTGTTTATGGCAGGAGCCGGCTGGGACCGAGCGGTTACTGTGGCAACCCGGGCTCTGCGCCGGCGAGGGATGCGTGGCTGCACCATGCGGGGTGGGGGGACAAGTGAGCCCCCCCCATGCCCCTGCCTTCCCCAGCCCCACAGTGGGTGCGAGGTGCCCGTGCCCCTGGTCCCAGCCGGGCTGTGGGTGCTGGCAATGCCCCCCTGTCCTCCCAGGCTGGGGGTGCTCTGCTTCCCGCTGCAGCCCCACATTGGCCGTTGCTGCCGCGAGGTTTTCAGCAGGCAGAAGCCTGGATGTTTTCTTCCGAGCTGGATGGGTGATGGAGAGAACAAAGAGCCTTTGCCCATGCGATGGCTCCTGATGGCTGCCGGGACCAAGCGCTTGCTGGGGCTGTTCCAGCCATGTCCAAGCGCCTGGAACAGAGGTTTCCTGTGGAAATTCCCCCTTGGACAAAGTGCCATTTCCCAGGTTTTTACTGGATCAGATCCTCCTCTCCTGCTGCCATGAGGCATGGCGGTGACAAGCTTCCAAATGTGAAGAGCTTCCCAAGTGCCCTCTGCTTTCCCCTGCCCATCAGCTCCGAGCCCTGTCTCTGCGCTGTCTGCCCTGGCCCTGCTCTGCCCATAGCACCACACTCTCTTGTCCCTGGGGCTTTCCATCTTCTCCTTCCCAGCCGGTCTGAGCCCTGGGATCATCCAGGCTGGCACCCCCATAGGATCTCCCTTTCCATCCCTTTTCTGCAGCAGAAATAGCCCGGCTGGCTCCGGGCCGATCCCTCTGCGTCATGCCTGGGTCCCAGGGGACGGTGGGGTCATCCTGACATGGGCAGGCTCTTCCCTGTGTCCAGTGGCTTCGGCAGCACGGTGTGCATCCCCCTCTCCCTGGAGGAGGATTTACGGCCTGTGCAGGGCAATGGGCCGTGCCGTGCCTGGGCACCCGGACAGCACCTTCCCCCAGGGCTGGGGCAGCCCCATGGCTGCCTTGGGAAGCGGGACCACAAGGCAACAGCCTCAGCTCTGTGGCTGCCCATGGAGCTGCTTCCCGCTCTGGTCTGCAGAGAGCCCGGGGTGAGCACTGCTGGGGGCAAGGAGCCGGGGTGGGCACTGTGCCGGGGGCTGCGGTGCCGGCACAGCCCTGGCAAAGCTTCACCCTCGCTGCCTTTGAGACCGAGTGGGAAAACACGAAGCTGTGACTAACTTGGGGATTCATCTGGTTTCCATCAGCTGGGCTGCGTTGTCACAATGGGGCTTTCTGGCCTCAGCACGGATCCGGGAGTATGTGGGTCCCAAAGCAGGGATGGGTTGAGGTTGGGGTCCCCGCACAGACCCCACTGACCACCTTGATGGGACGGGCAGAGGCTGCGCCCTGCTGCAGCTTTGGCTTTGACTGGGAACCGCGCATCCCAGGAGCAGCAGAGGGATGCGGAGCAGCCTCCCGTGCAGGATGTGCTGTGGGGAAGGGCGGGCAGCAGCCCCGGGACCTCTCCAGGGGCTGCCTAAATAAATCCTTCCGCTCCTGAGCAGTAATTAAGACCCTGGAGATGCCGCTGGGAGGCGGAGGCTGCGCGGCCGCGCTCCCGCTCCGAGCACACCGGCCGTATTCCTGGAAATCAATTACGCCGCCCCACGCTCCCGCTCGGCCCCGGGCACGCGGCATCGCTCCACGTCCTGCTGAGCTCAGCCCAGGTGGCAACGTGTTTGCCCACGGCTTGGCCCGGGCACCGGCCACCTTCCTGAGGACCCACGAGGGAGGTTCTGCTGACAACGGGGACTCGGCGGTGCCAGGGATGGGAGCGGGCTCGGGTGCTTTGCTGCCCGCAGTTGACTGGAAGGTCCATCCCCCCTGCCCTGCCTGAGGCGCTGGTGCTGCCCATTCAGCCCCTTGGACATTGATGTGCTGCCCCACATGCACCAATGGAGCACTCTCCACTCTCATTCCCATTACCAATCTTTTCCCCTTTCCTTTCAAAGCAGGAGTGAGAAGCAAGGGAGCAGGGAGAGGGAAGGGAGGATGCTCTGTACCCACCATCCAGCCCTCCCAAGTGTTTGTGGCCTTGCAGGGCTCCGGGAACGCCATGTCCCTGGGACCCTGTGGATCCTGCTGTGCCCGGCCAGGACCCAACAGCCACAGACGTTGCGGGTGACCTTGATTTGCTCGGCTGGAGCAGCCAGAGCCTGGATGACTGTGCCGATGGGTTATGTGGGCCAGGGATTGTGAAAGCCGCTCGTCCACGTGATGCAAGTTGCTGCAGCCAAGGCAGGGAGGGCAGGGGGTGCAGTCCTTGTGCTGGCATTCCCATTCGTTTCCTTTGTCTCAGTGGAAAGAGACCATGTGGGAAATGCTGGCCCCATGGTGGGTGCCTGTCGCCAGCTCGCAGGGATCCCAGATCACATCCCCACAAGGCCTGGAGCGCCGCAGGAGCACGGGGAACAGCAGCCAGCACTCCACTGGGGGTGGCTCCACAGGGATGCGTCAGCCCCATGCGCGTGCGATGCCTCCCGAGTGCAGGAGCGCAGGCAGCAAAGTACCTGATGGGAGTCGGAGCATCTCGGCCTGGAGCCACTCGTCCCATTGGTCCTGGCTGCTCTGGCACAGCGAGCACTGCTGGGAGGCGGTGAACTGAAAAGCACCGGTTTGTGGCTGGCATTTGCATGGGAGCAGGTGCCAGGGTGGTGCTGCCCACAGATCCCTATCTCATGGGCTGTGGAGCTGGGCAGGCAGTGAGGAGCTGGGCTGGAGAAGGGCGGTTTGGAGGTGTCAGAGCCCCCACGGCCGTGGCACCATGGCCAGGTTGTGGCTTTGCTGGATGGAGAAGGGTCCCTGAGCATCCTGCCTTGCTCCCGCTGCAGCTTTCGGGGCTCGCAGCGCTGTGCCCCAGGCTCAGGCCATGGCTGCTGCACGCTCCCGAAGGAAGGACACATAGAAAACAGAAATGGAGAGGTGAGACCTCAGGGCTGTGCTCATCCAGAGCTGCAGAGGGATTTGCAGTTGCTGGCGCATCAACTGTCCCAGGACCGATTCTGTCCCGGCACTGGCACTGGAGCAAGGAGAGCCGAGCCTGTCCCTCCCGGCTGCCCCGGGCTGGCACTGGGCATTCCCAGCTCTGGGCAGGGACCATCCCGCTCCTCCCAACCCCCTGCATTTCCCTCCGGAGTGTTTTCAGGCCGCAGATTAACCGGTAACGAAAGCGAAAGCCCGGGAGATCCCATGCGGCTGCGGGGAGCGCTCGAGCAGAGACGAGCACACCCAGTATTGCTTCCTGCGCAGCAGCCACCCTGCCCGGGGTGCCCCGTGCTGGGGTGCCCCACGGCCTGGGGGGGTGGGGGGGGTCGGTGGGAGCTGTGCGAGACCCCCTCGAGGTGGTTTTCTCGTGGCTGCTGCCACCTTTTCCTGCTTTGGGGAGCGCAGAGGAGCAGGGGGTGCCGTGGGTCTCCCTGCAGCGGATGTGGCAGAGGGGGATGCACTGCTGCCCATTTCCCTGCCTTTGCTCCTGGTATCCCCGTCCCGTTGGTGCCCAGGGCTGCGGCAGCGCTGGGACCCCACCACTCCCAGCCATGCACATGGCCTCGCAGCGTCAGCCCAGGGCCTGCACGGGGGAGAGGACACCGGGGCCCAGGAACCAGAGCAGGCGCATGGGGGAGCCCAGGGCTGGCACAGACGGTGCCATGTGCTCGCGTCCTGCAGCGGCCCCCAGACTCCCGTGTGCTGCGTTACCGCGATGGGAATCCCGGGGTGGTGGCGTTGCCCATCGTGCGCTGGGAGGGATGGGACAGCCCTTCCCTCCTCGTACTCCCGCGCAGATCCTGCCAGGGCCCACAGGGCTCACATGGAAAACCCGGGCACAGGAGCAGCTGCTGCTCGGCGGGGCTCAGGTGAGCGGGAGCCGAGGCCTCAGGCAGGGAGAAACCCCTGAGTACGGATGGGTGCAAGAGGCACCCGCGGCTGCCGGGGGCCACGGCGGCCCCTCCGGTGGGCAGGGACGGTGCTGAGGGGCAGACGGGCAGAGACCCGGAGGGTTCAGACGGGAGTCCCGGTGGAGTCGAGGCTCCCATCTGTGCCTGGTGCCGGCTCCTGCCAGTGCCCGGCCCCTGTTTGGGCTTTGTCGGTACCCGGTGCCAGGCTCCGGTGCCGGTTTGTGCCCCACCGTGGCCGTGGCTGAAGCCCGCGGCTGCTCGAGGCGCTGCCCATGCCCTTGTCCGCTGCCCGGTGCCGTTACCCGGTGCCGGGGGCTGGAGCGGGGCGGTGCCGCGGGGGGGGGCGGTGCCGTGCGGGCCGGGCCGGAGCGAGCGGGCGGGCGGCGGCGGGGGGGGGGCGGCGCGGGCGGCGGCGGCGGCGGCCGGAGGGGGCAGAGCGGCGGCGGAGCCGAGAGCCGAGAGCCGCCGGAGCAGCGGAGCCGGAGCCGCCGCCGCGGCCGCAGGTAGGGACGGGATCAGGACCGGCGGGACAGGGTCCGGAACCGGAACCAGGACCGGGACCAGGGCTGGTTTCGCTTTCTGCTGCCGGGCGGCGGGCGGCGGGGCCGGGCCCGGGGGCACCTGCGGGGGGGGGGCGGCCGCCGCCTTCTGCCCCCGTCCGTGCGCCCGTCCGTAGACATTCGGGGTGTTTCGTAGCCCCGTCCGGGCGCGGGGCGCTGCGGTGGCGGGGCCGGGCCGCGGCCTGGCTGCGGGCGGGGGGGTCTCGCGCAGGTGCGGGCAGGGCCGCGGGGCCGCCCCGCTGCTCCCGGGGGGAACGAGCGGACTTTGCGCGGGCCGCGGCGGGGCCGTCCCGGGGCCGCGGCGCATCCCGGGGCGGGGGCGCTCTTCGCAGCGGCGGAGCGGGGTCGGTTCCCGCTGCCCCGGGCCGGGCCCTGGCGGAGCGGCGGCCGCGGGGGGGGGGCGGAGCTGCCGAGGGGGGGTCCCGCATGCGGGGAGCGGGGACCCGCGTCCCCGCCGTGGGACGTTGCGCGGCTCCGCGCCGCGGGCAGAGCCGAGGGCGGATGGAAAACGTTCCCGGGAGCGGTGACACCGCGGGGACGGCGGCGCCCCGTGGCCTTTCACCCAGCGCGGGCCGGGCCGGGTGCCGGTGGGGCCGGGGCCACCTGTCCCGGTGGATTCGGAGCTGTCAGGGCCCCGTGCCCAGCGCTGGGCTCGCACCAGGCCGGGATCCCGGCAGCTCCGCGCCGCTGCGGCTGCGGGACCCCCCGCGCCCGGCTCGTGTGGGCACGGGGATGCGGGCGCTGGTGCTCGCCTGGCTCTGCAGGGGACAGGCAGTGACAACAAGTGACTTGTTCGCGGTGTTTGGGGCGCATCGTGCAGGGCCCAGCCCCGCAGTGCAGAGCCGTGTGGCTCACTCATGGCAGGGACACTGCACACAAAGTCCCCGCACACCTTGTTGCAGCATGGTGATCCTGGCTCGTGCTGCCTGCGGCCAGCCTGGCGTTCCCAACGGCATCACAGCCATCCACATCCATGGCGGAGGCCGTCGTGTGCACCACGGGGTTGTCTGCAGAGTGCAGCCACCACCGTGGGCACAAGGACCCAGCCCTGCACTGCAGCAGCTTTGCCCCCTCTTCTTGTCATGCCCTTTGGGAGGAAGACTCTGGGGCAGGGAGGGCCGGCGGCTGCTGCGGGGCTCTCTTTGGAGCTGAGGTTGGCCATTGCCTCAGTGGGTTTATGCCAGCGCAGTGATTCCGGGCCAGAGCTTTGCCCGGTGCTGCCCTGTCCACGTGGCTCTGGGCAAGGGGGAGGCACTGGGGGTGTTGGGGTCAGTCCTGTTGTGCCCAAAGCCTGCCCTGACATGGCTCCTGGGCCCCTGAGGTGCTGGATATGAGGATGGAGGCCGTCTCCCTGGGTTTTGGTTTTATAACCATCCCTGGAGAGAGCGGCTTGCCACGGGGCTGGGAGGGCCATGCTGTGCTGCGCTGCATGAGCAGGCACATGGAGGAAGAGCAGGTTGAGAGGTGCCAACAGCCCATGCCTGGGGACATGGGAGAGCGGGGCTGGGAACGGGGCCTGACGAGTGGCTGTCACCCCGCTGGTGTCCTCCCTTGGCATTTGTCACTAGAGCCGCCTCGCTGGCTTCCGTGTGCCGGCCTTGTCCCGGGGCTGATGCTTCAGGGCAGGATGAGGGATGCTGGTGCTGGGGACAGGGAGCTGCAGCTGGGGATGCTTGGCACAGGGTTGCATGGAGCCTCTGGAGGGACCTTCCCCTTCACTGCAGGGGAAGTGCTGACTCCAGAGTGGCTGTGAGGTCCTCGCCGTGGGGTTTCCCAGCTCTTTCTTGAGTGATAGCAAAACCCCGATACTCTGCTTGTGAAAAATCCCTGCTCCTTGTCCTCCTCCACGGCGTGGGCAGCGAGTGGTGACTGTGCTGTGCCGAGTACAGTGAAGTGGCCCCATCAGCTGGGAAATGACTTTCTGCTTTGTAAGGAATTACTGTAAGGCAGGCTGCACTCCATGAGCATCAGGGCAGCCCTGGGGTCAAGCGGGACCTCCCTTCCATCCCCATCCCCTGCATGCCCATGCTGCCCGTGGAGCAGCCTCCACATTATGGGGCCGAATGCACCGCGGTGGCTGTGGGACAGAGGCAGGAGGTCACCGGTCCTCACCTCGCTGGGTCAGGATTCAGCTCTGTGGTGGCTCAGGCAGCTCCGGCTGCTGGCTCCGGGGCTCCGGCATGCTCGGGAGAAGTAGCCTCGACAGCTGTACTGCTTCTGTGGCGTGCCTTTCCTTTCATGGGGTGTCTATTTTGCAACCCCCAAGTGTTTTGATCCCGGGAGGAAGGGGGCGGGGGTGTTTACCCTGGCACCATGTGGCCGGCGCAGGGATCCAAGCGGTGCTGGGCATGCCTGCGTGGTACATGCAGCAGCAGTTCTAGCAACATCTGCTGGCTGATAAAAGGTAAGCTGCTGCGAGCCGCTTCTCCCGCCGCATTGGGAAATGTCGAGGGGGAGGCACATGCGAGCGCGGCTTCCTGGCGATAGGGCTGCGCGGACTTGCTGATAAAGCAGAATCCACCCATCTGCCTGCACCAGAGGGGCCGGCAGCGCCGGCGGCTCGCGGGTGGGAGCGCTCCGTGCCCTGCGTTCTCCCTGGGGCCAGCGATGCGCTGCCGGGCGGCCGTGGGGGTATAACCGAGCTGTGCCATGGGCACGACGCGCTCCCTCTTCAAGCAGCCGCTGGTGAGTTTTGCAATCTTCAAGTCTTTGGGTTGTTAGGAGAGAGAAACGCTGGTTCATAGCATGGGGAGGGAACTGGGGAAAAGGCTGGCGCTGGGGCAGGGCTCGGTGCTGCCCCACGGCGCTGGGCACATGGTGCCTGGTGCCCTCGCTCCGGGGCTGTCTGCAGAGCTCTGGGCAGAGCAGGCAGCTCTGGCTGGCGGCATCTGAGCCCCTCGGAGCAGCTGTAAACCGATCGCTGCCCTGTTTGGTGCTAACGCGCGGCGCTGGTGCTGGGGCTGGCACGGCCACCGCGGTCCGGCCGCTCCGGGTGTAACCCCAGCGCTGACCAGAGCCTTTGGCAGCGCTCAGGAGGGTGCTCATGGTGCAGCCAGGACCGGGGCTCTGCTCTGCCCCGGCACTGCCAGCGGCTGCTGCTGCTCCTGGGCCTGCAGAGCGCATCCTGTGCTGGGGGAGCCAAACCCCAGCTCTCCCACCTGGATGTGTTGTGTCTGTTAGGGATGAATGCTCTGTGTGACCCTGGCCAGGTCTGACTGGGATTTACCTGCTCAGAATGAGGTTTTTCTGCAGAAACCATTGGTGTTTTGGGGTTTTATTCCCATTCTGACCAGTCCTCCCTCCTGCCGGTGTCCCTGCAGGTCTGCGTGCCCCTCTTCCACAGGCAAGGCTTTACCCTCCCTCCCTTCTGCTCTGCTGACCCATGTGATAGCATCGCTGTGCATGGAGCTGCTGCAGCACAAACCCTGGCACCCGGTGGCTGTGAATAGCCTGGAGGGGCTGAGGGGATGCAGGGGCTGCGCTGGGGGTCCTGCCTGTCCTCATGGCGCCTGACAGCACTTGGCTTGGGCCCTGCCCTGCCAAACATGGGGGTGTGAGGGTCTGCATGTACCCTGCATGGGCTTGCAGCGTGGTCAGTGCCTCCTCCCCAGGCAGAGCGGCTGGGCAGCAGATGCCATCAGTGGTGTCCCTCTGCCTGTCCCCAGATGCCCGTGCCGTGGTGTGCCTGCTGCCCCATGGATGCCCGTGCCATGGTGTGCCTGTTGTCCCATGGATGCCCATGCCATTGTGTGCCTGCTGTCCCATGGATGCCCATGCCATGGTGTGCCTGCTGCCCTATGAGATGCCCGTGCCATGGTGTGCCTGCTGCCCTATGAGATGCCCGTGCCATGGTGTGCCTGTTGTCCCATGGATGCCCGTGCCATGGTGTGCCTGCTGTCCCATGGATGCCCATGCCATGGTGTGCCTGCTGTCCCATGGATGCCCATGCCATTGTGTGCCTGCTGTCCCATGGATGCCCATGCCATGGTGTGCCTGCTGCCCTATGAGATGCCCGTGCCATGGTGTGCCTGCTGCCCTATGAGATGCCCGTGCCATGGTGTGCCTGCTGTCCTATGAGATGCCCGTGCCATGGTGTGCCTGCTGTCCCATGGATGCCCATGCCATGGTGTGCCTGCTGTCCCATGGATGCCCGTGCCAGTGGTGGGGGTGGCTCCTGCACATCCTAACCCTTGGAGAGCACCAATGTACAGTGGCTGGAGCGGATGGATGCGGCCAGAGCAGTGCCCTTGGTGCCTGCACCACCAGCCCAGGTCCTGCTCTACAAATCCATCCCGGCCGCAGCTGGATTAGTGGGATTGCGTGCGCTCCCTGGAGCGTGGCAGAGGGAATGAAATTGTGTCTCCAGGCCTCAGTCGGGACTAATTCAATGCTGAAATGAGCTTAATCCTCAGGTCCTTCCAACCGACCCATCCGTCCCGTGCTGCTGCTGGTCTGAGCAGGGATTAGTGGTGAGCCCAGGGCTGTGCTGGAGGCAGCCTCGGGGCCGGGGCCGTGCTGGGGTGTCTGCAGGGTCCCCAGGAGGTGGCTGGCTTGCTGGAAGCATGAACAAGGTGCAGGGGCTTCTCCCTTGTCCTGGATCTCCTTGTCCCATTCTTGTGCCTGAAGCTGCTGCCCCATCACTGGGGAGGGTCACTGGGAGCCCATCACCTCCCTGCCCTTCCTCAGGGCTGCGTGTGGGGTTCTTTGCTTCTGGGTGGAGGATGGAGATGGGTTGGACCTCCCTTGCTTCTGCAGCGGTGTGAGGGTGGTGTGTGAGTTACAGGGGAGGTAAAATTCCTTCACCGAGTGCCCTGGCACGTGGCGGCTGTGTCCCCATGGAGCGGGGATGCTGTGGGTGGGCAGTGCCGTGCCCAGGCCCCCCTAATCCTGGCTGGGGGGTTGGTGGGGATGGCACCGGCGCTGGTAGGGATGGGGCTGCCCATGGTGGGTGTCCCATAGGATCCAAGCTGGACTCATGCCCGTGGGTGCTGGGTGGGTGCTCAGCACTGCTGGTGTTGTGCCACTGGTGCCTGCACCAGCACCGTGCTCCCTGCTCTGCCCCGTGCCCAGGCAGTGGCCGGGGTCTGGCACAGTTAATCGTTGTGCCGGGAATGGGTGTGCAGTGCCATGGGGTAATCCCAAGGGACAGGGTCAATCGGTTGTGGGGTGCCATGGCCCCTGCTCTGCTGCAGGACCCGGCTCCTGCCGGTGCTTGGCACTGAGGGAATCCCACCAGCACCAGGGCAGTGCCTGTACCTGCCCGCGGCTGCCCCGGGGTGGCTCTCGATGCACCAGGGGGGATTCCTCTCGTGGTCCCAGCCCCTGACGTGAGGGATTTCACCGGGATTTCACCCGGATTTCACCGGGTGTTTTGCTTTTGAGGCGTTTCTGGGCCTCTGTTCGGAAGGGAAAATCCGAAGGAAACCCTTTCCCAAGGGCAGCAAATGCCAGTGGGCAGCTCCAGCCCCAGGCTCGTGGCATCTCCACCTGTGTGTGGGGCTGGTTTCTCTCAGGCAGCATCGGGCTTTGCGTGTGGGGTTTCCCTGTTCCTCTCATGGTGCAAGTTCCCCATTTGTGGCTCCCCGGATGCGCGGCCGCTCCTGGCACTGCCAGCCCCAGCTCTGCCCCCCCGCAGCAGCACCCATTGCCCCCGCTCCCGGCCACGCACGTTGTGCTTCAGAACCAGCCGTGCCTCTTCCACGGGCCCCTCGCAGCGGTCGCGGTGGTTTCCATTGCGGGGCCGGCTGTTGGTTGCCTCCTCCCCGATGCTGCTGGGGAGAAGCTGCCGCTCAGGTGCGGAGCACACACAAAACCCATCAAAGCACCGCGCTGGCAGCGGGAGCTCCCCTCCGGCGCTGCTGCCTCCCATCCCGAGGCTGGAACCCGCAGGCAGCCACAAGGCTCCCAGCACCGCATCCCCATCACCAGTGCTGCCCGGGGGCCCTGGGGCTGCTCCCCGGCACCGGTGCTCCTGGTGCCGTGTGGTGCCGATGGGTCCATCCCATCTCCCCCTGTGCTGCGCTGCTGCCTCGCCCCCTGGGATCCCATCCCACCCGCTGTGGCTGTGCCTGGCTGCAGGGATGAGCATGGACCGGCTCCAGCTCTGCTCCTCGGCGGGCACCGCGCGCAGCGGCGGCGGAGGAAGCTGCCGGCAGCCCGGGGCTGGCTGCCCTGCGCAGGCAGCTGACATTTTGGAAGGAAATAGCTGCTCTCCTCTCCTTCCTGTAGCACGGAGCCTGCGAAACGGCCGCCCCGGAGCCCGGCTGCGTCGGCGGCGCCTGCCTGGAGCCGCCGTGGGGCTGGGGCGCCGCAGCCGTGCGTGGGGCAGAGCAGTGCGTGACCCCCGGTGAGTGCAGCCGTGGGGCCAAGCTGGGGCTGTGGTTCCTGTGCCCCGGAGGAGATGGAATGCGCTGAGCCCCGGGGCGTCCGTGCATAGGGGAGCTGTGGCTGCGGCAGCCCTGGGGCTCATTGGGTGAGTGGGGGGCCCTCTGTGCCCCCCGCTGCAGGGCAGGATGTGGTGCAGAGGCACTCACGCAGGCCACGTGTCAGGGGGGCTGAATGGGGGGACCCCCGCTGGGATCCAGTTAAGGGGGGCATTGGGCTGCCCGTGGGCTCCAGCGGGTCCCCCGGGATGGGCTGATGTGGGCAGGGAAAGAGTGTTTGTGTTGGGGGAACCGGAGCCCTTCTGTGGGTGCCAGCGCTGCCATTGCTGGGGCCCAGCTGGGGCTGGATCCTGCTTGGGGCTGCCCTTCCTGTGGGGCACAGGATGCCCTCCCACCAGGGCTGCGGGGGGGGGGGCAGGAGCAGAGCCCCCATAGCAACCATGGGGCGCGCTGGGTGCAGCCCTGCGGCTGCGAGCGGGGCCGGCTCTGACCTGGAAACGATCGCGGGCTCCCGGTGGTGCCGAGAAACCACGCGTGCGCGTGTCCACTGCGGCGGCCGCGGCCCGGTACCGGCACCGCGCAAACCGCCGTGCCCCGGGGACGGGGCTGTGCAGAGCCCAGGCCTGGGAGGGCACCGGGCACTGCGGGGCTGCAGAGGGGCAGCAGTGCAGGAGTGGAGAGGTTACAGCCAGGACCCTTTGCAGTGGCACCACCAGGGCTTTGCCTGGCTCTCAGCCACTGCCTGGCAATGCCAGTGCGAGGGTGTCCTGCCTGTGGGGAGGCCCCGAGTGGCTGTGTGCTGTGAGCATCCCGCAGTGCATGCAGCGAGCGTCCCGCAGTGCATGCAGTGAGCGCCCTGCAGTGAATGCCACGAGCATCCTGCAGTGCATGCAGTGAGCCTCTGACAGTGCATGCGGCAAGCATCCCGCAGTGCATGCAGTGAAGCATCCCACAGTGCATGCAGCGAGCATCCCGCAGTGCATACAGTGAAGCATCCCGCAGTGCATGCAGTGAGCATCCTGCAGTGCATGCAGTGAAGCATCCCGCAGTGCATGCAGTGAAGCATCCCGCAGTGCATGCAGTGAGCATCCTGCAGTGCATGCAGTGAAGCATCCCGCAGTGCATGCAGTGAGCATCCCGCAGTGCATTCAGTGAGCATGCACCAGCCCTGGGCAGGCACTGCTGGCGCTCAGGCCCTGCCGTGCCTGCAGCACATGGAAGGAGCTGCTGCCAGCCTCACCCTGTGAGGCATTTCCCTCCCTTTGTCATGGCACAGCCGCTGCCACGGCCGGGACGTGCCGCGTGTGCCGCTCCGCAGGCGATAAGTCACCGGTGAGCGCGTTGCTGTGGCTTGTTGAGTTGCCGCTGGTTAACCGAGCTGCAGTGATGGGTGGGTTACAGCTCACTGCCAGCAAGCAAATGCAAAGTAGCTTAAACCACTGCAATTATCTGTCTCTTGCAGTTGTTTGAGCGCGCCTGTGGCCGGCGGCTGCAGTGTGGCTGACCCGTGGTAACGTGTGGCGCTGCAGCAGCACTGCCCATCGCTGCCGGGGTGCTGCACGTCCCCTGGTGAAGGCTCCATGATGCTGCCTCGCCTTCCGCCAGGTTCCCTGGCAGCAGTGCCCACCCCCGGCTCCCCAGCCGGCCCCAGCTGAGTGCGGTGTCTGCCGCTCACCGTGGCAGCAGCCTCAGACTCGTTGCTTAACAACCCACTGGAGTGGAATGGGAAGTGTGTTGTCACTGCGAGATGGGAAGCGATCACCATTTTCTCAGGGCAGCGCTTGTTTGCTGTGTCCTCGTGATGTCCCTGCTGTGCCGGGGACTTTGGTCGTCGGTGACACGGTGGCCGTGGCCATTCCGCTCAGCTCTGCTGGGGCAGGTTCTCACCGATGCCCCTTATGCGCATCTGCAGTTTCTAACCACCAGCAGCGTTCCGCGTTGGCCATCCCGCCTTCGCTTCCCTCCTTCCCTGCATTTTTATGCCTCCCCAAGCGCCTCCTCGCCAGCAGGGTTTCCAACTTGGTGATTTCTGGGAATGTGGAAATGTTCCTCCCTTTTTATAGGGGAAAAATTCATTTTTAGCCAACTCTCGGTTATTGTTCCTCTTCCTGCGCAGGGCTCAGGGCCTCTGCCAGCGGCTGCTCTGCTTGGACCCGCTGCTGCCATCCCCTGCTGCGTGCCCCTGCCACCGTCCCAGCTTGTCACCGCCCAGTGCAGTCACTGCATCCCGCTGGGACACAGCCCCGCACCTCCACATGACATTAAACCCCGGGTGGTTTGGGTGTAATGAACCGCTGTTCATTGCTGTGTCCTCAGCGTGAGGGGCTGTGAGCCCCCCAGGCCCTCCCTGATCCCTCCCCATCGCGTCACCCTCAGAGCAGCCGCCGGGGTGTTGTCCAGGCACCACCAAGCTGTAGATACAACTGCATCCGGGGATGCTCCAGCATTCCATAGGTGACTTCCATGGCTGTCTCCTCTCCCTGCTTGCTCCATATGAGCCAGGGGCTGGATCTGCATGGAGTGTGGGATCTGGCAGCGCTTCTGCACAGAGCCAGCACCCCCCCAACACTTGCTTTGGGAAGCTGTGCTCTGAGCGGCATCTCCCCCATGGCACTGGTGCACGGGGCAGTGGTGGCTGTGGGACCAGGGACCCCCCAAGGTGCCACATGAGCCTTTGGGGCCGGGGTGCTCCTGCCTGTCCGCTGCCGGCAGTGCCAGGGTGTGGGCAGGAGGCGGGTGAGCGCTGGGGGGCCTGCTCTGCATCACTCTGGATCCCTCAGCCCTCCTCCCGGCTGCGTTTCCTCATTCTCGTGGCCAGCGATGGCTGCGATCCCACGGCGAGAGGAAATGATTACCATGTGCAGAGGCAGCGCCGAGGCGTGCTCATGGCCCTGGCCCCCCCAGGGCTCTTCCTGGAAAAGGGGGGGGGGGTGGCTCAGAGCAGGGGTGCCCCATCCCTGTACGCCCCTTCCTTTGGCCGCTGAAGCTCCAGCAGCACCGGAGAACCTGGAGGAACCTGCAGAGAGCTTTGGGAACCTGGAGGCTTCTGCCAAGGGTATTGAGGGTGCCCAGGGCTGGACCCCTACGGCGGTGCCGTGACGGGCCCATCTCCTGCAGGTGCTGAGCCATGGCCGTGTGGATCCAGGCGCAGCAGCTCCAGGGCGAAGCCCTGCGGCAGATGCAGGCGCTCTACGGGCAGCACTTTCCCATCGAGGTGCGGCACTACCTGTCGCAGTGGATCGAGAGCCAGGCATGGTAGGTCCGCGGGTCCCTGTGGGGTGCTGGGCTCAGCAGCACCCACCCCTGCGGTGCCCCACTTTGGGCTGCCCTGAGGCCACCGCTCTGCTCTGTGTGTGCAGGGACTCCATCGACCTCGACAACCCCCAGGAGAACGTGAAGGCGACGCAGCTGCTGGAGGGGCTGATCCAGGAGCTGCAGAAGAAGGCAGACCACCAAGTGGGTGAGGACGGCTTCCTGCTGAAGATCAAGCTGGGGCACTACGCCACGCAGCTGCAGGTGAATGGGGTGCTGCAAGCAGGGGCTGTGGGGCTGGGGGTGTCCCTGCCCCATGCCTGGCTCAGGCTTGTGCTCTCTCTGCAGAACACGTACGACCGGTGCCCCATGGAGCTGGTGCGGTGCATCCGGCACATCCTCTACCACGAGCAGCGGCTGGTGCGGGAGGCGAACAATGTGAGGGAGGCCATAGGGGGTCCCGGGGGGCTGCAGCACTGCGGTGATGGGAGCAGCGCTGAGGCTGGGGATGCTTTGGGTCCCCTGGCCCTGCTGAATGCTCCCTGTTGCAGAGCCCGTCGCCGGCCGGCTCCTTGGTGGATGCCATGTCCCAGAAGCACCTGCAGATCAACCAGACCTTCGAGGAGCTGCGGCTCATCACGCAGGACTCTGAGAACGAGCTCAAGAAGCTGCAGCAGACGCAGGAGTACTTCATCATCCAGTACCAGGAGAACATGCGCCTCCAAGGTGGGTGATGGAGGGACGATGGGGCCGGGGTGCTGGTGGCACCATCCCTAACGCCGTGCCCTGTCCCACAGCCCAGTTCTCCCAGCTTTCCCAGCTGGGTCCCCAGGAGCGCCTGTCCCGGGAGACAACGCTGCAGCAGAAGAAGGCATCGCTGGAGGCCTGGCTGCACCGGGAGGCACAGACACTACAGCAGTACCGCGTGGTGAGTGCCGCCGTCCCCGCACCGTGCTGGCTGTGGCACCGTCCCCATGGCCCCTGACACCCTCCTGCCCCACAGGAACTGGCTGAGAAGCACCAGAAGACGCTGCAGCTGCTGCGCAAGCAGCAAACGACCATCCTGGATGATGAGCTGATCCAGTGGAAGCGTCGGCAGCAGCTGGCAGGGAACGGGGGCCCCCCCGAGGGCACCCTGGATGTGCTGCAAACTTGGTGGGTGCTGGCACGGGATGGGGCACGGTGCTGAGCCCCGGCGCGGTGCTGAGCCCCTCTGTCCTCAGGTGCGAGAAGCTGGCAGAGATCATCTGGCAGAACCGGCAGCAGATTCGCCGCGCTGAGCACTTGTGCCAGCAGCTGCCGATCCCGGGCCCGGTGGAGGAGATGCTGTCGGAGCTGAACGGCACCATCACCGACATCATCTCCGCGCTGGTGACCAGGTAGCGGTGGGTGCCTGGTGGGGTGGGGGGGGGCAGTTCGGGTCCGCTCTGCCATCCCTTTATCCCCCTGATCCCTCTCTGCCCTCAGCACCTTCATCATTGAGAAGCAGCCCCCCCAGGTGCTGAAGACACAGACCAAGTTCGCAGCTACCGTGCGGCTCCTGGTGGGGGGAAAGCTGAACGTGCACATGAACCCCCCCCAGGTGAAGGCCACCATCATCAGCGAGCAGCAAGCCAAGGCCCTGCTGAAGAACGAGAGCACCCACAAGTAATGCCGGGGGCAGGGGGTGTGCAGGGGGCGACAAAGCTGCAGGCAGCGAGAAGCTGGGGGCACATGGGAGGCTGCACCCCGCTCCCAGCCCTGGTGATCCCCTTATGCTGTGTGTTCATGTGTCAGTGAGAGCAGCGGGGAGATCCTTAACAACTGCTGTGTGATGGAGTATCACCAGGCCACGGGGACGCTCAGCGCCCACTTCCGCAACATGGTGAGCGCCGCTGGTCCCCGCCTCCTGTCCCCTTGCGTCCCCATCTGTGCTGTACCCCCGCTGTGCTCACCCTGGTGTCCCTCCATGTCCCCATTTATTCCCCTTGTGTCCCTGCAGTCCCTGAAGCGGATCAAGCGCTCGGATCGCCGCGGGGCTGAGTCGGTGACGGAGGAGAAGTTCACCATCCTCTTCGAGTCGCAGTTCAGCGTTGGTGGCAACGAGCTGGTGTTCCAGGTGAAGGTAAAGCCACCAGCCAGGTCCCCTCTGCAGGGCGATGCTCTTGCAGTGCCCCACAGCCCATCCTGGTCTCTGTCCTCCCGGTAGACGCTGTCCCTGCCCGTGGTGGTGATCGTGCACGGGAGCCAGGACAACAACGCCACAGCCACTGTACTCTGGGACAATGCCTTTGCTGAGCCCGTGAGTACCATGGGGAGGACAGGACAGGCCCCATCCGTGCTGGGGGGCTGCAGGGATTGGGCTCAGCATCCCAGTGGTGATCGTGCCTGGAGGCAGAGCTCGGCGCTGACCCTGCTCTGTGTCCCCAGGGCCGTGTGCCCTTCGCCGTGCCCGACAAGGTGCAGTGGCCGCAGCTCTGCGAGGCGCTCAACATGAAGTTCAAGGCGGAGGTGCAGAGCAGTCGCGGGCTGACCAAGGAGAACTTGGTGTTCCTGGCACAGAAGCTCTTCAACAGCAGCAGCTCCCACCTGGAGGACTACAGCAGCACCACGGTGTCCTGGTCCCAGTTCAACCGGGTGAGCAGCCTGGGCTCTGTGCTGGGGGAGCCGCAGAGGTGCACAGGGATGCTGGATGGAGCGTGTCCCCCCCAAGGACCCGTTTCTTGCTGGTGTGACGCAAATATTAGATGGGAAGGTGTCACCTTCCTCTTTGGGTGCTGTAGGTCCTGCATACAGGCTCTGCCTCCTTGTGGGGGCATTGCTGGTGCTGCCTGGCGGGGCTGGCCCACGCCTGCTTTGCTGTCCCTGAGTCTCCACTGCTGTGCCAAATGCTTGTGTTATTTAACAGCAGCCGTGAGGCTGAAGGAATCGCTCATTTTGTGGGAATCTCAACAGGAAAACCTGCCCGGGAGGAATTACACCTTCTGGCAGTGGTTTGATGGGGTCATGGAAGTGCTGAAGAAGCACCTGAAGCCACACTGGAATGACGGGTAAGAGCTGCCTTGCGCCATGGTGCCCAGCCCCGAGTCCCGGCCCTGACACCCTCGCTCTGCCTAGGGCCATCCTGGGCTTCGTCAACAAGCAGCAGGCGCACGACCTGCTCATCAACAAACCCGACGGGACCTTCCTCCTGCGGTTCAGTGACTCGGAGATCGGTGGCATCACCATCGCCTGGAAGTTCGACTCCTGTGAGTGCGCGCCGGGCGCCGGCCCCGCTGGACCCAGCCTGGCCCCCAAGCAGGGCTGGGGCTGGTGCTGCTGCTCCAGCACCTCCTGTCTCGGCTGCCAGGGGAGGGATGCGGCGCTGGAAGTGCCGTCTGACGGTCAACGTGGTCTCGCAGCCTGTGTGCACCGGCTCTGGGCATCACCATGGTCCTCGCTCTTGTCTTCCAGCTGAGAGGATGTTCTGGAACCTGATGCCTTTCACCACCAGGGACTTCTCCATCCGCTCCCTGGCCGACCGCCTCGGAGACCTCAGTTACCTCATCTACGTGTTCCCTGACCGGCCCAAGGACGAGGTGTTCTCCAAGTACTACACACCGGTTCTCTGTGAGTCCACGCCAGGTAGCGCTGCCCCTTTCCTCCACGTGTGTCCCTCTCCTCCGTGCATCCACCTGAGCTGAGCCAGGGCTCACAGCATCGCTCTGCCCCGGTGCCGCATCCAGCCCCGCCAGGGCTCTGTAGCATAAGCCCCCAGCCCCGCTGCAGGCTTGTGGCATGCAGCAGCATCTCGGGGCCTGAGTGCTGCCTCCTTTTCTCCAGCTAAAGCCGTGGATGGATACGTGAAGCCACAGATCAAGCAAGTGGTGCCAGAGTAAGTCTGACCTGAAGGGAGAGCCTGGGTTGGTCCCATGGGATCTAGCTGGGGCGGGCAGCCCAGGGCACCTCTGCTCTTAGGCCATGTCGGTGCTGAGCTGGCAATAGGGGTGAGGAGCATGGCTGCAGCAGGGCTGTGTGGTCAATGGCAAGGCAGATGTCCCCCCTCACCATGCTGTCATCTGGGGGTCTGGGGACCC
Organism: Amazona ochrocephala; assembly: GCA_039720435.1. Taxonomy (NCBI): domain Eukaryota; kingdom Metazoa; phylum Chordata; class Aves; order Psittaciformes; family Psittacidae; genus Amazona; species Amazona ochrocephala. The sequence continues at coordinate 4,456,294 of CM077897.1, forward strand.
TGCATCTTGAAACTGTTTGTGGGGTTTGGGTCCTCTCCCTGCACCCTGCCTGCTGGTTGGAGGTGGAGGTAATCCCCAGAGGGGGAGCCTGTGCTGTGTCTGTGCTCATGAGCCTCCATCCCTGCAGGTTTGTCAACCCATCAGGTGATTCTGCCCCTGGAGGGGCCACCTACATGGACCAGGCTCCCTCGCCCGCCGTCTGCTCCCAGCCCCATTACAACATGTATGCCCAGAAGTAGGTATCACATCCCCTGTCCCCATCGCGCCTCGGCCGGTCCCCTCCTCACCCCCTGCCTCCCGCAGCCCCGATGCCGTCCTGGAACCCGAAGGTGAGTTTGACCTGGATGACACCATGGACGTGGCGAGGCACGTGGAGGAGCTGCTGCGGCGCCCCATGGACAGTCAGTGGATCCCGCATGCCCAGTCGTGACGGGCGGGTGCCCGGCGCTTCGGGGACTGTGCTGTGTTCGTGTCTCTGTGCCGGGGGGGCGGCGGGTGGGCCCTGCCCCGCAGATTTGCTGTGTGCTGCCCCGAAATGCAGGCTGACGTCCGGCTCTTTGGTGTTTAAGCCCTTGTATAAACGGCAGCGGATTTGTCGCATGGTTTTCCTGTATGTTCCTTTTTAAGAGGCCCAGCTTCGGCTTTCCGCTTCTGCAGGCGCCGGCCCCACAGCCCCACTGCTCTGCACCGAGGGGCTGCGAGGGGAGGGGGCTGCGGAATGGCCTCAGGTTTGCTTTCGCAGTCGTCACTAAGAATGTATGTGTCGCCTTCTTGTTCTACCCCGTGGCTCCATTCCCAGGGGGTTCTGTGGGTGCACGGGGCTCCGGCACGGGGCAGGGGGGCGTTGGCCGGGGGTCCCCCCTGGTCCGTGCTGGTGCTCTGCTCCACAGCGGTGGGGTCCCCTCCTGGACCGTCTCTCATCCTTTGGTCCCCCCAAGGATGCGGGAGCTCCTTTGGCTCCCAGCTCAGCGTCGCCCTGTGGAGCCGGTGCAGGGCGCGAGGGCACCCAGCGAGAGCGGGCGGGTGCTGTGGGGGGAGCGGCACCCTCTGCCCCTCCATGCCCTCGCTCTGGGGTCCTGCCCATGTTATTTTTCTACCACAGAGTAAAATAAAGCACGGAATATTTTTGTAACACACAAGCTTTGGCTTTCACGTGTGTCTTGGGGAGGCGGCAGGTCCCTGCCGTGGGCGGGGGGCACGCAGGAGCCCCTCGGCTGCATGCCTGAGGTGCAGGGGGTCCCGAGTTCCGGGTACGGTGCAGTAGCGGCCCTGCCGCCGGGCAGGTCCTGGCGGGCTGCGCTTGGGGACCCGGGGGTGGGACCGTGTTTCTGGGGAAAAAACACGGCAAAACGGGCAAATTGCAGTATTTTTGTTAGGGAAGGCGCTGGCTCTTGGTGTGGGGGGGGTGCGCTCGGGTTTTACTCGCGATTTCACAGCGGGGCGGGCGGCGCCGCACCGAGCGCTCCGCAGAAGGGAGAAAATGAAAATAAAAGCGGGCGGAGCTGTCGGTCGCTGTCATTTACCGTCATTTCTGCCGGAGCCGGAAAAGCCCCGGGGGCTGTCCCGATGCGCGGGTCCCTGCTGGGGGCGGCGGGCGCGCCCCGGGATGCTGCCGGCGGTGACGGTGGCCGCGGTCGCGGTCGTGGTCGTTGTCGCGGTCGTGGCCGCCGTCCCCGCTCTGCGGCACCGCCTGTCCCGTTCCGCGTTGCTCCGCGCCGGGGCCCGGTACCGCCGGCGGTTGGAGCTGCTGGGCACCGACGTGCGGCTCAGCCAGGAGCGGCGGCTGCGGCGGCTGCTGCCCCCCGGCGCGGCCCGCGGTGAGGGGCGGGCGTCGGAGCGGGAGGCGGTTGCGGGACGGAGTCCCGGGGGGGTTGCGCTCACTCCGCGCTCTCCCGGCAGGGTCGGAGGATTTCCGGGAGCGTCACCCCGTGGGGCAGCGCTGTGCTGATGGGGCACCGGGGGGGCACATCCCGCCGCTCCGCCCCTGGGCTCTGCTCCGCTGCTGCTGGGGCGCCGACCCCCTGCTGCAGGTAGGGGGTGATGGGGCAGGGATGGGAGCAGAGGGGCCTCTCATGGGGCTTGAACGCCTCAGGTCCATCCCACTTGTCCCCCACCTCTCCCTACGTAGGGGTCCCTGCTCTACCTGGACACCCTCCATGCCGCCTTCCCGCGGGCGCTGGCCCTCCGGAGCACGGCACTGCTCTCCTGGGCCCCCCATCACCGCTGTGCTCCCGCTGGCTGGTCCCTGCCCTCGCTGTACTGCACCCCGGCCGAGGCGGGCTCCGTGCCCTCGCGGGCTGCAGCGCTGCGGGTGCAGCTGCTGTTCGCACTGCAGCAGCGAGCGCTGCATGTGCTGGAGGCCGCGCTGCCTGCAGAGCTGATGGATGCACTGGCGGCCCTGCGCTCCGCCTGGCCCGAGCTGGCGCAGGACCTGGCGCTGGGCACGCTGCGACCACAGCCCGGGCTGCCCGAGGGGCTGCGGGTGCAGCTGCAGGTGCTGCTGACCCCCAATGCTGCCCGGGCGGCCGAGCTGCGAGCTGAGTGCGCCCGCGGCTTTGAGGGCATCGTGCGGCGCCTGTGGCCGCAGCTGGAGGTGGTGGTGGTGGGGATGGCGCACGGCGCGGAGCAGCTCTACTGCGACGCTCTCCGCCAGGCCGAGTGCAAGGGGCTGCCCTTCTACTGCCCCTTCTACCGCGCAGCAGGAGGTGAGTGACCCCCCTGTGGGGCTGCCCCCACAGCCTGCCCTGGGTGCACCGGGAACCGCTGCCCCAGGGATGCGGGTGCATCTCTGCCGCGTCCCTCCCTGTCATCGGATGAGATGTTCCCCCTTGGAGGGGGTCTCTTGCTGACGCGTGCCCCTCTGCCCAGCGCTGCTGGGTGTGAACCTGTGGCCGGAGGAGCCAGCGCCACGATTCCTGCTGTGCCCTGACTGGGCTTTCTGCGAGTTCCTGCCCTGCCTGGCCGAGGAGGAGCCGCAGACGGTGCTGCTGGGAGAGCTCTGGGAGGGACACGAGTACGGACTGGTCCTGACAGCCCGGCCTAGAGAGTACAGGTGCCTCCTCGGTGCTGCAGGACTGCGGGGGGCTGAGCACCGCAGCCCCATGCACTGGGCACTGCCTCCATCGCGCTGCTGCTCCCCACGCAGGTGCCGTGCTGGCGAGGTGCTGAGGGTGACCGGCTTCCACAAGCAGTGTCCCGTGGTGGAGCCCGTGCGCAGGTGAGGACACCCCCAACCCCTCACCTTGGGTTGTGTGTGGGGCCTTGTGCCAAGGCAGGGTCTGATAGACAGCGCCTGTGTTGCCCCTGGCCTGGAGCACCCACCCCGTCCCCTGCGCTGCAGGGAGAGCCAGGCACTGAGCGTGCGGGGGGAGAGCATCCCCGAGGAGCGGTTCTGCCGGAGCCTGTGCCGCGCCGTGGGCATGTGGCCGGGCGCTCGCCTGGTCGACTACGTCTGTGTGGAGAGTGCTCTGCTGGGTGAGTGCCCCCAGAGCTGCTGCTGGTGCTGCCGGGGTCTCTGCCGGACCCCCAGTGCCGTGCCCAGCCCTGGGCTGCCTGTGCCCACCGGGGCTGGGGGCTGCAGGCAGTTTTAACGTGCTCGTGGTGCCACTGCAGGTGCCTCTTCGGGGGCCTGTGCCCCCCACTATGAGGTGTTTGTGGAGCTGCGGGGCCTGCGGGACCTCTCGGAGGGGCAGCGCTACAAGGTGAGGGGATGCAGGCTCTGCTCCGGGGCAGGTCCTGCTGCCTGCACCCTGCCAGCCCACGGTAAGGGGTGATGCTGCCCCACTGGGGCAGTGCAGTGTGGGCAACCTGTCCTCTTCCTGCAGCTGGACCAGTGTCTCCAGGAGGATTTCCCCATCTATAAATCCTTCCGCTTCAAGGGCAGCATCGGGCCCCTGCGCCTGCACATGGTGGGCGCCGGGGCCTTTGCCCGGCTGCGGGAGGCACTGGGCAAGCCCGTCCCCATGCCCAGGGTCCTGCGGGAGGAGCGGCTGCTGCAGCTCATCCAGAGCTCCGTCATCTCTTAGGGCAGCCTCGGGGTCCTGCAGCCCTCCTGCTCCTGGGGTTCACCGTGCGTGCACCCTGCAGGGCTGAGCGGGGCCGAGGGTGCCCAGCCCCGGGGGTTTGGCTTGAGCAGAGCAGATGGAGCCTGCGAAAGTGACCGTGTCCCCGCTCTGTGCTGGTGGGCACCCACCTGCAGGAACGGAGCAGGATGTGCAGCACAGCTCAGCCCAGCCCCGGGCACTCACCAGCAGACCTGACCCTTCGCTGGGCTGTGTTGAGCACAGGCTGGGGCTGCGGGTGCTTGTGAGCATCGCAGTTGGGTCCTGCTGCCGGCGGCCACCGCTCGCCCCACTCTGCTCAGTGCCTCGGCAGCACCCGCAGCAGAGCAGGGGCCTGCGCCTTTCCTGAGGGACACTGTGGCTGCCATAGCCCGTGGGAGCACAGTGGAAACCTCCGTGGGAGCAGCAGAGCCGTGGGCCAACGCAGGAACTCAGCTCATCCCCGTGCTGAGCTCCTGGGCCTGTGGCGTTCTGTCCCCTGGCAGGGACGCTGTGGGGTGGTGGCAGGTCCTGGCTGCCATGGAGCAGCCCCTCCAGTGCATGGCCACTGGTTTAGGGAAGAAGAAGCTCCAGCAAGGACTGGTTTTAATGTTTGAAAAACCCAGGAGGATCATCTCTGAGAAACAAATGAAGGGCAGCGCTCTGGGGTTGAATTTTTTATACTATGCTCTTTAATCCCCATTAAAGAGGTTGCTTGACAGCAGCCGTGGCTCTGCTCTGGTGGTGCAGAAGTTGCTGTTGTTTCCTCGGGGGGTCCTGGGGAAGGGGCAGCCATGAATATTTAACCAGTTCAGTGGCTGCCTGGGGCTGTTCGTGGCAATGGTCCTGTCCCCTCCTGCTCTCAGGGTTGATGCACTCGGAGCCTGCTGTGCAGGCAGCTGCTGCCTGCGGGGGAAGCCAGGGCACTACCAGAGGACAAAGTGTTGAATAAGGTCCCCATAAAGCATCCCCCAGGTGCTGCCAGAACCTCCAACAGGGATGGGACAGGGCTCAGCCCCCTCCTGCCAGCCCTGCTGGACAGCCCGGGACAGAACTGCTGAAATTAGGGGAGATGCAGTGCCCGTGGCTGGGAGGATGCCTGGGAGGGGATTGTTGCCAGGGCCATGGGGACAATGGCGCTGGGCTCTCGGCATCGGGTGTGCCTGGCCCTGGCAGGGAACAGGCTGGGATTTAACGGGCAGTGGGTGGGTGGTGTCTGGATAGAGGTAGGGGATGAAGCCGGGCATGGAGGGGCAGTGGGGGGGTGGGTGGCTCTTGGACAACCCTGAGCCAGCAGAGACCTGTGAGCCAGCATCCAGCCCAGAGAGCCTGATGGTGCTGGTCCTGCTGCCTCTGCCATGCTCCCCACGCTGATGCTGGCATCCAGGGTCAGCATAAACCACCCTGAAGGCCCTGCAGGGACCCGGGCCCCGGAAAAAGCCTTGACCCCCTGCCTGGGAGAGCTGCGCGGGGCTGGAGCTCCACTGAGTGCCCGAGGCAGTGACCCCGCTGGAGGCTGCAGGGTGGGTTTGGGTGCAGGGCTGCAGGGTGCAGGGTGCGAGGTCCATATGAGTGCCAGGCTGCAGGGTGCAGCGTGTTTCAGGCGCAGGCTGCAGGTACCAAGGCTGCGGGGTGCGGCCTCGCTGTGGGTGCCCGGCTGCCGGGTGCGGGCTTGGCCGCGGTCCCACCGGGATGGGGCAGCCCCCGGGCCCGGAAGCTGAGGTACTGGGAGGAGGCCGGTGGGGGGGATGCTCGGTACCCGGTGCCCCATCCCCGCTCAACGCCGCTGCAGCCCAGGGCGGGTAGGGGGGGCCCGCGCCGTCCCCGTCCACGTCCCCGCCCCCGGCCCGTCCCCTCCTCCCGGCCGCGCCGCCTCCCGCCCGCTCCGCCACTGAGCCCGCAGCGGCGGCGGCGGCGGGCGCAGGCTCCGGGGGCGCCCGGGGCCCCGCGGCGGCCGCTGCCCTGAGGCCGCGGGGGATGGCGGAGGGGCCCCGGGGCGCCCCGCCGCCGGGCTCGCCCCGCCCCGCGCCGCCGCTGCCCAACGGGCCCCGCGGCGGCGGCGGGAGCCCCGGGTCGGGCTCGGGCAGCAGCAGCCGCGAGGACTCTGCGGAGCGGAGCCCCGCGCCCGCCGCGCCCCGGACCAGCATCATGAAGGTGAGAGCCCCGCGCCGGCCCCTCCCGCCCATCCCCGCACCGGGATCCACCGCCCCCCGGCACCGGCGCCGCCGGCACCTGCAAAGCGCTCGGGGCACCGAGCGGTGCCCCCGGGGGTGCCGCGAGCCCCGGACCCGCGGGCATTGGCCCTGCCTGCCCGCGGTGCTGCCCGTGCCCGCCGACCCCCGCGCCCCCGGTTCCCGCCGTGCCCGGCCGGGCGGGTTTACGGAGCTGCAGCCCCGGATCCGTGCCCGGGGCTTGCCCCCGCCCGCGGCACCGGGCTCACCGGCGCTGCTCGTGCCAGGGCTGCCTCAAGTCCCCTTGCCCTTCCTGGCACCCGGGTCCCCAAGGGCAAAGCCTGGCTCGGGCTGTGCGTGCTGCGGCACCAGGCCTGTCTCTGCCTGGCCGTGGGTCATCCTGTCCAGCCGCCACTGAGCCCACGGGTCCCCGAATGGCCACGCTGATGCTGCTGCACCGCAGCATCGCTCTGTCCCGCTCAGGGCACCCATGCGTGCTGGTGAGGAGATGCCTGAGCCTGCCTCCCGAGCACCTTCTGCTTTCCCATTCTCTCTCCGGCGAAGGTGCTGAGCCCTGGGCCCAGCCTGGCCGGCTCCCGACCTGCTCTCGACACCTCCCCGGAGCCGTACTGCGGCTGGGCAGGGGTTCTGAGCCCCGGAGGGTCTCTGGGGGTCTGATGGGCAGGGGGCCACATGCGTGTTTTCCTAAATGCACCCCCCTAAGTGTGCTTCTGCCGGCGGTGCTCGCTGACACAATAGGTCCTGTCCGCCTGAGACCCGCCTCCCCACTCCTGGCAGCCTATTTAAAGCTGGGATTGCTCCGGTGCTATTAATACCCAGTGTGGGGGCTGTTCCTGTGGGGCCGGCACAGCCCCGGTCTTCTGCCCCCCGGGACCTGGTTGTTTGAGCAGAGCCGTTGGTCCCTCCTCGAGGTGCCTGGAGGGACCCTGTGTCCCAGCCGGGCTGTGTCCCACATGATGACGCTGAGAGACCTCCTGGTGCTTCCATGCAGCCAGAGGCCCCTGCCAGTATGGGTCTGTGCCCGGTTTCCTTGGGGACCTGGCCAGGGTCTCCCTCTCCTCCCGGGGCCGCACACTGCTGCTTCCTGCCCAGGGATCAGCCGTGGGTGCTGCAGGCTGGAGTTGATGCTCTCGCTTGCTCCCGGGCTGGACGCATCCCCGTCACCACCGTGCGTCACCGCGGGATTTGGCCTCACGTGAAGGTCGGGTGGCCCAGGGCCAGCGCTGCTGCGGGAGGTCAAACCCGGACGGCGTTCCCAGCATCTGCTGATCCGTCAGGCATCAACAAGCCCATCCGGGGCCTGATCCTGCCCTGGTGCTGGAGGGTCCACACCGTGCTCCTCCTGCCCCACCTGTTTGGAGGCAGTGGTTCTGCTGCTGTGCAGCAGGGACAGGGATCCTCTGCCAGCCCCTCCGCCACCACCGGCTGGGACCCCTCTGTGTGGGAGGGAGCAGCTTGGACCAGCCCTGCACAGCAGCTGGGGAGAGGGTCCATGGGGACCCCTGACAGGTCTGGGCCCCAGTCAGCCCCAGCAGGACATGGGGAGCAGCTGCCCAAGCCCGAATCCCTGGGGGATGCTGAGGCTGTTCCTGTGCTGTGGGGTCTGCGGCAGCTTCACACGGTAGTGGGTGGGAGTCAGGGGCTGCACCCACTGCTCAGCCGTGGTGCTGGTACAGGGGCTGCAGAGCAGGGAGGGGGCCTGGTGCCAGGCGCTTGGAGCGATGGGCACAGACGAGCTGCAGGCAGGGCAGGGGCTGCCTGATGGAGTGGAGGCACGTGTGGGAAGAGCTGGCGGCTCTGTTATTTTTTGGGATTTCCAGAACAGGCTGGGGGAGTGAATCGGAAAGTGGGAAGCATCGGCTGTGCTGGGGCAGGGGGAGCCCGGTGCTGGCTGTGCCAGGTGGCAGAGCTGCTCCCATGCAGCATCCCCATACCCGGGCTATAGGATCCGGTCCCTGCTTTCTCCCCAGGCTGGAAGCGGAGGGGGCTGGAACTCCGGTGAGGATGCTGGAGTGGGAACGGGAATACGGGATCAGTTCCACCCTGCTGCAGGAGGTGACCCTTCCCCAGGACCCCCCTGTCCTGTCCCCTATGCCCCCTCCCCATCCTGCGCCAGCCCCAGGGGCTGTTCAGTCCCTCTGTGCCGGGCTCCGGCTCCTCGGCCCCTACTGGGTAGCGGCAGCTGGTGCCGGGAGGAGTGGATGTGTCACTCGCTTTCTTCTTGGCAGGGAACAAACGGTGGTAGAAAAGCCCTGGCTGTGCCTGGCCTCCCGCTGCCTCCGCTCCGGCGCTGCCGGCTGCTACTGCCTGCGCCCCAGCCCGGGAAGGGGGCAGCGGCAAGAGCTGGGATCTGCAGAAGCAGGTTGTGGCTGCGCGATGTCACGGCCAGGCTGGGGAGCAGCTCTGTCCCCACCGCACACCCCATGGCTGGGGAGGGATCCTGCTCTCCTGGCTGGACAGCAGAGCCGCGGTCAGGCCGAGACACCACATCCCCGAAGGCTTTCGGTTCCTCTGCCTCCTGCTCTCACGAGCCGCTGTGGGGGGGGGACGCACAGCAGGCAAGGGGGGGGTCTTCCCATCCCTGTGCTTGGGAGCGGGCTGTGTGGCCAGTGACAACGGCTGTCATGTGGCAGCTGAGATGAGGGCTGCTGCGCTTGCCAGGGCACTCATTGCAGGAGGTAATGGGCTGAAGAGGTGCCCAGCACATGCTGCAGAGCCGGGCAGAGTGCAGGCAGCCAGGTTGAGACGTGCCCTCCGTGCCCACCTCGATGCCCACACTTGCCATTGGCATCGTGGTTGGTGCCATAGAGCTGGGCTGTGTCAGTGCCACGTGTGTGGCAGTGGCACAGTGAGTGGGATGCCCTGCTCTGGCAGAGCCCTGCCCTGTCACTGGGGATGCTCCCTGCTCCCATGGGTGCCATGTCCTCCTGCCTGCACTGCTGCTGGTATCACCTTGTGCTCTGAGGCCTGGCTGCCTGCACTGCTGCTGCCTGCATTGCTCCTGCCTGAGCTGCTCCTGTCTGCTCCTCACAGAGCATTTAGTGGGGTATCCCCAGGGCTGAAGCCTTCCTATATAGGGGCTGCCTGGGATCAGCACCTTTTCCCTGCTGGTCCCCAGGGAGGGGTGAGAAGCCCAATGCACCGCACCAGGCACCCACTCCCCTTCCCAGGCTGGGAGGATGGGGCTGCGGGGCGGGTGTTGGGTGTTCACCCGCCTGCCCTGCAGTGGGTGCAGCGGTCCCCCCGCCCGTGTTTCCTTTCCGGATGGATTTCCTGTTTTCGGCTGTGGGGCTGGTGCGGAGCCGCCCGGGAGGGGTGTGCTGGGGCGAGCTGCGGGTCCCGGAGCTGCAGGGCAGGATGGAGCCGTTTGTGGTGCTCACATCACCCCTCAAGGGTGATGGGGCTGCTGCAGTGGGTGCTCAGGGCACTGCTCGCAGGAAGTGTCCGGAGTCCTTCCCCATGGGGCTGGCTGTTGGTGTGACCGGGATCCAGCTGGCTCTAACGTGGGGCCAAGAGCTAGGGCCGGCTTTCCTCTTCCCTGGAATGTGTCCTGGGCATCTGTGGGGAGCTGTTTGGGTGCCTGCATGCCCCATCCTGATTGCCCCTGGGCTGTGGACCCCTTTGGGGTCAGGCATGGTGATATGCTCACCCAGGCTGCCCGTCCGCTCCTGTTTGAAGCTCTCGGGGTGCTGGAAGGGGACACCCCATCACCCCCAACCTGGACAGCTGGGCAGGACCTGCGCCTGCTGTAGGCACCACCAGATTAGAGGTGACTCACCATAATCTTGAAGAAGTGGATTAGATCTCCTCCTCCTGCGCTACTTAATGAAATCTATCCCATAATATGCTCCCAGCCCTGCTGTTCCCCCCATCCCCTGCCCTCTCCAACCACTTGGCAGCAGGGTCCCCCTTCCCTGCTGAGCAGCAGGGCTGGCATGCGGGTATGGGCAGCAGCATCACCAGCGCTGTGGGATGGGGCCATGGACCACACTCATCCACAGCGAGTGGCACTGGTGGTGACTGGTGTCCTGCAGCGCTCCCCAGCAGACGCAGGGGGGGACCTAGTGGGGGTCCCCAGGGCAGCTCTGCGGGTGCATCACCAAGGGGCACCCCACACATCCTTGCAACTCACTGCCGTGGTGCCTGCGGCTGATCCCTGGAGTGCAGGGGAAGGTGCGAGGGGCCATGGGGGGAGCCCCACTGCAGGGATGGGGATGCTGTGGGCATAGGCTGCTCCTGCCAGGCACCTTGTTTCCTCTGGTGTCCCCAGGCCGGGGAGATGGGGACCATGCTGGGTTGCCTGCGTGCGGCCGTGCCTCTAAGGGTGAGTGAGCAGTGGGGATGGATCCGGCTCAGGGCTGGGAGCAGGAAGGAAGGAAGGAAAGCAGAGTTAAAATAAACCAGGCAGTGAGCTATGGGGGAGGCCAGGGCTGGAGCCGGCTCCCAGCCTCCAGGGATTGGGTTGGATTGGGGCAGACCGGGCTTCATGTGGTGCTGGGGTGCCCTGGGGCACCCTGGGGTACTGTGCTGTGCATTGGGGCTGGGGTGGGGAGAGAGTGGTGGGGCACATGCTGCCTGCCCATCCCTGATGGCTCTGTCCCCTTCTCCCACCCTGCCAGGATGGGTCCCGGCAGCGGCCGCCGCAGAAGAAGAAGACGGTGTCCTTCAGCACTATGCCCAACGACCGCAAGATCAACAGCACAGCTGCCTGCATCTCCTTCATGCTGGAGGGCTGTGAGCTGAAGAAGGTGCGCTCCAACTCGCGCATGTACAGCCGCTTCTTTGTGCTGGATGCTGACATGCGCTCCGTGCGCTGGGAGCCCTCCAAGAAGGACTCGGAGAAGGCCAAGATCGAGATCAAGTCGGTCAAAGAGGTCCGCGTGGGCAAGAAGACTCCTGTCCTGCGCAGCAACGGCCTCTCCGACCAGTTCCCGGATGAGTGCGCCTTCTCCATCATCTATGGAGACAACTACGAGTCCCTGGACCTTGTGGCCAGCTCGGCTGATGTGGTGAGCGCCTGGGTGATGGGGCTCCGGTACCTGGTGTCCTATGGGAAGCACACCCCCGAGGCGCCCGGGACCGGCCACCCCAGCCTCCGGACGTCCTGGATCTCCTCCGTCTTTGACCTCGCCGACCTGGAGAAGTCTGGCCGCATCCCTGTATCCCGCGCCGTGCAGCTGATCAAGGCACTCAACCCTGGCATGAAGACCTCCACCATCGAGCTGAAGTTCAAGGAGCTGCAGAAGGCCAGCGAGCGTCCCGGTGCGGAGGTGCCCTGCGACCTCTTCGTGGAGGTGTACTGTGAGCTCTGCACCCGCCCCGAGATCTTCTTCCTGCTGGTGCAGTTCTCCAGCAACAAGGAGTACCTGGGTCTGAAGGACCTGCTGATGTTCCTGGAGGTGGAGCAAGGCATGGAAGGAGTGACGGAGGAGAAGTGCTTGGAGATTGTTGGCAAGTACGAGCCCTCCAAGGAGGGCCGGGAGAAGGGCTACCTGGCCATCGATGGCTTCACACGCTACCTGCTCTCCGCTGACTGCTCCATCTTCGACCCGCAGCACCGCAAGGTGTGCCAGGACATGGCACAGCCCCTCTCCCACTACTACATCAGCTCTGCCCACAGCGCCTGCCTGCTGGAGGACAACTTCTGGGGCCGCTCAGACATCAGCGGCTACATCAGCGCCCTGGGCTTGGGCTGCCGCAGCATCGAGCTGGTGCTGTGGGACGGCCCCGAGGGTGAGCCCGTGGTCTACACCAGCCCCTCGGCCGCCTCCTGTGTGCCCTTCCGCGCCGTGGTGGGGCTGATCGACCAGCACGCCTTCACCGCCTCTGCCTACCCGCTCATCCTCTGCCTGGTGGTGCGGTGCTCAGCGCCCCAGCAGCGCCTGGCCGCGCAGTGCCTGCGCAAGACTCTGGGCGAGAAGCTGTACCTGGAGCCCCCCAACCCCGCTGCCTCCTACCTGCCCTCCCCGGAGCAGCTCAAGGGCCGCATCCTCATCAAGGGCAAGAAGCTGCCTCCTGGCTGCGAGGACAGCGAGGGGGAGGTGTCGGACGAGGAGGAAGGCCGGGAGCTGGCGCGGCGGCTGGGGCAGGAGGAGCGGGAGGTGCCGGACACGGGTGGCCCCCGGCGCCTGCGCCTCAGCCGCGAGCTCTCGGAGCTGGTGAGCCTGTGCCAGGCTGTCCCCTTCCAGGACTTCGAGAGCTCGCGGCGCGGGCAGCGGTACTGGGAGATGTGCTCCTTCAGCGAGGTGGAGGCGGGACGCTTCGCCAACGAGTGCCCGGCAGAGCTGGTGAGCTACAACAAGCGGTTCCTGTCCCGCGTCTACCCCAGCCCCATGCGCATCGACGCCAGCAACATGAACCCGCAGGACTTCTGGAAGTGCGGCTGCCAAATGGTGGCCATGAACTACCAAACACCGGGGCTCATGATGGACCTGAACGCGGGCTGGTTCCGGCAGAACGGCGCCTGCGGCTATGTCCTGCGCCCCGCCATCATGCGGGAGGAGGTCTCCTACTTCAGTGCCAATGCCAAGGACTCCTTGCCCGGCGTGCCCGCACAGCTCCTGCACCTCAAGGTTATCAGTGGGCAGAACCTGCCCAAGCCCAAGGGCTCAGGGGCCAAAGGGGAGGTGGTGGAGCCCTACGTCTGTGCTGAGATCCACGGCATCCCGGCCGACTGCGCCGAGCACCGCACCAAGACGGCCCTGCAGAGCGGGGACAACCCCATCTTTGACGAGAGCCTGGAGTTCCAGATCAACCTGCCCGAGCTGGCTGTGCTGCGCTTCGTCGTGCTGGATGATGACTACATCGGGGATGAGTTCATCGCTCAGTACACCATCCCCTTCGAGTGCCTGCAGCCCGGCTACCGCCACGTCCCGCTCCAGTCCCTCGCTGGGGAGCCCCTGCCCCACGCCACCCTCTTCGTGCACGTGGCCATCACTGACCGCCGCGGCGGCGGCAAGGGGCACCGGCGGGGGCTGTCGGGGCGCCGGGGCCGGCGGGTGCGGGAGTACACCTCCACCAAGGCCACCGGCATCAAGGCCATCGATGAGGTCTTCCGGACGGCCACCCAGCCGCTGCGGGAGGCCACCGACCTGCGGGAGAACGTGCAGGTACAGGCCACGCAGAGGCACCGGGGACCTAGGGGAGGATGGGGCTGTGAGCGGTGGGGAGCATGGGGGTCCTCCTTATTCCTGGGGGATGCCGGTGAGGGGCCTCATCTGGAGCAGAGAGCCGGGAGAATGGGGACATTCCCTCTGTGGCAGAGCTGCTGACACTGGTCTCTACCCGCAGAATGCCCTGGTCTCCTTCAAGGAGCTGTGTGGTCTGACGCCTGCCGCCAATATGAAGCAGTGCATCCTGACAGTGGCTGCGTGGCTGCTGCACAGTGACAGCTCGCCCAGTGTCACCCTCAACCTGGCAGAGAAGTACCCCCCCATGGAGGCCCAGGGCCCCATCCCGGACCTGCTGCGCAAGGTCCTCACCGCCTACGAGACAGTAAGTGCCATGTCCCACCGGGGCTTGACTCCTCACGGGGATGCTCTGCGTGGCCGGGGGCACCGGGACCACCGCCCTGCCGAGGACAGGGCCCCCCGACTCGCTGCACCCATTGCAGTGCAGGGGGAGGCTGCTGGGGGCTGCCCATGGAGGACCCTTGTTGAGGTGCAGGTTGACCCAGCTCAGTCTGAGCCCTGGGACTCAGCAGCCCCTGTCCCCTGCACCCTGTGCCGGGGCTGCTCATGGGGAGTCCTGCGGTCCTGCCTGGTGGGAGGAACCCCTTTAACAGCTGCAGCCAGAGCCGCTTCCTTCCTTTGTGTTGGAGGGGCCCCGCTTGCCAGCCAGGCAGGGTCACACCGTACCCGGCTGCGCACAGCCAGACCCCGGGCACCACACCGGGGCGAGGGGCAGCCCCTGCCCGACCCCCTTCTCCCCATCCGCTCTGCCCAGCTCCTCACAGCGCCCCTCTCCCCAGATGATCCAGACCAGCCGGACGCTGATTGAGTCGGCCGACGCGGTGTACAGCAAGCTCATCCAGGCACAACAGGCAGGTGGGTCCTGGGGGCACCTCTAACCCTGGTGCTGCTCCGTGCCACAGACCTGGGCACATCCTGCTCGGTTCAGTGGGTCTGGCACCAAGATCTGGACCTGGGCACAGGCACGGCCACGCGTGCATGGTCAGCTCTGTGGTTTTCCCATGTTCCAGCAGTGTGGTTGTGGGAGCCTGCGCGGTGCTGGGTGCCATCGGGGTGTTGGGGCCATGCCGGGGCAGGGTGCTGAGTGGGTGGGCTGCAGGGGCTGTGCGGGAGGGAGGTGAGCGGAGGAGGCTGATGAGGAAGCAGGGAAGAGTCATTATCTGCCAACCGCCCGAATATAATTAGCACCAGAAATAACAGACCGGGGCTGATGGTACAAGTGGCAACTGGGTGCTAGGAGTCCCAAAACACGTGGCTGAACCCACACAGGCAGGTGCTGCCTCTGCCTGCCCCGGCCCCCCCCCCCCCCGCCTTGCTGCCCCCCAAGCCCGTCCCAGCCTTGCTGCCAGCAGCTCTGTTTGTTCCCTGCCTGCGCTGCAGCCGGAAATCTCCCCGAGCTCTTGGCTTTGGGCTCTGCCGCCGCTGCCAGTGCTGGCGGGGAGCAGTCAGGGGGCACGGGGCCGGGTGGGCTCCTGCACCGCTCTGCCTGCAGGACCCCGCTGCTGCTATGGGGGTGCCGTGGGGCAGAGAGGCTCTGCCTCTGCCCGAGCGCTTTGTGGACTGCAGCCCCCATCCCCATGCCCAGACGCTGCCTCCCCCCCTCTTTCGCCCCTGCAGCGCCCGGCGGCGGGTGCCGGCTGCGGTGCAGGGGGTGTGTGAGTGACAGCCCGTGGGTGAACGGGCTGCGTGGGAGCCTCGCGTGGGCCCGGAGCCGGTGCTGCGTCAGGACGGTGAATGCGGCACCGCTCACGGGGACGTCACGCGGCGCACGGCGGGGGCAGCCCCGCACCGAGCCCCCCGGGGAGCCGCGGCGTGCAGGGGCCGGAGCCCAAAACCACGCAGGGCCAGGGCCGGGGCCGAGCCCGGTGCCAGCGCGGTGGTGGCTCCGGCAGCCGTCGCTGTCGGCACGGAGCGGGCTCCGGCTGCAGGGACAATGGGGAGCCGCCGTCCTGCATCCCTGAAGCAGGCGAAGGGCGTCCCTGTCCCCGCTCAGCGCCGCTCCCGTGTGCGCAGGAATGGACTTCCACAAAGAGCTGCACCGCATCGAAGCCAAGGAGGGGCTGCGGGGCCGCAAGCTGCAGAAGGCGCTGGAGAGCTTCGCCTGGAACATCACAGTCCTGAAGGTGAGGGGCCGGGGCTGCGCTGCCCCGCCCCGCGGCCCCCGGCTCACCGGAGCCCCGAGGATGCTCCGGGAGCGATGGCAATGGCACGAACCCGCTCGGGGGGTCCAGGCGGTGCCTGCACCCAGCGGGCCGCGCTCATGGGGGTGGATGATGGGGCACCCCGTGCTCCGCAGCAGGGGTCCGGGGAGCCCGGCTGGGGCAGCCCCGGTGACGGCCTCTCCCCTTCAGGGCCAGGCTGACCTCCTCAAGCACGCCAAGGCCGAGGCGCTGGACAACCTGTGGCAGATCCACAACGCGGGACAATCCTGCGGCATCGGCAGGAACGGCTCAGCCTCCCCGGAGCCCTCCCGGCTGCGCACCCCGTTGGAGCCCATCCCGGAGACAGAAGGAGGCAGCGACGCGGCATCCTGCTGACCCCGGCCTGGGGCTCTGGGGCCCGGACTGAGCACTTCCCGGCTGCAGCGACCGGGACCAGGCAGCCCCATCCTGCCCATAGACAGGCAGCTGCCTGCCTGCAGGCTCTGTGCTTGGAGGGACGCGTGTGGGGCTGTGCTCTGCCGTGCGGAGGGGCTGCGGTGGGGCCCAGTGAGAGGCTAGGGAGGGATGCGCCTGCTCCAGCTCTCTCCCTGGCCTGAGCTCCCGGGGCCTCATTCATCCCTCCATCTGCTTCCAGAGAGAGTGTCCTGCCGCAGGGCCGGGGGGGATGCTGGCACCCCTGTGTGTGTGGACCCCCAGCCTGCCATGCCAGACCTCTCTTGTGTTACAGCCCTGGGGCTGGGCTTCTGCCCCCTCCAGGGCCATGGGTTTTGCCTTCACCAGCCCAAAGATGGGCCCGGGCAGGAGTTATGGCTTCTGGCATCAGGGAAACATCAGGGCTTATTCCCTGGGGGAGGCGGTCCTGGCACAAGCAATGGGCAGGGGGTGGTCCGGGGTCGGACTGGGGCTGTGGAGCATTATAAAGCGTGTGAGACCCACCAAGGTGCCCTGCTGCTGCCTCCGGGTGCCTGGTGCAGGGCTGAGGTGGGATGGGGTTACAGAAGGGGATGAAGGGTGGCACCATTGCTCCCCCATCACCAGCCGTGCGCAGACCGCCGACTCCCCACGTCAAGGAGCCGTGCAGCTGCCTGGCACCCGTTTGTTCAGGAAGCTAATTAGCCTAATGGGGACCCAAGGAGCGGACCCTTGCGCTGCCGCTGTCAGGAGCAGCCCAGCGCTGCCCTTCAGCCCCTTTGTGCCTGCCCGGCCATGGGACCCGTGGGCAATTACGGCCTCATTAGTGCCAGGCGCCCCGGCAGCGCGGCGGCCCCCGAGCACCCGCACAATGAGGAGCTGCAAATGAGGGGAAAGGCCTGGCCGGTCTCCGGGCTACCGGCCCGTGTCTCCCAGAGACCGGCCGCAGCCGCCCGGCCCTGCCGGTATTTTTGGCATCACTATTGTGCCCGGGCCTATAAAGCAGCAGCTGTGGCAGTGGCACAGGGTGCTGTGCTCCCAGCTGGACATGCCCCAGCGCTGCTTGGCTGCCTGAAGACCCCAGGAAGGATGGAGGTGCCCAGCACCAAGGTGGGCTGGGGTGTTGCAACCTATGGGGCCAGGAGGGCAGTGATGGGGGGGAGGTTGGGATGTGTGGCTGAGGGTGTGGGGGGCCTGGCCAGTTCCCCTGGAAGCTGGGAGCCCTCAGCTCCTCCCCAGGGCTCCCCAGCCGTGGCCAGTGGCCACTTGGGGGGGCTCAGCCCTGCTTGGGCTCCTCAGGAGGGAGCTGGATGCATGATGCCTGTGGTGCCAAGTGTGGGTGCTCTGGCACTCAGCAGCAAGGGGAGGGTGTTTGCTGCAGCTGCCTTGTGCTGGTGAGGGCACCCTCATCAGGCTGCTGGTCACAGTGCGGTTGCGGTCCATGGGTGCTGGGGCTGGGGGGTGGGATTGTGCTGCTGTGCACTGGGTGTGGGGCTGGGACCCTGCAGCAGCACCGCAGTGACCAGGGCAGATGGGGCTGACACGGGTGGGCACGGCACGCTGCCCAGTGGTGCTGCTGCTGCCCTGCACTAATGCTGCCCATTGCCCCAGCAGCTCCAGAGGGCTGCCTGCCTCTTGCTCCTGCTCTTACTCTGCTCCCTGGCTGCTGCCCGGCAGAGTCTGCCCGAGTGCTGCCGGCAGAAGACCTGCTCCTGCCACATCTATGACCTCCTGCACGGCATGGGCAACCATGCTGCCGGCATCCTCACGCTGGGCAAGAGGAAGAGTGTCCCCCCGGCATTCCAGAGCCGGCTCTACCGCCTGCTGCACAGCTCCGGCAACCACGCCGCGGGCATCCTCACCATGGGCAAGCGTGGGGAGCGCCCTGGCACCTCCTGCCATGATGCATCGGGCTGCCCCATGGGTGCAGACACGCAGCCAGCGCTGCAGGGCACTGACACCGGCCCTGCCAGCCCCAGGGACCAGTGCCAGGGACACTCTGGGAAGGACCTGACCAAGAGCCAGGCCCAGGGAGCTGCTAAGAGCTTTTATTGAGAGGGATAGGGGCAGCAGGAACAGAGCGAGGACCCATGGAGGGGCAGCCCCAGGGGCACATGCCCCGAGCTCCATGTAAATAGCACTTTGACATACCTCCTCCTGGCCTGGCCCTGCCTGCTCAGGGCACTGCAGGCACCGCCGGCCTTTTACAATAAATGATAGCCCGATGTTACCTGGCTCTGCTTTCTCTCTGGGGAGGGGACGGGAGGGGTACGTGGGGCTGGCACAGATCCTGGTGCCGCTGGGTCCCAGCAGGACCAGAACTGGAGTGAACAGAGCCAGGACCAGGCTGGCTGGGAGCTGAGGGGTGTTTGTGAAGCCCCCATAAGGGCTCAGAGCATCCCCACCACAGTGCCAGGGAGCCTCGTGGGCACATGCCCCTGATCCCACCACCCTGGGCCTGGGGAGGCTCCGGCTGGGTCCTTTCACCCCCGGGTGCCCCTCGGGGGGTCCCGCAGGGCACGGCCTTGCCCTGCAGCCCCAGGGCTCAGCCACAAGCAGCCGGGGTGGTGCTGGTACCTCCGGTCCTGCCCTTTTCGCAGCCTCCGGGGGCCCGGCAGGGTCGGCGCCTCCCGGTGCCTCTCGGTGCCTCCCGGGTGCCGGTGCGGAGGTTCAGGTGCTCCCGGACAGAGCCACCTGCCCGCAGGCGGGTGCCGGTGCCGAGGCCCCTCCCGGTGCCGGCGGCGCGCAGAGCCCGGGGCGGGGCGGGGGCGGGGCGGGAGCCCCGGGCCGGGCCGAGCCGAGATCAACCCTCGGAGCCCGGACCGCACCTGCGGAGGGGCCCGGGGCGGCAGCGGAGACCGACCCTGCGGCCGCGGGCCCGCGGGACCATGCCGGTGATGAAGGGGCTGCTGGCGCCGCAGAACACGTTCCTGGACACCATCGCCACCCGCTTCGATGGCACACGTAGGGCCGGGGCGGCGGGGAGCGGGCGGGGGGAGGAGGAGGCGCTGCCCCCGGGGAGGGACGGGGCTCGGTGGGTTGCGGCCGTCCCTGCGCTCTGCACTGTCCCGGGGAGCCCATGTCCTTTGCTCCGGTACCCCCTGGTGTCCATGCTCCGTGCTCCGCGCCCCCCGCGTCCGTGCTCGGTGCTTCGGTACCCCCGTGCTCGTGTCCGTGCTCCGTGCTCCGTGCTCAGCACCAGGGACAGAGGCCGGGCGCGGAGGGAGGGGCCGTGCGGGCCCCGGGGCGAGGAGGGTCCCCGGGGGGGTCGCTGCTGGAGCGCAGCCCCTGAGCGGCTCCTGCCCCGGAGCCCCCCGGAACCCCGCTTTGGGGTCTGGTCCGGGGGGGCTCATGGGTTCTGTCTGACCCCGCGGGGACCGGGGATCGGGGTTCTGCCCCCCAGTTCCCTGGAGCTGTGGGGCTGCCATGGGGCGCAGCCCGTGGCTGTCACCTCTGCAACACATGGCGGGGCCTTCGGGGACCCCCAGTGCTGCACAGACCACCACCCCCTTAGCAAAGTGCCCGCTGGTTTGAGGTTATGTCCCCGGGAAGGTGGGTGCCAGGGAGCTGTGTTTCTGGGGGACATTGTCCCTTTTGGGGTCACTTCACATGGCTGGAGGTGCTGTTGGTGCATCCCTGGAGCTGAGCTCCCCTCCGTATCCATGTCCATGTGCTGTGGCCAGGATGGATTAAACCCCTGGCATGCTGTGGAGGGGATCATGCCGGCGTGCCACGTGCCAGCCCCCGGCGCCGCTGTCACCACGCAGTCACCCGGGGACAGGCCATGTTCAGGGCTGACCCCAGGCTTCCCCCAGATCTCCCGGAGCAGGGGTATCCTGGACCAACTGCCTGCGGGGCTGGACATGTCCCACCTTGCGGGGAGGGACCAGTGTGAGCATGGCACTGGAGCCTGCATTCCCCTCCCACAGCATCGGGGTCCAGGAGCAGCCCTGGGGCATGTTCTGGCTGCGATGCTGGGCTGGCTCCTGGCCTGGCGTGATATGGAGCATCCCAGATGACACAGGGTGTCATCTGCCTTTAGGAGCTCTCATCTGAGACCCTTTGAGACCGCACTGAGAGGCAGCAGCCCCTGAACCTTCCCCAGCCGTGCCCAGAGGTGCCAGGGCAGTGCTGCATGTGCCTTGTGCTGGTGATGCTGTGACTCCACACGGCTGAGGCTTCCCAGGGCTGGGTCTGGCTCTCCAAGGAGCAGGGTCCCCAGGGGAGTGCCTGCAGTGCCCCAACCAGTGCAAAGCCCTGGGAATTTGCCCCTGGAGATGGGATTTGCCCCGGCAGCATCCTCATCTGGCTACCACCTTCCAGGCACTTTTAAATAGCGTCAGGCTTTGCTGGTTTGATGTGACTCTGATCGGCTTTATCTGCCATGGAGAGGGGCTTTAGCCAGTGATACCCGGGTGAGTTAACCCTGCCTCTCCCACAGAGCCGCTGCCCGCTGGGCCTGAGGGTACCCATCCGTGTGAGCTGGTCACTGGGACAGGGGAATGCTGAGCCCCCCGGTGCCGCATCCCCCTGCTCAGCAGAGCTGCTCCCCAATGCAAGCCCTTTTTTTTTCTCCTTTTCTAATAACACGTCCTGGACAATGCCATAATCCTGGTTCCCCAGAGCCAAAATCTGGCCTTAGTCACAGCTTCAAGCTATTTTTGCTTCCCCAAGCTAATCCTGGGCTGAGCTGTGCTGTGGCGGCCCCGCTGCACCCCCGTGGCACAAGGGCTGCCTGCAGCTGCATCCCCTCCTTCCGCAGCCTCCTCTGCCCCTGCCCTGCCTGCCCTGCCCTGCCACATGCATGCCATGCACTTCCAAGGGCTCTCTCCTTCACTGTGAGAGGGGTCAGACCATGTCTGCCTGCTCCTGGTGCCTGGGCTGTGGGGTGCAGGGGCCCTGGGCTGGGGACCCAGGAGCTGGAGGCTGTACTGGGTCTGGAGACACCCTGGTCTGCCATCGCCGGGTGCAGGCGTAGTCCATGCTGACCATACACCCCTCTTCCCTGCCACCCTTTTAGCATGAGGCCATCTTCCCTCTTTGGCCAATGTCACCCAGCATGGGCCACTGACTCACCCCAGGCTCAGGGCTTCTCTGCCCCACTCTTGGTGGGCTGGAGGTCACAGCGCTGCAGCCCAGTGCCCCGGGGCTGGCAGTGCCCCGCTGGGTTTGCCATGGCTCCTGCTAAGCTGCTGGAGCCCTGGAGGGAGGTGGGAGCAGCAGATGGTGAGGGGGAGGCGTGAATCGCCTGGCAATGGGAGCTGGGAGCTGGATCTGGGCTCCAGGACCCCCGTGCATGGGGCTGGGGTGGGCTTCAGAGGCCACAAGGCAGGGAACAAGCGAGCTCTGGGTGCAGCCAGCAGCCAGACACAGGCCTGCCTCCACTTCCCAGAGGGCCCCATGGGGGTCCGAGAGGGCTGAGCTGCCCTTTGTGCCCCCAGGGTGGCCCTGAGCCCTCAGGGGCCGCTGCTTCTCCTTTCAGACAGCAACTTCATCCTGGCCAACGCGCAGGTCCGCTGCGGCTTCCCCATCGTCTACTGCTCCGACGGCTTCTGCGACCTCACCGGCTTCGCCCGCACCGAGGTCATGCAGAAGAACTGCAGCTGCCGCTTCCTCTATGGTGCTGAGACCAGCGAGCCTGTGCTGCAGCGCATCGAGAAGGTGCTGGACGGCAGGCAGGAGTACCAGACCGAGGTCTGCTTCTACAAGAAGGGTGGTGAGTGGTGAACACTGGGACCCTGCCCGCAGCTCCGGATGGACGTGTCCCCAGGGTGAAGCCACTAAGGGGCAGAGGGGTTGTCCTGCCTTCATCACCCCTCTTCTCCACGCAGGAGCTGCCTTCTGGTGCCTGCTGGACATCATGCCCATCAAGAATGAGAAGGGGGAGGTGGTGCTCTTCCTCTTCTCCTTCAAGGACATCACAGAGAGCCGGGGCAGGAGCCATCTGGGGGACAAGAAGGAGGGTGAGCTGTGGATGTGGGATGGGGAGGGATGAGCGCAGTGGGCAAGTGGCAAAGCGGCTCCCAGCTCCCTGCTGGGTCCTGCCTGCCTCTGTTCAGCCGTGCAGGGAGAGGACCCAAAGCAACCCCTGCCCTGTTGCGCCAGCAGTGCCACAGCCACTAACCCAGCGTGTTGTGTGTGCTGCAGAGAAGCAGAGGAGCAAGAGGCCCGGGAGCTCCCACCTGCGGGCAGCGCGCAGGCAGGGCCGGACGGTGCTGCACCGGCTCAGCAGCCAGTTTGCCCGGAGGGACCGCAGCGAGATGAAAATCAACCGCGTAAGGACCCGGGGGACCCCTCAGCTTCGCCCGGTGCCCCCCGGGCAGACTGGTGCTGCTGCAGCAATCCTGGGGCCAGCCTGCTCCCATGCCTGCGCCTCGCTGGCCTCCCCAGCACGGAGATGCCGACCCCAGGTCCAGGCTGCACATGCGGTTCGTTGGCATCGGGAGGGAGGGGAGCACAGAGCCGCCGGAGCTCCCGCAGGGCTGTGCCGCTCCACACACGGTCGCCATCGGGAAGCGCAGCCGGTCGCTCACAGCGCGGCCCCGGGGGGCGCCGTTACCAGGCTGCGGGGCCTCGGTGTGGAGCTCCCGCTGTCCCCAGTGGCACAGTGTCTCTGTGGGGCACGGGGGGGGGCTCTGCTGCAGCATGTGAATTGGCACCTGAGATGTTCTGGGCAGCAGCTGGCAGTGCTGGTGGATTACTGTTAATAGCATTAGCCTCACGCTGCTTTATACGCCATAACCGGGTGTTCTGAGCCCATCTTTGAGGGTGACCTCAGAGCAGCCCGTTGTGCCCCATTGGAAAGGTGTCCATCACCCTGGCATCAGGAGGGGGGGACATGGCGGTGACTTCTCTCCCTTGTGCATCGCCATGTGCCACCCTGCCGCTTGCTCCCCCAGAACGTGTTTGAGAACAAGCTGTCCATCCCCGAGTACAAAGTGGCCGCAGTGCAGAAGTCCCGCTTCATCCTGCTCCACTACAGCATCTTCAAGGCCCTCTGGGACTGGCTGATCCTGCTGGCCACCTTCTATGTGGCCATCACCGTGCCCTACAACGTCTGCTTCACGGGCACTGAGGACAACCTCTCGGCCGCCCGCAGCACCATTGTCAGCGACATCGCTGTGGAGATGCTCTTCATCCTGGGTAGGCCCATGCCGGGGCTGAGCACCCGTTAGGGGTGGGAGACGTGGCTGGGCAGGGTGGAGGAGCAGAGCTGTGGGATGATGTGGAGGGGAGCTGGTGCTTTGCCCCCACTGCTGGTGCTGAGCACCCTGGCTGTGGGCCCCAGGCTGGTTGTGGACCCCAGCCCGGTGGTGGCAGCGCAGTGAGGGCTGGCTCTGCTCCCTGTGCAGACATCATCCTGAACTTCCGGACCACGTATGTGAGCCAGTCAGGCCAGGTGGTGTATGAGCCCCGCTCCATCTGCATCCATTACGTGGCCACTTGGTTCTTCGTGGACCTGATCGCTGCTCTGCCCTTCGATCTGCTCTACATCTTCAACGTGACCGTGGTGAGTGCCGCCGGCAGCACCGGTGGGAGGCGGCCCCTTCCGCAGGGATGCGAGAGCAGCGCAGGCAGTGAGGGGAAGCGGTGATGGATATAGCAGGAAACCTCCCACATATCCCAATTTAACCAGAGGATGCCACAAACGACCGTAACTGCTGAGGCACCCCTGCAGAAGTTGCAGGCAGGCACCTGGCCTGCACCCAGGACCAGCACCCAGCACTCAGCACCCTGCATGAGCAGCTCCATGTCCCTCTGCAAACACCTTGTGCACAAGCACACAGCCCATTGCAATGAGGGGCACTTGCAGTGTCTCCCCTCTCTGCCCCTCTCCATCACCCCAGATCCCGCAGGATGGTTCTGTGGTGGGAGGCTGCAGGGGAAATGCTCATCCCATCTGGTGCCAGAGCCCACGACCCTCCTGACAGCTCGGGGTGGGGGTGGGGGTGAATGGGTCTCTTCCCACCCTGCCTGAGCGCCTGCCCTGCTCCCCAGACCTCTCTGGTTCACCTGCTCAAGACGGTGCGGCTGCTGCGGCTGCTGCGGCTGCTGCAGAAGCTGGACCGCTACTCGCAGTACAGCGCCATGGTGCTCACGCTGCTCATGTCCATGTTCGCGCTGCTGGCCCACTGGATGGCCTGCATCTGGTACGTCATCGGGCGCAAGGAGATGGAGAGCAACGACCCCCAGACCTGGGACATCGGTGAGGGGGCTGCAGGGGATGGGGGCACACTGAGGCAGGGGGAGAGGCGGGGGCTGCACTGGTGCTAACCCCTGGCTGTGCTTGGCAGGCTGGCTCCATGAGCTGGGCAAGAGGCTGGAGGCTCCCTACATCAACAGCTCATTGGGGGGCCCCTCCATCCGCAGCGCCTACATCGCCTCCCTCTACTTCACCCTCAGCAGCCTGACCAGCGTGGGCTTCGGCAACGTCTGTGCCAACACCGACGCCGAGAAGATCTTCTCCATCTGCACCATGCTCATTGGGGGTGAGAAGGGGAGCGGGGAAGCACTTGGGGGCCTTCATCCCCCCCAGGCTGGAGTAGCGGGTGCAGCAGAAACCTGGGCAGGGCACTGGGGGGAGGCGATGAACACGTGAGTGCTGTAGGACAGCCCCAGGGCTGGAGGTGGGGGAGAACCGCCCTGTGCTGCACCCCTCAGCCCCACGCTGCTGGCAGGGGCAGAGCCCAGCCCTTGCTTGGGTCCCCTCCGTGGGTCTGATGCTGCCCTCCTGGTCCCCAGCACTGATGCACGCCGTGGTCTTCGGCAACGTCACGGCCATCATCCAGCGCATGTACTCGCGCCGCTCGCTCTATCACACCCGCATGAAGGACCTCAAGGACTTCATCCGCGTCCATCACCTGCCCCAGCAGCTCAAGCAGAGGATGCTGGAGTACTTCCAGACCACCTGGTCGGTGAACAACGGCATTGATGCCAACGAGGTATGAGATATTGCCTGGGCTGGTCCAGACCCTCTCCAGGGGCTAGCAGGGCCAGCTATGAGAGTGCCAGTGTGTGTGTGTGCATGTATGAGTGTGCAAGCTTGTGCAGATGTGCACACGTCTATGCTGGAGGGACCAGAGCTGTGTGCTGGGTCTGGGGCAGGTTCCTGCCAACATGGGGAGTGGGACAGACCCACGGAGCAGAGGCAGCCCAGCACTGCACCAGAGCTGGCCCATGTTTGTCAGTGGGGCGAAGCTCTGCTCCGAAGTGGGACAGACCCATGGAGCAGAGGCAGCCCAGCACTGCACCAGAGCTGGCCCATGTTTGTCAGTGGGGCGAAGCTCTGCTCCGAAGTGGGACAGACCCATGGAGCAGAGGCAGCTCATCACTGCACCAGAGCTGGCCCATGTTCACCAGTGGGGCGATGCTCTGCTCCGGAGTGGGACCTGTCCCCTGTCAGAGTGATGGGGGGCTGCTCCTGCCACCCACATCCAGCACCCGGCCCCGCTCCCCCCCAGCTACTGCACAACTTCCCCGACGAGCTGCGCGCGGACGTGGCCATGCACCTCCACAAGGACATCCTGCAGCTGCCCGTGTTCGAGACGGCGAGCCGCGGCTGCCTCCGCTCCCTCTCACTCCACATCAAGACCTCGTTCTGCGCCCCTGGGGAGTACCTCCTGCGCCAGGGCGATGCTCTGCAGGCCAACTACTTCGTCTGCTCTGGCTCCCTCGAGGTGCTGAAGGACAGCGTGGTTCTGGCCATCCTGGGTGAGGGCAGGCGGCGCGGGCGCTCCCCCAGCCCCCTTCTGCTGCCCGGCAGGGTGAGGGGTCCGGGGCTCATGCTGCCAGCCCACCCCGGTGCCCTCCTGCAGGCAAAGGGGATTTGATCGGAGCCGACCTGTGCAGCACCGACCGGGTGATCAAGACCAATGCAGACGTGAAGGCGCTGACCTACTGCGACCTGCAGCACATTGGGCTGCGGGGGCTCTGCGAGGTGCTGCAGCTCTACCCCGAGTATGCCAGCAAGTTCATGGCCGACATCCACCAGGACCTGACCTTCAACCTGCGAGAGGGCAGCGAGATGGAGGTAGGTGCGTGTCCTCCCTCCCTGCGGCCACGCAGGTACGTCCTGTCCTGGTGTAACCCTGGGGAACTGGAAACCAGAGCGTTTGTGGAGCAGGAGGTGGATGGAAGGCTTGGAAATGAGGATGGAGAGGACCGCGGGTCACTGCGGGACAGTCAGCGGGGCACAGCCCCCCCGTGTGCAGGAGGCAGCGCTGGGGGGTGTGGGTTTAGTCACGCTGCAGGCTCCTGGATGTTCTGCTGCAGAAATAGCTCTGCAGAGCTTCTCCTCCCCCGTTTCTGCTGCTGGCTCTGCACTGGTATCGAGTGGTACCCACGGCCCCAGGCCCTACAGAGGTGGGGCAGGGGGTCTAGGTCCCAGGTAGCCAAAACCCTAACACATCCATCTCTAGGGAAAGGGATAAATAATCCAAGGGTGGAGGATGCAAATGGAGCCTGGCTCCGTGGGAGCTGATGCTCTGATGGCTCAGCCGGCGCTGGGATTTAGGGTGCAACCGTGGCTCTGGCTTGGGATACAGAGCCCGAGGTCGGGCAGATCATCAGTGTGGTGACAGCAGCGGAGAAAGGAGGGCAGGCGAGAGGCTGTGGGGCTGGTGCTGGGGGGGGTTTGGCAGTCCAGGGGGGCACGGAGGGGCCGGGAGGGCTGCGTGCTGAGGCGGGGAGCGGGGCACACGCCCGGCGCTGTCTGCCTGCAGGCGGCCCCCGCAGAGCCGTGCGGGGGTCCCGTGTGCCGCTGAACCGGCGCCGTCTGCTCTCCCCACAGGGGCTCTGCCGCTACCCTCGGTCCCCGCGGCTGCCGAAGGCTCCGCAGGTCTGTGCCGCGCCGGGAGCGGACGGGAGGGAGCTGAGGCCGGGGGGGCGCCAGCCCTGACCTCCCCCTGCACCCACCCGCAGCCTCATCCGGAGAGCGGTGCCGCCACGGGGAAGCCGCTTCCCTCCGTCCTGGAGGACGAGGAGGAGCCGGACGAGGTCTTCCAGCGCTCGCCTGCCACCACCGCCCGCCGCAAGCTGCTGCTGCCGCAGCTGAGCAGCCCGGCCCGGCGCGGCTCCCCCAGCAGCCTGCGGGGCGATGAGCTGTGCCAGGTCTCAGCCCTGCGGCGCAACTGCCGCTCCCCGGCCCCCTGCAACCGGGGCCGCAGTCCCTCTCCGCAGTGCCGGCGGCAGCAGGAGGGCAGTGCGGGCAGGAGGCCGCCCAAGCTCCTCATCCCCTCCCTGCACACCTACGGCCCCCCGGACCTCAGCCCCAGGTAAGGCTGGGACATGCCCTGATGCGGATTTGTGCCGCTGGGAATGGCGGCAGAGGGGCGCCCTCACCCTATTCCTATCCTAGAGTTGTGGATGGGATTGAAGACAACGGGAGGACGTCGGAGCCGCAAACCTTCTGCTTCAACGTGGACCCCCCGCTGCAGAGGACAGCGAGGGACTCCCCTACCTCAGGTACCTCCCGCGGTGCCGGGCAAGGCCTGGGGGCCTTGGGGAGCCCTCCACCACCGCTGGAAATGTCTTCCTCAGCAGGGACCAATGCGTGCAGCCCGGGCCTGGCGCTGGAAGCAGAGGAGATAAAGCAGAACATCATCAGGCTCAACCAGGAGGTGCGGTGGGGGCCGGAGGCATGTCCCGGAACGCACTGGGGGTGCTCGGCGGGGGGGAGCTTCCACCGGCGCTCACGGCTCTCCCCACTTCCAGATCAACCACCTCAACCAGGAGGTTTCGCACCTCAGCCGGGAGCTGCAGCGCATGATGGAGCTGCTCCAGAGCCGTCTGGGCGCCCTGCAGCCCCGCACCTGCCTCTACTGCCTGCCCGCCACCGCCCCTCGGCCCCTATCGCCACCCGCCTCGATGCCCCCTTCTCCCCCTCCAGCTCCTCCCAGCTCCCGCAGTTCACCCTGCGCCAGCCCCCGGGCCAAACGCTGCCCCGTCCGCAGCCGCTCTGCCCACGCTGGTGCCAGTCCCGCAGCGCACCCCTGGCTGGGGCCGTGCCTGCCTCGGGAGGACACCACTAACCCTAACCCTAGCCCTAACCCTAACCCGAACCCGAACCCTGAGCCCCACCGGACTCCGGACTCTCCGCCCCTCGCTCTGCCGCCCCGCTTTGCCCACTCCTTCCCGGGCTGCTCGGCCGGTGCCCGGTCCCACATCCACCCACAACCCCGCTCCGGCTCCACCAGCTCCCACTGACCCCGCGTCTCCGGGGTGGCGGCGGGGGGACCTCGCCCTGGGGATCGCTCTCCCTGCGGACCCCTCGCCGCTGCCCCGCTCCCTCTGACCCGGCCACCGGCACCCGACCCCCCCCGGGGCAGCAGCGGCAGGAACGGGGTCACCGCGCACCTCCGCCCTCTCCCACGGGAGCGCCCCGGGATGCGGCGCTCGCCCCGGCCCGACACCAGCAGGATTTTGATCCGGTTTTATACTCTGTGCCCGCGGCGCCGGTGCGCGGGTGCCCGCGACGGGGTCCCCGGTGCGGGGGTACCAGGGAGGGGGAGATACTCAGGGGGTGCCGGGGGGGGGGGAGGGGCCGGGGAGGGGCCCCGCCGCTCCCGCCCCGTCCCCACACAATAAAGTCTCTATTTTTCCACCCTGCTCCCGCTCGTTCTCTGCCCCCCTTGTCCAGTCCCGTCCCCTCCCCTCCTGTCCCTCTCCGTCCCGTCCCGCTCCGTCCCGTCCCGTCCCTCTCCGTCCCCTCCCGCCCTGTCCCGTCCCCTCCCATCCCGTCCCGCCCTGTCCCGTCCCGTCCCCTCCCATCCCATCCTGTCCCGTCCCGTCCCCTCCCATCCCATCCCGTCCCGTCCCGTCCCTCTCCGTCCCGTCACGTCCCGTCACGTCACGTCCCCTCACGTCCCCTCCCCTCCCGTCCCATCCCGTCCCTCGAGGGCCCGGCCCCACCGGACCACATCTCCCATCGCCCTCCGCGGTGACGCTCGGCTGACGTTACTCGACGGGCGGAGCCCCCGGGGGGGCGGACCGCGGGTGATTGGCTGCTGCTGCCCCCTATGGGCGGCGGCGGGGAGCGGAAGGGGTGGGCGGGTCCGGAAGCGGAACGGGTAAAGGCGGAAGTGAGGCCCGGGGCCTGCGAGACTTCACCTGCGGCGGGAGCGGCGCTGCGGGCGGTGAGTGCGGGACCGGGAGAGGGGACCGGGACCGGGAGGGGGGACCGGGGCGGCAGGCGGGGAGTGCGGGACGGGCCCCGGGGCCATGACGGGCGGTGAGTGCGGCCGGGCCTCGGAGGGGGCCCCGCGGCGGGCGGGGGCCGGAGCCGGCGGCCTTTGGGGCTGCTCGGAGCAAGGCTCCGGTCCCCGCCCTCCGGTCCCGCTCGGTGCCCTGGCGAGGCGGCGGAGCGGCGGGTCCGGCCCCGGGAGCGCGGCCGCCGCTGTAACCGGGAGCAGGGCTGCGCTGGTCGGGAAGCGCCGCTTCTGCATTGGGGGCCCTCCCGGAGCAGGACGGGCTCCGTGCGCCGTGTGCAGCGGGACCGCTGTGGCCCGTTCCCATCTCCCTTGTGTCTCCGGCTGCAGTGGCTGTTCGGAAGTGAAGCGGAGCGTGGGGCACTGCGAGGATCGCAGCGGTGCGGTGTTGGGTTGCGCCCTGTCAGGGGCTGAGGTGGGAGCAGGAGCTCCGGAGCTCTGAGAGCCCGGGTGGAGCTGCCTGCGTGCAGGATGTGACTTTATCTGCTGGAAGTGGGCTCTGGTGGAACGGGGGCTGTTCGGGATCGCTGCTGGTGGCAAACACAGCCCCTGTCTCCCTGTAAGAGCCACGTGTGAAGTGAAATCCGTGGTGCTGCAGCCTCTCGAGTGAGGCACAAAGTGCAAGGAAGTTTTGTGGCTCGTCCGGAAGGAGATGCAGATGTGCTCGGGAGCAAAGGTGTCCTCGGATCCTCGCACTGTGGGAGACCCCACTGCACGTGGGCTGGGAGCTGTATGAGCCTGCAGAGCCCAGCAGTGCAGGCTGTAAGTGAGCAACAGGTCTGTGGTGCTGAATCCTATGGGAGCTGCTCAAACCTCCTTCCTGGTAGTGCTCAAGGCGCTGCTGTAACGGCTGGGAGCTGAGAGGAGCTGTGATGGAGGAGCTGCTCCCTGGCAGCAAACTGGGACTCCTACTGTAAACTGGGCTGCCAGCGAGCCCAGCACTGACCCCATCTCAGCTGACCTTTAGCGGGTTGCTTTTGTGTGTGGCTGTGGCAGTTCTGACCTTGACTGGTTCCAAGCGTAAGGAAATCGGAGGGAAGCGGCTATGCCAGGTGCTATTTAAAGTCTGATGTGGAACAACTTGCATCTACTATTCTTAGCTTTTTGTGTGGTGGGTCAACACATACTTGAGCTGCCCTGCTTAGAGCATGACATCAGGTCCGCTTTGCGCTGGGTTTGGACTCCTGAGCCGATGCTGACGGCAGGACTCTGATGCTTGGTTGAGACCCAAAAAAGGAAGATCCTTCTGATCCATGTTGGTTTGATGTGCTGTGCTGTCTGAGCGAACTTGGAACAGCCGTTCCTGTTCACCACTGCCTTGACTCCAAAAGTTTGTATGGTTTTCTTTCAGCTGAACTGGTTTAATAAGGTGAAAGAAATGTGACTGAAAAGGCTGAAGGATTCGGAATAGTGTGTGTAGGCAGCTGCAAAACAATGCTCATCTTAAATGCGTTCTTGAGGTGAGCAGGTGAAGCACGAGCCTATATAGACCCATAAGGGTAAGAAAAGCAAAGCTTAGATTCACTAACTGGGTCTCAGTGCTGAAATAATCTCAGACCTGGGGCTCAACAGTATGCCCAACCAGTCAACTGCTTTCATAGCAAACAAATCCACCTTTAAAGGTGGTCTTCCCCTAAGATGCTACAGGCTGACTGGGACAACATTGGGTTTAGGATAGTGCCAGGCAGTGTCAGTCCCTCGGGGCTGGTCAGGGGCTGATACCCTTCAGGTGAGGGAGCAAGATGAAATGGAACTCCTGCAGAAGGGTTTAGGTTACTAGAGAGCAGTGGGGCAGAGGCTGGCTTGCTGTGTGGATGCAAATAGAGCAAAATACACCACTTGTGTAGGTGTGCTATGAACCTAAATGGTTTAGTCCCATTTGCTTTACTTGTGAAGCCCATAATGAGTTGGGCAGTGTCTGAAACAAAACTGTCTAGTGATGTATTCGTGCCTTGTGTGCTTGGCCAAGCTTAATTGCTGGGATGAGAAGTGGAATTACCTTCATCACAGCAAAGCTCTTCTGCTTCTGAAGAGGGATCAGCTGGAGAATTGCTCTAGGCCCTGCTGGTCATCAACTCTTGGTCCTGGCTTCAAGTGCTGCGTGTTTAGTGGGTAGGTGGTCAGGTCATCTCCCTGAAAAGGGAGGGGGAAAGAATGCCAAGTGCTTTCAGACACAGGAAATGAAATGGGAGCGCTTCTAATGAAGTGGGTGTAGCCCCAAGTATTTCGGTCAGCATACTTGAAAGAGGGTAGAGTGTAGAAATGGTGGAGTCAGCTCTTTCCTTCCCTTGGGGTATGAAGTTTGAAGTCCTCTTATGCAAGTTCTGTGAAGTTGTCAGAGGAACACTATGAAAACACTGCAAGTGCTAGCCAGAGACAGTGCATCTTCCTGAGAGACAGTGCTGGGGCAGAATAAAGCTTCATCTCCATCCTGAGAGGAGCCCTCTCCTCCCCTGGAGCTGAGGAATGAGCTGCTGGAGTAGTTCTACATAAACAGATAAGAAACCTCTGGGTTTAATGTTTGCTTTTATTTGGTAGAGCTCCAAATAAGGAGCTGCCAGGGGCAAGTCTGGAAAAGATACTGTGAAGGTCACTGATTCTCTTGCAGTGAAGATGGCAGTTTTGTGCTTTGTGGCGTCAGTGGTCTTGTCTTTTTGCTCCCACAATAGTGGGTGCTATCTAAAGGCACACGTTGCTGGGCTTCTGTGGTATTAAACTGTGCTTTGAAGGCATGCTGAGCAAGGGGCAGTTTCAGGAGTTAAAAGACCCTTGCCTGCAGAGTTAACCGCTTGGTGCTTTTGTCCAATCTGCAGCTGGTCCAGGCTGTGCTCATGAGTTCCTCCTTCGGCCTCCCTGTGCCTCATCTGCTGTGACATGGGCCCACGGGCCCAAGTCCTTGCCGTGTCAAGGATGACCAGAAGTACCTAAGCCTGGCTCCACTCTGTTTCTCTGCTCAGCTGTGGTGGATAGGACAGTAACTGCAGTTTTAGAAGCAATTAGTCATGCTATTCTGCAGAATTAACCCCTTTACTGGATGGGACTTCCTTGTGCTGCCACTGTGACCAACATGCTAATAACTGCTGCTGCTGCTACCTCATCAACTGTCTGGGCATTAAAAACCCGTAGCTCCAAGGCAGAATCGGGAAGTGGAATGTCTTTTTACCTCATTAGGTGTTTTCAAGAATTCCTGGTAAAGAATAACCACTTCACAGCCTCCTGAGGGGATGTGAATGGGGTTAAACTGGCTGGAAGAAGGCTCGAGGGAGCTTGATATTGCCCTTTCACCCAAGTACTGCGCATCTTGACACAGTCATGTAGGCTGTGATCTTCCAAAGAGTCAGATCAGCTCTGGAGAGTGCATGAGTGTTCCTGGCTTTGGTCTCAGGTGGCATCTACCAAATAGGATTTACACTGAGCAGCCCCTTTCTGTGTATGGCTGTGTTCAGAGTTGACCTGGACTCCAGATGATCTCACCCAAGCACAGCACTGCCTGCTCAACAAGTGCCTGGGGTGGCATCCTGCAGCCTCCCTGCATGCAGCCCCTTGCTGGGCTGATGGTGGCTGCAGCCTGGTGGCCTTGAAGGCTCAGATGGAATTGTTTTGGAAGAGCTGCTGGGGCTGCTTTGGAGGCTGTGGCTTTGCAGGTGTCAGGAAGCAGATGTGGATATCAGGAGCATGGGAAGGAGCTGGGCTTACTGATCTTGCTCTGCTTGTTCAGGGCTGTGGCTACCAACTAAAAGTAACGTAACTTTTTGTTAATGTAAATCCTGTTACCTCTAAAATCAAATGCATGTGCCCAAGTATTTGGGAGGTTTGGGTAGGAGACTATAGAATAATTGTGACTGAGCTGATTTGGGTCTGTGAATCTGCACTGTAAGGCTGTAAGTGCAGCTCCTGACAACTGCCATGACTAGTTCCCAGTTCAGAGCTGCTCCTGGAGCTCCCGGTTACAGCCCTGCTGATCCAGAGACTGAGCCCTTTGTTTGTGGAGGGAAGTGCATGTTGTCTGTAGAAAGATGAAGCCTTAAAACTGATCAGACTTTATGGGGCTGAGGGACTGAGGTCTTCAGATCTGGTTCCTCTCATCTCTAAGCGCTGGGTCTGTAACTCTTTCCCCTGCAGTGTGGACCCTACCACACTAAGGCTATCTCAGCGTGTTGGATGCTCAGGTTGGCACCCTGTGCTGTGCTAATCCGGGCTAGTGGAGGCTGCGGTGTTCTGGTGGGTCTCACACTTGCTGCTGGCCCTGCTCCTGGGAGCTGCTTGCGAATCTGGGTCCCAAAGCTGACTCGCTCTGGGTGGGAGCAAGGGAGCACAAGCTTCCTGCTGGCGATGGCCGGCTGCCCATTCGGTGTGAGGTGAAGCAAAACCACTCCGTAACTTCAGGGCTTCCTCTGCCAAGGAATTCGTGTAACACTGTCAGCTATTTAACAAGATAAATACTTCAGTGGGGCTTTTGTCTTGAGGAGCTTGACTCCAAGCCAACAAATCCCTGGTGAAACGGCCTCTTGCATAGCTCAGAGCAGGAGCAGCCCTCTTGGGTTACTGGATGCTTCAGGATTGGGTTTCCACCTCCCGCCAGCTTTCGGAGGAGTCCTTGCTGCCGGGTGAGCCCAGGGCAAAGCCATCAGGTTCGGTAGCTTCTGGCAGAGGGTCTTGTAAAGCACTTGTCTTGTGCAGGGGTTAACATGGGGGTGCGACGGGAATCGTGCTGTGGACATTGGGGTTCCTGTATTGGGCTGGCTTGTCTGAAACAGCTTTTGTGCTGTTCTCGAGCATCCCAGCAGCCTGGCTCTCGGGGAGGCCGGGGGTGCCGCAGTGCTTCATTCACAGCCTTCTCATTCAGGGCTCTCCAATCCTGGAGCTCAGTATTGATGGAATGCCCAAGTCCTGTCGGACAGGGAAGTGCCGAGAGGTGTGTAAACCACAGAAGTGATAGACTTGGTGTTCTGGACAGCACCAGGCATTGAAGCTGCACCAACCAGGAGGCTGTTCCCCGAGCGCACAGTAACAAAGCTGGGACTTTTGCCTGTGTGGTGCAGAGCTCAGACCAGCATCACCTTCTTGGGACACGCTGCACCTCAGCTGCTTCCACCCCTTGGCCCAGTGTCGCTGCAGTTGTTTTGGTCTGGCTGAGCTGTGGCTCAAACATGACCTTGTGTTCTCCTGGGGATCTTCCTGTGGACATCCACCTGTGGCCTGGTCTTATGGATGTGCTTAGCCCGAGACCCCCAGTGACCAGTTGGGGTCATCTGAACTGCGTCAACTCCACCCAAACCACCCTGAAGATGGGGCAGCGTCTCATGCGGATGTGAAGTCGTGTTACCCTGCAGCCAAACCTCAAACACCTTTAGGGGATGACCAGGTTCTCCAGAACTAAAAGTGGCCCAAGTCTCTGCTTGCTCTGGTCAGTAGCTCTCCATCACTGGATATGAGGAAGAAGTTCTTTACTGTGAGGGTGGTGAGGCACTGGAATGGGTTGCCCAAGGAAGCTGTGAATGCTCTATTGCTGGCAGCTTTCAAGGCCGGGTTGGACAGAGTCTTTGGTGGCATGGTTTAGTGTGAGGCATCCCTGTCCATGGCAGGGGGTTGGAACTGGATGATCTTAAGGTCCTTTCCAACCCTGACTGTTCTATGGTTCTATGAGGACCTGGCCATGCAGACACGTTTGCCTAATTCTGTTTGGGCTCGTGTGGCACAACCAGATGGAGAAATGAATCGAGATGTGTGAAATAGAAGTCGTGCCAAGACTTGAGGATGTCACCACGCTCACTTCCTTGTTTTGCTCTGGGAATCACCCCTATCGTGTTTCAGGAGGTCATGGCTGGGCAGAGGCATGATTCACGTGGCATTTACTGTGCCGAGTGTTGGTCTGAAACAGCAGCAGAGCTGATAGACTGCCCTGGGAAAGGAGTGCAAGGTTAAACAAGCAAAAGCTGCTCCCTGGCAAGCTCTGCTTAGAGGAGGAACTGAAAGGTGGGAAGCTTTTTGGGTTGATGCTCTTGAACCTGGTGGCAGCCAGAGCTGCAGAGCGCTGCTTCCTCACTGCCCAGCAAAGCAAGTTGCGCATTTGCTTCCTATTGAGCTTTCTCGTCCTGTGAAAGCAATGTTCTTCACTGCCTTAACCCAGGAGTGGGCTTCTTCACAGCTCGGGCTCCTGAAGCATCTCACTGCACTGATGTCCTCATGGTTCCTTTCTGGCTTCAGTGAATGGTATTGGCTAAAGCGGGTTTCTGCCTTGCCTCCTGCTCAAAGCAATTTGAGGTTCGATGTCTCTCGGTCAGAGGATGCTCAAGCGTTTTTGTGTTTTGAAAGCTGAAGAGGTTCTCCAGCCCATGGCACTCCTGGGCTGTCCTGGGTGAGCTCTGACTGAGGTGGCTCTATGTGTCCTGTCGAACTATGGAGTTGAGCCTCACAGCTGGGCAGGCTTAGCCCTGGAAAGCAGGTATTTGAGTACCGAGGCAGCCCTGGGCCTTGTTCACAGGATGTGCTTCTCCAGTTCAGACCCATCTCAACCTGCTTTAAGCTTTTTGCTTGTAGGAATCGGGTATTTGGTGGATAGGTGCTGAATGTACTCAGAGCACCCTCAGAGTGACTTTGGGGGTACACCCAGAACAAGGAGAAGTTGTCTTTTGGGGGACTGTTTGCAGTTGTCTGTCAAGCAGAAGCTTGGGTTAAGAGAGCTGAAGGGAAAGAGGCGATGCAGAGCAGATGCAATCAGTTGTAGCATTTATCATTGACAGGAAGTGGGAGTTGTGATGAGTACAGGAAATATGCCTAAATCTGTGCAACTGCACTCAAAGTACTCCTGTTCTCTGCTGTGTGCAGCTGAGCTAAGTGCTTGGGAAGGCGCTGAGGCTTCACTTGGCGTTACAATGGATGAAAACCAGCTCGTCTTGCTGTTCTTGCAATGGTTTTGTGCTTCTGCCTTCCCCAGGACTGCTCTAAGGTGCAGTATTTAATGGCTTGGGGTGAGAGGCTCTAAACTACAGCCTACCTATAGAGACTGCCTTGGAGTGCCTTGTGACCCAAAGGACTGACAGGCAGAACTGCTTCCCATGGCTGCTTCCGTGTGGCACTTGAACACCTCTGTACGGCATTGGGAGTCTGGAGTTGCTGCCTTGTGAATTCAGGAGAGGAAGGAGCTAAAGGTCACCCTCAGTTACCTCTATGAACTGAGTAATTGTTGTTTCAATAGATGAAGCCCTAATAACAGCAATTGGTGTGCTGGCTGCTCTTTACCTGCCTCACCCCAGCAAGGTGAGGCAACAGCCGCACACAGTGGAGGCGGTGGGGAGGAAAGGTTGTGTTGTCAACATCCCTTCTCCAAGGAGGCTCGGGAGAGCTGGGATGCTGCTGAAGGAGCTGCTGACTACAGTGGTGCTGCAGCAGATAACCTGCCTGTACTGATGGTGGCTGCAGATCACCCCCCCCTCTAGAACTGGTACGCCTGGTCCATGACTGTGTCGCTAACTCTGCCTTCCTCTTCCAGTTGCAACCTGCCTCCAGGTGGATCCCAGCACAGGACCCGCAGCATCCTTTCACTCGGCGCTCCTGCGCTTAGGCCACGATGGCAGGTCGAGGGGGAGCTGCTCGACCGAATGGACCAGCGGCTGGAAACAAAATCTGCCAGTTCAAGCTCGTCCTGCTGGGGGAGTCGGCGGTGGGGAAGTCCAGCCTCGTCCTGCGCTTCGTCAAGGGGCAGTTCCACGAGTACCAGGAGAGCACAATTGGAGGTGAGGCCGATGGCAAGTGCCTGCAGCTCAGAGATGCCTCAGGAACGTGGTCCAGGGGCATCAGTAGTGCTAACGGCTGCTGGGCTTTTGCTATCGATATCAGGCAGGCAGTGCTTTGCCTCTCAGTTTACAGTTTGTTTGTTAGTGTGAAGATCAGCGCAGCAGAGGATAATGCTATGGCAACCGTGTGCTCTGCCTCTGAGGTGTCTTTGCTTCCAGAGCTTGAGTTCCTGCTTCTAATTAGAGCTGATGCCTTCAGCTTGGTTTATAGCCCTTAATTATCTTTTCAGAGCATGACCTGGGATTTGGGGGCTGTTTCTAGCCTGATACTCTTAACTACTGCCCCAGCTCTTTCAGATCTAGTTCTTGAGCTTGACATCATTAGCACAGTGTCACCAATCAAAGGTCAGTCAGCACCTGGGTCTCTGGGCAGTGATATTAGGAGGTATGTACTGTGAAAAGGCTTCATTTATCCCTCTAGTAACCCAGGAAGAGAGTAAGCAGAGCTGTAACTGTAGCTTATGGGCAAGCAGGGCTTACTGCTCTGCTGCAGAGGGTCACGTGGGCATTCCGCTGTTCTTCAATCTGTATCTAGGGCTGGTTGCTTTTATCCTGGATGTAACACAGGGTATTATACTTGCTGGAACAGGAAAATCACCAGTTACTAAATTGGGGAGTACAGTGTAACTGAGCTGACTTCAGTGCTTTGGCACTCTGGTGCTCTCCAAAGCTAATCCTGGTGGTGATGCAGCTGCACTGGGTGATGTGCGAGGAGGCTGCTGGGGAAGCGACTGGCAGTGCTGCTGCTCCCACGGCTGGCAGCTGCCCAGGCTCTGGGGGCCACCTTCCTGTCGGCTCTGTGGTGGCTCTTGGGCTCCTATGTGCAAGGAGTGGATGATAGGGCAGAGCTGTGACTTCCCAGCAAGCAGCTCTGCACTGGCTCCTGTCTGGGGCTCCTGCTGCAGGGCTCTCCAGGAGGAGCTGAGGCAAACACGCACCTTCTCTTTCAGCTGCCTTCCTAACACAGACGGTCTGTTTGGATGACACAACGGTGAAGTTTGAAATCTGGGATACAGCAGGGCAGGAGCGGTACCACAGCCTGGCGCCCATGTACTACCGCGGTGCCCAGGCAGCCATCGTTGTCTACGACATCACTAACACAGTGAGTACTGGGCAGGGCTGTGGGTCTCTGCTGGGAGGAGGTGGCTGTGCTTGCAGCTGATGCTTCTCAGCTCCCTGGAGAGTGGCTGGGTTCAGAGTCCCTGCAGATGCCTGCCTGGAGGTGCTGAGTGTCTGAAAACTGCTCATGGCCTCTTCCTCACTTGTGACCAAGGCTAAGCTGATAAAGGATCCTGCTACAAAGTGCTGTAGAGGCAGAAAACTTCTTACAGGAAAGACTTGTTCTAATCATATCTTCACTGTGGATTAGTAAGAGGCTGCCCTTCCTGACTGCTGCCTCCTGTTTGCTTCCAGGACACATTTGTACGAGCCAAGAACTGGGTGAAAGAGTTGCAGAGGCAGGCTAGCCCAAACATTGTAATTGCACTAGCAGGAAACAAGGCAGACCTTGCTACCAAGAGAGCTGTGGACTTCCAGGTGAGTGGCAATCCAGATCAGTTGTTTCCCTGACTTGCTTGGGTAACAGCTTTTTGCTTAAGTGGGGGAGAGGGTGGCTATGTGCAAGATGCTTTGAGGGAGAGTGGAAATCAAGGGTTGATGCTGCAGAGGACCCCAGGATGCCACTTGAAGTGAGCTGCAGCCTGCCTTTCCTGTGCGCTCCTTTTGTTGGTAACAGTTTGCACTTGCAGCACTTGTAGCTCTTGTTGGTGATAGTTTGAATGTAGAAAATAAGGCCCACAGAGCACAAGCTTCTGTCTCCAGTTTATCCTGGTGCTTTACTCATCCGGGCTGCCTTCAGCAGGGTATGAAACAGCATCTTTTAGATACAAGGCACGTGAAGAGCCATTCCCAGCTTGTTCTACTCTGTGGAGCTCTTACCTTGTCTGAGGCAAACCTTCAAGGGGAAGCTCTTATCTCAGACCTCTGCACAGGATGGCTGGTGGTGCATTTACAGGCTGTATTTCCCCCACCTAACCATAGTGCAAGGTGGTGTGCTGCTCAGGACAGGCTGTGTGCACACTGGGCTCACGTGGCTCACAAGCAGCCTGTGCTGCTGTTCCCCAGCCAGGCTGTTGGGACGTTGGCCATGCAGCACTGTTGTGTGTCTCCTAAGGCAGGGTCAGGGTGCTGAGGGGGGGAATGGCCTGCAGTGGGACAGTTTCTTTAGTGGTTAGTTTGCCAGCCAGTGAAGCATTGTGAAGCCTGCATGGGCCTCCTGTTGTCAGGGTGCCTTTACCACTCCGATGTGATTGTTTGTAGGATGCACAAACATATGCAGATGACAACAGCTTGCTGTTCATGGAGACGTCTGCAAAGACAGCGATGAATGTGAATGAAATCTTCATGGCAATAGGTAACAGCTCGTGTGCTGCAGGGTGACTGAGCACCAGCACTGCAGCCCGATGGGCGCCATGGGGGCTTCCATCCCTGCTGGGTTGGAGGCTGTGGCCATGGAGGGATTTGCAGTTTGCACCTCTGCAGATCCCTGAGTGGTTGGAGCCTTTACCCAAAGCCTGTTCCCTCTCGCACTCTCTGGGTGCTGGGCAGGGAAGGAGTGGGGTTGATTGCCAGCCAGAGTGGGTTTGTTTCCTGCCCTCCTGCTGCAGGCAGTGCCCAATCCCAAACTGCTGCAGAGGATGGGGCTGAGCCGGGCTGGATGTGCAAGGGGGGGGGGTTGGCCTCAGCACAGGAGCCTCCTAACGCCTGGTTCCCTTCCAGCCAAGAAGCTGCCAAAAACCGAACCCCAGAACGCCCCGGGCGGCGCGGGCCGGAGCCGGGTGGTTGACCTGCAGGAGAGCACTCAGCCCAGCAGGAGCCAGTGCTGCAGCAACTGAGCAGGCGGCCCCGCTGCCGGAGCCCTGGAATGACGTGACTGGAATCCACGCTAACAATCGCACTTACCGTAGGGCGGCTGCTGCCGGTGGCTGCTGTGATTTCTCCATCCCTTTCTGATCATAGGCTGGAGGGCGTTCTTCCACCCGCACCTTTCTGTACAAATACTAATTCAATTCTAAGTCTTAAGTCACTTTTTTAATATATGAACTTCTGCTCTTCCCTCTTCCTGGTGGTGGTGGATGCACGACCTGGTGCCTGCCCAGCCCTCCGGCCCGGAGGGCCCGCGGCACCCAGGTCCCACTGTACTGTAGTTCACTATTGGAAACAAAGGGATATTGAGACTAGACAGCCTTGTTTCTGATCACCTGTATGTAACAGCTGAGGCTAATCCCAGTACGATATGCCTAGAACAACCACTAAACTGTAGCATTAGAGTGACAAACTCTGGCTCTTCAGCCACTTATTGACCAAATCAATGATGAGTATTCTGGGGTGGGGCAGAGGGAAGCGAAACTGGTTTCTTCTGTATTTTGTATTGTATGTTTCTTCATGTAACCAATCAGTATCTTGTCAATATAGTACATCCAACGAGCTGCCTGTTGTCTTTCTTTGTGTTGGACTCCAGCATGCCAACTCCTCTTTTCTATCTCCGGTTCTGTCACAATGCACTAATCCTGTTGCAACGCGTGCGAAAGAAACGAAGATCTTGTATAGAGAATTGTCCTTTGGATGGTTGTGATGCCACTGGTGTTGTTAACCCTGCTCTGAATCCACAGGGGTGATGGATGTACAGAGGTGGGGGGGGAGGCTCGGATAACGATGTATTGCGAAAGGCTGTAATTCCACACAGTATGAAGGGAGGTATTAAAATGGCTTCTGTTGCCAGACTCTAACTGATGTTGGCTGCTGCCTAGTGCCTAATG
This sequence comes from Amazona ochrocephala, assembly GCA_039720435.1. Taxonomy (NCBI): domain Eukaryota; kingdom Metazoa; phylum Chordata; class Aves; order Psittaciformes; family Psittacidae; genus Amazona; species Amazona ochrocephala. The sequence goes on from CM077897.1 coordinate 4,497,108, forward strand.
CAATGTCTTATGCACCCTGGTATTTAAGAGGAACTGTCGACTGAGTCTTCATCACCACCTTCAGTTTTGTGTGATTAAAACGAGATTTTTATAAACCTATCCCAATCACCAATGTTCATGTTTCTTAATCAGCTGAAAGAGGAGGGGAGCGGAACCTGACGCTTGTCTGGGCTTCGGGGGGTGAACAACGCCCTGCTCATCCTAGGGCAGCCTTCCTGGCAGGGAGGAATGGGCTGCCTGCCCTTGGCTGTGCCTATTCCTGCATCAGCAGCTCCATGGAGCCGCTCAAACTCCTTCCCGTGGGGCTGCAGGAGCCTGTGCTGTGCTGGAGGCAAACAGTGGGGATTACTCGTTGCATGGTGCTTCTATAGGGATGCTACAGTGCAAGCTGGGAAGAGGTGGGGAGCAGCGTGTGGAGGAGCTCAGCTGCCAAGTGGATGGGCTCTGGATGCTGTGCTCAAGTATTGATGGACAGGGACCACCTCTGTGCCTGCAGGATGAGGCCTTGGAAGATGCTGCTCTCCTGTCACTGCTGCGTGGACACCCACGAGGGAGACCTGGAGTCAGGGTGGAAGGCAGAGCATCCCTTGGCAGCTCTACTGCTGCTGTGCTTGGGAGAGGGTGAAGGCGGTGATGAGCCGGAGCCCATTGCCGGAGCCCATTGCCGGAGCCCATTGCCGGAGCCCATTGCCGGAGCCCATTGCCGGAGCCCATTGCCGGAGCCCATTGCCGGAGCCCATTGCCGGAGCCCATTGCCGGAGCCCACTGGAGCTCTGCTACAGCCCAAGTGCCTGCCCAGTCCTGAAGGCTCTGGAAGCCCTCTGGGGTACCTGGGAATGAAGCTGTCTGTGAACAGCCTCTGCTCATGGGGGCTTCATGCTCTGTCCAAGGGCTTGGTGCCTTTGGCTCCTGCTGGCTTCCCTTAAAACCCTGGAAGCAGGAAGGGTCTGGAGGAGCTCAGTGACTGAATTCCTGCTACCTGGAAGCCGGAGCACAGGCTGCTTCCTTTGTCAGAGGCACTCAGGACCGCAGTGGGGGGGCACATCTGAGGTGTCCTTGCTTCCAGCAGGGCTTGGACTGGTGCTGCTGGTTTCCCAAGGCAGCAAGAGATGGGTGGGCCTCTTGGAGAAGAGTTTCCCCACTCGCGACTGGGAACGGTCCCATGGACACCTCGTGCGGTGCTGTTGCCATCTGCTGGCTCCTTTTACTTGGTTCCCGGTTGATGGGGCTTCATTTCTGAGCCTCCGTCTCTGCCATGGGGCCTGAGTGCGTGCTGCTCACTGCGAGGGACCTGGGGCAGGGCTGGGGCCCTGCTGCTGCCCCCAGCAGAGGCTCGCAGAGCCTCCTCGCTTGATCCATAGGGAAGGGCTGTGTGAGCTCAGAGCGGCTTCAGCACAAACAGGCGTGCCTGCGTGTGTGCATACCTGCTGCCTGCCCGGGCCTGAGCAGGGTGTTTATGCACTGTCTCGATTTGGGATTTGCCCTCCCTGATGCTGGGATTGCGGCAGCGGCTCCAACAGTCCCTTTCCAAGTTGGGGGGAAGGGGAAACTTGTTGTAGTGGGGAGACCCAGTACCCTGCCAGGCTGTCTAATGTGGCTGTCCCATTCAGTGGCATCATCCAGGGAGCTAAGGGGCTACAGAGCCGGTGCTGGCAGTAGCATGAAGAGGGAGTGAAGGAGCCTGCTCCTGGGAGAGCTCTGGCTCGGGTGAGTGGGGTCCCCTTCTCTCTGCTTGGGGGATTCCTGCCAACCCCACCACGAGCAGCCCGGTGCTCACAGGTCCCTTCCCTCCCTTAGGTTGGTCCCATTTTGTGCTGCTATGAGAGGTTCTTCCCTCTCTGTATGCCCAGCCCCGCTGGCACTAAGAGCTGAGACCGGGACTCAGCCTCCTCATCACCCAACCCCAAGAGACCACAAGCACGTTCCATGCAAAAGTGATTTTATTGGATACAAAAGCATTCCAGTGTAATGAAAAATGACATCACTGATGGAGCTTGTCCGGGCTAACGCCCGACACTCGCTCTGGTCCTGCCGCGGGCCATGGGCTCCCTCCCGTTACGCCTGGGCTTTGGTGGCGGCTCCGTCCTGGGCGGCTGCTCCCGGCTGCGGGGCTGCGGCGCTGACCTGGATGGGCACGTTCCTCTCCGGGGCGGCCGGCAGCGCCAGCCGGGGGGCCTCGATGCGGAGCTGCCCCTCCTTGGACAGGGAGCACGTCAGCGCCTCGACGTCCACCTCCTCGGGCACGTCCCACTCCCGCTTCAGCACCTCGTACTTGTAGGAGAAGGAGCCCTTCTCATCGACGTTCTGCGTCTCCTTCTGCCCCACCAGCACCACCTTCCTGCCCACCATCTTCACCGACAGCTGCTCGGGGGTGAAGTTCTTGACGTCCTGGCAGATGGAGAAGCCCTCTCCGGAGCTCGGGGCCAGGGCTGTGCTGGTGCGCGGGGCTCGCTCCATGGCGTTGGCTCCTTGGCTGCTCAGGAGCTGCTCGAAGCTGCTCATGAACTCCCGGGCTTTCTCCATCTCCTGCTGCAGCTCGCTGAAGATGGTCTCTGCGTGGGGCCAGAGGGTCCTCACGGTGCCCAGCTGGGTGGCCAGGGAGCTGGAGGCGAATGGTGCGAGATGCATTCGGCAAAGCATCGCTGCTGCTGTGGCTGCTGCTGTGGCTGCTGCTTCTGTCGCTGTCGTCCCCTCTTCAGTGGACTGCGAGCGCTCTGCCCCGGCTCTGCCGCCCGCAGCTTTTATTTCCCTTCCCAGGGGGCGTGGCCTCATCCCGAAAAATCACATCATCCTCGGGAGAAGGGCTCAGCCCTTTCCAGCCCGTTCCAGTTCATTCTTCTTACTCATCCACGAGGAGAGGCCGCGCTGACGTCGCGCCCGGCATACCTTTGCCTTTAGTCTTGCAGCTCTGCTCTCCTGGCTTATAATTAGCAGCATCACCTCAGCCTCCAAACGGGATGCCTGAGCCACCCCTGCCAACAATCTGTGGCCTTTGCAGGCAGGGTGCGGGGCCGGGCTCCGCTCCTCACTGCCTTTTCCCCCCTCCTCTGTGCCCTGATTCCCCCCATCTGCAGGCAGGGGAGCCCCCCTTTCCGCCTCCCACCCCTTTGCATGACACTCAGATGCTTTGGGGGACCCCAGGGGAGACCAGAAATGGGTCCTGGGCCCCTCCCTGGGCTGGTGCTGAATGACCCCGGGCGGTACCGGGGGGGGGGGGGTTGTCTGGAATGTGCGGGAAGCCGCGGGTGATGCAGGAACGCGCTGGTTTGGGGCGGGACTGTTCCTGTGCGGGTCGAAGTGGCGCTGAGCCCCCCCTGCAGGGGCTCACGGCGGCGCTTTGCTCGCCCCTGGACCCGGGGGTGCTGCTGTATCACGGTGGCTCTGCAGAAACCCGAGCTCCCCCGCCGTGACCGCAGCTCCCTATTTGCAGCGTGTGACTCGTCCCCGGAGCGGGCGCTGCTATTTTGGCTGCTGGATAATCAGCCTCTCAAAAATAGGCGATGGCTCCAGGAGGGTGCGTGGGGAGAGAGCGTTCTGGAAGGGGCACACCCCCGGGGCAGGGAGGATAAATCCCGCTGCTCCCGGCTGCAGCCCAGCACCGCCACAGCCCCTGCACGGAGCAGAGCCGCAGCGCGCACCGGGAGCACACAGCGGGAGAAGAGATGCTTTGCCGCTTGCACTTCATGCCGCCCACCTCCAGCGCGCTGTTCCCGTGGCTGGGACCCGTCCGCACCCTCTGGCCACATCCAGGCACCCTCTTTGCGGAGCTGGAGAGAGAGCTGCGGCTGGAGATGGAGAGGGCTCGGGAGTTCATGAGCAGCTTCGAGCAGTACCTGACCAGCGGGAGCAGCGCCAGCCGGGTCGGCATCGCCGCGGAGCGAGCCCCCAGCACCAGCGCAGCCCTGACCCAGGGCTCCGGGGAGGGCTTCTCCGTCTGCCAGGACGTGAAGGACTTTACCCCCGAGCAGCTGTCGGTGAAGGTGGTGGGCAGGAAGGTGGTGCTGGTGGGGCAGAAGGAGACGCAGAGCACGGACGAGAAGGGCTCCTTCTCCTACAAGTACGAGGTGCTGAAGCGGGAGTGGGACGTGCCCGAGGAGGTGGACGTCGAGGCGCTGACGTGCTCCCTGTCCAAGGAGGGGCAGCTCCGCATCGAGGCCCCCCGGCTGGCGCTGCCGGCCGCCCCGGAGAGGAACGTGCCCATCCAGATGGGGCCGGCGGTGGCGCAGTCAACAGCCAACACCGACGATGGGGACGAGCGGGCCAAGGCGTGATGGGGAAAGGATGGGGCCGGGCTGAGCCCGGCTGCTGGGGCAGTTGCTGACCACAGGGCAGCGGCTGGGGGGGCTCTGCCCAAACCGTGTGGCTTTTTTGATATTTAATAAATATTTGTGACTTTTATGTGCGTGGTTTCTGTGTTCATTGCAACGCTCCCGGCTGTGCCCTCAGCGTGACGGCAGCCTGGGCATCAGACGGTGCTGGTGCAGGGCATGGCCCTGGCACCTCTCCCCGGTCCTGCCTCGCCATAGGAGGGCGATGGAGGGGCTCCAGCTCACGCACAGGGCTGGGTACCCCGCGGGCACCCTCTGGACACCAGACCCGCATCTTCCCGGCGGTTCCGTGACGTCCCCGCTCGGCCACGAGCCCCGCCGTGTCCTGGCAGCGTCCGCAATGCCCTTTACCGCGCCCCCGCTGCTGCTGGCACCTTCCAGGCTCCGCCGGCTCTTTCGCGCCCCATCCAGCCGCCAAGCCACGCCCCTTAGCAGCGCCATGGGCGTGGCCTCCCATAAATGGACAAGAGGGGCGGGTCCACTCCATATATGTACTCATGGAGGCGGGACCACATTCCACATTGGGAGAAGTGGGCGAGACGAGGAGCTGCGACCACACCCCCTCATCTACATGGCACGCCAGAGCTAGGGGGCGGGGCATAATGCCAAATATGGCCTAGGGGGCGGGGCCGCTCTCCATATTTGGAGGCGGCAGCGGAGCGCACCGCGCTGCCTCGGTCACCGCTGGACCGGGCACGGTACCGGTTACCTGAGGGGTTGCTCCTCCGGGTAGCGATGGCCCCGCCCCGCTGGGTTCGCCCCGGGAGGGGCGCTCGGGGTGGTTCGTCCCCGCCGGGCTCTGGCCCCGATCTTCCGTGCCCGGTTCACTCCCCCCGCAGAGCGCCCGCGGAGCTCAGCCCCGGCCCGGGGCTGCGGGCGGCGTGAACCGGCCCCGGGCGCACCGGATCCACCCCCGCCGCCGCGGCGGACTACGGATCCCGGCGTGCCCGGCGCGCAGGCGCAGTGAGCGCGGAGCGCACGCCGGGCCCGGCATGGCGGAGCCGGAGGCCGCGCAGCCCGGGCGGCCCCCGCCGGGCCCGGGGTCAGCGGCGGCAGCCGCGGGGAGCGGCGGGGCCGGGAGCGGTGCAGCGGCGGCGGCGGCGGGAGGAGCGGCGGGGTCCAGCGACCCGGCGCGGCCCGGGCTGAGCCAGCAGCAGCGGGCGAGCCAGCGCAAGGCGCAGGTGCGCGGGTTCCCCCGCGGCAAGAAGCTGGAGAAGCTGGGGGTGTTCTCGGCCTGCAAGGTGCGGAGAGCGGAGCGGGAGGGGTGCAGGGGCGAGGGTGCGGGATGTGCGGAGGGGATGCACAATGGGGTGCGGGGACGTGCATGGGTGGGGGTGCAGGAGGGAGCGTGCAAGGGTGTGCATGGGATACAGGAGGGAGCGTGTAAGGGTGTGCATGGGATGCAGGAGGAGGATGCAAGGGTGTGCATGGGATGCAGGAGGAGGATGCAAGGGTGTGCATGGGATGCAGGAGGAGGATGCAAGGGTGTGCATGGGATGCAGGAAGGAGATTCTGGGCTGTGCATGGGATGCAGGAGGAGGGTGCAAGGGTGTGCATGGGATGCAGGAGGAGGGTGCAAGGGTGTGCATGGGATACAGGAGGGAGCGTGTAAGGGTGTGCATGGGATGCAGGAAGGAGATTCTGGGCTGTGCATGGGATGCAGGAGGAGGGTGCAAGGGTGTGCATGGGATGCAGGAGGAGGGTGCAAGGGTGTGCATGGGATGCAGGAGGAGGGTGCAAGGGTGTGCATGGGATGCAGGAAGGAAATTCTGGGCTGTGCATGGGATGCAGGAGGAGGGTGCAAGGGTGTGCATGGGATGCAGGAGGAGGATGCAAGGGTGTGCATGGGATGCAGGAGGAGGGTGCAAGGGTGTGCATGGGATGCAGGAGGAGGGTGCAAGGGTGTGCATGGGATGCAGGAGGAGGGTGCTGGGCCATGCATGGGTAGGGGCTGCAGGAGGAGAGTGCTGAGTTGTGTAAGGGAACTGCCAGGCCATCCATGGGAAGGCGCTGCAGGATCCTGGGCTGCACACGGGGCAATTGGGAGAGGGTGTTCAGGTGCTGGGTCCTGCAGCGTGGGCGCTGAGGAGAGCTGGGGTGGGTGAGTAGGGATGGGTGGAGGAAGCTTTGCAGGGGGAGTTGTGTGGCCGCTGCGTGAGGCTCCTCCTGTCCCTCATCCCAGGCCAATGACGCCTGCAAGTGCAATGGCTGGAAGAACCCCAACCCTCCCACTGCCCCCCGCATGGACCTGCAGCAGCCGGTGACCAACCTGAGCGAGCCGTGCCGGAGCTGCAGCCATGCGCTGGGTAATGACCCCCCCATGGGATGCCTGGGGACCCCCCTGGGCAGGGGGAGCAGTGCTGACCCCCCCACCCCGGTCTCACCGCAGCAGACCACGTGTCCCACCTGGAGAACGTCTCGGAGGAGGAGATCAACCGTCTGCTGGGCATGGTGGTGGATGTGGAAAACCTCTTCATGTCAGTGCACAAGGAGGAGGACACGGACACCAAGCAGGTGTATTTCTACCTGTTCAAGGTGCGTCTGGGGCTGGGCACTGCTCGTGGTGGGGCTTGGGCAGGGGTCCCTTGGCATTGCCGGGGAGCTGGAGTCTGGCTGTGGTGTCCCACCAGGACCTGAAATACTGACCCTGTGCTGGGAATGACCGCTCCCCAGCCTTGAATTCCCCTGGGGGGGGAAAAGGGCATCATCGGAGGTGGACCCATTCCTGGGGCTTCAGTAACCGTGTCCCATGGTGCCCCTGCAGCTCCTGCGGAAGTGCATCCTGCAGATGAGCCAGCCTGTGGTCGAGGGGTCCCTGGGCAGCCCCCCCTTTGAGAAACCAAACATCGAGCAGGTGAGGCTGCTGTCGGGCTCACGCCTTGCCCTGAGGACCGCTCCTGTGGTTTGCTGCTCTCGCACGGCCCGGTCCCTCTTTGGGTGGCAGCACAAAGGGTTGGGTGCAGCACCCGGTGCCCTTCGTCATCCCTTCCTCTCCCAGGGAGTCCTGAACTTCGTCCAGTACAAGTTCAGCCACTTGCCGCCCAAGGAGCGGCAGACCATGTACGAGCTCTCCAAGATGTTCCTGCTCTGCCTCAACTACTGGAAGCTGGAGACTCCCTCCCAGTTCCGGCAGCGTTCACAGAGTGATGATGTGGCCACCTACAAAGTCAACTACACCAGGTGAAGGGGGGAGAGGGGCTGAGCCTCCTCCTCCTCCCTCCCCTGCACGGGGCTGAGCCCTGACTCCTGGTGTTTCGCCTCTCCCCACTCTCCTGGGTTGTTGGTCCATTTGGAGAGCAGGCATCCGGTGGGACACTGCGTCCACATCACACCATCCATGACCCCCCAGGCGCCTGCTCTTCTCGTCCTTGCTTTCAGCAGTGTTGTCCCAGGGGGGATGCGGGGGTCTGGGGATGCTGATCCCAGCCCCGATCCTGGAGCGTGTTCCTGTCTCCTAGGTGGCTGTGCTACTGCCACGTGCCGCAGAGCTGCGACAGCCTTCCCCGCTATGAGACCACGCACGTCTTCGGGCGCAGCCTCCTGAAGTCCATCTTCACGGTCACCCGCCGGCAGCTGCTGGAGAAGTTCCGGGTGGAGAAGGACAAGCTGGTGCCGGAGAAGCGGACGCTGATCCTCACCCACTTCCCCAAGTGGGTGCCTGGTGCAGGGATGGCTGCGGTGCCGCAGGGGAGGGTCTCCTCCTCGCGCACTGAGCGCGGCCGATGTGCTGCTCCCTGCCAGGTTCCTGTCCATGCTGGAGGAGGAGATCTACGGCGAGAACTCTCCCATCTGGGAGGCTGATTTCACCGTGCCAGCTGCGGAGGGCGCTCAGATGGTGTCTCGCCCAGGTACTGGGGAGCCGCCGTCCCAGCTCGCGGGCTGTAGGGCACAGGGATGAGGTGTTGGTGCCCCTGTGGTGGTGGCCGGGTGTGAGGAGCTGCTTCCTGGTACTCACGGGCATCGTTGGTCTCTTGCAGCCGCGGTCAGCACCGTGGCCGTGCCCACTGCTCCGCTCTTCAGCAAGAAGCTCAGCAGCAGTAGCTCCGCTGCGAGCATGGACGCCGGCACCCCGGAGCCTCTGCCAGGTATGACCAGTGCAAGCAGGGACCTCCCTTGGTCCCTCCTCGTGCTGGACATGCCCTCTGCTCCACGCCGCAGGGGAGAAGCGGAAGCTGCCCGAGAGCCTGACGCTGGAAGATGCCAAGCGCATCCGTGTCATGGGAGACATCCCCATGGAGCTGGTGAACGAGGTCATGCTGACCATCACGGACCCCGCTGCCATGCTGGGCCCTGAGGTACAGGCTGGGGGATGACGAGCAGCACCGGGCCTGCGGAGCTGCTCTCTGGGGTCGGGCTATGGAGAGGGTGGTGGCAGCAGTGACCCCCATGCCCCCCCCCAGACCAGCCTGCTGTCGGCGAACGCGGCGCGGGACGAGACGGCGCGGCTGGAGGAGCGCCGCGGCATCATCGAGTTCCACGTCATCGGCAACTCGCTCTCGCAGAAGTCCAACAAGAAGATCCTGATGTGGCTGGTGGGGCTGCAGAACGTCTTCTCGCACCAGCTGCCCCGCATGCCCAAGGAGTACATCACTCGCCTCGTCTTTGACCCGTGCGTGGCCAAGGGGCGTGGGGGGGGCTGGTGCTGGGGGTCCCCTCTCACCCTCGGCCGTGCTGCCCGCAGGAAGCACAAGACCCTGGCGCTGATCAAGGATGGACGGGTGATCGGTGGGATCTGCTTCCGCATGTTCCCCACCCAGGGCTTCACGGAGATCGTGTTCTGTGCTGTCACGTCCAACGAGCAAGTGAAGGTGAGAGTGGGGAGGGAGGGGGTGGGCACAGCATGGGGGGCCCCGGCAGCCCTGTGGGGTGGTGGGTCCCAGGGTGGTGTCGCTGTCGCTGTCACTGTTAGAGCCTGGGGGTGTTCCAGTCCCGAGCAGCAGGAGTTGCGCTGGGACATCTTCCAGGGGCCTGTGTCCATGGCTGTGTGTGTCCCATCTGATGGGGGGGGTCCCCTCTCTCTTCCCCAGGGCTACGGGACCCACCTGATGAACCACCTGAAGGAGTACCACATCAAGCACAACATCCTTTACTTCCTCACCTACGCAGACGAGTATGCCATTGGCTACTTCAAGAAGCAGGTGAGCTCCCCCCCCGAGGTGGCTTCCCCCAACCCTCCTGCCCCCCACATCCCCCCCATGTGCCTGTTCTCTCCTAGGGCTTTTCCAAGGACATCAAGGTCCCCAAGAGCCGCTACCTGGGCTATATCAAGGACTACGAGGGAGCGACCCTGATGGAGTGTGAGCTGAATCCCCGCATCCCCTACACGGAGCTCTCGCACATCATCAAGAAGCAGAAGGAGGTACATCCTGCGGGCAGGGGAGAGGTGCTGGCCCTCGGGATCCATCCCTTCAACCTCTCCCTTTCCCACTGCAGATCATCAAGAAGCTGATCGAGAGGAAGCAAGCGCAGATCCGCAAGGTCTACCCTGGTCTGACCTGCTTCAAGGAGGGCGTGCGGCAGATCCCCATTGAGAGCGTCCCTGGCATCCGTGAGTCCTGCCCGTGCCTGGTGGGGAAGGGCTGGGGCAGGAGGGCTCCGTCCTGCCCTACCTGCGGGTGTGGGGCAGATGTGGTGATGCTGACACTTGTCTTCCAGGAGAAACAGGATGGAAACCGCTGGGGAAGGAGAAGGGGTGAGTGCTGGGCTGCGGGGGCTTGGCTCCTGCACTGGGATGGGGAGCTGGGAATGCTGGGGTGGAATGAGCCTGCCCACCCTCGGCGCTGGTTTTGTCCTGCAGGAAAGAGCTGAAGGATCCGGACCAGCTCTACAACACCCTGAAGAACCTCCTGGCCCAGATCAAGGTGCGGGCAGGAGGGGACCCTCTGCTCCAGGGCCAGGCTGTCCTGGGCTGTGCCCTCAGGGGGCAGATGGGGTGAACCAGGCATGCAGGGAGCAGGACCCCGCGTGCTGGCGCAGGCAGGGGTGCCTGCGCTCGCTGCTGTACCTTTGCTTCTGCCCTATCTCCAGACCCACCCCAGCGCATGGCCCTTCATGGAGCCGGTGAAGAAGTCGGAGGCGCCGGATTACTACGAGATCATCCGCTTCCCCATCGGTAGGTGGTTGTGCCCAGCGCCCTAGGTGGGATGGTGGAGGGAGGGCTGAACCCCCCCTGCGTTCTGTGGTCTGTGCTGGGGCAATGGGACAGTGCAGAAGAGAGGGGGGCGAATCCGGACTCCAGGTTGGTGTCCGGCTCCATGGCTGGGGGCCACAGGGGCCTGGGGGACCTGACCCTTCCCCACTGCCAGACCTGAAGACCATGACCGAGCGCCTGAAGAACCGCTACTACGTCACTAAGAAGCTGTTCATCGCCGACCTGCAGCGCATCATCACCAACTGCCGCGAGTACAACCCCCCCGACAGCGACTACTGCAAGTGTGCCAACACCCTCGAGAAGTTCTTCTACTTCAAGCTCAAGGAAGGGGGGCTCATTGACAAGTAGGGGAGCTGGCCCCGACTCCCCATGGGAGGGACAGGGCTGCCTGTGGGCACCCAGCCCTGCGCTGTGGGCAGGGGCTGCTGGAGGTTTTGGTGCTGTGAGTGGTCTTCCCTTGGGGCATCAGGGGCTTGTATCCCCAAGCTGCTGCCTCTCATAGGCTCTGGCAGGGGCAGTGCTGAGCTCCTGCTTCCTGGCACTGGTGCTTCCCTCCTCCCCGGGGTCGTGCCTTCTGCTGCCCTGGCTCTCCTCCACAGGGCAGGGGCACACACGTGCTTTGGGTTTCTGTTCCTGTCCATGCACAGGCAGCCCCTGCCCCTCTTTGTTGAATGTATGGTGGGGCTCAGCCCTGCCCGTCTTGGCCTGCAGGCAGAGATGCTGCTGGCGGTCCAGGGTCGTGCTGTGAGGGGATGCTCTGCCCTTGCCCACCCCCCAGTTCCTGCTGCCTCTATCAGCTCTTTCCCTGCCTCTGCTCCAGACAGGGGCTCAGCTGCAGTGTCTACAACCCCCTCCCTGCCTGCAGCGCCCCTCTCTGCCTGCACAGCCCTCCCTGTCTGCTTCTGCTGCCCACGGGGGTGTTGGGTTCTGGCAACCCGGGTCTGCTGCGTCCCCCCCCGGCATGGGGGTCAGTTCCTGCTCCCATCCCATCTTGCTGCCCCCTCTTTGGGTGCTGGGCTGGCGAAACCCAGACCCCAGCAGCCACTTGTCGTCCGTCCCCCCCTCCGCCGCTTCCTCCCCTGCTGCCTTGTCCCCTGCCTTGTCATCATCATTGGGTGGGTGCTGGTGCCGCTCCGCCCCCCCGGGGTGGGAGCAGCCCCTCCGCCCCTTCCCTGCCCCCCCCCCCCCCCGGTTCCACGTGACTTTTGGTTTGTTTTGCTTTTGGTTTTTTAAATAAACGCCCTCGTGCAGGCCCAGAGCCGCGTCTGATGGGGGGGAGGGGAAGGGGCAGCCCAGGATGGAGAAAGCGCCGCGGGGTTGGGAACCGGGGTGCCCGGGCGCGGCTGCGGGAGCTGCGCGGTTTCGGTTTCTGTTCAGCTCAGCCCGGCCCCGGTGCCGATAGCGCTGCTTGGGGTGTGTGGGGGGGGGGCTCCTTCCCCGCCTCTGCCCCGACTTTCGCTTCGCGGCGGCCCCATGGAGCTGCGCGGGTACCAGCGGGACGCGGTGGCGCCGGCCCTCCGCGGCCGCAACTGCATCGTGTGGCTGCCCACGGGCGCCGGCAAGACCCGCGCTGCCGTCCACGTCTGCCGGCGGCACCTGGAGAGCCGGCGGGGCGGGAGGGTGGCGGTGCTGGTCAACAAGGTGCCCCCCCCCCCCCCGCTCCCCGGTGCCGCTCCCCTGCCCCGTGGCCCTGCGGTGCCCACGGGCCGGGTCTGAGCCGGGTGTCGCGGGCGCAGGTACACTTGGTGGAGCAGCACGCCGAGAAGGAGTTCCATGCGCTGCAGGACGCGTTCAGGGTGACGGCCGTCAGTGGGGACAGCAGCCACAAGGTGTTCTTTGCCAGCGTGGTGAAGCAGAGCGATGTGGTCATCTGCACGGCCCAGATCCTGCAGAACGCGCTGGTCAGCACCGAGGAGGATGCGCGCCTGGAGCTGACGGGTGCGTGCTGGATCCTGCGCCCTGCTGCAACCGCCCTGGCTGAGCATCCCCCGCTGCTTGGCTCCTGCTCCGCTCGCCCCAATCCCTGCCCTTGCCCGGCGCAGATTTCTCGCTGCTGGTCATCGATGAGTGCCACCACACGCACAAGGAAGCCGTCTACAACAAAATCATGGTGAATTACCTGCAGCGCAAGCTCGGCGGGCAGCAGGAACTGCCACAGGTCCTGGGTCTGACGGCATCACCTGGCACTGGGGGGGCAACCTCCTTTGAGGGGGCTGTGCAGCACATCCTGCAGGTAGGTCCTGCGTCAAGATGGGGTGTGGCAGCCCCAGCACAGCTTCCCCTGGGCTGTAGCGGCTGTTCCTTGGGGTGGATGTTGATAACGTGGTGTGCAGGCGCTGGGCAGCCTGGGGAGGACATCCCCAAACCTGCCGGGGTGCTGCATCGCCCTGGGCTGTGGGCTCAGGGCTGGAAGCGGGGTCTCACTCTCTCAGCTCTGCGCCAACCTGGACACGGACACAATCACGTCGGCGCAGGAGGAGGAGCAGCAAGTGCAGAGCCACGTCCCAGAGCCCAGGAAGCAGTATGACCTGTGCCAGGAGAGAGTGCAGGTGAGGGGTGCTGAGCGCTGGGACCGTGTCCCTCCATCCTCTTAGCTCAGGCCAGCGTGAGGAACCGGTTGACCCAGAGCTTTGGTTTAGGGGTGCCATGCAAAGAGCACCTGCTCCAAGGCTATCCAGAGGAGCAACCTCCCCAGGCCCTCAGGTCCTGAGCCTCTCTCTTCTTTCAGGACCCCTTTGGCGAGCGGCTGAAGGAGGTGATGGAGCGGATCCAGCAGTACGTGGAGATTCCCAGCCTGCCGCAGGACTTTGGCACGCAGGTTTACGAGCAGCGCATCGTGGAGCTGGAGAGCAAAGGTGAGGTGGTGTGGGTGAGGTGGTGCGGAGCCGGTGGCACAGGGCCACCCTATGACTGCGGTGCCGGACCCTCCCCAGCGGCAGAGATGCTTTGCCGCCGGACGCGGGTGTGCGCGCTGCATCTGCGCAAGTACAACGATGCTTTGCTGATCAACGACACGGTGCGGATGGTCGATGCCTTCCAATGCCTCCAGCAGTTCTATGACACCCGGAAGGACACGAAGGACCCCACCGAGCAGTTCCTCAGCGCCACATTCGAGGGTGACGGAGGGGTTTGGAGGGGGCTTGGGGCTGCGTTTGGGGTTGGGGAGCCCCTCTGACCCCTTGCTCACCTGAACAGAGAACAGGGCAACCCTGCAGGCGCTTGCTGGGGACCAGCGCTATCAGAACCCCAGGCTGGACAAGCTGGAGGCGATCCTGCGGGAGCACTTCCAGCCCCTGGGTGCTTCTCGCGGCATCGTGTTCACCAAGACCCGTCAGAGCGCGCACAGCCTCCTCAGCTGGCTGCAGGACACGGCCACGCTCTGCGGGCCACACATCCGCGCCGCTGTCCTCACCGGCGCCGGCTACAGCAACCAGACCAGGCCCATGACGCAGGTGAGCAGAGGGTGGGAAGGATGGGACCGACCCCTCTGTGCGCTGCGGGTGGTGCTGGGGCTCGGAGCCCCGCGCAGCTGCTTCAGCATTGCCGCCATCTCCCCCCAGAACGAGCAGCAGGATGTGATCAAGCTGTTCCGCAATGGGACCCTCAACCTGCTCTTCTCCACCAGCGTGGCCGAGGAGGGCCTGGATATCCCGGAGTGCAACATCGTGGTCCGCTACGGGCTGATGACCAATGAGATTGCCATGATGCAGGTACCTGCATGGGCTCCCTCTGGATTATCTGCCTGGCCCTATGGGAGGACATGGGGGGGTAAGGGGAGGTCCAGCCATGTCCCTCCTCTGCCAACTGCAGCATCTTGCCCTTCTACTGCAGGCTCAGGGCCGTGCCCGTGCTGAGAACAGCGTCTACTTTGTCCTTGCCAAAGCCAACAGCAGAGAGGTCTCCCGCGAGCTGCTCAACGAGGAGCTCGTGGAGCTGATGGAGAGGGCGATCAGAGCGGTGCAAGCCATGCCGGAGCAGGAATACCGCCTCCAGGTGCGTGCTGGGTGCTGCCCTGAGCACCAGGAGGGACAGGCAGCTCCCTGCCTGTGTCTGCTGCTTAGACACAGCTCCCTGTGCTCTGGTTTTGGTGTCCTGCTCTTCCCTTGGGATGTGGTAGGGCGAGGTGCATGGAGCAGTGTCTGCCCATCCTGCCCTGCTCCTCGTGCTCTCCAGGGCACTGCATCTCCCTGCAGCCGTGTCTCTTGCTGCCTGTGCCCATCGCCCTGCGCTGACCCTCCCCTGTCCTCTGCAGATCAGGGAGCTGCAGCAGGCTGCCATTGCCACCTGCCTGATGAAGGAGGCCAGGATCAGCGAGAGGCAGCAGCAGCACCACCCGGACACTGTTCGCCTTCACTGCGTCAACTGCGGCGTGGTGGTGTGCTGCGGCGGCGACATCCGCACCGTGGAGGGCATGCACCACGTCAACATCAACCCCAGCTTTGGGTAGGGGCTGCGTGCTGGGAGGGACGAGCTGCTGCTCCCCCCATCCGGGATGGGCAGGACCCTGCTGCCAGCTCCGTGTTGGGAGCACCGGTCCAGGAGGGTGTCAGAGATTGTGTGACTACAGGGGCGCATGCGGCTGCCTGGTTCTGTCCCCTGAACCGTTGTCCTGAGGGGATCTTTCGGTCCTTTCCTTGCAGGTTGCACTACAGAGTTTCCTCAGGGAAAATCCAATTCCAGAGGGCTTTCAAGGACTGGGAGCCCGGCTGCCGCATCACATGTGGGGAGTGCAGCCAGGTGAGTGCTGCAATACCATGGGAGCTGCTGGGGCGGCAGGGGCCGTGTTTGTGCCCAGCTCCTGGCTGAGGAGCGGAGCTGTGGGTCCTTTCTGTGCACTCCTGTGTGATGCGTGTGCTGCACATGTGGGATGTGGACATGGGCCATTGTCCCCAGAGGGGATGTACCCCATGAGGAAGGTGCTGCCGGCTGCGTGACGGTCCTCTCCCTGCCCACACAGGACTGGGGAATGGAGATGCTCTACCGGCAGGTGAAGCTGCCCATCCTCTGCATCAAGAACTTCGTGGTGGAGACACCAGCTGAGAAGAGGAGGTACAAGAAATGGAGCGCTGTGACATTCCCCATCAAGGCGTTTGACTATGTGGAATACTGCTCCAACACCTATGGACAGTCCTTCTAGCACGGGCTCTGCTCCCTTTCCCATCACCTTCACACTGGAGTCTCCATCTCAAGCCATGGCTTGCTCCTCTTTTCCTCACTGCATTGAGCCACTGCAGCACATCCCTTTGCCGGAGCCTGTGACTGAAGGATGAGACTTCACTGCACCCACACAGAAAGGATGGGACTCTGAGATGGGAAAGCTCCCAAACCCTTCCCTGCCTGCTGGTGGCTGCTCTCCATGCTGCTGCCTTCCCCTCCTGCCCCCCAGCACCGCGGGGCTCTGGGGCTGTCTCCACAACCCTGCCAGGGACGTGGCGCAGCATTTCTCCGGCAGTCTCCAGCCTGCTCTGTGGATTTGATGGTTCTCATTAAAGATGTGTGTGAGCTGGAACAAGGGAAGAGTTGGCAGCTTCACTCGTGAGCGCTCGCTGCGAGCAGGCAGGTCCATATGGGACCACCCCATTGTCGGATGGAGAAACAGATCCCCCCATGCTGCCAGCACAGGGGATCCCAGGAAGGCACCTGCGGGTGCCTGGAGCCAGCTGTGTGGGGCTGCCCCAGTCCTCCCCCTGCTTGCGGACCCACCGCACCCTCCTGAAGGCTGAACCTTCCAGGGGCCCTGAACAAGACTCGGTCCCCCCCGGGCAGCTCAGCCCTGCAGGATGGCAGCCAGAGCCGCGGTTAGACTTGACCTTCAGGCAGAAAACACAGAATCCCAGTCTGGTTTGGGTTGGAAGGGCCCTTAAAGCTCCTCCAGCTCCAACCCCTGCCACGGGCAGGGACACCTTCCATTAGAGCAGCTTGCTCCAAGCCCCTGTGTCCAACCTGGCCTTGACAGTGCCAGGGATGGGGCAGCCACAGCTTCCTTGAGCACCCTGTGCCAGCGCCTCAGCATCCTCACAGGGAAGAGCTTCACAAATGAAAGAGCTGCCGGGGCTGAGCCTGAGCTCAGGCCCGACCGAGACCGGGGGGGCCCCGGGTCCCGCGTACCCCTCGATGCTCTCCCGCCGGCGGTCGCTAGAGGGAAGCCCCGGCCCGGCCACGGGGTGAGGGCGATGCCCGGGGGTGCTGCCGGGGGGAGGCTCATCCGGTGCCGCCGCTCCGTGCGCGCCCCTTCCCCGAGGGGTCCGGGGTCGGTGCCGGCCCAGGGACCTCCTGTTCCGGGGGCCGCCGTCTATCGGTGCTCCCAGCCAGGGACAGGGACCTTTTCCATCGGTCCCCATTGGCGCAGCGGCACCGGGATGCCCGGGTGGGATCCGTGTCCCGAACCGGTCCCTTCTCGGGGCAGGACCCTCGCAGCAGCCCCGCAGCCCCGCGCACTTCCCTCCAGGAAGGACGAGCCTGGAGCGGACGTGCGGCTCCTGCCCGCAATGAGGCTTAGCCCCGTTTCAGGTGGTGGTAGCCCCGGGGGAAGCATGAAACCAACCTCCCGTTCATCAGAAAGTGGGTAATGAGGCCGTTGGAGTTATTTGTAGCTCTCTATGGGCTGAGATGGCCTCTCCTGCCTCTCCCCAGGCAGAATCCCTCCTGCAGGGACCCCAGATCGTTTTGCTAAACTCAAATTGCCCTGATTTGTGTACAGAGAATCCAGGCTGTGAGTTAACCGGATAGGTGCCTGATGCTCCGCGTGGTGCGAGCTCCTCACCAGCCCGGGTGGGTTTGGTGGAAACCCCCAGACCTGGTTGCTCAAACCCAGCATTTCTGCAATGTTGATCCAAACTCACCCGTTTTGGG
Source organism: Amazona ochrocephala (assembly GCA_039720435.1). Classification (NCBI taxonomy): domain Eukaryota; kingdom Metazoa; phylum Chordata; class Aves; order Psittaciformes; family Psittacidae; genus Amazona; species Amazona ochrocephala. Next base: position 4,514,439 of record CM077897.1, read on the forward strand.
GGGGTGCCCCCGGCCCCAGGGGATACAGGGCCAGGACAGCAGCGCTCTGCAGGTTTTGGGAGTGTGTCTGCATCCAGCCTCTGCTTGTTCCTCCCTGTGCATCTCTGCTTCGGTGCCGGCCCCATCTGGCTTCTGCTTCCCAGGAGCTCGGTCACCTTGGGCCTGGCAGCAGGGAGCAGCCGAGCTGCAGCGATCGCTGTTGTGACCTTGGCTGGTACCCTTCAGAGCCAGCATCCTTCAGAGCTGGTGCCCTTCAGAGCCAGCATCCTTCAGAGCTGGTGTCCTTCAGAGCCATCATCTTTCAGAGCTGGTGTCCTTCAGAGCTGGCCTCATGTGGCCGAGTCCCCAGGCTGTGTGAGGGTGGGGGGATGAGCATCCCTGTGACCCCATTAATCCATTGCCTCCAAGTACACTGTCCCTGCATCCCTCAGCCCAGGCAGAGGCAGTGGTGGTTGCTCCTCTCTGATCAGCCATTCAGATCTCTGCTGCATCGATCAGGTCTGGTGTGCACTGATAGCCCGCTTTCAGAGCCACAGGGACTCAGGGAGGATGGAATTCCGTGTCTGATGAGGTCTGCAGGTCATGGGGCTGCCCAAGTGCATCCCCAGCCCCAGCCCGCTCCCAGCAGGCTCTCTCCATGCACTTGGCAGTGTCTTTGCTTTGCACCACTTGTCCCCATGCCATGGGTCAGACTCTGGCTTGGGGGCCCTGTACCCTGTGCCACACTGCTCCCTTCCCCATGGAGCATGGCAGACGTCCTGACAGCGCTGGTTCGGCTTCTGTGCTCAAACCAGGCTGAAGCCCCACTTCGCCACTCCAATTGCCCTGTCCACAGCCAGGCATTAGAGACGGCTGCTGGCCCGGTTCTTACACACTAAGACATCCCCTGCCAACAGCCTCTGGATCTAAGTCTGTGGCTTGGAACATCTTTGCTTATCTCAGCTCCCTGAGGTACTTATGTTCCCGGCCATCCTAACTTCCTGCCTGTAAGTGGAGCCAGGCAGCATCAGCCCCACAGCAAGCAGCTCCTGCAGTGGGTTTGGCTGGCAAAAATGGGATGAAGGCGACAGCATGGGGACGGACACAGCCCCGGCAGCACCCTTGGGCTCTCACAGCCGTGTGCTCACAGACCAGAGCAAAGGCAATGCAGTGATTTATTTTTATACATCCCATTTCGTTTATCACCAGTGCATCAGGAAGCAGCAATTCACCTTTCAATGCACCAGCTGAACAAGCCTCCGGCTCCGCTCGGCTTGGCAGCGGCGCGGATTGGCCCTTTCCTGAGGCTGGGTGTTTAGCAGAGACTTAGAACCCAATCTGTTTAGCTTATGGAAAAGTAGCCTGAGATGTGACTTGATTACAGCGTGCAAGTACCTTCCCAGGGAGAAAACTGCCTGGTATTAAAGGGCTCTTTAACGTAGGAATAAGAAGAGCTGAGGGCTTGAAGATAAAGTCAGACAGATTGAAACTCAAAATGAAGTCTGGGTCTGCAGCAAGGAGGGTGCAGCGCAGCCAAAGCAGGATCCCTGCGCATCCCTCTCAAATGATGCCCTGCCTGGACTGCGGGTGCCTGGGGCTGGAGGTTCTGACCCAGGGGAGCCCATCCTGCCCTGGTGGCTGTGGTCCCACATGGATGCAGCTCCTCCAGCAGCAGGATGAGGGCCTGAATTTTGCTTCCCAAGCACATCCGAGAACCTTGCTGTTGTGTGGTATCTCTGCCGGAGCTCGGGAGCGTCTCAGCCCCAGGGGTGACCTTTGCTGGGACAGCTGGAGCCTCCCGTTCTGTGCCAGGGGAAGTTCCAGCCTGCCGAAGACTGCTCATCCTGGAGGAACTCGATCCCGACAACCAAAACCCCTCTTCCCACTGCCAGGACTGTGGGACCCCGCAAAGTACATGGGGACGTCCCCATCTTGCTCAGCCCCATCAGCCCCATCTGATGATTCCCCTGGGAGTTGTCTTGACTGTGAGCAAGTCGGGTTCCCAGTGGATTAAACATGGGGATTCGCCTCAAACAATTTCCCTCCTGCCCCAAGCGGGGAGGAAGGAAATACAATCACTGCAGTTTGATTCTGCTTAGGCTAAAAGCACGCCCTGGCATGTAGCTGGGTGATGCCAGTGCAGGTGGCACAAAACGGGGGCGAAAGAGAGAGGAAGGCCTGCATTTGGGTTGTGCATCATCAGGACATGGGGAAGGGAAGGGACGCAGCACTCAGTGGGTGCTGGCACAACCCAGAGCAGTGCTGGAAAATTCCCAAGCAACATTTCATGCGCTAAATCTCAGCTTGCGATTCTGCTGAGGCCCGGCTTTATAATGGGATCTGTCAGAAACCCGTCACACTTAATATGCAGCTGCCCGCGGGCTCTGCCCCTCTCCAGCTTGAGGAAAGATCCCACTTCCACCTGAACCACCAGCCCCGGGAGCGGAGCAGCCCCTGCTTTGGCCTGGTGACCACTGGAGTGGTGCCTCAGTTTCTCTCTCCGCTGCTGGGGGGGGCAGTGGGAAGATGCTGGTGCCGGTGCAGCCATGGGAGCCCAGCAGCCTGCGGCTGATGAGGAGCAGCGTGCCCATGTGTTCTTCACCTGAGTAATCAAACCCTTTACCCCCTGTTTGATTAAAGGCCACAGAATGTGTTAGCTGTGATTCTTCTGCTTTGGTTTTGTTCCCTTCATTTGTCCCTTGGAGATGAGGGTTACTCCGGTACTTGTTAGTCACAAAGCCCTAACCTCGTGCTGCGTTCCTGCTATCTGAGAAATGAATTATTAATGGTGCATTAAACAGAGACTGGAAAGGGGCCCTGGGACACTGATAATCAGGAGCTAATTGAGGGAGAAATGAGATACTGCTCCCATTGCAGAACAAGGACTGTGCAGCGCTGTGATACCAAAGGTGACCCTGCTGCCACTCCTGGGGCAACTGCGCTGGGCTCTGCCTGCCCAGCCCTTGGTGATGGGTCATGCCTGTGTGCTTGGTCCTGACCGGGATGCTCTGCCCTGACCGGGATGCTCTGTCCTGACCGGGATGCTCTGCCCTGACCGGGATGCTCTGCCCTGACCGGGATGCTCTGTGCTGACCGGGATGCTCTGCCCTGACCGGGATGCTCTGTCCTGACTGGGATGCCCTGTCCTGACTGGGATGCCCTGTCCTGGCTGGGATGCTCTGCCCTGACTGGGATGCTCTGTCCTGGCTGGGATGCTCTGCCCTGACTGGGATGCTCTGTCCTGACCGGGATGCTCTGCCTCTGCTGGGATGCTCCCTGTGGCTGCGGCAGCATTTGGCAGGAGGGATGAGCATGGCAGAGGCAGGAGGGCTCAGACCCTGACGTGCTGTTTCTCTGTGTGGCATCAGCTGTCCCCACTGCCCAGCCTCGCTTGCGGGCTGTGGCATGCAGCTGCCTGGCACAGGCAATGGGGAGCAAACAGCAGCATCAGTGAGCAGGGGCATGCGGTAAGAAAATGTGGGGCTGGCACACACATGGGAGGCTGTCACCGTGAGGAGAGCTGGCACATATAGCAGGGCTGGCACACACATGGGGGGCTGATGCACATTAGAGGGGGCACTGGGCTGGGAGCATCTGGGGCTCAAGCCAGCAGCAAGAAGAAATAGGACAAATGCATTCAGGGCCCTGGAAAGCTGCTGCATCCCAGATTTTTGATGCCATGAGCAGCTCCAAGGGCTGGCTGGGAACACCGAGCTGCTGGGAGAAGGCTTCTTCCTTCAGGCTTCCCATCGGCTGGCTGCTGCCAAGGGCTGCTCCTGTGTCCCTGCGGTGATGTCCCACCTCCACTCAGGATGCTGGATCCCGCCTGGACCTCAGCTGAACTGCTCACAAGTGGCTGGGGCTGAACAAGTTCAATCATCTTTTATTTATCCCCTTCTACTGTTTTACGACCCAGCTTTGCGCTGGGGCCGCTCACACTGCTCCTCTTCCAGCCTGCCTGCATTAAAGCGTGACAAATATCCCCTCATAAGCCCGAGCCAGACCTGTGTGAGCTGTAAAACCCCTGCAGCAGCTGAGGTGAAGCTGTGAAAAACGCTGGGGCACGGATGAGGTCCCCTTTGTGCTGCTGGGGATGGAAAACCTCCGCAGCAGCCTCTCGCGGTCAGGACTGAGGGCTCAGGGTGCTGCTGGGAGCAGGCAGGGGTTGGTCTGGGACAGCAGGGGAAGGGCATGATGGAAAATAGCGTTTCTTTGCCATTGTAAAACATACTGTCCATGGTGATGGAGTGGTTGGGGCTAACAACAGGAGGTGGTGAGCAAATCACAGCTTTTCACTATGGCGCCATTTACCTACTGGAAAAGGGGGTGCTGACAGCTCCCTGCAGGGCCAGCATTAAGGCAGGCATTGGGGCAGGTATTAGGGCAGGCACTGGGGCAGGCACTGGGGCAGGCATTAGGGCAGGCACTGGGGTAGGCATTAGGGCAGGCAGTGGGGCAGGCAGGTCGGCAGGCAGTGGGGCAGATAGGGCAGCTGAGCTCCCACTCAGATGGGGCCAATCGGCCTCCCCCACCAGGATTGAGGCTTTAAAGGTGAGCTGGGTGGTGGTGATGGAGCTTGGTGGCTCCTGGGGCTGTCTGGGGGAAGGAAGAGAAGAACCAGGTTTGCTCTGAGGGCATTTGGCCAGTGCTGCCTCTGGGATGGAGCTGGTGAGCTCTTTCAGTGGAGGGAGATTGCTGGTTCTGCTGCTGGGATGGAGCTGGTGAGCTCTTTCAATGGGATGGAGGTTGCTGGTTCTGCTGCTAGGATGGAGCTGGTGAGCTCTTTCAATGGATGGAGATTGCTGGTTCTGCCTCTGGGATGGAGCTGGTGAGCTCTTTCAATGGGTGGAGATTGCTGGTTCTGCCTCTGGGATGGAGCTGGTGAGCTCTTTCAATGGGTGGAGATTGCTGGCTCTGTTGCTGGTACAGAGCTGGCCTTGGTGATGCTTCCCGAGCTCCAAGGCAGGAGGAACCTTCAGGAATGAGCAGCTTCCCCCCAGCACCATGGGCTCAGCACTGGGTTCCCCACTACAGCATCACAGCAGAGAAGCTGCAGCTAATCCAGACTCTTTGCATAAATATTTATGCCCTGATGCAATCCTCTTCTAAATATAAAGCCTTATCTGGAATTTCATTTAAACATGAAGTGTGGATAATTTATTTATAATTAATGGAGACATCAAGTCCCATCTCTGGAATGCCTGTGAGCTTTCATTTATAATCGGGAGGTAAGGCCGGAGCTAGAGGCTGGGCCTCTTATCAGTTTCATTTTAGTTTCCCTCCTACAGCAAGCGAAGCTGCTGCAGTTCATCTCTCATTAGGAGGAAGCACAAACCTCCCCTAAAATAAGAGGTTTAGAGGGAGCATGTACAAAACTCATCTTTGTTCCTCTTCATGCCTTTGATAATGTTACCAGGGCTCAGGCCTCCCTTCAAAGTGTTGCTCTTCCTTAAGAATAAGGCTATTAAAAATTAAAGCCACTTTTCCACATAATAAAATGTACTCCCTGCAATTACGCAGAGGGACGAATTATCTTCCTTGGGTCGGTTTTAATTAAAAGGTACAACAGGAAGGGCAGAACAATGGCCATAAGATAATCAAGGTCTCCCCACTAATGATGAGTTATTGGTGCCTCTTTCTGCAGGGAGCCGGTGCCGGCACAGGGCGAGTGGTACCAGGACAGACCGTGTGGGATCAGCAGAGCTGTGGAGCATCAGCTGCTGTAAGCATCCGCAGTTCTTAAGCCAGCTCCCCAGGGTGAAGGATGGGCTCCAGCTCCCTGCATTTCCATGATGGAGAGCGCGTTCTTGCTGCCTTTTGGCTTCCAAAGGTCTTGCTCGTGTTTGCTTTTGTGGGCTCAAGGTGGGAATCTCTTGTGCATAAGGTTTTGGTACCACCTGAGATGCCTTTGAGCTTTTCATCCTTGCCTTTGCTGCCAGCCAAACCCCCCGGGTGGTGTGAGGGTTGCGGTGAAACAGACACCCACCATGCTGGAGGCACTGCCCTTTTCCTGCTGCCCCAGGGACCTGCTGGTGGAGCCAGGGCGCAGTGGCTGCTGTCAGGCATGGGGACAGACACACAGACAGGTCACTGAGCCCCCGCTCTGCCCTTAGCAGCAGTGAGGTGCTGCTGGACCCGGGGTTGATCCTCACAGCACATGACCCGGGTGCTGCTGGTGTGCGCTGATGTGGTGAGGACCTTCCCTTACAGAAGAGCCCAGTTAGAACCTCCCTGCAAAATGCTCATGTGGAAAGGGCTTATAAATGGAAAAGCTGATCCCATTTTTGCAGCTCCTGCAGAGTGCAAACCTTTGCCCCTGAGGACACCGTGGGCTCCTCTGACTCCAGATGTGGGTGTTGACTGATGTGGGTCCACTCCCACATCTGGCCAGAGCCAGGTAATCTGCTAATTGCCCAGAGGAGCTGTGGCTGCCCCATCCCTGGCAGTGTTCAAGGCCAGGTTGGATGGGGCTTGGAGCAAGCTGCTCCACTGGAAGGTGTCCCTGCCCACGGCAGGGGCTGGAGCTGGAGGAGCTTTAAGGTTCCTTCCAACCCAAACCACTCTGGGATCCTATAACTTCCCACAGCCTGGTGCTGCCCGTCTTCTTTCACTGGTTATGGCTGCTGGTGTTCTGCTGCCTGCCTCCCCATCACCTTCTCCCTTCTCCCGGCTGTAAAGCCACAAACCCCCATTGATCTGGGTCTGAAACGTTTATGAAATCTTTATGGGCTTTTGAAGAGGTTTTAATTCCCTGACGGAGCCGCTTTCCCCAAAAACACCACTGATGACTCAATGAGTAATTAGAGGCTCAGCAGCTGTGGGGCGGCCGCGGCAGCTGCCACAGCAGCTTGGCATGGCAGCCGAGGAGCCAGCCAGGCTTCCTGGAAAGCCACGCTGGGGCTGAGCCACCCTTCCCAGGCTAAGGGACCCCATCTGGGATCTGCCACCCACCCCTCATGGGCTTTGGTACCCGGCAGCACCAGCGCAGGGTGCTCCCAGCGCAGGATGCTCCCAGGGCAGGATGCTCCCAATGCGTGATGCTCCCAGCAATGGGTGCTCAGAGCTGCCTGGGGGTGACAACACATCCACCGGTGTAGAGCGCTGGGTTACTGTCAGACTTCTTATGTACTGAGTGCGGAGCTGCTGAGCCCCACAGGCACGAGGGAGGGTGAAGCTTCAGCCCCGCCGGGGTTTGTTCCCTCGTAGGCTCGGTTCTTCTCTGCCAAATGCAAGAGCTGCTGGCCAGAAATGAGCACGGTGTGGGAGAAACTTTGTGAGCCACTGCAGCGAGGTGGAGGATGCGGCTGTGCTGCTCCTCCTGCTGATCCGTCCCGCAGCACTTCCATGCAGTGCAGCAGGAGGTGACCTTCTCCTTGTTTAGATTCATCTTCACGGTCAGGAATCTCTGTGGCAAACTGAAAGGTTTAAGGACAAGTCCCTGATGGCCTGGGCACAAACAGTGTCCAGGGGAGAAGCTGAACTAAGCTCCAGGACGGGTGCCCTGGGAGGACTGAGATGGGTATCACTGCATTGCCTCACCCTGACTTTGTGCCTGGATGGGAATACAGTTACTGACGGTTGGAGTTCGTGTTGAGCCGGCTGGGGCTGTGTGGGAAGGAGATGGGAGCAGGCAGGGCTGGGCAGGGCTGTGTGGGAAATCAGGAACAGATCATGGATCCGGTGCTGGTGAAAGCATCTCGGGAAGGACGTGGATCACAAAACCTGTTTGCTGGTGGGGAGGCAGAGCTGGGCAGACCCCGAGCTCCTGCCAGGTGGCACTGGGTTGGTCCCTTTGCGGGGACAGGCAGGAATGGGCACAGAAGTTGAGTTGGATTTAAGAGATCCCTGCGTGCAGGCTTGCCAAATGTGCCATGAAAACTGGAGGAGATGGGAAAGGTGGCAAGAGGAATAGCGCATTGGGCTGCGAGCGATACGAGCAGCTGCCGGCGGGAGGGGAGCGACTCCTCCATGCTCCCAAGTGCTGGAACACTGCGAGGCGTGGGTTGGGTGAGAGGCCTCATCCCGTTCCCGGAAGCAGGGAGCATGGCCACCCTATGATGTGGTGGATGCAGGGTGAGGGTGTAAGGGTTAATGGACACTGAAAAAGGCCAGTGAAGGAGCTGCAGCCCTATCTCCGCTCCTTGGAGAGGAAGGCTCTGCTGCAATAGCCAAGCTCCTGACAGCGAAGGTAATGCAAGGTTTGAGATCCATTAGAGTGCCTGTAATTATTTATAGGGAGGGGAAAAACCACACTGTTGTGAAATTCGGATGGCACGGCAAAGAAAGGCGTTGGAGAAAGGATTCTTAAAGCCCAAAGTAATTGATGGTGAGAGCTGAGGCTGCACTTTGGAACCTGACTTGGCTCCAGTGGCAGCGAGGGAAAGAGCTTTTGGTGTGGACAGGCAAAACCCAGCGCTGCAGGGCCACCCCCTTGTGTGCCGAGACCTCCAGACCCAGGAATAGCTGCTGGTGGGGAGCCTGAGGCTTGGTCCCTGCTCCTGGCTTCCGTGCTGTGAGAGCTGGGGCTCTGCCACAGCTGGGGTCCTCCATGGGCTCTGCAGAGCTCGGAGCAATGCGTGGTCTTCCCAGCCTGTCCTCACCTCCAGCAGCCTCCCCTCCTCTGCCAGGGACCTCATGGGGCTGATCAGACGCCTTCATCCTGGCATCAATTCCCCTTTCCAGCGGAGGCAGCAAATGGGTGCGAGCTCCCTGAGCCGGGACCCCTGGAGCCGTGCAGAGCAGTTCCTGTGCACAGAGCCCAATGAGCGGTTGTGCAAAGGGCTTTGGGATCCTCTGTGAGATGTCCTGGAGGAGGGCAAAGTGTGCTTATATAATGCGTCTAGACAGACTATTCCTGGGGGCTGGGGGGAGCTGGGACCTTTTATTCTTGCTTTTCTATGTCAACGCTGTGTGGCCACGCTCAAAGGTTCTGGGAGCTGCTGAAATATTCATAACCAGGCTGGTGATAGGGCAGCACATGCGTTTGCACTCAGGAAAATGTTGATCTTAGCACAAGCCATGTCAGCAAAGGAGCCTTTGCCTGGTGGGTGCCTCGTGCTCCAGCTGCAATGACTTCAGAGTGAAGAGCATCTCCCTGCAGCTCCCTTGCTTCGTTCCCTTCTGCTCTGCCTCATCCTCCTGGAGCAGCTGGGCAGGATGCAAGGTGTTATCCCACCATCTGCGTGGGTACCATGGGCACGCTTGGGTCAGACCAGGGCTCTGACCCCAGCAAAGCCCTGTGGTCCCCACAGGACCACCTTCCTTGTCCCCTCTAAGAGCAGCTAAGATGCTGCTGGGGGTATGGGACTGAGGACCCTCATCTCGGCATCACTGAGACCTGACTCTCTGTGCTGTGTGGGGCTGGTGGCACTGGGCACCTCTGTACCCTGAAATTGGGGTCACCCTCCACCATGCACCTCACTGACACCCCCTGCCCCAACCCCCTGTGAAGGGCCTGGGGTGACTCTGTGGGGTCCCCCCGCGCCCACAGCAGCCCGGTCTCCTGCGGGGCTCCCGGCACAGAGGGGGTACACGGCGGCCCCCTCTGCCCCCCCCCCGGGCCCCGCTGCAGGTCGCAGCACCCGTGCGCGCCGCCGCGGTTCCCCCTCCCACCCTCAACGGGCGCACGGCGCTGGCGGCTGAGCGGGGGGGGGGAAACGCGGCGGCGCGCGCGCTGCCTTCATCCCCCCCCTTTCCTCCTCCTCTTCCTCCTCCTCCTCCTCCTCCCGGGAGCGCGCTCGCAGAGCCGAGAGCGAGCAGCCGGCGGGAGGATGCTGCAAACGGCGGCGGAGCCGGGCGGCTGGGCAGGTAGGGCGGGAGGCGCGGGGGCCCTCGGTACCGCCGCTCCTCCAGCGAGCACCGCGGGCCCGGGAGAGTTGCGGCAGCAGCAAAGTTGTCGGGGGATGGAGGGAGGATGCGCTATGGAGGGGGCCCGCGGAGCAGGGAGAAGGGCCCCGTACCCGCCCGGGGGATGCTCGGGTCCCGGCTCCCGCCTGCGGCGCCTGGGAACGGGAATCCCGGCTGCGCAGCGCCGAGCGCCGGGGAGGGGGGGCGGTCCCGCTGCCCCCCACCCTCGGAAGGGGTCAGGGCCGGAGGGAAACTTCTTGGGACGAACTTTGACGAGGCCCCATTGTCCTTCCCGCACTGATCGCGACCCCCGTGGGTGCGCGAAGGATGCTGGTGGCCCCAAGGTGCCTGCACCACCGGGGTGCAGCGTGTTAACCCCATGGGCCTGCGATGGGCTGGGGGCTGCCGGCAGGGCCCGGGCAGTGTTTGCCAGGTTGTGACCGTGGCCGTGGGCCTCGCAGGGCCCCCCCTGGGCTGCTGAGGGTGTTGAGGTGCACCATGCACCCAGCGTGCCCCACAGCTCAGCCGCAGGGTGCCCGCGGCTGCTCATGTCCCTGCCTTGGTGCAGGCAGGGGGAGGTTTGTGTTGGAAATGGAGCTGAGGCTTCCTGGCTGCCTCCACAAGCGGTTTGTGGCTTTGGGAGAAAAGGACTTTGACTGAAGCCTCACAAAAGCACTCTCTGTTGGTGACTGGGGCAGTGAGGGCTGTCTCTTGGGGTGGCTGCAGCCCGGTCCCCCTCACCTGGCATGCACCGACCACGCATGAACACGGCTCCAGGAGCAGCATCCTCACCCGGCGGACTGCCGCTCTCCCCTCAGCTCGTCCATATACTTTGCTATTAACTTGGAGCAGCAGCGAGTTGTTGCTCAGGAGCTGTGCACGGGGTGGGGTAGGGCTGGAGCCACCCCGGCGGTCCCAGGGAGCAGGACGTGCCTATGCCTGCCCTTGACGGCAGCGGCAGGGCTGCGAGCTCCCATCGCGCTGGATGTGCATGTGGGAAAACAACTTCTTGGATGGAATCTGAGCTCCCAGCTCTCCCTGGCACGTGTGGCTGCTTTGTGTTTCCAGAGGCAAACCTTGGAAGTGCATCTGGCCATGACTCTGCATGAAGGTAAGGGGTCCGGAGCCCAGCTCTGCGCTCCCAGAGGCTTTAAGGGGCTTCCACGTTAATTCATTGGTTAGGGGTTAATTCACTGATTTGGAGGGGATCAACACCGGCTCTGTGGCTGCTGCTGCTCGAGCTGCCTGCTCCTGCGAGGGCTGGATGTGCCCGTGAGTCCTGTGCAAGCTGGCAGCACCCCTGCCCTCGGGAGAGCGCGGCAGCGGCGGCATTCCCAATGGGACACGAGGCAGGAGCGGGCGTCGCGCGCTCAGCACTGCGCAAAAATCATCTCCATCGCCGTCATTGTGAGGGGTGTCTGAGCGGGGAGCCGGGGCGGTCTGTGGAACCTGCTGTGCCTGCGGGTGGGTGCCTGAAAATAGCATCCATGGGCAGTGCCAATGGATGTGACTGTCCGGGAATAAATGAGGCTCTGTCCCCGCTGGAGCCCGGCCAGAGCTCCTGCAGCCAACACAAAGTCAAACCCACCCCTGGGGACTTGGGGGTGTTTGAAGGGGATGCAGGTGTTTTCTGATGGAGCATCCAGCCCAGCGTCGGCTCCGTGGCTGAGCAGCTCCATGGGGACAGGAGGGTCCCTCGGTGGGTACCAGGGTGACTCTGCTGAGGAGAAACTCTCCTGAAATGTGTGGGGTTCTGGGGTTCAGAGCCAGGCTGGTGCTGACGTGTGTGGGGTGAGTCTGCCTCCTATGGTCAGCCCATCCCCATGCACCCTCCTGCTGTGTGTCCCCCTGGGGCAGGGCTGGCGCTGGTGTTCCCAACTGGAGCCTGGAGTAATGCTGTGGCCCCAGCACAGTGGTTCCAGGAGCTCACCTGGCTGTGGCCATCCACAGCCGTTTCCAACCCAGAAATACTCCTCAGGCAGGGCCCCAGCATCCTTGAGCATCGGCTGGTGGCCATAAAGGAACTCTGGTGTTGGGACTGTGATTTGCTGTGTCCCTGGAGATGTTCTCTTTGCACCGGCTTTTATCCGGCACTTCTGGGCTGATGTACATATTCCTACAAGTGCGCAGTGTCAGTCTACTACTGACCAAACAAGGGCCTTCGCACGGATGCTCTCAAAGTCAAGCACTGAACATGTTAATTGAGTTGCTTTACGCTGTTGAATTTCCAGGACTGGAAGCATGGGGCAATCCCTAACGCGTGCTAGGCTGAAACGTCAGAGGACCAGAGCGCCCTTCTCTGAGCAACACATCCCATCACGCTGCTTCTCTTGTTTCCCAGCTCCATTGGGGCTGCTGTTTGAATGTTCCGAGCCCGGAGCCTGTGGTGCTGCAGCCCTTTAATCATTGCTGGGGAAGATAAAATGCAAAGCTGTGCGCCCGGAGCAGAGTAATGAAGCCCAGGAGGGTCTGTTTGTCAATTTAGAAACAATACTGTGATGTACAAAGGCCGTTTCTTACTCTGAGGATGCCCCCAAAATCATGCCATAATTTACGTGTCAGGAAGCCCCCGGTCAAGGGCTGTATCTGCTCTCCCAAGGAAATCCAGGCTGCACTGCATGGGAACGAGGGCTCAGTCTTCAGTCGAACCACAGCAAATCCAGGTTGTAGAAGGGAATCTTGAGCTGCTCTGTGGGTGAGCTGCAGGCACAGGACGTGCAGGAGGGCCCTGGTTCCCATGGGAAGCTCACCCGGTGTTCCGCTGGGGCGCCATGGGTGCAGGGCTGTGTCTTTTGGAGGTGTTAGGATGCTCTTCATGTTCTATGGCCTGGCTGCGGCTATGGGGCTTCTTCGCAGGGGCTGCAGCAGGGGAGGGTCCCCCCACTCTCAGAGGGGCCATTTGTGACTGGGGTCAGGGGTTTTTGCCCATGCAACGTCACAGCCTTTACCCAGAATGAATACCCAGGGCCAGGGGCCGGTGGCAGCTCCGTGCGACCACCGAGCCCTTCCCTTGGGATTTGGACCTCTTGGGGCTGCAGGACCCGGCTGGGGTGAGCCTGGGCTAAGTCAGTGCTGCTGGGCTGGGGCAGCAGCTCAGCTCCGGTGGGGGCTCCGAGCCCTCCACATGGAACAGATCCGTGCTGCTCTGATCGGGATCGCTCCCGAGTCGTGATTTTCCCTGGCCTAATTATGGAGATCTTTTAATTAGTTGATAAGGAAAATCACGGTAATTGCGAGGGGAAACGTCCTGAGGCCGAGCCCTCACCCCTGCCTGGCTCTGCCTGAGGACAGGAGCTGCTCCCGCTGTGCCAACCTCTGCAGAGGCGGCAGCAGCTGATGCCAGGGTGCCAAGCATCCCTGTGGCAAGGTGCTGGGCTCCTTTGGCCAGCAGGGCTGACCCTGCAAGGATTAAACCAACCCAGGGTTTGCTCTGTTTGGCTCTGAGGCCGGGCTGTGCCGGGCACTTGGTTTCCAGTTTGGGTGTTTCCGGCTCTGGCGTCTGGTTCCTGACTCCAGCAGTGGATGAAGGAGCTGTTGGATATGGGGTGGGTTTTGCCAGTGTAAGATCAGAGGCTGCTTCTCACCTCCCTTTCAGCTCCCGGTGCTGTAAGACCGCAGCTGCCTTTGGGCTGGAGAATGCACTGCAGCCCATTCAGCAGGAGCAGGGGGTCATGTCATAGCGGAACCATGAGGCAAAGGGCCAAGAGCTTTTTGGGGTGGTTTTTCACCTTTATGTGTTGGAGCAGGAGGGATGTGGCACCAGAGACCTGGGCTTTGCTGGTGTTGCTGCCCTGGCAGTCCAGAGGCTCCCTGGGTCCTACCAAGCCCAAGGACACGTGGCAGCGATGCCAATGGCCACCAATGGTGGCTACTGGAAACCAGTGCTCCAGAGTGGGACCCCAGTCTCTTGGTCAGCTGCTTATGGAAGAGGGATGGAGCTGGACAGGTCCTGGCCTCATCCTGCCTGGAGGTTGATCCTGGCTGCAGGAGAGTGAGGTGCAGCATCCACAGGAATTCCTGGTCTCAAAGCATTCAAGATCTCTGCTCTGGGCAACACTGTGCAGAGCTTTGGCATTGGGTTCCCACATGACTCTGCTTCAGTAATTCCCAGTGAACGCGGGCAGTGATTCCTGGATATGGATTTCCTGCCGAATTCCCACCATACTAGCGGAGAAATAACTGAAGGCTTTGTGCTGCTCCCTCATCCAGCACCACCACTGCTGCTGCGCCTTCCTTGCCTGCTCTGCAGGTCACAGAGATAGGAAAAGGAGGGATGATGGCCTGGAACTGATAACTTTCACACCAAGAAGCCTGCTCTGGGGCTGAGATGTGCCAGGGCTGGCGCAGAGGATGCGATGCTCCCACTGGGGATGCTGATGGGGCTGGGACGGTTGGTTTTGGGAAGAGGAACACCCTCAGCCCAATGGGGCTGAATCCTCCATGCTGGATTTTGGGAGGGTTGGGGGGTTTGTCCCTTTTCCTGCTCTTGCTTGTCGTCTCCTCCCTTCACCCTGCCCTGGCCCTGTGCTGCAGGGGTGCAGCCATCCCAGTGCCGCTGTTGATCTTGGTCTGGAGCGCTGCTGCTTTGCATCCCTTTGAAGCATCTCAGCACAGAGCCCGTCTGTGCCTGGGGCCTGGAGCTCCTTGTGAGGAGCCCTGAAACGGCTTTAGGAAGGAATCCCATCGAAATCCCACACAAGGGAAGCTTGTTCCGGAGCAGGCAGGAGCCGGGAGCAGCACGGAGCAGGGCTGGGGGCAAGACCTGCCTCCTGCCCCCGGCAGCAGGGTCCTGCCCATCGCTTCCATCGCACGCAAGGGCAGAGCCTATAAATAACCCAACTCCGAGGTTTCGAGCGGTATTAGGAACTCTCCAGGCTTATTTCTCAGCGCTGTTACGAAAGGGCTTGAGCGGATTAAAGCGTGCTCGGATTAATCAGCGCTCCGGAAGGCGCAGAGTGCGGGCAGGGCAGCGCTGCCGCCCTGGGAATGCGGTGCTGCGTTCACTGGGGCTCTGTGCACCCCATAGGGCTGTGACTGGTGGGACAGGGAGGCAGCAGCGGCTGCATCCCCAGCCCCTGGCTCACCCACTGGGCACCTCAGGCAGCAAATTCTCATAGAACCATGGAATCCCAGCCTGGTTTGGGTTGAAGGGACCCGAAAGCTCCTCCGGCCCCGACCCCCTGCTGCAGGCAGGGCCATCTTCCACTGGAGCAGCTTGCTCCAAGCCCCTGGCCTTGAGGTTTCACAGCTCAATGTCAAAGTCCTGCCCTCTCCGGTTTCCAGGGGAGGCAATTAGCCAACAGGCAGAAGAGCAATGTAATAAGTGTGACGAATGACAAGCCAGTTGTGGTACAGGGCATGCTGTGCCCTCGGAGGAGCCTTCCACGGGGCGGGAATGTGGCGGCAGCCTCTCAAGTGGGAGCGCAGCAATTCCCTTGTCCAAGCTGGGGCTCTGGCTGTTCATCAGGCCTGTGCCTGGGCTTTCTCCTGCTTGGGAGCTGCTGTGGAGCTCAGGGAGGGCCCCAGGATGGATACCCCAATGCTGTGATCCGTGCCAGTACCTCACCTCGTCGGCCAGCGCGTGGTGTTGCAGGGCAGGATGGGTGCAGCGGGTGAAGCAAAGGGATTTATGGAGCCTCCTGCGGGTGCTCGTGTGATGCCAGCTACATCCATGGGAAGCATGAGATGGGCAGCGGCAGCTCCAGCGCCTGCCTGGGTCTGGCCTCTGCTGAGCACTGAGGAAACTTCTCCACTCATCCTTGGGGGCTTTTCCACTCCGGAGGACTTGGGCAAATCCTCTTTGCTGAGGAAGGCGATGGCTGCACTGGGGCGATGCTGGCAGGAGGCACAATGCCCCTGAGTGCCCCAGGGGCCGTTCCCTGCTGCTGGATGAAGGAGCTTGTTCTTCTCCCACCAGTTGCGGGAGCCCGACTCCTCTGCAGCCCCAGCTGGAGATAACACTAGATGTGAAGTGATGGAGATAACAGCAGCTGCCAGCAGAGATCTGCAGGGTCAGGGCAGCACTGCCCCAGGGCTCTTTCAGCAGCAGCACCGAGCCCCATCCTGCTGTGGGACGGTCCATGGGCACCCCAGAGCCCTCTGCCCATTGCCAAGGCAGGTGCCAGGATCTCTGCCTTTGTTCACCTGCTGACAAGGCGTTGGAAAAGGGAGGGCTTTTTCAAACAGAAGCCAAATGAAGTGAGATCCGCTGGCGAGGGATTAAACGGGGCCTCGGCTGTATTTATAGAAGGTTCAGAAGTAAATCCGTCCTCAGACTGAATAAATATTTTGCTCAGGCAGGCGCGATCTTCAGTTCATCTGTCTTGGAAAGACTTAAGTGAGAGGGGAATTGATTTTCTTCAGCTTGAACAAGGCAAGCAGCTCTCAAACCCAGATAGATGCTGAAGTCCCGTTATCAGCTAAAATGGGAAAGCAGCTGGGAAATCATTAAAGAGAAAGTGAAAACGAAGCTGCTTTAGGGAGGCTGCAATTCCCTCTCCATCATCCCTGGCACTGCCACCCCCAAGGGCTGCTCTGGGGCTGGGGGTCCAGCCCCATTAAGCTGTTGGGTGACTGCCACGAGCTCCAGCAGCTCCCCAGGGGTGATGGGAGTGACTGGCATTGGTTGCACTGGTGCAGGGCCAATGGCCCTGTGCTGGAGAGGTGGCACTGAGGACCGGGGGGTGGCAGCACTGGGATGGAGGGGGATCAGTGTAGGTGCGGTGGTGGTACAAGGATGTTGACACCACCCGGCACGGAGCCACCCGGGGCTGGGCCCAGCTCTCACCACATCAGGCTTCAGTGCTTGGATGGCTGCGGCTGTAATGTGCTGCGAGGATGAGCAATTCCGGACACATCCCTTTCTCCATCCCCATCCTGCCGGATGCTGCCCTTGGGCTCCCTGGTGCTGCCAGGGCAGGCCGGTGTCCCCGCGCTGCTGCTGCCGGTGGCACGGGCAGAGGTTGTCCCTGCTCGTTGCACAGCAGAATTCCAGCTCAAAGAGCTTGTTAATTCAAGCCGGCACCTGGTGTTTCCAACATCAGTTATGAGCTTAGTGCTTTGCTCTTAACAAAAGCTGCTGCCGGGTGAGCTCCAGCGTGGTGTGAACCTCCCCCTAACCAGGGCTGCAGCGTTCCCCGTTCCTTTTCCCATGTCACAAAGGAAGCAATCCAAGGGAGAATTAAGACAAGCCAAAGCCCTTGGCAGCGCTGCCTGACCTCTTCTCCCTGTTTTCCAGGGGAGGACCGCACCAAGCGGGCGCTTGCTGCACTCGCCACCCTGCGCGGGGGGGATGCCCGGTGCTGGGACACGGGCGGCAGCAGTGGCAGTGCCAGGGGAGGGTTTTGCTGCTCGAGCTCCGTCCGCCCCGCGCTATAAAAAGCCCTGAGATGAGCAAAATTATCCGCTGAGTCACTAATCACTCACCGCTGCTTTAGTCACCCGCTCCCGCGCACGGGGACGTTGGCTGCTGAGGGGGCATAAATGGGCTTGTCATGACGTTAAATGGATGTGGCCAAAAGAAAGAGCTGCTGCTGCTGCTGCTGCTGCTGACACCAGACGGATCGTGAGGCTCTGCAGCCACCGGAGCAGCTCAGCTAGTGATGATTCCTAATGAAAGCTTTGATGAATTGCGCCCGCATGAGAGGGATGCTCCCCATGGAGGCGCTGCCTGTGTCCCGTGGCAGCGCGGGTCACCGCATCCTGGTCTCTGCCCCTCTCCATGGGCATCGTGGCTCCTGCTGGAGGATGAGCTGCTTCTCCATGGGGTGCTGGTGTGGTGGGAGCACCCCCTGCTTGGGAAGGGGTGCTGGGGGTTGGAGCTGGGGTTGGGTGACCACAGTGGAGGCACATTTGAGATCCTGGGACTTGGGAAAGCAAAGATGCTCCAGCCTGGGGATGCACCATCCCCTCCTGCTCCCCCTCTTACCCAGTACCAGCAGCCACCTTCTGCTGTGGGCAACAGCGCCCTTTGCTCTGCCATCTGCCCCAGAGCATCCTGGATGAGAAGTGGGACTATTGCTCAAGTGTCCATACATTTGCAGCTGCAAACAGAGGGATGGATGCTGGCAGAGGGATGCGCTGCTGGGGGGCCGGGTGGGTGTCACATTGCTGGAGCTTCCAGACAGAAATAGCTCCAGGCACAGCCCCGCTTCCAGGGAGTCTGTGGGAGCGTGGCATCAGCTGCTCCATCCCAGGGAGACGTTGGCTCTTTGCGGTGGTGTGATTGCTGCAGGGAGAAAGGAGCTGGGGGACAGCCCCGAGTCTGCAAATCGCATCTGTGCTCGTGGGCAGGGGCCTCTCTGGGTTTGGTGTGAAACAGTGCAGGATTGGGCCATGGATGGGCCCTTAATCCACTGGTGTGGTGCTGCCTGGGCTGGACAGGATGGGCTGGCTCAGTGGGTCTCTGGTCCTGCAGCCCCCCAGCCTCGCCATGCGAGCAGACACAGGATGCTCATGGCTGGGTACCATGTGGCATCTTTGATGCACATCTGGCTCAGTGCTGGACCAGGCGGTCCCCATCGCTGCTGTGCTCGGACCTGCTCCACACCAGCATTCTCCCCATCCCCAATGGGGCCAGGCAGTTCTGAGCCTTCCCCCACGCCCAATGCGAAGGGCTCTTTTCGCCGAGTAACCACCATGCCAGAGCCAAGCGCCTGTGAAAGGGCCTGTCTCAGAGCAGGAAGGAGCCATAAAGGGCCTATTTATGTCGCTGGCTCCTTGCAGTGTTTTCAGACGCAGCCCTCTCATGTTTTCATAGCAGCAACGCCTCCACCTCTCCCCAGCTGCCAGCAGAGATGAGCCTTTCGCTGCTGTCCTCCGCTCGCATCCCCATACGCCGGGGCTCTGCGTGGCCGTGGTCGGTGCTGGGGCAGTGCCGGGCTTGGTGAGGTGGGCATGGGGCATAGGCACTGCCGGGGTCTGGCTGCATGGCACTGGGATGGATACATGGCATGGGGATGGATGCACGGCACAAGGCTGGCATGCTCTGTGGTGCTCCTGACTTAGTGAGCATCTGGACAGGGCCACAGGGCTGAGCCAGCGCAGGGCATGTGTGCTGGGGTGAAGCGAGGAGCCCTTCTCCTGCCCTCCTCTGTCCCTCTGGCTCCTCCATCCACCTGGGAGCAGTTCTGGTGATGGGCTAGCTGGCTGCCGGTGTTCCTGTTGGGATGCGGCTCCAGCACATGGTCCAGAGGCAGCCACAGGACAGTGCCTTGGCTGTTTCCCGCTGTCCCGTCTGTGAGGGTGGCACTGTGCCATCCATGGATGCACTCAGGCCTTTGGCTGAGTTGTGCATCCCGGGAGGTGGACTTGCCAGCATCTCTGCCCAGGCCACCTTGCCGCCGTGTTTCCCATCGCCTGGAATTTGCTGGCGGGCAGCGCTGGACACAGCCCACTGGAGGAGCAGCAGCTCTCAAGCTTTGCCCTGGGAATGCCCATGTGGAAGGACCGGCCTCTCCTCCAGCCGTGGTTCATCAGCTGCGTACAGGGGCTGATGTGAGCTGCCCCCTCTGTGTCAGGCACCATGCAGTGACAGCGCTGCAGCGATCCCGTGGCACACGTGCCACGCAGTGTGGGAGGCAGGGAAGGGAGGAGGAAAATCTTCCCTGTTCAGTGCCAATGCAGGAGGGAGGCAGGAGCCTGGTGCTGTGGCTTGTATGGGCACCCCCAGCACCCTGGGGACCCTGTAGCTGCTCCAGTGCTGTCCTGGTTGTGAGGCAGTGATGGGCTCCTTGTCCCCTCTGGTACCCAGAGCACCCAGCGCTGAAGTGGGAAGGGAAATGGGCAGCACTTCATGGAGTGCCAGGGCACATCCCATCACCAGCCGAGCCTGAGGTGGGACCTGAGCCTTGGGCTGCTGCAAACCCACCTGGAGCCCCCCTGTGCCACGAGCCGCCTGCAGCACGTACCCCGCAGGGCTCTGTGCTTCCAGCCCGTGTCCACGTGTTTTCCATGGCAGGAGGACAAGTAACTTTTCAAGAGTCCATGTCGGAATTCCTTTTGAACAGGAAAGCTGACCCACCCGAGCCCGTTAAATACCGCAAATGGTGCTGCCCACATAAACACTCGAGCTGCCTCCTGCGCTGCCAACACTTGCTGCCTTCTGCCCTTGTTGGAGCAAAGGTCCCTGGGATTGACTGGATGCACGGCTGCTCTCCCGGCACAGCGGCCTCTGCCATAGCTCAGGATGCTCACGCTGCACTGACTGGATCCTGCAGCAGCATCCCAGTACTGCAAAGCCGGGATCAAGCCCGGAGGTAGGGGAGAGCTCAAACTAGCGTGTGGGGAGGAGGTGGTGAAATGAGGCCACACTTAGCAATGAACTGATTAAACCTGAGCTTTAAACTCTTTTCCTTCTGTCCTCTAGCCAGCAAGCAGCACAGAACTTCATTAGTCCATATCCAGGAGACACTGAAAGGCATGGACAATTAATTATCATCTGTCCTGTTTAATTTCCCTGCCTGTCAGAGATGGCTTCCCAGCGGTTCACAGACCACTCAGTGTCTGAGGATGAAATCTGAGCCTGGGAGTCAGCTCTCCCGCAGGGCAGCTCCTGCTGCCGTGGCCCTGTGATAGGACCCTTGTACCCCCATTGCTCCTGGGGTCCCTGGGCTGTGGGCTTGAGGCTGTTTGGGTTTGATGCCTGGAGGGACCCCATGTACTCCCACATGCCAACATGTGCCCCGTCGGTGGTGATGGGCTGAATGTGACTGCTCCCCCAGCCTCTGCTGCGGGACGGAGCTCTGGAGGGGTTTGGTAACACCTCAACATTGCCATAGTGAATAAAGGGATCTGCAGGGATCCAAGAAGGAATCTGCAGGTGGGGCATTCCCATAGCTAGATGCTGGCTGCGAGGTTCCCTTCTAGCCCGGGCATGAGGATGGGGCTGATACAGGGCAAAGGATGGGTTTGGACCCTGGTTCCTGGCCCTTCTCCTCCCTGTGGCCCCGGTTTCGTTGCGCTTTGCCTTCCTCAGACCCATCCTCCCCACTCGCCTCAGACCCTGGTTACCAATAGCTCTGTAGGAGCATTCCTCCCAAGTTTCTTTCCTAAGCCATGGTAAGCAGAGGCTTTGATTTGCTCTCCTGCTCCTTTCTTCCTTTCTCTTCTCTTTATCCCTCCTCCCCCAGATGAAGAAACCCTTTTGATCGTGCTGGGCTCAGACTCTGTAACAAGCATCTCTGTTTGCGTTGTGGGGTTGTCAGCGCGATAACATGACAACGCGTCTCCTCGTCGTCTCACACACAATGAATTATTTCTTCCACTCTTTCTTTGTACCATCTCCGGGATAAATTACCCCTTCCAGTATTAGCAGATGGGTTTATCAACCAGCAGAGCATCCTTAACTCTTTGATTATCCACTGCCCAGCACGCAGCGCCGGTCACTGCAGCTCAACCAAGGCTGCAGCAAAGTGTTTGTGCAGGGAATTGTCAGGCTGGCCTGAAAGCAAATGGCTTTGCCAATCTATTCTCTTTGCTGTGTATGAACGCACTGCTCTTAGAGGGATGCTGTCACGTTAAATATGGAACTGCCAACCGCAGGCATTAGAAAATCATGGCTCGTCCCATTTTCCTTCCTCCCACTCTAAATTCTAAGAAAACAATAAATTGGGGCTCTTTTGACTGCCTTGCAGCTGGAGGCACCTTTCCAAGCTCTTCCCGGCTGGCGGGAGCTTTGGGAACTTCAGCACCATGACAAGCGCTGCAGATCTGGGGCAGAGCGTGCGGATCAGGCAGCTCCTCGCCAGGGAAGTCCGGCTTTCCCTCTGCTTCCCTTCCCTCCAACGTGCAGGGCAGACCTGGCCGCAGCCCCAGTGCCAAAGCTCTCCAGGAAGCTTTCGTTCCAGCTGAACCATGTGCTGGTTGGAAAATCCTCCCCAGATTTACCCTTGATCCATCATCACCATCCTCAAGTCCGATCCTGCCGCCTGGACTCTGTGTCCCATCTGCTGTGACTAATGCAGAAAATCCTTCTGCTGCCTTTCTCTCTCCAAGCACTGCTATAGGGAAGTTACTGGGAGTGGGATCGTTGTATTTTGACAAACTCCCATTTTTAGGGTGTTTTTATGCTCCAGTAGGGAAGTAGCTCAGGTCAGAAGTGAACGACCTCGCAGTGATTCCTGTCACACCTATTGGAGAGACCTGCCTGAAAGCAGGTTTGATTTGGGGCTGGGGGGGGAGGTGTTTTGATGCTTTTCCCCTCCCTGCTCCAGGGAACCTCAGTGTTCACAGCTGCGGGGTGTGAGGCACAGGGCAGCTCCAGCTGGGATCAGTTTGGGAGGGCTATAAGAAGGGGAAGAGCAGAGCTGTAGGGGTTTAGGAGAGGTGTCCTGTGCAGTGTCTCTGTATCCTGGTACCCATCCCCATACAGGGATCCAGTTGCCCTCTGCCAGCCTGGCCCACGTGATGCTCTGGTAGGTCCTGATGTGCTGTTTCATGTGGGGGGGTCCAGGCCTGGGGTGAAATTGCTTTGGCTTCTATGGTGCTTGGTGCACCTCAAGCTCTTCTGAGTGTGATCCGGAGGTGACAGCAGGGAGAGCTGCTGTCAGGACATGGGGGTTTTGATCCCGGTGGTTAAAATACCTGCGGCGTGTGGTCATGGAGCTCCAGAAAGCAGAAGTAATGCAAAGTGTCCTGCCAGCCTTAACTTCTTAATGCAAACAGCTTCCAGGGCTGTGCTCCATGGTCAGCATTTACTGACCCCCTGCGGGGGCTCTGGAGCCTCCTCCAGATTGGGTGTTTGGTGACCTGGGTTTTAATAAAGCGCTGGGCTTGCTTTGATGGACTGACCCAAAGCATTACATGGATTGAAACAGCTCCTGTTGCAAATATCTTTATTTGATACCCCTGCAATGACTGCATTTCAAATGTCACTTGCTTAGCACTATGAAATATTTAATTTAGGCTGTAATACAGTAGCCTGCAAGAGCTCTGGCTTAAATTGGAGGTCTCGTGTGTCAGCCAGCAGCTATCCACACACACGCTCAAAAGCAGCTTTCTGCCCCAAAAAGCTGCTGATGCAGATGTGGGTGTGAGGGGGCTGGATGCTGCGTTCACTGTGGGTCTATGCTGTGCCCCCAGCTCGTCACTGCCCCTTATCATGGGGAGCGTTCCCCATCTCTGCCCTCCCAGCTCTAAGGGCATTCAGCCTGGCTCTGCAGCAGGAGCAGCACTGGCTGCTGCTCTCTGAACTGGGACGTTTGATGTGATGGTCTGAGTCCTGCATGGGGGGTTAATTGTCTTCTCCAGGAGCTCGGTTGTGCAGCTTCAGTGAGGGGGCCCGAGGTGCTGCCGGGGCTCAGACCCCTTCCTGTGCCATGATGTGGTTCTCTGTGTTGTATTGGCCAAGTGGAAATGGTTGTGGTGAGGGCAGGGTTGGGATCAGGGCAGGGGGTACCTCCAGCAGCACATGAGCGACGGTGCATACAGGGACCTCAATACCAGCAAAGCCACATGTGGTATCGCCCCATTCATGAGGGCTGGGGCGTCAGAAGCCAGCTTTGTGCCAGAGGAGACGCTGTCGTGTTACACGTGGTGCCTGGGTTTGATTCAGGGGGGGATTTGAAACAACCCCCCCCGTTTGTCACGACCAGGAAGGGCCAGCGAGGAGCAGCTCGGCCAAAGCTGCATCGGGTTGCGCTGCTCGGGTCTATTTTAGGGGGTGAGGGTGGTGTCTGACACCCTCACAGCGCCGGGGACGTGCCCCTTCCTCCCCAGCGCTCGGCAAAGCTGCCTGGTTTGCTCCTTTCCTGCTGTCACACCGCAGATCCCCACCTCGGCTGCTCCTCCCGGTGCCCGGGGTGATGCCCAGGGGCAGCTCAGCCCTGGTGCTCTGCCAGCGCTTTGTGTCCTCCTTGAGCTTTGGCATCGTGTGAGGGATTGCTGGGAGCGGGTTTGGGGTCGGGGTGGCTGCACCCAGGGCAGGCACAGCCCTATCTCGCTGCGGGTTTCTGATGGGTGCCTCTGCCCTGGGTTTTGTGCTGATCACAGGAAACCTTCAGGATCCTGGGATCCCGCAGCCCCTCGCCCAGCGTTCCTCAGCTGGGGGGAGCAGCGGCCCATTGGGATGAGAAGCGGCTGCCTGTGTTTGCTTTGCTTTGTTCCCTACTGCTGCTGAGAGCCCCTGAGCCTGTCATGGGGGGACACAGGACCTGGCTGTGGCATGTGCCCAGGGCACTGTGCTCATCACCTCGTTTGTCATCCTAAAAGGACACAGCCCATGTGCCCCGCCACCACCACGTCGTGTCTCTCATTACCCCTGTTTGGTCCTTGCTGAAGCTGATTCATTACCGTGTTGCCGACGCGGCGTTGGAAGCTCCGGGATTGCAGCACCTTGGGATGGGAGCTGCGAGGCTCTTCCCAGGCTTTGCTTCCTGGGGCATGTTCTCTGCAGCGTTGTTCCCTCTGTCAGTTCGGGTTTTCGCTGTCCTGGCTGTTTGGGAGCCGGGCTCAGATCTGCTGATTCAGGGGACACATCCCTGCGGTGTCAGTGATCTCTGATGTGCGAGAGGACGGGCACAGCAGCACTGCTGTGTCTGTGTGATGCTCTCTGCCTGCCCGTGGTGCTGCAGGATGTCCCATTGCCCTTCAGTGTGGGAGTGGGGCTGAGGGGGATCTGAGGGTAAGAGCCAGCCTGGGCATTTGAGGGGCTCAACCCCATGGTCTGAGCCCCCTGCGTGCCCTGGTCCCTGTGCCAGGAGCCAACCTGAGGTCCTGAGCTCCGGGGGAGGGCTGGCTCACAATAATCCTTGCTCTGGCTTATGGACTGATCCTAAAATGTGCCTCACTCTGGCATTAGTGGAGCATGTGTTGGCACTGGGGGGATGGGGCAGAAGGGGACTGATTTGATGGCACATTCTGAAATGCTGAAAGTGGAATAGGCATGGCCAAGGCCCTCAGTCTGTGTTCTGCCTGTATCCGCCTGTGTGCGGGACATCAGAGCATCTTGTGATGCTGCAGCAGGTCCTGTGGGCGCCCTTCACCCCAGGGGCAGAGCACCCCTGCGCTCGCTGCAGCCCGGGCTGGTTGCATTCGCATCCATCCACCAGGTTCCTTATGGAGCCGCGTGGGGAATGCTCTGTGTGTGCCCGCAGGAGCTGCCCCATCCCCTCGTCCACCAGCACAGCTGCTGCCGGTGCCTTCGCCCGCTCCTGGCTCAGGGGGGCTCCTCCAGCGTTGCCTCCTGCAACAGCTCCTGCTGGGCCCGATCTAAGCTGCCGGCTCCCGGCCGCCGGCTGCTGATGGGGCTGATTTAGTGGCGATCGACCCTCGCTTGGAGCGCTCCTTGAAACATGAGACAGGCGTTAGAAGCGCTCCGGGTGTAGGAGCGCCGGGGAGCGCCGAGCCCCGCACACGGGCAGGAGCCGGCGCGGGGGTGGCGAAGGGCAGAGCTCGGCGCTCCCTGTGCCAGGTAAGGACCGTCCCGGGGGTGGCAGCGGCCGCTGCCTCTCGCCATTGCCCTGTACTGGACCCGGACGGGTGCGGGGCTGGAAGCTGCTCTGAGCGAGGAGGGATGGTGCTGCCTCCCCCCGCCGGGCTCCTCTGCGCCCCATGGAGCTCCGGGGGGGCTCGGGAGGGTGGATCCCCGGTGTAAATCGCTGCCCAGCCTCTGTGTGTGGCTGTGATGGGGTCACGGAGCTGCTCCAGAACTCGAGCAACCCCTCTGCCCCACGCTGAGGAGAGCTCTTGGCCAATTGCTCATTCAAGCCACTTTTAATGGGGCTGCGCTGTCAGCTCTAACAGTAAGCTTCATTAGGGAGGTTCAGACCATGGCAGGGATGAGATGCAGCGATTCCAGTTGCACTCGGGCAAGGGGCTGTGGCATTTTCTGGCTTTCCTGTGGGTCCCTGCAAATACAAGCAGGGCAACTGCAAATGAGAGCATTGCCTGAGGGGTTTAAAGGAGTGTTGCGGCAGCTGCTGGTGACTTTCATGCTAAATCTTCTACTTCCGAGGCTTTATTTCTTATTGCACACAAGCAGAGCTGAGGAGAGCGGATTCAGTTATGGAATCATGGGAACTGCAATCAGATTTCCTGGGTTTAGGTTTCTTGCTCTCTTAGCAGGTTCCTCTGAACTTCGGGTTGTAGCTCCCCTGATTCCACAGTGATGAATGGGACAGATCTTCAGCTCAGCAGTTTTGATGCCAGTTCAGCTCTGTGGTGAAGGCAGCTTTGCTTGGGTGGAGGTGGTGGTCCTGCGGGTTGGGTCTTTGTGTTCAGGCCCAATAAAAGACCCTTGGGATGGGATATGGGTCAGTGCCAGCAGCAGCAGGGACCCCAGGGTGGTCCTGGAGGACACCCCCAGGCATAGCCCGGGCTGCATCAGTAAGGACACCTCTGGCTGGGCTGTGTTTAACCACGCTCCCTGCACCCAGGTTGGCCTCACTGGGTCCATCCTCAGGTTATCTGGAGTGTCAGAATTGAGGCAAAGAACCCAATGGGCATCAAACCCCCTCGCTCTTTGGGGTTCTGTGGCTTGGCCAGACCCTTGTTGTCCTGGTGACTTCGCTCATGCCTTTGCTGTGTGCTTCTCAGGGTGTAATCTATTCCCTGGGCCAAAAAGCAGCTATCTGGAGATTTGTGGGGGGCCCAGCATGGAAGGAGGTGTCTGTGAGACCTCTGCCACATGTCCGGAGCTCCAGCTCCTCCTTTGCATGCTGAGGGTGCATAAATGTGTCAGCAGGCTGCAGATGGCCGCTGGCATCGCCTGTGCTAATCCCCTTGCTCCTCCCAGCCAGTCTCAGAGGCTGCTGTTGCCCACAAGCTCCTGGCAGAGCCACCCAGCACAAGGCGGCCAACTGTGGCACAGGCACTGTTTGGGTCACTGTGATGTGATCCTCCCTGGCTGCAGGAGTGAAGGATGCTCAGCGCGGTGGTGTGGTGCGGAGCACAGAGCGGCTCTGCAGTGCCCGCATCCTGTGCAGGAAGTCTTAGAATCGTGGAATGGTCTGGGTTGAAGGGACCTTAAAGCTCCCCCATCTCCAACCCTGCCATGGGCAGGGACACCTTCCATAGAGCAGGGTGCTCCAAACCCCATCCAACCTGGCCTTGAACACTGCCAGGGATGGGACAGCCACAGCTTCTCTGGGCACCCTGTGCCAGCGCCTCAGCACCCTCACAGGGAAGAGCTTCTGCCTAAGAGCTCATCTCAGTCTCCCCTCTGGCAGGTTAAAGCCATTCCCTTGTCCTGTCCCTACAGGCCCTTGTCCAAAGCCCCTCTCCAGGTTTCCCATAGCCCCTTTAGGCACTGGAGCTGCTCTAAGGTCTCCTCTTAAGCAGCCTTCTCTTCTTCAGGCTGCCCCAGCCCAGCTCTCAGCCTGGCTCCAGAGCAGAGCTGCCTCAGCCCTCACAGCATCTCTGTGGCCTCCTCTGGACTTCGGTGGAGCTTGGTTTGCGTTCAGGAGCTGAAGTACAGGATGGCCCTCAGGGACACAGCTTAGTGGTGGACGTGGCAGTCCTGGGATAAAGGTTGAACTTGATGATCTTAAGGGTCTTTTCCAACCTGGTTGGTTCTAGGATTCTATGCTGGGAGTGACAGGGGCAAGGGAATGGCAATCCCACAATCAAGTTATTATCCCAAGTGATCGCAAACAATAAAAGCAGTGAGAATGAGAAGGGGAATGTCCCTTGGACACAGATATGGGAGCGCTGCAGCCCTGGGCTGTGCGTGTGCAGGGTGCGTGGGGCTAGGTGCTGTGCCGGTGGGCAGTGTGTCCTGGCCGTGCTGCAGTGGGAGCTGGGTGCTTTGATGCAGCGCTCGTTGCTGCAGTGACACCGAAGCTGCTGTGACCTTCTTTCATTTCAGACATATCTGGACATGTGTCACGAGCTTTTCACGCCCGGCAGGGCCGGAACAGCCTCCAAGCAAAGGGCAGCAAATAGTGCAGGTGGATGGGCACTGTGGGCCTATTGGGGCCAATGGGCCAGGGGAAAGCTGGGCAGAGGGGGGCGAGGGGCAGCTCAGCCCACTGACCCCAGTAGAACCCTGTGCCCCTTGGTGAGACCCCCAGGACCCAAGGTTGCTCCATGGAGAAGAGAAATGCTTGGCTTCATCAGCCCTGGGCTGGGCTGTGGTGACCCTGCGCTTTGAGCTGGCTTTGACTTGGAGTTCTTGAGTCACCTTGGGAGGTGCATCTGGGGTCACTTTACCCTTCACTATGCCCCTGTGAAGGGTCGCAGCCCCCCAAAAGATCCTCAGTGCTTTGAAAAGGCAAAACCTGCCCCATAGTAGGTGTCACTCAGGGAGCCGTGTGCTGCCACACGTGCTGTGACCTGTCCGGCCCCATCCATGTGCCTGACACCTGAGAAGCAGCAGAAATCGAGTGAATGGGACGAGCGTGCAGTTAGGACAGACCTTTGAAACACTGCAACGGGAGCTGCTGCCGAATGAAAGCAGCAGCAGTTCCTTTCCATGAGATGGGGGGGACTTTTGGGATACTTTGTCCACATAATGTTCCAATTTTAGCTCTGCATCCCGGGATGCGATTGCATTATAAATACCCGGGGAGGGGGAGGATGCCAAGGGCAGCTGGGGACCTGCCTCCACCAGCGTGTCCCCACCAGCGCTCCTCATGTCCCGCTGCGTCCCCAGGCTCTGTTTCACATTCCCGGTGCTCATCGCCTCCCGGATCTGCTTTCCAGCTGCTCTGCTAATGGTTATTCTGGTAAAGGCCCTCTCTGGGGTCCCGTGGGGCTCCTGCCCATTGAGTGCCATCAGGCATCGATCGCTGTGAGTTTTGGGGAAGGACCACAGGGATGTGACGCATTGGATGGGGCGTTTCTGCCCGGCTCATTGCTCCCTGTGAGGGACGGCTCCATCCTGCCCCTGTGCCAGCTCCAAGTGTGCAGAGTCCGGGAAGGTTCATCCCAACAACATCAGCTGGGCTTTGTAATTAAAATGTAGGGGGAAAATTGAGCCTTTCAGGGCTTTTAATCACTTATTTCCAGCACAAGGGATGTGCGTTTCCTTCTGTTTCCATTGAAAAGCGAAGCTGGAGCTTCAGGATGAGCCCTGAGGGCTCCGGGGTTAACGGGTACCAGAGGGCTTCGCACAACCTCCAGGCTCCCACATCCTTCTGCCAAAAAGCACATTTACTTGTTTTTAATGGAGAACTCCTTTTAGTTTTGCTGCTTTGTCTTTCATCCGGTGAAGCGCGAGTTTAAGGACGCCGTTGTTAACACTTGAGGCTAATGGTGGAGTGATTTAGACTGGAAGGGACTCTTGGTGGTCGGTTGTGGATTCCGCTCCCTCCCCACATGCGGGCGCTCTCCCTGGGCAGGAATGATGTGAATTCCTTCAGGAGATGGGGGGAGCGCTGCCGTGGAGGGGTTGGACCCCAGGGTGCCGCTGGGCGGGCTCCGGGCCCCTCCATCCCTGCAGCTCCCGGCTTCTGCCTCCGTCTCAATTGACAGCTCATGGAAAAACCTTCCCGTACGTTCTGCTAAATATAACTACGGCGGAGCCGCTCGTTGTCACCGCCGGGGCCGGGATGAGCGGGGCGGCTCTGGAGCCTTAGAACGCACCGAGACCACCGCGCTCGGGGTAGGTGGGATGGGAAAGGGACGGGAGGAGCCGCAGCCCCACAGCCGCTTCCTCCGCGCCCTGGTCCCGGTGCTCGCTGTGGGGCTGCCCCGGGGGCCGCGGGACCCACGCGTGGGAACCGGCGCGGAGCATCCGCGCCCCCGCGGGGCCGCGGCTGGGGCTGCAGGGGCCGGGGTCGGGTGCGGGTCCTGGGCTGAGCCCGGTGGCTTTCAGTCTGCCGAGACCTCCTTTCTGCAGCAGGATGGGTGCTGGGCGCGCTGAGCCCCTCCGCAGGGCTCCTGCGGGAACCGGCGTTGCTTCCTGGCGGCTCAAGTTGTAATAGATCGCACCTGAGGCTGCCGGGTGCAGTGTCCGGGGTGATGCTGCGGTTGCATTCCAGGCTGCCCATGGCATGACCAAAGCTTCTGGTCTGGTCCCTGATGCCCGAGCAGTGCCTGCGCATCCTTCTGGAGGATGCCGGGGCGCCTCTGGGGCCTGTCTGACCACCGCCAGCCACCCCAATGCCCCACTCCTGGCCCCTCGAGGTGTCTGGGTGCCGCGTGCCTCTGCGTGTGTGTAACCAGCAGCTGCCAGCTCCAAGGTGGTAACTGGATCACAGCGCTCGGGTGACCTTCGCGCCTCTCCGAGGCTGTTATGGGTGTCCCAAAGGCTCCCAGTGCAAGGTCGGGCAGCAGGGGCAGGGTGTCTGCAAGGCAAGGGCCACAGGAGGGGTGTCCCTGCCTGACCCCAGCCCCTCTGTGGGGAAGGGTGTCCCTGTGTGGGCCTGGGACTGGAGCTGCAGAGCCCCGCATTCAGGACAGGCACTCACCTAACACAGGGGAGTGTTTGCATCCATGGTGGGGATGGGCTGTGGGACGCAAAGCAGCACTCGAGTCCCTCCCGTTGAGTTTCTTGCCTGCAGAGGTGGTTGCCATCCCAGCTGTGTCTTGGGCCAACCTACAGTGATGTCCAGGAGCAAACAGAAAGGCTTTGACACGAGGAGTATTCTCTGGTGCTAGAAACATGGAAGAAGTTGGTTATTCCCTGCTCCAGCACTAACCTCCTGGGGATGCTGCTGCTCATATCATCAGCCTTAATACAACACACTGCAGTGATGCAGATGCTCAGGGAGGTCCCCCCAGCTCAGGCAACCCAGGCACCCCACAGTGTGCAACCCATGCCTGGCCCCTGTTCCCGTCCCTCTGTCCTCACGGCGGGTCTGTCCTTCCTCCTGCAGGCATGAAGCGACCCCTGAGCCCATCGCACAGCCCTGAGAGCGGGGCGCTGGCGCTGGAGGCGGGGAGCTGCCCCCCGGGGCAGCCCGAGCAGCGCATGAAGAGGGAGAAGAAGCACCAATCGTTCACGCTGTGCGAGGTCTGCAACATCCAACTCAACTCGGCCGCGCAGGCGCAGATCCACTACAACGGCAAATCCCACCAGAAGCGCCTCAAGCAGCTCAACAAGGGCAAGATGCCGGCAGCACAAGGTAGGAGCCCAGCCCTGAGGCTGAGGTTGCCCAAAGGCTGCCCTTGCTCTGGGATAGCCGCTCCGCTGGGCTGCATTCATGGGATGCTTGGGAATGCTGCGTTGTGCCCTCGGCATCTGTCTCTTGTTGGTCTGCCTGAGCAATGGGGTCTTCCCCACCCCACTGCTGGTCTTTGAGTGGGTTTAGGGCCTGGAAACCCATGGATAGACACGCGGGGTCCCATCCATGTGCAAGGGAAGTTGCTGGTGCTCGGCGTCTTTGTGAGCGTCTTCTTGGGTTTCCATAAGTGACTTGTGCAGCCAGGATGAGCACATCCGTGTGGAGCGGCTGTTGGATTCTGGGTCACTGGCTCCCTGCTTTCTGGATACCACCTTGACCCTGCAGCCTCTTGCCATGAGGGTCTCCTGTTGCTGTGCTGAGTTTGGCTCTTGTTGTCTCAATAACAGGATGCTTTCAGGCCTGTGGATGCTGTGAGTTGGGGCAGTTTCCATTCTTGTTGGTCGAGTTGCTGTCCATTGCCTCTTTACAATGGAACACCCCCTTGTGTTATGGCTGGAGGGGAGCAGCCCAGGCTCATCCATCCAGGAGCGTGCTGCTGGCTGCGGGTCTGGGTGCAGCCCCCTTGGAGCAGCGCTGGGCTGCAGCTTGGCGACTGCTCTCCTTCCCGTCCAGACTAATTACAAGTTGGATTAATGAGCTGAAGCCTCTGAAGCGCTTTGTAGCTAATTGGTGCCTTTATCTGGTGTGAGGATGCTGAGAAGTTGAGGGGGTGTGGAAAGGGCAGGAATGTGCTGGAATCCTGTAAACCGGGGTGTTGGGAGCCGGCCCCAGCACCCCACTGCCCTTCCCACAGGGAGCTGCTCTGTGGAAGAGCAGGAAAGGGCTGGAGCCCCCGGTTTTGTCAGGCAATGGTTGTTTAATAACACTTGCTGGTTTGTTTGCCAACCCTTCAATGTGCTTGCAAACAGCAAAGCAGCAGCGGATCAGAGGGCGGTAGAACCGACTGCATCCTGCGTCCTACCCTGGTTAACAGGATGGGTGGTCACAGCCCCATGCCCCACACGGACGCTGATGCTCTCTGGTACCGTGGTCACAGCACCATGCCCCACATAAGCTGATGCTCTCTGGTACCGTGGTGGCCTTGCTTGGCGCTGGTGCCTCCGTGTCTGTGCTCTCTGGTGCCTTCTGGACCCGTGCTCCCCTCCAGCACCTTCCATCCTGCTGGACACTGAATTCCCTCAAAGGCAGTGCCGGCAGAAGGTGCTTGTCCCCAGCAGACCCCAAGGGTGGGAGCTGGGCGCTGTGGCTGCTGCCAGGGCCCTGCCTGCGGTGCCCTGGCCTGTGCAGACCCCAGAGGAGCAGCCCGTATGGATACCTGCTGCCGCTGCAGACTGGGCAAGCGGGAGCCACATTCCGAGCATGGCAATGGTCATCTGCGTGCCAAATCCTGCCCTCGCTGGTGGTGGTTTCGGCTGAGCAAGGCCTGGAATATGCAAAGGAGCTGGGCTGTTCATCACCGTTCCCTGACAGCTGGAAGTATTGCCTGCTATTTTAATGGGAACAGGGCTCGTAAATTCCAGCCTGCAGCTTCCAGATTCCCCCCTGGACCCGGCGGTGGCTCTGTCCAGGGATGCGTTCCCTACCAAGCCAAAGAATCTCGGAGCGTGCAGGCGCGCTCCGTGTATTGCTGCATTGCCCTGACCTCTGCCAGCACACGGGGCTCTCTCAGCCTCCCGCACGCTCTGCCCTGTGTTCAAGGTGAAGTTTGGCTTCTGCTTGTGCAAGGCTGGGATTTGCTTATGTAGGGAAATAGCAGCCGGCGTCTGCTGCCCGCTGCAGTGGGGACACGGTGCTGGTTGCTGCTCTCACTGCAGCCTGGAACCGACCTTCTCCCAGTGCTTTTGGTTAAAAACGTCATTTCCAGCCTTGTAATGAGCCACCTTTCCCGGAGGTGTGAGCCTGAGGCTGGGAACTTGGCCATGGATCATAAACCAGGACTGGGAACTGGCTGATGTGATGCCTGCCGCTGGCACTGTGGGTGCTCGGTGCCACTCAGCCCTATATCTCCTGTGCTGGGAGTGGGGCTGATCCCCCCCCCCCCCCAAGTCCAACCACCCCCTGATGCCTTTCCAGCCTTGCCAAGAGAGCAAAGGACAGGCACTGGAAAAGCCCCTGCTCTGTGCTCCAGGGCTGCAGTGTGGTGGAGGAGGTGGTGGGTGCTTGGTGCTGGGGGCCCTGCTCCATCTCACTCCTCTTGGAGCCCTTCT
Organism: Amazona ochrocephala; assembly: GCA_039720435.1. NCBI lineage: Eukaryota > Metazoa > Chordata > Aves > Psittaciformes > Psittacidae > Amazona > Amazona ochrocephala. The sequence goes on from CM077897.1 coordinate 4,547,536, forward strand.
CTGGCCAAACCAGGACCTTTGGGTGCTGATCAAGTGAGCCTGCCCGTGGCCACGGGTGCAGTCAGCCCTTCTCGGGCAGCTCCTGCCCAAGCTGCCTGCTCCAGCCATGGGCTCGGCCCAGCACAACCCATGGTGAGGGCAGGGTGCATGGGCATCATAACACATCAGCCCTGGGGAGCCTTGGGAGGAGAAGAGGAGTTTGTAAAGACAAGGGATTAAATGGAATAATGGAGTTTGACAAAGCTGGGACATTCCTCTGAGCCGGAATCTCTGTCTCATGCTGACATTCCAGCTACATCAAAGGCAGCTCCTCACAGGCGCTCCATCTTCCCCCTTTCCCTCCGGCTTCTCTGATCACTGATTGCAGAGGCTGCAGTCGCCGGCGTTCCTTGGATGGAACGAGGCTGTGGAGGAGCTGAGCTGGCAAACAGATGGGATAATCGGTGTCATTACCGTTTATTAGCTCTATGCCAGAAAGACCCCAACTTAAAACCAAACCATTGTTCATGAGGCGTTTCCTGGCCATGCAAATCACAGATTTCTGTTGTCTCGTGTTGAATTGTGGCAATTAGATACGCGATGCCCACAGATGAAAGATGTCTTCGTGTTGCAGATGCCACTTCAACTCCAACTGGGTCAAGAACGATTTCGTTACTGCCTGGGACTCTCAGGGGTGCCCAAATGAGCTCGGTTTGCTCTTGGCGTCCTCGTGCTCCCGCAGCAGGGGTTGGAACCCCCCGCTTTTGGTGCTGTATGAGCAGAAAGAGCTGCAATACCCCAAAACTGGCTCAGCCCCCATGCTTCTTGTGTGCTGGGAGAGGGCATGGATGGGTTTGCTGCTTCCCTTTCTCCTTCTGGACCATCTCATCCCATTGCGGGATGGGCTGAGCTGGAGCAGTTCATTTACTCCTCACTGTTGAGTGCTCCCAAAAAAGGCCATTCCAGCGTGTCCCAGGCGAGCCCTGGGATGGGAGGAGCAGCTCGTGCTCCCCTGCTGCCGGAGCCTGTGTCCCTGTGCCCTGTCAGCTCACATTGCACTGGAACCAGTGGGAAGCCGTCTCCTTTGGAGCAGGAGTCTCCTGGCTTCCCGGCACATCCGAGCTGACAGCAGCTCATGCCCCTTGGCTGGGGATGGTGGAAGGGGATGGGGATGCTCCATCCAGGAGCATCCATGTGAGCCCAGAGCCCACCTCCAGCTGCCTTTCCCAGCCCCGGCCCAGGACACCCAGAGCCGGCTGTGTCCCGGTGCTAATCCATGTCACGAGCTCTTCCCCTGCTCCCTGTTCCCTACCCAGGGCTGCCTGGTGCCATCCCCGCTCCCCAGCAGCACAGCCCTGATCTCAGGGCTCCACTCAAAGGGGATGGATCTGGTTCCCTGTTGGAGCTGAGCCGTGTCTGTGCGTGTTTGCAGGGCGGAAGGGTCTGAGATGAGCAGAGAAATCGTTGTGACAGCTCCAGCATCGCTGGCTCTGCAGCAGAGGGGACGCGGGGACCCCAGGGGACCCTGCGCTCCTCTGGGAGCTGCTGATCTTGTGCTGCACAGGGGGTGCCCACCGAGCCCCCTGCCTTTGACAGAGCTGCTGCTGGGGGGAATCTGCTCCTATTGAACGGCTCCTCCATCAGCGGTCCCGTGCTCTCTGCTGGGCTGGGATAACCCTGTGGGTAAATGAGTCCTGAAGCCCCTGGAGCATCCCCTGGGAAAGCAGAGCCCTGGCATGGGGGGAGCTGGTGGGTCTGAATGGGCCCGTTGGGTGGGGAGAGGGGAGAATTGGCTCCATTCTGCCAAATGCTCTTGTTATGCCAAAAAAGGCATTTTGTGAGGGGGAAAGGGGCCTGTGGGCTCCATGTGAGCCCAAACGCTCCCCTTGGCATCTGCCTTGCGCCAGCCCATTGACCTGGAGAAGACTGCTCCCTTTATAAGCCCTCTGGCAATACCCCATTCCATTGCTCTCTCCCTGCAAAGCCCGGCTCCTCGGCTTCTCATGGAGGCAGAGCTGTATCAGAACTCATCTCTGATTGTACTGAGTCAGTAACATTCAACTCTTGTCCAAAGGATGCTGCAGAGAAGCTCCTGGGCTCTGCTTGCACAGGCTGGTGTGTGATGCTCAGAGTGAGGAGGAGGTTGGGGCTGATGCTCTACAGATGAAGCCAAAAGATAACAAATGAAGCTGATCTAAATCAGGGGTCTGAGGACCTGGACCCGTGTCCCAGAGGACAAGAGGTGTCCTGTCAGAGGGTAAGGAGGATGCAAAGCTCAGGGTGATGAATGAATGGGTGATGGGAGGGACAGGGTCATCTTGAAGGGGAGACCTCAGTGGTGGCTGCACACCGATGTTGGAGACTGGCTTTTGGTCCTGGGCCAGTCCCCAGATTGTCTCCCTGGTGTGAAGCTGCTCTGACCTTCACGAGGTGCTCCTTGGGAAGGGTGCAGCATCACGCGGGGAGCAGGGAGCTTTAATCCAACACCCGGTCCTGTGCGGCCAATTCCTCCCTTGATAATGTGAGCCCAATTCCTAGTGATGCTTCCAGCCCCTGCTCCTTCCTTCCTTTTAAAATCCCCCTCATCAAAAGGCTGTGATCGTTTCTGGGATAAAGGGGTTTAGTCCTTTGAGCTCTGGTAAGATACAACAGCCAGCACTGTATTCCCATGTGTCTCCTCTGCTGTGGGAGCTACTGATGCCAGGGATGCGCTGGGATGAGCTGCTCAGAATGGGCTTGGGGAAGTCATTGGCTTGAATTACAGCCTGGGGGGTACTCTGAGGCGCTTTGGTCTGTTCCCTATGGGATTGTGTGTGGATTCTGTGCGCTGGATGTGGGTTGGGTCCATACGGAGCGGCAGTGATCCCTGCTCCGCGCTGTCTGCGGAGGCTGAGCTGTGCCCAGAGGATGCTGCTGGCGGTGGTGTTTTCTCCCCTGATCAGGAGGAAATTGCCTCGTGTTATTTTGAAGCTCTGTATTTTGTGAGCTCGGCGTCCTTAATCTCGGATTTTGCTGTAATTTCCATCCATTTGGTTTGCTCTCAAGTTGTCACAATAGCATTTTATGGCCACTTAGCTCAGGGCGGCATCACACGTGATCTTAATTAGAAGTGGATTAAGAGCAACGGGGAACATGCAGCCATGGAATATTTCACAGTTTCCCATGTAGCGTCGGCTCAGCAGATTTGGAAGGGGAAAAGCCTGGGATTTATTTGAAGGGTGGGGGGGAAGATGCTAAAAGCATCAGCTGCCTGTGAGCAGGGCTCTGCCTGTTAGCGCCCTGCTCCATGGAAGGTTTCACTCCTTAAATGTCCCTATGGAGAGGTGAGGATGCGCAGGACCTCAGTGTGCTGTCCCCAGTGACAAGGGCAGCCACTGCCCTGCTTTGCTATGGGAGAGGGGAAGCATCCCGCTGCATCCTGCTCCCATCAGTAGGGATTAGAGGGGCTGGATAAAATGCAGGCTGTGTGTGCAATGTCCATCCCAAAGACCGCTGGGGCTGAAGGGATGGATGAGGACTGGGAAGGGGGACTTGTCCAGGGTCTCCATGGGCAGCGAGGCTGGGAATGCAGCTTATCCCTCCAGGGCCCTGCTGTGCCTTGGGCTCACTGCTCCATCCCATGTGTGTGCTGCTCTCCCGGAGGAAGGGGGGAAATGAGGGCTTAAAGATGGGTGGATGTGGAAGGGGGAGGTTGGGCTGAGCTGGGTGAGGGCGAGCAGAGGTTTGTGGGTAGTGTAAAGCTGTCACTGTGATTTAGGGCCGGCTGGTTAAACTGGTTTATGTTCCCAGACAGTAAGTCGTAAGCAATATAAGATTTTCTGTGAAGAGCTGATCTGCCCTCATCATGCTTTATGCTGTCTTTCCCAGAGAGATCTCTCCTCTTTATAACCCCATGGTGTTACAACAGGGAGAAAACTGGGTTCTGGCCACTGCAGAAAGTGGGCACGGAGCCCCAGAGGTGGGTTCGTGATGGGATACTCGGCTCCCCCAACCTGACCCTCTGCTTCCAGAGCATGGGAGGCAGTTACCCTCTGTTGGAGCTGGGCTGCGTTTACCTGCAGCCATTGCGTGATCGCCTTAAATCAGGTTTCCCTCCCCGCTCTTGCCTTGGAGTTGTTGCTGTTTCCTGAAAGCAAATGCTGCTCCCGTTCACCTTTGATATTTTCCACAGCCGTGGATTTAGGAGGAATAATGTCATCCATGCTGCCAGTGCCGTGTCAGCGGGAGGGTCTTGGTGCTGTGCAAAGGGCTTCTTCAGGTCCTGGAGTGTGGTTGCAGGTGAAATCCTCTGCCCTGGTTCTTCTAGAGGGGCCCCTCAGAAATGAGATGGGAAAATGATGCTCTCTGAAGCTATTTCCAGGTGTAATTTCCATCTCTTTCCCTGATAATTAAATATTTTTAGGTCATCCCGTTTCTCCGCCCTATTTGCAGACCTGGCCTGGATGCCTTTGTAATTAGACATGTCCCTGGGCAGGAGGATGAGCGCGGGAGGTGCTGGCTCTGCTCCTGCAGCCCTGGCTCCTTTATTCAAGCACTTGCACGTCCTTGGGGCTCTTGGCTGAGGGATGGAGCAGCGCCTCTTTGACATCCCAGGCCTGGGGATGTGGCAGCTGCTCTCAGCAGTGACACCCGGGCAGCACCAATGGCTTTGCTGCTGAAGGGTCAGAACTCTGATTGTGCACATTTAAACCATTTTAAGCTGCGTTTTGTTCTGAGGTGGATCCTTACTAAAATGAGGGGGTAATGGTGTTTGAACACCTCACCCTGCCACAACAAGGCCCTTAATGAAATGGGTTCCATCGCAGTTTAAAGCTGCAACTTCGCACATGATGAAAGGGTGATATTGTTCCTCTGAAACGGCAAAGATTAAAGGGGCACAGGGAATGAAAGCAGAGGTGTTTGGATGTTGCCGTGGTTCTTAGGAACACGACGATACCAGACCTTCCCTTTGTGGGGAAAACTGAGGTTAAACCACCGATTCCTGGGGGGTGCACGTGCCCCCATCACCACAGCCAAATGCATCCTTTTAGGTGGATAAAAGTAGAAACCTTCAGGAAGAAGGAATTGAAACATCGGGATGCTCTTATCCCATTGGGGTGGGTACCTGCCCGCAGGCTGTGGTCTATTCATTATGGGGGGGTGTGTGGAATGTGAGCCACAAAACCGCGTCTCTTTGTGCGGGAACCCCCCGGGGGGAGGGTTTAGCCCTTAAAATGTGTTATCCTAATCCCAAGCAAACTCGGGAGCAGGAAAGGTCAGCGCCTTCCTTCCCAGCCCGGCGGGGATGCGCTGCCGGCTGCTGCTCTGCGCATGAGCCCCTGCTTCTATGGGCTCACGTTTCAGAGCAGAAGAAAACCAATACAGCTCCTCCAGGTGTATCCGTCCTGATCCTATCTGGCATCTTTCACCCCCAAATTATACCCTAAATCCTCGGTGAACAAAGTCGGTCAGAAAGGTGCTGGAGGGCTCAGCCGGGATGGGCAGGGGGGAGCTTCCTGCTGGGTTTGATCCCTCCGTCTCCCTTGTTTGCTGATGTTTGTTGCCCCATTCTGCTCGCTGTTTGCCAGCCTTTGGAGCCTAAGTCATCTCTAGGTGGTTCTGGTCGTTAAACCAAGCCCATGACACTTGGTCAGTGCAGAGTTTAACACTGCCCTCAGTAGGCTCCAGAGTAATCGCTCTATTGTGGTTCCCTATGTCTGTCCTCACAAAGAGCCCAATGAACTGATGGCACTAAGGACAGCCCATGCCCAAACTGAGCCTGATGGGTCAGGGACCCCCTCTGCCTCCTAAGCACCCTCCCAGCTCCTTCCCTCCTCTTCCCATTGAGCTGCTGCTGCAGGCTCGGCTTGAGCAGACCTGCCCGAGCAAGCCTGGCTCAGCGTGGGCACAGGGAACGCTCCCCCTCTGGCTGCGTGGTTGGGACTTGCCTCTCCCGGGGTGCTCATGATGAGCTGTGGGTGCCGGGGGCTGTGGCTGTGCCTGGGCAGGCCTCTGTGCCGAGACACCTCTGGTTTCACCATCAGCGCTCTGCCATGGGGGCCCTGAACAACCTGTGCTGAGCAGCAGTGATTTGGGGGGGGGGGGGGGGGGGGTTGTACCATCTGACACAGCGATGCCCATGGCTTTGACTGAATTTCTTTTAGTGCCTCCCACGGTGTCACACGGGTGGTGAAGCCGTTTGGCACGGCCCCAGATGCCCTTTGCAGCAGTGAAGAAGCTCGGCAGTAGGGGATGCTGTGGAAGAAGTGGTTGTGGGATTTGCTGCCTGGGTATGGGGTCACCGGTGATGGCCCCAGTGGGGAGGGTGATGGGGGTCTGGGCCTGGTGGGAGGGTTTGTGCCACTGCCATGTGCCAGTGCTGGGGTCCACATACAAATATAGCAAGTTATGCACCAGCCGGACCCACGCTGGGTCGCCGGGAAATTCCAGGGATCTGCTATGGCCGGGCAGGAGGCGTTAATGGCCGGGCTCTGTAATCAGTACCTGCAATTAGCCTCTGCTCCAGCTGGCCTCAAAGCTCCGCCATAAAACACAGTCCCACGCTGCCATTCCTCATTCCCACCCGTCCCTGTCACACCAGCTCGACCCCTCTCAGCTCCGGTGGTACCAGCTGGGATGCGCCTGCCCGGCCAGGATCAACTCAGCACCAGCCCCAATGGGTCATAGAATCAGCTAGGTTGGAAAAGACCTTTAAGACCATCAGGTTCAACCATTACACCAGCACTGCCAAGACCACCACTAACCCTTGTCACTGGCTGATCAGGGCTGGGGTGAGTGAGGATGGATGGAGGATGCAGTGCGGGGTTCAGGGCTGTGTACTGGTCTGGCTGGTCCTTGCCAGTGGGGCTGGAAGTTGGGAGATGCCAAACTTGCCAATGGCTTGTGGCTGTTGCAGGGAAAAAGGAGAAGAGCCCCTGGGTGGTTGTCAGCCTCCTGCTCCTCCTGGTCTTGATACCTCCACCTCCCCTCTGTTTGATGCTCACTTGTGGTAATGCCACATTGCTGATGACATTAAACATATTAATATGGGGTTTAAATAGCCTGGGAGGCCAGTACCAGGCAGCATGGGACCAGATGTTGATCCTAGATTAGTGACTGCTGGGGCTAAACCAGTGGCTGCTGCTCAGGACCCTGAGTATGAGTGTATTGCTGCCTGGTGGGTGCTGGGAGAAGGACCCATGGATGCTCCAGTCCGCAGCACCGTGCAGTGGGGCCCAATGGCTTTGGGTGCTTTTCGGAGCACCAAAATGCTGGAATCTACCCCAGAAGCACCTGGTCCATCTGCAGCGCCTGGGGAGGTGATTTGGCATCTCATGGTTTACAGCTCTGGTTTTGCTCTGCTGAAGGAGAGATGTTCTGCCCGACTCCTTGAGTTGTTTGACCAAAGGCAAGCACTGAAATTCCCCCCTGCTTTCCCTGTCTCCCTTTTGGAGGGGGGAGACAATTGTTTTCTCCTTTCACAGGCAGGTTTTCCCTCTTCAAAAGGCACCATGCAGTCAAGTTGGGAGCCCCCCCCCCCACGCTGCTGCTCTCGGGCAAGTGTCAATGGTCCTGAACCCCGAAAGCCGAGGGGTGCACTGGGGACTGGAGTGGGGGAAGCACGGCAGCGGTGCGGGCTGTGCTGGGCTTCCCGCGCAGTGTGGGGTGATGCCGGTCAGGGGGATGCTTGGCTCGGCCTCATCCCGCTACCGTGTGCCAGCAACGATGGGATTTCTGGGGAGCAGCTCCCGGAGGGGGTCGGTGCCGCTGCGCCCCCCCCGTCCACAAGCGGGGAGACCCAGCTTGGGGCCCCAAAACCAGCTTCTTGGGGGGTTCCGGTGCTCCGGTTGTAGGCTCCCTCCTCCCGCCCGGAGCTCCGCTGCTGTTGCTGCGGGGGGGGCGGTCCCCCCTGCTCCCTTCCCCTCCATTTCCATCTCAATACCCGGCACCTCCGGCGGCTTTTGCGCTCGGGCTCGGGCCGAGGCGGGGCCGGACGCGCGGGTGAGGGGCTCGCAGCGCCCGGCGGCTTTAACCTGTTCATTGGAGGGGGGGGCGCGGCTGGGCGGGGGCTGCGGGCGAGTCCTGCCCTGCCCGTAGCTCTGCCCGCCCTGCCCGCACCCAGCCGGGCGAGCGGGAGGCAGCAGCAGCAGCGCCGAGGGGACGCAGCCGGATCCAAAATGCTTCTAGGTGAGTGAAGCGCAACTTCCCCCCCCGCGGAGGAGCCGGGGGGGAGCGGGGTCCCCCCTGGGCCGGGGGCAGCGCGGTGTGTTGGGGTGGGGGTCCGGACGCTCGCCTTGCGCCTGTCCCGGGCATGGGATGCTCCGGAGCCCGTCCAAGCGCTCCAGCGGGCAGCGGCTTCCACTGAGTTACTTGAGCTCGGGAAAACGGCAATAAATCACTGCGCGAGTTGTGCTTTAAGGGAGAAAATACATCTGGTTGTTTCTTACCTCCGGGGTAGATCGGCTTGGGGGGGGGCGGGTACCTTTTCATCCCGGTGCAATTTTGACCACAGACTTAGTGAAAAATTGAGGTGGGTTCTTTACTGCTGGGGAAGAGCTCCAGGAACGCGTGGGGCTGGGGGAGCCCGGGCTCGGAGCGAGGGGCTGAGCAGCACCCAACACAAACCGTGATTCACTCTCGGGGTCCCCCTTTCACTCCCATCAGGGCTCCCCACGCCAAACCGCCCTCGTGAGGTTTTCTTCTTCCTAAGCAAACTGGGTCGTTGCCGTTCCCTGCCTGAAAACCCGTTTAAAGAGCCGGCTCTTTCTATTTGCATCAACAAAATGGTCCCCCCAGCCCCGGCGCACACGCAGCCCGTGCCTCGGCTGCAGCCTGCACATCCTGATGACTTGCGGGGCTCAAGCTGAGTTTGCATCACTGCATCGCATTGATTTTTCCCAGGGCTGCAAAAAGAGGCAGAAAAAGGTCGTGGGCTGGCAGGGCTTCGCTCTTTGTTCGGGTGTCAGCTCCAGCTCGTGTTCCTGCTGCACCCGTGATGAGAATGCTTGGATGGTTTTGGGGTGGAGTATGGGGCCGGCAGCGCCTCTGGGGAGGAAAGCGGGTGTTGGGGGGTGCTTTGGGGGCACTGTCGGTGCCTCGCTGCCGTGGGCTCGGTGAGCTGTGGCCGCAGACGGAGCGTGGCGCTGCGCTAGGAGCCGCTCCATGCCCAGAGCCCGGGCCGGGCATTTCGGGGGGTTTATTCGTGGTGTGGCGAGTCCCTGCGGGCAGCGGTGCTGCTTCTCCCCATGCATGTACATGTGCGTGTGGTGTGCACATACGTGCGAGCACGTCCGTGTCTGCGTGCTTCCAGGCACCGGAGGTTAAACGAGTGCCCCCCTCACCGGTGGGTACTTGTCGCTACGGGGCTGGCACGGTGGATGGGGCTCCCCCGGGCCGCCCGCTCTGCCCTTCCTCCAGCCTTGCCCCTCGGCTGGCTCCCGGGATCGCTTGGGGTTTCCTAAGAGTTTGAAACACGGCCTTTGCTCTGCGAGATTCCTCTCCCTGTGCCTCTGGAGCGCGTGATGCTGCTCGGGATGTTTATCTGGGATACTCGTCAGGCAAAGCAGGTTTCAGACAATAGAACCCGAAGATCGGCAACAAAAATAACCCCAACCCGAACTTGCCTTTAGCTCTGTGGTCTCAAATATGTGTGAAATGTCGCAAAGCCACTGAAGCTTCCATTCTGAACCAGGCTTTCGCTGGTGATCCCTGCGCTGCAGTCGTGGCTCCCTGGGTAGAGAAACGTGGTGGTTGGAAGGTGTTCGTGCTGTGGCTGCTCCCTCTGAGTGTTCCGCATCCTCTCCCCGCTGTGATTTAAACGCCTTTAAGAACCAAGTGGGAACCCAGTGCCCCACGGCTCCGCTGGGTGCTGCAGCGCAGACTGGGGCCGTGCCTGGGCCCTGGTGCTGCTCTGGGTTCGCTCCTGTTAACTGGCTGCTTAAGGAGGCTCCGTGTCCTCTCTGCCGCGGGAGGGGTGAACGGGGAAGGGAGCCTGTCCCCACTCACACTGGGTTTGGTTTGGGGCTCCTCCATCGGGCCGTGGGACTGGGGTTGCTCTGAGTGGGTTTCCCTGTACGTGCAGCACTGGTTTTATTGCCAGGGGCTCGCACCAAGGCATGGCCTGGGGCGAACATCAGCCTCCTGTTTTCAACCTTGAGTTGGCCCAGCGGGGGCTCTGAGCTGCTCCGACAGCCTCAGCCTCCCCTTCGGAGTATTTTTAGACCAAGCTGTCACCTAATCTTGACCTCCAGGATGATGTGGGTTAGAAAATATCACAGCACCGAGCCGAGGGTATCATTCACCATTTACTTTGTAGATGGTTTGTAATTATACCTCACCTGGAGTAACGAGCTGCCAACGGGGCTTTAAGCAAACCTGGGCTTGGCTGAAGCTGCTGCTGCTGGCACCGGTGCTTTAATGCTCCCGTCCAGCACCTGCCTCATGTCGCAGGGCCCCGATGAGCACAGGGCTGGGCATGCAGCACATGGGTTTTTCCCTTTTCTGGCAGGATGGCAGCAGGAGTGGGCTGCGGCGCTCCCTCTGCTCTGAAGTGATGCTATTGGCATGGCCCGGGTGGGAGCAGCGGAACTGACAATGACATACCAGCGGTGGAAATAAAAACCTAATTACTATATAATGACAGATGTGTTGGCATCGTCCCGGCCCTGGCAGGACCAGGCTGGGCCAGGGCAGGGGGGTCTGTGCGCATCTGAGCCAGCAGCACAAACGTGATGGATACTGAGCTCCCAGAAAGCAGTGCTGGGAGCAGGGGGAGGCAAAGGGGCTTTGCCCTTCGGAGAACCTTTGGGGTGAGCCTGTAAATGGATTGGGGTTTGAAATTCCGCTTGGACCCCCCAGGACTTACAGCCCTGAAGTCAGAGCCAGTGCGACCCTTGCAAGTGGGGTGATTCCCTTCGCTCCCCCTGAGCTTCAGGTGCTTCAATCACAGAAATCATTCATTTTCACTGCTCACAGTGAAAACTGTGTTGGCTTCAAGAGGCTGGCAGAGACAGGAGCCCCTTCCTTTGTTCCCAGTCGGTTGTTTCACTGGAATGGTGAGAAAGCATCAGTTGGAGTTACCAGGCTTTTCCCTTTTCTGTCGCTCGCTCCCTGGCCAGAATGAAGTGGACTCGCTCATAATTGTTCTGATTTAAACCATGCCCTGGATTGAGACTGAGCTATGATTCTATGATTCTAACTACCCACGGCTCCGGTCTCCCCCCCGAGCTTCCCATCCTTCCGGAGCACCCTGACCTGTCCCCACCACCCCAGAGGAGGTGGTGATGGTGGGGAGGGCAGGGCTTTGGGGGAGCAGAGCCCGAATCAGGGTTCAGTACTCGCTGCCTCCTTCCTGCTCCTGCCCCAGGTCAGGATGAGCCCAGCTCCCTCCCGAGTTCCTTGGTACCAGTCCCAGCAGGATGCAGGGGATGCTGAAGGGTGGGTCGGGGGCTGGACGGGTGCTGGATGGCTGCTCATTGCTAAATGCTGGTTTTTCAGATGGGGAGATTTGGGAATTAAGATCCAAGGATGTGATGGACATAGGGGAGCAAAAGAGGCTGACTAGAGCAAGACCTCCATGCAGTTTTGCCCCTTAGACATGGTTTAATACATTGATTGTGCAGGGTTATGGCTTGGGGCAGCTCCTGGGGTGCTGGATGCCGCCAGGGTGCCTTTTGAGGACCAGGATCAATTGGGAGGGAGGGAAATCTCCTCGTCTTCTGCTCTTGCCCCTTGACAAAAACGCAGGTGCTGTGTGAGTTCATTTCAGGACTGTTCCCCACCAGCTCGAGTCACTCAGCAGAAGGTTGTGGCAAGGGGAGGAAGGCAGAGTCCTGCAAGCCGGCAGTGACTGGGGGGTTCCTTCTCCAGCAGCACCCCATGGTCCCTCTCTCCTGTCCCCCCAGATCAGAGCCCCTGTGCCGCGCTGACCCTGTGTGATGGGTGGCACTGTGAGGGGATGGGGCTCGTTGGGATTTGCAGCTCTGGAGCACCAGGAACTGCTCTTCCCTGCTGGAAAAGCGCCGTCATTCCCCAGAGGCTGAAATGGCTCAGAGCAGAGAAGGCAACCAAAATCCCATAAATGTGTTTGGACTCAGGGCTTTAATACCCTTGGGATAACGCGGCTGGGATTTCAGTCAGCTTCTCGTAGGCGCAATGACAACCCCCCGGGAACGCGGCCGTGGGGCTGGAGCACTGGGGGGGGGGGGTACCAGGATCCATCCCTTTGGCAGCGCCGTTGGGAGCTCCGTGCCCCGGGTTTGGTTCAAACGGAAAGTGTGGCTCATGGCAGCAGCGGCGCTGATGATGAATGCACTCGTGCAGCCGGGCACCTGTCACCGCGGGGCAAACAGCCGCGATGGAGCCAACCCAGGCCCTGCTGCGGCCCGGGGGCCAGCAGCAGCGTTCCCGTGTCGGCTCCTTTGGGAATGACGGCCGGCATCCCGCGGGGATGTGAGGGTCGCGGTGCTCAGTAGCGGCGTCCTGCAAACGCTGCCCCGCATCCCTGTTGAAGCTGGAGGCTCCCAGTAGAAAGGTGGATGTTGGGAGCCCCGGAGCAGGGTCCCTGGAGTTGTGGCCATGCTGGGTGAGGAGCTGGGTGCTGCTGTGGTTGGTTTACCCGCTGGGATCGGCGGTTCCTGCCCGGTCCCTGTTGCTTCGTTTGTTTCCCTGTTGTGGATTTTCCCTGCCTGGCTCCCTTTGGCTCCTGATAACGAGTGTCTGCACTTGTGCCTGGTGTGGTGAAGCAGAGGGGAATGTGGGCAGGGAGTGCTTTTGCCAAATCCACCGGTTTTCCAGGACTTGGATGGGGGTCCTTGGTGCTCCCCATCCCTCTGCTCTGGGTTTGGGTGCCTCTCCCGGCAATGATGCTCCGGATGCTGGGAAACAGGGGATGGGGCAGCCTCCAGCCTGAAAACTCATTAAAAAGCCTAAGTCCCCTTTTCTCGCCTGCATTAGCACAAGAATAAATAGTGCATATTTTCAGCCCTGGGAGCCCGGTCTCTGGTTTCACCCAGCTCCTGTTAGCATTAACCCTGGGCTGAGGTGCCAGGCAGGAATGTCCTGAGCGCAGGAAGAGCCTCAGGACATGCGGGGGAGCCTGAAGAGAGGAATTCACTCGGGGGCCCCATCCCCTCCCTGGTGCGGAGCCAGCCTGAGCCAGGTACAATGAAGCCCTTAATCCTGCTCTTACCGTGGGGCCGCAGCTCTGCAGCGGGAGCATCCTCCAGAGCCGGACACTGTGTCCAGGCTGGGGAGCAGGGGGGGGTGTCCCCATCCTGCGGGATTCTGGGGTCCTCGGGAGCTTTGTTTGGGGCAGCAGAGGTGGCGTAGTTGAGGGGCTCTACATTTCACTGCGTTTAGCGCTAAAAGGGGGTTTGTTTGGCACGAGATGAGCTGCAATGCTCAGTGAGGAGCCCCAGTGTGTGTGTGTGTGTGTGTGGGGTGCCAGGCTCACAGCTCTGGACCAGCAGCGCTGTTAAATGGGGTTTGAGCGGGAGCTGGGTCCATGTCCCACTGTGGTGGTCCACACGGGCTCAGACCTGGATTTTGCCAAAGCCCATCACCGGTGGCCAGGGCTGGGATCTGCATTTCTGATCCTGGCTCTGCCCAAACCCTGAGGCACCCATTTGGCTGATGCAAACGCTATTGCAGCTCATCCAGCTGCGCGCACGGGGGGGTCCCTGGGGGACCACGACCCGGGCACCCATCGCCTCTGCCCTTTTGGATCCCAAGGGATGGTGTCCCAGCAGCGGGGCACGCACAGGGCGCATCCTCCCCACGTCACCGCATCCCCCGCGTCCCCAGGGCCAAGCCACGGCCACCCCGCGCGGCCTTCCCCATCCCCGGCCACCGCTAGTGGCCACTGCCGCCGTGGGCTGCCGGGAGCATCCGCGGAGCCAGACAGTCCCCGCAGCAAGATGGCAGCTCCCGTGCGGCCGTGAGCGCGGCGGCCGCCGAGGCTTTGTTCCGCAGCCGGGATGCGCGGCTGCTCCCTCCGTCCGGATGCCCCTCGGATACTGTATTGTCCCGTTGGCTTCGCGCTGTTGGGTCAGGGCTGCGCTTTGTCATTAGATTTGATTTTGGGTTTTCCTATTTAAGAACCCCAAATCTGGGGAGTTTGCGAGCCCCCCTCACCCCAAAGCTTATGGCAGCCTTTACATGGTACGTATGCAGGGGGAGGGCTGGGTGCGCGGGGCTGGGTGCCGGGATCGCGCATCAGGTGAGGGCTGATGAGGGTTCGTGCTCCTGCAAGTGGATCCTGATCCTGCCCAAACTTCCCCGCAGACGGTGCTGTGCCCTGCGGGGGGACCAGCGCGATGGGGGGGGACGACATGGTGACCCCCCCCTCCTGCGCTGCTGCGGTGCTGCTTCTCCCCATGGCCAGCAGCAGCCCGGGAGCGATGTGCACGGTGCAGTGAAGGAGCCGGCGCTGGTGCCGATGCGCAGCGGGTGCTGTGGGCAGTGATGCTCCATCCCCGGCTCTCCCCACAGACACTCAGTGCTGCTGGGGGGTTTTCCTTCCCAAGGTAGCAGGTTTTGCTGGAGGCAGTGCTGGGGTAGGTAGGGACAGGTTTGGGAGTGAATGGGATCTGTGACAGGGAGGGAATGGAGGAAACAGCCCCCCCCTCGGGCCATGCAAGGGGACATTGAGCTCAGCGCCTGCCCCATGCAGGGATCAGGGTGGTGGGTCTGGGGCAGGTTGGGCTCCTGAACCATGAGTGAGGCTGAGCCTGCAGCTCACTCCTGCTCGGGGATGAGCCCCAAAGCTCTTCAGGCGCAGCAGGAGCACTGCTGCCATCGCAGCCCTGCAGAGCCCATGTCCCTGGGGATGTCTGATGGGTGCTGGCAAGTGCAGAGGAAACATTAGGCAGGACAGGGCTGGCCTTTGGCTCTCATTGGCAAGCCCATTGCAGCTCCCCAATTAACGTGCTTCTGAGGGCACGCTGCTCCGGCCGGTGCTCGGCAGCTCCGGGTGGACAAGGAGGTGGATGCAGCTTTGTGGGGAGCTGTGGGAATCGTTGCCTGGATGCTCCCGATGCACTGTGCCGAGGTGTGGGACCTGGCTCTGGGGGGCAAACCAACCCATGTTACACAGACCAAGAGCAGGATGCAGAGGGAACCCCGGTGCTGTTGTGAGCCTGTGTGGAGGAAGGAAACCCCCAGCAGGGCCTGGGGGTTCTCTTTGCTTCCTTGGAAGCTTTTGTTGCTGATGTGGTCAGAGCTGAGTTTTGGGTTAGCAAAGCCCGACTGTGACCTGGGCTGGCTGCAGTGCCCAGGGTACCCTGAGGGGAGCCCCTGCTCCATGGGGATGGGTGTCTAACACCTCAATCAGGAGGGGTTCCGCTTCCCGGGGCTGTGGGAGCAGCTCTGGCTCTTGGGGCTTATTCTTGAGACAAACCCCAAGTTCCTCCTGGGTTTCTCAGCCATGGACTGACCCATGCTCTGCCCTGTGCTGCTGCTGAATGGCCTTGGTGCCTCCTTTTTCCTCTCCGCTTCGGTTCTCCCCCTTCCCACCCTCTGCTGGGTCCCTCCTCTTCCTCTTCCCACTTTTATCAAGGTTCAGTTTTGGTTTTCAATCCAGTTCATGGAGGAACGCAAGGACTGGAATGAGTGGGGCTGAGTATAGGGAGGGATTTATGCGGATGCTTAAATACTCCAGCTGCCTGCTTTCACTATGTGCTTTCTGCCTCTGGGCTCCAGGAGGTGTTTGGAGCCCTGGCTGGAGGGGGTCCAGTATATAAGAGGCAGGGCACTGACTGTGCAGAACATGACCCTGCTACCACCAGATGTGACTTGGGCAACTTATGGGGTAGAGAGAAGCAAGGGAGGAATGAGAACACACACGAGCACGTTTCTGCCGGCCTCCAGGTCACCCTCATACAGCTCCAGGGCTCTGGCAGCAGCGGATGCTGCTCTTTGTGGGGCTGAACGCTTGTTCTGAGGTGTTTGGTCCAAAGCCGGCTTTGAACCTTCCCATCATCAGCTGCAGCGCGGAGGTCTGGTGCGATGGGGAGCGTGGTGGGGTGTCCCTGTAGTCGTGAAGAGCGTGCGCAGGTACCAGTCCCACCACTGACACCGTGAGCTCCCGGTGGCACCGGTGAGGCTGCCGATGGGACCCCGCCGCTGCGTTAGCGGCCAGGAATAAACGATGAGCGCAGGCTGAGGTTTGCAGGGCCCTAATCCCTTTCCCTTGTGTCTCTTTGGCCTCCAGTCGGACCAGGAGAGTTGTAATAGAGCTTCTTACTAAGCTTAAATGTAGAGGCTGCTCCTGCAAGGCACGTTTCGGTTCATCTGTAGTGTTTGCTTTCCCAGCCGCAGCACTATGGTGCCTCCAGGGAAAAAGCCGGCTGGGGAAACTTCCAATTCCAATAAAAAGTGTAAGCGCTATTTCAATGAGCACTGGAAGGAGGAATTTACCTGGCTGGAGTTTGACTATGAGAGGAAACTCATGTTTTGCATCGAGTGTCGGCAGGCGCTGGTGAAGAACAAACACGGTAAAGCCGAGAACGCCTTTACCGTGGGCACGGACAACTTCCAGCGCCACGCGCTGCTGCGGCACGTCACCTCGGGCGCGCACCGCCAGGCGCTGGCGGTCAACAGGGAGCAGTTGGCTTTCGAGAGCCGCCTGCACCCGGAGCTGCGCTCGGTCCTCAAGGTGGAGGTGAACCCGGCGAAGGTGGCCGTGCTCACCACCGTCTACTGGATGGCGAAGGAGGACGTCCCGGGGGAGAAGTGCTCCTCCCTGCTCGACTTGCAGAAGTTCAACCTGTGCCAGGCGCTGCTGGCCTCTGAGCACAGCGAGTTCTACCACCCCGGCAGCGCCAGGGAGATGCAGGTGTGTATGGCCGGGGCTCTGCACCCAGAGCAGCGTCCGGTGTCTGAAGGGGGCTACAGGGATGCAGAGAGGGACTGGGACCTTCATCAGGGACTGGGGTGGCGGGACAAGGGGTGATGGGGTCAGGCTGAAACAGGAGGGATTCAGGTTAGATATAAGGAAGAAGTTCTTCCCTGTGAGGCTGTCCAGGTGCTGGCACAGGGTGCCCAGAGAAGTGATGAACGCTCCATCCCTTTCTGTGATTGTATATTTCATGCTGCTTCAGGCCACACAGTGCAGAGAGGATGGAGAGAGGGACTGGGACCTTCATCAGGGACTGGAGTGGCAGGACAAGGGGTGATGGGGCCAGACTGAAACTGACTGTATATTTCATGCTGCTTCAGGCAAGACAGTGCTGTGTGGCCGCCTGCACCCACCGCACTCAGCAGCATGGGTTGGGTGCCCTGACTTTGCAGTGGGGTCACTGGATCCTCCTGGTGATGGGGGCCCAGAAGGGATGGAAGTGGGAGCGGCGGCAGGAGGCCAGGCAGGAGCTGCGGTCCCTGGCTCGCAGGCACAGCAGGGGCCAGGGCCGTTGCCTGCTCAGGACCACTGACAGCCCCTGTGTCAGTGTTTGCTGATGGGCAGATTGGTCCTTGTGCAGGTTAATGTGCCCCATGACACCAGGGCACATCCATGATAAGCTTGGGACCACAAACCAGGCTGTGCTCTGGTCCCATGGGGGAGCTCTGAGATGCTGCTCTTCTCCAGGAGTTGCAGTGGAGACTGAAAGTTCCTCCTCATTAAACATCAAGGTGGCCCTTCCTCAGCATCATTCCCTGATCTGACAAACCAGAAGGTGATGGGCTCTATTGAAGGAGCCCATGGTCACGGGTGTGTTTCAGGGAGTCCAGGAGCATCCTTTCCTCTCTGAGCCTGCCAGGCTGCTTGAAGGATGAAAGCTCAGGAGCTCAATTAGCACTTGAGCACTGTGGGTTTTTCCTTTTTCGCCCTAAACTGAGTGATCGCAAAGATCAAGTGGCTGGAGAGTTCAGAAAGGGTTTTCTTCATTTCACAAATGGTTCGTGCCTGTTCAAATTAATTTTTTACTGAGTCTTGGCCATTTTCCAGCCCTTTTAGGTCTCTAAAGAACCATTTTTTGCTGTGGACAGACCAAATCCACTAATTAGATTTCTCAGCCTGACGTGCTATTCGCAGTGTTCACATACACCGAAGCAGTTTCCCCTTCAAACCGGGCTGTTTGCCTGCAATGGGGAAAGCTGAGTAGGGAAGGAAAAGCTGCTGAAGTTTGGATGGCGGTGGCGGTTGCCGGTGGTGGTGCTGCCCATGGGTTGTTCGGTGCTGCCGGAGCCATGGGGCTCAGGGTAGGGACCATCCAGCTCCCTGCAGCCACTTTGGGGGCCATTGAGGGCAGGAGCTTGGGTGCCGCGCATCTCCCGCAGGCTTCACGAGCTCATTTGTGTTTCTCTTTCCCTCCTGCCCTGTGCATCTCCCTTAATGGCTCAGGCAGCGATCGCCAAAGTCCTGCACAACGAGGACAGGCACCGGATCAAAGCCTCGCCGTTCGTTGGGCTGGTGGTGGACGAGACTGTGGACGTCCTGCAGCAGCGCAGCCTCGCCGTGTTCACCACCACCGTGTCCCCCTGCAGCGGGCAGACCTCCGCCACCTTCCTGGGCAGCTTCGAGCTGCCCTCCGGGGGGGCCTCTACGGTGGCGGGCAAGGTGGCCGAGGTGATGCGCTCCTTCGGCATCCCCAGCATGAAGCTGACGTGGCTCCGCGCCGACAGCGCCTCGCTGGTGGCCGAGCGGCTGAGCGGGGCGGGCGCCGCGCTCACCTCCCTCTGCCCGCTGCTCATGGAGATGCACTGCTTGTCCCATGGGAGCTCCCTGCTGCCGGCCGACAGCATCGGCAGCATCGAATACCTCCAGAAGTACGAGACCACTGTGGACGCTGTGTACAGGCTCTGCTCCAGCTTCAGGGGGGAAAGCAGTGGTCTGCAGGAGCTGCGGCGTGTCCTGGAGCTCTGCGAGATAGACCTTGGGAGCCCCAGAGCCATCCACTGGACTTCTATATTCCCAGCTGTGGAAGCCATCGATTCCTCATGGCCCACGCTGGTGCTGCTGCTGGAGAGCGAGGCAGAGAGGTCCCCCGTGGCCCATGGTCTCTGCGAAGAGCTCAAGAAGTTCCAGTTTGTGGCCTTCACCAAGATCCTTCTGGATGTCCTCCCCATCTTCCAGAAACTCGGGCGCTTCTTCCAGATCGAGGACTTTGACCTCTCCATCCTGAAGCCCATTGTCTCCGCCACGGCCACCACTCTGCAAGCCCAGAAGAGCACCAGCGGCCAGAACCTCCAGGAGTTCCTCAACGAGATGAATGAGCATCCACGGGACGACCGGGAGGGTGAGAGCCGCCTCTGCTACAAGGGTGTCGAGCTGGCCAACTGCTCCAAGGTGCATCTGAAGCACTTTGAGCGCCTGAAGGAGAGCTACCTGGAGAGCGTACGGGGCAACCTGCTGGACAGGTTCCCCAGCAGCGTCCTGGAGGCCATCAGCTCCTTCTCAGCCATCTTCAACCCCAAGTGCTACCCGCAGTCTTTGGAGGACATTGGCAGCTATGGGGTCAGCGAACTCAATTTCCTCCTGCAGGCTTACTCCCGGGTGGTGGTGAGCGAAAGAGCCCTGAGCGACTTCCCCCTCTTCAAGCGGATCGTCTTTAGCCTCAGCCAGCTCTCCTTCAAGGACCTCTGTGTCAAGCTGGTCTACAGCAGCTCCGAGATGCACGAGCTCTTCCCGGACTTTGCCGTGCTCGCAGCCATCGCCCTGGCCCTGCCGCTGGGCTCGGTCCTGGCCGAGAAGATCAGCCGCGGCCGGGAGCTGCTGCAGCGCGGCCGGAGGCGGCGCGGGAAGGACGAGGGGCTCTCGGACCTCATGAAGATCGCCATCGACGGGCCGGCCAGCAGCGAGTTCGACTTCGCCTTGGCCATTGAGTACTACGAGAGCACGAGGGAGCCCGGCTTCATCGTGGCGCAGGTGAAGTGAGTGGAGCCGGGTCCTGCGGGCACCACCTCGATGCTGCCCTTCCCCGTCGCTGGATGGTGACCTGCTCCATGCCGGGAAGAGGAAACGGGATCCTTCCTGTCGCTCCCACATCTCCCTCATCCCCCAAACATCGAGCTTGAAATCTTGGAGCCACCTGAAATCCCAAACTGCTGAGGTTTATTTCTCCAAGGATTCGTTATCCTTCGCGTTTAGGGAGATGGAGGCAAACCTTCTCTTGAGCTCAAATGTCACGTTGCCTTTGCACAATGACACCCAGCAGCTTAGACTTAATCCTCTGCAGAACTATCTGATTTTTGTTGGTTTGGAGCCTGGAGAATGATGCAGAAGAGGCAGTGCATCGTTCCAGCCCGGAATGCCTGGCGGTGCGTGTTGGCATTCCTCGCGCACAGCACAAAGTATTTTTAGCAGTGGCATCAAGTCATGATCATTTCAAGAGCAGGAGATGTAGAGAATGAGCTTGTAATCACCGAGGAAATAGTAACTTCCAAATGCATCGTTGTGTACATAGGTGTATGTGTGTATATATATATATATAAATATATCTATTAAAGAGGTCTATCTGAATTTTTCTAGTGCTGAAAGATCTCTAAAAGGGCTTTTTTTTGGCCATGTCAGAATAAATTACAAGCAGGGGTGCAGAAATAAACAGCAAATTCCTGGTCTTTCCAAAGTGTCATCAGGTGCCTGTGTTCCCTTTGCCCTCTGAGCAATACGAAACCAAAGAGCCTTTTAACATCTGCTTTTGGGGTAAACCTGAGGCCTTTAGCTTGTGTTGTACCATCGTTCCCTTCACCCTGCAGTGGGCAGGAGCTGCTCTGCCGCTGGGGTCTGGTGCTGTGCGTGCTGTGTCCGGGTGTTGTTATGGGGCCTTTCTGGTTTTACCTGGGAGGGATGGATCCTGCAGCTCCGTTGGGGTGGGTGAGGAGGGTCTCTTCTCACTGGTTTCAATCTGCAGTAAAGCCACCGCAGCAGCCTCAAGCATCACTTGGTTTAATCCCGAGCGCCAGGTCCTCCCGTGGGATTCAGCTCCTCTCCTTCCCTGGTAAGTGCCCTGTCCTGCAGGCGCAGGCCCATGTCCAGCAGGATTTGACCCCATTGTCCCTACCACTGACAGTCCCCATTGTCCTCGGGGGTGGTTGCTGTCTGTCTGACCCAGGGGTACCACGCTGTAGGACATTCACATTGGATGGGGTGTCTGGTGGTGTCTCACAGGCTCCCGTGGGCAGACTGTGCCCTGTGCCTGTGGTGGAGGCAGGGAAAGCTGGAGTTCTGTCCTCGGGGCTGGCAGCGGCGACTGCTGATGGCCCAGAGCCCGTGTCCTTCAGCTGATCCATAGGGAGGAGATGCTGGTTTGATGGCAAGTGTGTTTGGGTGAGAGCTGCTGGCTCACCAGCATCCCCTGGTTGGGGTGTGTGATTCTTGGCGTGCCCTTGCTTGGCAAGGTGGGTTTTGCTGCTTTCTGTCTTTCGTGCATGAAGAGGGGGAGCCTGTGGCTGTCAAGAGCTGGAAATAGGATTTAGCAGGGTAATGCTCACGCTGCCTTTATGTTCCCAGGGAGCACGGTCCTGCTGCAGGGGCTGCCTGGAGCCACCCCCCGGTGCCGGGGCTGTCGCAGCATCGCTGTCTCCAGGGCTGGCGCATGGGTGCTGAGGTCCAGGTTGGGTTTGCTGGGTCTGGTTGCTCTGGAAGTCCAGCGCGGTGCAATCTGTTCATTACTGGTCCAGACCCTGCACAGCGCTGGTGCTGCTCCAGTGCTGTGGTGCAGCGTTGGGAGCGGGTGGTGCTCCTCTCCTGATGGCAGCCTTTGGCACCAGGAGCTCACCCGTGTTTCCCAGAGAGTCACCTGGAAAGAGCTGGAGTGAATCCAGCCCATGCTTGGCCAGAGACAGAGCTTTAATGCCCTGCGTAAGGAATGTGAGACGCCACCGCAATGCCCTGAGAACACCAACAGCCCGGGAGGGAGCCAGGCTGCTTCCATGGGAATACAGCGCTCCCGTCTCCATCTGTCCCATGCAGACTCTGCACCAGATGCTCTTTGGAGGCAGCGGCGTCTGTGGAGATGGGTCCTTGGCAGATGCTCGTGTTGGTACGAAAACCCAGCGCGTTGTCGCTGCCGCTTCTTGGAGGTTCACACATATGTGGTGCTGGAGCACAACAGTTGCTCTGATCTGCTCAGGGGGAGGCTGGGAGACGATGCTGCAGGCGCGTGTGTGGGGTGAAGCGGGGGGACAGGCTGGGCTGGGTTAAATGATGGACTGAAACACAGCTTTCATTCCAAGGGACCGCGCCGAGAGGGGGTACCAGCGGGATGGGAACTGGGCTGAGCTTCAGAGGGCTGGGAAGGGGCTGAGCTGGCGGCTGTGGCCTGAGCTGCAGGCAGCAGATGTGGCACCACAGAGGTGATGCTGTGTGGTTTGGGGGCTCAGCTAAGACCATGCCCCCTCCCTGTGGTCCATGAGGTGCTGGGAGCACAGGGCTGCTGCGCTCCCCTCTTTACACCAGCCCTCCAACACGCACCACGGAGCCCCAAGAGCATCCTGTCCGTGGAGGGATGGAAAAGGCAGCGCTGAGGATGGCCCCATGCTGGTGCTGCGCACCGAGCATCTGGAGATGCCATTCACCAGCAAAGCCCACGCTGCCGGGGCCATGCCCGTCACCTTGGGTAAGGTCGTGTCATGCTATACAGACCTGGTGGCCCTGCCACTGTCCCCAGCGCAAATCCCCTTAATTCAGCATCTAATTAATACCTAAAAATACGGCCCGCAGCTGCTGCCGGCATGTGCCCTGCAGCAAAGGTAAGGCAGGAGCGCAGTGCTGCTGCCCTGTAACCTTGGGGAGGTGCCTCAAGAGCATCATGTCCTGCCCGGTGCCTGAACACACTGATGCTATGGAGGCTTTCCGCGCTTTTCCTGCTCCCTGGGTCTTGTTTACTCCAGTGGCAGAACCAGGAGGGAAAGGTCCTTCCTCCTCCGCAGGGTCCTATCTGGGGTCTCTGGGCTCTCTCCTAATGGCTTATTTCACCCCTGGACTGCAGGACTGTTTCATCTCCAAATCTGTGCTCAGGGTTCCACCAGAGATGTTGGTGCGTCTCATCCTGACCGTGTCGGTGAGCAGTGTCTGTACGTGTGCCCCACCACTCCCAGCTCCTGAGGAGCAAAGCCCTTGGCTGTGGGGCAGCAGCCAGGATTTATTACAGGCATGGTGGCATCGGCTGAGCTACCAACCCCCTTTGTTCGGTTGCTGTTGATGGGATGGAGGCATTCACCCGCTCTCTTGATCCTCCCAGTGGTGAATGCAATATATATTATATATATACATGTATTATATAATATACATGTTATATTACGTATGTATTATAGATATGTATTTCTGAGGCCGGTGCAGTCAGTGCAAGCCATGCTGAAGAAGGCGGGGGGGGGGGGGGGCATATCCCAACACTCCAGCCCAAGATGCCTCCATTGCAGCCGCTGCTTGCACCGGGTTGCGGCCGGAGCATCCCCGGGGCCGGAGCATCCCCGGGGCCGGAGCATCCCTGGGGCCGGCTCTGCCGCCTCGGGTGGTTCGGTGCAGAGATGCTGCTTCCCAGGCAGGTTGCTCATGCGTCCCACCGCAGTTCTGCTCCGGCTCCCTCCTCGCTGCCGCCGCTCTGCTTTTCTGTCTCCATTTGTGCGCGGTTTCACAGATTTCCCTCCTGGGCGACTCTGGAATTAACTCGATCAGCGCACGCCTCGTGGAGCGCAATGGGATTTTTCCCTGGAGTGAGGCCCGACCCGGGGCCGCTCCGGAGCCGTGTGCGCTCTCCCAGAAGGAGGTCGGTGCTGCCCAGGGGCGAGCGCCCGCTGCTCACATCCAGGGTAGCCTCTAAACTTCGCATTTCCGACCTGGGGCTCGGCTCCTGCTCCAGCGGCTTGGAGCAAACCCAGCAGGGAAGCAGCTCCGGAGCGCTGTGGAGCGGGGTCCTCATCCTGCACAGCCAGTGTGGGGCCGGATGGGCCCAGCACCACTGTCTGTGGCTCCTGGTGCGGGAGCACTGACCCTCAAGGGACTGGTGTTGCAATGGGCTGGGATGCTGCCGGGCTCCCCACTGCCCCTGAGGTGAAAGAGAACCCAGAAACCAGGCAGCACGGGTACTCAGAAGCATGTTGCCCTCATTGCAGTGGGCTGGAGGAGGCGTGAAGCCATGCGAGGGAATGAGCGTTCCTGGCTCACAGCATCGTGAAACCTGCCCGTATTTATTGTGTTCTACTCTTTCTGTTGTGTGTTTTCACGTTCTCCCCTCTCAGAGCCGGGCACGGGCGCAGGAGCCCGGCCTGGGCTCCCCATGGGCCAGAGGATGCTTTCCCGCAGTGGAATGGATAAGTCCAAGTGGGAAACCGCTTCCCTTGGGCTGCGGAGTGGGATGAAGCACTGGGATGGGGAGCAGGCTGGGGACAGGTCCCCGCTGTGTGGCCTCCCACCCTTTCACACGCAGGTGGCTGCATTCCACTTGGAACCAGGATGCTGATTCTGAGCCCAAAAGGCAGAACATGCCCGGGGCTGGGACCTTCCCCTGCGGAGGGTCCGGAGCCTCATGTGCCCCCCTGCTTCACCACTGCTAACGCTGCTCTTTCCCCTCTGCCTGCCCAGGTCCCTCTGGACACAGCAGCCCCCTCTTAGCGTCGTTGCCTATCCCCGGCCGTCCCCTCCATCCTCCCTTGGACATCAAGCACTTTCTGACCCTGAGGCTCAACGGGACGTCACCGCTCAACCTCTTCCCCAACTTCAACACGGTGAGTCCCCCTGATGTAACGCAGTTTTAACCGTGATCGATTCGAATCAACAGTAATGAAGGAGCCCTGGAGAGCAGTGTGTTAGCTGAAAATAACTGAAGAGAGGGAAAGAAAGAGAGATGTGTGTAAAGACACAAGGCTGGTGCTGTGTGGCCGCGGATGTGGGGTGAGCCTGGGTGCTGTGGGTCTTTTCCCACCTCCACAACCTTGAACCACTGGACCACATGCTTGGGTTATGCCATTGAATGTGTCTCTGGTGATGTTCTGGTTGACGTCTAAACTGACACGGATGTGGCCAAGGATGTGCAAGAGCATCTCGGGGGTGAAATGGTGTTTTCCTTGCTTGTGCCACTCTCCTGGCACTCTTCCTGATGAGAAGGATGGGATCGGCTCCAGGAGCCCCTCTCTTGCCTTGCTTTGGGTCCCTGTCCTGGTGTTTCACTGCAGCAGTGGGGTGGATGTTTCTGGGTTTGGTAGATGCTCCCTCCCTGCTCGTTTGCTGGCCTCCTGTAAGTGGCTTTGGGATTAAACATGCTCGGAAGGTGCAAATTATCACTGAGAGCTTCAAAGACGAGCACAGAAATTAAGTACAGGGTTCCCGTTGCTGCTGAAGGGGATTCAGACATCCAACTCCTTTAAGCTCTTGTGAAGCCCCAGCTCTGGCCTGTCCCTCCCCTGTGCTAACAAGCAGAAACACAGGAGAGGAGGGGGTTTCTGATGCCATTAAGGTGATGCTCTCTGGGCTCTTTCCCCACTCACTGGGATCAGCAGCTGAGTTGAACCAGACCCTGCTCTTTGTTCTCCGGGGCTCCCGCCTGCCCCTGGCTCGTGTTCTCTGAGCTGGGCTGCTCCACAAACCCGCTCCTTTGGAACATGAACCTCTTGCACGGGCTGGGGCCGCACGGCCCCGTTGTGCTGCTGCTGTGCTCAGTGAGGACTCAGGGATGAGGCGCTGGCGGTGTCCGGTTGGGTGATGTTACCTGGGTGAAGCCAGGCTGGTCCCCAGCGTGGGAGCTGCCCCTGGGGATGTGTCTGTGCTGGAGGGGCAGGAGCATCCCTATGGCTCCTCGGTTCTCTGCTGATGCCAGGTCAGAGGCTCCATCGGCAGCTGAGCCTCAGGGGTGATTTGGGAGGGGGCATCAGTCAGGGGATGCCACTGTTTGAGGGAGCTGCTGGATCCGAGTTGCTGTAAGAAGGAAGCAGTGGGTTTGCCTTTGCTCAAACAGAGATGCCATGCAGGATTCAGTGGTGCTGTGTGGGATTCAGTGGTGCCATGCAGGATTCAGCGGTGCCGTCGGGATTCAGCGGTGCCGTGCGGGATTCAGCGGTGCCGTGCGGGATTCAGCGATGCTGTGCAGGATTCAGTGATGCCGTGCGGGATTCAGCGGTGCCGTGCGGGATTCAGCGGTGCCGTGCAGGATTTGGCCCTACTATGCAGGATTTGGCATTGCCCTGCAGAGCAGGAGCAGTTTGCAGCTGCCCAGCAGAACACTTTGCACTTGGAGCAGGTCACAAGACTCTCATGATCCCAGCAGATGTTTTACTCTGCAGCGAATGAAACCTTTCCAAGCCGAGCTCTCCTGCCACTTAAAGCAACAACAGCAGGAAAACCAAACCCTACCGCAACACGGAAGGTGCGCTTCATGCTCAAAAGGTCCTTTGCAGCTCTTGGGATGTTGCAAAGATCCCAAGTGTGTGGCAGAGCCTCGACAGGAGACACGATCCGAAGTGATGCTGTGTTTCTGACCTCAGTGCCAGCAGGGAGCTCAGTGCAGGGAGCTCTATTTATATCCATAAGAACATCCAGGGATAAATAAAGTAGCGTGAGTCAATGAGAATTGACCACAAAGCCGACATCTTCCTTCTCCAAGTGTGCGGTGCCCAGAGCCTACCTCTGCTGTCGGGACAGATCTGTTGGAGAAGCCAGGAAGAGCTGGAACCGACCCGGCTGCGGCACAACCCTCATCTGCCTGGGGAGAGCTGGGGTCGGACACTGCAGTGAGTGCACGTGTGGGGAGAAGCTGATGTTATGTTGTATTTTCACTGGGAGAGAAGCACAGGGTGGTACCCGAGCTTGGGATGCTCTTGGTGCTGTGTGCGGGATGGCGCCTGGTGGGATGCTCCCAGCAAAGCACCGGCTGTGTGATGGGGCAGAGAGAGGCCGTGGCAAGGGGTTGTTCAAGCCCCCATGTGCTCCCAAAGGCTTTTGAGGACACGGGGCTTGTGTTTGCTTTGGGGTACCGGGAGCAGTGATGGTCACCGGCTGCACTTGGCTGGGATGCGTGGGGCTGGGGCGAGGAGCCAGCTTTCGGGTGCACGGGGCAATGCAGCCCCTGGAGTTGCTCAGTCGTGGCCTCGGCGCCGGTGGCTTCATTGGCAGGTCCAGACCAGGACAGTCCCCAGAAACATTTGCATCCTCCCCTTCCTCTGCATCCTCCTCTGCTCAGGGGGCGGATGGGCTCCAGGACCCAGCCAGGCCCTGAGCAGAGCCATTTCCCTTCTCTTTGGGTGGAAGAGGTGAGTGTTTCTCTTAAACACAAGCACCCGTGTCTGCCTGCAGCCGGGCAGCGCAGGGATGCTGCCTGCAGCACGTGTCAGTGGTTGTCATCACGGGTGAGGAGCAGCATCTTCGCCATCCGTAGCTTCCTTCAGGCCTCCGCTGAACCCCGAATGCCTCTTCATTTCTATGCCAGACAAGCGAGTAAAATTCCATGGCAGAGAGGCGCTTCATTAATCACCGGCTTTTACCATTCTGCTCACTCCTGGAAAGGAATTTGGGGTCTCGATAATGGCTCCCTTGTCCAGGCATGTGCCTCGAAGACGGATGCACCTGTCTCAGCAGCGAAATGGCTTTGCAGAGAAACACGATCGCCCGAAAACCCGGGGCTCTGCTGACAGCAGCACTCAGATAAGATAATCTTCCTATGCCGCAGCATAGGGGAACAATAGTTGCATTGTAGATTATAGCCACGCTCAAACAAAGAGGTTATTCTTATTCCCCCACCCTCCCTTAATAACTGCATTTGGTCTGAAACAATCATGGCTTTTGGAGCAAGTTTGCTGCCGGGGCTGAGGAATGAGGCCGAGCCCTGGAGAGGGGCAGAAGCGCCAGGGGCCGTCAGCAGCTCAGCAGCTCATCAGCCTGCACGCATCCGCCTCGCCTGCAGCCCCTGCATGGGGATGACACGGCTCGTGTCGGGTAACTGTGCGCATCCCATGGGGTGCCAGGGCTGCATCAGCCTCGCAGTTCCAATTGAGAGCAGGCAAGGGGTGTACCTGAGCGGGAGCAGGGCACGGTGCAGTGGGTGAGCAGCACCCGTGGCTGTGGGTGTATTGTCCCTCCTGCCCTGGCCCCTGTGTGTGCAGTGTCCATGGGCAAGGGCCAGGAACCTGTAGCTCTGCTCATGCCTTTGGCTTTGCACAGGGATATTCAGCTCCCTGGTGATGGGCACATGGAGGGTTCTTGGGTGCTCACCTTGATCGCCTCTGCTCCCTGTTTCAGTGGTTTCTGCTCCTGCATTGGCAGCCCAAGGGCAGCAACTGAGGGCTCAAACAGGAACCGGCGATGTGCCACTGGTGACACCAGTGTCGGGGATGGGGGAGAGGGGATGGGGGGGGACACAGGGTTGCTCGGTGAGGCTGCAGCGGCCTCATCCCCCCACCAGACCACAGCTGGCGTTTGGTCCCTGCAGGTTGGGTTTATCCAAGGATGGTTTAGAAAGGACACGCACAGGCTCCTCGGCAGCCCCAATGCTCCCTCCGAAGGGGAGCTCTGCTGGTGTTTATGGCACAGGGCATCACCAGTTCACCATGTCGGGTTGGCCATCACCGCATGGCACCCATGCCCCCTGCGCCCTCGCTCCCTTGCAGATGGACCCGGTGCAGAAGGCAGTGATCAGCCACACGTTTGGCGTGCCCGCGCCGCTCAAGAAGAAGCAGTTCATCTCCTGCAACATCTGCCACCTGCGCTTCAACTCTGCGGTAAGTGGTACCCGCAGGAGCATCCCATGGCGCGGGCACTGGGCAGGGAGCAGCTCCTTGCGGCTCTGCCCGCTGACATCCCCATCCCATGGGCCCAGGCGCTCCCCTCTTTGCCTCACTGTCTCTTTCTGTTCCGTGTCATTTTGTCCCCTCCTGCCTTGGCCTCAGTGCTTGCGCTTAAGCTGCTTTATCAGCCCCTGCAAGTCATATCTGGTCCTTGGGAGCTGAATGCAACCCTTGGCTTCCCAGGGCTCTGCTGTGGGAATGGTTTGGGGTTTGACTCCCAGCCATTTATTCAAGTAAATCAGCCACCTTGCAGAGGGGAGGAAGGAAACATCCATTGATCCCTGTGGTAATGAATTGGGCACAGCTGATTGTGTGTGCGAGAGCTGATAAAGAGGTTTGAAAGGGAGCTCTCTGCTCGGAGCCAGCAGGAGAGGGATGGGGTTTGTAAGCAGCGGGGCTGGAACAGCAAAAGCCTCCTCTGCATGGGTAGCGGCTCGGAGCCCTTCGCCTGGGCTGGTCCTGCTTGTGCTGGTGCAAACCCATCTGCTCCCATGAGCATGGCAACAGGTAGGATGGAGGAGGTGCCCCCAAGGACCCTCACACTCCACTTGGGGTCCTGCATGGTGCCCGTGACCCACTTCAGCTGCAGCCCCAACCCCGGATCTGCTGCAGGCTCATTGTGTTTGCTAATGAGGCCCCATGCTCGGATGGGCCTTTCGCTTTCCCTTTCCCATGTACCCAGCGCATCCCTGACACCATTCCCAGCCCTTGGAAAGCCATGGGGGGAGGGAAGGGATGCTTCTTCCCACCGTGCATGGGAAGCCTCAGCCGGCCCCTGAGGACGCCGTGCAAATTAATCCACGCTGCTCAGTGCTTTAATTCATCTTGAATTCACACCCCACCGCTTGCCGAAGCGGGGCTGCGCCGGGGACAGCGCCGCATTGTCCCCGGCTGCGGAGGATGCGAGTGTTTGGGTGATTTCCTTTTGTGCTCGTTTTTATCGGCTCGGCGCAGGCACGAACCCATCGCCGTGCGCTTCATTATGCAGCCAAGGAGGCTGCGACTGCAATTCGCATGTCAGACACCCATTGGGGTCCAATGGGAGACACAGCCCCCCCCCCCCAGCCTACTTTCTTGGGTTATTTTTACAGCCAGCAGTTCGCTGGATGTGTCTGAAGGCATCAACTGTGCCCGAGAGCCGCTTTTAGAAGCGGCTTGACGCAGTCACCGCATCCTTATCTCTGCCGCGCGATGCGGTGATGCCTCCGCAAAGCGATACCTCGGCCTCAGTGCTTGCGTGCTTACGCTGGGTGGAAAACACCCCCGTGGAGGTCACCAGGGGAGGTGGCAGCGCATCCCAGTGCCCATCTGTGTGTCCTGATGCGTCCGTCTCCTCTCTCCGTTCCAGAACCAGGCAGAAGCCCACTACAAGGGCCACAAGCACGCGCGGAGGCTGAAAGCCATCGAGGCCATGAAGAACAAGCAGAAGGCAATAGGGGCTGCGGAGGCTGATTTGTCCCCCAGCCCCGAGGGCAGCGGGGAGCCCGGCAGCACGGGTACGTGGGCATTAGTGCGGCACAAATGCCACCGCCAGCGTTGATGAAGGAGCTTTTGTGCTCCGCTGGCATCCCTGGCTTGGGGGGACGGTTCATGGGGAAGGGGTGGAAAATGCATCCCTGGAGCCCCAGCAGCTCATGGCCCTGTGGGTGCTTCCCCCCTGATTTGGTGGCTGTGGGAGGTGTTTTGGATGCTGCAGGAGAGACCATTCCCTGCCTGTGCCCTGATGAGGGCTCGCACGTCCCCAGGGCAGGGATGGGGCTGGTGGGAGCCACATTCCCCCTGCACCCCAGGTCCTGTACTGAGCCCAGCTGCCCCATCAAAGCAGGAACAGGAGAGACCTTGGGAAGAGCCGTCCTTGAGAGGGGTGAATGAGCAGATGGTGCCTGAGGTGGTTCGGGGAGGACAGAGATGCTCTCTGAAACCCAGAAACCCATTCGGGCACAGAGAACTTTCCCTTCCTGCCCATAATCTCCCTTTTCCCTTTCCCTCCCCAGCCCAAGCCAACGGGCTGCAGGAGCCCGAGGCTGAGTGCAGCTCCCTGGGGCTGACATCCAGCACCGAGGAGTCGCTGCCGGGCAGCGTCGCCCCATTGGGCTCCCCCCCGGCCTCGGAGCTGTCGGAGGCCACCTCGGACACCACGAGCGTGACGTCCCCGGGTGCCGAGGTGCAGGCAGCAGAATCAGGCAGCAGCAGCGGCAGCTCGGCCCCCGAGAGCGAGAAGGAGGGGAAGAAGAGCAAACAGCATCTGTACTGCCCCACGTGCAAGGTGACCGTCAACTCCCTGTCCCAGCTGGAGGCTCACAACACCGGTAAGGGCATCGCCCCTGTGCGGGGGACCCCAGCTCCGTCCTGGCCCCCATCACCATGCAGCCGTGCAGGGGAACAGCGAGCTTCAATTAGCAAGGGTTAATGGAGGCGCTTGCAAAGAGGAGTGGTGCTGTTTTACCTGCGTGGTGGCTCATGGAGTGAGTTGTAGCAAGGTCAAACGCTCTCTTATTGTTCACGCTCTTAATTAAAGGCGTTTTCAGATACAGTTAATCAAGTGATTGGGGGCTGCTTTATATTCCATTGCAGTCT
Organism: Amazona ochrocephala; assembly: GCA_039720435.1. Classification (NCBI taxonomy): domain Eukaryota; kingdom Metazoa; phylum Chordata; class Aves; order Psittaciformes; family Psittacidae; genus Amazona; species Amazona ochrocephala. The sequence goes on from CM077897.1 coordinate 4,578,781, forward strand.
GGCTTTAGGCTGATAGCAACCGGAGTGCCGGCGCTGCTTCCAGGCCCAGGGTAATCCAAAAGCAGTGCTTTGGGCTCATGGTCGGCTTGAGAAGCCCTTGGGAATCTGAACACGCTTTAGAGCCCAGCAGCAAGGGATGGCTCCTGGGCTCACAGGGACCCCGGGGGGCAGCGATGGGAGGCATCGACCCCCGTGGGGTCTCTGGTGCCAGCTCCCAGCTCCCCCCTTTCCCTGGAGGATGCTACACAAGGGGGGCACCACAGATGTAAAGGGAAGGGCCTCCTCTCCCCCCTTCACACAAAGCGAGGACCACTTCCCGTGCCCTCCCTGCGGACGGCAGCAGCGCCAAGCACAGGGGTCAGCTCAGGACACGCCATGGCTTAGCTGCAGATGCGCCCTTTGGCTTTGCTCAGCTCCCGTTACGAATCCAAGAGCTGATTTGGGGAGAAGAAGAACCAAAGCAGCAGTTTTCAGGGCCGAGCAGCTCCGCACCCATCACATGCACCCGGGCTCCTTGCTTAACGCCTTGAGAAACAGACTGAATTAGCGGAGGCTTGAATTGCACAGCCCTTTGCTGCCCTCCCCGGACCGCGCGCCCCGGCCATGGCTGTGGGGATTACAGTCCCTCCTTCCCCACTTCCCATCACCCCGCTGAGCTATTCCTGGCTCTGCGGCCGGATCCTCTCTGACCTTGGGCGCAGCTCAGATGCTGCAGCACAGCGGGTGACAGCTCCAGACTGTGCTGACGCCCGGGGACAGGCGCCAGGCTCCGGCACACGCTTCACATAGCAGCTTCTCCGAAGGTCTGGCATTGGAGGGGGGGGGCTCTGGGAAGCGCAGCGTCTGGGGGCTGCCTGCAGAGCGCAGCTGGCAATGGAGCCCGGCAGGGTTTGGGATGGGGTGCTGCATCCCCGGCGCGAGTCCAGGCTCCTCTGCCTGCAGGTGCTGCTGGGGACAGGTTGGTGGGGCCTGGGGTCCCTCGGGAGGGGGCAGCGCTGGGGGGTGGGTTGGTTGGAGGGCATCTATGGGGCACTCAGGTTTGTTTGGCAGGTCAGGGTTTGCTGAGGGTCCCCTCTGCCACCCAGGTGCCAAGCACAAGTCCATGCTGGAGGGACACGGGGCCCAAATACGGCGAGGCCGAGGCAAGCTCCTCTCCCGGGCAGCGCACAAGTCCAAGCGGATCGGGAACAAGGGCAGCATCAACATCCAGAACAAGGCGTTTCACTGCCAAGTGTGCGAGATCTACGTGAACTCCGAGACGCAGCTCAAACAGGTGAGGATGCCAGGCCTGGATGAGCCTTTCCCATGGGAATGCGGGGGTGCAGACCCCAGGGCTCAGGGGTGGGTTCCTGACTGTCCCTTGCAAGGTGATGGGCATCCCCCATGGGTCCCATGCAGTGCCATGGGCCCGCCCTCATCCCGGCTCCGGATGATCCGGTTGTTTTCCTCTCCCAGCACATGAGCAGCCGGAGGCACAAAGACAGGCTGGCGGGGAAGCCGCCCAAGCCCAAGTACAGCCCCTATAACAAGCTGCAGAAGAACGCTGCCCTCGCAGTGAGTATTCTCAAGGTATCTGTCTCCCTGCAGTGCCCTGCTTGGTTTGCTCTCTGAACCATCAGTTGCCATCGCTTGCAGTGAGGGACGCAGGGGCTGCTCTTCCTAAAGCCTCAGGTCCCATGATCGCATGGAAGCTGCTCCCCTTGGGGAGGGCGGGCTGTAGTGGTGAGAAAGGTATCAGGACAAGGAAAGCTTGGGAATAGCTTGGGAGTCGTCTGGCAGCAGCACTTGTGATCCTTCAGCCAGTTCATGGTTCTGGCTGCCTGCTGGCACAGCTCAGTTAAACCAAGCCTAAGCACTTGCAGAGATCCAGAGCTCAGCAGAAGCCAGGGCACAAGGAAAACACTGATGCAGGGAAGAGCTCAGTATCTGCAAAGGGCAGGGCAGCTCTGAGCCAGCGGGATGGGGCTGGGGACCTTCCCAGGGTCATCCTGGGGGGACCCCTGTGTGCTCGGCTCCATGAGCATCCGAGCCGAAGGGCCGGAGCTGTGGGATGGAGGGAACGGGCTGGGACAGGGACCGGGGCTGCCCGGGGCTGCGGGGGGCTCACGGGGTCTGCTCCCTCCCCGCAGTCCAAGCTGGCTCTGCAGAAGCACCTCACCAAGACGCTGGCAACGCGCTTCCTGCCGAGCCCGCTCGCCGCGGCCGCCGTCTGCGCCATGCCCGGGCCGCTGGCGCTGCGGCCGGCGGCTGCCACCGCGCTCTTCCAAGCCCCGCTCCTCGGACCAGCGCTCTTCCGACCGCCGCCGGCCCACGTCCGCCCCACGCCGGGCCCCATCGTCTTCGCTCCCTATTAAGAGCCGCCCGTGCGGGTCCATCGCTGCGCCGCGGGGCTGCCCCGGGAATGCCGCTCTTCCAGCTGGTGGGAAAACGTAGACGTAGGCACCAACCCCGGCTTCTCCTTTGCTTCCAGTGGGCTCCTGCTGGAGCGGATGCCCCGGCAGAGCCCAGCCAGCCCCGCCGCGCGTCCCCTCCGCTCCCCTGCCCGTGCTGGTGCACAACAGCGGAGCCCCTCGCAAGGCTGAGCACAGGAGAGGAGGGGGCCCGGGTCACCAGGACCGTTGCGTGGCCCAGGGGCTCACGGGCTTCTTATTCATCCCCCTCCCAGTTGCCAGGCTGGAAGAAGAGGAGCCGGCTGGTCCCTGGGGGAAGGAGCATCCCCCTGGCCAGCCCAGCAGGAAAGGAGCTGCGAGGGGAGGCTCAGCCCGGCTCCTACTGGATGGAACATCCCAGCACAGTGGGAAGTTGGCAGTTGCCCCCTCGGGCCAGCCTGGCTGTGCCCTCACCAGCCCCACGCTTACCTGTGCTGGTTGGGGGGTTCCGTGATGCCCACCAGCCTCCTGCACCCCCAACTCTATGTCCCACCAGCCAAAGAGCCATCGCTGTGGTGGGCAGCGGCTCCACCGCCCATATCTTCACTCCAAGAGCAATAGCTGAAGCCCAGGGCCGGCGCCTCATCCCTTGGAAAGCACATTGCCCGGCCCCGGGAAGCACAGAGCGTGTGCGGGTCCCAGGGAGGTGACCCTGTGCTCAGCACCAGCTCTTTGCCTCTGTCCCATTCGCGGGGGACAGCCCTGCCCCTACCTCCCGGGAGATGCTGTGAGGCTGAGTGAATGTCCCTAAAGCACTTTTGGTTCTGCAGTGAATGGCAACGCTGCTGCCTTCCAACCCCATTCCCATTAGGAGCTTCCAGGGAGTTACGGATGATTCCCAAAGCCCAAGCTGTCCCCAGCAGCCCGGACAATCAGGTACAAAGGAGCAGGCGGCACCCGGTGATGCTCCCAGCGTAGCCTGCAGGAATCTGGGCTCCGGAGGGACCCTGAAGCCGTAGCTCTGCTTTTCACTGTGCTCACACAGCCCAGCGGTGACGTGGTTTGGAGCTGGACCCGCGGCTCCGGGCTCCTGGCACGCTGCTGCCAATGGAAGTATGCGGGGAAGTTGCAGCCCCAACAGCCCCAAGGCTGGCGTGGAACCCACCCGATCTATGCAATCCAGGGGAGCAGCTCGCCCTTGCTCTGCGTCTGCCTTGGTGCTGATGCTGACTGTGTGCCCAGAGCAGAAACACCGCGACACAGCTCTGTGCGGGTGATTCCCTCTCCGTGCCCAGGCCCAGGGTGATGGCTCAGGTCTCTGCCGTGGCCCCATGGGAAGAGGCAGGTTGGTTTGTGCACCTGGGAATCCACACACACAGAACGCATATCCGACGTCTTGGCCAGGAGCAATGTCTGGATGTCAGGAGTTTTCCTCCATCGATGCTCAGGATGGGTCCTGGCAATGGGAAGTGAACGGGAAGCAGCCAACGGGTAACTCAAGGGGCTGAAATGCTTCTGCTGCCCAGAGCTGGAGCTTCACACGAGGGCAAGAAGCTTGCACAGGGAGCACGGAGCTGACCCATGGTGCCACTGCACCCTGCCATGGAGGACAGGAGCACAAGGGAGCCCCTGGGTATGGATTCATCTGCTCAGGACAACTCCACACCGGAGGAGGAGGAGAGTGGAGAAGGCACCAGAGAAGAGCAAGCTTGAGTGGAAGGTTGGGGGTAGAGACAACCAAGAGCTCTTACAGTGGTGGGGGGAGATGTGGCTCGAAGGCTCCAGCAGCAGGGGCCTTGGCAGGGACAGATGGTCCCACAGCCCAGGGGACACGTGCAGCCCGCACCCCGCAGGGCAGGAGGAAGGACACTGCTCCCACCGCATCGCAGCGCCAAGCAGCCGTGGCTCCAGCCCCCCCCCGCTCACCTCCCTGTGCTCTGCCCCACGGTGGTCACCGTCAGCCCTGGCTGCGGCAGAGGGGGACAGCGCGGCCCCATCGGTGCCCTGCAGCCTCAGGAGCCGGGAGCAGCCCCGCTCCAGCCTGCGGGAGCCATTGGGCACTGGTGGGTTGTTCCCCTGCGTTCTGTTCTCCAAGAGGCCTGTGCTGGAGCCAGCAGCGGCTGCTCAGTCCCCCCCCCCACCAGTGGAGTCCTGATACACTCCTCTACTTGGCACTTTAACCCTTGAAAGCCATTCCTTCTAATAACAATAATACTGCAATGAGAACCCCCCCTTATACTGTGTGTGTGTCCCCCCCCCAGGCCCCTGCTCCTGTGCTATCCAAAGCATTTACTTGCCTTTGACTTAGCATATGCTGTACTAGGTTGTAGGGCATAGTCCATAGCGCTCAATACCGTGTGCCCCTCTGTACATAACCTTGGAGTGATGTGAACAGTTTGATTCGAACACACAACCCCCTCCCAAAACATGGAATAAGCAGACTCTAGGGACTTGGCCAGTACCCCTCCTGTAATGTTCATTGTATATTTTTTTGATGTACTATAACTGTTGGGGAAAAAAAAAAGGAAAATATTTTGATAACTGAAGCTCATGGCTTTATTGTGTTACTCAGTCAATAAAAGGAACAAGTACAAACAAGCCAGCATGCTCTTGTCGTCGGTTCTTCCCTACATCCACACTCCCTGAAGGGAACACGTGTTGCTGGGCAGGACCAGGACACTTTTGCCTTGTCTTGTGGTGGTTCTGAGTGAGCACCGTGAGGGATGGGCAGCGAGAGCCCCAAGCACCAGGGTGTGCAGGCAAAGCACAGTCCCAGCTTCGCCAAGGTCATGACTGAGGCTGCACTCGGTGTGCAGTGGATGTGGGCACCCTGCCATCGGGAACAGCATCCTGCCCTGCACTGGGCGCTCACTGGGCAGGATGACTGAAGAGCCCTGCACGTAAAGGAGCAGTGGGCACTGCGGGTAAGTGGCGATCTGCCGGGGAGCACCACCGAGCTGGCTGGGGTGGAGCGGCTCTGAGAGCAGCGGGGCTGCAGGCAGGGCCAGCAGGCAGGGCCGGCAGGCAGGGCCGGCAGGCAGGGCCGGCAAACGGGCTCTTCCCACAGGGTATCAGTAGAACAAACCGGAGCAGCTCAGGAGAGGGAGCTGCGTCCTCGGGCCGGCTGCGATCCCCACCTGCCGGCCAGCCCCGTGCTCTGCTCCCTCAGCAGCCTATGGTACCCACGGAGCATCCCTCCGTGAAGCCTGGCTTTCCTGTGCCGCCTCCAACATCTGCATGGCAGGGATGCGGAAAGAGCAGGCCCTGTCCCAGCGCAGGGAGATGGCGCCTCTCTCATCCTCAAAGGCCATTCCCAGCCCTGGGATGCGTGTTCCTTGTGCCACTGTGCTCCCCGCAGGCTCCGTGACACCAAACAGGCTCAGCAGGAGGTATGTGCGAGGGAAGGAGGGGGTGAAGGAGAGGAGGTGGCAGTGGAAGTGAAGGGAAAACAAGGCTCAGCCATCCATGGACCCGCTGCCCTTGTTCTTGCGGCTCAGGGGAAAAGCAGACTTGCTTTGTGGCTGCGTCATCTTACTGGCCAGGTAGATGAAGGGCTCGATCAGCGTGCGCCGGTCAGCCACGGACACCTCCCACAGCTTCACCTTCTCGCCCTTGGCCCAGTGCTGGGCCGTGTCATGGTCCACCCGGCGCTGCTCCTGCAGGTCACACTTGTTGCCCAGCACCACGATGGTGACCTGCTCAAGAAAGGGCGATAGAAGCCCTGAAGGTACCAGCTGCAGAGCGGAATGGTGCTGCCTGGCTCTGCCCACGGGGACCCTCGGTCCCTGCTGTGTGCCAAGGTCCTTAAAGCACATTTCCCATATGGCAGCTTCCCCTCCTGTTTGGGCCTGTGTGTCTCAACCCAGCCCAAAGCAGAAGGCCCTGCTGAGTGCTTGTACCCTCAGAAAGCATCCCAGGGACCCCATCACAGGGACAAGCAGGAGAGAAGGAGTCCCTGGGTGAGGCAGTGAGCAAGGGACGCAGATGCAGCCCCTGGGGCCCTCACCTCTTTCTTGTCTTTGGACTTGTCAATCTCCTTCTTGAGGAGCTCCACTCGCTTGAAGGACTCCTTGCTGTCCGTGCTGTAGACCAGCACGTAGCCGTCCGTGCAGGAGAAGCAGTGCTTGGGCAGCTCCAGCCCGTCCCGCAGGCCCCGCGTGTCATAGAAGCGGACCTGCTCCCGCACCCCGCGGTCTGTCTCGATGGAGCCCACGTAAATGTCCTCCTGGGTCTCGATCATCTCGGAGCCTGCCGGGGAAGCGGGCAGGGGACATGGGAGGCAGCCCCGACACCTGCCGGTCCCCCCCCCCCCCGGCTCCGATCCCTCCCGCTCCCCGCGGACTCACCGACCACATGGTTCCCGTACAGAAGCTGCTCCAGGATGGAGGTCTTCCCGACCGAGGCCTGCCCGCACACAACCACCTTGCAGCTCTTCCCCATGCCGCCTCCCCGGCACGGCGGGGCTGGGCGCTCCCGGGGCCGAGGCGGGGCCGCCGGGCGCGGTCTGTGTGGCGGCGGCGGCGGAAGGGGCCCGGCTACAGCGCCCCGCTGCGGACGGGCGGACCCGCCGGGCCCCGGCACCGCGGCGGAGGCTGGCGCGGGCCCCGGTGCGCGCAACCCCCGCCCCTTCCGGCGCAGCGCCCGCCCCCGCGCCGCCGCCAGTCGCAGCCCGGCGGTAAGATGGCGGCGGCGGCCGAGTGCGATGTGATCATGGCGGCGCCCGAGGGACCCGGCGAGCCCGAGAGCGAGGAGGAGACGCGCAGGTAGAGCGGCGGCCGCGGCGCGCCGGGGGCCGGGAGCTCGGTGCCCCCGCTCCCGGCGCGGCTCGAGGGAGCCGGGGGCGGCCCCGGGCTGCGGGGAGCGGGTGAGGGCCGGGGCGTCGGGGCCCGGGGCCTCGGAGCGGGGCAGGGAGCGCGCCGGGGCCCTGCGGCCTCCTCCGCGGAGGGGATGCGGCCCGTGCCTGCCCCGCAGGCCCCGGGGCAAAGGCCGTTTCCCGGGGCTCGCAGGGAAGCGATGGCCGCTCCCGCCCGGGGCTGGGTCCCGCCGCACGCTGCCGGGCCAGGGTTGGCTTTTGGGGGGCCTCGGCTGCGCCTCCCGTGTGCGAGCTCCCGGTCCCGGTGTGCGCCGGGGTTAGGACGTGTCCCTGTGCTGGAGCCAGAGCTCGGGTGTCCTAGAAACGCAGCTGACATCTTCCCATCTGGAGCCAGCCTTGTCCCATTGCTGAGGAGGAGGAGGAGGGAAGAAGCGTCAAGCTCCTGCTTCATCATCGCCAGTTCCCTTGTCCCTGGTGCCGTTTGGAATGTGCACACAGCAGGGTTTGCTCTTTCGCTGGGGATAACGGGGAAATGACAGTTGCAGGTGACTGGGCAGAGCCCTGCTTTGAGAACATCACCACGATGAAAGTGCTTCTTCACGTTCCAGCAGCGTGGCCTGGTGCTCCTTGCCCAGGGGAGCAGGCAGCGCGGTCTGAGCCCGGCGATGCTGCCGTCCCAACCTTCCCTCCCCAGCAAGGGGGCCGGTTCCCAGTAGTGCTGCATCCTCCACAGGCAGCGAGGGGGGGAAGGTCCATGCCGGGGAAACTCGGCTGGTTCTGCAGCATCTCGTGCTGGCAGTTGGTTATCTCCTGGGGAACCGGGGAGGAGAGAACTATTTCTGTACACAGGGAGGCAATTGCAGGAGAAAATGCTTCAGTGGATGGAGTTAAAAGGATGAAACAAAACTGAAAGCGGCCTCTGAGGAGCGGTGTTTTCACCGCCGTATTGGTGGCCTGAGGTTACTGTCAGCACTTGGAGGTTCACGGCTGGGCAGGAGCTGCTTCCTGCTGTTGTCATTCCGAGGAGTTAAATTAGATGTTGCTGAAGAGGCGCTTGAATGTTGCATGTGGAGCACTGACAAATTGTAAAGCTGGGAAAGCCCTGGTGATGGGCGAGTCATTCCTTCCCCTGGGCTAACTAAACCCAGCGTTTGGAATGGTAAACCCGCCTGGCCTGGCTTCAGCAGTGGCAGTCGTTTTTCTCCCTCTTAGTAGCTGGTGCAATGCTGTGCTTTTGACTGTCGGCCTGGGAACAGCGCTGATAACGCCAACACCATCTTTGGGTGGTTTTACTCCTGGTAGTGACCTCTAACGTTGCCCTTCCTTCCTCCTTCCCAAGCTCCATTGCAGAAGCGATGGGCACAGGAAACCCTTCGTGAGTGGGATGATCTCCTTGGACAAGGCCGAGCAGGATTCATGGGCAGCGTTGGCACTGAGGAGCATGGCCTCGCGCATCCGGGCTTTTGGCATGCTAAAGCTGGCGCTGTAGTTTGCGGTTGTTACCACGCAGTACTTTAGTTAGGTGCCTTCGCAGCATTTCCTCTGTTGTTGTTGGGATATTACTCCTTTATCTTCCTAAAAGAGAAACGTGTGGGTAGCAAATGAATATTCTACTTCCCGTTATTTTTGGTGGCTCAGAAAGTGGAGGCCTTGCACACCCAGCCTTGGTTGGGGTTGGAAAGGACCTTAAGATCATCCAGTTCCAGCGCCGTGCCATAGGCAGGGACACCTCGCACCAGGATGTGTCACCCAAGGCTCTGTCCAACCTGGCCTTGGATACTGCCAGGGACTGGAGCATTTACACTTCCTTGGACAACCTGTGCCAGGGCCTCACCGGCCTCACCACCCTCACAGTAAGGAACTTCTTCCTTATATCTAATCTCATTGGCTTATCTCATGCTCTTCTGCCAGCCAGGGCAGTGGTCTTGGGGTCCTGCGCATCAAACCTCTCCTCCACTTTTGTCCTTCCTGTCTTACATCAGTTTCTTAACTTCTGTAGCTCAATTGATCTCAAGTAAATGAGGGTGATGCAGTCACTGTACCAAGGAGAGTAGTTGGAGGCTTAATTAGGTGCCTAATGTCTGTAAACCATTGTGAACAGGCTCTGCCTTAATGGGCATGCACAGACACACACTGGAATCCGGTTGAGTACAGCCTTTGGGATGTGCCTGTGCTATAAACCCCAGCAAAAATAGGTGAAAACCTTTCCTGAATCATTGCTGCAAGTCAGCACCAAGGGCTTCTGTGCCCTGTGCTTTTGTTGAGGCATTACAGTACAATGTGACACAGTTACTTCACTTAAGGCCTGTGTGTAAATGCACAGTTCCCTTCTCTGGGGGTTAATCCACATCAATAAATGAGCCCAAGTGGAGACCTCTGTTTCCGAGTGCGTGTAACCAGTGCCCTGCAGCAGCTGAACCGTGCCAGACACAGGTGGTTTAAGGTACAGGAATAGAGTGTGGTCACAAGATAATTATTGGCTGCTGCTGGTACATCGAGGGGGTCCTTATGGAAAAGGGTTGATGTCATTGAGTTAATTTTATCCTCTGGGTAACGGTGCTGTCAGTGCTGATGAGCGGGGCTGCTCCACCCCCAAAAAGTCACCTTTTTAAATGGGTTGTGGAGGGTCTAACCCATGGGGACAGTTTTTCCCTGTGGTGCTGGGGCTTTGCCAGGGAGAATTTCCTTGTCATCTTCCTGGCAGTGCCAGATCCTGGCGGATGCGCGTGCTGAAGGCTGGCTCTTCTTGTTCCTCAGCCCTGGAGGATGCAGGAGAAATACCTCAAATCACTTGGAAAATGCCATTATGAAATGATGTGCCCAGGCTGTTGCCTTTACAGCCGTGTTGATGCCTCGGTAGGAAACCACAGGTACCTTTAACAAAGCAATGAAGGTGAAATTTGCCGCACAGAGTAAATGGTGCAGAAGTCAAGAAGGCTCCGAGGCTTTGGGGCATGAGGCAGGCGGGCAGATGTTGGAGGTTGTCAGGTGCTGGTGAGTCGCAGGAGTCTTTCCACAGCTGTTTTGCACCAGAGGAGCTGCAGCCTGGCCCTGTCCTTGCTCTCTGCATGCCCAGGGGTGGGTTGGCTGCAGGGGCACTGCTGGTGGGTAAGGGTTGTTATGGGGTAGCCTGGAGAAGGTTCCGCTGTTCCCTTGCCGGTTGTCACCAGGAACTTGGGTTTCCCAGGCTGTAAACCCAGCCTGTTTTACTAAGATGTAATTACTTTATGGTCACACAAGGAGCAGAAGCTGCACGTTCGTTGTTTGCTTGCCCGTGGATTTGCAGAGTGTTTGAATACTCTGAATTGGGTGGTTGCTTTCTGCAGTATGAAACATTTACCTGCAGTACCCACAAATCCAGGCTTTTTCTGTACCGGGAGCCATGCTTTTTTAGGGTGAATCGTGTTGTGGATGCAGTTGTTTCACCATGTAATCCTTACAGCTGGCTGGCTTCCTTAATTTAGGCGTCTGTGGAAAACAGCAATCTCCAGCTGATTCCAGACCCTTCCGTGGCGTTTCACAAACGCTCTGGAGTGCCCGTGCCAGGAATGGTGAGGCTGTGGCTGTGAATTAGGTTCATGCTGAGCTCTGGGCTTGAAGTGGGTTGTGTGAAGCTGGGGGCTTCTCTGGCTCTTGTCACAGCCACAGGCAGAGGTTTGCTTCCTTCCATTTCTTGTGGCATATTTGGTTCTTGTGGCTTTTGAGTTTGTCCTCTGGTATTGGGAGTGGTCAGGGGTGTGTGGAGGGCAGGAGGGGGTTTTAGGCTGTCCCTGCAGATCCTAGCACATACAGGCTGAAGGTTTCCCTGCCTGTGAGTAGACGTCGACATTTTCATTCCTCTGTTGCAGGCAGTAGTAAACCCACTCCTTGTGCAGTGGGGGGTGCTGATGTGCAGAGCAATCTGTGCTGTGGAGCAGCTTGGGCTCTGCTGCACGAGGGTCAGCATCCTGCTGCTGTGCTGCAGAGGGTGATCACAGTGGATGTTGTATGGGATTTTGTGTTGGGGTTTGCACCAGAGACAGAAAGCACAAACACTGCTGATGGGAGATTCTATCTTTCTATCTATCTATCTATCTATCATCTATCTATCTATCTATCATCTATCTATCTAATCTATCCACAGAGGTATATTCCCTTTGCTCTGAATCCTTAGAGTGTAAAGCCTAACCTGGAGGAATGGTCTTTAAAGCACAGAAGGAAGAGCATCCTGTGTGTATCACCGTGGCCCATCTAGTGTTTGGCTTCTCTTCTGAGGCCTGAAAGAAGGGAGTGGAGGGGATCGTGTGTCCAGTGGCAAATCTGACAGCTAATTTTAAGCTTTAGACATCTGCCTGCTGTAAACTGTATTGAGATCATCAAACTTATTTTACCCCCAGCAGCTGAGGAACATCTGACAGCTGAGAATGTGGACTGGATTCCAGCCCCCCAAATGGGTAAAAGCATCATATCCCATTAAAGCCTCTGAGAGAATCACTTAGGAAAAGCAGGTGTGTGCCTTTTGTCAGAGCATCCCCAAAAAGCTTCTTTGGGCAGGATGGGATTTTGAAGCCTTCCTTAAATCCCAGCTATTTGAGGGGGTTTTGTCACTGTTTCATAATGGAAGCAGGAAATGAAGTAGGAGTGAGGGTCGGGAGCGTGTAAGTCTGCTGCCTGCTTCAGTGCTGGCTTCCTGGGGCGGGGGGGCATTGCTTCGGGCATGTGCCTGTGCACACAGGCTCTGGACCAGCGCATCTGGACCCAAGAGGTCTCTTAGTGCAGATCCCCCCCGGTTGCTGATGGCAGCAGTTGGGTGCAGTGCGAGGAGCGGCTGCTGGGAGCTGGAGCAGGAGGGGCGGAAGCCGGGAGCAGCGCTGGAGCGGGGGCCGCGTGTGGAAGCTCTGAGGAGGAGGAGGCCCAAGTTGTGAGGCAATGTGGGATTGTGGCGGTGCTGCGCGGGGCGGCTGCAGCTCCCGGCTCCGCTCTGCTGGAGCGAGCAGGGGCTGAGCTTGCAGCGGGCACGGGGAATGGAAGGAGCCTGTGATGGCTCCTTCCACCCCCGGCAGGCAGCGAGCTCCTCCGCTGCGTGCTCTGGGGAGCCCTGGGATGTGCAGCGGTGCCCGGCTGGGCAGCAGGTCCTGCAGGTGACAGGGGCTGCAGCACCTGAAGGACCAGGGCTGCTGGCAAGTGTTATAGCAGAGGAAACCCGAATGACCAGCTCGCAGGGAGCGAGCTCCTCCAAACACTTCCCTCCTTGTGAGCCCGTGCTGCGCGCCAGCAGTGAAAGACAAGCTTCTTCCCGAGGTCCTTGGTGCAACTCTTCCCTGTGTTCCGCATCCAGCATGGAGAGGCCCTGAGAAGACACTGAGGTCCCATCACAAAGCAATGCATTCAGCCTGGGGGGGTATTTTTAGCAAAGCACGATTCTTCCTCAGTTTCAAAAGTAGCAAGTGGGGAATGCAGCCTACATCAGTGTGAGATGCAGAATGAGCTCATTCAGGCTGCAGCATCTGTTTGGATTGAAACAATTAGCAGTGATATCAGGAGAGCTGCGTTTTCTGTTGTTAGAGCCAGAGGCCGTGGTAAACAAGGGCTGTTTTCTCTGTGTGCTTTCTATGTCAGTGGAGCACAAGTGGGGAAAGGGCTTCTGTTCCGGGCCTGGGATCTCAGACCATCGCCTGGCATTTCCAGCAACTGGCTTTACCTCTGTGCTTTAAGGGCAGTTTGCTTTTCCCTTCACAGCCTTGTGTCACCATTGAGGTTTAAGCCATGTGAGCAATGGAAACACCTGTGGGCTTCCTTTCTTGGTTACCTGGGGCACTGTGACTTGTTGCCACATCAGTCTGTATTAAAAGGACAATAGACCAATAAAACTGACCAGAAAGCGGTAATTCATGTGTGTGTGTTTTCTCCTGTGCTTTATGAGAGCTGCTTTTCCCTGTATCTGTTTCTCCTGTTTTCCCAGCTCTTCCCAGCAGCCTGTTGGCAGACAGGATGCTCTGGCACCCAGCCCTTTAGCTCTCTTGGACGATGCTTCCTCAGAACATGACAGGTAGAATTGCTAAAAGCCTTGTGAATCAGGGGCTGCTGTGCTAAGCCGGTTGCAGTGGAGGCTCAGATCACTTCTGCCATCAGTACTGTTCATCCTTCTCTAGATTACACAACAGAGAGCTTCTGAGGGAAGGGGCTTTAATAGGATCTGTGATTTTTCCTTTCCATTTATGCTTACAGAAACAAGAGAATAAAGTTCCCTTTAAAGCACTTCCTGCCAAGGCCCCAGAACTGCAGAATTCCCGGTTGGTTTTCCTGCTGTATTGGGAATGTTTGATGAGTAACCCTGAGCAAAGGTGGTTGTGTTTGGGCACCTTTCTAATCCTGCAGAGTGCGAGTCCTGCTGCTTGTGACCCAGATCCATCCAACAGGCACTTGTCACTTGGAGATGCTGTGGGGAGCTGCTGGGTGCTGGCTCTGAGCAAGGCTGCAGAGCAGGCACCTGCCTTGGCCACGGTGCTGGGGAGGAAGGTGAGGGTGGATGGGGGTTCAGCAGCTCCCATCTCGGAGGGATGGGAGCGAGCCCCAGGCACTGACCCGCGGCTGCCGAGCTCTTGCTGTTCATCTGATCCCAAACACCCCCAGCCACACGTTGTGTGCGCTCCCCACTGTGATGCAGGGCTGTGTCTGGTCCCTTGCTGGGGTGTAGCTGACAGCAAAGGTTCAAACTGAAAGTGAGGAGCGGGCGCCCCTGGGCAGCTCCGGTGTCTATTGTTCTGCCAGCTGATGACTGAAAACAACCCTGTGCATGAGGCAGTTGTGTGGGAATGGCCAATGGCAAGCCTGAGCAAGGTTAAAAACAGCTGAACTTGTCTCAACACAGCTCCCTTTGTTCCCTCTCCAGTGGGCTTGCTGAACATTGCTCTCCTTCAGCCGTGGCTGCCTCCTCCCCGCCTCAGCTTCTGCACTGCCTGGTTGCGCGAGTGCTGCGGAGCGGGGACAAACAGGGGCTGTGTCTCGGCCACAGCAGTGAGCTCCCACAAGCATGATGCAAGTCTCGAGTGCTGTATCTGGAGCGGGGCGCTGCTGCTTTTGGGTTGGCCTCACAGGTTTTGTGTGTTAAACAGGGAGGGAAGCAAGTGACCTAAATCACTGAAGTTCATTCAGTGAAGCTGAGTTAAACTTCACCACCGTGGTACGAGTTCCCTCTCGGGCTGCTTCTCTAAAAGGGTGAAGGTAAATGGAAGAGGAGAAGGAAGGGTTTAATTTCCTCCAGGAGTTTAAGGGATGCTGCTTTAAACCATATGTTGTGTGGTTTTAAATGTCCTAAACTGTCTCTGCAAGCGCTTGCTCTCGAGTGCGAGGACTATTTCTGGACCTGTTGCCAAGGCAGTGCCAAGCTTCTGCTTGAGGCTGCGCCCTTATTTCTCTTTGATTTAGCTGGCTTTTGAATGTAGATATTGTTCTTGGCCCTATTTCTTAACTATGTGGGACTACTGAAAGATAAATAGCGCTCTGTTCCTTGACTTCAGTGAGTGCTGAGGTTGTGCAGCACCTGACAGGAGCAGGCTGCTTTCATTAACCGTGTGCAGGGGAGTCGTGCTGGGCTCTTGGAAGCCAGTGCCCCTGTAGTATTGGCCTGGGTGACACCCCTGAGTGGCCCTGCTCGTGGCCCTGCTGAGGTGAAGAAGGATCAGCGCCAGCAGGATGGGAGGTGTGTGGTTCCTCATGCACACTGTTTACAGGGGAAACCTCCCAGCTACAAGCATTTCGAGCAAGGTTGCTTGGGGATCAAGTGCTCAGTCACGGTCAGAATCTGTCCTGGTGCTCAGTTCCTCCCCAAACGTGGTGTTTTGCTTCCTTTCAGAGAAGCAGAGTCCTTCAAGGAGCAAGGAAACGCGTACTATGCCAAGAAGGATTACAACGAAGCCTACAACTATTACACGAAAGCCATAGGTGAGAATAGTTGGGAATATAAACCTTTGCTGAACGCCGTGTCTAAAACTCGAAGCTGGTTATTGCTTTCGGACTCAAAGCTGGTATTGATTTCACGCAGCACATGCTGGGTGCAGGCTCTTTGCCTGGGCAGTTCCACCAGGTGAGGAGTGCAGGTCGGTGCCAGCATGGGTGGCTGCAGCAGTTCTTTGTTTCTCCTCAAGCCAAGATGTTCTTAGCATGAAACCAGCCCACCTTTCCCCCTGCCTCAGTGCTGCCAGGCAGAACACCACACACCTGTGTTCTGCAGGAGTTAACTCCTGTGCGCAGTGTGGGGAGCAGCAGTTTTATGACTTGCTGTTCAGAACAACTGCTGGACCACCATGGGTCGTCTTAAGCCGCTCTGGTGATGTTTTAAACAGGGAGGGTTGGGTGGGTTTTTAATCCACCCAGGGCTTTCTGAGGTGTTGTACAAGTTGTGTAGCTGCTTGCACGGCACTAACAGCGAGTGCTTTTCCACCTCCTCCAGATACCTGTCCTAATAATGCCAGTTATTATGGTAACAGAGCTGCCACACTCATGATGCTGGGGCGATTCCGAGAAGCGCTGGGAGATGCTCAGCAGTCTGTCAGACTGGATGATAGCTTTGTAAGGGTACGTGGAGAACTTCAGACTTCTGACTCATGTCTCAATACCTTTGCCTCCACCTATTGCAACTCCCTTTTAACTCTTCTCAGGGCCATCTACGGGAAGGGAAGTGCCATCTTTCCCTAGGGAATGCCATGGCTGCCAGCCGCTGCTTTCAACGCGTTTTAGAACTGGATCATAAGAATTCCCAGGCACAGCAGGAGGTGAGAGCTCCTTAAGGTTTAACTGTTCCCAGTACACGGGGCTGTCAGAGGGAATGGATTGAACTGGTCAGCCTTTCATTTCCAGTATGCAACTTGCAGTCAGAGCACTGGGAGCTGCTCTAAGGTCTCCCCTTAAGGAGTCTTCTCCAGGCTGAACCAGCCCAGCCCTTGCAGCATCTTCCTGGCCTCTGGACTCACTCCAGCAGCTCCACATCCTTCTTTTGTTGGGGCTTATGATAGAAGGCTGCTGCCATTTCTGTATCTCATTGTCAGGGGTGCATTTTTCTGGGCTACCACTTAGGCCTCCTGATTTCAAACTGATTTTAATGTTGGCAAAAGTATTCCCATAAATCTGCATTATTGTTCCATGGTCTGCGGTACTTTCTGCTCTGATAGGTCAGGGATTGGCTGCTTAAATGCTGTTTGGAGGTGTTTCAGAGCAGCGACTGTCCTGCAACACTTGCTGTGTTCTCCTGTCTTTCAGCTGAAGAATGCCACTACTGTGCTGGAGTATGAGAAAATAGCTGAGGTGGACTTTGAGAAACGGGATTTCAGGAAGGTGAGGTTCACTCCATTGTTTCTGTGTCTTATCTGTCCGGTTCGGGCAGATGCATGTCTGATTTCCCTGCCTAGCGTTAGCTGGGCCCTCATGGGAGGTGCTCTACAACATCTGCTGTTGAAGTAGGGCTGCCTTGTGAACTGTGTCACAGCTGTGAAAGTGGCTCTGTTACTGTTTGCTTTGCAGGGTGAGTGCAGCCACAAATGAGCTGTTTATAGAATCGTAGAATCACAAACTGGTTTGGGTTGGAAAGGACCTTAAGATCATCCCATTCCAACCCTCTGCCATTGGCAGGGACGCCTCACCCTAGACCATGTCACTCAAGGCTCTGTTCAGCCTGGCCTTGAGCACTGCCAGGGATGGAGCATTCACCACCTCTCTGGGCAACCCATTCCAGTGCCTCAGCACCCACACAGTAGAGAACTTCCTTGTATCTGACCTGAACTTCCCCTGTTTTGGTTTAAACCCATCACCCCTTGTCCTATTGCTGCAGTCCCTGGTGAAGAGTCCTTCTCTGGCATCCTTGTAGGCCTCCTGCAGGGGCTCCTGATACAGATGTTGTCAGCAGCAGCATTTGATCGTGCTTTGCTCCTAAGTTGCATGTCCAAGATTCTTCTTTCTCAGCTCTTTAATTAAAGCAAAGCCCAAGGCTGTTGTGTGGCAGTGCTCTAGGGAGGGTCACTAAGAAGGAATGCACATCTGCCCGGGGCGTTCTCACTATTGCTTCCAAATCTTCCTTCCTAAAGGCTGCAACAGGATGCACTGGTACTAACCTGATACAGTAGGAAATGACAGCATGAAATCTGGAAGGCACCAGACACTTCTGCAACTGTTTCTGTTCAGTGGATGCATATAAGGCCCAAGTTCGGCCCAGAAAGGAGCTTGTCCAGCATATTAAGCTCATTGTTCACTGGCTCTTGGGCTAAGCTCTCAAGATTGTGGAAGGGTCAATCCCACCTCTGTATCACCTGGTTATGAGGCACAACTTGGATGCAGGGTCAGTCTGAGCTTGACGTGTAGGAGTTGCCCTGCCTGTATTACATACTCTGGGCTTTCGCATCTGTCCCTTCACCTCTCCTGTCTCCCTTCAGTGGGAGGCTTGCATGAAATGTCAGCTTTGTTTCTGAAGAGCTGCTCCTGCTCCTTCCTCGCCCAGAAGCCACAGTGCTTCCCAGAGCTGGCACTCGTGATGTCACGGGCCGGGCAAGCAGATGAACCTTGGTGGAACAATGACCCTCTTCTCGTGCAGATGTCCCCACCAGCGAGGCAGAGATGGAAAAGACCTATTAGATCACCCTGCCCGTTGCAGGCAGAGCAGTGAAGATCAGGCCCTGCACTGTACTTTGTGTTTTGTCCAGTCCAAAGTCTCTCAGTCTATTGAATTTCTGTCCTTCCCATGTGTCTTTATGAGCAGGAAACAGGGGCAGAATTGTCTGCCTTGCCTCCTCCCATAGGGCCTACAGTTTCAGAGGAGTTGAAGGGATGGACCTTCCACAGGTGTCACAGAATCACAGAATCACAGAATAGTAAGGGCTGGAAAGGACCTCAAGATCATCGAGTTCCAACCCCCCCGCCATGGGCAGGGACACCTCCCACTAAACCATGCCATCCAAGGCTATGTCCAACCCCACCTTGAACGCCGCCAGGGATGAAGCATTCACAACTTCCCTGGGCAACCCATTCCAGGGCCCCACCACCCTCACAGTATAGAACTTCTTCCTCAGATCCAATCTAAACCTCCCCTGTTTAAGTTTAAACCCATTACCCCTTGTCCTCTCACCACAGTCCCTAATGAAGAGTCCCTCCCCAGCATCCCTATAGGCCCCCTTGAGGTATTGGAAGGCTGCTATGAGGTCTCCACGCAGCCTTCTCTTCTCCAGGCTGAACAACCCCAATTTTCTCAGCCTATCTTCATACGAGAGGTGCTCCAGTCCCCTGATCATCTTCGTGGCCCTCCTCTGGACTTGTTCTAACAGTTCCATGTCCTTTTTATGTTGAGGACACCAGAACTGCACACAATACTCCAAGTGAGGTCTCACGAGAGCAGAGTAGAGGGGCAGGATCACCTCCCTCGACCTGCTGGTCACACTCCTTTTGATGCAGCCCAGGATACGGTTGGCCTTCTGGGCTGCAAGCGCACACTGCCGGCTCATGTTCATTTTTTCATCAACCCACACCCCCAAGTCCTTCTCCGCAGGGCTGCTCTCAATCTCCTCCCCGCCCAACCTGTAGCTGTGCCTGGCATTGCTCCGACCCAGGTGGAGGACTTTGCACTTAGCATGGTTGAACTTCATCAGGTTGGCATCAGCCCACCTCACAAGCGTGTCAAGGTCCCTCTGGATGGCATTCCTTCCCTCCAATGTATCAACCGAACCACACAGCTTGGTGTCATCGGCAAACTTGCTGAGGGCGCACTCAATCCCACTGTCCATGTCACCCACAAAGATGTTGAACAAGACCGGTCCCAACACCGATCCCTGGGGGACACCACTCGTTACTGGTCTCCAGCTGGACACTGAGCCACTGAGCACTACTCTTTGCGTGCGGCCATCCAGCCAGTTCTTTATCCACCGAGTGGTCCACCTATCAAATTGATGTCTCTCCAACTTAGAGAGAAGGATGTCATGGGAGACAGTGTCAAAGGCTTTACACAAGTCCAGGTAGATGACATCAACTGCTCTGCCCCTGTCCATCAGTTCCGTAGCCCCTTCATAAAAGGTCACCAGATTGGTTAGGCAGGATTTCCCCTTAGTGAAGCCATGCTGGCTGTCACCAACAACCTTGTTGGTTTTCATGTGCCTTAGCATGGCTTCCAGGATAATCCGCTCCAAGATTTTGCCAGGCACAGAGGTGAGACTGACTGGTCTGTAATTCCCCGGCTCATCCATTTTCCCCTTCTTAAAAATGGGGGTTATATTTCCCTTTTTCCAGTCATCGGGAACTTCACCTGACTGCCATGATTTTTCAAATATGATGGACAGTGGCTTAGCAACTTCATTTGCCAGCTCCTTCAGGACCCTTGGATGGATTTCATCCGGTCCCATGGACTTGTATACATTCAGGTTCCTAAGGTGGTCCCGAACAAGATCCTCCCCCACAGTGGGCCCAGGGTCCCCACCCTCACCGTCCCCGCATCTGCCTTCCAAGACTTGGGTGGTGTGGTCAGAGCATTTGCCCGTAAAGACTGAGGCAAAGAAGTCATTAAGAACCTCAGCCTTCTCCAAATCCAGGGTAGCCAGTTCTCCCGATAGCTTCTGGAGAGGGCCCACGGTGTCCCTAACCTGTCTCTTATCAGCAATGTACCTATAAAATCCCTTCCTGTTATCCTTAACATCCCTAGCCAAGTTTAATTCTAAATGGGCCTTAGCTTTCCTAACCTGGTCCCTAGCTTCCCGGACAACATCCCTGTATTCTCCCCAGGCCGCCTGACCTTGCTTCCACCTTTTATAAGCCTCTTTTTTCTTTCGAATTTTGCTCAGCAGCTCCTTATCCCTTGCATCTTCTCTGTGACAGTGACATTGATGCCCCAGACCTTTTTACCCAAAGCCCTTTAAAAGATAAAACACCAACACGTGAGTCTCCAATAGCAGAAGAAAGGGATGTCTGCACGCTTCCCTTCCTGGGCAGGGGCAGACATGAAATCCCAGCGGTGGTGATGGTGCAGCCTTTCCAATTAGGCTTTGGGCTGTTTGCTTTGCTCACATCTGTGTGTCTTTTTCCCCACACCAGGTTGTGTTTTGCATGGATCGTGCTTTGGAGTTTGCTCCTGCTTGTCACCGGTTCAAAATCCTCAAGGCTGAGTGTTTAGCGTTACTGGGTCGCTACCCAGAGGCACAGTCTGTAGCAAGGTGAGTGTCTCAGGGTCTGGAGTTGGAGTTGCAGCTGGTGGTGAGTCCTGACTGCAGCCTGAAATGAATGAGGCAATATGGAAACAGAGTCCTTCACGCAAATTGTGGTGAGGAAGAAGAGAGCATGGATTTATCCTCTTTAGAGCCCATCTTACCTGCATTTAGACTGTTATTAACCAGCAGTCTTGCTTGAGCGAGGTTCCCAGACTTACTGCACATCTGTACCACAGACTTGATAAAATAACTGGATGTGTCAGTGGAAGAAGAGTGCTTTTGGAGGGCAGAAGGAAATGGGAATAGGGAAACATTTCACTTTTCCATGTGTCTCCTGCAGTGACATCTTACGGATGGACTCAACAAACGCGGACGCTCTCTATGTGCGGGGCCTGTGCCTGTATTATGAGGACTGTATTGAGAAGGCAGTGCAGTTCTTTGTCCAGGCTCTCCGAATGGCTCCTGACCACGAGAAAGCATGTCTTGCCTGCCGTGTGAGTCCTGGCCCCTGGGGATGGGGCTGCAGAGTTACCAGGGCTTGCTTTCTTCTCCCCCTAACACCCGGTTTGGTTCTGCTGGCTCAGTCCCTTCTCCCTCCCTCAACATTATCATTCCCTAGAGCTCCAGTTAGCAAGTAATGTGTCCTTCCCAAAGCCAAGCAGCTGCTGCTTTAGGTAAACCTGAGTTGCTAGAAGCTCTTTCTCAGAAGGCTCTGACACTTTGAAGGTTGCCTCCCTTTCACTCTTTGTTCCTTGATCAGATAGAGCAACAGTGAAACTCACTGTATTCTAGGAGAACTCGGTGCCTCCAGGTTGGCTTGTGTTTAAACACTGTTCCTTTCCCATTGCTCCTCTGTTGTAGCTCTTTGACTAAATCTGAGGTCCCTCCCATTCTTTCTTTCTGTTTTTTTTAATCCATAAATTTACTTCATTGTCACATTCTTATCTTAAAATTGAGGCAGGCTTTGAGAGCGCCTGTAACTGGCACTGACTGTGCCTTAGCACTACTCTTGTGGGGAAGAGCAGAACACTTACAGCTTGTCAAGCTGCTGGAGCGAGGCCGAGGCTTTGTGTCCTGCAGTGGTGCCTGAAACCAAGTTAAAAGCATTATATCTGAGGACCCTCCCCCAGCAAAATGAGGTGCTTGGTCCCCCCGAACTGGTTTCCTAATGTCCTTAACCAGGGTGTGTTTCCTTTCAGAATGCCAAAGCACTTAAAGCGAAGAAAGAAGACGGGAATAAAGCATTCAAAGATGGAAACTACAAACTAGCATATGAACTGTACACAGAGGCACTAGGAATAGATCCCAATAACATAAAAACAAACGCCAAACTGTACTGCAACCGGGGGACGGTTAATTCAAAGGTAAGAAGTGATCGCCTGGCAGGGATCTCAGCATATTCCTCGCCGTGTGGTGTGGAAGCTGCAGATCGGTTCTTGTGGAAAGCATGGTTTTCTCTGGCTTCTGGCACTGGGACCTTTCTAGTGCTGTAGGCAGTGGTTCGGGTGTTTGTGCTTGCACAATGATTGGGTCTGTTCCAAACAGCCAACGGAGCTGACTCCCAAAGAAACAAAACTCAAATAGTTGGGATGCACAGAGTGGGAGGGAGAGGAGGAACATAGTTTAGCCTTATCTCAGTCAGCAGAAAGGATCCTTATGTGTTTCCTTCCCAGTAATGAGGAGATAGCTCTTTTAGTTTTCTTGTTCTTGTTCTTTCTTTGGGTTTTGATCTAAGCCAATGTGAGCTAACTTAGAAACCCTGGGCACTTCTTTATTCCCAGGTTTGTTGTTGCATTTTAGCTCTGCACTGTGCAGTGAAGCAGTCAGACACCGGATAGTGCTCCAGTTCCCACCCTGCTTTTTTCTATGCATGTTTCTTAGAGTCGTAGAATAGTTGGGGTTGGAAAGGACCTTAAGATCATCCCGTTCCAACCCCGTGCCATGGGCAGGGACACCGCACACTAAACCATGGCACCCAAGGCTCTCTCCATCCCGGCCTTGAACACCACCAGAGATGGAGCATTCACAGCTTCCCTGGGCAACCCATTCCAGTGCCTCTCCACCCTTACAGTAAAGAATTTCTTCCTCATATCCAATCTAAACTTCCCCTGTTTCAGTTTGAACCCATTACCCCTTGTCCTCTCACCACAGTCCCTAATGAAGAGTCCTTCCCCAGCATCCCTATAGGCCCCCTTCAGACACTGGAAGGCTGCTATGAGGTCTCCATGCAGCCTTCTCTTCTCCAGGCTGAACAGCCCCAACTTTCTCAGCCTATCTTCATACAGGAGCTGCTCCAGCCCCTGATCACCCTCGTGGCCTCCTCTGGACTTGTTCCAGCAGTTCCATGTCCTTTTTATGTTGAGAACACCAGAACTGCACACAGTGCTCCGAGTGAGGTCTCACAGAGCAGAGCAGAGGGGCAGGATCACCTCCATGCCCTGCTGGGCACGCTGCTGTCGATGCAGCCCAGGACACGGTTGGTTTCTGGGCTGTGAGCGCACAGTGCTGCCTCATGTTAAGTTCTTCCTCAGCTGTCTCTTGTGTTGATGCCTGCTCTACCCAGGAGGCTTTTCAACACCCCAGCTTGGTCAGGAGATGGAGGCTGATCTCCCAACCTGGGAATGGGATGAGCCGGAGGGGGAAGTAATGGCTCCTTTGCATGGCTGTGTCTGAAAGCAAACAGTGCTTTAACCAAAACTCCTTGCAATGTTTTAAGCTGATTTTTCTGCCTGGGAATCAGTTTGGACACAGAAGCAGTTGGTTTCGGATCGTTCTCAGGAAGACCCAAAGCAGCGCGTAATTCCACCATTTCATTAGCTAAGCTTCTAATCTTTCCCTAGGGAGCAATAGCTCTGTGTTCTTGGGGGGCTGGGAAGAATTTCCTAGATGGATACACACAAGGGAGTGAGATCTGACAAGATTCTTTACACCTTTCGTTTGCCTGAAGTGCTGATGCTGTTCAGCAGGATTGGTTCTGCTTGGGATTCACTGAACTTCTGTCTGACATTGTAGCTTAGGAAACTTGAAGAAGCAATAGATGACTGCACGAATGCAGTGAAACTGGATGACACGTATATCAAAGCATACTTGAGGAGAGCACAATGGTAAGTAGAGCTTTGTGATGGACACGCTGAGCATGTTTGTGGGTAGGAACCTCCTCCCTACAGCCCTGAGTGACAGGGGTAACAAATCTGAAGCTTAACTGGATGAAAGGTTCTGTCTTAAGGAGCCCTGAATTGATTCCTCTTCCTTCTGGCAGGGGAAGCTCTGTGTAACCTGTTCTGCCTGCCTGGATCTGGCACTGCCTATTGATTGCTGTATGTAGGCAGGATTAGTTCTGCAGCCTGACTTGCTGTGTTTATAGACTAACGTAAGGTGTTCAGTCCCAGAGAGCCTTCTGCAGAAGGGCTGCTGTGGGTGAGAGCTCTTCCCCTGGCAGAGCTGCTCAGCACTTCCAACAAAGCACATTCTGAAATGGGATGCCCAGGAGAAATCAGCTGGGGCCGTGCATAGTCCAGCCCTAGATAATACTGCAGTGTCATGCACTGAGGCTGAGGGGTTGTGCAGAGGCAGTTCAGGTCTGTGTGCCTCCTTTGTAACTTGGCACCAGCCAGGGAAGTGGCCAAAGCTCTGTTCTGACTATGGCTTCATTTGCTGCTTTCCTCATCACTCATTAGTTCTCACTTGGTGGCAAAGCTGCCTGGCTTATACATGCACTGGAACTGCTTCTGCAGCCTTCCAGTTGTGCATTCACTTTAGTGTACAGCCCCAAGCTCCATTTCAGTAATTGCTAAATGACATTAAGTGCTTAACACGTAAGGCTGCAATGCCAACGGACAGGCGCCGTCCCTCTGAGGCGCCCAAATTGATGTTCCTAACCAGCATTGCTGCTGTACAGCTCTGCCCCAGCTCCCTTGGAATCTTGCTGGCTGCTTCCAGTTCCTGCAGCTGGGTAAAGCGCTGATCAGGTTGGTACAGCAGAGCCTGTGCTGCCAAATGAGGCTGCAGGATCTGCTTGGAGCCCAACCTGCAGGTTCCTGTGCCAGGATTGCCCACTAATAGCAGGGGTCTGGGCTTGAGGCAGTTGAGTAGGGACCCTTTGGGGGCCCCTCTGATGATTGCTCTTTCTGCAGCCCAGTGCACAGCTTTTCCTTAGTTCATATCCAGCCAGAAAGCTTGTACCTGAACCCCCTTCTGATACTGCCTGTGAAGTACACCTTGGCCACCTGCCTTTCTTTCCACAGTTACATGGACACAGAACAATACGAAGATGCTGTAAGAGACTATGAAAAGGTTTATCAGACAGAAAAAACAAAAGGTGAGTGTGTTGGCATTCTTTTTGTGAGCAGAAGTTTCCCTTCTCTGCCTTTTTTGGTGGTGCTGCTTTTATCTGCCTTTTTTCCCTACATCAGACTCTGATTTGCAGCCTTTTGCCCCAGCAGGACACTGCTGGAGAAGCTCTCAGAAGCACTCTGAAATGCCTAGTTCAGAACCTGGTTTCTCTTCCAGTATGAAGATAATTTACCCTGTAGTGAAGCAGTGTCCCAGATTCAGAGTATCTGCTTGTGGGTCTTGGTCTTCATCCTGCTTTTTCAGTAGCCTGAAATGATGCAGACAGAGGAACCTTAGTGCTGGTGGTTGTGTCTAGGGCTGATTTAATAGCACTGAGGCATTTCCCTGCATTTGGAAACAGCCTTCAGTGGACAGTGAAGCTTTAATCAGATTCATGACTAATTCCAAGTGGGCTGCTTCCTTGGGGCACTTGAATCCTTCAGCCCAGGTTGTCTCAACATTGATCTTCAGCTTCTTTTAAAGCAGGAGATTGTGCTTGACACTGAAGTCGCTTTCCTTTGGCATTGTGCTTCCTTCTAGAACACAAGCAGCTTCTAAAGAACGCACAGGTGGAGCTGAAGAAGAGCAAACGGAAAGACTACTACAAAATCCTTGGGGTGGACAAAAATGCCTCCGAGGATGAGATCAAGAAGGCTTATAGGAAAAGAGCACTAATGCATCATCCAGGTATCCACAAACAGCCTGTTCGTAGAGCAGGCGTTGGTGCTTTGAGCCGTTGCTCCGTGCGTGTGCCCTGCACAACTATCACTCAGGCAGGAATAAATATGAGGAAGGGAATTTCTGGACAAATAGGAGTTCTGATCCCACAGCTCCGAAATGCATGGGGATGTGCAGCAGTTTCCATTTGCACTAGAAACTGAAAGCTTCTTTCCTGCTTGCTGTTGTATCCTCAGACCGACACAGTGGGGCAAGTGCAGAAGTACAGAAGGAAGAGGAGAAGAAATTTAAGGAGGTTGGAGAAGCCTTTACCATCCTGTCAGATCCCAAGAAGAAGGCTCGCTATGACAGCGGCCAGGATTTGGAAGAGGATGGATTGAACATGGGAGGTAGGTGTTCCTCCCAGTGTTCTACCATGGCAGCCTTTAGAAAGATGGGAGCATTTGGGGTCTGCCTTCGGTAAAGCAAACCTCCCAGTTGTCATGATTCTATGAAGTGGCTCAGTTTAGTCTTGAAAAGCATCCGAATGGCCCATCTGCTCTGAATGCCCATTTTCTGCTAGTCAGTGCTCCGAGCAGGCTGCGTGTTTCTAGCTGTTTGTGCCACGCTTTGTGGGCCCTCAGTGAAGTGATGCTTTCTGTACTAGGAGAGCTGTAGCGACTCTTTCACTTCTGCTCACAACTTCCTTTTCTTCCCCGTAGACTTTGATGCAAATAACATCTTCAAGGCCTTCTTTGGTGGGCCAGGTGGCTTCAGTTTTGAAGGTAGGTGGAAGCGCTCTCAGCTATGGACACGTAAGTGTGCGCATCGCTTGATGGGACAGCTGGGTTTCCCTGTGCTCTTTGGAAAGAGGATTTGGCTTTCACACATCCAAGTACCCAAGAGCTAATATCTTCCATTTTCCTTTTCAGCTTCTGGGCCTGGAAATTTCTTTTTCCAATTTGGCTAAAAACCGCCCCAAAACCAAACCACACATACCTGATCTGCTTCTTTTAACCTTGAACACGGACATGCTCCTTCCTTCATCATGTCTCATTGTACTTAGAGCAGTTTCATTTTCTCGGTTGGAGACCTCTGTTTTGTGTGCTTTTGTGTGAAGAGGAAACCAGCTCGGGGAGGGAAAGGCTTTTGTGACTTCTGTTTTACTGTTAACTTTATTAAAGAAGAGAAAGACAAATAAAGCTTTGAATCTCTTGGTCCCTCCATGCTGGCCCCTACTTTTGGACTGTTCCTGCTCCTTAGGAGCAGAGGATTTCCCTGAAGTCCTCCTCGGAAGAGGCTGCAGAAAGCTCCTGTTTCGTTTCGGTTGGCTCTGAAGTGCAGGATGGCAGCATGGCCAGGGGCTGTAGTAACTTGTATGTTATCTCCATCTCCTGAAGATATGCCAAGATTCAATCGGGTTTCATGCAATCACGGTTTCCCCATCCTTTCTGTATGTTTTCGGGGGGTTTTGCCATGGTTCTATCCAAACGGTACACTTGGGCATTAACTGAAATGCTAACGTGTGAGCTTAATGGTTTTGTATCCGAGAAATGCTTCTTTGGGTTTAAAAGAGCTTGTGTGCGAATTGCCTGTGATGCAGCTAGAATGAAGGGCTTTGTGTTCCCTCTCGCAGGGATTGTCCTGTTCAAGGGAATGGTGGACTTTGCTCTGGGCTGAATTTCTGTACCTTTGATTTGATTTGATTTTAATTAATCCACTTGAACATTTGATGTTTGTGCAAAAACTTGATTTTCATTGAGCTTGCCGTTGGATTTCGTGTCGCTGATCCCCCCTCACGGGATGCAAAGTCACATCCAGGTTCCTGATGGCAGGCGGCGACCGTGCGCGTGCAGCAGCGCGCTCTCCTCACGGAGACAGGAACGGTACAAATACCTTCAACCGGGCGAGCGGTTTTCAACTAGGAGTAAGTTACTCGTCCGAAGAAGCAAGCGAACACGGTCAGGCTCTGGGCTGACGAGCTGCTGCTTGCTTCCCTCGCACAACGCTGGGACAGGGCCGGACCTGCGCGCCTGCTCCGCTGGAGCTGGGCATGGGGTTGGTTTGGTGCTGCTGCCAGTGGAGCAATCACTGGTCCATTGCCTGCTGTCGATGTCACAGTGGGATCAGCCAGGAGAGGACTCTGCTTCCGGAAGTCTTCCCTTTCCTCTAGCGCACGAAGAGCCTTTCCGGGTTGGTGCTTTGCTCAAGCGTGGCGCTGGCTGCAGGGTGGTTCCGGAGCGCAGAGCTGTGGCTGACCAAGCCCTGGGCTGGCTTGCTCACAAATGGGGTTTGAGAGGAGGAATGTGTTGGCAACAGCAGTGAGAAGGGCCGAGCATCGGCAGCGTTGTATTTAGGGTGCTTGAACCGACCTGCGGTAACACGTGGAGGGTGGGATTTGGTGTGGCTGAGGAAAGGGGTGTTCACAGATCCCTGCGACAGAAACCTGGCCCTGGCTTCATACAGTCCCTGATTTCAGTGCTTACTGCAGGAACAGCGATCGCAATGAGTTCGTTGCATGACATGATCACTTTGAATGCTGACATCTTTGTCTTCCTTCCTCTCGAGGGCTGCACTCCTCCCAGTCAGTGGCAGTCGCGAGGCTGCAGTGCCAATTCACTTCCAACAGTGGCAATAGCATCGTGGTGCTGCCGCCGCCGCGTCCTGCGGTCCTGTGGTGGTGCTCGGTCAGAGCTATTGACAATCTGCTTTCGTAGAGGGAAGATTTAAGGGCTTAAATTCTAATACTGCAGAATAAAGCGAGTCTTGTATAACTCGCTCAAAAGTCAGCTTTTAAAGCAGCTGACGCTGTGTAGTGGTTCCAAAACCAGGCTCTCCAATGTCTGCTGTAACCTCCTTCACACCAGTGTGAGGTGATGGACTGATCCGGATTGCACTGAGAGCAAAATAAGGTCCTGGCATCTCAGGCTCTGCAAGGGTAACAATCTGGGGAGCTGCAATACAGGTCTATGCATACTGATACTTCTCCAGGCCTCATGGCACTTGTAACTTGGAGTTTACAGGACTTACTTTAGTGGCAGTCTGGGCTCATCACATCTTGTCCTGCGTGTATTGATATCACTGTACAGCTTGGGCTTTTCCACCCTGCAGAGGTGCGTCCTGCGTTTGTCAATGGGTTTCATTCTTATCCTCCCTCCCCTGGTGATGACAGGCTTCCTCCTTCCCTCCAAGCGCTGACCGAGGCTGTTCCTTGGAGGACCGGAGTGGAATGGTTTTCCTTCCGCGGGAGCAGACGTATATAGCCGATCCTTATAACTGTACAGGAATGCATGGTTTAATGTAGTTCAATATCAGTATGGTGAGTGCCAAGACTCTTCTGAGGAGCATCACTGCGTGAGTCCCAGGGAAGGTGTTCAGTGCCTCTGTCGCCTCGGGATGGTGGCGGTGCGGTGGCTTCGGAGCCCGGCTGGGACACGCGGGGCCATCGGGAAGCTGTTGCCTTTCACACTTGGAGGTTGTGATGTTACTCATGGGTTGTGGTTGGTAGATGGCCGCAGGGAACCTTCGTGCTGTTGTTTGAGCTGCTCGCGGGGCTGCCTGGCTTCCGTTGGCGCTATAGGGGCTGCCGGACGCAGGAGGTTGCCACGGAGATCATCTTCAAGTGGTGCTCTGCCTGTGCTACTTCTAAAGCGATAAAGAGCTCATGAGCGGGGTAGGAGGCATTGCTGTAGGTGATCCCCTTGAAGCACAAGTGCAGCGGGATGCGTTTAGAAGCTCCGTTCCTTTTGGGATGGTGAGAACTTAGCCAGGGGAAGAAACCGATGGCAAAGCCTTTCCTTTGAGTGGCGAGGGTTTTCTTGTGGTTGCTGAAAGGTTTCTCTTATATGTAATGGCAGAGCCTTAATACTGAGCCCTGAACGATGCCCAAACAGCCGCTTCCCTGTGCCTGGGGAGCAGCCCCGAACGCCGACACCGAGCGGCTTTTGCTGCGCGTTGGCCCTTTGGCCACCGGCTCCTGCCCGGTGCCGGAGCCCGGGTGGTTGTACACTGCAGGAGGTGTGTGTGAGCCGCGTGGCTCCTGGCAGACGCAGTGTGAAGGAAGCAGGCTCTGTCGTTGGGGCTCTGTAGCATCTGCCAGGGCTCTGGCGCTTTCCCTCCGATGGTGCTTCGCCTGATCGTGGTGCTCGTGGTGCCTGAGCTGCTGCAGGGGGGGTTTCAAAGGGTGCAATGCAGTTGCAGTCAAAGCTGGAAGTGATTTCTTGCTTTGGACACGGGAACGTGCATCGGTAGTGTCAGTGTGGGAGATGCTTGCACGCGCAATGGTCAGTGTGGACCACAAGGCTTGGTGTGGTTTTCCTTGTGTCGGCATCTCTCCGAGTGTGGAGATTCCTGGCCGGATGCAGTGAACCTGGACTTGAATCAGCTGTAGTGACTGGTGAGATGCTTCCGGCTGCCTGCCTGCACAGGGTCTTTGTGGTCTCGACCACATACTGTGCTACATAGGAAGGTCCATGGGATTGACTGTGAGCTTTGAGGTGTTGCTCTAAAGCTGGATCCGCAGTGCTAAAGGTGTCCAACTGTTCTGTGAACGCAAGCTGAAAGGCAAAAGAATGCTACCCAATGTTTAGGGACCACAGTGGTGTTGCCCATGGGATGCTGCGAGTCCCTTGGCTTTCTGTATCCGAAGGGATACGGAGGGAAGCCGCTGTGCTCTGGTTTCGTTTCCAATATGGAAACGGGCTGCGCACTGCCCGATCTGAATGACCAAAGCGTGGACCACACCATGGTTGGCTCTGCTTCCAACATCACTCCCTCTGGCAGTAAGATAGCCGCTTATCTTCGAGTGGATGGTTTCCATCCCGATTCAATTTGTGCCTTGTACCCTCCCCGCCCCTTCCCTAGGGAACGGGCAGCTCCGGTGTCTGGGAGCAGAGCTGGGGTCCACTGTGGCTGCTGCAGCCGTTCTGTGACCCCTGTTGTGGAGCTGCTCCCATGCAGCAGCCCTGGGTGCTGGAGCCATCCCCGTGTTCCCTATGTGCGGGGCCGCAGGGCCCGCGCTCCGCTTGGGAAGATGCTGTGGAGCGCTTTGGCCTCGTGGCCGAGTCAGGGCCGGGATTGTCCTTTGGGCAGTGCGAGGCAAAGGCTTCGCTCTGCTGTAGATCCCCGCTCTGAAGGGCCGCGCCGGTGCAGTGTCAGGGGCAGGCAGCATCCGCACTGCAGCGGCACTGAGCGCGAGCCGGGGCAGCAGCGCGGGCCCATCCTGCGCCCGCTTTGGCTCCAGAGCTCAGGCTCCAGAGGAGGATCGCGGGAAGCACCGACGGAGGGATGGAGCGCGAGCCGGTGACCGAGCGCCTCAGTGCATGCGTATCCGCTTTGTTGTAACGGCTTAAGGACTAAGGAGGACTAAAGCAGGCACCGATGCGAAGCCACCTTGGAGGGGACGCTGGACCCTGCTGCAGTATTTATCTGACCCGAAACCCTGAATGTTTACCTCAGTGTAAATACCTTCACCTTTCCCATGGGAGGAAAGGGAATATTGCATGGAGCAACCGCTGTCCCCATCGCTTTGCCGACCGCATCAGCCTCTCCAAGGCAGGCTTCGCACCGGGACGGGCGCTGTCCCTCTGGACCCCCCCTTTCTAGGATGTGAATGGTGACACAATGTGAATAGTTGTTGTTGACTTCATTAGGCATAACCCGTAATGATGTGTTTCTATGAAGAATGTCGCAGACTGAAGCAGAACCATATGCAATTGGTTTACTTTATTATAAACTGTATATGATGTACAAACTAATAAAACCTGAAACGACGACAGTGGCGCTGTTGTTCTTGAACAGGCAAACACACACGGTACTCCAGCTGTGCACAGCGGTGCTGGGATGGGCCCTGGGGGAGAGGGGGCAGGACCTTCCTCACCTTTAGCTGGACCAGCCCCATGTGGGATCCCTGCGGGAAGGCCCAGGCTGGACGCGGGGCGCTCACCCCGGTGCCGGGTGTCCCCGCTGGAGGCGAGGGAGGAGGGCGGGCGCTATGGGGTGTTCCTGGGCCATCGCTTTGTGTTACAGTGAGAGTTTATCACCATCCCTCTTTTGGAAGCAGCCGGAACCGTTTGGCTTTCCCGGGAAAGCGGCCAGGCATTGCCCAGCCCCGCGGCGCTCGCCTCGCGTTGACCCTTCCCAGGAGAAGCACCTCCTGCACGGGCAGCATTGGGCTCCCCAAGGAACGGCCTCGGCGCACCCCAGGCTCGACGGCTCCTTCCCAGCCCAGCACATGCGTGTCGAACACGGTGAGTATGTCCATGGGTTAATACAGGGTTAATTCCACTACGCACTTCACTGAGCCATAGCGTGAGTCTAAACCGGTGGCCTGACCCGAATCCGTTAGTCGAGCTTTGTGTTAACGTCAAGTAGTGAGCCCATATCCACCAATGGACAGGCAGAGGGCCTGGCTAAGAGCGAAACCAGAAGCTTCCATAAGAGAGGCTTAATAACAGGAGTGCTTGACCATTAACTTCTGTGTTCCCAGCCAGCGGTTTAGGGTTGAGCAGACTTGAGTTACGCAGTTACAGTGCCTCCGCTTACGTCCTAGATTACGATGTTACTGCCATCCTACCTCTTAACATTCAAGTGCATTAGAGACAAGTAGTAAAATCTTGCATGGAGTACTCCTCGGTACTTCAGACACGATTTTAGTTTCTATCAAATAAGATGGAAAAGACTCCAGTGCATCTCTTCCGCTCCCTGCCAAGGCAGGATTGTTCCCTACAGGCTGAGGACAGGGACAGTGCTTGCTCCCGCCCGCTCCGATGGGTGAAGGGAAGCTGCAGGGTCTGAACACCGCTCCTGCGATTTCCCTTCCACTCCATCACAGTGGTCTTTAAGACACCGTCTGCCAAAGGGCCTTTCCTTGTCCGCTCGCCAGCGCATCCCTCCCCTGCACTGAAGGAGGCATTGACACAGACAGGAGTTGGGCAGAGCATGGCTGGGGACACCCTGGGGCTGGGGGACACCCTGGGGCCCCCCCTGCAGGCCGGGCTCAGTAACTGCCGCACAGAAGGGACCTGCACCAGGGTCTTGCAGGGTTGTACCCGGGAGCTCGGGTACCGGCGTGAGCGGTGTCGGGCCCTGGGCTGCGGCAGAAGGGGAGGCACGGGGCGGTTGTGGCGCTTGGCTTCAGCCGCGTCTGCGCGGGCTTTGGGGTGCTGACAGGTAAGGCTCAAACGATTGTGGTTCGTAGGGAAGTTACAGGAGACCACAGGGGCTCTTCCTCCGAGGAAGACAACAAGCAGAGCACAGGGCCTGTGTTAAACACCCTCAGCTGCAGACGGTGCCTATGGGGCAGCTTTGCTTTGCTTTGCTGCTTGTTTTCTTCCTCGTTCTGGGGCCGCTGCCTCTCCCCAGAGAGGCTTTGCCCAGGGGCTGGCAAAAGGGCTTTAGTAAAGGTGGAAGTACTTCTCTTTACACGCTTAAAGGTTACAGGAGTTACTCGCCTTTTAAACCCAAGCAAACGGGGTTCCCTGCCCACGCTCCTAGATGATGGTGCAGGAGCTAAAAGCAGAACCCCGTTTGTTGGTGCTCTGCGTTGGCACGAGCTTCCCTTTCCCGTAGTAACCCGAGAATATTGCCTTCACATCGATCTTTTTCGCCAGGGTGAGCATCCACATCCCGTTATCGAAATACAGCAGTTTCCCTCCTCCGATCTCCCCCACTTCATCCCCTTTGTTCCCTGCCTTTTCCAGCTTCACGAACTCCAGCAGATCCAGCCCGGTCTGCACGGCCTCGACGCCGTTGGCGCAGCCGAGGGTGATGTGGGCCCGGCTGCCCTTCGGGAGGCTGTCGATGGGCAGGACCTTGTCGGCATCCCCGGGCCACAGCAGGAGCTGCTGCTCGCTCAGCTCCACGCGAGCACCCACAGTCTTTGTTGTGAGGAACAGGGCCGAGATGGATAAGGTGAAGCCTTTGCCGTACGAAGCCTTCACAGCCTGGGAGAAGAGGGAGAGAAGCAGAGCATGGCGTTAGCTGGCTGCAGGCAAGGGGGTTACAGCCCTGCGCTTGGGTTTGTGGCTCAGGAGCTTGGCTGATCACAGGAGCTCTTGCTTTGACCCATTGGAAATACCGTGTGCCACTCGAAGTTATCATGGCAGAGTCCCTGCTCCATGGATCTGGAGCTGGCTGCACCATGGCACTGAGTCCCTGCTCCATGGATCTGGAGCTGGCTGCATCATGGCACTGAGTCCCTGCTCCATGGATCTGGAGCTGGCTGCACCATGGCACTGAGTCCCTGCTCCATGGATCTGGAGCTGGCTGCATCATGGCACTGAGTCCCTGCTCCATGGATCTGGAGCTGGCTGCATCATGGCACTGAGTCCCTGCTCCATGGATCTGGAGCTGGCTGCACCATGGCACTGAGTCCCTGCTCCGTGGATCTGGAGCTGGCTGCATCATGGCACTGAGTCCCTGCTCCATGGATCTGGAGCTGGCTGCATCATGGCACTGAGTCCCTGCTCCATGGATCTGGAGCTGGCTGCACCATGGCACTGAGTCCCTGCTCCATGGATCTGGAGCTGGCTGCATCATGGCACTGAGTCCCTGCTCCATGGATCTGGAGCTGGCTGCATCATGGCACTGAGTCCCTGCTCCATGGATCTGGAGCTGGCTGCACCATGGCACTGAGTCCCTGCTCCGTGGATCTGGAGCTGGCTGCACCATGGCACTGAGTCCCTGCTCCGTGGATCTGGAGCTGGCTGCACCATGGCACTGAGTCCCTGCTCCATGGATCTGGAGCTGGCTGCACCATGGCACTGAGTCCCTGCTCCGTGGATCTGGAGCTGGCTGCATCATGGCACTGAGTCCCTGCTCCATGGATCTGGAGCTGGCTGCACCATGGCACTGAGTCCCTGCTCCATGGATCTGGAGCTGGCTGCACCATGGCACTGAGTCCCTGCTCCGTGGATCTGGAGCTGGCTACATCATGGCACTGAGTCCCTGCTCCATGGATCTGGAGCTGGCTGCACCATGGCACTGAGTCCCTGCTCCATGGATCTGGAGCTGGCTGCACCATGGCACTGAGTCCCTACTCGATGGATCTGGAGCTGGCTGCACCATGGCACTGAGTCCCTACTCGATGGATCTGGAGCTGGCTGCACCATGGCACTGAGTCCCTGCTCCATGGATTTTGGGCTGGCTGCACCATGGCACTGAGTCCCTGCTCCATGGATCTGGAGCTGGCTGCATCATGGCACTGAGTCCCTGCTCCATGGATCTGGAGCTGGCTGCACCATGGCACTGAGTCCCTGCTCCATGGATCTGGAGCTGGCTGCACCATGGCACTGAGTCCCTGCTCCATGGATCTGGAGCTGGCTGCATCATGGCACTGAGTCCCTGCTCCATGGATCTGGAGCTGGCTGCACCATGGCACTGAGTCCCTGCTCCGTGGATCTGGAGCTGGCTGCACCATGGCACTGAGTCCCTGCTCCGTGGATCTGGAGCTGGCTGCACCATGGCACTGAGTCCCTGCTCCATGGATCTGGAGCTGGCTGCACCATGGCACTGAGTCCCTGCTCCGTGGATCTGGAGCTGGCTGCATCATGGCACTGAGTCCCTGCTCCATGGATCTGGAGCTGGCTGCATCATGGCACTGAGTCCCTGCTCCATGGATCTGGAGCTGGCTGCACCATGGCACTGAGTCCCTGCTCCATGGATCTGGAGCTGGCTGCATCATGGCACTGAGTCCCTGCTCCATGGATCTGGAGCTGGCTGCATCATGGCACTGAGTCCCTGCTCCATGGATGTGGAGCTGGCTGCACCATGGCACTGAGTCCCTGCTCCATGGATGTGGAGCTGGCTGCACCATGGCACTGAGTCCCTGCTCCATGGATCTGGGGCTGGCTGCATGTTGTCTCCTCACACATTCCAGTATTTCACTTGGGTTTATTGGGTTTGAAATCCTTTCGCAGTTCATCATCACCCAAACCAAGCTGTTGGAGGAGGGGCAGGAATGGGCTGTCTGGAAACAGCCACCCTCTCCCCCAACTTCCCTATGGCACAGGCACGTGGATGTAGTCATAGGAGCATACAACAGGGTTGGAAAGGACCTTAACATCACCCAGTTCCAACTGGCACTGCCCGCACTGCGCCCCAGGCCATGGCCCAGCCCAGGGCTCCTGCGGCCACCAGAGCCCGGTTGCTCACCTCCTGCTGCGCGTACTCCTCGGCTCCGGCCGCCTTCCCGAAGTCGGTGTATTTGGTGGTGCAGTGCAGGACCCCGGGCGGCCTCTTCACGAAGTAACTGGTGAGGGCGAGTTTGATTTTGGGGTCTTCGATAGCGGAAGCAACTGCAAATGGAGGGAAATGATGTTCCTGTCCGAGCCCCATCCCGCCCAATCCCAGCGGGAGCCCAAATCCCGGCTCCGCAGAACCGCCCTTCGTGGTTTATCTCCACGCTGCAACGGAGCGGGTGGGGAAATGGAGTCCCTCCTCCCACCTCCCTGGTGCGGGGAACCCAAACCAGGCACTTCTGAGCATCCTCATGGCTGTGCCAGCCCTGACCATGTCAGACTCCCCATGGACTGCTCCATCCTTCCCTTTGCTCCCTGACTCCACCTTGGTTCTGCCCTCACCCATCCAGCTGTGGAGCTGGGGCCGTGCCCCGGGCCCCCCCGATGCCGGGGCCGTGCCCCGGGCCCCCCCGATGCCGGGGCCGTGCCCGGGGCCCCCCCGATGCCGGGGCCGTGCCCCGGGGCCCCCCCGATGCCGGGGCCGTGCCCAGCTCCCGCAGGGTCAAACCAAACGGGCTTCTTGGGGAAAGCAGTTTCATTCACTCGAAGTGACAAAAGCAACCTCATGAACTGGGGTCCGTAGCTCCCAGCCTCTCCTTGCTCCTTACTCTAACTAGAAATCCCCCTTGGAAGCCCCGTGGATGCATCCACTTGCCCACTGTTAACGTTTTGCCAACAGAGTAAGAACTGGCAAGATCCTCTCTACGTACAGTATTTACTCTCCTTTTTGAAGGCTTTCAGGCTTGCGAGCTCATCCAGGAAGGCCTGGCCTGCCTTCCGCAGGGTCTCCGAGCTCCTCTTGCTCAAAAACCACCCAAAATACATGGGGAGGAATTCCTTCTCCAAGCTCGGCTTCATCTTCTTCAGCTCCTCCACCGACAGTTTCCATTGGTTCTTCTCCTTCAGCTGCGAGCAATCCTGTCGCCACGGGGTTTTGGGCTCAGCGAAGATGACTTTGTACCGGTATTTGTCAGCAATGTCAAAGAGCTGCTCCAGACGTTCCCTCTCGTGGTGAGTGTCGTCCAAAACGATAACGCTGATGTCTCGTTTGCAATAGTCAACTAGATCCTCATCCACCTTGGAATACTCTTCGGGAATGGCGCTTCTAATGGAAGGAGTGATTTTATAGTTATCGACTGAGATCACCTTGCAGGCATCCTTGTACCGGTCTTGGATAGCGTGGGCCAGCGTGGACTTCCCGCTGCCAGGAAGGCCTCGGAGGATGAAGAAGGTTTTCGACTCCTTGAGCGTGGAGACGGTGTCTTCATCCTCCAGGAAGGGGAAGTGCAAACTCTCGGGTCTCTCCTTGGCCGATGGAGCGGACATTTTCCTGAACAGCTTGGGCAGGAATGGGTGACTCTTCTTGGAGAAGCCTCTGTTCTGGAATGCGGCAAAGAGAGAGGTGGCAGTGACCGACCCCAGACCCCGGTGCTCTGCGCTCCCCCTGCAGCTTAACCCCCCCCCCCCGCCACAGCAGGACCCGGGACCTGTCCGGTGCCTGACCCTGCTCCGGAATGCCCGGGACGGGGCGGTGTCACCGGGGCCATGGCAGAGCCACAGCTCCGCTGCACCACGCGCTGCGAGCATCAACGCTTCCTCCGAGCACTGCGGCCTCTGAGGCTGAGTGTGCGGAGCGGAACTTGCCTTGAGAACGCGAACCCGCAGTCCCCGCGCTTCAACCGCCCCGAAGCGCTGCGCGGGATCCCCGTCCCCAAAGGAAAAGCGGCCCTGAGGATGCTCTCGCCCGGTCGGAGCTGCCCCTTCCCCTGCGCTACCGCCCCGGGTGCCCCGGAGGAGGGGATTTGGGCTCCTCCCGGGCTGAGGAGCAGCTGAAAACGCTTCCGGTAAAGGCAAACCCGCTCGCGGCTGCCGCGGGAGGAACACGAAAGCGAAAGCAGCGCCCGGAGCCGGAATCCTGGATCAGTTCCCAGCAGCGCCTGGGAAAGCGTGGACAGGGGAGGAACCGAGGGGCTTCCCCCGCTGGGCCTCCTCGTGGGGCAGCAATGGGGCAGCCGCTGCTTTCCGCCGCACTGGGACCCCTCCATCTTCCTTCAGCAGCCCCGCAAACCAGGTCCAAGCTGCAGAGATGCTGAAGGATTCAGTTTTGCCTTTGATGTAAGCATCGAGGGGTTTTATCCCCAACCTCTGCGCTCTGCCCTCTCCCCTGTTTGCAGAGTGAAGCCGTTATCAAAACCCACCTATTCCAGCTCACTGTCCCATCTCCCACTGCAGGACACGGAGGAGCCTCAGTGTTCCCAAGCACCCTGGGACAGGGACCAGGATGGAGAGCCCGGGGAGCAGCTGTGCCCGCTCAAGGAGCTCCATGAATGGGCCTCCAAGAAGAGCGAGCACCGCGCATCCCTCGTGGGCCCCTTCCCCGTGGATTGGGGGCTCCGGGGGGCAGCAAACGGTTGAGGCACCTCCGGGAGCGGGTGCGTGTCCCCGGTGCCCGCAGCTGCCGGCGGGGAAGGACTGAGGCCGCTTTTCAGAGCCGCAAACAAAGGAACAATAATGGAAAACCTCGCTCCGGCCCCATTGTTCGGGGGCCAGCGCGGAGGAGAATGGAGCCTTCATGGCCGGGGCGGGCGGACAATGGCCCCACAGAGCCCCGCGCCGGGCCGCAGCGGACAATCCCCCCCATTCAGCCCCCGCGGGGCCGGGGCTCGGCTGCTCCGGGCGGCCGAGGAGGCTCGGGGAGCCCGCGATGGAGCCGCGGGGTGCGGCTGCGCCCCCCGCTCCCTCCCGCAGCCCGGGTCCCATCGACCTCGCACCGGCGGCGCCGCCGCCGCCTCCCGTCGGGTGAACGCGCCCCGCAGCAGCCCCGGTCCCGCACTTACCATGGTGAGGGCAGCGGCCGCCGGTGCGGAGCGGCGCGGCGGGACAGCGGCTCTGGCCCGGCCCCCCCCGCAGCCCCTTTCATAGCACCGGGGGGGGGACACCACACCCCCCCGCTGCGGCCACGCATGCGCGGGGGGAGCGGGGCGGAACGCGGGGGGAGCCGCGGGAGGGATGGAGCGGACGCGGGGGCTCTGTTCGCGGCGGTACCGCGGCACCGTCACGGCCGCTGTTTATTGTCCCCGTGTCGCCCCTTCCTCCCCCGTCCCGCTCAGCGCCCCGGCCCCGGCCTCTCCCTCCGCGTCCTTCTCGAGGCTGTCGACTTCGGTGTTCCCTCTGCTGGAGTCCTCTGGGGAGGAAAACGCCGCTTTGAGCCACAAACCGGGGCGCGGTGGTAACTCCCCACGCACCCGTGCGTTGCTGCTGCTCCGGGCGAGCGCAGAGGATGCCACAGGGGCCGGGATCGGGGGTGTCTGCTCCCTGGGAATGGGGAGCTTTGTGCCCGTGCTTCAGGAAAGGGAGGTGGAGAACGTGGTGTTTATGGGGCGCAGAGGTGGAAATGACAAATACCTTCGAGGCTCTGAGCTGTTGCATCTTCTCCCTCCCTCAGCTGCTCCATGAAACTTTTGCTCACCTCATCCAAAGCCTGCAGGTGATGCAGCTTGTTAATAAAGGCTCCAGAAATGCAGTTACACACCAAGATCCTCCTGTGTTCTGCTCTCTGCTGTCATTCCATGGTCCTTTCCCTACCACTGAGCTCCCTGCAGTGATTTGCTTCGTTTCCCCCTGCAGCGGTCATTACCTGTTACTGTCCCTTAACAAATGTCTCCTCCCCTGAACATTCCATCTCTCTCCATCGTTGTTTTTCTCCAGGCAGGAGAACAGTCCCTGCCCGAGCTCCAGACACCCAGGAGGGATCAGCAGGGAGGTGAGTGCTGTGCTATGACTATGGTTTGATGCAAAGGGGTTTCGCTGGGGCATTTTGGATGTTCCCTCTGCACACACTGGCTGTGCAGGGATGCTCCCTCTGCACACACTGGCTGTGCAGGGATGTTCCCCCTGTGCACACTGGCTGTGCAGGGATGCTCCCTCTGCACACACTGGCTGTGCAGGGATGCTCCCTCTGCACACACTGGCTGTGCAGGGATGCTCCCTCTGCGCACACTGGTTGTGCAGGGATGCTCCCTCTGCACACACTGGCTGTGCAGGGATGCTCCCTCTGCACACACTGGTTGTGCAGGGATGTTCCCCCTGTGCACACTGGCTGTGCAGGGATGCTCCCTCTGCGCACACTGGTTGTGCAGGGATGCTCCCTCTGCGCACACTGGCTGTGCAGGGATGCTCCCTCTGCGCACACTGGCTGTGCAGGGATGTTCCCTCTGCACACACTGGTTGTGCAGGGATGCTCCCTCTGCGCACACTGGTTGTGCAGGGATGCTCCCTCTGCGCACACTGGCTGTGCAGGGATGCTCCCTCTGCGCACACTGGCTGTGCAGGGATGCTCCCTCTGCGCACACTGGCTGTGCAGGATGCTCCCTCTGCACACACTGGCTGTGCAGGGATGCTCCCTCTGCACACACTGGTTGTGCAGGGATGTTCCCTCTGCGCACACTGGCTGTGCAGGGATACTTCCCCTGCGCACACTGGCTGTGCAGGGATACTTCCCCTGCACACACTGGCTGTGCAGGGATGCTCCCTCTGCGCACACTGGCTGTGCAGGGATGCTCCCTCTGCGCACACTGGCTGTGCAGGGATGCTCCCTCTGCACACACTGGTTGTGCAGGGATGTTCCCCCTGTGCACACTGGCTGTGCAGGGATACTTCCCCTGCGCACACTGGCTGTGCAGGGATACTTCCCCTGCACACACTGGCTGTGCAGGGATGCTCCCTCTGCGCACACTGGCTGTGCAGGGATGCTCCCTCTGCGCACACTGGCTGTGCAGGGATGCTCCCTCTGCGCACACTGGTTGTGCAGGGATGTTCCCTCTGCGCACACTGGCTGTGCAGGGATGCTCCCTCTGCACACACTGGCTGTGCAGGGATGCTCCCTCTGCACACACTGGCTGTGCAGGGATGTTCCCTCTGCGCACACTGGCTGTGCAGGGATGCTCCCTCTGGACACACTGGTTGTGCAGGGATGTTCCCTCTGCACACACTGGCTGTGCAGGGATGCTCCCTCTGCACACACTGGCTGTGCAGGGATGCTCCCTCTGGACACACTGGCTGTGCAGGGATGCTCCCTCTGCACACACTGGCTGTGCAGGGATACTTCCCCTGCGCACACTGGCTGTGCAGGGATGCTTCCCCTGCGCACACTGGCTGTGCAGGGATGCTTCCCCTGCACACACTGGCTGTGCAGGGATACTTCCCCTGCACACACTGGCTGTGCAGGGATGCTCCCTCTGCGCACACTGGCTGTGCAGGGATGCTCCCTCTGCGCACACTGGCTGTGCAGGGATGCTCCCTCTGCGCACACTGGCTGTGCAGGGATGCTCCCTCTGCGCACACTGGCTGTGCAGGGA
Source organism: Amazona ochrocephala (assembly GCA_039720435.1). Lineage (NCBI taxonomy): Eukaryota > Metazoa > Chordata > Aves > Psittaciformes > Psittacidae > Amazona > Amazona ochrocephala. The sequence continues at coordinate 4,619,701 of CM077897.1, forward strand.
TGTTCCCTCTGCGCACACTGGTTGTGCAGGGATGTTCCCTCTGCGCACACTGGCTGTGCAGGGATGCTCCCTCTGCGCACACTGGCTGTGCAGGGATGTTCCCTCTGCGCACACTGGCTGTGCAGGGATGTTCCCTCTGCGCACACTGGCTGTGCAGGGATGCTCCCTCTGGACACACTGGTTGTGCAGGGATGCTCCCTCTGCGCACACTGGTTGTGCAGGGATGCTCCCTCTGCGCACACTGGCTGTGCAGGGATGTTCCCTCTGCGCACACTGGCTGTGCAGGGATGCTCCCTCTGCACACACTGGTTGTGCAGGGATGCTCCCTCTGGACACACTGGTTGTGCAGGGATGCTCCCTCTGCGCACACTGGCTGTGCAGGGATGCTCCCTCTGCGCACACTGGCTGTGCAGGGATGTTCCCTCTGCGCACACTGGCTGTGCAGGGATGCTCCCTCTGCACACACTGGCTGTGCAGGGATGCTCCCTCTGGACACAGTGGTTGTGCAGGGATACTTCCTCAGTTCACAGCACACCAGACACTAGTTAGTCAAAGCTAACTGATGGCTGCTGCCCCAAGGTCCTCTGTAAGAGCCCACTTACAGTGACGATGGCCTTCCGAGCAGCTTCGTCGTGAAGAAGCGTTGCCTTGTCAAGTGCTTTCTCAAAGGTCAGGATCGCAGGCCGGTAATCCTTTAACCTCACTGTAACAGACACACGCAAACACCTATTTAAACCCCAGATCAAGAGAACACCACTGGTTGATCAAGCAAGCCTCCAAGATGCCTCGATCTAACCAGTTCCCACTTGTACTAAAGCCTCTACCTTGTGCTTGTGCCACGAGGATCATAGCATGGAGCTGCCACTCAGCATCTCCCTCTTCATCTGCTGCCTGCAGGGACTGCTGCCCATAAGTTTGGGCTGCTTTTGCTTTGTCCAGCTCCAGGTAACATCGGCCGATTTCATGGAACAGCCAGGTCTTCTCCAGGTTGGATTTTACCATTGGGATCTTCTTCTCCCATCTACAAGCAGGGAGTAAGCATGGCAGAGGTGAGTGCATCTCCCAGGTGCGGTTATTTCAACCACTGCTGTTATAACTAAATGCTTCCAGGTACTGTGGGTATGAGCATCCCACAGCCCCCCCTGCAAGCAGTGGGAACAGATAACCTGACATACATCCTCTGTGTCATTCAAAGCACAAGCTGGTGCCTTTCCTGTCCCTGGTCCTACATACGTGTCTATAGCGGGCTGGAATCTCCTGGTGCTGGCATAAACCCTGCCGATGTTATCGAGGGCTCTGGATACAGCATCTGGCAGATCACTGCATTGGAAAGAGAAAGAAATCATTGTGGCAGAGGCTTGTTCCTGGTACAGTCTGTGCTGCTCTCAGCCTCGCACTTGCTTTGGGGCTCAACAGCACCTCAGGCTATGTATTGAGAAGCAAAGGAGCGAGGCCGGACTGGAAGTCATGGAATCAAGGCTGAGTTCTGATTTCCTCCCCTGACAGCCCATAACACGCAGGGGGAAATGGGTTCAGTTTGTCTTTGGGTTCTGTGGGCATTTGTTGCTGTGAATCCCTGGCAAAGTCTTTCTCTTTGGTGCCTCGCGGGTCCCACAGAGGTCCCCGAGCAGCTCCTGGGTCCTTAATGCTGACAGATTATCTCTGGCCAGGAGGAAAGGGAAGCCCCAAGACGTGTGTCAGCAGTGGGGCTCCAGGCTCGCTGTGCTCTGAATGAGCCTTTGCCTCACGTCAGAGGCAGCTCCTGTAAGGGTGCAGCCTGTGGACTTCATCCAGTCCCTGTCCCCACCTCCGGAGCGGCCTGGCCCGCCTGCCCCTACCCTACAGCGAGAAGCTGAGGGAAAGGAGGGAAGCGCCCGCCCGGGGACAGCGTCTCCTCTGTCCCCGCTTCGGGCAGCAGCCACCAGAGGGCGAGGCCTCCCCTCGCTGCGGGTTCTCCTCCACCATCGCTTCCCGTGGCTTTAAAAGCCACCGATCCCCCGCTGCCGCCTCCCTCCCGCTGATGCTGAACTCGATTTGCGCGGGTGGAGGGCACAAGGAGAGAGGCGGAAGAGCCATAAAGCACGTGAAAAGGGTGAAAGCCCTTCGCAGCCGTGGCAAAAGTGACCCCAAAGCACTCCAGGCAAAGCTCCGAGTGAATCCTAAGACTGCGTTTCGCTCCGTTCCGTTCTAGCTGGAATTGCTCGGGATGGGCACATAACTGCTCCTCCTGGGTAAATACATCGAGGTTTGAATGCAGTGGCTCTAAGAGAGAATGCAGCCGAAGACTTGAGCAGTTTAGAGCCTGGGAAGGAAATGCATCCCACAGTGCTAACACTGGGGCTTGTGCTCCCTTTTGCTTTGCTTCAGCAGGGGTTGAGATGTGCCACGTGCTCCAGGCCCTTTAAAGACCTGCTTCAGGCTCCTTCTTTTTGCAATAGGGATGATAATAAATCCCTGTGATACTTGGGCACAGGCTGAATGCGTTATCCTGTTCAGTCTCCAGGTGGGAATTCCATGACCTGATGCTACAGCATCTTACTAGAGCTACTTCCCCCTTTTGCCATCCCTCTGAACCCAGCACTTACTGCTGCCTGGCAAATTCCAAATCCATTTGGTGGCTTTGCAGGGCTGCCTCCATCTGGCCCATCTCTAGCTGAGCTTTCCCAATGCGGCTGTAGAGGTCTGCGATCAGCTCATTCCTCTTGGGAAGTTCATCCTCTGACCACCCTTGTACCTTTCTTAGCACACGCTTGGCTTTCTTGCAGCTTTCTTCAGGGGAGTCACTGCTCAGCACTGGAGAGAAAGAGGGAAGTTTAATGCTGCTGGGTGGACATGGTGGTGCTGGGCAGGGGAGGCTGAGCGCAGCTGGATCAGCCTCAGGCAAACCTTGGGATAGGCTGGAGCTCCTAACTGTTCAGGCACTATTCCCCTGGGAATCACAGCAAGTAAAGGGAAATCATAGAATCCCAGACTATGGGTGGGAAGGGACCTTAGAGCTCACCCAGCTCCAACCCCTGCCATGGGCAGGGGACACCTTCCACTAGAGCAGCTTGCTCCAAGCCCTGTCCAACCTGGCCTTGAGCACTGCCAGGGATGGGGAATTACTGGTGGCATCTCATGTGTGCTGAAGTAAAGCTGCTTGCCTGAAGGCTGTAGCAGAGCAGCCTGGGCTTGGAGACGAAGTTCTAGCTGCAACACTCCAGGGTTTATCCCCCACATTGCCTCCTTGCACTTCCCTGCTGAGCTCCGCTCCCTGTACCCAGCAGGGCTGCAGTGCTGTGGGAACTGGGCTGCAGGGGTTTTGCCACCCCCCTCACTATTGTAGCTTGAAAGAAGGGAACGAGTAAGAAGTAAATGATTCTCCCTGGGTTGTAAACACGTAGCGGAGGACAAGGGAAAGGGCCCAGCAGGGGCTGAATTCTCCTCCCTTCAGACCCGGAAGTATAGGGAAAAAATACTAGGATTCTGGATTCAAGTGTGGGGAAAGGTGAAGAATCCAACAGCAAATCCTGCCCCAAGCTGCCTGCTCGTGTTTGCACTGCTTCTGTTGCTCTCTATTTACTGCAGCAAATAATCACATGTGCCCCTCATCATTTTCTTACTGCTTCCAGCCAGGATACCCACACATGTCAATGTCCTCCATGGCCTTCTCAACGTATCTGCCAACCTCCACGGGTTTCTGTTTCTTGTCCCGGGTCCACCTTTGCTGCCGGAGCTTGCGCTCCCTCACACGGGCATAAATCGGCTTCTGCTGCTGCCAGAACTCGCTGCGCGTCTCCAGGTAGGAAATGCCCCCCAAAACCAGGTCCTTCACTTTGACCCCCTGCTGTGTGCTGCTTTCCATCAGATCTGAAAGGAGACAGGAACCCAGCGGAGTGTTAATGTGAGGCAGGGATGAAGCTGCAGTTCTGCTCTGCCAGAGGGTCCTAGAAAGCCTCAGTGCTCCTCAGAACTGATGTGCTTAGGAGGGAAGTTATGGAAAGCTCCCTTGCCATTCGCATTCCATGTGTTTTAGTGAGCTAGCACTGATGTTCCCAACCCCTGTCATGGAATTTATCATGAATCACGATGACAGAAGTTCTTTGTAATGATGCTGTTTCCGCTTTGGATTTCATCAGCACAGATTGCTTGGACTTGATTTACTCTTGGTTAGAAAAGCCTCCCACTTAACAGGGAAGGAAATAAGCTCAGAGTTAGGATCTGGCTCCAAAAATACCTGCCTGTCTCCCGACCACCACAAGCTCTGTGTGAGCTCCGACACAAAGAAGGAATAGCCACAGGGCTGTGAAAGAAGGGGAGAAAAAGGAACCTGCTTTGAAGGAGCATTTAGTTAAATACAATAAAGACCTTTGTCATTGAGCAGCTTTTCCAGGTAGGCCTTGTCAGCATAGAGCTCCCCAAGCAGCTCCCGCTCTGTCTTCGGATTCCTCGCAGGCTTCTGGTTCTTGGTCCACTTTTGATTCTTAGCCAGTTTGATTTGGACTTTCTGTTTGCACTACAGCGGGGAACAATAAAGGCAGTTGGGAGAGGTGAGTGGGAACATGGCCTTAGCGGAATTCTCATTACACTCCATATAAACCCGCTTGTGCTTTAAATAAAAGCACAAAGTCAGTGCCACCAATTGCTTTGGTTATGAGCAACTGCAATCTTGCACTCAGTTGTGCTCCTCACTTCCAAGAGCAGGAGGGAGCATCATAAGAGCGAGAATTAGTTCTACCCCCGGTCACTGCTGTGGGAGGACAGGGAGCAGGGACACCTCATCTAGGGCCTCGAAAGGCTGGACCAGATGATCCCTGAGGCCCCATCCATCCTGGGATCCATGGGTTCATGAAGGCAGTGGGCAAGGCAGGTCCAGTTATCCACAAAGAAACAGAGGCTGTAGGAGCCAGGGCTTTGAAAGGTTCACATCTGAAATCCCAGGAATTGCAGGGGTATTCCTTAGGCCCCTTTGTACACATTATTTAAAGCACTGGGTACCGGAGATTCCCGCTGGAGGAGGCAGTGAGCATCCCTTGCGCTGCCTTCAAAGGGAAACGTGGCATCTTGGAGGAGCCAGGCACTGCCTCCGTACACCACCGCAGGGAGAAGCAATGGAGAAAGTGCCCATTAGCAAACCTTAAACATCAGGAAACCCAAAGTAAACAGTGGAGGCAAATGTACCCTGGCTCTGACCTCGCCGCTGTTACTCATTAGCCTGTGATGGGTGAGCAGCAACACCCAGCAGCCACGGTGGGGCTGGCAGAGGATGCTTTGCTCCCCCGTGCCTGCTCTTTCCTGCCCTTCTGCCTCCTCCTTCACGGTTTGTGCAGCTTGAGCAAGAGCTACGTTCAAATCGGGTGCATAAATGCTCTCGTGAGGGCTCATTGGGCTTCCAGCGCTCAGAGACCAGCCTGGTCCACGTTGCCGCAGAGGCTGTTAATCCTCTAATGCCTATTTCAGAAAGCACTAGTGTTATAACAGCTCCAGTTGGCCCCGGAAGCAAGAGCTCTTCAGACCGTACCTCTGCCTGCTTGCTTACAAAGCACAGGTTCCCTTTGTTCTCCAGTTTAACGGAGGATGGAGCTGCAAATACAGAGAAAACACCGGTCAGTGTTCAAGAACAGCGGTGCAGAGGCTTTAGAAATCGAAATGACTGTAAATGTGCCATGCCTATAATGCCCTGTTTGAAATAAAGCCTTCTACTTGTTCTTTCACATGAAATCTGTGGTCTGCAAGCAGGGAATACAGCTCAGAGGTGCAGCTCCTCTTGGGATTTTAATTACTGCTTCACATGGCACCAGGGGGCTTTTCCTACTGCATGGAAACAGAGGAAGGAAAAGGATGGCAGGTTCTTCTGAGGGGCTGATGCTTAAACTGGAGTTAAAGCTCTCAGTACAGGGATGCTCAGTCATCCAGGGCAACTCCCATTCTATTTCCACTCTGACACCCGTGCTGCTGTTCAGACAGCACTCTGGCACTGGAGGCAGGAGTGAAAGCAGCTCTGGCTTGGGCTGGTTGGAGGGAAGGGAAGAGCTTGACCTGCAGCAGGGCAATGGGGCCGGAGCCAGCAGCGTGTGTCCACGTGTGCCACAGAGGGCTGGAGGCTCTCAATCCACCCTGCAAAGCGGTTTGGGGATGTGCTCTGTTAATGTGTGCACATTTCCCAACCATTTGAACAGCCAGACCAAATGCCAGCATTTCCATCCCCCTGCGCCAAGGGCTATCTCTTCTTGGGCTTGAATCCATTCGTTTCCCTGCAGGGTGGCTGCGTGCCTGAGAGCAGGAGCACGCTCTGCCCATGCTCATCAGTGCGTGAGAGCAGCGTCAGGAGGAAAGCTAAGGGAAAAGGGACAGGTTGGTTTTGAACATCAGCTGGTCCTTGGCCTTTCCTGCCTCCTGCAGGGCTCCAGCCTAGGATCCAAGCCAGACGTTATGAAAGCAGTTGCTCCATTGCAGTAGTCAACAGTTTCGCGGGACTTCTGCAATGCGAGTTGAGGGAAATCAGCATCTCGGGAAGGGAAGTCTCAGGTAGCACGGCAAATTCCATTACGGACTTGGAATACTGGGATAAAGATGTCCCAGTGGGATCTGTAATCAGCAGCACTGCAAGTAGATGAGCTGCTTTGTTCTGTGTTACCTGGGGTTTGATGGTGACTTTGGACATTTAAATCAGTGTCATCATTCACTTCCATAACTGGAGTTGTTAGAACAGGTATATAATGTACATTATATCTATATTCGTGTATACTATATGTAATATATATGAACAGGCATACAATTAGAATTAAAGAGGAGCCGAGCTGTGCACTCCTCGCTGCTTCCTGGTTTCATCTCGGTGACCACCGGGCGCATGAAGGCAAAGAGATTCTTGTTGCAGGGTCCATGGGTGCCTTGAGGAGCTGATGTGCCCCCGCTGCCCCCAACTCACCTCCAATGCAGTTGATGATGGCTTCCTGGCATTTCTCGATCCCCAGCCTGAACTTGTGCAGCTCCGGCCGGAGCCTGTATCCGCGGTGGTAAAACACCAACGCGAACTCGAAGTCACCCATGGTGTACAACGCCTCAGCTTTCTGATACAGCCCCTAAAGCGACATTGGGAAACAAGAAACAAGGAAAGAAGAGGGATGGAAAAAGCTTTAGAGATCCCGGTTCACTTCCCATTGACCCGCCCTGCACTGTCGCAACCTGCCTCCACTCAGATCCAGCCCTGGAACTCAGCTGTGTCCAAGCGCCTCCACTTCCCTGGAAGCAACAGCCCCTGCAGGGCTGTGTTCGTACCCTGGTCCTGCCCACCCCCGGCTCTTCCCACTTCCCACTCATTGCCTTGGAGAAGGTTTTGTCATCTTGGAGAGAGGCTTCAGCGTCTTGCAGGGAGTTGTGCGTGTCCCCCAGGCGCAGGTAGCACCTGGAGCGGGCAGCCAGGCAGTCCCGGTCACCTTCTCGCAGCTTCAGCGCCTGGAACACAACAGGGATGCAGCATCAGCGCATGGGTGCGCGAGCGCAGGATGCGGCCTGCTCCATCCCGGCACGGACCTTGGTGCTGGATGAGGAGAAACCCACAGATTCCCCTGATGCTCACACGTCCCCTCTGCTGCTGCTGCATCTGCCCATGGGCGCTGCAACCCCACTGCCGCTCGTCTGCCACCTCCCTTCGTGCCCTCACCTCCAGATGCTCTTGAGGACACTTCCCTTATGGAATCCCAGACTGGTTTGGGATGAAGGGAGCTTAAAGCTCCTCCAGTCCCAACCCCTGCCATGGGCAGGGTCACCTTCCACTGGAGCAGGGCGCTCCAAGCCCCATCCAACCCGGCCTTGAACACTGCCAGGGATGGGGCAGCCCCAGCTCCTCTGGGCACCCTGTGCAGCGCCTCAGCACCCTCACAGTGAGGAGCTCGGGCCCATGAGCCCCACGGAGATCCATGTCCCCTCGGGCGGGTGGAAGCGGCCGCCCCGGCCCCCCCGCGCTCACGTTGTTGAAGCAGACCAGGGCCTTGCCGTACTCCCCGCGCCGGAGCAGCAGCGAGCCCTCGGTCATCAGGCTGGGGAAGGTGCGCACCGGAGGCGCCTCCGCCGCCATGGCCAGGCCGCTACCGCCGTCGCTTGGCAACCGCTGCTTGGCAACCGCTGCCCGGCAACCGCTAAGCCCCGCCCAGGCCGTGACGTCGCCGTGGCGCGCCCCGGCAGCTTTCCCGCGCCCCGGCTGCAGTTCCCGCGTGGAGCTCTCGGTCCCGGTTGGCTCCTCCCGGGAGGTGCCGCCGGTTGCAACGCGGGCAGGCTCCGGGCGGAGGCAGCCGCGGCTGCACCGGGTGCTCACGGGGGCTCCTGGGCCAAGCCGCCTGAGCGCGGAGGTGCCGGTGTCCGCTGGGGGCTTGTCCCTGCGCCCGGGTTTCCAAAGCTCCGCGCCGGAGATGGGAGCACAGACACTCGGTACTACCGGTTTCCTATAGGGATTCCTATAGGGTTGTTATAAATTGAGACCACAACAGACTAAAATCCAATTAGAATTTATTAATTATAGCAAGTAGAATAAGAGCAAAAACAGCGCTGGACAGCAGGGGGGTCTACGCTCCGCCAACTGCCGTACTAAGCAGTTCAAACAGTCCCCTTTTATACATCTTCCGTGTTCTTGAAGTAGTGGAGGTACTCTGCGCATGCTTCAGTTGTTGCTAGGGGGTCGTTTGTCCTGTTTCTGTCGGTTCCTGGAACATCTGGCGGTTATCTTATCTTGCACAAACGGTGTTTGATGGCTGTTTTAGTTTGCGTCTGACCTTTACATTGGGCTTAACATAAATATTAGCCATGCTTGCAAGCTTCTGACAATTAGCTAAAATTTAGAACAGTGTGGTTGTCAAACAATTGATAAGCAAACCAGATGTGCGGATGAGGAGTACACAGAGTTATCAGATTTACAGAAGACACTTTGTAGGGGAACTACTAAATCTCATTAGCACGTCAAGAAAGCGATTAACAAACCAGACGCGGGATGAGGAGTACACTAAGTTTGTAAAGAGGGCCATTATTACTTCACAGACTTGTAACATTGTAAAAGAGCTATTTCTATTTCAAAGACTTATTTTGTTCTCTAAGTTAGACTAGAAATACTTTGATCTCATATTTTAAATACTTGCTTATACTCAAGGGAGTTACAAATAGTTATTTTTATTAACGTTGCCTTAACAATGTGAACATAGTAACTCAGAATTTCGTATAGTTAATTATTAATGGTTTCTCACTTCATAATTTTCCTCACCATGTTTTATAACGAACTATTACTCTTAACACGAATCATAGTCTTGTTATAGCATAATGCTAATCAAGCTTAACTTACACGCCTTGCTTAACTGGCAAATTAATAATTCAAGTTTATTACAATTTATCATTATTACAATTTATCAGCAAATTAACTGTTTACATTTATCACAGGGTGCATTTGGGGATTTGCAGTTAGCGCTGGTACTGCCTCCTCCCGGCAGCGTCCCATCCGGGATAAACGGGAGGGATGAATGGGAGATGCCAATGGTTCCCTCCTGTCAGTGACTTCGCTCTGGCCTTGGCTAAGACACTGCCAAGATGAATGTCTGAAGCGGTTTGTCCCTGCCAAGTGACTCAGTGTGGTGTGGCCGTCTTGCTCCAACACCGTCAGATTTAACGTCACCACAGGGAAAGTCAGCGCCGCCGTCGGGTTCGGACACAGCTCAGGAATGACACAGCTCATCCTCACTCTGCGGCTCCAGGAATGGGGATGGAGTGGCCACAGGGGAGGGAGCCCTGGGGTGAGAGGCCGGCGGGATGCAGCCGTCACCAGGGAGCTGGGTGGAGTTTAAGCTTGCGGTGACTGTTTTCCATGGAGTCTTTCCCCTGCGGTGCCGCCAAGTGTGAGACGCTCTCCCTGAGACGGGCAGGGGCATCGTGTCTGTCCTGCGCCGTGGCTTCCCCAGGCCCGTGCTCCAGCCTGGTGACAACCTCACCACTGACCCGTGCTCCGGAGCAAGGCCACCCGCTCTCCTCAGAGGCCGCCTGCTCCTGTCCGCGGTGCCCCTGACCCGTCCCCGTTCCCTGCCTGCACTGCTCGGTGATCGCGCACCGGGGATCCTCCACTCCCGCGCTGGGGCGGTCACCGCTGCGGCTCAGCCGGTACCGAGGCACCCCCCGGTCTCCGCCTGCCCCCGCGCTTACACCACACTCGTGGGAGGCTGCTCCGCCGGGGCCGGGCCGGAGCGGGAGCAGCGGGCGCGGCCCCGCTGCGGGACCCGATCCCGGTCCCTGTCCCAGTTCCAGTCCCATCCCCGCGGGGGGGGAGGGCAGGCGCTGGCACGTGCCCCCTACTCCCGCGTGACGTCATCGCCGCTGTCCCGCTGCCCCCCCCTCCCGCGCTGGTTCACGGCCCGAGGGGGGGGGGAGTGGCGAGGGGGGGGGGAGTGGCGAGGAGGGGGCGGAACTACGGCTCCCACAAGGCAGCGCGGCAGCGCCCCACCCGCGGCAGCCAATGGGCGTGGGACCGCCGCTCAGGCAAGGCACACGTGACGGCGGCGGCAGCCAATGGGCGGTGGCGGCGCCCGTAGGCCGATGGGCCGGGGAGGCTCCGCCGCGCCGCAGCGAACAAAAGGCAGCGGCAGCGGCGGCTGCAGCGGTGTGGGGAGCGGGGTGCGGATCCGGTGAGTGCCGGGGCTGAGCCCGAGCCCGAGCGAGCGGGGTCCGGTGAGTGCCTGCGCGGCCCTTGCCACGGGCCCGGGCGCGGTGGCCGGGAGCCGGCCCGCAGCCTGCGGGTGGTGCCGCTCAAGGGGAGGGTTCGCGGAGCGGGCCGTGGACGGAGCTCGGCGCTCCGCCGGGCCCTCCGCTGGAGGCCGCCGTTCTTCAGCCGCAGTTTCCTCATCAGGAGAGGGGAGGAGGCGGTGCCCGGTGAGGTCTCGGTCTCTTTGCGGTACTTGCGGGGGACGCGTGTAGAGGAGCCGGGCCTGTGCTGTGCGCGTCGGTTCCCTTTGCCCAGCGAGGCCTCTTCCCCAGTGCCCCCTCCCTCGGCGGTAGCCCCGGTGCCGGGTCTGGACCGGTGGGGGTGCACCAGGGTCCCTCTGGTTCCCCGGAGCTGCTCGGTGGTGCTTCCCCGTTCCCTTGTTTGCTACCTGCTGGCTCCCGTTGCTGTGGAATCCCCTTCCTTTCTTGTAGGCTTCTCTCTCTGTTTCGTGTCTGCAGGCTGGAAGCTTAAGTGCATCCTAAATCTGTTTTGTAGATATCTGTTTGATTCGCTTCCTCACCTGGTTTGGAGCTCAGTGTATCAGCTCTGCTCTCTGATGCTGTTATTCCAACCCTGTGGAGTTTTCCACATTCGAGGCTTCATTTGAATGCATGGAGCTGTGCTCCAGTAGCACCACTGCTCCGCCACTGCCAGCTCTGCCTGAGGTGGGACCTGATGCCAAGGGGAGCCTGGCTGGGAATCCTGCCCAGACACACAGGGATTTAAGGCATAAACTCATCAAGGCCCTTCCCTAAAGCTGCAGAATAAGGTGGGCTCCAAAGGCAGGATTCCCTATGCCTGGTGCTGGGTGGTTATGCGGGTGTATGGAGCCCATTGGCTGCTCTCTTTTAGCCAGCCTCACCCCTGCTCACAGTCTGCTCCTTCCACAGCTGCTGTTCTGCTCTCGGAGGTCCCATGTCTGCAGGGAGCCTCCTCCAGTGCCGGGTGCTCAGCAGCCACTGCATCAGCTCCCCCCCTTGCATCACTCTGCAGCGGTGCCAGGCATTTCCTAACGCCCAGCACCCAGGTATCTTGACCCGTGTGGTTTGCTGGGCCTCTTCTCCAGAGCCCTCTGACAAAACCATGTGTGTCTGCCAGGTGGAAGCTGACGTAACTTTCACGCTGCTGTGGGCTGACCATACTGGCTGATCTGGAACTGAGTTAATAAATGACCTGGGATGTGAGGGGCGGTTGCTGTGCAGTGTGGGGTTGTTGACATAGCTCTTGGGAGAGAGGACATGAAATCTTTACCGGAGAGGGAGTCCTTTTCTCCCAACAAAAGCATTGCCTGTGTGTGGCTGGGGCTGGTACTGCGCTGGATCGAAGTGTGAGCACAAAGCAGTGATGCTCAGGCTACCTCCGAGTCCTGAAAGGGTTTAAGGAAGCATAAACCAAAACAATGTCTGTCTTGTGTCCCCTTGCAGGGCAGGCAGCGCTGTGCTAAGTGGTGCCACATCGCCTGATGTCTGGGAGCCGAAGAGGCTTTACCTGGTTCTGGTGTCAGGGATGCTACCTCTGGGTTTTCCCTTCAGCTCCTCACTGGAGTCTTGGGGCACATGTATCAGTTGTGTCACAGCAAGCGCAGCATCCAGCTCTTTAATCCTTGTCTAGCTTGCCACCATTGAGCTGTCTTTTGGTTGCCTATACACTTGAGATGCTTTCCCCAAGCATAGTTTCAGTTTAGTTTAGGATTCTGAGCCCTCAGAGATGTGATCCAATCCATTTCTCTTGCTCTGGACTCGTTAGTGAAGGCTGATGTGCTTTTCTAATCTGTGGGTATGGATGGTGATCTCTGATGTGTTACAGGGAAGCTGTTTGCTTTAGAGCCTCAGTAAATGAGCGCAAATCATTCACGGAGGTCAGTGATCACTTGTTAAACTGACACTGGGTGCGTGACGCCTGTTCAGGAGAGCTCTTGTCCTTCACTTCTTGTGTCTGAAGCACGTTTCCCTCTGCTCAAGAGTTGCATTTTGACTGCCAAGTTCATGGCACGTACTGTGTGGAACAAGCTTTAAAGGCTGGAGAGGAGCAGCAGAAGGGAACATTACCCTGGAGCTTGTATTCGGTACAGAGAAAGGTGTTTGGTTTTCCTGTGCATCCCTCTGTTTTCCTTGAGAGGCGCACCCATTGTTCTCAGCAGTGTTGGTTGCCATTGCAGGTGCTGGGCATGGCTGAACATCACATTACTCAGGACACATGAGCACCCTCATCCCTGGGAAGCTGCAGCGATGCTGCTTCCCGATGCTGCTTCCCGGAGCCTGCAGGAGGTGATGGAGCTGCTCTGCTCCTGTCTCCCTGGTGGGTGAGGGACCCGCACCAGCACGTAGCTGGGGATTGCTGATGCTGATGTTTTCCTGCTGATCTTTTAGCTCCGCAGCTCAGCAGACCAAAGCAATTGTTTTGTGCTGTTTATTCCCTGGGAAAAGCAGGGTTGGAGCGGTGGAAAAACTGAGCGGGGGGGCTGATTAATGACTTCCTAATGCTCAGGAGCAGTTCTGGTGCACCATGGGCAGACACGGGTGGATCAGCCTCCCTCCTCCTGCTGGTGCCGACACAAGGATCTTGTTATGTAGTGTAATCATCCTCTGGGTTTTCTCTCTTTACCCCAGTAGTGCTATTGCAACAAGCAAGGTGATGAAACTGGGACAGAAACAAGGGGAGCAGCCAAAGTTGGTGGCCAAGGCCAGCAGAGCTCCTGCGAGCAGCAGCTTGGCTGCGGTGCCATGGGGAGCTCCCCCGTGTCCCTCGGCTTTGAGTAATCCCACGTACATCACTCTTGTTCCCACTGATGTCTTCATTTTGCAGGGCTGTTTTTAGTAAGACCTGAGCCATGTCCTGGGTCCCGTTCCCTGCAGTTGCAGCCGATTCCAGCTTGGGCATTGGCGCAGCATCAGCTCCATTGTTTCAATCGAGTGTGGACTGAAGAGCTGCAGTGTTGTGGAGGGGCTCTGTGTCACCCTGGAGAAATGGAAACTACTCAGTTGGGCTCTTTGTCAGGTTAAGGAATATGTTTGCCCTTCTCCTTTCTCCATCCCATTGTGCTGCACTGAAATGCGATATGTTTCCTCTGGGACTGGCTTTTAGCATGTTGTAGAGTAGGCAGCTGATGGATTTGAAGGGCTTTGGAAGCCAAGGGTATTCCAGCTTCCTGGCAGGTAACATCAATAGCTGCAGGTAACCTGGGAGCGGGATTTGCTCTCGGAAGTAGCACTGCTTTAAAGCAGAAATCGGGATGGAAAGCATTCAGCGTTACAGTACAGGTGATTTACTGCGGGATGTGTGTGCCCAGCTGTGGAGGCAAGGCAGCCGCGGTGTCTGTGGGCAGGGGATGTGCCTGTGCATGCCTGCAGGTAGGGCTGGTTGGGTTTCCTGTCCTGTGTTTGCTTTCTTACAGCTCTGCCCAACATCCAGGCACTTGTGCAGCTTTGGGAAGTCTTCCGTGCCGGACTGACCATTGAATAAAGCAGTAGGCTTTCGTCAGAGCCTGGCATAAACCTTGTCAAGAAGATTATCTTATGCACAGACAGTGCCTCATAATTAAGGAAAAAGCTGTTCTGGAATGGTGCCCCGGAGCTGATCCACAATTAGCAGAGGATTGATGCAAACCAGTCCTGCAAACCCGCTTGAGATGCTGCTTAGCCTGGTGCAGCAAACTCAAGTTGGTTTCTAGCAGCTAAACCGGCAGCTTCCCTGCCAATGAAGGTGCAGCAGCCAAAGCAACTCTGCTGATTGTTGGGATTTAATCCAGATTATAGCACAAGTGGTGCTCATCCGGTTTCATGGCCTTCGCAGGGCGAAGATGGGCAGAGAACTGCAGTTATCAACAGGACTCAATGGAGCAAATGCCCAGTTGCTCCATAAGCACAGGAAGCTGTGTCTGCCACCCGTGCGCCACACAGGTCCCTCTGTCAGCACCACTTACCTGCTGTGGGTGGCTTCCCCTTGAGCCTGGGGTGTGCTTTGCACCCCCTCCTGTCTTTGAGAGCTGTGGTGGTCTAACACCATGAAGAGATGAGTGTTTCTCCAGCACTGATGTCCGTGCGTAGCTCGCAGCCAGAGTTGCAGCCTCCCGACTCCCCCATAGCTGTGTATAAATCCGTGCTGCGAGATAAGTCCTTGTCTCAGTCTCCATCTTTTGTAATGAGGAGCTTGCAATGGCAGCTCGGGATTGCTGCTGGAGTTACTGTGGAGTGGTTGCTCATAGCCCCGGATCTTGACATAGCTCAGTGGTTTGCTGAGACCGCTCTATTCCTGCGGCATCTCTGGACACGTATCTTTAGGAATGCCTCTTGGAGAGCTAGTGGAGCTGACACCGCGCCATGGCTGTGGTGCTAAAGGGGGTAAAAGGGAGAAGGGAGAGAGGGGCAGGAAGAAGTTCTTCCCTGTGAGGATGCTCAGAGAAGCTGTGGCTGCCCCATCCCTGGCAGGGCTCAAGGCCAGGTTGGACACAGGGGCTTGGAGCAGGCTGCTGTAGTGGAAGGTGTCCCTGCCCGTGGCAGGGGTTGGAACTGGATGAGCTTTAAGGTCCCTTCCAACACAAAGCAGTCTGGCTTTGCAGGGCCAGACACTCAACACGTGCTTGGTCTCCTTTAGGTTGTTGTAGCCCTCTCCTTAGCCTATGGGTCCTGGGCACCAAGGTGATGGAAACAAAGTGAGGTTATGTTTAGTGGACTAAATATTAGGTACAAGTGTTTATGGTGGCAGGGATGGGGTTTTGATGCTATGAAGAAAGACGGGGTGCCGCCTGTTGCCTGATGTTTTGAAACAGATTGAACTGGAAGCTGCTCCACAGTCATGTTGGGGTTTCACGTAACATCACTTTCCTGGAAGCAGGAGCACTGGGGTTTAACATCTTTTCCCCTTTCTGTAGCCTCTCCTTTTCTATTTTACCACTGGAATTGCTTTCGGGAAGGTGTTAGCCCCAAACTTGACTGCTGGTTCCTAAGCTTAGTGAGCAGCTTTCAATAACAGCACTTGCTTGACCCAACCTCTGCCATTCTAGAGGCACCCAGAGAAAGCAGCCAGCCTCCTCCTGCTCCTCTCAGCTCTGTGGCTTGTGCATCTCCAGGGTGGGATTGGGACCAACCAAACCTCCTTCTTTAAGGGGGAATGAAAGGTCTTTCTCTAATGGTTGCTGGTTATTACCTGGCATGTTCCATGCTTCCTTATAGGATGGATAACCCAGTTGATTGCAAATGGTTATTACCCAGAAGGTAGCACAAGAAATAACTGGAGGGGGGTTAAACCGTTTCCTGCTGTGGGTGTCAGTTTGGGATCTGTTTTGTGCTGGAATGGGTGGTTACAGTCAGTGGTACTGAGCTGTTTGGAGACTTCACTCTCGACATCTTCCTGTGCAAACAGAGCTGCTCTTTGCTGCGTTGGTGCCTTTCTGCTTTGCCGCTCTCACAGAAACCATCCCAAGTGTGTTTGGTGTCTGTGCTGGGCGTGGGCAGCAGTGACTTGACCTCCAGGCACTCGGAATGCAGCAGGAGCGCTGCTCGAGCTCCTCTGTCAGCAGCCTGAGCCTTCACAAGAACCCAAACCGCCTGTTGACCTCTGGCTGATGGGGTTGTGATGCTTGACACACGCAGACAGGTTCACTGGGATGAAGGGTTCCTTGACGTAAATGGTTGCTGCTCCTAAAACTAAATGCATCTTGGGCACCCGTGACTTGGTGCCCATTGGGAAGTTACAGCCTTGAGATCAGAACTCACTGATGTCAGTGCAGAAAACTAAGAGAGGAAAAAGCCATCTCCAGGAAAGGGTCTCGAGCATCTTGCTCTGTAGGGTGTGAGCCTGCTTCCAAGAAAGGCGCATTCTGAAACAGGCAAACCAGTGCCCTGGTTCTGCTAATACTGGCCTCGGGTTCTTTTCCCTGCAGAAGAAGACCTTGGGGGTTGCTGAGTTGCCTGTGTCAAGCTCAGACTGGAAATGTGGCATGCCATAGGAAAACAAGTGGGAGGGGGAGGGTTTTCCTCTCCTGCTGCCGTGTCACTCCCTGGTACTGATCTAGAAGCTGTAGGTGTGTTGCTTGCATCCCACAGCAGCAACGCCGGGTGCTCTGTGGGTTGAGATGAGTTAGTTCATACTCGGGATGCTCGGAGCTGGGCAAGGCTGGACCAAACCAGAGCTCGGAGCAGTGGGATGGGGTGGGAGTTGTAAGCAACAGGAACAGTTCTTGCTTAGCAGGTGAGTTATACAGCCTCGTTTATGGTGGGCAGACGCAGCCCCAGCTCTGTATTTGCTTTGTTTTTGCATTGAGCTGCATGATTGGGAGTTTTCCGTGGGCTCTGTTCCTGATTGCTGTGGTTTATTCCCCCAGTTCGAACTAGGCAGCCATGTCGGCCAAAGCCATCTCTGAGCAGACGGGGAAGGAGTTCCTGTACAAGTACATCTGCACGTCCTCTGCCATCCAGAACCGCTTCAAGTATGCCCGGGTCACCCCAGGCACGGACTGGGCCCGGCTCACCCAGGAGCACCCCTGGCTTCTGAGCGAGGTGAGGATGGGACTTGCCCTGCGGCGGTGGCACCTCTGCCCCCTGAGCCGCTCCGGTCGTGCTGCGGCAGGTCCCGGGCTCCGGATCTTTCCGGAAGGACCGGTCGCTGCTGCCGCTGCTCCGACACGTTCATTTGCAACACTGATGAAGAAAGAGCCCTGCTCCAAGGCGGGTCTGTCACCGTTGGGGGCTGGTTGTCACGTGCCTTTAAGGATGGGCAGAGGGAGCTGCCGAGAAAACACTGCTAATAACAGGGCAAATGAGGCTAATTCAGACACAGCCAGAGGCCCTTGGGATGCCAGTCCCTGTTCCCAAAGCCTTACTTTCTGCAATCAGGGTGCTTTCTCCACTTGCTTTCCTCTTCAGGTGGGGTTCTGCTCAGCTTTCCTGCGTCCAAGCAAAACGTCATGGAAAGCTTCATGTTGTGCTTTTTCTATGTGAGGTCTTTTCTCTCTATTTGTGTCTCATAGCAATGCACCTCCTATAGAGAAAACACACCCAAAGCTCTCTTTATTAGTTGTCCAAGCTGGCTTCTTAGCAGTGGTTAATTACATTAAGTTGTTGGCTGGGAGAACGTGGATGTTTCACACTCCTTTACTGACTGATAGCAGCCCTATGCTACGCAATTCCATGTGCCATGCTCCAGTGCAGGAGTGAATTACAGGAAGGTCTCGGCAGTGCTCCTGGAAGGCCTTGCAGCCAGCCAGGAGCTGGATTTGCCAGGGGATGAAAGGCTGTTTGCTGTACAGAATTCCAGGAGGTTTCACTCTCTGCAGAGGCACTTTCTAACGCTGCTTTGGTTTAATCTCTCTTGCACAATGTTGTTGTAGCGTTTGGTGGTGAAGCCAGATCAGCTCATCAAGAGACGTGGGAAGCTTGGACTGGTTGGGATTAACCTCACTCTGGATCAGGTGAAGGTTTGGCTCAAACAGCGCCTGGGCAAGGAAACCACGGTGAGTGCCACCTCAGCCACAAAGCCACAGGACTCTGTTCTGTCTTCTCTGCCTGCTTGTGAGATGGGAGCTGGTGCACAGCTGTTCTCTTGCTTATGGTGGTTTAAAATGCCAAAGCAAGTGAGGAACTGTCCCACGCGTGAACTCCCTGCTGGTAAATGGCAGGCTTTGGCAGGGAGCACAGCTCAATGCTCCCTGTTCCCATCCCCAGTGCAGGGCCTGTGTGGTGGGACTGGTACCATTTGGGAAGTCCCTTCCAGTTGGGAGTCAGCAGCTGATAGCTCAGATGCGGCGCGTGGCTGGCAGAGCTGCCTCATTTGGATCCCCGAGGCAGGTTTAACAAGACAAGTGTGAAGTCTGTCATGAAACTGGCCTCTTACTGCAGCCAGCCAGCGTGTTCTGGCTGATGAGTGAGTGTTACTTCAAGTGCTCCCTGTAAGTCAGTGCTGCCTTGTAATATTTCATCTCCTGGGAGTGATGCTGCAGTGGTGATGGTAAAGAAACGCCTGCCATCCCAGCTGCTGGGCTTCAGCTGCAGGAAGGGGCTTCAAGAGTTCTCTTGCTCTTCCGTGCTCACTGACACCGCTGCTCCTGCTGCTCCCTGTGGAGCTCACTTTGGATTCTTCCGAAACTCCAAGCAGCAGCTCCAGCCATTGCAGTTGATGCTGCACTGAGCAGTGCTCTGTCACAGTGCTGTCCCTGGGGCAGGAGATGGAGAGCAGCCATTCCAGTGTAATTCCAATAGTCCGGTTCCCTGCAAATCCCAGTGGAGAGTGATTGGGAGGAAGTGATTTCAGAGCAGTGTTGGTTAATTCTCAAGGCTTGCGTTATGGTGCCGTAACTATGGAAACTGGACAAGGGTTTACTGGTGTCTGTCTTGTTTTCTGCCTGCAGATTGCTAACGCGAAGGGGATCCTCAAGAATTTCCTGATCGAGCCCTTTGTGCCTCACAAACAGGTCAGTGTACCAAATAAAGCATTAAAAAGTGCTTGGGAATCTCCTTGATGCAGCTTAGATGGATGATACAGCAGAGAAAGCAGGAGCTTGGGAGTGTGCTGTGAGCTGATGGTGTCTGTGTGTGGTCAGCGCACAATCGCGTTGGCTGGGAGGAGGTTACAGATACCTATGAGGAACCGAGTTGGTTGGTGAAGGCAACAGCTTGAATCTGGTACTCCAGAGTGTGGATAACAAACTGTTGATGTGGCAGATCCTCGGGCAGTGCTGGTGAAGCACTCCTGCTCCACCAGGGCTTGCAGGAGGGTGCAGGAGCAGCACTTGGGATGTGTCAGCCCGGAGCAGTTGTCTCCAGGAATGGAACGTGTTGTCCCTGGCACATCTCACCAGGATAAAGCGCTCTGGGCCCTGCTGCTCTCCCTAGGGATGAGTCTGGGGGATGCCTGTGCTGCTCCAATGCTGTGCCCAGCTGCCCCTTCCCTAGCACCGGCACAAGAGCCTCTTCTTTGAGGTCTTCTCTGGGTGTGACTTGCTAAACGCTTGTGCTGGGTCCATGATGCAGGAGGAAGAGTTCTATGTGTGCATATACGCTGCCCGTGAAGGAGACTACGTGCTCTTCCACCACGAAGGGGGTGTGGATGTGGGAGATGTTGATGCCAAAGCTCAGAAGTTGCTTGTGGCGGTGGATGAAAAGCTCAGTGAATCAGATGTCAAGAAATATCTCCTGCAGCACGCACCAGCCAATAAAAAGGAGTAAGTACAAGATGCCCAGTCCCAGGCATGGCCAGCCAGAAGCTTCTCCTTTATTTCAGTGCAACATCCCTTTGTTCTGCTTCACCCTAAAGCTTCTTCTCCTGCCCTCCCTGCTGCTCTCAAGTACATGCCGTGCATCCTAAATCCAGGTTCTTTGACCTGACCGAGCTGCTTATAAAACTCAAATGAGTGTTCACAGTGCTTTGAGCCTTCACTTGGCAGGAGCGCTTCTCAGTGCTTGACCTCTGCGGTGCTGGAGGCTTGTGTTGAATCCTGATCCTTCCAGCACAGAAGAGGTTTTTATTTAGTAGAAATGGTGATAAGATGTGGTTCTGATTGCTAATTCCGAAATGTACCCTCTCTTGCTCTGGTCTGGTTTAAGGAGGAATTCTCTTGCTATTCCTCTGCTTACTGCACGCTTATCGATAGATGTCCAAGTCTTCTGCATCTCCTTTAATCAGATGCTTAGCCCTTACCTGTTAGTTATCTTAATGTATGTCATGATTTTCCCAAACACAACGTAGTAACTGATGGCATTGATCAGCTCTGAGAGGCTCAAGAAGCCTATCACCAACGTAGCTGACTGCTGCCTTGCCCTGTTCCCAGCTAAGGGGGCTTCGTTCTGACCGAGACGTGGATGTGCCAGTGGGACAGTGATGCATTTCTGTCTGGACCGAGCATCTCTGGCACTGTGCTCTCAGCAGAGTTTGGTGGAGTGTAATTAAGATGAGTCATCGAGGTCCTCCTCTCCTTGAGTCACCACTTGGGCTTCTTCCAGACAAGATGAATGAGAACGGAAGAGATTGATAGGGAGTAGATATGTGGATTGCCACTCATATAAATGAGGCAGAGCAGGCTGTGCTCTGTCTTTGGCTGCTTTAATGAGCTTGTGTTGCATCTCTTTTACAGCATCTTGGCTAGCTTCATCTGTGGCCTGTTCAACCTTTATGAAGATCTGTATTTCACATACCTGGAGATCAATCCATTAGGTAACAGACACTTTTGGGAGCAGGACTTCCTGTTCTAAAACACTGAAATGTGTACTTTATCTTTGTGTAGTTTGCAGCAGTTCCAAGTGGCATATGCAAAAGAAGTATGAAAGTGGCTGGGATGTGTCTGGGGCTGAATAAATCAAACCAAGCGCTGCTTATAGGTGTTCTGTTATCTAAATTCCTGGTGGGAATGAAAAATCCCATTGAAAGGGGTGTTAAATCTGAACTGAAGTGCATAAAAATTGCTGTGTTGGATCAGAGCAAAACAGAACCTGAACCAGGGCCTGGCCTATGATCATAGGCACTGCTTAATGCTGAAGGGAACTTGCTGGGTCTGCTGCATACAGCAAACTGAGTGCTGTAAGAAGGGGAACAGAGGCCACTTGCCTTTTGTAGTGCTCTCTGTAGGGTGTTGGGTTTTAGGGGTAAATCTCTCTGTACGAACCGAGCCCACAGTGGTGTGTGTTCTCGCACACAGTAGTGACCGATGATGGTGTCTACATCCTCGACTTGGCCGCGAAGATCGATGCCACTGCTGACTACATCTGCAAAGTGAAATGGGGGGACGTGGAGTTCCCCCCTCCCTTTGGCAGGGAAGCTTATCCTGAGGCAAGTACCAGCCCGCTCTGACCCAAACCCCTACCACAACTGCTGGAAGTGGAGCTCTCTCCTTAACTGCTCTGTTACTCATCCCAAGTGACTTCTGCTGTCTCCAAAAGGATTTCTGTCCTGACTTTTTCATTTTAATAATTATGCTTCACTTGGGAAGGTTTTGTAACGTGGCCAGGAAATCCATTTAGCTCTTGCTGTCCATGTAGCTTGCTGGATGCCAGCTCTTAACTCAATTTGCTCTTAAAAGGATTAGTTCAGTGTTTGTCTCTGAATCATCCCTCTGCAAATCACCGTGAAGGTTGTTATGGCAGTGTCTCTGCTGAGGGCTGTAATGAACTCCCAATGAAGTGCTTCTCAAGAGGCAAACCCACTGTGATACAGGGACACTCTTGAGCCAGATTGCGATGCACTCAGTGATGACATTCTTGGCTGCAGCACGGCCAGGGAGTAGCCATGGGTGTGTTGAGGTTTGACCTTCCTCTGGCCTCAGTCTGCAGACAAGGTCAGAACAAGACTTGTCAGTTCGGAGGGATTTGATTCTATGACTGTGATGTGGAATTGTGGAACTTGGGAATTTCTGCTCAGGTTGATCCCCTTTGAATTTGTCACAGAGAACAGTGCAAGCTCTCTACATCCAGTCCAGTCCCATGTTCTGCCTGGGAGAACACCGGACACAAACCAGTCCTGGCCCCCAAGCGATGACCATGGCTCTCTGTCCCTTACAACAGTGGTGTTTGTGGTTCTGCTCTCCCCTCAGCTGTAGCTGGCAGGAGATGTGGGGGCTCTGCATGTCCGAATGGGCCCAGCACTGGAAACCCTCTGGTTTGGGAAAGGAGGATGCAGGGGAGGGAGGTTAAACTGTGCTGCTCTGCTTGCAGGAAGCCTACATTGCTGACCTGGATGCGAAGAGTGGAGCCAGCTTGAAACTCACTATTCTCAACCCCAAAGGCAGGATCTGGACCATGGTGGCTGGTGGTGGTGCCTCAGTGGTTTACAGGTAATAGAATGAGGTTTCCAGAGGCCAGAGGGGCGATTTACACTGCTGGAAGAAACTAAGGGAACCTCTGCTAAAGTGATCCTTCCCATGCCATCGCTGCTTGGGACTTCTTTGGAATGAAGATGCTGTGCACATTCCTTACCAGCATGTATCCCTTAGAGAGTTTAATTCTGGGAGGCTGAGATACGGTTTCTTCTTGTCTTGGAGAGGCAGAAGCTGGAAGCTGTTTACGGTACTGTCGTTGCTGTGGTAGTCACCGAGGTCCCATCATATCTAGGAAGTAACGACACTAACCATGACTGGCACCAAGAGCAGCTTTGTCCTCAGCAGACAGCATGATCCCGCTTTCCCAGGAATGTGCAGTGCTTTATTCCGCTCTTTATAGTGCCTCTAATTATAACTAATCTCTTTAAATAACTTTTGTGGCAGTGACACCATTTGTGACCTGGGGGGTGTGAATGAACTGGCCAACTATGGGGAATACTCCGGAGCCCCCAGTGAGCAACAGACCTATGACTACGCCAAGACTATTCTCTCCCTCATGACTCGAGAGAAGCACCCTGAAGGTAAGGGAGCTGCTGCAATTCCAAAGCTGGGAAGAGCTGACCAGACCTGGGCTGTTCCTGTGCTTGGATCTCCCTGGCAGAGCTTTTAATGTAGCGCTGCCTTCCGAGTGAATAGTGCTGGGTTTCAGAGGCAGGACCTGTAATTTTCAGTGTAGCAAAGATCAAAACGTGGCTCAGAAGACTCTTTATCAGCAAAGTTCTTGCTTGGCACAGAGCTCTTCCAGGCTCTGTTTAACACAACTTACTGTGAGCTATTGGCCAGTGTAAACTGCAGCAGTGTTTCACTGCAGGATCACAGAGCACCCCATGTTCCTAAGCCAGTTTTATAGGTGCGTGTTTCTTCCCTCAGGGAAAATCCTGATCATCGGCGGCAGCATCGCGAACTTCACCAACGTGGCAGCCACCTTTAAAGTGAGTGACAATGGGGAAGTGTCAGCAAATCCCAGCTCTGTGCTGGGGCTGGTGGCACACCTCTTCCAGGAGGTCCTGAGATGATGGGGTAGGGTCAGCGTTGGCTGCCACGTTCACCCCTCCTGTTTGTTTCTCTTAGGGCATCGTGCGAGCGATTAAGGATTACCAGGGTCCTCTGAAAGAGCATGAGGTGAGGATCTTCGTACGAAGAGGAGGCCCGAACTACCAGGAAGGATTACGTGTGATGGGAGAAGTTGGTAAGGACCAGCCACTTCCAAAGCTTCATTCTTGCATCTTCCATCTGCTTCTTGCTGAGCCTTTTCGCAGTTAAATGCTTTATTATGGCAGAAGCTCCTATTGTTCCTTCCCCCCCAAGGCTGACTCTTCTTGTATGCATACGCAGGGAAGACCACTGGGATCCCCATCCATGTCTTTGGCACGGAGACTCACATGACTGCAATTGTGGGCATGGCCCTTGGCCATCGGCCGATCCCCAACCAGCCTCCTGCTGCAGCCCACACTGCCAACTTCCTCCTCAATGCCAGCGGCAGCCCCTCGGTGAGTCCCTTCCCTCTGTGAAAGGAATGCTCCTGAAGGCAGCTTCCCCTGGCTGAGCAGGCTGGAGATGGATCTGGCCACTGCTGGTTTGGTGCTAAGCTCAAGGAGAGCTGAAGTGCCTCTGCCTGCGTGGCTTATCAGGAGGGGTCCTCCCTCATAGAGGAAATGTGAGCCCTCAAAAGCAGCAGTGTGACTGTTGCATCTGCTGAGGGTTTGGTCATTGAGGAGGTTTTCCTCACTGCACTGAAATGGTCCTGTCTCAGAATGAACTTGCTTTGTAGACAGGCCTAGCCAAAGTGGCCATTTCTGGTGTGCTCCAGGTCCTACCTGGCACCCTGTCCCTTACGTGGCTTCTGAATCTTTCAGACTCCAGCAACAAGCAGAACAGCTTCCTTCTCAGAGTCCAGACCAGATGAAATTGCTCCAGCTAAGAAGGCAAAACCAACAGCACCTCTTGGTAAGTCCAGCATTGGAAATGATCGTGAGCAGTTCTCTGCTCCCAGAGACAGAATGTGGACCAGACTGGTGCTGTGATACCTGTCTTTATGCTGGATTTAGTTAAGTGCTTTGGAACGTTGTCACTTGCTGTGCCATTAGCTCATACACAAGGTGAGTCAGAGTTGCCTTGATCCTGAATGTTCCTTTGAAGGGAACAGCACAGTTTGACAACTCCCACTTCCCCGTGTCCCTTTATGTAACTGTCTGTGCTGTGGTTGCTGAACTGAGGCCTGCTTCCTAATTAACTACATGGGGTGTTCCCGTGGGATGCTGCCGGAGTGGTGGAGGTATTAACAAAGTCCTTTTTGGTACACGCTGCAGCTTCCTGGGTAAACACTGTGCAGTCAGTTCAGTTGTGAGGTACCCCTCACCTTCAGGGTCAGAGGTTGCTGTGTTGTGTGGTTTCTTGGGGGGTTGTCCTGATTTTTCAGGTTTTGGGCTTGTTTGGGGTGTTTTCTACTGAAGTCTGTAGGAAGGTTCTCTAACACGGTGGTACTCAAGAGCTTTGGCAGCTTCTTGTTCACATTTGTTGGCAGATTTACTGAGTAAGAGCATGTTGTATGCAGATGAAACAACAGCAGAACGGGGCAGGGACAGAACGCGATAACATCCTGGTCCTCCTTGTTTGAACATGAGGTGATACCGGTCCCATTTACATCAGTAGGACAGGATGCCACCAAGATCCAGGTCTAATTGTGGTGAAACACATCACAAAACACACTTCTGCTCCTCCTCATCACTGGGCACACAGTTTGGCGTGAGCAATGCCTCAGACACTGGAAGTGTGAGCCCCGTGGAGCTGCAGTGGTTGTGCTGGGATGAGCAGAGATTCTCTAGATGGCAAAATGCACATTGGATGCGCACTTACTCCAGGAGGCAGCGGAGAGGGCTCCAGTCTGCTTGGCTTTAACACAAGCAAATCCCAAAGGCTGGAGTGCTGCAGGGAGGAGGGAGGCTGCAGGCCCCCCCGCAGGAGCCTTGCTGCTGGCCTGGCAGCAGCCAGCGCTGTCGTGAGGCTGCATGAGTGATTCTCTCTTCAACAGAGTCGGTCCCAGCTTGGAGGCGTGGTTCAGGTAGGACCCGTGTGATGAGCTCGGTGTGCCTGGCCTCGCTGGCAGCTGCCTTTAGTTCCTGGTTCTGCTGCTGTTGGTTCTCTGCACAAGATTGCAGTGTTGTCTGCTCCTTCCCTCCTGCCCAGCACGTTCAGTTACCACCACCTGAGCTTTCCATCTCTTTCCTCAACATATCCCTTTGTGCAATGACTTGTTTCTGGAGACGATATGAACAGGTTGAAATAAACTCTGTTGTTTCTTCCCTTCTCCCCCTCCCCAGTCAGATCCAGGCACACTGTGAAAAGCTCTGTTCCCTTTGCTTTCAAAGAGAAGGAATCGCTTACCAGGCCTAGTAGCTGGGGTTTTGTTTCAAAGGGGAACAAAATAGTGCAGGTGCTGTGCTGCTGAGCCTCGAAAGGCACAGAACTAAATGTTCTTGTTGCCTTATCACTTCAGCAAACCACTGAAGTCCTGGGGACTTGAAGCACTCTCTTGCGCTCTGTGCTGGATGGAAATTAACTGCTGGATTGGGATCCAGGTGGAATTTCAAGCTATCTCCCCTATCCCACCAGGAGGGACAGTGGAAGGGGAATGCTGAGCTTCATTCCTTGAGTGGTCTCAAGGAGCACGGTCTTTCTGGACCTGGGCATTCTCTTGTCACCTCCTCGCAGCCGTCTTTCAGTCTTCTAATACCAAGCCCTGTGGCAGTGCCTCCAATGCGTAGGGGTGGGGAGCAGTGACTGGTCTCCTGTTAAAGGCCAAGGACCAGGATCCTGTTTAATCCCTAATGCTGTTTACCTTTGGTTCAAAGCCAAGAAGGACTGAGCTGTAGACTGAGCTGGCTGCAGCAGCAGGATCAGCTCCAAGTTCCGAAGGGTTTTAATACGAGCTCTGCCCGGAGTCAAAGGGAGGAACTCACCTTTTTGTTGTGACAAGGGGGGTAAATAAGCAAGCAGCCCATCCTCACTGAGCTGTTGCCTTGCTGTGACTGTGCCCTGAAGCCACGTTTTGGGCCGTTTATGAGCTCTTGGAGCTGTCAGGTTTGTGTCTGATCATCAAAAAAACCCAGAAAGCAAAAGCTGAGTCCTGAGGGCTCCTTTGCTTTCTCTGTCCCCTCCATTCACTGCTGCTCACATTCTGTTTCCTCTCATCCTATTGTGGTGCTCTGACAAACATGGGAGGCAAACCTCCTGTAGGCAATACCCCAACCAATAAATCACTGATTCTTTAACTCGTGATTAAGCACTTCCCCATTTCCTGAAACCCGGAACCTGGCTATTACATTTGGAGTCCTGGGAAGGGGGATGCTGCTTCATCTGCAGTTCCTTCCTTAGCTTGGACAGCATGGCTCCTCCATGTGCAGTTCAGGAGGAGGGAGGGGGGTAGCCCCATCTTTCAGCAGGCACCTGATGAAGTTGGAGCTTTGTCTTGCACAGATGGACACTTTGAATGTGTTTGGTTTTCCCCCTCTCTCTGAGCAGGGAAAGCTACAACCCTGTTCAGCCGCCACACCAAAGCCATCATCTGGGGGATGCAGACACGGGCTGTGCAGGGGATGCTGGACTTCGATTATATTTGCTCCCGGGATGAGCCTTCAGTCGCTGCCATGGTTTATCCATTCACGTAAGTGCCCTGTGTTCACTCCACTGTTTCTCTGCTTCCCTCATCCTTCTGTTCAGGTCCTCCTTTCCCAGCCTCTGCGGTTCTCTGGTGTAGCTCTGCCCTAGTGTGCATCTGTGCTTTAACATCTTCTCCCCTGCTCCCTCCCACCATCAGGTTGGCTTTGCAGACTGCTTCCCACTTCCCTCACTCACTGATCTCAGGCTGCTCTGTTGCAACAGCTTAATGCCAGCTGCATAAATTAAGTCCCACTTTCTGTTCCTTCAAAGGCTGTCCAGATTCTGTTCCTTCACTGAGGAAGCAAGGCAGGCACGATGAGCTGGGCTTTCCTTAGGAGCCTCAGCTCACACTCTTCCCTACAGTGACAGCAGTTCCTTAGCAGGCAGGACGTGCGTGGCTCCTTCAGAGGCATAGAGTTCTCTTGTGCTATTCACCCTCTTTCGCCTTATCCTCACAGCTCAGTGGGGTGAGAGAGGCTCTTGGGTGCTTGAAGCTGCCGTCAGGAGGAGCCCCCAGAGCACTGTGTGCATGGGCTGGTTTGTGACTGCACCTCAGGAGTCTGACTGTACCCCCCCCTCAGGGCGCTCCCTGTCAAACAGCAGGTAGTGACAAGGAAAGGAGCAGCTGGATGCTGCTGGAGCCCAGGCAGAGGCAGGAGGTGCCTCATTGCTGTGGTGTTTACAGACAGCCAGGAGAGCTCGTGTCTAATCAGCTGCTGTCCTGCAGAGGATTCTGCCTCTTGACAGTGGAACAGCTCTGATGATGATTGCAGCTCTGCAGTAACTTCTCAGCTAGTGCCAACCCCAGGGCACTAAAACCGAGTGCAGGCACAGCCACATCGGGAGCTGAGTGCAACCCCTTGCGGGGTTACGGTTATTCAGCAAAGAAGCAGCAATAGGGATTAAAAGCTTAAGGCTACCTATAATTACTGCTTCAGGCTGACCTTGTGGAGGAAGCCAGGCTGGCAGAACCTGGAATGTTCTGTTACAAGTGTACCAGTGCGGGAATACAGCCAGTATCTACACCCCTGAATGACTGAACAGAGCAGGCTTCAATGAGCACCCACCTTATAAAAGGCAAGACCTACAGCGAAGCTTTCCTAGGTGCATCCTTTGCCCTCCCTGCCCCTCACATGCCAAAGTCTCACTGTAGCAGAGCTGGACAGCTGCCTGGCCCTTGATTTGCTGCCCTGGTTCTTCACCCCAGATACTGGTTTCCTCTTCCCCCAGCCTGGTATTTGTTCCAGCCCAGTAATGCAGCTTTGCATGCATCTCATTCATTACTCTTTCTGTGCCTCATTCTGTCTTCCAGCTTGGAGTAGACTTGAGGCTCTGGTAACCTCACTGTGGGAGAGCTTATTCATCTTGCTGGATGCCTCTGTCCCCATTAGCCCGTCTCCTTCCATATGCTGCTCTGTTCTATACTCTGAAGATCCTTCTGCTGTTAGTATGGTCCCTTCCCGTATGCCCTCACTTGCTAGTGAGTGTTTTGCAGTCAGTCTTGGTGTCTGAGAGCTGGGGTTGGTAAACCTCTCTGTCTGCATGCACTGTATCCTGTTGTCCTTCCTGTAGCCTTAAGGTCAGGGCTTTTTTGCTGTCTCCTCCACAGTGGTGACCACAGGCAGAAGTTCTATTGGGGCCACAAAGAAATCCTGATCCCAGTGTACAAGAACATGTCGGATGCCATGAGGAAGCACCCAGAGGTCGATGTTCTCATCAACTTTGCATCTCTGCGCTCTGCTTATGACAGCACTGTTGAAACCATGAATTATCCACAGGTGAGTGAGGGGTCTAGAAGAAGCCCAAGGAAAGAGGCTTTTGTCAGCAGGGAACCAGGATTTCCTAAGCCATTACAGCATGAGTAAATTGTCTTGGTCTTCCAAGTTGGCAGAATAAATACCTCGATTCCAACTCCTTACAGGCTCCAAGGAGGACTTCCAGTGGAGTTGCAGAGCAAATTCTAATGCTGGCCTTGCAATTTGTGTAAGCGGAACTTGGCACCTCATGGTCAGGATTAATTACGCTGGGTTGATTAAGACGTAGTGCTGCTCTGCTGTGCAAGGGGGAGAAAAGAGCTCTCTGCATAGTGTGATCTCAGCAGACTGGATCCATGCTCTGGGCCTTTCCAGTCAAGGGTGCACTCACCCAGAGGCCAGACAAGAGGCAGAAGCTGGTTCGGCCCTGCAAGCAGCTCTTTGTCTTCTGTGTCCTGCAGTGCCTTAGGTTGGTGATGCTTGAGGGTACCAATGGGTTTCTTTATCTTGCTGCAGATCCGCACCATCGCCATCATTGCCGAGGGCATTCCAGAGGCCCTGACACGCAAACTGATCAAGACAGCTGATAAAAAAGGAGTCACCATCATTGGGCCTGCAACTGTAAGTACTGGGGGGGGACCTTTTTCTCACCTTCTTTATCTGTCTTAACCTTCAGATCTTCTTGCTCTGAAGCACGAAGTATCTGCTACAACCCATTTTGGCTTCAGTCACATTAAGTGCATGTTAGGTTCTCATTTGAAAGCCACATTAATGTCTTCCGTGGTTTGTGTAAACACTTTGAGGAGGGCTCAAAGGGCTTTTTCCATCTCTCATTTTCTTGCAGGTTGGTGGCATCAAACCAGGTTGCTTTAAAATAGGCAACACAGGAGGCATGCTGGATAATATCTTGGCATCCAAACTGTATCGCCCCGGCAGCGTGGCGTATGTTTCACGGTCAGGAGGGATGTCCAATGAGCTCAACAACATCATTTCCCGAACCACTGATGGTGTCTATGAAGGGGTGGCCATTGGAGGAGACAGGTAGGACTGTGTCCTCAACAGAGGCAGGGTTTGTTAAGTCAAGCAACAGAAGAACTGCGCGGGTTGGAGGAGGAAGGGCAGGTTGGTGTTAATTTCAGCTCTTTCAACAAGTTCCTGAAACAAACTCAAGTTGTGCCGTTTTCCCCTGTGTTCTGCACAGATATCCTGGTTCAACTTTCATGGATCATGTCGTGCGTTACCAGGATACTCCAGGAGTGAAAATGATTGTAGTACTTGGAGAGGTGAGCGAGACCAGTTCACTCTTACCTGGGCAGTGCCCCCGTGTTCTGCTGTGGGAGCAGCTGACCTGGCTGCCAGGATGCTGAACAACAGCTACAGATGAGGGGCAGCTCTTCAGGCTGTCCTTGAATAGCCCAATTCTTATTTCATGCTGCTTTAAAAAGAAATGAGTGTATTCCACAGGCAAGCACAGGTTCCTCCACCAGTGCAATCCAATAGAGAGGTTTTTTGGAGACTTCAGTTGTTATTCGATGAAACAGGAGAGGAAAAAGAATTGAATTCATGTTTCCATGTGAATCTTGGAGCTGGTTTCTGCAGCGATGCAGTTTTGAACCAGCTCAGCTCTCTTTCTGCAGATTGGAGGCACGGAAGAGTACAAGATCTGCAGGGGTATTAAAGAAGGTCTCATCACCAAGCCCGTGGTGTGCTGGTGTATTGGTACTTGTGCCACCATGTTTTCTTCAGAGGTATGTGCAAATATGGGGGCAAAAGCATTAAATATGTCTATATCCATGACAAGAAGAAAATACACCAACCTCTCCCTGAGCTTACACCTTCCAGAATTGCCAGTAGCATGCAGAAGTTAACAGAAGGTAATAAATAGAAATGATAAAAGCTTTCTGTTCTTCTGGGGCCTGCTTCTAAAGGGAGCCCAGAGACCCCAGGGAATGCACCAGATTCTAACAGCCACCTGCTTCTGGAGTGGAATGGGAATGATGCGAGTCAAGCAGCTGTGGGGAATGGGGAATTTAGAGGCAGAACCTCAGTGGACATCCCGGAGTGATTCCAGATCAGAAAACACCCTGCGTACTGCAGTCCTGACTGTAGTGGAAGCAACAGTTCTGTTAGCCCAGGGAGGCAGATGTGCAGTCACCGGAATTGTGCTGGCACCGTTTCCCAGTCAGTTCTTGGTTCTGTCTTCTCTCTGCAGGTGAACAAGTGCATTCCTTACTGCTGGCTCCTCTCTCGTTTGTAGGTGCAGTTTGGCCACGCGGGAGCTTGTGCCAACCAGGCTTCCGAAACTGCTGTGGCAAAGAATCAAGCCTTAAAAGAAGCTGGAGTCTTTGTTCCCCGGAGTTTTGATGAGCTGGGAGAGGTCATTCAGTAAGTGACATGAACAGGGGACAGAAACTGCTGGGGCAGTGATTTCAGCCTGGTAAAGGACTATATTCCTGCTCAAGGAAAGCAACTCCTATCCATTATGGGCTTTTAAGGTCCAGATTAAGACCACTTCACTTGTATGTCTTAAAAAGGAACTTAATGCCAGGATTCTCTCCCTAGGTCTGTCTACCAGGATCTTGTGGCCAAAAGAGTGATTGAACCAGCTGAGGAAGTGCCTCCTCCAACTGTGCCAATGGACTACTCCTGGGCAAGGGTGAGCTGTGTTGGTTTACCTGCTTTTTGGTTCCTTAGAAACCGACAGGCTGTTTGCTGTGATTCCGGATGCTCATGGCAATAACGGTGTTGCCTTGGGTTATCTCTCACACTTCACAGTGTTATTTGTGAGCTCAGTGGCTGCACTGGTTCTGGCCTGGGGAAGCTGCTCTGAGGGCAAGCTCAAGGCACTGTTGTTTGACCGCTCTGCCTCCTCCTGCCCCTTGCTCCTATGTGGCTCATTTAAAATCCCATCTTTATGCTGCAATTCCAGGAGCTGGGTCTGATTCGCAAACCTGCTTCCTTCATGACAAGTATCTGTGACGAGAGAGGCCAGGAACTGATCTATGCTGGGATGCCGATCACTGAGGTCTTCAAAGAAGAGATGGGCATTGGAGGGGTTCTGGGCCTGCTCTGGTTTCAGAAGAGGTGAGGCTGCTTGGGGGAAAGCTCTCGGATCCTTTGGCTTCAGGTTTTTCAGGGGTATTATTAGACTTTCAAGCAAAAAAATTAACTCGAGGGTTCCTTTGTGGATATAGGATCACTAGAAATGCCATCTCTGTTCCCTCTTCTGTCACCACGTCTGCATCTCAAGGCTGATGGGCGTCGAGACCCTGCAGCTCCTTTTCTCTGCTCTAGTTCTTTCGAGCATACACCTAAACCAAAAGCCACTGTCCAGCAACACCAAGTGTCTTGTTCCTTGGTTTTCTTCACAGTAAGTGACCCCAGGCTCTCTCTTGCTCAGGTTACCCAGATATGCCTGCCAGTTCATTGAGATGTGCCTGATGGTCACAGCAGACCATGGGCCTGCTGTGTCTGGAGCCCACAACACCATCGTCTGTGCAAGAGCTGGAAAGGATCTTGTCTCAAGTCTCACTTCAGGCCTTCTTACTATAGTAAGTGCCTAATATCCAGTAGATGAGCATCACTACTTACTACTCCACCTAGGTTTATTACCATGAATTTAAGATTAGTGCAGAGCCATGGACAGGCAGTGTCTATTCACTTCCACTTTGAGTTTCCATTGACTTCTAGCCCATTTTTCTAGTAAGCAAGCTATTTTGATGTCTGTCACTTGAGTCTAGAAATGTTCTCTAGAGGCCAAACTGTTTTCAGCGTGGTCCCTGTGTGGTTGCTGAGTCTCTTCCAAGACTGACAAGTAAAAATGTGAAGCAAAACTGGAGCTTGCGTTTCCCCCACACTTGTCTCTAGTGGAGATGTGTTGGCTGCATATTGGCACTTGAGTTATAAACAGATGCTTTATCTCAGCTGCCTGCTAATGGGAACGTCATGCGTGCCACAGTGATAGGCATGGCAGATGGGGAAGATAAGCTTGTGCCTGTTTTGTTCCTTAACCGTGGAGTCCTTTGCTATAATTGCCTTTGTGTGTTGCACCCAGGGTGACCGGTTTGGTGGAGCACTTGATGCTGCAGCTAAAATGTTCAGCAAAGCCTTCGACAGTGGCATTATCCCTATGGAGTTTGTGAATAAGATGAAGAAAGAAGGGAAACTGATCATGGGCATTGGACACAGAGTCAAATCGGTGAGAGAACTTCATCTTCACAAGCTGGAGGGGTTTGTAGTGGAAGGGGGGGGGGAGAAGAAACAAAGGAAAGAAAATCAGCAACTTTGAGGCATCTATTGACCACATTCCCTTCAACCTCCAAATAGCAAAGCTTATGGCAAGTGCCTGTGTGAGAGGCAGCGGGAGTGACTGTCACGTGTGTTTAACCTGCAGATCAATAACCCCGACATGAGAGTTCAGATTCTCAAAGACTACGTGAGGCAGCACTTCCCCGCCACCCCGCTGCTGGACTACGCGCTCGAAGTAGAGAAAATCACAACTTCCAAGGTGAACTGCGCTGCTGCTTTACTCCCCGGGCACTCTTCCTCCAGGAAATACTGTATTTGAATTGCAGTGCCTCGAATTGTTCTGTTACAGGCTTGAGGCCAAGTACAACTACAGCTTGGTGAGGCAAAGGCATTTGTTGGGATACCAGGAAAACAGTGAATTAAACCAAAACCCATTCCTGGTGTTGTCCATGCTGGAAGGGCTGCCTTTAAAGCTGAGGCAGAAGTAGCACATGTGATGGGCTGGGGCAGATCATCCCTGTGGTTCAAACCAAACACAGGCCTATTGGTTGGAGCTGGTTTTCCATCACTCGCATTAAGTATGGCTTCATCTATCACGAGGCTTGTGTGTCCACAACCCCCAAATTGCCCTTGAGGGTGGAAATTGCCTGGTGAGCATCATCTACCACTGTTAACAGCTTTGGGCTTTGTTTTCATTTCCTGCAGAAACCAAACCTTATCCTGAATGTAGATGGCCTTATTGGAGTTGCCTTTGTTGATGTACTCAGGAACTGTGGCTCTTTCACACGGTAAGTCTGCTGGGGGCTCTTTCTCTTGGATCATGGCTCTATAACAACGATGGGAGCTGTCCTGCCAGCTTGTGTGGGGCCAGGGTTTTGGGACATGGTGAAGGGAACATAGCCTGGGCTTGGGAAGGAAGTGTTCACACGAACTCAGTGTTGCTACTGCCTCTAGAGGAGACTCATAGCCTTGCTAAGGTTGATTCCTTAACTAGATCATTGTGAGGAGCTATTCAATTTCTTCTCTTTTGCAGGGAAGAAGCAGATGAATATATTGATATAGGAGCTCTTAATGGCATCTTTGTACTAGGCAGGAGTATGGGATTCATTGGTAAGTTTGCCACGTTCCCACCCCTTCCGTCCTAGTGAGGGATGCCCAATGCTCCCTGTAGGAAGCCAGGAACTGAAGCTGTTTCCAGGCAAAGGAAGACAAGGAGGAGCAACGGCAATGTTATAACCCAAACTGCTTCTGTTTTAGGACACTACCTGGATCAGAAGCGATTGAAGCAGGGTCTGTACCGTCACCCATGGGATGACATATCCTATGTTCTACCTGAGCACATGACCATGTGAGAGCCTGTACTATTGCCTCAGAGTGGCACTTGAAGACCACAGCAGCCTGCACAGAGGTCAGCCACAAAGGGGACTTTGCTGACTAAAGGCCATTGGTACAGACATTGTGCGAAGCAACTGTTTTCTCACTAGCAGCTTACTCTAATAAAAACCAAAAGTTGGGATATTCCATCTGTTACTGCTGTATTTAATACTGTCTCTCACCCTTTTCTTCCTGTTTCATTAATCTCCAGAGAAGACTTTAAGGGATGTAGGGGGGGAGTTTGCTCATAGGCAGATCCATTAGTGTGGTACCCAGCTGTAACTGTTCCTGATGGGGAGGGGAAGGTTCCCACTGTTCCCATCAGCCATGACTTTGGCCTCTTTTTGTTCTTGGCTGTTCTTCAACTGTTTACTGTGTTCTCATCTTCAGTCTCTCCGTGTCCTGCCTCATGGGACCACTGCTGATGTGTAATCAATGTTACTCAACCTCTGGTGTAGTAATTTGAAGTGTGAAGTTGTAACATACTGCTGTTAAAACTGTGAACCCACCTGTATGTGGCTGTCTGTATTTGTGCAAGCAGCTTCTCCTTTACGAGGCGAGTGCTGGTAGATGGATTGTCACTCACGTGAGCTGCAGCTCCCAACTAATCTCAGTAATAACTTTACTGTCCTACGTGTCTGTGTATTGTAACCCAACTCAAATAAAGGATACACTACTCGGTTCTTCTTCTTCCACTTCGGGCTTCCAGAAATTGGGGTTTAAACAGGGGGTAATGGTCACTGCCTCAAATCAGTTCTATCCCTCAGTGGAGGGGCAATCCCAGGCCCAGCTCCAGATGCAGAGCAGCCCAAGGAGGAGGACTTGGGGGTGTTGGGCGATGAGAAACTGAACTGTGCACTCCCAGCCCAGAAACCAACCGTGTCCTGGGCTGCATCGACAGGAGCGGGCCCAGCAGGGCATGGAGGTGATCCTGCCCCTCTGCTCTGCTCTGTGGGACCTCACTTGGAGCA
The DNA here is from genome assembly GCA_039720435.1 of Amazona ochrocephala. Taxonomy (NCBI): domain Eukaryota; kingdom Metazoa; phylum Chordata; class Aves; order Psittaciformes; family Psittacidae; genus Amazona; species Amazona ochrocephala. The sequence goes on from CM077897.1 coordinate 4,655,221, forward strand.
CTGTGTGCAGTTCTGGGGTCCTCAGCATAAAAAGGACATGGAACTGTTGGAACAAGTGCAGAGGAGGCCATGAGGGTGATCAGGGGCTGGAGCAGCTCCTGTGTGGAGATAGGATGAGAAAGTTGCAGCTGTTCAGCCTGGAGAAGAGAAGGCTGCATGGAGACCTCATAGCAGCCTTCCAGTGTCTGAAGGGGGCCTATAGGGATGCTGGGGAGGGACTCTTCATTAGGGACTGTGGTGAGAGGACAAGGGGTAACGGGTTCAAACTGAAACAGGGGAGTTCATGTTATAAGGCAGAAGCTGTTCCCTGTGAGGGTGCTGAGGCGCTGCACAGGGTGCCGAGGGAAGCTGTGGCTGCCCCATCCCTGGCAGTGTTCGAGGTGACATGGGTTAGTGTGAAGTGTCCCTGCCCGTGGCAGGGGGTTGGAACGGGATGACCTTAAGGTCCTTTCCTGCCCAAACCATTCTGTGTTGTAGTCGAGAGGAATGGGGGGGGATACACACGTTGTATAGGAAACAAGAAATGAGCTCCACAACAACAGTGCCCTTGGGGTGGAGGGAGTTAATTCCTCCTGAAATCCCTTCCCGGCGGCTTTGCCTGAGGGGGGAGGTTTTAAGGAGGAGGAACAAAGGAAAGGCCATCTCAAGGCTCTGCCAAGCTCTGTGTGTGTGTTTCTGGCCCCTGGTACCTGTGCAGGGTGGGAAGGAGCCCCAGGGCCTCCCTCCTGCCCACTGCCTGGCACTGCCTCCTGCTCTGGCTGCTGTCACACCGGGTCCTACACCGGGAGAACCACCGGGGCCGGGTCAGGCCCTCAGCTCGCTCCTGAGGGCCTCTCACGGAGGTGACGGAGCCGATCCCCCTCCTCTGGGCCCCCCGGGGCCGCCCAACGCTGAGGGGAGGCGGCGCTGGTGCCAACCCCGCCTGCAGCGGCACCGCCGCCATTTCACCTGCGGCGGCGGCACCGCCCACCCGCCAGGGGGCAGTGCCGCGCACCTCAGGCTCGCGGCGCAGCGCGCTCGTCCCGCCATGTCGGACAAGATGGCGGCGGCCGCGGCCTCCCCTCAGCCGCAGCCGGGCCCGGGGCCGCCGACGGTAGCGGAGAGCGGGGCCCCGCGCCCCGGAGGCGGCGGGGGGGAGGTGGAGGCCGAGGCGGAGGAGTTCGGGTGCCCCGCGCACTGCTCTGACCTGGCGTGGCGGCAGAACGAGCAGCGCCGCCACGGCCTCTACTGCGACATCACTCTGGCGTTCGGCGGCGGGCGGCCCGGCGCGGCCCGCGAGTACCGGGCGCACCGCTCCGTGCTGGCCGCCGCCACCGAGTACTTCACCCCGCTGCTCTCGGGCGGCTTCGCCGAGTCGCGCTCGGGCCGCGTGGAGCTGCAGAAGTGGAGCTCGGAGGGCGGCCCCGACCCCGACACGGTGGAGGCCGTCATCGGGTTCATGTACACCGGCACCATCCGCGTCAGCCCCGGGAACGTGCATGAGGTGCTGGAGATGGCGGACAGGTGAGCGGGGCCGGCGGTTGGGGGACACCGGGCCGGGCGCGGGGCCGGGCCCGGCATCACCCGTGTGCGTTTGGCCTGCAGGTTCCTCCTGACCCGGCTGAAGGAGTTCTGTGGGGAGTTCCTGAAGAAGAAGCTGAACCTCTCCAACTGCGTGGCCGTTCACAGCCTGGCGCACATGTACTCCTTGAACCAGCTGGCCCTCAAAGCGCAGGACATGATCAGGAGGAACTTCTACAGAGTTATCCAGGATGAGGAGTTCTACACGCTGCCCTTCCACCTCGTCAGGGACTGGCTCTCGGACTCGGAGATCACGGTGGACTCTGAAGAAATCCTCTTTGAGACGGTGCTGAAGTGGGTCCAGAAAAGCCCCGAGGACAGAGAGAGGTACTTTGAAGATCTCTTTAAACTGCTCAGGTTGTCTCAGATGAAGCCCACTTACCTTACTCGCCACGTCAAGTCGGAAAGGCTGGTGTCGAGCAACGAAGCCTGTGTTAAATTAGTGTCTGAAGCTGTGGAGAGCCATGCCTTGAGGTCCGAGAACTTGCAGTCCGGTAACTTGCAGCATTCCACTTGCCCTGTAGCGTTGTTGCCGCGTTTTGGGCAGAACATGGATGTCATTATGGTGATCGGTGGTGTGTCGGAGGGGGGGGATTACTTGAGTGAGTGTGTGGGGTATTTCATCGATGAGGATAGGTGGGTAAACTTGCCCCACATCCATAACCACCTCGATGGGCATGCTGTTGTTGTGACAGAATCGTACGTGTATGTGGCTGGCTCCATGGAACCAGGGTTTGCCAAGACTGTAGAAAGGTACAATCCAAACAGAAATATTTGGGAGCAAGTCTCCCACCTGACAACCAGAAAGCATTCCTTTGGCCTTACTGAAGTGAAAGGCAACTTATACAGTATTGGTGGGCATGGCAATTTCAGCCCTGGCTTCAAAGATGTGGCCATTTATAACCCTGAGCGAGACAAGTGGCTTAACCTGGAGGCAGCCCCCAAGATCCTTCGGGATGTCAAAGCTATTTCTGTAGAAAACCGTTTTATTTATGTCGCTGCTCGAACCCCGGTTGACAGCGATAGTGAAGATGGGCTGAGGGCAGTCATTATCAGGTACGATGCTGAAACCAGGCAGTGGCAGGATGTGGAGGCCCTGCCTCTCATTGATAACTATTGCTCTTTTCAGGTGTCTGTTGCTAACACGAACTTTTACCACACAGCATCGTGCTGCCCCAAGAGTTACCCTATAGATAACGAGGAGGCCAAAGTAAAGATCTCTGGCAGGGCCTCAGATGAAATACTTGAAAGCTTACCCCCAGAGGTGCTCAGCATTGAAGGAGCCGCTATTTGTTATTATAAAGATGATGTTTTTATCATTGGGGGGTGGAAAAACAGCGATGATATCGACAAGCAGTACAGGAAGGAGGCCTATCGTTACTGTGCGGAGAGAAAGCGCTGGATGCTTCTGCCTCCTATGCCTCAGCCTCGGTGCAGAGCAACAGCCTGCCACGTGAGGATTCCCTTCAGGTGCTTGCAGGGGACGCAGAGATACCCTATGCCGCAAAATCTCATGTGGCAAAAGGACAGAATAAGACAGATGCAGGAAAGGCAGATGCAGGAAATACACCGACACTCCCTGAGCTTGCGGAGGATGCCCCGCTCGCAGATAGAGTGCTAGCTCACAGAGCATCTCTCCCCATGAGGCTAGGGAGTACTGTCTTGTTAGGCTGGAGATGTCGTTACAAGACATGAGGGTGTTGGTTTGATTTGATGCATAAAACCAGCGTCTTTTATGGATTGAGCATTAAGAAGCTCAGAAATTGAGGATGGATGGGAATTGAGAAGCTGTGTGAATCCAACAGTATTACTCAGTGGTGCCCAGGGAGAAGCCGTGGCCTGTATCGGGCTGTGAGATATCTCCGGGTACATTAAGTCTGTTACTTCTCTCTTGAGGTCTTTGTTTTCAAGGACGTCTGTGGAGTTAGTCTCCAGCAGTTGTGTTTTGAAAATCAAAGATCCCTATTGTAATAATTCAGTGGTTACGTTTGTATGTGCTCGAAAGCACCTCTTTTATTTGCACTTATCTATTGACATTCCTTTGATTCTCTTCTCAGTGACTAAACTTCACGTACAGTTCTTGTTAGTGTACTTCGCTTTCCCACGCTGGAGGCAAGTGCGATAGTTCTATCTGTATATGAAAACAAAAGCACAATCTTCCCTTAGCAACTTCCTTCAGGATGTTTCTGTGTGTATTCAATATTTTGTATCTGTCTGTTGTAGAGAGGCTGCAGCGTTTGCTTGTGAATGGATGGTTGGTAGAACACAAGACACTTGCTAGAACAGAGAACTTGAGGCAGTAAAGAAGATGCTTTGTCTTTGACAGCTTCGTTAGGAGCTGGGGTCAACATCAGCCTGAGAAAAGGAGTGGAAACCAGCAAAGTACCACCCGCCAGCACTGACTGGTGCCTGCTCTCAGTGTGGAGTAGTAAGAATGAGGTTATTTCACAGTAACGGACTGAAACCGGAGCTGGTTGTAGATCCTTCCTCACATGTTGCACACCTTTTAAGCCTAGTGAAAAGGTGATTAGAAGAACCCGTGAGCCTGTTTCCAGCCTGGCTTTGACAATCAGAACTCTTTGCCTTCGGTACCCTCTCCCCTGTACTGCAGGGTCCGTCACAAATCCACACTTAGTGTCCTCTTGGAGCGAGACACTTGAGTTTTATAGTGTCTCAACAGTTGAATTTCCCCACTTGGTGTGGTGGGAAGGTTAAGGCTGATTTCAGTACCTTGTGGCGTGCTGAGGGGGGTTTACATAAACCAGTGCCCCGGCTGGCTCTGGTTCACTTCCTGCTGTGCTCCTAAGGAACAGAAATGGAAGATTTCCTTCAGAGGAAACGGTTACTGTCCCACTGAACACTCCTTCTCCCTGATCCAAGAGCTCCGGGACGGTTGAGGTTGCTAGCAGATTGAATGCATCCTTCCTACCTTCATCCCCATCTTTCCCTTCATTTGAATGTTCCAGGCGTTCACATGCAGCCTAACTCAGGATCTTAGGGCAGGGAAAGGGAGGAGTAAGCAGGGTGTTCCAGAATTTGTCTAGACAGACCTTGTTGGAGAATGTATTTACTGTCCTTGGTTCTTACCATGGTTTTCTGGCGGTTTTGATGTGGGCAGCTTCTTTGCAAAAGAACTTCTCAACAGTTTGGCTTTTTGTTTTGTTTTTTTGAACTGTTTAGCTTTCTGAGCTGATACTTCCCATTTCCCAATTCAGCACCAACCTAGATCAGAGCTGAAACACTTGGGTAAGTCTTTCAACCGCACCGTGTGTCAAGGGTTCTCTGGTGTGTACAACCCTTTCTGCTCTGCTTTGCAGTTGCCCCTTTGGGTATCAATAACTTGTCTTTTTGTAATAGAAGAATGTAGCCTTGCTTAAAAAAAAGAAGTTGAAAAGCCTAACAGTTTGTCTCAGTTTACTCACCTGTAGTAACTGTTGTGTTTTCTTTGCCTGTCTGATTGTTAGGGCAGATTAAATTGTATGGTGCTGGCCTAAGAGAAGAAGTAGGTGAAGCTTGCTCCGGCTTAAGGCTGATGTCCAGAAGTGACTGTTACCCAGTCAGCCTATGGGCAAGGGCTTAGTCAGTGGAGTTTGGCCCATGAGCTCTTGCAGCTTTGGCTGGAGTAGTTTAAGAACTGGAGCTAAATCCACTGATTTAACTTCAATTTGTGGGAGCTGATTTCAAGACTGTGCACAGAAACAACTGAGAAGAGGTTCTGTGCTCTGCCCGCTGACATAGCTGCAGGGGTTTGACAAGCAGCTGAAGGCTGGCGTGTGTCGGCCCGGCCCAGCCCAGCTCTGTCAAAGCCCTCTTGTGGTCTGTCAGCTTATATGGACAATATATAGGGAGAAACCCCAAGGTTGTTATTTTGGGTGGAAGATGAACTGAATAGTTTAACATGTGGCAGCATGCGACCAAGTTAGATACAAGAACAAACTGATTGCAGTCATTCTTTTTCTCAGCAAAACTGATGCTACACTTAACATGAGAACTTTTGGCTGACACACAGGCTCCATAGTTTACTAAAAACATTCCATTCTGAGATAGTGTCAGAACAGCTTTAGCATCCAGAGCACAGGAATGCCAGCTGTGATTCCGTATGTGATGCACCGTACCCATGTGCTGTGTCTGCACGGTGAGTGAGGGGCACAGTTGCACTTGCTCAAACTCTTGCTATGCCAGTTGTATGGAGTTCTAAAGTCATTGGGTTCGTTTTGGGGTTTTTTAACCTTGACTTTAAATGGACCAATTGCATTGCACATGGGTTTTAACTGACAAGTCTAACTACCCAATGTATCACGTGTAGGTGTTTGGCAGAGTTGCATTATTGACTCTGTGTTGTAGCCCACTAATCTGTGAGGCTCACAACAACTTCCCTGTGGCCCCTGACTGCCGTAGCTTGCTGGCTGTCGATGAAACGATCCTAGAAGCAGAAGCCTGGAGATGCAGTGTGTCTATAGTGGCCAGCTCCATGCCAGCAAGATCCTAGTGTGTATGCAGTAAGTATTGGAAGGCCAGCTTCTGGCTTTACTAATGTAAAAGAGCACTGGGAGGAGTTTTTCCTCCTCCTCATGACAATCACACTTCTCCACCTGTACTGAATGTGTGCCACAAAATGCATGTTTCATGTCCTTTCTGCTCAGAGCATCAGTGGAGTAGGACACGTCCTGCCTCACACTTGGCAGTCAGAGTAGTAATTTCTAGGTGCCACGTGTGTACATAGTGTTTTCTAACTACCTGAATTCTCTGTTAGTATGCTGGGTTTGTAATGAAGACATGCCAACTTTTTAGCATGCATTATCAATAGCTATGCCAAGCATTCTGCAGTACTATTTCAATAGTGTCTTTCTCCATCACAATCAATGTTAACATCAGAACTATTGGCTCAACTTGTGTGTCAGGGAATCCGCTGATCTGTACTGACAAACTGAGTCACAAAGAATAGCAACTGCTTGGGTTCTGTTTAACACAACCTAGGAACAGTATGTGAACTCTCAGTGGGCTTAAAAAAGCAAGCTTCAAGTAAGTGGTGTATGGCTTAGATTTATTGCTAGCTGTGTCCACGTTATGCAGGGTATAAATCATATCTCCAGTTATCAGTGCTGAACTGGAAGTCTGCTAAAACAGGTGCTCTTGAGGATCTAATGCTGTTACTAATATGAATGTAAAGTGTGGAACTAACGAGGTGTTTGAAGACCATTAATAGTCAGATGCTCCTCATAGGTGCGTGTCACTGTGGATCACTGCAGCGGTGCTCTCCTGTGTTAATGTAGACTTCCATGAGTGCCTGGGGAGCAGCACGCCTGTACTGGCTTCCAGTAAGGTAACGTAGTGTGTGTGTGTCTAGGTTTGAAACAAACCCTACTGTCATGTTCTTTACTTTAAATACACTGTACTAAAGTTTATTGTAATAAGTGAATTAATGAAAATAAACCTTTTATTTCTCTAGCATCCTCTTGCACCTTTCATTTTCTCAGTTGCTGCAGAGGCCGGGGGCGATACGCATGTTTTGTGGTGCCATAGAATGAAAGTTTTAAGTCTTAATTCTTCTTCTTTTGGTCTCTATAATTTTATTGATTTGTTTTAGAATGAAGTCAAACCATTCACTTGCTGCTCAGAGGGCTTTATTAGCTACATGGAGCTGTTTATACAGGCAGGCTCCTGGTTGAAGAAGTGAACCTGACTTCATTTGAAGAGCTGTCCACGATGCTGTCTCGCTTGGCAGTGTAGTCCCTGATGTTGGAGAGGCCTGGCACCACACAGCAGCTCAGGGCGCTGCGGTATACACTCATGTCCTGGATATCGTACCACTCGTTGGATTTTTCATCATAGCACTCGGCATTTGAAGTCGTCGTAAAGCCGTTGAAGCCCCCAACCACGTACAAGAGGTCGTCCACCACCTCGATGCCGAAGTTGCTGCGAGGGTTGAACATGTTGGGGACCACGTGCCACGAGTTGGTGATGGGGTTGTACGCTTCCACGCTCCGGAGCCGGTTCACTCCATCAAATCCTCCTACCTGTGAATGCCAAAGGCACAGAGTTGAACCCGGCTCTTCCTCACCCGCTCAGCCAGCTGGGTCATTACATAGAGTTATAGAATCACAGAGTAGTTCGGGGTGGAAGGGACCTTAAAGTCATCCAGTTCCAACCCCCTGCCATGGACAAGGACACCTCGCGCATATCACCCAAGGCTCTGTCCAACCTGGCCTTGAGCGCTGCCAGGGATGGAGCATTCACCACTTCTCTGGGCAACCCATTCCAGTGCCTCACCACCCTCACAAGGAAGAGCTTCTTCATGCACAAGGGAAGTGGCCCTGCCTCGCTGAGCTCAGTTTGAGCATTGCTGAGAGCGTGGCATCTGGAAACACAACGTGTGCTCGTTGCAGGCTGCTCCCTTGTTCTTCCTGAAACATCCAAAAGTATTTTGTGCAGCTGTCAGATTGTTACGCTTTACAGGGTTTAAATGCAGTACGTGGCTGGGGTGAATGGGACTGAGCAAGGGCTCTGTGCTGCTGAAGCTATTGGCAGCAGCCAAAACCAAGTTCTTTGCTGCAGATGCTTAAAAGTTGTCTGTGCATTTCTCAGAACCAGAATTGTGCAGGTGATGATGTTCTCAGGAGGCTCCAATGGGTTCAGACTGAACCAGAGGGAAGTTCAGGTTGGATGTAAGGAATAAGCTCTTCCTTGTGAGGGTGCTGAGGCGCTGGCACAGGGTGCCCAGAGAAGCTGTGGCTGCCCCATCCCTGGCAGTGTTCAAGGCCAGGTTGGACATGGGATTGGAGCAGCCTGCTCTGGTGGAAGGTGTCCCTGCCCGTGGCAGGGGTTGGAGCTGGAGGAGCTTTAAGGTCCCTTCCAACCCAAACCATTCTGTGATTCTATTCCTTCCTTCCCTAAATCTCACTTTATAGCAAAAGGCCAGCACTGAAGTGCAGGAAATGCAGCTCAGCAAAGGGTGAGTACTACACATGCTGAGGGGTGCGAGGGCAGAGGCACCGTCCTCCCTTACCGCATACACCTCGTTTCGGTACGCGATGACTCCTACTCCGCTTCTTCTGCTTCTCATGGGCGCTATTAAGGTCCACTGCTCTGTGGTGGTGGTGTACACTTCAGCAGTGATCAGGCACTCGTTGCCGTTGAACCCACCGCATATATACACCTGAGCATGGGAGGAAAGCAGAGCGTGAGCAGGGCAGTTGTACTCCTGGAGGAGAACATGAAGAGAAAATGAATGATGTGGCTGGATGGTTTTTTAGGGGGAGGTGGTTTTGGTTTTCAATGGCATCCTGGCCTTGAAGGAGTACAAAGCCCAGTGTGTTATTCAGGCCAGCAGGATTTAGACCCTTTATTTCCTCAACTGCACAAGGTAGACAGGTAACCTCTGGCAGGTTAAAGCCATTCCCCTTGGCCTGTCCCTCCATCCCTTGCCCAAAGCCCCTCTCCAGGTTTCCTGGAGCCCCTTTAGGCACTGGAGCTGCTCTGAGGTCTCCCATTCAGGAGCCTTCTCTTCTCCAGGCTGACCCAGCCCAGCTCTCAGCCTGGCTCCAGAGCAGAGCTGCTCCAGCCCTCACAGCATCTCCATGGCCTCCTCTGGCCTCGCTCCAACAGCTCCACATCCCTCTTGTGCTGCATCAGGACTGCAGGGGGGAGAATCCCCTCCCTGAGCTGCTGCTCATGGGGGGGGTTCTGGGCTGCAAGTGCTCATTGTTGGGCCGTGCGACAGGACAGGCACTTGCCCTCTGTGTGATGCTGCGCGCGTGCTTGGTTCCTCCTCCTGCTCAGCACCCCCCAACCCGAACCGCTCCCAGTAACCTGGCGTTTACCTTCTCATGCAGCGTGGTGGCACTGGCATCGCTCCTCTGCTCGTGCATGGGGCTGATCAGCGTCCACTGGTTGGTCTCGGGCTCGTACCGCTCGGCCGTGTTGAGCCGCATGTACCCATCAAACCCCCCCATGGCGTAGATGAAGTCGTTGAGGACGGTGACGCTGATGTAGCAGCGGCGCGAGTGCATGGGCGCGACCTGCTGCCACGTTTTGCGCAGCGGGTCGAACCTCTTGACGCTGTTGAAGTAATCCATGCTGTCAAAGCCGCCGAGGACGTAGATGAAGCCTTTCAAATAGGCCGTGCCGTGGTAGGCGAGGGGGCTCTCCTCCCCGCTCGTCACGTTCATCCACTGGTCTGCGCGCATGTCGTAGGTCTCGATGGCGTTGGTTGGGCTGCCCCCGCTCCAGCCCCCGATGGCGAAGAGGATGGCGTAGGGCAGGCGAGGCCGGCTGAGCGGGTTGGCAAAGTCCGAGGAAGAGAGGCCGTGCATGCTGAGGTTGTACATCTCGGTCAGCGTGTTGATGATGAGACCTTTGCAGTCCTCTTTTTCCATCACGTACTCGTGCGTTTTGACCTCGTTCATGAAGAATTCCACTTGCATCAGTGCCAGTCGAACCTGGAAAGCACAGAAAGGGGGTTAGGGGCGTCATCCGGATGGTGTCCGTGGGGGAGAGCTCCAGTGCTCAATGGGTTTGCTTTCAGGCTGTAAGAGAACCCGAGAACTCAATGTGTCACTTATAGCTAGTCCAGAAAGGGGGGTGCAAGGGTAAATCACTTGGTTTCATGGCAGGGAGCCTGCTGCTGCTTTGGCACCGGGCTTTCCTCTTCGCAGCCTCCAACTGCCCTAATGCCGGCCGCTGTTTGCATGGCTCATACACAAATAGAGGCTCTGTGTGTGGAGAGATAATGTCCCTAGTGAGCTTTGGTCCCTCCTGGCTGTGACAAGCAGCTGAACGTGGGGAAAGGGGTGTGAAGGGGAGCTTCCTCCAGCCTGACAGGAGGAGCGAAGCGGTTGTGGCCCTGCAGAGCCTGCGTCAGCACTGACCTTGCTCAGCAGCTCCGCGATGTGCTGCTGCCGGTTCGGGGGGTTGTGGTCAATCCACTTCACGATAGCCTTGAACACGGCCTCTTCTTCTCTCGCATTGAGCTCATCCTTCTCAATGATGTTCTTCAGCTCGCTGATAGAGAGGTCGAGGAACTCTTCAGAGACCTTGGTGATGTCCTCGAAGTGGTGGAGGATGAACGTGAAGGCTGCTTCCTGCAGCTCGGGGCAGTAGTAGTGCTCTGTGAGCCTGTAGATGCCGATGCAGTTCTCAAAGCAGAGCTGGGACTTCAGGAACTCGCAGCACAGCCGGACGATACCCATGATGTTGAGCTGGTCTGCGGCGATGAGCAGGCTTTCCACGTTCTCCGTGGTGACCTGAACAGTCCGGGTGTAGGCATACTCGATAACGAGCCTCATCATTTCGGGTGAAATCCCGGGCATTTTGTACACCATCTTCTCGGCGGTGTTCCAGCTGCTGGTAAACAAAGCCCTGGGAAAGCAAAGCAGTGCTGGAGGCAAAACCAGCTTTGCTGGGTTAAACCCTGCCTGTTATCCCCTGGGCACCCGTTTGGGTACCAGCAGTAGCCATGCTGGGAGGCCGTGGAGTTCTATTCCTGTTTCGTTAGTGATGGAAGCACCACGGCAGCACGACCCAGGCTAGGAAATACCACCCATCCTCTCTGACTGACCTGAAGTAGTGGCTGCAGCTGCAGAGGATGTTCTTGTGAGCATTGAATTCAATCCCATCCACGCTGATGATCACATCACAGAGTTTCCCCTCGAGACGAAGCTCGTTGAAGATGGTGCAAGCCATAGCACTCATCTTCCTCTCCATGTGTGAGGATGAGTGTTCAGTGGGCAGCAGCCTGTCTCCCATGTTGAAGCCTGAGACCACGGAAGGTGCCCTGCTCTGGGTCTTTGTCTTTGTCCCTCCCACATCACCTCTGGTGGTTCTAGAACATGCTCCATAATGAGGTCACAAGCTCAGGGGACCTAGGCAACAGTGCCTGGGCTGGCCAGGATGCAAACCCCTCTGCAGGGAATGGGGTCCCAGCCCCTCACTCCATGGCTGCCCCATAGCCCTGGCTGCGCTGGACCAGGCCCCATTGATGGCTGAGGAAGAAGAGCCTCAAGATTCCCCTGCAACTCCCTTATGTCATTCAGGCCGGGTACGAAGCTCCCCAGGCACAGGCACCAAGTGCTGCTGCAGTGCTCCTGAACCGGCTCATGCAGGAGGAAGCTGAGACCCAGGTTGGCTCATGTCAGTGATGGAGCCACAAGAGCTGTCACTGCTGGATCTGCTGCTAGCTTTGGAGGGGTGGAAGGCATCGCCTGGGGCTGAGGAGGGGATGTGGGGCACACGGAGCCCGGTCCTGACCCCTTGCTGCTGTAGCTCCTTGCTGGCTGCTTGTCATTGTGTCTGGGTGTACCAGGGAACAGCTCTGTGAGGGGAATGGATGCCCAACCATCCCTGGCAGGGTTCAAGGCCGGGTTGGACACTTGGAGCAAGCTGCTCCAGTGGAAGGTGTCCCTGCCCGTGGCAGGGGCTGGAGCTGGAGGAGCCTTAAGCTCCCTTCCCCCCAAACCAGGCTGTGGTCCCATGTTCCTGCGGTGTGGACGCTGAATCCCACCCGTTCGTGTCCCGGTGCCTCCGGCTCCGCTGCGGGCTTTGCTCTTCTCTCTTCCGCCTTCCCGTCCCGCAGCGCCCCGCGGGGGAAACGCGGCCGCCAGCACCGGACCCGCTGCGCACCGAGCGGCTCCATTCGGCCCCGCACGCCCCGCCCCGGCTCCTGCCTGCGGCTGCGCGGCCCCGGCGCGGCTCGGCCCTGCCCGGAGCGCGGCGATGGTGAGTGCGGGGCTGCGGGCGCGGGGCGCGGCGGGGGCTGAAGGGCACCGCACCCCCGGGAGCCGCAGCGCGGTCTCTGCCCGCAGGTGCCCGAGCTGGAGAACGCCACGGTCCGCATCCAGCGCCCGGAGCGCGTGGCCGGGATCATCCGGTCCCTCAGGGAGCAGGGGGCGAGCAAACTGCAGGTACCGGCCCCGGGCTGCGGGGGGGGCGCGGGGAGGGTTTGGGGTGCTCCGTGCCCTCGCTGCTCCCGGCACCGGGCTTCCCCACGCTGTGCAGACGGAGAAGCCCCGGGGGAGGGGCAGGACCGGGGGGAGCTCTCCCCGGATGCGCCCTTCCCTGTTAGCGCAAGCTACAAATATGACCCGATCCCCAACCACCCCCCTCTGCCCACGGCGGTGTCAGCAGGATGAAGCCTTTTGGTGCTCATCCACTCCCCGGGGCAGGAGGGCGCTGGCTGTCCCGGATGGGGATGTCAGCCACACGGAGGCAGGAGCATCCGCATCCATCGCTGCTGTGGTCTGCGCCCTCCCCTGGACCTTGCACCCTCTCCTGGAACCTGCTCCCTCGCAGCGCCCTGGCTGACCCTGGCGAGGGCAGAGCGCTGCTCACCCAGCCCTGGGCTTCTCTCCCCTCCCAGGTCATTTCTGACTTCGACATGACCCTGAGCAGGTTCGGGTGCAGCGGCGGGCGCTGCCCCACCTCGCACAGTGAGTCCGAGCCCTTTGCGGTTCCGGTTGCTTCCCGTGTCGGTGTTCTCGGTCCCTTCGGCTCCCGTTTGCCTCCTCGCATCTCTGCCCAGCCCACGCGCTCCTCTGCTTCTCTCTCGCAGCTCCTTGGGTAGCCCACAGCTCCCTGCAGGAGCTGCCTCACGGCCTTGCTGCTTCTCCTCACTGTATCCTCCCCAGCGCTGATGCTGCTCTCGCAGCGCCTATGGTCAGCTGTGCTCGGGTCGATGTGCCACACCGGGCCCGCCTTTGGGAAGAGCTGGAGCTGGGGATGGAGGATAACCGCCTGTGGGGAAGCCTTTTGGTGCTGCTGGGCTGCAGCACCCGCTTGTTGCTGTCCTTGCAGGTATCCTCAACGACAGCCGCGTTATCAGCGAGGACGGCAGGAAGAAGGTAGGCGCCTGCTGCCGCTCGGCACTGCGGGGTTTGGCCCTATCGCCCATCATCAGGAGGCTGCAGTGGCTCCTGTGGCAGCTCCCCAGGCCGTGTCCGGGCTGCAGCCCCGCCGCTGCTGATGGAAGAGGTTAAAAGGGGAGGTTTTCATTTGCCCGCTCACTGCAGGCAGCGGAGGAAGGGTCCTCGTGCGCCCATCCTGCATGCAGAAGCCAGGCTGGGGGGGTTAATGCTTCCTTCCCAGAGCTCTGCCTTTGCTCGGAGTGAAGGTGCTGTGGAACGGGTTTGGTTTGGAGTTTGGGGGCAGTTAGAAACGCTTCCGCTGCTGTTCGCAGCCTCTTCAGGCGGGACGTTCACTCTGTTCTTTTCCATCTGCCCCCCCCCCAGCTCAAGGATCTGCTGTGCTATTACTATCCCGTTGAAACTGATCCCAACCGCACCCTGGAAGAGAAACAGCCGCTCATGGTGGAGTGGTGAGTGCTTGGATGGGATGAGCTTCGCCTTGTCCCGGCAGCTCCTTGTGCCCAGGTTCCACAGGACACAGGCTCGAGGCGGCCGCCGTGGCCATGCCGGGAGGTTCCCTTGGCGTTCTCTGCCTGCCCGGAGGTTGCTTTGGGAAGCTCCTTCCTCTGCCTTTCCGCAGGTGGAGCAGGGTCCATGAGCTCCTGGCACAGCAGAACATCCGGAAGGGGGACATAGCCCAGATCGTCAGGGAGTCGGGAGTGATGCTCAGGTAGGGGCTGCAGGCACCGGCAGCAGGTAGGGTATGGGGGCAGCTCCCCCCTCCATGTGCTGTAACTGAGGGGCACCATCCAGGCCCTTGGCTCAGCATCAAATGTTATCCACAGCACAAAACCATTGTGCTACCGCTCACTGTTAAAGCTGGCCTTGGTGGTGATGGTCCTAAAGCTGGCTCAGGGAGGCTTGGTTTGAAGGAGCTGCCAGTCCCAGAGGAGCGATGGCTCCATCCCTCCGGGCTTTCCTGAGCCCAAGTTCTCCTTCTGCATGGAAGTCGTGTCCTGGCAGCCTGGGGCTGTTACCCCCGGGGGGAATGGGATGCGCTGGAATGGATACTTCTGCTCTAGGGATGGATTCAAGGAGTTGTTTGATCAGCTGCACAAGTACAGCGTGCCCCTGTTCATCTTCTCCGCTGGCATTGGTGACATCCTGGAAGAGATCATCCGTCAGGCCAATGTCTTCCACTCAAACATCAGCGTGGTGTCCAACTACATGGACTTTGATGAGAGCGTGAGTTTCTGCATCGCGTGCGTGTGGGGCTGCAGAGAGGAGGCTCCAGCTGGGACCGAGGGCTGCGATGTGCTTAAAGGCACCGCTGGGTTAAAAGCTGCCTGTTTGATCCCTGTGGATGGAGCTGACTGCTGGGACCATCTCCGTGGTTTCCTTGGGGTGCCTCTGAGATGAGGGCTGGTGCCCTGTGAGCATCCGCCTTCCAGGAAGGGAGCTGAGGCTGTGGCACATGAAGGGGTTTGTCCTCTTTGCACAGGGGGTCCTCACGCGCTTCAAGGGACCTCTCATCCACACCTACAACAAGAACAACAGCGTCCTGCAGGGCACGGAGTGCTTCCAGCAGCTGAGCACCAGGACGAGCATCATCCTGCTGGGGGACTCCATGGGTGACCTGACCATGGCAGACGGCGTTCCCAGCGTGGAGAGCATCCTCAAGATTGGCTTCCTCAATGACAAGGTGGGAGTGAGAAGCAGTTCCGTGCTCTCAGGTCACCCTTCAGAGAGCCCTAAAGAGGGGCTGCCCCAGTGAGTGGGGGGCATCGTCAGGGTGATCCCTGACCCCTCTATGCAGCAGCTTCATTCTCAGTCCTCCCCGCTCCATCCCATTGCTGCAGGTGGAAGAGCAGAGGGGGAAGTACCTGGACGCCTACGATATTGTGCTGGAGAGAGACGAGACCCTGGATGTGGCCAACGGGATCCTCCGCTACATCCTTACGGAGACGTGAGCTGGGAAGGCTCCAGCGGCCTCCGCAGTCAGTGTCCTGCCCTGGACAAAGCTGGAGTCAACCTTCTGGTACCTACATCCTGATGCTGGGCACGCTCCTGCCGCTGGGCACATCCTGACCTCACTGACGCCCTTTGGGCAGCCCTGGAGATGGAGGAAGCTGCTCCACTCCCTTCAGCCCTCATTGCCCACACTGCTGCTTCCCACTCAGGCTTCATCCCATTCAGACTGCGTATCCCACTCGGACTTCATCCCACTCGGACTTCATCCCACTCGGACTTCATCCCACTCGGACTTCATCCCGCTCGGACTTCATCCCACTCGGACAACCCCTTTTATGTCTCAGGTAGCGATGTTCTGCGCTTGCTGCAGTGGTCAAGCACGGAAGTGGAGATCATTTCCTGTAGTTTGAGGACAGATGGAAGTGGTTTAATTTCCTCCCTAAGAAAACGAGTCTCTTCTGTCCCATTGTCTCTGAGCTTCCAAGTGCCCGTCTGAGCTCCAGGGGTATCCTCACCCACCCCATGTGCCCCATGGACACCCTGCAGCTCCCAGCCCTGCTGTGCCTCGTGCTCTGGTTCAGCTCTCAGTGCCAGGACTGCTGCATCTCTGCTCCCAGCTCCAGGTATCCCCATCCCGGACAGAGCCACCAGGTGCTGCAGCACCATCGCCCTGTGCTGGAGCATCCCAGGAGCGGAGGTTTGGTTCCAATCCTGCCTGATCTACCAGTGCTGGAGCCTGGAGCCCCCCTGCGCAAGGAGTGTTCCATGGCAAAGTAACCTGACACAAAGCAAGCTCCTTGGAAACCAGTAGAAGTGATTTATTTGGTGTAAGGCAGCAGCCCTTGGAGGGGCTCGCTGGGACCCATTGCTCTCTTCTGTTCTTGCATCTCTTTCACCTGCAAGACACTGCAGAAGCTTTTAGAGGCAGTTTTGGGCTGATTCCTCTCATCCGTGAGGGCTGTGGCTGCGGGGCAGGGAGGATGCGGGCAGGGAGGATGCAGGCAGGGAGGATGCGGGCAGGGAGGATGCAGGCAGGGAGGATGCTGCTCCCTGAGGGCCTGGGCCAGTGCGTTTCTGGTTTCCTTCTCCCAGAGGCAAACAAGGGCTTTGCCAGGTCCCTGCCGCCTCGGGGGGGTGCTGGGTTTTCTGGGGCAGCAAATGCCTATGGGATGTTGGGGTTTTGCCCTGGAACCTCAGCCCCTTCCAACCTCTTGTCCCAGGGAGGATGCTGCGGAGAGCAGGGGCTGGAGCATTAAAGGCTTCTCTTTATTCCTCCTCTCTAAAGAGGAGGGAGAAGCCCCCAGCCCCGAACCACACCGTGCTGCTGTAGCAGTGAGGAACAGCTCCCTCCTGCCTGCCATGGGTGCAGCACATGGAGCAGGATGTGCAGTCACTGGCTGGGGAGGAAGGGGATGGGGATGGGGATGCTGCTGCCCTATGGGGAGCTGGGAGCAGGGGGGCAGAATGGGGTTTGGCAGCAGGGAAGGGCTCCAGGGTCTGGCTCCACAGCAGAGGTACCATCTGCAGAGCACAAGAGGATGGGGATGCGGGCGCCGCTGCCCCCGCGGTGGATGGAGACCCCATGCGGGTGCTTCCCACCTTCTTGCCTGGGTTTATTTGCTGGGGTTGGTGTTTTCCTGCCCAAAGGAGCATCAAACCCCCCTCAGTTAATGAATGGGGGGGGGAACCCCAAATGCTCCCCCCTGGAAGGGCTGGGGAAGGGCAGGGGCAGGTTCCTGGGGAGGGGGGGACCGGCCATGGCATGGCCAGGACGAGTCCTGTGCGCAGGGAAGAGCAGGAGCTGCTCCTCAGAGCTCCTCGTGGATCTTCTCCTGGTCCTCATCTGACTTCAGCTTCAGCTCCTCGGGGGTGATCCTCCCGTCCTGGTTGCGGTCCTGGTTCCTGAACATGTCGGCGATGACTTTGTCCGGGTCGGAGCTGGGCATGAGCCGCCCCTTCCCTTCCGCCACCTGGGTCTTGATGAAGGTGGAGAACTGCAGCGGGGACAGGGGCAGAAGCTGCTTCGCTCTGGGTTCTCCCTGCGCAGCCCTGAGTGCCTGGGGCCAGCACCCTTGGGATGCTGCTCCCCGTGCTGGGGTCCCCTGTGTCCTGCACCCATCACCCGGAGGCACTCACTCACCTCCTCAGCCGGGATTTCCCCATCCTTGTTGAGGTCCATCTGCTCGTAGAGGCCGGCCGGGGGCTCCCCGTGCCAGATGAAGAGGTATCCCTCGGGAACGCCCTCCTCCATGGAGATCAGCTCCACCTCGAAGCGGAGCACAGCGCTGCCCGGCACCCCCCGGGCTGAAAAACCACACCAAGGACCCCGATGGGCGAAAGCCTCCGGCGCCCATCGGGTGATGGGGAGGAAGGACCCGGCCCCCCCCGGCTGCGCACAGGCTGCTCCCTACCTCCGCTCTCCCCATGTCCCAGGTGGGGGGGGACGATGAGCACCCTCCGCTCCCCTGCGCACATGTCCAGGAGGCCCCTGTTCAAGCCCTCGATCACCTTATCGGTGCCCAGGGTCACCTCCTGCGGCTTCTCGTAGTCGTGGCTGCAGCGGGCACAGAGGAGACCCCTTGGTCGCCATGGGCACCCTGCCCGCGCCCCGCATCCCCTGCGCTCCATCCCGCTGTGCCCCCAAACCCCGTGGCCACGCAGCCGGTGCTGCCCCATGGCGCGGGGCTGCTGCTCCAGTGCCTGTCCTCGCCCCAGCCCAGCACCGCCAGGATGTGCCCCAGCACGCACGAGGAGAAGAGCTTGGTGCCATCCAGCAAGGAGCAGTTGTAGTGGTAGCGGATGAAGTCCCGGTGGCGGGTGGTGAGGTTGCAGCCCTCCGGCCGGTACAAGGTCTCCATCTCCACCGGGTCCTCGGGGTTGTGGAAGTCAATGATGTGGACATCGAAGATGAGCACGGCTGAGCCGGGAATCTTGTTCCCTGGAAGAGGAGGATGAGGAGAGCTGCGGGAGCGCCGCGGTAAAGCCTTTCCCTGCATCTCCCCATAGTGCATCCATCCCTCGGTGTGTGTTGGTGTCAGCCCTTCCCCTGCCCGTGATGCCCCCACAACACCCAGAGCCCTGGGGATGGTGCTGACCCCATGGGGAGGAGCCGGCCCCACTTGGCCACAGCTTTCCGCATGGCGCGGGATGCGCAGGGCTCAGGAGGGGATGCCACAGCGCGTGGTGCTGGACCCGGCGCTTTACCTGCTCCGTTCTCCCCATAGGCCAGGTGTGGGGGGACGACCACGCGCCGCCTCTCCCCTACGCAGACCCCCTGCAGGCCCTGGTCCATGCCGGGGATGATGTAGCCCTTCCCGATGTAGGTGTTGTACGTGTGGTTGCGGGAATAGCTGCAGGGAGAGAGGCAGAGCCTGCTGTGAACCTCAGCCCCGCTCCCACAGCCCTTGGCCCAGCATCTGCCCCACAGCAAACAGGTATTGCCCTTTTCAGCCTCTTTCACGCCTGCTCCCACCCTCTCCTCCACCTCCTCCATCAGTTCTCCACCCTCTCCATGCTGCTGAGCGTGGGGATGGAGAGGGTGGGCTCCGGGATCTCCCCACTTCCCACACCTGGAGTCGAAGAGGGTCCCATCCATCAGCGTGCCATTGTAGTGGTAGCGGACGAAGTCCCCGCTCGCAGTGCGGCGCCTGCAGGGCTCGGGCACCTCGAGGTGCTCCAGGGACACCCCGTCCTTGGGGTTGTGGAAGTCCACCAGCAGCACGCTGAACACCAGCGACGCCTGCGGCGGGATCGCGGATCCTGAGGAGGGGACACGGATCAGCCCCGACCAGGGCCTGGTGCACAGGGGCGGGGGGGAACGGGGTGATGCCTGACCCACCATAGCCCTTCTCCCCATAGGCGAGGAATGGGGGGATGATGATGCTCCTCTTCTCCCCGGCGCACATGCCCAGCAGCCCCTGGTCCATGCCCTTGATCAGCCAACCCGTGCCCACGTACGTGTCGTAGGTGCTGTTCTTGCTGTAGCTGGTGGGGAGGAATAAGAGTGGGGACGGCTCCCGGCCTCAGCGGTGCCATGTGGGAGCTTCCCGCATGGTTTGGGATCACGGAGCCGCACTGGCCCTGCCGGGGTGCAGGGAAGGAAAGCACAGGGGGAGGCTGCTCTGCCCGGGGTGCAGCGTGAGCCCCCATGTGCAGCATCCCCTGGTCCCTGCCCTCCCAGTGCCCCCATCCCCAGGGCAGAGGGTGCACCCCCTCCAGCACCCCGCATCCCCAGGTGAGGGCGCACCCTGGTACCTGGAGTCGAAGGGGGTTCCATCCAGCAGCGTGCCGTTGTAGTGGTACCGCACGAAGTCCGAGCTCTCCACGGTGCGGTTGCAGTGCAGGGGCCTGGCCAAGGTGGTGATCTGCAGCTTGTCCTTCTTGTTCCAGATGTCCAGCATGACCACATCGAAGTACAAGGTGGCGTCGGGGGGGATCAGCCCCGCTAAAGGGGCAGCAGCGAGGACACAGCAGCTTAGGTCAGGACCCCCATTCCCAGCCAAGCCTATGCAGCCCCCCCCAGCCCCACGTACCCACGCCGATGCTGCCGTAGCCAAGGTGCGGGGGCACGATGAGGTGACGCCGCTCGTTGACGCACATGCCCTGCAGCCCCCGGTCCATGCCCGTGATGAGGCGCCCGACACCCACCACGCCGGCCACCGTGGCCCCTCGGTCGTAGCTGGGCGAAGGGACAGAGCCGTCAGTGGTGCGGGATGGGGCGAAGGCCCCGGTGCCGCTGGTGCTGGGGGGGAGCTCAGCGCTTGGACCCAAACCGTGTGAACACAGGAGAGCCTCGCAGTGGGCCCCTGCGCTCAGAGCCCACAGCTCAAAACCACTGATGCTGATGGGATCAATCCTGCGCTGCCTGTGATGGAGCTGCACCCGGACCTGCGCACCCAGTGCCCTGCAGGCAGGGGAACGCCGATGGGACCCTCTGGGTGCAAAGGAGGGGGGTGATGCTTCCTGCTGGTACCAAACCCTTCACCACCATCCTCATCCATGGAGCTGGATGAGGCGGCTCCAGGGCTTTCTGCTGCTTCCAAACCACTTTGCATATGGCACGTTTGGAGCCCTATGGAGCAAGGAGGGAAGGAAACAGCCCGGGCCTCATCCTTAACCTGCAAATTCGGCTTTATTTGTACACCTGAAAGTACTGCAAGGAGCATCTGGGGCCGTTTTAGGTACATTGAACCCTCCATCCCCTCTCATGTGCAGCTGATGCTTCCACCCTGCAGTCAAGACAAGGAATTCCTTTAACAGGGAATGTCCCCAGGCACCCAATGCAGTGCGGGTGCACACAGCAGAAGGTGAAGGGCATCACTCAGTTACCTTCTCCCCCCTTCATGCTCACACTAAAGCCACATTTACCCGGAGCAGCATCCCTTTGCTTTCCTCTTTAACGCAGTGTGGAAAGCTTTTGTCCCTGCCCCGTCTGCTTCTGCCCTTTGGTTGTGTCCCTCATTCTCCCCTTGCTCACGGTGCTGCAGAGCAGGGGCTGCACCAACACGAACTGCTCGGCAGCCACTGGGAGCAGAGCAGGATCGGTGCAGGAAAACCGAGTCCTGCCAGAGCAAAGCCTCTTAGGTAATGAACGGCTTCCACTGCTGCCACGTTTCAAAGGGCTTCCAGCGCTTCCCTGCCCCTGCACATGCAAATACACGTCCTGAGTGCAAAAAGCCTCCCTCAGGGACAGATCCTGCCCATGCCTGGGGCTGAGGGCGTGCAGGCACCGATGGGCAGGGACTGCTGCTGCCTGGGGCACAGCGGGACCCCCGGGCTCCCTGCCCTGGCCCCCAGCACCCACCAAAAGCCTTCCTTGGGGTCCAAGCGTGGGACTGCCGGAGCCTGTCCCTGCCCTGCTGCCCCTTGGGGACCCAAGGCATGCAGGGTCCCCCCCAGCACCGCATGCAGTGGTGAGGAGCCGCGGGCTGTACCTGGAGTCAAACTTTGTGCCATCTTTAAAGGTCCCATTGTAGTGGTAGCGAATGAAATCCCCCATCTGGGCTTCCCGCAGGCAGATTTTGGGGATGTAGTATCTGTCTATGACCACATCTTCCAAGGGGCCGGGGTCGCCCAGCCCCGGCGCCCCCAGGATGCTGAGGAGGAGGAGGAGGAGGAGGAGGAGGAAGAAGCTGCCGGGGGACATGGCGCTGGGAGGCTGCCGCCGGCGGAAAGGCCGAGGGAGGCGGAGGGACGGGGCCCGCTCAGCTCGGCCGCCCCTTCCCGCGGGATTCCTGCCCGGAATTGCTGTACACGTGTCCGGGCCTGGCGCCTCCTCAGCCGCGATCCCAACGCGAGCGGCCCACGGCACCGCTGGGGCAATTCCACAAAGCGGGAAGCTCCAGGGCAGCTCCAGGCAGGAGGGGTTGGGGTCAGGGCTTTTCCCTCTGCTTTCTGTGTCTTCCTTTCTTTGTTGCAAAGGAAGAGGCCAACGGGAGCTGCTTGGAAGCGAGTTTGTGGCGCCGCAGCGCTGCGGCCCCTTCCCACTGGAGTCATCGCTCCCACAGCTCCGGATGCTGCTGCTCGGGCCCCTGGCAGAGGGAATCCAAGGGATTCAGTGTTTCAGTAACCCCTCCTGCTCCTCAATCTGCTTTTACTGGATGCTGATGGTTAAAAATGCCCTCCCAAAAGCCTTTCCCAGATAGGAGCAGCACCAAACGCATCCCTGCGTGTTGCCCGTGCATCCCCACCTCCCCAGACCGTGATGGGCACCGTGCTAAGAGCCCTTGGCAAGCCCCAGATGGGAAATGAAACCAACGCGAACCAAAACCCGGGTTCTCCGAGGGGCAGCACTTGGGTGAGAGCAAAACCTCCAGCACCCCCCTGGAGCCGGGGCTCGGGATGCAGGCGGCACCCAGCCTGCACCCTGTGGAGCTTGTGGGAGCAGGAAGAAGCCTCAGCAGTGTCCTGGCTCCTGCCCCACGCTGTGACATCCCTCAGTGCCACTGTCCAGCCGGCAACAAGGCGCTGGGCTTGGGCTGGGGCCAGCGTGGCCATGCCAAGGCTGGCGCGGTGCAGTGCTGGGGTCTGGCACGGCACAGGGTGTGTGGCCACCAGCTTGGCACCAGCCACCAGCAAGGCCAGGTCTGGGATGGGGGCGGTTTGGTCACTGCAGGGGGTGGCGCAGCCCAGCACCCCGGGGCGCTCCGGGGTCCGGCACAGGGTGCGGGATGCTCCGAGCTGCAGCACAGGGCACACACAGCGCATCCCACTCCACAGGGCAGCGCCGAGCACACCCCGGGGTCCTGCAGCCCCGGAGCCCGCAGTGCGGGGCGCAGAGGGACCCCCTTCCCCCCGCGACAGCGCGGGGTGCGGGAGGGAACACATCGGAGCCGCGCAGCACCGAGCACGCCCCGTGTTGCGCTGCGCCGGCCGCGCAGAGCCGCACTAAGACCCTGCGCGCCCGCCGCGCACCGCCCCTTCCCCGCCGCCCGCCCCCTGCGCGGAGCCGTGCGCGGCGCTGCGCGGGCAGTGCGCGGCGGCGGGGATGGGCTGCGCGGCGCTGGCGCTGCTGCTGCTGCTGCTGGCGGCGGCGGGGCCGTGCGCGGCGCAGTACGAGGAGTACAGCGTGCGCGGGTTCCCCGCGGACGCGCTGGAGCCGCTGCAGGGAGCCTACGCGCGGGCGCTGGCGCAGTACGCGGGCGCGCAGTGGGCAGAGAGCGCCCGGGAGCTGGAGGCGAGCCTGCGCCTGCACCGGCTGCTGCGCGACAGCGAAGCGCATTGCCACCGCCGCTGCGCGGAGCAGGGCCCCCCCGAGGAGCCCCCCCCCGATGGGGACCCCGCGGCCCGGGAGTGGGAGCGGGAGATGCAGCTCTTCGGGCAGCTGCTGCGCCGCGCAGGCTGCCTGCGCGCCTGCAAGCGCGACCTGCCCGTGTTCCAGCTGCGCTACCCGCCCGCGCAGACGCTGCGCGACTTCCAGCGCCGCCTGCCCTACCAGTACCTGCACTACGCGCTGTTCAAGGTGAGCCGGGGGCGCGCAAATGCCGCGCAATGCGGCTTATGGGAAGAAGGGGGAAGTGTGGGGGGGGTGTTCCTGTGCCTCCATCCTGCGCTGCCCTGGTCTGTGCCCCCTCTTTTACCCTTCGCCTTGCATCTCCCCAGCTCTGCACACACATCCCGCACCCCTTGTCCTCCTCTTTGACACCCCCCATCCTGCATCCCCCATCCCACACCACCACCCTGCACCCCCTGCACCCCGCTCCCTTCTATCCTGCACCCTGCTGTCATTTGCTTTCCTGTCCTGCACCCCCCACCTGGCATCCCCCCGTGGCTCCTCCATCCTACTCCTGTGCCGTGGCACGTCAGCATCATCTGGGATGCATCAGGACACGAGGGCAGTGCCTGGGACTGGGCCCCTGTGGTTGCATCCCCTCGCTCCACCTTGTGTCCCCCTGGTCCCCCAGTGTCCCCCTGTGGGGATACCAGGGCTTGCCTGGGGAGCCAGGGAGCCTGAGCTGGCAGGACCGGAGCCACTGTGGTTGCTGCAGGATGTGTCTGGATGCTCCAGCAGGGAGAAGCCCTTGCCCGGGCTCACGGTGCAGACGTGGAGGGAGGTTTAGGATGCATCAGCCCGGGTGACCCTGCCTTGGCCCAAGCCCTCTGGTGGGGGCCTCTCCCCTCCCTAGGCACGGTGCTGGGCTGTGGATGCTGGTTTAGTGCTCACTGCTGGCAGTGGCAGGGGACAGCCCGGCCTGGATTCTTAATGCCTTTTCCTCTTGCTCGCTCTGGCCCAAACCCATCTCATTGATGGTTCCTTCACCCCCCCCAATCTCACTCTCCTGAAGTTGCCATCCAAGTGCTCATAAAGCAGCCGGGAGCAGGAGGCTTACCCGGGATGCTGCAGTGCCCGGGAAGAGCGGATGCATGGACCCAACCCGCACCACATGGACGTGGGGCTCCTGAGGGGTTGAACCATCCCCACACTGCCTCTTCCTCTCTCCCCAGTCCAATAAGATCGAGAAAGCGGTGTCCGCTGCCCACACCTTCCTGCAGAAGAACCCCAAGCACGAGATGACCTTGAAGTACCTCAACTACTACAGGACAATGCTGGATGTGGATGAGTACCTGGTGGACCTGGAGGCTCAGCCCTACGAGGTGAGCGGGGCACGGGGTTGGGATTGGTCTTGCCACGTGTCCGGTCCTGCCGAGCCCTTGGGAGCCGCTTCCTCCCTCTGAGCCCCGGGCCCTCACCTCCCGCAGCCGATATTTGTGCGGTCGGTGAAGCTCTACAACAACGGCGACTTCCGGAGCAGCGCGGCCGCCATGGAGCAGGCGCTGGCGCAGTACTACAGCGCCTACGAGGACTGCCTGGCCGGCTGCGAGGGTGCCTACGAGCTGCAGGACTTCAAGGACTTCTACCCCGCTATTGCAGGTAACTCACTGTGGGGCTGGGACCCAGTGCGGGGGGGCAATGGGGCGCAGCCCCTAACGCCTCCCCCCCCCACCCCAGACCACTTTGTGAGCGTGCTGCAGTGCAAAGTGGACTGCGAGACCGAGCTCACCCCCAACGTGGGGGGCTACTTCGTGGAGAAGTTTGTGGCCACCATGTACCACTACCTGCAGTTTGCCTACTACAAGTGTGAGTGATGGTGGGAGGGGGCAGCCTGGGGTGCTGCGGGTCCCTGGGCAGGGCATCACCCGCTCTGGGGCTGCTCCCCACAGTGAATGACGTGCAGGATGCGGTGCGCAGCGTCTCCAGCTACATGCTCTTCGACCCGGGGGACACCGTGATGCAGCAGAACCTCGTCTATTACCGCTTCCACCGCGAGCGCTGGCGCCTGCGCGAGGAGGACTTCGAGCCGCGGCCGGTGAGGACCTCCCCCCCCAACCCCATGTCCCGTGGCTCCGGTGGGGACCGAGGGGCTGATCCAGGCCTCGCTCCATCCCGTGCCCAGGAAGCCGTGCGCTACCACAACCAGACGGCCACGCAGAAGATGATGCTGGACTTCGCCAGGCAGTACCTGCAGGCTGATGATGAGGTAAATGATGGCCATGCTTTGGGGTGCGGGTGGCTGCTGTGGGTAGCCCTGGGTGGGGGGTCTGACCCCTAAACCAGCCCTGCAGCCCCAATGCCTCCCCCTGCCCACCCCATGCTGCAGATGGAGGTGGATGGTGATGAAGGGCTGGAGGTGCGGGACCTGCCCTCCGATGGTGAGTTCGAGGGTGAAGGTGACTACGAGGAGGGCTTCTTCGCCGAGTGGTGGCAGGAGCCCAGGACCAAAGGGGACAAAGCCGACCAAGGTTTGTGATGCTGAGACACGGGGCCACGCCACGGGGCGGGGGTGGCTGCTCCCCGGTGCCACCGAGCCCTCCATGTTTGCAGAGACCCTGTCATGAGCCAGGGGAAGGGGCGCCGGGCCTGGCAGAGCTGGATGGTGGTGGTGGCCCTGGGACACCCCCCTGGGACACCCCCCTGGGACACCGGGCTCCTGACAGCCCCCACGCAGATACCTGGGCTTGCAGGGAAGGGCTGATCCTGCCCAGCGCCCTGCGGCAGCGCTGCCTCTGCCTCCTGGACATCCCTGTCCTGAGCGCAGCCCCATGGAGCATCAGCGCCGCTGGACCTTCCTGCCTGCCCGCGCGGTGCCCCACAGCCCTGGGGTCGCTGTGTCCATCAGCTCCCTCCCAGGGCCTGTGGACACTGCGCCAGGACTGACCATGTTGTCTCAAGGGGCTGCCCCTGCTCCGGGAGCAATGCACGGTGCTGCCCCATCTCGGGGCTCCTTCCAGGGTCCCTTTGGACCCCATGTCCCAGCGATAGGAGGGGGCTCCCGGTGTGCTGGCGTCCCCGTGCTGCCTGGCGAGGCCGCATCGCCCATGCCCTGCGTGTGCCTCGAGTTCTCCCCCCCCAGCCCTCTGCAGCCTCAAGCCCCATTAATTTAATACTTCCCAACTTGCACGGGTGCTTTTTATTTCTAAGTATTTACTTTTAATAAAGTCTGGACCAGTCTTTTCATGGCTGCCTCTGCCTGGGGGCTCCCTGGGGCTGGGCTGTGACATGGGCAGGGATGGCTTGGGGGACCGGATGCCCCCCTCAACTGGGGGAGACCCCACAGGGAGGCTTGCGTGGCTTGGTGGCCATGGGAGCAGCCAGCCTCTTGTGGGGCTGGGAGGGCCCTGACCACATTGGGACCCTGATGGGAATGTGTGAATGGGGCCGAGGGGGCTGCAGGGGGGCAGGATGGGTGTTTGGGGGGTGATGTGCATCACCTGCTGCTTGGTTTGGGGTGGCATCACCCCGACACTGGTCATTGGGGGGTGCCTGGTGCTGTGGCTGGGCCGGAGGGTGCAGTGTGTGTCCTGCCGCTGCTCCAGGGTGCCTGGGGGGGGGGGTGTGGGAAATGCCCCCATCCCGCCGGGCGGTTTGGAGCCTGTTTCGGAGCCGCTCCAGGGGCTGCGGGCCCGGGCGTGACCCGGGCACGAGGCGTCGGGCAGCAGCCGGGCGCGCTCCTGCTCCCATGGAAGTTGTTGGCTGCGAGGACTGAAACCGAGAGGCTGAATCACGGCGTTGGCCGCGGGGCAGGGCAGGGGAGGGAAGGGAATGGAACGAAGGGAAGGGGGTGGCGGGGAGGCTGCCGGGGCTCCGCCCTGCCTTGCCCCGCAGCTCCCATTTCCCAGGGCCTTCCCAGCTCCGCGCCGGGAGCAGGGACGGGGCTGAGCCCCCAGACCCACAGGGAGGGCTCAGGGCTCGGGGCAGCGCTGGGGGGCTGCAGCCCCTTGTCCCCTGCGCAGGGCAGGGCTGTGCCTGGACGGGGAGGAGCGGGGTTCGTCACCGATGGGAGGGGAGCGGGGCCCGGCGGGGTGCGGCCGCGGCGCTCGGATCAGCGGAACGTGCTGGGCGCAGGGGCCAAGGGCTCGGTCCCATCCAGCCGGGCGAGGGTGGCGCTGGGCCCGCGGGGCCTCCGCCCTGCTCCCTCACGCTCCTGGGCACCGTGGCCCTTGGCTCACGTTGTGGGACACGGTTCCTTGCTCCTGCCCCTCTGCTGGCACCGGGTGAAGCCGCTCAGAGTCCCAGGCCGGGAGTCCTGAGTCCCTTCCTGCTCCCACCTGCACCACTGGGGCCCGGTAGCGCTCTGCGACTGGTGTGAGCCAGCAGTGGTTGGAGCTGTGGTCACAGTCACTGTCCCCCGTGGTGTCCTGGGCAGGGGTGGGATGCAGGGGTGCAAGCAGGGGATGGAGGTGGGATGCAGGGGCTGAGCCTGCAGTACTCCATGGGTTAGCACCACACAGGCAGCACTGCGCTTCCCTGACTCCCCTGACCTTGACCGAGGAGGAACATAAACGAGTATTTTGGCTGTCATCTCGGCATGGCATGCTGTGTGCTGTGCCACTTTCCTCCCCATGCTGGGAGGGCTCTCGCTGTGCTCTGGCTCCCCAGCTCCGCACACAGCCATGAGATCCCATTTCCTTGCAGGGGCGGTGGAAGCTCCGTCTCTCACCTCCCTCCAGAGCTGCCATTTCCCAACTGAGTCAGCGCTGGCAGGCAGCTGCATCACAGAACCGCGCAGGGCTGGTGCTGCGGGCGCAGGATGTGTCCCCAGGTGCGGGGGGATGGAGGTTGGATGATCCCCACCATGGGCTGGGCCCTGCCCTGGTGCTGGGCACTCACTCCTGACTCCGGGTGACGAGGCTTCGCCTGGGGCCGGCGCAGAGCCGGGTGAGCCGGGACGCGGGGGCAGCACCCGGCTGGACCAGTCTGGCCAGGGACGGGTGACGCAGGGCTCTGTCACCGCCCCAGCCCTTCCCCAGCGCCTTTTGCTGCCACTGCCCGGTTCCTGCCTCGGGTTCCCTGCGCGGGCGGTGCGCCAGGGCCAGACCCTGCTCCATTATCGACCCACCCGGGCACACACCGATGCCACGCGTGGGGCAGGGGTGCCCGCATGGTGCCACCACGGCCCGGCTGCTCCAGGGCCGGGGCAGGCCGGATGGGGGGGACACCGGGGGGGGCCGCAGGGCTGGACGGGACCCTGCCCCCGGAGCTGCCCCCCCGGAGCCCTCGGGACGGGGCCGGGGCGGTGCTGGAGGCTTGCGGGGACCTACGGGGGGGGGGTCCCCGCACGTGGGGGTCCCGGCGCTCCCCCCTGCACGTGCCTCGCCGCGCCCAGTGACGTCACCCAGGTGATTCCCGCCCCGCTGACCAATCACCCGCCGGCCACAGGCGGGGCGGCCGCGCCCCCGCCAATAGGGAGCGGATAAACACGTCCGGCGGGGGGCGTGGCCAGGCGGGGCTCGCTGTTGACGGGCGTGTAGGCTGTCCAATAGGAACGCGGATGCGGGCGAAGGGGCGAGGATGTGGGCGGGGCTTGGCGGGGCGGGGCGGGGCGGGGCTGGCGCGGGCGCTGCTTGCCTTTTGTTCGGGCCGGAGCGGGGCGGGCAGCAGAGCTCGCGCAGGGGTCGCGCGCGCAGGTGAGCGGGGATCGGGATCGGGATCGGGATCGGGATCGGGATCGGGACCGGGACCGGGACCGGGGGAGGGGGACACCGCGGGGGGGACGGGACCGGGCAGCGCCGGGGTTGTCCCGGGCCGGGGCCGGGCGGGTTCCGCCTTGCGGGGCCGGAGGAGGAGCCAGGTGCCCGGGTCGGGGGTCGGGGGTCGGGGGTCTCGGCTCTGTCCCGTTCCGTCGGCGTCCCCCCCCGCTCCCCCCGCAGCAGCGGAGCCGCGAGTTCCGCCGGTCCCGTGTGCGTGCGGCCGGGCGCAGCCTGCGCGGATCCGGTCGGGCGGGTCCCCGGGGCGAGGCCCCGCTGGCGCTGTCCCGGGCCCCGCTCCCCGCTGCAACTCCCGCGCCCGGTGGTGGCCCCGCTGCCGGGTCCGCCCCGGAGCCCCGCGGTGCGCGGCGCTGCCCCAGGGCTTGGAGGTGCGAGGAGGGATCGGTGGCCCGGGATCACCGGAGCGGTGTCGGGCCCAGAGGGGGGTCCTGGTGGAGCCGACCGGGGGAGGCGGTGCTGGATGAACCCGCGGGGGTGAGCCCCGTCTGGGGCTGGGAGAGGAGCGCGCCCTCTGCTCGCGTTGGCTTCGTGAATCAGGTTCCCAGATGAAAGGGGAATGGTGAAAGGCGCTGGGAGCCGCCCGGTGCAGGCAGGCTGCGAGCAGGTGGGACGTCGGTGCCAGGAGAGGAGGGTGAGCCCTCACCAAGAGGCCCCGGTGCCCTGTGTTGGCGTTGTCCCCGCACGGGTGGGAAGGTGGTGGCTGCCCCCACTCTCTTCAGCTCCCCCCCTTAGCTGTGCTCTAGAGCACCTTGGGCGAGCCCCGTGGCTGGAGTGACCCTTCCCTGTCACCATCGCTGTGCTGGAGAGGTGCTGAGGACCAGGACCCAGCTGGGTCCATCCCCAGCACCCGCTGCACCTCCCGCTCCAGCCCGCCTCGTCCTGGCTTTGGCGCTGGTGCCTTCTGCCGTGGGGCTGGCGGGTGCCGGGGGCAAAGCGTCTCCCCACCGCCTGCCGCGGGGCTGGAGCGGTGCCGGGGGCTGTCACCGCAGCCGGGGCGGGCGCTGTGCCCGCGGCTCCACTCCTGGCCCCGCACTTGGGTCCGGCCCAGCCGGTAACGGGGAGGAGAGGCTTTAGGGTCCCTTTTAATGTCCTTGTGGGTGCTCTGTCAATGTCACCTGGGAGGTGCCCTGGGCACCCCATGGAACTGTCTCTGCGTGTCTGAAGCCTGTAATCACTCATGGCTTTGGAGGCTTCCCATAAAGTCTCATGGAAACCTCATTTTACTGCTAATTTGGCTCAAAGAAGTTGGCCGTCAGGGTAGGAATGGACAGAGCTCCCGGCACCAGTGGCCGAGGGGTGGTTTCCCCTCCTCTGGGGTCGGCTCCTGGGGGAGATGTGGGTCCCCAGCACTCGAGGGTTGCCGATGGGGTGCTGTGGGAAGGTGGGGCAGCCACATCAGGGCCTTGGCTTCCAGACAATGGCGTTCTCAGCCTATTGTCTGGGCGAGGTGGCGCGTCCCTGCCGGCTCCAGGAAGCGCGTGCATCCCGGTGGGGCCGAGCCCGGCTGCTGGGGGGGTTCCTCCGGGGCTGGGCACTGAGTGACCCATGCACCGCACGCGATGCTCAACCACCACGGCGCTGCCATGGCTTGGCTGCAGCCGGGGACCTTGGAGGGTTATCCCCCTGCTCCCAGTGCTGTGTTTCAGTGTCATACTCGGTGCTGTCCTAATCCCATTAACTGTCCCCTTTGTTTCCCCATTGGAATCCTTAAATCTGCTCCATGGGGCAGGCGGGTGCAGCTGCACGGCTCTGGGCTGGGGCTGTTCCCGGGATGACGGTTTCCCTTCGAGGCTGTGGTTTGGTGTGGGAGCGCTCCATGGGATCTGGCTTTCCATGGCGCTTCCAGCTCTCCAGGGTTTCGGAGCCGGGTGTGGATGGGGGAGCCCTCGGGAGCGGAGCTGCCCTCGGCCCATCCGCAAGCTGGGAGGCGCTTTGCAGAGAACTTGCAAGGCTTTAATTGCAGCATCTGTACCCAGGCTGCTGCTCGTCTCCGAGGTGTAAATTAGGCTGGCTTCTAATTAACACAACTTAAAAAGACATTTAATGTCTATTAAAGCAGCGCAGGCTGCTTTGGACTTGAGCTTTTGCCTTCATTTCTGGAGGTGCTTTCTCACCTAGAGAGGGGGTGTGGGGCTTGGGAGGTGCCTCTCGGTCCCGTGTAACTGAGGGGTGTCCGTGGTGGGTCTGTGTGGATGGAAGCAGCTCGGGAGGACACCGGGGCTGTGCTGGTGCCTCAGATCACTGCGATGGGAGGGTTGGTTTTACCCCCGTGTCCTATGGATGCTGTTTGAAGCAGTGGAGGACAGCAGGGGTGTGGTGGCCGAGGTGTTCCCTCTCCAAAGAGCTCTTTAAACTTGACCTAAGCATTGCCTATGCTTAAACTGGGCTGGCTTTGGCGCTGTGCAGGGGCCTCGACGGGCAGAGCTCCTCAACCCGGCTCCTCAAGGGCTGCGCGCAGGGGAGATGAAGCTGTTTCTATGAGGAGAGCCTTGAAATCCCCTTCCCAACCCGCCAGCCCTGGGGCACTTTGCTGACAGCCCCCGGGCACCTCCACGCACCTCGGCCGCTCAGCCCCCAGATCCCTTTGCTAACAGGGGCAGGAATGGCCGCATCGGGCGTGTGGGAGAGCCCTTTGGTGCTGCCCCAGCGCTGTTGTAATGGCTGTGACGCGCGGGCAGAGCCCCGGTGACAAACCATTGACTTGCTCCGACAGGCCGGGTGCTGACGGCTGCTGCTGATAATTCCTTGTGAAGCGTCTGAACTTTGCAGCTGTAATGCAATGGATGGGGAAGGGAAGCGCCGTGTCCCTGCCAGGCCGAGGTGGCAAACCCCAGTGTTCCTGGGCGCTGCGATTGGAGCTGGGAACAGCCTGGGAGGCTCAAAGCCGAAATTTGAAGGCTGCAATTATCGTGTTCTTAAGGGACGATTTGTTCTTTGTGCTCTTTAAAACAAAATAATGGGGTTTATGTGTTTTTCTTTCAATGCAGATGGAGCTATTGTGGGTAATTGCTGCAAGTTCTGCTTTCCATGGGCAAGCGGCAGTGTTTCTAATGAGATCAGCAAGCTTGAACTGAGGAGGGGATGTGTCTGTGTGGGTCTTCCCCATGCCTCCGCAGGTGGTAGTGTTGGATGTGGGGAGGGAAGATGTGGGGCTGACGGAGACCCTGCCATGGGTCTTCAGCACATCCGTGTCCACGGGAAACCCCTCCCGGGCCAGGATCCCTGGTGTGGGGCTGGCCCCATGTGGGCAGAGACAGCCGGGCTCAGCACAAGGGAAGGGGACTTGATCCCACATCAAGGCTGCTGGGTCCATGCTAGTGATCGGAAGTGCATGTGGGGCAGGGAGGCGATGCTGGGCTGCAGTGGGGCGCGGTGTGGGCCGTGGTGCAGCAGATGGTGCTTTGGCACAGCTCTCGCACCGATCGGTGGCTGTCGTGCCTGGTGCTGTGCACGCTCTCGCAATGGGAGAGCGCTTGATGGGTATTAACTTGTCATGGTGTGAAGTGCCAAAGCGCTGCAGCCTGGGCTCGGCGTGTGCCGGAGCTGTCGGGAGCGGGTGATGGGGGTGCAGGGAACAGGCTCTGCTCTGATGGAGAGCACGAGCAGAGCGGGTCCTGCTGGAGATGCTGCCGGGGGCTGGTGTCACCATGCTCAGGAGGTGTGGTACCCCATGGATAGTGGGAGCAGGAGCTCTGCTCGAGCTTAACCTCCTCAGGAGCATCTGAGGAACAACCAGGCTGTGCGAGCACGGGTCTATAGAGCAGCTCTTCCACCCGTCACTGTCCTCAGGGACCTGATGCTGTCAGAGCTGGTAGGGTGGCCGGAGCTGCTGATACCTCTGTCAGCGAACAAAGGCCCCCAGCTCCTTTGTGTGCAGGTCCAGGGCAGCCTCGTGCCATTGCAGTCAGCAGTCACTCCCCAACAAGAGGCCGATCCCGTTGCCCTCTCCTCCTCATTAAACTTCAAACTGCTCTTGTTCCCCCTTTGAATTCCACTTATCTCCACTGCAAAGCCCCATTGAAAGGGCTTGTGGCAGCCAGGCTCTGACTCTAGCGCTTCCCATTGATGCTCCTGAAACGCTCCTTTCTCTGCCTCCTCCTGCTGCGTGTTCCTGCGAGGGATCCTCTTCAAAGCCATCGCAGCTTTTGTGCAGTGCTGGGTCTGCTGCAGGAGCTTCGTTAGCGATGGGGTGATGGGGAACCTTGTCCCTTGGAGGGCTCCAGTGCTGTGGGTGTCGATGTGGCTCTGTCTGAGCAGGGGTTGCTGCCCCGGGAGGGTATTGGGGACCGGAGATCACTTGTGTTGTGGCCCGAGTGCTTCTTAAATAGGCTCTGTTCCCACACTGCGTTTGTTGAAGTGCTGTAACTGCCTCTTTCCCCTCCTTAAGCGCTGAAGTGACTCCAATTGCAGGCACAGCCTCTTTGGGGGTCACTGCTCTGCTGCTCCATGGCACGAACGTGCCCAAGGATGCTCTGGGCTGGGCAGCATGGGGTGATCTCACGCACCCAAACCTGCTCTGTACCCCCCATCTGCTCACTTGGGGGGCTGCTGCTCCCCACGGGGTCCCTGGGCAATGGCTCTTCCTGCACCAAGCAGTGCCTGTGGCCTCTCTGCTGCTGTTCTGGGCTGCTCAGCCTGGGGCTGCCATTCCCAGTTCCTTCCTCCGCAGGTGGTGTCGGGGGGGACGATGCTGCTGGATGATGATCAAATGGCTCTGGTGCCGTGGGAGCTTCCTCTGCCTTCCCTGGCATTCCTGGCTGCGGGAAGTGGTGGGAGAGGCATTAACCTTCTCCTGGCTCTCTGCATGGGGGTGGCTGAAGCCCCTTTATTGGCTTGGCCCAGTCCCCGTCGTGGTGCTGGAGGGCTGTGCTCCCCCAGACCTGCTCTTTGGGGTCCCCCATATCTCCCTTGCTGTTTTCTGGGGGGTTCTCACTGTTCCTGGGGACGAGTCCTGGCTCCCCGGAGTCCTGGCTCTGTGCAGGCCTGGTGGGGGGGCTCAGCTGGGGCTGCGTGCTGTTGCTCTGCCCTTGCTGTGCTCCATAACATCCAATAACATCCTGTGGATGAGGGAGGGAAGAGCAGCACTTGTGTTACCAACAGCCCACGCCAGCATCCCCCAGCCTCATGGCTGACCCCTCAGGGCAAGTGTGCTCGCCTGTACCCCCAACACCCCCTGCTGCCCTCCCCTTTGCTGTCTGGGGGGGCCCTGCCCCACTTCGTCCATTCACCACCTAAAGCATCATGGCACAACCGACATCCTCTGATCCCTCTGAGGAGGAGGGAGGGCATCTGAGGACAGAGCCCTACTATAGAACATGGGGGCGAAGCTTATGTTGGGTGTCTGGCTCTCACTGGGTGATGAGCAGAGGATGCTTGACACAGTGGAAACCTCACTGCTTGCTGCTGGAGTATCAAACGTTTCCTCCCCTGGCCCCATCACCTCGGGTGCCACTGGCCTTGCTGCTGCCGCAGGGGAAAGATGGGTGCTGCATGTAACCAGGTGCCCATGGTCCCTCCTGGGGAGGGATCGTGCCTGTGCTGTGCGGCGCCCACCCTATGCCCCCTCTGCATCTGCTGCAGGGCAGCAATGGCTCTAACCCGGTGCTCATTAGCTCGGACCCACTCCTGCTCGGAGCTTGTCTGGAGCCCATCACCTGAGCTTGTGTCTGGGCTCCAAGGAGCTTTGCTGGCTTTTGATGTCCAAAGCCAGCAAAGGGGGTGAGATGGCTCATGCATAATGCAGGGCGCAGCGAGGAGCCGCTGTCTGAGCTGGGCTCACGCAGGTTTGGAGGATTGAGAGCCTGTCAAATGCCTGTGTATTGTAGAGCAGATGCCACCAGTGACCCGTGGTGCAGGCACAGCCTCCCCTCCTCCAGCGCTGGCTCGCTGCTGCCTGGGGGTCCCTGCTCTGCCTTTGGGGATGCTCGGGGTCCTTATGCCCCCCTGTGTGCTGCAGGAGCTTCCCTGCCCTCGGCTCTGCTCTCCCCTTGCCCAGCCTGTTCAGGGCAGCGTGGCAGGGTCAGCCTGGCTGGGACATGCGATGGCAGCAGCACCAAGGCCACCAGTGCCAGCAGCGCGCTCTCCTGCCCGCTCTGCTTCCTTGGGCAAGGGTTGTCATTGCTTTCCTTTGGCTTCCCCATGGTTTGGAGGCTCTGCCTCCATGGCCAGGGTGTTCCAATGGGAGGATTTGCTCTCCCAACTGCCGATGCAGCAGCTCTGGAGCGCGCACAGGGTGTGTGGTGCTGGGGCACTCCCAGCTTGGCGCTGGGGCTCTCCTGGCCAAGCCCTGCTCTGGCACATGGTGAGGAGTGGACACGGACGTCATGCGCTGAATGGGAACCCCGGCTCCTGCCCACACCCTGCGTGGGAATGGTCTGCCCTGGCTGGCCTCCATTAGCGGGTCCAGCTCCTGCTGCCTTGCAAGCATGCATAATGCAGAGCACATTAAAGCCAGAGCAGTTCTTAGGCTGTGATTGCTGCTTGACAGCCCAAAACCACTGAACTGGCAGGAGCAGGGCCCAGCAGCCGTGCTGGGGAGGTGGCTGGGGATGCCCATGGTGGGATACAAGCTGCTTGCAGGGTGCTCGCATGGTGGGATGCGGGATGCTCACAGGGTGGGATGCAGGGTTGGATGAAGGGTGCTGGCATGGTGGGATGCGGGATGCTCACAGGGTGGGATGCAGGGTTGGATGAAGGGTGCTCGCGTGGTGGGATGCGGGATGCTCACAGGGTGAGATGCAGGGTTGGATGAAGGGTGCTCGCATGATGGGATGTGGGGTGCTCACAGGGTAGGATGCAGGGTTGGATGAAGGGTGCTCGCGTGGTGGGATGGGGGATGCTCACAGGGTGGGATGCAGGGTGCTCGCATGGTGGGATGCGGGATGCTCACAGGGTGGGATGCAGGGTTGGATGAAGGGTGCTCGTGTGGTGGGATGGGGGATGCTCACAGGGTGGGATGCAGGGTGCTCGCATGGTGGGATGCGGGATGCTCACAGGGTGGGATGCAGGGTTGGATGAAGGGTGCTCGTGTGGTGGGATGGGGGATGCTCACAGGGTGGGATGCAGGGTGCTTGCACAGTGGGATGCGGGATGCCTACAGGGTGGGATGTAGAATGCATTGGTGGGATGCAGGATGCCTGCAGGGTGGGATGCAGGGTAGGATGCAGAATGCAGCGATGGAATGCGGGATGCTCACATGGTGGGACGTAAGGCACTGGCATGGTGGGGTGCAGGATGGTCACGCAGTGGGATGTAAGGCACTCACGTGGTGGGATGCAGGATGTTTGTGCAGTGGGATGTAAGGTGCTCGCATGGTGGGATGCAGGGTGCTCACGCAGTGGGATGTAAGGTGCTCACATGGTGGGATGCAGGATGCTCACGCAGTGGGATGTAAGGTGCTCGCATGGTGGGATGCAGGATGTAAGGCGCTCTCATGGTGGGATGCTTGCGCGGTGGGATGTGTGGTGTGGCTCCAGCCGCTGCTCCCCGGGAACGAGTGCTTGTGCCAGGCTGGGGTTTTTCCCTGTGAGCTCGGCCGCTCCTTGGGAACAGCCGGCAGCGCTGGGGCGAGCTGCGCCAAGCCCGTGCGTGCCGTGCCCTGCCGTGCCCCACCGCCCGCCCCACGCACGCCGCGTCCCCGGCCACCACCCGACGCCCTGACTCAGCTGCCGGGTGGTGGGGGGCTGCTGGGGGGGCTCAACCCCTTCCCCTTCCAAACCCAAGCAGGGTGCCAGGGCCCGAGGCCGCCGCACCGGCCCGGCTGGTCCCGGGGAGCTGCGGTGGGGTCTGGAGCGCATCCAGGGGTGCGCGGCCGCCCCGGTCCAGGTTGCTGCATGAATCAGAGCTGGTGGAGGTGGTAATCACGCCCGTTGGGAAGCGTGGTTGCTGCACCCGGCTCTGCCGGGTGGCAGCTGCTCCCTTCAAGCTTATCTCGCCTCTGAAACTCTGAGTCATCCCCACCCTTGTGCCGCCAGAGGAAGGGCAGGAATCCAGTGTGGGGCTGGATGGTGCTGTCTGTGTTGTGTCCCCCCCATCCCTCCCCTCCTGGCCACGGGCTGGATGTGGGGCTGGTGACTCACAGCCCTGCAGCATCCGCCTGCCTGTGAGCTCAGGGGTTAACCCGTGAGCCGTCCTCCTTAGGGAGGATAAGGGAAACACAGCCCTGCTCAAAAGCAGCCCTGTCCTGAGTTTGGGATGTGCGGGGCTGCCCTGTCCTGGTGCCACAGTGTGGTTGGTGCTCAACACAGCATGGGACCACGCTATGGGTGCTTGTGGTGCTGAGCACCCGGCGCAGAGCTTCGCCTGCGTATTTTTAGGTGATTTAAGAGCATCCCAGAGGGCTTCTAAAAGGGTTTTGCTTTCTTCTTGGTGCTGCGGCCGCTTGGCTGTGGCCAGCTCCTGGCTCTGAGGCTGCTCTGTACACGCAGTGGGGCTGGAGCGGGGTCCTGGCTCTGAGGCTGCTCTGTACACGCGGTGGGGCTGGAGCCGGGTCCTGGCTGCGGGTCCCTGTGCCCACACCTTCCCCGCCGAGGCGGTGCTGACGCTGCGCCAGGCGCGTTCGTGTCTGAACATGAGCAGCAAAGTGCTGAGCTGTGGGTTCATCGTCCCCACGCTGCTTTCATCCCGCGGAGGGCAGATCGGCATCTGCTGGGGCTGCGTGGGGCTGGGGGCTGCCGCAGGCCTCACTCCTCCCCTCCCTGCCCCACAGAGCAGCCATGGAGGTGATGAACATGATGGAGCAGCCCATCAAGGTGACGGAGTGGCAGCAAACCTACACCTACGACTCGGGCATCCACTCGGGAGTCAACACCCAGGTGCCCTCGGTCAGCAGCAAGTGCCTCGGGGACGATGAGGAGCTCTATGGGAAGCAGTACACCATCAAGAAGACGACCACCACCAGCTACTGCCAGGGAGGGAGCCAGAACCAGAGCCAAGCCCAAGGTATGGGCTGCGGGACCGGGCACGCCTGCAGGCTCGGCTGCTCAGCTCCTGCCTGCCTTCGCCTCCCCCATGAGCCGTGCTCATTCTGGGCACTGCTCCACACCCCGGGAGCTGCTGCTGCCTGAAATCTGCTCCCTGCTGTCCTTCCCTGCGCTGAGGCTGTGCGGTGGCGCGCAGCCAGCCCGCGCGGTGCTGAGCTCTGCGCACGCATCCGGCTTGGATCGAGGTGGGAACAGCTGATCCCGGCCCACGGACCCGGAGCGCTGGCTCCGAGCTGCCAGTCTGTGCTCAGCGCTCTGCCTGCTTGGCCTGTCTCCTGCTGCGAGGGCAAAGCAGGCAGAGACACAGCCCCCGGAGCTGAAGGAGATGCTTCCCACTGCTTTATCCCATAAAAGAGGGCTCTGTTCGCCTCCATGGATTCCCCTGTCAGGGATGGGCCGTGGCAGGTTTGGTCACCAGCAGCCCTGGGGACCAAGTGGTCCCTGTGCCGCAGTGATGGGGACACTGCTGCAGCATCGCTGCCACACGGGTCACTCTTATCACAGTGTGACAGCAAAGGCCTTTGTGTCCTCCTCCCAATCCTGGTGCTGCCTTCTCCAAGTTGCAAATATCCTTAATTTCCTTAATGAATGGGCCTTGCGAGACGCGTGCCTGCTCACGCTGCCTGCTCGGGTCGTGTGTTATCCCCCTGCTGCCGTACCGGTGCGCGCTTTGAAGCACCAGCTCCTGGCCGCGGTGCTGCCCTGAGCTCTTGCTCAGTGCATCCAGATGGGGAAGCCGTGGTGGGAGAGCCGGGCGCTGACGCTGCTCCTCCGTGCCCCCGCAGCGGACATGGAGGCTCAGCTGGCCATGACCCGGGCGCAGCGCATCCGTGCCGCCATGTACCCGGAGACGGTGGAGGACCGCTCGCTGCTCATCAGCACGCAGCTCGAGGGGCAGCAGACCAACGTGCAGCGCCTGGCCGAGCCCTCGCAGATGCTGAAATCGGCCATCGTGCACCTCATCAACTACCAGGACGACGCCGAGCTGGCCACGCGCGCCATCCCCGAGCTCACCAAGCTGCTCAACGATGAGGACCCGGTAAGGATGCGGCTTTGCTTGCTCCGGTCTCCCAGCACAGATGGGCTCCCATCCTCATGGGGCTCCTTGGCAGAGCCCTGCGGTAGCCTCCGCCCCGCGGAAGGATGGAGCCCACCTCTGTCCACCGCATCTCCTCACAGCCCATCCTTGCTGCTCGGATGCAGCTCTCCTGCCCTGGCTTTGCGCAGACACTGGCTCTCAGTGCTCCAGCGCATCCCTGCAGCACGCTGGTGCTGCGTGGACCCTCCACGTGCTGCGCGCCGCAGTGTGGCTCCTGGAGCAGCGTGGATGAGCGCCGTTGAAAGTAGCAACCTTCATCTGTGCCGGTGCTGCTGCTCCAGCACCACGATGCTCATGGATCCCTGTGGCCCTGCAGTGATGGGCAGCAGCGGGACCCCTTCCCACCACCAGCTTCTCTCCCGCAGGTGGTTGTCAGCAAAGCAGCCATGATCGTGAACCAGCTCTCCAAGAAGGAGGCTTCGCGCCGGGCCCTGATGCAGTCGCCGCAGATCGTGGCGGCCGTGGTGCGCACCATGCAGAGCACCAGCGACCTGGACACGGCGCGCTGCACCACCAGCATCCTGCACAACCTCTCGCACCACCGCGAGGGCCTGCTCTCCATCTTCAAGTCCGGCGGCATCCCGGCCCTTGTCAGGATGCTGAGGTAGGAGGCTGCTGCTCGGGAGCACCAGAGGTTCCCCCTGGGCTGGGGGTAGAGGAGCGGGGGGCTCCTGCTGCCTCCTGCTCACACCAAACCCAAGGGAATGGGAGACCCGGAGCCTTTCAGCCTATGGGAGCCCCAGGGGTTGCTGCGCTTGGAGCCTGTGTGGCAGCAGGCGGAGGGGAGCAGCCCCCCCATTGCATTGTGCATAAGGATGGGGCTCGCTCTGTGCTCTGGAGGACGTGGCCCTGCCCCCGGCGCGGTGGCCTCGCACCGGGCGCTGCTGCAGGGCGCGGGGTGGGAGCCGGGGCTCGCCGTGCTGAGCTGACGTGGCTCCGGGCTGCTGCCCGCAGCTCGCCGGTCGAGTCGGTCCTCTTCTACGCCATCACCACCCTGCACAACCTGCTGCTGTACCAGGAAGGGGCCAAGATGGCCGTGCGCCTGGCTGACGGCTTGCAGAAGATGGTTCCTCTGCTCAACAAGAACAACCCCAAGTTCCTGGCGATCACCACCGACTGCCTCCAGCTCCTCGCCTATGGCAACCAGGAGAGCAAGGTGAGGCACGGGGGTCCTGCCGAAGGGAGGAGCGGAGCGGTTGCCCATCCTTGCTCCTTGCAGGCTGCTGTTGTGCTGTTATGGGATGAGGGACCCCCGGGGTGATGGCAATACACAGCCTCACACCCCCACCATGGTGCTTGTCTTGCAGCTGATAATTCTGGCCAACGGAGGCCCCCAGGCCCTGGTGCAGATCATGCGCAGCTACAACTACGAGAAGCTGCTCTGGACCACGAGCCGGGTGCTGAAGGTGCTCTCGGTGTGTCCCAGCAACAAGCCCGCTATCGTTGAGGCCGGTAAGAGGGGCTGCGGGTGTCAGGCAGGAGGAGGGGGGTGGTGGCAGGGTGATGCTCTGAAGGGCTGCTGAGGCGCCCTCCTGGCATTGTGCGTGAGCAGGATGTGGCCTGGCAGGCCGGGAGCTGTCTCCCTGCACTGCATTTACCCTCTGCTAAGCCATGAGGCTGCATCACGCATTGGGGCATCACTCGTGGCCTGCTCTTGCCATGCAAACCCATTGCCTCCCCCTTCTCCTTTGGGTGTTCATGGGGGTGTCTCCTCCCTGGCAGGCGGCATGCAGGCGCTGGGCAAGCACCTCACCAGCTCCAGCCCCAGGCTGGTCCAGAACTGCCTCTGGACCCTGCGGAACCTGTCTGATGTGGCCACCAAGCAGGTGAGTGTGCAGGACCCCACGTTGTGCTTCAGCACCCGGTCTGGGGGGTGCTGCTGCTGCCAAGGCCACCCCAGTTCATCACCCACTTGGTGGGGCATCGCCAGGGCTGGTGCTGGCTCTGCCTTGGAGCCTGGCCACCCACTTGGAGCTGCCCAAGGAGCTGCTGTGCCCATGGGGAGCCGGGTGCGGGTGACCCTGAGCCCTGCTCTGGGGTTGCTCTCGCAGCCCTTTGCCGCCTCCTGATGCGCTCCGCAGCTGCTGGGGCTCCTCCGTGCGCATTAGAGCCTGATGCAGCCTGGAAACTATTTGTGCTGGCGCGGAACCATCCCCGCTCTGTGCTGTGCGGAGGGGGGGACGTGGCGCCGTTAACTCCTTCCTGCCCCTGCCTGCGGTGGGGCTGGGACTGGGTCACCCGGGGCTGCACTGTTTGCAGTTCCCAGCAGGGAAGCGCTGCTGGAGGCATTGAATTCCCAAGTGGAGCAGCGTGTGTTGGGAGCGCCGGCTGCTCACTGTGCCGGCGTCACGGACAAGCAGCTCTGGGGACCGGGAAGGGCGCGGTGTGGGAGGTGCAAACACTGTGTCCCCTGCATCACTGCGTCCCCTGCATCACTGCGTCCCCTGCATCACTGCATCCCCTCCATCACTGCGTCCCCTGCATCACTGCGTCCCCTCCGTCACTGCGTCCCCTCCGTCACTGCGTCCCCTGCATCACTGCGTCCCCTCCATCACTGCGTCCCCTCCATCACTGCGTCCCCTGCATCACTGCGTCCCCTGCATCACTGCGTCCCCTCCATCACTGCGTCCCCTGCATCACTGCGTCCCCTGCATCACTGCGTCCCCTCCGTCACTGCGTCCCCTCCATCACTGCGTCCCCTCCATCACTGCGTCCCCTCCATCACTGCGTCCCCTCCGTCACTGCGTCCCCTGCATCACTGCGTCCCCTCTGTCACTGCATCCCCTCCATCACTGCGTCCCCTGCATCACTGCGTCCCCTGCATCACTGCATCCCCTCCATCACTGCGTCCCCTGCATCACTGCGTCCCCTCCGTCACTGCGTCCCCTCCGTCACTGCGTCCCCTCCATCACTGCGTCCCCTCCATCACTGCGTGCTCTGGTCCATGGGGTGCTGTGGGGCAGCTCTGGCTCCCCAAGCCTGGCCAGGAGCCCACATCCACTGCGGAGGCTGCTCCATCCTCCCATCCCTGCTCCCGCAGGAGGGCCTGGACGGTGTCCTCAAGATCCTGGTGAACCAGCTGAGCTCCGACGACGTGAACGTGCTGACCTGTGCCACCGGCACCCTCTCCAACCTGACCTGCAACAACAGCAAGAACAAGACCCTGGTGACGCAGTCGAACGGGGTGGAAGCCCTGATCCACACCATCCTGCGGGCAGGCGACAAGGAGGACATCACCGAGCCGGCCGTGTGCGCGCTGCGGCACCTCACCAGCCGGCACCCCGAGGCCGAGATGGCGCAGAACTCGGTGCGGCTCAACTACGGCATCCCCGCCATCGTCAAGCTCCTCAACCAGCCCAACCAGTGGCCACTGGTCAAGGTGAGGGGCTCGAGCCGGCCACCGGCTGCTGCTCCATGGTGGGATGCGGTGCTCCGGGGTTCTGTGGCTGGTGCTGTGCAAGGAGCGATGGTGGTTGCATGCAGCGCGGTGAGCCACATCCTTGATGGCAGCTAATGGAGGAAATGGCTCGTGCTGGCTGCTCGCTTGGATCAATACTTGCCCCGGTGGGAGGAAGCTGAAGTCAGCCTGTGCCATGGAGGAGGATGGGGGGGGATGAGCCAGGAGGAGGCTCCGGGCTGGTGGGTTCCCATGGGAAGCACACGCTGCCCTGATCCGCGGTTGAGATCCATCTCTCTTTCCTCTCATCCCTCTCCTCTCTTCCAGGCTACCATAGGCCTGATCCGCAACCTGGCCCTGTGCCCGGCCAACCATGCCCCGCTGCAGGAGGCCGCCGTCATCCCACGCCTGGTCCAGCTGCTGGTCAAGGCTCACCAGGATGCCCAGCGGCACGTGGCCGCCGGCACGCAGCAGCCCTACACGGTGAGACCCCTCTGTCCCCCCCCCAAACCAACCCATCCCTGTGCCATGCTCAGGGTGGTTGTGCCCTGGCTCTGGTTCGGCTCCGGCTGCTCCAGGGCCCTGGCTGAGCACTTGTCCCTGGGCAGGATGGAGTGAAGATGGAAGAGATCGTGGAGGGCTGCACAGGGGCACTGCACATCCTGGCCCGGGACCCCATGAACCGCATGGAGATCTTCCGCCTCAACACCATCCCTCTCTTCGTGCAGGTTAGGGGCTGGGGGCCACGGGGCTGCTCTTTGTCACCTCCCACCCGCCCATGGACCCCGGCTCTTGCTGTCAGTGCTGCAGGTGTCAGAGCACGTCAGCAGCACACGGCTCCTCGCTGGCTGCTTCGCTTCATGTCGATGTTCATCCTCCCGACAGCTCCTCTACTCGCCGGTGGAGAACATCCAGCGTGTGGCAGCCGGAGTGCTGTGCGAGCTGGCCCAGGACAAGGAGGCAGCGGATGCCATTGATGCTGAGGGCGCCTCAGCTCCCCTCATGGAGCTGCTGCACTCCAGGAATGAGGGGACGGGTGAGTGCTGGAGGGGGGGTTCTCTGCTGCCGGGTATCCCCCCAACAGCCGGGTCAGGCTCCTGGTGCTTTAGGGTGCTGAGGCTGCTCCTCTTGCCCTGCAGCCACCTATGCTGCTGCCGTGCTCTTCCGCATCTCCGAGGACAAGAACCCCGACTACAGGAAGCGCGTCTCCGTGGAGCTCACCAACTCCCTCTTCAAGCACGACCCGGCAGCCTGGGAGGCGGTGAGCATCCCCCAGGGAGCCCTTCTTTCTCCCTTGGGATGGCCCAGTCCCAGCTCCGGAAGCCAACCACAGCTTGTATGGGAGTGACTGGAAAAGGGGGTGTGGGGTGGATGGGCTCCGTCCTCAGCTTTCCAACAGCCCTGCGGTGGGGCTGGGCCTCGTGCCCACCTGAGCACGAGTCCCCCTTCACTTGTGTGCCCTTCTTTTATAGGCTCAGAGCATGATCCCCATCAACGAGCCCTACTCAGATGGTGAGTGTGGCGCTGGCTCTTCCTGTGGGGCCCCCCGTGGCTGTGCTCTGGTGGGGCCTTTGCCTCCTCTCACCAAACCAGGCTGGTTTTAAACCCTTTCTTGGGTGGCTGCTGGTAAAGCACCAGCCTGGCGTGCTGGGGATGCTCAGCAGGATGCTGGCCCTGGCGCTTGGGGTGGTTGGTGGCGCTTGTGTCCATTGTGGGTGCTGCAGGCAGGGGGACCAGGAGGGGGTCTGGGCTCTGGAGAAGCCCCTCAGTGATGGGAGCTGAGGTTGCCGCATCCCTTCCCGCAGAGCTGGACCCTGGCTATCGCCCCATGTACCCAGGTGACATCCCCCTGGACCCCATCGACATGCACATGGACATGGACGGGGACTACCCCATGGACGCCTACAGCGACGGCGTCCGAGCGCCCTTTGCTGACCACATGCTGGCCTAACGCGCCCCGCAGCCCCGCACCAGGTACCGCTGCCGGGTGCATGGCGAGGCCGTGGGGTCCCCGGTGCCGATGGGATCGACATCCCCTTTGTCCCATGGGCTCGCAGGCTTTGGTGTCCACCAGGTTCCCCTCTCAGCTCGGTAACAGGAGCCCTTCCATGCCCCGTGCAGGTGTTTCCTCCGTACAGAAGAGGGTGGCCCCAGGCTGAGCATCTGCAAGAAGGACTTGGGAGACAGAAGTGCCTGAGAAGACAAAACTTTTCCATTCCCACCAGAGGCTTTGGTTTTCGATGTCTTTTCTTCGCTGTGGGGCTGTGGAGAAGGTCCTTTCCCCCTGGGACTTCCTCGCGCACCTACTGCCGCATCCAGCATCCGAGATACTGTTTCTGAAGCTTTAAAACCCTCTTTTCCTGCCCCGTCCGCAGCCTTCCGTTGGCAGAATAGTCTTTTCTATGGATAGAGATTTCTTTTGTATTTTTAATATGGTGCCAATGGCTTTTGCCACCTTTAAGTTTGTGCTTTCCACCCCCCCCACAGCTTGTTCCATGTGTTAGTGTTCGAGGGATGGAACCTAACGTGGGAAACCCTTTGCTCTCCGCG
Organism: Amazona ochrocephala; assembly: GCA_039720435.1. Lineage (NCBI taxonomy): Eukaryota > Metazoa > Chordata > Aves > Psittaciformes > Psittacidae > Amazona > Amazona ochrocephala. The sequence continues at coordinate 4,700,101 of CM077897.1, forward strand.
AACCCAAACTCAATCAGGCCACCCCAGTTTGCTGACAGCAAAGCGTGCCCTGTCCCAGGACCTTCGTTTTAGCCATCGGGATGTCTCTTTCCCATCAGCCGTTGGGGAGCTGACTCTGTACCTGCCTATCCCCCCAGCACCCGTATAGGAGTGATCCAGCATTAGGAACCGTGTCCTTGTTACTGATCTCTGTTGCACACTTTAACCCGTTCCCCTTCTTTTTGGTGAGTGGTGTGTTCCTGTCCCCAACTCCCTTCTCTAACACATGTTCTAAAGAGGCTCTAGATGGTGGTTGAACGCTTTGACTGGAAGGGGATGGGCGGTTGCAGGAGCGCGGTGCAGGAATGGAAGAGTTTATTATTTCTGTAAGTTGTTTTTGTATAGACCAAAGCAAAGAATAAAATAACCCCCCAGCCCCGCGGTGCCCTGAGCCTCTTCTTCTGTCCCTCAGTCCCATGGGGACCAGCACCCTCCTTGTGCGAGCTCATTCCGTGCTTTGCAGCCCGCTTTGCCTGGACCAGGGCTCAGGTGCTGGCTGAGGGTGATGCTCAGCAAGGCACAGGCCACTTCCTTTGCCCATCACCAGGTAGCTCTGTTCTGTCAAGAGCTAAAACCTCCCTGTAATTAAGACACTTGCTCATTAGGCAGCATCACCGGCATCCCCTCTTTACTGAGTGCCATGGTTTAAGCCTCTCAGCCACGCAGTTTGCTCACTCCCCCCTCTTTCTTCCCCCCGATCCCGGAGGGATGGGAAGGAGAATCGAAAGAATGCAACTCCCATGGGCTGAGATACGAACAGTTCAGTAACTGAGGTATAACACAAACCACTGCTGCTGCCACCAGTAATAATAGTGACAAGGCAAATACAAGGAAAGAATACAATCGCTCACCACCTATCCCCAGCCCGACCAAGCAGTGCCCCCCAACTTCCGGGTCCTTGCCCTCCGTTTCTACATGCTGGCCATGACGTGCTGTGCTATGGAATACCTCTTTGGTCACTTTGGGTCAGGGTCCTGTCTCTGCTCCCTCCCGGCTTCCCCTCCTCCCCGGCAGAGCAGGAGGCTCAGCAAGTCCTTGGTCAGACCAAGGCATTACCAAGCAGTAACCGAAACATCGGTGTTATCAGTGCTGTTCCCAGCCCAAAACCAAAGCCACAGCGCTGCACCCGCTACCAAGAAGGAGAAGAATGACGGCTGCTGCAGAACCCAGGACACTGAGGTGCTGGTCAGGATTGGGCTGCGCTCAGTGATGGAGCGGAGTCTGGATGGAGCCATATGAGAGGGCAGGTGAACAGTGGGATTGCCTCCGTCAACCTGAGCTGCCTCCTGTCCAGCACGGGAGCAGATGGCAGAGGAAATGCTCTTGGCTCAACCGTGCCCTGGAGCGCAATGGGAAGCGTCGCCTGTGCCAGGAGAGATCTTGCTGGGAGGTGGATGCTGCGCGAAGCGCGGCAGGACATGGAGGGTTAAGGCAGGCCATGGAGGGTTAAGGCAGGCCATGGAGGGTTAAGGCAGGACATGGAGGGTTAAGGCAGGACATGGAGGGTTAAGGCAGGCCCGTTGTGCTTTGCCATGGTCAGTCCCGGCAACAGCAGGGACGGAGCAGGAGCGGCTCTGGGAAGCGGGGCCGGCTCCAGCGCTGTCCCAGGGCTCAGGGAGCATCCTGTGCTGAGCTCAGCCCCTCGGTGCAGCCAAGCCCCGGTGCAGGAGGGATGCGGCCGCGCTTCCTGCCCTGGCCCTGCCATGGGGATGAGGAGCACGGCAGCTGCTTCCCGGGCAGAGCCGAGTGCGCTTCCGGAGGGCAGCGCGGCCGGAGGCAGCTTCGGGACAAGGCTGGGAGCAGGCAGCCGCTGCCAGAACAGGAGCTGGAGCAGTGACAACAGGAACCGGCCCTTGCACAGGGGCAGCAGGACACGGAGCACCTGCCCCAGGAGGGACCAGGTCCTGCAGCATCCTCAGGGCACGGCCGTGGGGCCCTGCACCTCCCAGGGCCATGGGCAGGGATGTGGCCCTCAACCTCCAGGGTCTTCTCAATGGGGCAGGTCCTGAGGCCTCCATGGCCCCACTCGCAGTTGGGGGCTCTGACACATACAAAGGGGTTTCCATAAGAGCCCATTGGGATTCCCACTCCCTTGAAGTGAGCAGCTGGGGGCCTGTGGCTGGACCGGGATCCCCAGGGGTGGGTTGGCCGCAGCTACAGAGGGGTTTGGCAGCAGGAGCCGGGATGTGGCCGTGCTCCACCTTCCTCAGCGCCTGAACCAGGAAGTCGGTGTGGGAGCAGGGAGGGTTTTCCTGCTTTGCGGAAGAGGCTGAGAAGGGCATTTCTGCAGGGGGAAGGGAGCTGAGGCCGCAGCCCTTGGGCCCAGGGAACATCCCACGGTGCCGCCGGCCCCAGTGAGGGCTGTGGCAGGCACAGAGCACCCGGGGTTGGGGGATCACAGCAGAACTGAGCCCATTCCAGCCGGGAAGCCGGGCAGCATCAGGATGAGCAGGGCAGGATCCCCCCCGATGGCCTTGGGTGCATGGAGAGACCCATCGCTGAGCCCCGGGTGCTGGGGTGGGATCCAACACTGCGGGAGCCACATCCTGGCCATGTCTGTGGCTTTAAGGGATGTTCCCAGCTCAGGAGGGGGATCCACAAGGACCCCCCTGGGGACACCCCATGGGCTGGGGCAGGGCAGGATGGCAGCGCCCCCCATCCCAGCCATGGAATGAAGCCACCCCCGGGCAGGGACGTGCAGGGCAGGAGCCGCACGACGGCACCGGGCAGAGGGGCGCTGGGCTCAGGTCTGCGCCTGCACCCGGACCCGGGCCCTGCTGCCCCGGCACCACCGTCCTCCTGCTCCCACCCGTTCCCATGGGGCAGGTCCCGCATCAGCCCGAACGCAGGGTCCGGGTGCGATGGGCGCCGCTCGCGCGGGTCGGGACCAGGCTCCCCCCGGGCACCGCCAACGTGCGCGCAGGAGCGGGGCCAGGAGCCGACGCAGGGCTCTGGCAGCCCCGGCCCCGCGCTGACTCACCCCGGGCTCCCTCCCCGGAGCCAGCGCGGGCAGCGGCAGCACCGCGGCACGGTGGGTCCCTTCCTGCGCTGGGGGCAACGGGGAGGGATGGGGGGGTCTGCGGGTTTGGGGCTAAGGATCTATTGAGCCACGTGCGTCTGATGGGTGCAGTGCTGCGGGGCTATGGGCGCGCTCTGGGGCGTCCGTGCTGCCTCCCGGCTGTGCCGTGTGCCGGGGACGGAGGTGCAGGGCACGGGCGCTGCAGAGGCAACAGCAATGCCCCGGCACGGCCCTGCTGCTGGGAGCAGGGGTGGAGATGGGGCACGGGGCCCCCAGCCGGGCACAGCGGTGCCCGCAGCGGCTGCAGCCCGAGCCGGGGCGCTGGAGGCGGCAGGAACGTGCTGGTTTATGGCCTGTCCCGTGATGTGTTTATGGCTGGGATGGGGCGGCCGCGGGTGCTGCCCGGCCCTGCCCGGGGCACCGCCGCCGGTCCCGGCCCCGCATCCTGCCGCGGACGGGGAGGAGATCCGCAGCCGAACTTTGCTCTCCGAGGTGGGGCTCTGGAGGCTCCAATGCGTCCGCCCGCTGCCGCGCACCTCCACGGCTCCTTCCCCTGCCCGCTACCGCAGGCAGGGACCCGGCAGCGAGCCCGGGGAGGGGAACAGGCTCCTCCCCCATCCCTTCAGAGCATCCTCTCCCCCCTCCGGCACTGGTGCTGATCCGGACACCACCAAGTGTTTGCTTTGGTGCTGAGTGCCCCGTGTCACGTAGTGGAGCTGAGCAGGTACGATGACCCGGCGCCATCCCGGAACTGCGCCGTGCACAGCAGCAATGGGGCCTCTCCTGGTGCTGGCTGCTCCCCCTGTCCCCATGGGGGGGACACCCGGCCCTGGCCGCACTCCCCAGGTCCCCACAAGTCCCAGATGCTGCCCCTGGGTGGTGCTGAGCCAGCGGGCAGAGTGCTTGGGGACAGGACCCCGAGCGTGGGGTTCAGGATGTGTCCCTGGTCCCCGGAGCATCACCCTGACGGCTCCTTGTCCCCAGGCAGGGGCTGCAGGAAGGCCTCTGCTGCCCGGTGCTGCTCCGGGGAGCCAGGGTGGGAAGAGCTTCTCCCCATGGCCACCCCCACGTAACAGCAGCCAAGCTGGACACCGCGGTCCCTCCAGAGACTCCCCCCGGCCACCTCCAGCGCAGCCCGGACTCCCCCGTCACTGCCCTGCCCCACACCAGCCCCACATCCCAGGGGTCAGCCACAGGCAGATGCTGCGATGCCGCGACCATCACTGGTGGGTAGAGCCGGGTTGTGGTGGGGAGTGGGGTGAGGGGGGGAGGAGCTGGGACAGCTCCGGGCTGGTCCTTTGTCCTGTCCCCATCTGTGGCCGGAGCTGAGCCACCGTCCTGACATCCCTTACCCCACACCAGCATCCCTTGCCCCACACCAGCATCCCTCACCCCACAGCATCCCTTACACCACACCGACATCCCTTGCCCCACAGCATCCCTCACCCCAAACCAGCATCCCTCGCCCCACAGCATCCCTTACCCCTCACCAGCATCCCTCGCCCCACAGCATCCCCTCTCCCCCTGAACCCAGCACTGCTCTGCCAGGCAGAGCGTGGCCAGGAGATGGCAGCAGGACCCTGCCCGCAGAAAGCGGGGGGAACGGGGGGGGGCGAGGGGGAAGCAAGGACAGACCTGGGGGGGGGGTTCCCTGTTTGCCACCCTTTGGGGGGCTTCCCAACCCCTGTCCCTACACGAGTGTCTCTGGGGACGGATCCATCCGGGGGCACCAGCCCCAAGCCCTGAGGGCGGAGGAGCTCCCGGTGCCCCCCCCAGGCTGAGGCCGTGCCCGGTGCCCCCAGAGCCGTGCAGCGGCGATGTCCCCGAGGTGGAGCTCAGCAGCCTCCTGCGGGAGCCGCTGCCCCGCTACACGCTGCGGGCAGACACCGCCTTCGGCTACGACCACGAGGATTGGCTCCGTGCCCCCCCCGGCCCCCCGGAGCCCGCGGCCCCGCTCACGCCCCGGCAGATGGAGGAGACGCTGCGGTACTTCAGTGAGTGCGGGGCAGCGGCCGCGCTGGGTCAGGGCAGCACCGCCGCTAATCGCCGCTAACGGGATAACGGGATAACGGGATAACGGGATAACGGGATTGCGGAGCTGGATTTCCTCACCGGGAACATCCCGCGCTAATTCCGGGAGCGGCTTCCGCTGAGCCAAGCCGGATGCTCGGGGAGAGGCTCCGGGTACCGCGGGACCCCCGGCACGTCCCGGCGCCCCCTCGCTGTGCCGTGGGGTGGGATATGGGTGGCAGAGGGGTCACCGGAGCCCCCAGCGCTGCTGCCCCGCCTGGAGCAGCTGAAGGGGATGAGAAGCCCGGGGGGGGGCACCCACAGCCCCCACGGTGGGGCAGGGGCGATGCCCCATGGCGCTGGTGCGGGGTCGGTGTTCGCTGTGGGGCACTGAGCCCTCTTCGCTTCTGCCTATGGCCTACGTGGGGCAGGGACAGGATTAGAGGGAGGCGCTGGATGTGGGGCAGTGGGAGACAGATGGGGCTGAGGCCCCGGCCCTGCTCCCCCCCCACAACAGACTGGGGATAAACCCCCCGTCGTGCCCTGCCCTTGCTCCAGCATCCCCCATCCATCTGCTCCCTTCCCTGTGCCGCCGGGTGCAGCCCCCCCCCCGACAGCGGCACCCCCCAACCCAGCGAGGGATTGAGCCCCAAAGCCCATTTACGTGCCAGGGAGCAGGATGGGGGCACAGCCATGGCCAGGGGGGGACGCTTCCCCCTGGCTCCAGCGCCGCTGTGGCGGGGGGGGTGGCTCTGCCTCATCCCTTTACCCAAACCTTTAAGCTGCCGTCAGAAATAGCCCCCTGTAATCTGCTTGCGCACAGACGCGGGGGACCTGCCCCGAGGGGCCAATCCTGCACCGGGGATTAGGAAGCCGCAGCTCCTGCCCGGCCAGGAGGCCCCGCTGTGTCCTTGGGGTCCTTGGGTGGGTGCCCTGAGGAGCTGCTGGGTCCCTGCCCTCAGTGGGAGAGACCCTGGGGCGAGGAGGGAGATGCTGGGGCTGAGGGCGCCCGGCTCCGGCCCCAGCTCCAGGAGGGTTATGGCAGGATGCGGGTTGGGGCAGCGGATGGGTGGGCGTCCGGGAGGCAGCAAAGGCACCATGGGATGAGGAGGGGCAGCTCCAGCCCCGGCCTCATTGCCCCATCAATTAGCTTGGTACTAATGAGGAGTGGCACTGGGGGAGGCCGCGCGTATGCTGGCATTACCGCATGGTGCTGAGCCGTGGGGCCGTGGGGCCGTGGGGACCTCGCCACAGCCCTCCCGCCCCTGAGGCCTGCGTACGTGCCGGGCTGCTCCTCCGTAATTCAGCCCATGACTTATTCAGCTCCTGCTTCCGCGCCGGTCGTGGTTGTGGGGGTGCAATGGGGGCTCCAATGTGGGGCACGGGGCCAGGCTCTGCCAGCCCCTGCTCGGGGTAGGGAGGTGCTGGGCGGGGAAGGTCGGGTGGGGATCAAGGGCCCTTTCCCGGCCCTGGGGCCCAGCGCTGTCCTGGGCACCGTGCAGGGTCTGCGGTGAGCCGGTGGGTGACGGTGAAACACCCAGGCCTGGGGGGGAAGAGCAGGGCCGGGCAGGCAAAGGCTGCGCTGTGGTACCCGGGCACCTCAGCCCTGCCCGGTCTGGGGTTTGGATGCAGGACCCAAAACCTCCCCTGGCCCCTCCTAAGGGCAGAAGCTGCGTGACCCGATTGAGTCGGCGCTGCGAAGGGACCAGCGAACCCTCCACGGCCGCATCCATGGGGACCCCTGTGCCCAGACCCCCCCGCGTCCATGGGGTAGGGGCTGGGAGGTGGGAGACAGCACCCAGCAGCACCAGCACCCCTGGGATTGTCCCGATGGGTCCCCAGGGCGCGCCGGGGGAGCGGCAGCCGCTGCGCCCCGATCCGAAGGGATGGGGCAGGGAAGGGCAGCCCCGGCCCCCCCCCCCCCGGCCCCCCCAGCTCCGCCCCCTGCCCCTCTCTCGGTCACCATCGCGGTGGGTGGGCCGCGCCCGGGCAGGTGCGCGCAGCTCGGACGATGCCATAAATAGGGGCGGGCAGAGCCGCGCAGCGCTGCGCGGGGCCCCGGTTCGGCGCAGAGCGATGGAGATCTGGAGCAGCCCCGCTGCCTACGAGGAGCGCAACGGGAGCGCGGAGCGGGGCGGCGGCCCCGACCCCATCGCCCGGGAGCTGGAGGAAGGTGAGGGCGGCCCTGCCCGGGGCAGCGGAGCGGGGTCGCGGGGTCCCCGCCGGGCGGTGCCTTTCCCGTCCCACTGCGGGGTGCGCAGCCCCCGCTCGCAGCGCTGGGACCCGGGGGGACCCTGAGCCCCTGGAGCTCTGTCCCCGCTCGGGGGCGGGCAGAGGCGTGGGGCGAGGGGCCCCGCGCGGTCCGTGTGCGCCCATGGGATGGGGGCCCCGCGCCGCTCCGGTCCCCGCACCCCGCTGGATGAGGCCGGCGCTGGGGCGGTGTTTACGTGTTGGCAGCGCTCAGCCCCCTGCGTCGCCCCGGGCCCGCCGCTCGCTCAAGCCGTAACGCTGCTCATGCTCTAATTACTTCCAATTAACGGCTCAGGGGCCTGAGGAAGTGCGCTTGGGGACCCTGCAGGGAGCAGCCGCTGTTGGGGTGCGGGAGGGGGATGAAGCTGGGGCTGCGGTTGTCCCCTCTCCCCATGGATGTGCCCGCTGGGGTGCAGGGGACCAGCGCCCTGGACAGTGGGGACCGGAGGATGAGGGTGGCGGGGGGGGGGGGGGCGAGCATTGCTATGACAACGCACACACCATTGCACAGCCCCCGCTGGGGCGGTGTAATGGGATTTGCGCGGCTGAGCCTCCCGTTAACCTGCTTTGTCTGCCCGGCTGGGGATGAGGGCTGAGGCCACGGGAAACTGAGGCATCCGCCCTTGGGGCAGTCGAACATCGGAAGGGAGCAGCGGGAGGAGCCGTGGGGTGCAGGCAAACCCAGGGCAGGGCTGGCTGTTGGGGGGGGGGGATTGAAGGGGAAGGAGCTGGGGACAGATTGGAGAGGATGCTGCCTGCGGGCCAGTGTCGGTGTGGTGCCACCCGCTGCTGTGTGTGCGGGAGCTCCAGCCTGCTCCGTGCTGGAGGTGTCTGCTCCCATCCCTGCTGCCTGCCTCTTCCTATTCCTCCTGCCTGTCTGCGCACCCCGCATGGGGCTGGCACTATGGGAGCAGCGGGGGGGGTCAGCACCCTTCTTTGCCATCCCAAGATGCAGCAGCGGTGGGGGTGAGGTGGGAGCACCCCTTTTCCTGTGGTGCTGACCCGGCTGTGAGCATCCCCGTGCATCTCTGCCCTTCGCACCACGGCTGCTGCTGCCAAGCAGATCAAAGCCCCTTTTTGGTGGAGCTGCTTTGTGCCACCTGCAGCAGCCACCGCCCGTTCCCCCCATGTGCATCCCTGGGGGTCACTGATGGGAAGCGGTGACACGGGGGGGCGGTGCTGAGCCGCTGGGGTCACCCTGCGCCCGTTTCCCCCAGTCCTGTGCGCTGAGCGGGTGGCCAGGATCACCAAGACCTACCACGACATCGATGCTGTCACCAACCTGCTGGATGAGGTACGACCATGGGGCCTGGGGGTGCAGGGTGAGGACAAGGGGGGGCAGAGCAGGGCAAGGGCTGGGGCTGACCCGGGCCTGCCCTTGCAGAAGGAGCGGGACCTGGAGCTGGCGGCGCGCATCGGGCAGTCCCTGCTGAAGCAGAACCGGAGCCTCACCGAGCGCAATGAGCTCCTGGAGGAGCAGCTGGAGCTGGCCAAGGAGGAGGTGACGGCCCCCGGGGTCCTGGGGGGGGGATGCAGTCCCCTTGGCCGTGTCCTGATGCCCCTTTCCCGTCCCAGATCGCGCAGCTGCGCCATGAGGTTTCCATGCGGGACGATCTGCTCCACTTCTACACCACTACCACAGAGGAGAGCGAGCCCATCTCCTGCTCCTCTGCGCCGTGAGTGGGGATCCCTCTCCCAGGGCTGATCCTGGGGCCTTGGGCCTGGAGCCGTCACCATCCCTGGGGTAGCACGGGGGATGCTGCTCTTTTCCCTCCTGCAGCAGCTGTGGGTTCAGACCCACAGAGCTGGGTCACTGCAGATGCCTGCTGGGAGCTGGGGGCAGCGGCAGCCCCATCCTGCGCGCTCTGCGGTGCTCAGTGCCCTCCCTGCTGTCCCCAGGTTGCAGCGCCCCGAGCCCTCGCTGTCCCTGCAGCAGTACTTCCAGTACGAGACCCTGCAGCAGAAACTCAAGTGCCTGGAGGAGGAGAACCAGAAGCTACGCATGGAGGTTGGGGGGGGGGGGGGGCACCTTTTGCTGTGTCCACCCGTGCCCCACTCACTGCCGGGGGGGGGCCTGCAGGTGCTGCCCATCATACTGAGACCCTCTGACCCTCTCCCCCAGGCCAACAGCATCACAACCGAGACCTGTCGGTACGAGGAGCAGGAGCAGCAGCTGATGATGGACTGCGTGGAGCAGTTCTGTACGTGGGCTTTGGGGGGCTCGGGCTGGGGGGGGCTGCAGGCGCTGCTCAGCACCGCTGCATGGGCTGGGGAGGGGGGGCTCTGTCAGTGACGGACCCCCCCTGCCCTCCGCAGCTGAAGCCAGCCAGCAGGTCGCCCAGCTCTCGGAGGAGCTGGCCCGCAGGGCCGAGGACACGGCGCGGCAGCAGGAGGAGATCAGCCAGCTCCTGGTGCAGGTCGTGGACCTGCAGCACAAGTGCCGCTCGGTGAGTGCCCGGGTGCCCCCGCCGGTGCCATGGGGGGGGACACACACACAGCGCACAGATCCCTGACCGCCCGCTCCTGCCCGCAGTACGGCGCCGAGGTGGAGGAGCTCCAGCAGCACCTGGCTGCGGCCAAGGAGGTGCAGCAGCAGCTCCGGATGGAGGTGAGCCCGGACGGGGCGGGAGGGATCGTGGGTCCTGCCCGGGGCCGTGTCTGAGCTGCGCCGGTGCCCGCAGCTCCGGGACCTGCAGGAGAAGTACGCGGAGTGCGGCGGGATGCTGCAGGAGGCGCGGGAGGAGGTCAAGAGCCTGCGGAGCCGCAGCCTGCCCAACAGCACCGTCAGCCGCTACGGCGCTGCCAGCCTCCTGCCCGTGGTGAGCTGAGCGCGGACAGGGGGCTGGGGGCGCGGGGGCTCTGCTCTCCCATCTCACATTGGTCCCCCGGGTGTCCAGGACTCGCTGGCAGCTGAGATCAAGGGGATGATGAGGAAGGGCGCGGACAGCTCCTCCTCGGACTATAGGTGAGTGCATTGGTGCCTCATGGCTCTGGGGGGGGGGGGATCCCTGTGGGGCTTGGCTCAAGGATCCATCCCTGCTGTTCCTGCCTGCAGGAGCTGCCGGCGCATCTTCGAGACGGTGAAAGCGGTGAACCAGGCGGCCAAAGCCAAGTCTTGTTCCGAGTCTCCTCACAACGCGCTGGGCTCCAAGCCGTGTTCCGCTGCCCCTTCCGTGGGGAGCAGCACCCCCCGCACCGGCTCGGAGGGTGCCCGGTGAGTGCCTTGGAGGGGGACTCTGGCTGGGAGCGGGGCTATCGGTGAGATGCTGATGGCGATGGAGCATTGAGCGATGCCGCAAGCCTGGGGCTGGCAGAGCACTGGGGGTGCAGCGTGGGTCCGTGGCCATGAGCTCCCTAACGCTGTGCCCTCGGCAGGGGCGAGGGGCCCAGAGCGGAGCCGCGGGCAGCGCCGGGCCGGGAGGACCTGGAGGCCGCAGTGCAGCGGCTGTCGGTGCAGCAGCAGAGCCGCGAGGATGAGCGCTGCTCCCTGGAGGCGGAGCGGGAGCGCAAACTGTGGCTGCGGGACGGGGACAGCTCCAGCGGCTTCCTCAGCCCCAACGACAGCATCGCCTCCACCGGCACCAACCGCTCTGCGAGCTCGGAGCTCACCGCTGGCTCCGGCTTCTCCCTCGGCTCCCTCTCCTACCTGCCCGACAAGCTGCAGATCGTGAAGCCCCTGGAAGGTGAGGGATGCGCGGATGCGGTGCGGGGCTGGATGTGCCATGAGGGTCCCATGACCGCAGCTCTGTGCCCCCCCCCAGGCTCGGTGACCCTCCACCACTGGCAGCAGCTGGCACGGCCCAACCTGGGCGGGATCCTGGTGCCCCGTCCCGGGGTGCTCACCAAAGACTTCAGGCAGTTGGACATCGACCAGGAGCAGGTTTACAGCCTCAACGACCTGGAGGAGGACGATGTGGACGCCGGCTCCTTCCAGCTGCTCCCTACCTCAACCTCCACCAAAGCCAAGGAGCGCCCCGGGGGTGAGCGCGGGGCGAGGGTGCGGACGGGACGTGCCCCCCCCCGGGATGCTCCGGTCCTGCCCCTCGCAGCCCCCTGCGCCAGCCCGGCCCCGCCGCCCGCCCGGTCCCATGGGGATGCTCTGCCTGCGGCTGCCCCCGTGGGCTGAGCCCGCACCCGCTGTGTGCAAGGGGGGACGAGGCCGGGAGAGGCGTCAGCTCCGGTCCCTGCTTGTCCTCGGAGCTCCCCCTTACCCTCAGCTTTGCCTCTCCCCATCCCACCTCTGCCTGTGTCGTGCCCCCCCTCCCCGTTAACCCCGTGTCTCCTGTCCCTTCCAGTGTTCCTCTCTGTTAACAACCTCCCCCAGACCCCGTCCACCTTCACCATCA